>BSBM01001242.1:1480000-2932500 GCA_027924585.1 Larix kaempferi | reverse complement strand
TTTATTGGGAAATAAATGAAGTGAACATTACCCACCGAACTATTCAACGTTCAACAAGGGTGCACACGCGCTAGCAACGCGCAAGCGCTAAGACTCCGAGGAGTGCGTGCTCGTCGTTGTTGAGCATAAAATTCAGAAAATAACCTGCTCTCTTCTCCCGCATTTTTCCTCTCATTCCATGCATGTTTTTAGCTGTTTTCATGCACAGTTTGACAACCATTTGCATTTTGGATTAAATTCACGCACCATTTGGTGTTTCTTTGACAATTTGGATAGAATACACAACAGTTGGGGCTCTATTTGGCTCTTTGGATTGAATACACACCAATTGGGCTCTATTTGGCTCCTTTGATTGAATACACAGCAATTGGACTCTATTTGGCTCCTTGGATTGAATTCTCATGCTGCTTAGACACACTTGAACTCTTCTTACATAATATAGTGGATACATCAATAGAGCATTTTACATTTGAAGCAAAGAGCAATCATAATCCTGAGGTATGGTGACCTCTTCCTCTTGTTAAATGTATTTTAGTCTTCATTCACTTTTGTATCTATTTTGTCTTGTCCTCATGAATTGTCTGATAGATGTATTTTACTCTTATTAATCTTTAACATAGACAATAAAAACATCTTACCACAAAAAAATACAACATGCACTAAGCAATTCTTTCAACCTTTCATGAAGATAATACAAAAAAATGGCTTGCATCACCACCAATAACCTTTCATAATCACATAACTCCATCTAGTACACAACCATTTGTTGAATTCCTCATGATTTCACTACAACTCACACAAACACCTAAAGAATTGAAAAATATTAATATTTTGGGGCTATTTTCCTTCATCCAAAACATGAAAATGAAGTTAGTAGGAGCTTCTCCTTTTGTAGGAAATGTGCTCCTACTAACATCCCATACCACCATCCAATTGAGTTCCTAGAGGTCATGTTGTTGTTATATCTAGGGAATTCTCAAAAGCTTTTAAGATTATATGAAAACATACTCACTAGATGTTGTTTTACATAATCAATTGCTACATCGAGTTTTAATAATCATGCACATCTAGTTTTAATATCTTATTTGTTGTTCATTCTTGCAGGGATGATATTTTTTTTTGTTAAAAAATGTATTGAATATGGGCAACAGACGTAATAATAAAAGAAATTCTAGAAGGAAGGAGCCGCCCCCTGAAAAGGCCCAGGAGATAAGAGAAAAGGCCAGGTTGTACATGGAAAACCGTAGACATCAAAATGTTAGTGCCTTAGATCCATCAACAAGCAATGACGAAGTGGTTGAAGTCAATCAAATATTGCTTGATTTCAAGTATGAAGAGATGGATGTTGAACAAGTTGTTAAATGGAAACCTCCTCAAGAAGAGCACACACATGTCGAACACACTCCCTTGTAGGACAAAATTGTGAACGAAGGGACACAACAAACCGGTGACGAGACTCGTACTTCCTTTATGACTCCCTTTCCTCGACTATCAAGCAGACGACGAAGAACTCCCAGACGTATTCATCTGGATGAAAGTTCATTTTCAAGACTTGAAGGTAAGTTTCCCAAACACACTATTGATTTCCATTGTAACAGGATAATCAAAGAATTTTTTGAATCCAAAACCGATGCAACAAAATGTCAATTGATTCTGGCTTTGTTAAAATCACATTGTCTAGCTCATTTTAGGAGAATCTTGGGCATAAAGGTAGTTAGAAGTTCATAGGCCAACAATCATGTCGTTAGAAATCTACAGTCTGCATTTAATTTGATTGGAAAAACTTCTCATACAAAATATTTTAATGCGGCTTGTCGTGTACTGTCGGAATCGATTGTAGACAAATCCACAAGGCAACATCGCCTACTATCACACACATGTAAAATCTTTAAAGTATATATAAA
Source organism: Larix kaempferi (assembly GCA_027924585.1). Classification (NCBI taxonomy): domain Eukaryota; kingdom Viridiplantae; phylum Streptophyta; class Pinopsida; order Pinales; family Pinaceae; genus Larix; species Larix kaempferi. The sequence continues at coordinate 2,930,596 of BSBM01001242.1, read as the reverse complement.
TACTCTTCAAAATTATTCTATTATTAGATAAAAACTTGAGACCCTAGGCCAAAAATATTGTTGGGCCTTTGTTGGTAGGTTACCTCATTCAGACATGAAGCTTATTGATGTTGTTAAAGAACTAGTACAAAAGTTTTGGCATGATAACACTAGACCGTCATCGAATCAAAGAGATGTGTTAAAGTTGAGAAAATGTGTTAAGGGGTGTGAACCCCATGTCAAGCACTTCCTTGACACGATGCAAACGGAACTCTATGAGAGGTTCAAGAATGAGGACAGGCAATTGAACTTGGGCCAAAGGTCCTTTGAAAAATGCAAACGTTGGTATGTTAGAATTTGCATTGATCGCAACACATGTTGTTGTAGATACCATGTATAATTTGAGTACTATTATGATACATATAGACATATATTTTTTGATTTGCATTCTAACATTGTACAGGACTTCCCATCGTTACAACCACTGAATGAATCCAGAGAATTTATACATAGCATAATGTGTCCAAGACCTTGAGGAAAAAATATTATAAAAGATAATGTTTATATGGGACATGTTCTAGGTGCAGTGGATTTGCATTATTGAGCCGCTGCATCCATGAAATCAAGGATCACAAATTTGGGAGGATGTCAGTAGAAGTGCAGAACTTCAAGTACATAACATATCAAGTAGATTGTATGAAGGAAAGAAAAAAAATTGCATTGGTGAAGTCACAGGTAATCTAAGTTTTCATACTTTCATACTGTACATGTTGAATTTGTACATATATATCCAGATTGAAAATGTCACGTTGTATTAATGCCCTTGGTTTTGTGGCACCAGCTACAAATTTGTGATTTCATGAAGGAATTCTACCAAAAGACCGAGTAGTATGTACAACATGTCCATGTAGTACGATGGTAGGATGAACAGTACAGACAGTGCAGGGACACCTTTCCCAATGGCACAATATTTTTGGTTGTGTACTTTGTTGAAAAATACACCCTGCAGCCACAGAATGAGATTCAAATTCAATACTACCATTCATACCAAGTTAGCATAATGTTCCATATCACGTATAGGCACACGCCAGAGAGCAGCAATGACATGAGGATAATATTGAAAGAGACCAACTTCTACATCAGTGACGACAAGTGCCACGACCTACCACTATGTGCAGCATTGCTTCATAATTTTCTATGATTAGCTGAAAGAGAATGGTATACAGATGGATCAGCATTGGATATGGTCGGATGGTTGTGCAGGCCAGTTCAAAAATGCACGTGTATTTCAGTGGTTGATTATTTTTCACAAGACTTATGATGTGCTGCATACATGGAACTATTTTGAGACCGGGCATGGAAAGGGAGAGCATGATGGGATTGGAGGATGTCTCAAAACTTCCCTATGAAGGGAGGATATGAGGTGCATGAAAAACCCTCATATTCGGGATGCAGAATCCATAGTGCAATGGTGCTCTTCAAAAATGTCAGATCGAACCACGGCGTAGCACAGACCAACAGGTAGAGTACATGTTGTCAGAAATTTCTGGCATGTGGTTGATATAGATCGATCGCGTTCTTATATTTTTAGTACTATGCAAGCCACTCGTGGTTTTCATTCGGTTCGAAGCTCAAACAACCCCTTATTTGAAATATGGATGTGGAAACTTGCTTTCTTTTGTGGGCCTTGCAGTAGTTGTGAGTGGGATGAGTGTGAATCAATGGATTGGGTTGATGAATGGGATCATGTATCAATTGCAGTGGACCCACGTGCAGTTGTTGAAACAATCTAGTTAGAGGAAGGCAAGTCCTCTATTTCAAATGAATATGATCATATATCTGATATTGTACATCCAGGTAAACATTTCTGCATGCATATCCTAGTTCCCTCCTTTTTTTTGTAATTATCCAAGTTATCAAACCACTACTTGTTGGAATATGACCGTAAAATGCATATTTGCATGACACATCTACGCATTTGTCGCCCCGACAAACAGTGCAATTGGGACGAATTATTGGGTTGTAACCGATAGTGAAGGCATTACCTTTCTGACTGGATCGATGGTTGTTCAAGGGGAATATCTTACAGTAGATGGAAAGGGACCAAAGAGAAATGGCTACACATACACAGATTATAGACTAGGTTCACGACTATATCACTTTACGCACTTTATCGTTGGTACAAACATCCAACTACAAAAATTGTCAACGAAGACATCAAACAAGGTACGCTACTTACTACCTCATGCAAAGCACGAGAGGTTGTTTGAGACAATACAAAACCGAGAGGATCCAGAAGGCCTAATTGATTGAGGTACATAGTATAGTCATGTGATTGTTTATTCATGCATGTCTAATGTTATTCATGTTAGATAGTTTATTTGATATCGTTATCTTATATCTTTTATTTGATGTTTGAGTTATGATTAAGTTACTATTACAATACATTGATGTTTTACACCAACCACTCCAATTCAAGTTTCCATCCGTTTAGGAAAACTTCACATGCATTTAAACAAGATTGAAAATTCATCTTATATTATAACATTTCATAAGATTCAATAGAAATTAGAATCAATACACATCAATGAGTACACATTTGTCATTCACAAATCACAATGAGAAACATAGATGCACTGAAATTTGATAGGCATTGGGCAATAGCTCCCTGATGTACCTACCACCCCTAGACACCCCCCTTGTGTACCTACCACCCATAGTCATTTACACACACAATTTATATGCACATACTTATATTTACACACATATTAAAGATGTACAGATGCATATCATATTTACACTATAAAAAACTACACACATAAAAATATTTATACATAAACATACAAAAAATACATGCACACATGCAAATATCTATGCACATATACAAAAATTTACATGTTAGAAAAAACACACATAGGAAAATATTTACATACACACTTGCACAAAGAAAACCATACAAATATTAGTATAAAATAACACACAACATCATCTTTTCAAACACAATTACACACCTAAATATTACTTTCAAATATTTTGAATTTTGAATTATGCATTAGGCTCTAAAGGCACCTTCTAGGGACCAAGGTTCATGAATGATGCCCCGAAGCATTACAAATAACCCATCAAATTGATTGTTGGTCCCAAGCCATAAATATATATTTCTAGCCTTGATATTTTGGTCTCCCTCTTTGAGTCATGTTTATGGATTTTAGGTCCACCCATAAAGCTCAAAACATACTAATGGTGTCCATATTGGCATTCAAATATTTAAGTTATACTAGACCAATCTTATGTGGTTGGTTAAGGCTTTACATTTTCCCTATCCTTGGAAACTTCCTTTAGAGCCTAAGGTCAAGGTTTCATCGTTTGACCATGTTTAGTGCCATAAAATCCATACTGAGTGCTAAAATACTCCTAGTTGCACCCATATCATTTATTGGAGGCTAAACATATCCTTGTCATTTGAGGCCTCTTTCATTGTTGTGAACCTATGTAATTAATACACCTCTAAGTTCGAAACCTCAAGTTTCCCTACCCTTAGAAGCTTTATTTTTATTAAGGTTTGCAGTCCTCCTCCCAACCATGTATAAGGCCCTCATATCCATAAATGCTTCTCAAAATATCCTAATGAAGTATGTATCAACACTTGGAAACCAAAGAACCCTAAGACATGTCCTATTTGTTGTTTTGAAAGCTCCTTTCTTGCTCTTGTTCAAAACCTCCGAATAGTGTCCATATCCTCACCAATAAGATAAATATTCATAGTCATATCTAGGCCTTCAACACCAACACTTGGTGTTCATAACCTCCTAATCATATTTGAATATGCTCATATGGAGGCCAAATATCCCTTGATCCTAGATGTGTTGTGATTTGACGCATCATTCTTGGTCCTAAATGCATAGAAGCCTTGTTTAGGGCATAAGGCATATATTTCCTCCATTGAACATGTTCATGGTCCCAAGACCCATACCTAATGTCCACAACCTACTTATTGCATCGAGGTCAACAATCAAAGGAAAATGATACCCTTCAGAGATCAACTATTATTCTTTAAGGCATTATCCATGGCTCGAGACACTTTAAACCAGCTCAAATATACCTCTAGTATACCTTCAATCTACTTATCCTACCTTTCCATATGCCATATAAAATGGGGACATCCGGTTGGTACCAATGCTATGGCATATCCTCTCTAATTGACTTATGGTAAAACATTTTATTATGTGTTTACATAACATTAGGAGGTCAAAGGTGTTACTCTATAATGACTCACATATTCTCAATATTGTCTCAATAGCTTAGGGAGCATCACGATGTGGTTATAAGTGTATGACCTCTTGTGTGAGGTGTGCTCTTAGGGATTTAAGCAAGCACAACCCTCATTTCATCTCATTAGCAACATTTACCTAGCCATTTTTCATATGTATCAACACTTGGGAGCCAAACAACCCTAAGACATGTCCTATATGGTAGTTTGAAAGCTCCTTTATGAATGTGTGGAGCTGATAGAACCCAAGTCCGCTCATAAGTTTGGGTTTCGTGCCCTCGGATCAATTCCTCAAAGTGTCCCCTGAATGGCCCCAGGGTGCCCGACCAAAATTCCCGCAGCAGCAAAAACATGACTCTGATCGCAAATACATCGATTCCAATGGATCCGGGATGCCTAGTTTTAGCTAGGGGTCCCCCCACATCGTGCCTCGAAGTCTCGAAAACGGTGTTATTGTGACATCTTCGGAGATAGGTTTAGCTCAGTGAAGGCCATGCCAATCTTGCTCAAGGGAATCATTTCTCATCCTAAGGATCCCGGGCATGCGTGACCATCATGAGCACATCCACAATGGCAACATACATGTTCGGGAGCCGACGGAACCCAATTCTGCTCACCAGTTTGGGTTCTGTGACCCCGGACCAATTCCTCAAAGTGTCCCTGAATGGCCCCGGTGTGCCCAACCAAAATCCCTGTAGCAGAAAAATCGTGACTATGATCATGAGTCTGTTGATTCTGATGGATCCGGGATGCCAGGTTTCAGCTAGGGTATCCCCCACACTGTGCCTCGAAGTCTCGAAAACGGTGCTATTCTGCCATCTCCGAAGCTAGGGTTTTACTCAGTGAAGGCCATGCCAATCTTGCTCAAGGGGGTCATTTCTCATCCGAAGGCTTTTGGGCATGCGTGTCCATCGTGAACACGTCTGCGATGGAAACATGCATGTGCGGGAGCTGACGGAACCCGAGTTCGCTCACTGGTTAGGGTTCCATACCCCCATAGCAATTCCTCAAAGTGTCCATGAATGGCCCCGGGGTGCCCAACAAAAATGCCCGTAGAAGCAAAAACGTGACTCTGATTGCGAATCTGTTGATTCCAATGGATCCAGGACGTCGGTTTCCATCTAGGGAACCCCCCACACTGTGCCTTGAAGTCTCAGAAACAATGCTATTATTCCATCTCCTGAGATAGGGTTTTGCTCATTGAAGGCCATGCCAATCTTGCTCAAGGGGGTCAATTCTCAGATCCCAGGCATGCGTGGCCATTGTGAAGACATCCAGAATGGCCACATGCATGTGCGGGAGTTGAAAAAACCCAAGTCCACTCGCCATTTTGGGTTTCGTTCCCCTGGAGCAATTCCTCAAACTGTCCCTAAATGGCCTCAGGGTGCCGGAACAAAATGCCCGGAGTAGCAAAATCGTGAATCCAATCACAAATTCGTCGATTCCTATGGATCCGGGACGCTGAGTTTCAGCTAGGCCCCCCCCCCCACACCGTGCCTCGAAGTCTCAAAAATGGTGCTATTGTGCCATCTACAAATCTAGGGTTTTTCTCATTAAAGGCCCCCATTTATGACTGTAGAGGTCAAGATAATTAGAAGGAACATTGTTAAAGGTATCCATTCCAATAGTAATGTATTCCTTGTTAACTAGAAAAAAGAGGTGGGTCTTACTAGATGTACTCACTATGTCATATTTACCCAATATGAGAAGGGAATTGAATTGAAATGATTTTGTTTGTAAATTGATGCTAGTTGAAAATGTTAAATGAATATCTAACTAAAAACATGAATATCCATGGAAATGCAAATCCCATTATGTTAACATCCATGTGATTTTTTCCACTTATATGTTCTACTTCCATGCCCTATTTTCTAGCCCTTAACTTTTGAGTTTGATCAACTAGTAGTGAAATATATTACATAGAACATTATGATATCCTAAATTTTCATTTAACTAGCTTCTTATATATCCCTCACACCTACATATTGTCAGTACTCAAGAAATATGACATAAAATATAAGATAGTCGTTTTTTCATTTTTGCATTCTTAGTGATACTAACATTGTTGAAAGTACAACATGAGCTATAAATCAAGATATCCTTGTGTGGGACAAGATGTTTTCTTCCTTATTTGGATTTCCTCAAGTCTTGTCCTCAACAATAAAATTTTGTTATCATTTTATGACTTGAACCTGGTGAGTATTTCACATGGAAAATATAAACAACATTCAAACCTTCTTTATATAAAAGCAATGCGAGAGTTCTTTAGAACTTTCATCTTTTTAAGACAATAATAGATCCGAAGAAATAAACTTATGGCCCATCTCTTTCATCAACATGGATGCTTATTGTGGAATTCAAATTTAATTATATCTTCAATATTTAGTCTTTTAATGTTGAGTTCAAAATTCTATTTAATGAGGCTAAGTTCAAAACTCCTTGTCCCTATTCTAGTTTGGTTTGAAATCTTGGTCTGTTTCCTTGCCTTCACAAGACCAAATCTCAACAAAAATTAGATATTAGTATTACTATTTAATTTATATTTTATTTCTTATATATATATATATGGGGATTACCCTGTGCCTACCATCTTGGAAAGTTCAAATGCAAAAAAGAACCCCACGTTGTCTCACTGAGTCTACACATAGAGGGGTACTCCATAAGTTCTCGACCCAGATCGACTCCTTTTTCCCAACTCCACGTCTATTCTAGGGTTTTCCCATAGACACTTGATAGAGACACTCCTGGTTGAAAGTGTCTCTATCAAGTGTCTATGGGAAAACCCTAGAAACCCAGAGCCTAGCCTAAAAACCCTAGTTTTGAATCCAAATAATTATACACTTAGATGCAAAGTTTCTGACATGTGTATAGCAAGGGTGCATACAACTAAAAACAAATCAAGTGCAATCCATATCTGACCCAAAATACATAAACAAAGAGGCCAAATGGCTTAGACTCCAATGAGCATGATGGCGACAATGGTGACAATGAGTACAATGATGACGATGGTGATAATGGGCATGAGGATAGATATGGTGACGGTGACAATGAGACAAAGTGCATTAGGTTGATGGTGGATGACGGATGATTGATGGGGACGAGGATGGTGGCACCACGAACAAGAGGATGACGAGGCTGGATGGTGCTTGTGGTAGTGGGAATGGTGTTGGTGACAATTTTGTCATGATAGTGGATTTCAACATTAAGTTGGTAACCCTAGAATTTGTAGCCTATTCTAGAAACACGAGAGACTATCCTAAAAACCCTAGTTGGTAGCGTAAACCCTAGCTTGTATTCTAATCACAATGAAACCCTATTATGTAGCCTAATCCCTTGCCTAAATTATAATACATATAAAAAGGAAATCATTTTCATTGTACATATATATTCACGTGCATACATTTGAATCCAAATAATTATACACATATATAGAACAAAACTATATATAAATCCATGAGATAAAACAATAGTGGAACAAAACTCGAACAAATATATAAAATTTTCAAGAAAATAGTGGAACATGGTTCCCAATGTACATACGATGGAAGCTCATTCCCTATACAAAATTTGACAACTCATATCATAGATCCAAAATACATGGCAACTCGTGCCCTATACAAAATCCGACAACTCATGTCGTAGATCCAAAATACATGGCAACCCGTGCCGTAGATACAAAGTACATGGAAATTGGTGCCCAAAGGTGTCACATCGTGGCTAATGTACATAACATGGTGTGTCAAGCATTGTGACCACCTCGGTCACTCCCAGGTGCATCTCCAAAATTGATCTTCCTCTTCTTGGAGCTACTGGTATCTCGGGTCTTCTTCCATCTAGGAGTAGACTGTCTCTCCACGCTCTGAAACAAATGATATAAGATACCATCATTTTCAAGCATTTGTAACATTTACCACATTTATAAAATTAATGTACAATTCAAATCTTAAATAACTCACCGCTGATGCAAGTGGGAGACGAGAGGCATGTATCCTAGATCTACTGAGCCTCTCAGCAATTCCACCCTACAACATTTACGAAAATCATTTCATTGAAAAATAATAATTGCTTAAATTAATTTTGGTTAATCCATCAAAACATTTTCATAAATTAATTTGATTCTCACCGTGAATACCTCCGACAGTGGACATGGTTGGGCTTCTGGGATAGCAAGTGGAGCAGTTGGCTGGACAACCTGCTCCGTTGCAGTCATGTGGGGGGGGGGGGGGCATGGAGGTATGGGGTGGAGGAGGACGTTGTGGACGATGAACCCCTACCAGCTAGACAATAAGGGGTATCGACCCAAAAGGGCTAGGGGGGATGTTTAGGTATGGTGAATGGGAGGGCGGTCCTGGATAGAGGGAGGAGGATGGATAGAAGGGAGGTTGTGGATGAAAGGGGGAAATTGGATGGAAGGGGGGGGCGTGGACGAATGGGGGAGGATGGATAGATGGGGGTGCGTGGATAAATGGGGGAGGATGTATAGATGGGAGGGCATGGAAAAATGGGGGGGGTGGGTGGAGGGGGGAGTATGGATGGAGAGGGGAGGGTGGATTGAAGGGAGGGGGTGGACGAAGGGAGGGTTCTGGATGGAAGTGAGGGGGGCGACTCATGGGAGAGGGTGGAAACATGGGACTAAAGTGGCCAGCATTTGTTAGCGTCCCCTGCATACAAATTTTTAATATCATAGTTTAGTAAACAAAAATAAAATTAAACCATAGTATTGTTGTTGTATTTTTAACTTCGGAATGTATTCACTTGTATATTTTATATTTTATATTGTATTTGTAGTTTATTATTGTACCTCCGACAGAGATGTTTATTCCTCTGGTCAGAGGAGTCATTATTGTACTTGGGTCATGTAAAGTCATCGAGGTCAATCCTCCCATGTAAGTCAGGGAATTGGTTCCCCTATATTCATTTGTATTGGGGTGTTTATGTTCCCTAAAGGATTCAGCCCAGTCAACTTTAGTTGAGGCCGACTTGTCAAGTGGTAAAGTGAAAGTGAAAGGTAAAGTATAAATAGAGAGCTAGGCTCTCTATTTATTCACTCACTCAAATTCACTCACTCACTCATTCGTATAAGTGAGAGAAAGAGAAGCTTGCACAAGTGGAGGAGGAGGAATCTGCTGAAGACCATCTCTTTGTTTTGGGGTTTTGTATTATTGTTCATTCTATCTCTAAGGAAGTTGCGGGGTTTTCTCCTTTATGGTTTCCCCGGTGAAATGCTTTGTGTCTCTTGTCTCTTGTGTTTGATTTGATGTGCATGTTATTCTATCAGTTAAGATCATAGATCATATTGAATTAAATGATGAAAAACTAAATTAAATGATGAAAAACTAACATGGAATCAGAGCTAGCTTGAAGGAAGGCATTGTATGGCATTTACGACACTTGTTTCACTTGTGACAATTTGAAAGCTAGGGCTTTGTATAGCAAAACCTAGCCATCGTGGAACTTTCGCTATAAATCAATGTTGGAGAAGGTTAAGGATTTGGAACTTGGATAGGACGAAGATGAAATTTTCTTGTACCGTGTATCCGAGTTTCAGCCTCATATTCGTTGCACTTTCTAAGATATGATCTGTACAAGTTAGGGTTTCTGCCTCTTCCAGAATGAAGCCCTAAACAGGTGACCTAGGTAAAAAGGTCATATCTAGGGCTAGGAAGCTCCAAATAGAATTCCGTAAAAAGTGATAGTTAGGGCATGGACTGTCGTTTCACAGGTCTGTGTTTCATAGTCCGAAGTTGAAATGGTGACATGTGTAACTCCGTACAAGTTCGCTATGTTGTTTCATCCCTTAAACAGATCATGTTGGGAAACGGAGCATATATCTATAATGGAGAATCCAATGAAGCTCCAAACTACGGATTTGGAATGATGACAAATAAGGATACCACAGGAAGAAGTTTCAGACCCTGAGGATCCAAAATTTCAGAGATACAACAGAAACAATATGGCACATATGAAATGTCTCAATGGAGGAAATCAAAGAAGAGGAGGAAGAAGCTATCACTTAGGTTTTTCAGTTTTTAGGTATGGAAGGACCTGATAAAATGTTGGAGACACCTGATGCAACATTGGAAACTTTTTAAATGGATTTGGAATCCATTCATAATATATATTAATCTTTCACCAAAATGTTGTGGGAGGAAGGAGATTCAAAATTACGGTTTCCAAGTAAGAAGAAACCCTAGAAAGGTTGGGAGACTCATAGGGCAGCAATGAAGGAGGTTTAAATGGAACTGATATTCTATCATCCTAGAACCATGAACCTATATAATATGTTTACAAGTGATATACCTTGGATGGTTAGGGTTTTACCCTTATAGAGAAGAGTACAAGCAATCTCGACAGGTATGACTTGAGGAGATACAGGTATGTTTTGAAATTTGTTTCATGATTAAGTTCATGATATGCTTGTCTTCATATTATTGAGGTTAGTACAATCATGATTAATTTTAGATTGTCTGATCACCTTAGTAAAAGTATGAATGCATGCGATTAATAGAATACATTCATTGATTAGGGTTATGACACTTATGATTGTACTAATGCACTGTGGTGTTGTATGAGGATGGTGTTGTCCGCTAACATGAAAGGTACATTAAGAAAGACAAATCAAGTTCTAGATAAAGAATATATGACCATGGTGACATGAAGACAAAGACTCATCCATAGTCATTGATCACATAGAATCTCTACTTACGAGGTATGTATAATTTGGTTCTACAATGCTTAACTTATGAGATATGCAGGTTACTAGCACAAGGTCTCTAAATCATTGAAGAGAACAAAGAAGACATTGTTTGGGTATGTTAGACATAAATAGAAAACATGATAATCCAGGTATGTTTTCCTATATCGAGTTAGAATCCTACCTTGTGTTAGGATCTTATATAAGTATACTTTTGTATGATTGATAATGATTATTCTTGAAGTTAGAAGTTTAAGTAATCAAGGGTTTATGCATATTATGTTTCTTAGTTTGATTAATGATATGACAAACTAGAAGAGTCCTATGGTCAAATAAGAATATGCATGAGTAAAAGAAGTACTCCCTAAACCTTGAACACTAATGCTTGTGATAAATTACCTGTGTATGAAATGATCATGACCATACATGTTAAGATTATAGGATTATAATGTTTTGATAGTATTGAGATTATACTAATGAATGTATGATTATGTATGAGATATTGAGGATAACTCAATGATGAAACTAGTGCACACTTAAGCATGCATAGTGGTCCAGGATGGATAGAAGTTCAAAGACATATAATCATGATGCTATCACAAAGGGAAAATAGAGATAAAGAGGGAGCACACTCCAGTAGTTCCTACAAGGAAGCAAAGATTGAGAGGGATTCCACCCAACAACCAAACAAAGATAAGTATTTGAATTGTCATTTATTTTATATATGATTACTTAAATGATGTTGTTCAGTCATGTACATACTTATGTTCCTATATTTAGGATGTATATTATGCATGTTAGAAAAGTTGCATTAATGAACAAGATACTACTAATATGCAAGTAATGGGTAAGTGGCCTATGGTACTGTACAACACTCCATTGCTACTTATCTAGATTGAAATCTCGTTACTGACATGTTGGAGTAGTGCACACTCTTAACAATGTTCTTGTAGAGATGGAAGGCATCTAGAAAGTTACTGGATATGGATAAATGTTGTATTGAAGCATTGGCTAAGATAATTGCATGACTGTATGACTTATGTTTTTATGCGTAAGAATTTGTTGTGAAAACTATGAGATGTTTCTAATCATGCAATTGAACTTGAATTGTAGGAAAGATCATATGCATAATAGGTTATCATTGAAATGTAAACATGATTTGATAATTATGAAGTGTTACTAATCATGTAATTGAATTTGATTTGTAGGAAAGATCGTGTGCTATGATCTACAAAAGAAGGATGATGAACACTTAACAAGTGATGATTGTTCAACAAAAAGACTTACAAATCAAACATACTATAGAAGTACAAAGGAAGGATCATGTCTAGAGGATTCTCTTAGAAAGAGGGAGAGGATCATGGCGAGATGTTTGCTCCAGTGGCTAGACACGCTTCCAGAGATAGATTAAACCCATGGATGACATGACCATGCTCTTGAATGGTGTAATTGAAGAATAAGTGCATATCCAACAAACTCCCAGGATTCGATAGAGAATCACATGATTGAATAAATCTTTGTACGGGTTCAACAGGTACCCAGGATTGATAGCCATTTGATGAGCTTGATGATCACCACGAGTGATGCGGATTTCAACCTTTGGTACAAGGTTGAAGATGGTTTCTATATATAGATGGATGCAATAAGGAACTCACCATAGAGTTCGAGTGATCTTGAGGCTCATATCAGTAGACCCATCTGACACGAGATGGCATGGATAGATATGCAGAAGATCACTCAATGCAGAATGTGAATGATGTTTAGTCACAGAGGGGGGACAATGCTCAGATGTAGAAAACTCCACTTTAGAGGGAGTAGATCTCAGAGTTAATGAATCTTGGCATGATTCTTGTGATTAGATATGTGGCTTAGATCAGATGAGATTTTTCCTTAGTCAAGGAAAATGTGAAGTAGAGATCTGGGTATGATGCACTATTTTCTAGGCATGGAGGTGTGGTAGAGTGCGGATGGAATCTTCCTTGGACAAGGGAAGTATGCAGTAGAGATCCTGAAGAGGTTCAGGATGATGGACTGCAAATCCATGGCCACACCTATGGCATCGAACCTAAAACTAATGAGTGATGCTTCATCAGAGTCGGTTGATGCCACGATGTATCGTCAGATGATTGGATCTTTGATGTACCTAACGAATACGAGACCAGATATTTGCTTTGTTGTGAACACATTGAGCTAGTTCCTAATGGATCCGAGATATGTTCACTTGATTGCTGCAAAGCATATTCTGAGGTTCCTGAAGGGTACAGTGGATTATGGGCTCAAGTATGATGCAAATCAGAAGATTAACTTGGAGGGTTATGTTGATTCGGATTGGGAAGGGAGTGCCATTGATAGGAAGAGCACTTCGGGGTGTTTCTTCAGTATGGGATCAGGTGTGATCTCTTGGTTTAACAGGAAGCATTCCTACGTGGCACTGAGTACATCCGAAGCAGAGTATGTCACAGCTTGTTCGGCTAGTTGTGAGGCAGTATGGCTAAGGAAGATACTATCTGATTTGTTTGATCTCCAGTTGGATCCGACTTGTATTTATTGCGACAACCAGAGTTGTGTGAATTTTTCTGAGAACCCAGGGTTCCATGACAAGTCGAAGCACATTGAGATCAAGTACCACTATATCAGGGATATGGTGCAGAGAGGAGCAGTGAAGCTCCAGTATGTTGCGATGGACAAGCAAATAGAAGATGTATTGACCAAGCCACTGTCCAGAGTGAAGTTTGAATACTTCAGAGAGAATCTTGGTGTACTTCAGATCAAGGTTCCTTCCAAGGGGAAGTGATGAGTCTAGAAGATGCAGATGCACATGGGATTTTCCCACCTGGTGGTAGGTTATTCATCCCATGGTCATTGATGTAATTGCCGGGATATTCCGACATGGTGGTAGATGTGTTCTCCCATGGTCGTAGATGTAATTACCGAGCTTTTCCGACATGGTGGTAGATGTGATGTTCTCCCATGGTCGTTGATGTAATTGCTGGAGCCTTTCTCACATGGTGGTAGATGTGTTCTCCCATGGTGTAGATGTAAGGGATGAAGCCATTTTTCACATGGTGGTAGATGTGTTATCCCATGGTGAAAAAGTAAGGGCTGGAGCCTTCCCTGAATGGTGGCAGATGTGTTCTCCCATGTCGGGTGGTGTAAGTGTTGTGTGATGTGCATATGGGATGTGCTCTGTTGACGATGAGACGATCTGAAGATGATGAGGTAACAATAGGGTACACAGGTTTTGCAATAGCATATAATCAATCCTGGGATGCTCCTTCAGGTTTTGCAGTAGCATATAATCAGTCCTGGGAGATATTGCAGGTTTTGCAAGTGGCATATAATTAGTCCTGGGATGCTCCTTCAGGTTTTGCAGTAGCATATAATCAGTCCTGGGAGATCTTGCAGGTTTTTCAAGTGGCATATAATCAGTCCTGGGATGCTCCTTCAAGTTTTGCAGTAGCATATAACCAGTCCTGGGAGATCTTGCAGGTTTTGCAGAGGCATATAATAAGTCCTGAGATGTACCTACTTGATGGCTTGCTTGCAGAGATGATGAAGACCTACATGGAGGCTAGGCTTACATCCAACATGAAAAAGGGTTGGTTCTGTAGAACTTCCTATGATGAGTAGATTGGAGATTGATGGTCGAGATAGCAGCAGCAGTGACGATGATGATCCAACTTTGATGATGATCCAACTTTGACGATGATCCAGTGACGAAGACTTGTGCTGATGAACTCTATCAAGAGAATACCCTCTTAGTTAAGAGGGAGTGTTGATGTATTTGTAACTTTGGAATGTATTCACTTGTATATTTTATATTGCATTTGTATTTTATTATTGTACCTACGACAGAGTTGTTTATTCCTCTGGTCAGAGAAGTCATTATTGTACTTGGGTCATGTAAATTCATTGAGGTCAATCCTCCCATGTAATTCGGGGCATTAGTTCCCCTAGATTCATTTGTATTGGGGTGTTTAAGTTCCCTAAAAGAGTCGACCCAGTCAACTTTAGTTGAGGCTGACTTGTCAAGTGGTAAAGTTAAAGTGAAAGGTAAAGTATAAAAAGAGATCTAGGCTCTCTATTTATTCCCTCACTCACTCATTCGTATAAGTGAGAGAAAGAGAAGATCGCACAAGTGGAGGAGGAGGAAGCTGCTAAAGACCATCTCTTTATTTTGGGGTTTTGTATTATTGCTCATTCTATCTCTGAGGAAGTTGCTAGGCTTTTTCCTTTATGGTTTTCTCGGTGAAATGCTTTGTGTCTCTTGTCTCTTGTGTTTTATTTGTTGTGCATGTTATTCTATCAGTTAAGATCCTAGATCATATTGAATTAAATGATGAAAAACTAACAAGTATGTCGTAACATTTCAAATTAAAAGCATGCTTTTAACTACATATTGTACCTGTGTATATGGTGATCTCCCGACCCCTAGCGGAGATGGTTGATCATCGTAGTATGTGCATACATTTGGACACCATAATGCATGCACGTTATAAACATATTAAACAAGTAATTATTCAATCAATCAAAATATTAAAAAATATTGTATGAACTATCATCATCTCTGTCATAAATATAAATACATAAAAATATAAATGCCATACGTAATAACAATATTGTGTGGGGTACTAAAAATACCTCTGTGTGAGGTGCCGCAATTTCAGTTGCAGCTGCCATTGCTGCATCCAGGTTGGGAGATGTTGCATTCTCCCATGATGACGTCTCAGATCTAAATAGCTGTACATTGAAATAATAGTTTAAGTCAAGCACAAATACTTTAAAATTACTTTACAAATTATCAAGTGATGAATGAAAGCACATTAAAAAAAGTGCTAACCTGCTCCATATAGAAGCCCTCAATTGGGCCAGGGAAAGTGTGCCCGCAATGGGGACAAAGATGTGGCATTGTCCCCATCGAACTAGAAGGCCCAACATGGCTACCACCAGTGACAGGTCTATCTTGACTCTGTCCTAAAGGACCTGCACCTGCGTCTCTATCAGGGTCATCCTATCTCTCCACTGTAGTCGTTGCTAAAAAGGCAGTGTGTCTAAGCAGTCCCCGTGCAACACTCCTCATCGCGCCCTCGATCTGATCAAGTTTTTGGGGTAACTGAGGCGGCTGGGGAGAGGGGTTGGGATCGTGCCTAGGAGATGGTGGCCCTCTCAGTGGGTTCCTCCTAGTAGTAGTTCGATCTTGGGCAGAGCCACTCCCAACACCCTGGAACTTGGTTATGTCAAAATAGTTGACATGTAAACCGAGCTCAAACTCATCCCACATTTTCTGAAGGAAGTACCATGGAACCTCCCTATTATTGCAAGGAGGTTTATCGTAAACCATGAACCACCTATGCATCCAATTGTCCCTCCATGGTTGGAAATGACACCAATTCATGTATATACGTGGCTTTCTAATCTCAGGTGGTTGTTGTGTTCTTGGATCGGTGAACATACTGTACAATTGGGCCTTTGTAATATTCAAATATTTTATTTCCTCCTTGGAAATTCCCATGGAATAATACTCCCGCATCCTAGCTCTATATTCAACCATGTCAGTCAATTGGCAATGTGCATGGATGAGGGAGTCAATTGAGCTCTCAATTGAGGTGGAAAGGGACACTCGAGATGGTTCCCTTTTGTTTCATAGATCTCGAGTGTGCACTCTCATTTCATTTACATAATGGTTCAAGTCATCTTGGTCAAAATTTGGTTGGGGGTTTTGATTTTCTTGGGCATTTGGATTTTGTTGAGGGTTTTCATTGGTTCCAAGATTAGTGTTTTCTTGTGTTCCACCGGACTCCATGTTAACATTTTGTTCATTCATTGTGTGGGTTTACACTCTGCAATTGAAAATTTCTCGATTATTTTAATAATTTGGGAACTATTACAAATTTAATAAACAAAAAACAATGAATAAAATGACAAAAACAAGGAATAAAATGACAAACAACATGGAATTGACCTATCCAATGCACTTGCACTATTACATATGGGCGGATTGTTCCACGCAATATTTCCACGTTTTCAACATTCGTGGGTTAAAAAAATGAATTGTTATTTTTTTTTTTGCACAGGGCAGAAAAACTGTGGCAATATCCACGGTGTTTAATGTTCCACGAACTTTCGTCCCTATATCGACGAAATTTCTAGGTTTCACTTTTCGTTGCAATATAGATGAAGGTCTAGCTATATATACTACATACTCTAACCATTATTTACACATTTGCTATAGTTGTGACACATTGAGCGCGGATTTTGAACTTGCGGGGTGATTATTTGAGCTTGGGTATTCTACATAGCTCTCATTTTGAACTTGCAAGGTTAGTAATTTATATTTTTTGTCTATAGTTTTATAAGGGTTAGAATTTAATATTGTTTAGTAATGAGTCTTAGGTGTTAACTTGCTATTTTTCCTTTCTAATATTTTTTTCAAGAACTTGCTATCATTTTCATTTGCCTCATTTTAACTTTTCTCTCATGCATCAATTTGGGGTATTTTTCAATCTCTTATAAGTGTTTGTACTAAATACAATTGACATATGGAGGGGATATTCTTGAATTCCATTGTGTGATATCATGAATATCCCCATGCATTTAATATAATGACCACGTGGAGTGGATTATCTAGGTATGTTGATTTCCAGGCAAGACTATTTGCCTTTCTTTAGTTAGATTCAAAGATTTGATTTATTTTATTTTTATTTTCCTGAAATACATATCTCAAGGAAACTCTTTAACCATTTTTATTCTAAGGATGGTACCCAAGGTAAATCGATTTTCATAAAAGATTGAGGATTTGTGAACACAAGGTTCAAGGCCATTAATACAATATAATCATTTAAGAGTTCAACATGTCACTTAAGGGAATTGAACATAGGTAGGGAGGATAACAAATTACCACATGTTTTCATACATGGGGGTCTCATACATCAATTTGGTATCTAGCTAGGTTGTGACCTTAAAATTAGATATTAACATTTGTTATTATTATTATAAATCAAATTTGTCCATGAAGTATGAACCATAATCAAATATTTTACCACACTCTACTTGAGAAAGAAACTTCACCAGAAAATATCATCGACTACATAAAGTTATCTCCATAAGGTTACTTAGAGTTCATCCTTTGGTATTCAGTGTTGGATCTCCCTTGGTGTTGGCCATTTTCTCTAGCAATCCCTTATATTTTCATTGTTGGTTTCCTTTTTTCACCAATATTTTACATAAAGGGAAATTCATGGGCTTCAGCTATGATTCCGATTCTCAAAATTCATGGCTTTTATTTTTAACTATTGTTTCCTTGGAAATCTATCATCAAATGATTTGAAATAGCGATTCCATCTCTCATGACCAAAATGCCGAATCCATCTCTCATGACCATAATGCCCAATTAGTATACAACAACTTTTATATGATCTTCACATCACTTCAACACTGTGCTTAGATGGTTGTGATTAGAAATATATTCTCCAACCCCTAGTTGAAATCAATGCCAACAAAACCCATTATTGGTAGTCTACAAAATAAAATTTTATGGAACTAATACATACAAAATATCAACTATGTTGTATTGAAATACCCACAAAAGGTCATTATAAAATGGTTGTGGCAAGGAAATTCATGGAAATGCTATTTTAAGTCCAACATACTTCTAGCTTAGGAATTGCATCACCTTGTCAAATCTAGATTCTAGTTAAATATTTTAGGGTAACAAGTTGATTTTCATGGTAAATAACATTCATTCTTGTACGAAAGTCATTTTTTTAAATTAAAATAAGTGGTACTGGGAACAAAAAATAAGGTGACATAAAGTAAAAATATGCCAAAGCAAAGGTAATGTTGGAGTATATATGCACATAAAACACCTTAATGTTGGCCATGTGGCCACCCTTTGAAATTTGGATGATCAACCCATTTCTACATGCTTCATCCACTTTCCAAATATTTCTATAATAATCCTATCCATGTATCATTTTAGTGAAGTACCTAAAATATTAGTCCATAATATTCATGCTCAATATATTAAGAATCATCCAGAACACCTTATAACCTTTATTGCAAATTCCATTTTCCAATGTGAAAAGTAGCTTTGAGTTGCAAGCACATAGATTGATATAAAGGCCTAATAGTTAGGAGCATTTTTTTACCTTCTTAAAGGTAAAAGGTTTGATTATTACGGTGGGGTGGCAGGTAGGGGGTTTAGGTATGTAAACCTTTGTAAACTACACAGTGAAATTGCTACATGGAGAGGGCCCCTTGTCCCACAAACAAGGAGGTCTCATATATCAATTTGGTGTTTGGCTAGGTCATAACCTTAAAATTATATTATTATTGCTATTATTATTATCATCCTCCTCCTCCACTACAATGCTTGTAATTATTGTGTTTGTAAGGATTTTTGTGACTTGTCTTGCTTGTGATTATTGTGTTTGTGATGCATTTTTTTGTTTTGAAAAATTTGTGATGCTTCTTAAATAAGCTCACTAATTATTTTTGGCTTGGACCTTGTTGATAATTTTTTCATGTAAATATAATTGCTTCGTAACCAATCCTGAATGTTCCTAAACTTGGTAATAATGTTCTCATACAACCTTATCACAACATCTCTCAATTTGAAAGGAAATTTTAGCTCTTGTAATCAATTCCAAAGGTCAGTTATAGGAACAGTGTCAAATTATTTTCTAAATTCAACGAAGAAACACAAGAGATTGGTTTTTTTATTAAAAAAATCCTCTGGAATGACCCTAATTATAACAAGGTGGTGCACAATTGAGTGATAGATCCTAAATACGACATAATATGGTACATTGGAAGTATATATTACTTTAGTCTTTATGTTTTTCTTTATAAATATAGAAATTGGATTATAATATACTGTATTCAGAAATATACTTATAATATCTAATGTAATTGACAAGTTATTGTTTGGTATGGTCTAGGTAAGGCAATTACTTGTACCACTACAAGGATTTGTCACTATGAATGAAAATGCAAGGAAGCTTGCTCAATTTAGAGTTGCATTAGAGGCGAGAGGAGATGGAAAATGTTATTGTCCTTTCTCTGATTGTAGGGGCTTGCAAAAAAAAATACTTTTAATAACAACAGCTGAAAGACATTGTAGGCAGAAGGGGCACGCCGAAGGGGGTTATGAATATCGTCCCCTGGTAAGAGGTTGTTATTCAATTTTTAATATATTTACTGTAATATTCATCATGTCATGAATTTCAGTAAAATGTCTTTTTTTTTTACTATAGGTTCTATACACACTAATTTTTCTACGTTGTTTGTAAATTTATAGACAATGCCCCCAAAATGTCGCCCTCCAGAGAGTTATTTTCCAAGTGCTAGCATAAATACTCATTTACAGCCTAACGAACTTCTACATTAGAATATTGAAGATGATCAAGTAGTTATTTCTGATGATATGGATGTAGATAACATTAGTGATACAAATTAGGAAGATGAGATACATAGATTGATCCAAGACACATTTGCTCCAATGGATGAGGACAACCAGGATGATAGTCATGATGTTGATCTTGTACTCGAGAAGTCACATCAACCTTTTCATGAAGGCTCAGAAACAAATCTTCTATATGCTATATTGTTGTTAGTGAACTTGAAGGTTTTTAATGGTTTATCAAACACCTGTCTAACACATATACTAAGGTATGTAATTTGTTAATTATTTTTGTCTGCATGTTCACATCTATAGAAAGGGTTGACTTTTTTCCTATATTATTGCTATTGTTATCTAATTTGTAAAGTTTGGATGCAATATTGATGATTAATATTTTTTTCATTGATTTATTCTTTTGAATTTTGGAGATTGTTAGGTGAATTTCTATTACCAACTTCAAATATTTTACCACGCACTTATCGAGAGATATATGTCATTATGAAAGCATTTGGAACGGAGTATCAAGCTATTGATGCATGTCCTAATGATCATATCATATACTATGGACAATATGCATTAGAAAATGAATGCCCCCAATGTCAAACAAGTAGGTATCGAACCGATAAAGTGACAAAAAATGTGCCTCAAAAAGTTCTTCGCTATATTCCGATAATTCCACGTTTCCAGCGGTTGTTCAGGTGTCAAAGTATAGCACAGTTTATGGATTTCCATGCAAAGAACAGAAGTCACGATGATGTTCTTCAAATGCCTACAGATGGTTATGCATTGAGGTACATCGAAGAAAAGTGGCCAATTTTTAAAGAAGAACCTCGTAATGTTAAACTTTTGTTGGCAGCTGATGGTGTCAATCCATTTGGAGAGATTTGTTCTACCTACTCAGTGTGGCATGCTTTTGCTATAAACAATAACCTTCCTCCTTGGATGTCAATCAAGAGAGAGCACACAATGTTGGCAATGATTGTTCCAGGTATTTAATTAATATGTAATTTTTTACTTGAAAGTCTGATCACTAAATATTTCATTGATTTGTTTCGTGCATGATAATTATGTCTTTTATAGATAACGACATATAGGCGCTAAATATAATTAATCATGTATGTTGGACCAATTAGGCAAGTACCAGGTTAAAGATATGAACGTATACCTTGAGCCTCTTATCGATGAGTTGTTGAATTTATGGGTTGGCGTCACTATGTATGACATATCTAGACCAATAGGGCAAAGATGATTTCAATTCCATGGAATACTTGCATTTACAATTCATGATGCTCCCAAGTTAACACATTTTTGTGGTATATTGTTACTTTCTTTTGTTCCTTAATATTTTATATATCTG
Organism: Larix kaempferi; assembly: GCA_027924585.1. Lineage (NCBI taxonomy): Eukaryota > Viridiplantae > Streptophyta > Pinopsida > Pinales > Pinaceae > Larix > Larix kaempferi. The sequence goes on along the minus strand of BSBM01001242.1, from coordinate 2,908,896 downwards.
TTGATAATATCATGCATTATTTTAAATTGTAATTCTTATTTGATACACCAATTCATATATCTTGTAGGTCTTCAAACAAAGGGTAAATTTGCATGTCCAGTTTGCGGTCCGAGGATAAAATCTCGTCGTTCAAGGAGTTTAGAAAATGAAGTGTTCGATGAGTATAGGCACTTTCTGCCTAAGAACCATAGTTATTGAACTATAGACAAAGAAAAATTTAATGGTAAATAAGATAATGGAAAAAAACCACGAAGAATGACACCTCACCTATGGAAGTCGGAATATAATAGAAACTGTCAAGGTATGCCAAAAAAAAAATTTGTACTGAATTATGTTCAGCGCGATATGCCTATATTGATTAATTAGTTTTAATTTGATTTTGTTGATGTTTCACGAATGTCATTAAGGCACGAATGGGCTTCTACGAGGAATCAAAATTTACCCAATTCAATTCAGTAGGTTTCCATACTATGAGCACCTGCAAATAGTTCATTTGTTTGACACAATGCATATTGGGAAGAACATAACAAAAATGTTATGGCAAATATTAGATGGAAGGACTAACAAAGAGAAAATTGGAAAGATTTGTAGTGACATCCAAGAAGCTAATCACGCATTGCAAAGTGTGATCGTTAATTCTAATGGCAATGGTCATCAACAGAATATTAGTCTTCCTTGGTGCTTGATGGATCAACAGAGCAATATTGTAAAAGAGGTCATAAAAAAAATCAGGTTTCCGACGGGTTTTTCGTCAAACATAAAGAATATCTTGATGAAAAAAGGTGATTTTGCTGGGGTTAAAACACATGATTGGCATACATTCATTAAGGTAATTATGAGTCTATAATATATTTCATTATCGGTATGCACTATTTTATTAATTTTATTCTCTTATTTTGAAATAAATATTAATAATTATGTGTTTTTTGAGACAGTATGTTCTAAGACGACTTTGACAACAACATAAAACATGTTATTTATGTTCTTGGAAAATACATGAGGTAAGTAATGTTTTACTTGGAAAATGACTTGGTCTGTGGTTTGTAGCGGAACTTATTGACATATTATGTTTTTCCACGCAAATATTATATATGCCTTGATATTGTTTTATTGCATCATTTGTAGGTGGCTTTCATCAAAAGAAATCCATAAAGAAGATATAAGGCATTGGAAGAGAGAAATTCCCCGACTAATGTGTGAAATGCAATAGTATCCACCTCCAGCATTTTTCAATGCACAAGAACACTACCTCATACACCAAGTTGAGGAGATTGAATTATGTGGACCAGTACACACAAGGTCGATGTGGATGGTGGAGAGGCAGTTGAAGTCATTGAAGGATTTTGTTAGACAAAGAGCGCGTCCCGAGGGTTCTATGGTTGAAGGATATATGGTATATCAATGCATGGTGTATATTAGTGAATATCTACCTAAATTAGCATAAAATATGAATGTGCCTCGCATTTGGCATCTCAACTCCATCAACAAATTTGAAGGGGAGGTCCTATTAGGGAGAGGTACATTGAGGAATGTGAAAGGCAATTATTATATGTTGTTGAATTAATATATTACACATGTATTTTTTCCAATTTTATATTATCATACTTTTTTTTAACTTTTTTTAATAATTATGCATTTTCAACTATATTAAACTATGTTCCTTTAATGATATCTAATTAATGATATTGAATTGTTATTTTATCCTATAGTTGGTTGAGTGTGGGATGCTTTACATTTATACATTGCAAACAACCTTGATTGGATGGAGCATTGGATAAAATATTGTCAAGAATTCTTTGGTAGGTTATCATGGGAAGGGGTCAGTAACATGATTAAAACAGCTCATCGTATTCGACAACAATTTCCTGAACTTACGTCGCAAAGGGAAGTTGATTTAGCCTATGGTTTAAAAGATAAAAAGGCAAGTAAATTGTTTACCCAAATTTTTTCTAGTTACTTCGATCCATTTTTCCAATTACATTTCGTTTGTTTAAGTTTTCAATTATATTTACTAACTCCTATATGACATTTATTAATTCACAATGTATTTTTAACCTGTTGTCAATGTTGCAGTTGAAACATCACAAGGCTATGTGGTTTAATGGTCGTAAATTTCGTATCAAAAAGTTGGATGATAACAGGAAAACCTCGGATTGTGGGAAAACTGCAGTGTTTAAGGTCACCAATGTTTCCTTTAGAAGTGATAGACATCTAGAAGAAATAGAGAATAGGTACTATGGGAATTTGGAGGACATTATTGAGTGTAATTTTAATTCCTTTAAAATAGTTTTGTTTGAGGTGAAGTGGTACAGGCTACAGATGCATGAACGTGATCCTGAAAGAACTGTTATTGAGCATGCTAATGGATTTACCATGGTTAATACAAGGGAATTTGAATCGGGTATAGAGCCTTATGTTCTTCCAAGTCAATGTGACCAAGTCTACTTCTCCGAGGTACCAGGTAAAGCAGGTTGGTCATACGTTGTTTGAAACGATCCAAGAGGAAGACCAGCAAAGTATAATCCTGTACTAGATGATGAAGATAATCACGAAGAAGAAGATGATGATGATGATGATTTAGATCAGGCTGCAGTCGATGTGTTAGATGAAGAAGTTGAAGAGGTTGATCATGAAAATGTAGCAGACGATGATCTCATTGACGATATGGATGACTATATTAGCGAAGATGAATTTGATGCTGATGACGATGTGAATGATCCTTTCATCGATATCTATTCAGAACCAAATCCTGGTACAGATCTTGAGTTGGATGAAGAAGAAGATGAATGATATTTAATTGTTGAAAAGTAGAGGTACGCAATGTTTTTAGGTTAAAGTAAATGCACTCACCATATGTTCATTTTGTTGATTAACTTGGTTATATTTGAAAATTAGTTTTATAATCTAATTATGTTCTACATGTGCAATAGCATGGGTGTTTGTTAGAGGGGACCCTTCAGGTTCCTTAAATGTCATTAGTTATTATGTAATAGTGTAGTTAAGGAAGCTGTTGGAGCGGGTGCAACCGCTCCAACCACACATATGATGTATAAATAAAATTGTTCAAGATGAATACAAACAGTTGGATGCATTTGACTCATCTCTCATGTCTTGATTATATCTCTGTGTATGCATTTACTCTCTGCTTGAATACAGCATATGGTGTCGTTTCTGTTGTCTTTTGGCTGGGTGACAGCAGCAGCAAAGGAGGAACGGTTCGAACCTGAAGGAGATCGTGCGGAAAAAGAACCCTGCAAGAAATGCTGAGAAATGCTGATGCTACGCTATGTTGCTGTAAAGAAATAAATGATAACGTTGTTAGAGTACTGATGTGCTATTGAAAATTCTCCTGCGTACAAGAGAAAAGAACCTATTGATCGCGAATTTGTCAGAATGTTACTTGAAGTTCAATGTCCATCAACTAGATTGTTGCCTGAAGTTTCGACGAATGATGTAAGGGGAGGCATAGTCGCTCACGTGTCACACCTGAGGCAGAGGACCTGAAGAAAACCTGTAAAGAAGAGTTTAAAGATTGTTTGCAAATGAACGCTCAAGTTCTGGAAGTCTGTCATATGCGTAATGGCGAAGAAATGATTCGAGGACTCCATTGCATGAACCCTACGACTGTTGCAGCCAATCGGTTGGTGCAATCGTTCAACCAACGACTAATGAACTCAGACGTGCAATTGATACATACCAATCTTCCTGAAATTGTTGCTCAAAAGAACATGTCGAGATCCGGATGATCTACGCAGCTCTGTCTATGACTAACTATTGATGGATTTCTTGAAATGACCAATTGGCGTAATAAACCCAGTAGAAAGCTGTGCAAAAATAAATAAAAGAACCTTTTTGGTCCGTTGATGTGCTGCTAAAGATTTGCTTCGTAAAGTTCCACATTCATGAAAGCTGGAGAATAAGCTGCGAGTTTAAAGGGAAAGTCTTGAATTATAGAGCAACATTATGGTGAAATCGACCATTTGTCAGTGTATTAACCGATGATTTAACATTCAGATGGTAGGAATCAGAAAGTACTCATTATCGAAGCACCATTGAAGTGAAGAGAATGATCATGATGACTTATCAAATGCTGCCAACTTGATCGTGAAGTTTAACTTGTCGAAGGTTTTCCAACCTACAATGATGGACTTACATTTTAATGGGTTCGACTCAAACATGTTGACCTCATAATGGTCGACGTAAATCTTAAAGTATATGGTCTGGTCGACAAGTTCGTTTTTTTAGTCGCTGAGTCATAAAAGTGATAACTTTGGTCAAGTCATTAACATTTTATATCTTGTAAAATATGGTCAAGTTAATATATGGTCGACATTAAGTTATGCAGTAGTTTCTTTTGATATAGCAAAAGTTTGTCGATATTACATATTTTAAAATATGGTCAGTTGTAAATGGTCGGGTTACCTTATTTGTAAAAAGTGGTCGAAACTCAAAATAGTCGAGTCGTTGATATTGTAAGTGGTCGAGTCTTTTTATGAATTCGATGGTCGAGAATCGAACTTTTTGTATTATAATTTTGTAATTCAGTCGGTCTCTAGCTGACTCAATAAATCATGTTGAGTCAAGTAAGTCATGTCGAGTCGAGTCAAGTTGACCAATACCAGTCGGTATCGACCACAAGTAGCAGTGACACATTCAAAATTTGCAGGAAGCCTCAGGACAGCTGAGTCTACGAAAAGCATGTACTCAAGCAGAAGACATCTATACCACACAGAGAAAGCACTTCACGTTTAATAACGACAAAAGAACTCTTAAATTGATCAAGCCCCCCGATGCTGACACACACCAACATCTATTCAGTGTCATTTCAGAATTTTTTCAAGCAGATGGTGAGTTGGTGCAATGGCAGAGCGACGAAGCCCAGAAGCTCCTGGACCGTGGAAGAGAATCCCACAGGAAGGGGTGAGAAGCTTCGGTTGGCCACTACCAGACTGCTGATAGAGACTAAAGGAATCACAGTTCATGTCTATTAATGTTTTCTTCAGGACGAAGAAATATTTTGAGGTGGGGGAGATGTTAGAGGGGACCCTTCAGGTTCCTTAAATGTCATTAGTTATTATGTAATAGTGTAGTTAAGGAAGCCGTTGGAGCGGGTGCAACCGCTCCAACCACACATATGATGTATAAATAACATTGTTCAAGATGAATACAAACAGTTGGATGCATTCGACTCATCTCTCATGTCTTGATTATATCCCTGTGTATGCATTTACTCTCTGCTTGAATACAACAGTGTTCCAAGAGGTTCTAGTGGTAATGGTTTGAATCGAACATGTGTCGATTGAGCAAGATACAAAATGAAGTTATAAGATTTATGTGTTAATTTCTGGGTTATTTCATATTAGAACAATTATCATAAGTTTTATACAAATGGATTGGTAACTTAAATTGTTACAATTGTTATTACTTAGTAGCTATTATGTTATTCTATGTTAGTTAGTTATTTTGATCTTGCTAAACAAAAATGATATCAACAATATATTTTTTATGCTTCTTAAACTAATAGTCATTATTAACAATATCATTTTTGTGTTTCATTTTTAATAAGATGTTTGTGCTTCCGTATCAAAGTACATGGACTTCTTAAAATCCATCACATATTGATGTCCTTTGATCGTGATCCATTATGTGATGGCAATTAGGCCTTGTGTTAACTCATTTCTAATAGAATGGGTTAAGTAACTAATTACATTTTTCTTCATAAACAAGAAAAAGTCACTTAGTGAATGGGCACTCCAAATAATTTTTTATTTATCATTTTTATTAACCAAGTTTTTATAAAAACACATTATGGATTTCATGTATGTGTTTTACTAACTCTTAGAAACTAAGATTAAGTGGGAAAAAACAATAATGTTACAAATATACTATGTAAAATATTTTAGCGAAAGATTCTTGAAATATGTTCCCAAATTAAAAGTGGTTCTCCTACGATCAATGCCCTTTTTATGAGCTATTTATTTAGTTGATGTAGTAATGTTTTAAAAGTTGATTTTAAGTGATTTTTTAAATAATTTGGTGTTACTAATATCGCCATCTTTTTTTTCTTGAACGGCTATTTATTTAAATCCTTTTAGTGATTTTACTTCATAATAAAGGGCATATTTTGAATTGCAAAAATTGATGGATGAACTAGATTTTGCCAACAAACAAAAAGATATAATTCTTCATCAAAAACTTTCCAACATAATTTACCCTAATCCAATATAAATTGCCTCGGCAGGGTGTTAGGGAACAAATTGAGACAACAACAAAACAACATGGAAAAATATTGTAAAAATATAAAAAATAAGGTAGAAATTCTACCCATTTGGCCTTACTTAAGTCTCCATTGTTCAAAGCTCCTAGTTGAGTATTCGATTCTAAATATTGTGAACTAGTGACCAATATTAAGGTGGTGAATTCCCTATCCAATAATTCCCTCAGCTTCAACATTTGTGATACCATTTTCATAGTACCTTCATCCATGGCATGGTTCTTTGCCCATAATTTCCAATTGCAATCCTCCTACCAATGATTCCACTAGATCTAGAATTCCTTATAATACATGTTGAGCCTTGACAACCCCTTTCTCACACCACCGTAGGCCTTGTTAGACCCCTAACAAATCAGGCATAATGCAATATTTGTGCCTACATTGGTAGTGAACCATGTCTATATGATAGAAGGGTGAGTTCCATACCAAAAATGCCTAAGATATAAGGAATTGTGCCACATAATAGGTCACCAACACTTGTCTAATTCTACCCTAACCAAAGCACCCTTGAGCATTGTTTGTGTTGTAATGTTGCAACTACTATTCTGGAACCATCAACACAATTAGCACACACACAAAGTCCCATTATATTACTATTTAATTAATATATATTATAATTTAATTAATGTATATTATAATTTAATTAATATGATATTATAATTTTTTAAACATCAAACAAAACATAACTGAAACGTCATACCTGTCTCTGTCGAGCTTGGCCAAAACGCTCTGTTGCTTTGGTTCGACGGCACCCCTGCATGCAACCGGCTACAATTCCATTTCCTCCTTCACTATGCAACTTTCACTGTGCAATTGCTACGAGGGCTATTGAAGTTGGTTTCTTTGGGGCACTTGCTCCGGTCGTGTTTGCATATCCCTGCAGACCCTCACTGTGCAATTGCTACGAGGACTATTGAAGTTGGTTTCTTTGGGGCACCCACTCTGGCCGTGTCTGCATATCCCCGCAGACCCTCAATGGAAACCGTAAGTTGAAACCCTCCTCTGTTGAGTTGAATCTCTACATTTTTGGGTGCGAATTAGGTGGTTTTGATTTCATTTGCTAATTAGGTGGTTTTGATTTTATTTCAAATCTATGGATATTCATATTGTTTTCTAAATTATTTGAGGCCGACTTGTCCAAGTCAAATTCATCATGTTTTCCTAATGGTGTAGCATTCCTAGTACCATTACATGGGGCGGTAGTAGCATTCCTAGTACCATTCAGACATTGGTGATGTCTTCACCTGGGACATTAATTTAGTATTTCAGGTGGATTCACATTCACCAGATTTGCAGTAATGGAACTCAAATTTGTCTAAAAAACAATGCTGGAGATAGAGATAGTATTGGTAGACCCTAAATGGTTGCTTGTGTTGATTGCTGAGATAGGGTTTTTCCCTCAATCCCTATGAAAGCCTGTATGGTATTGCTAGAAGGAGATTTGAAATGTATTTGCAGAGTTAGGGGTTGTCCCTTGTTTTAATTTCTAAGTATTTTTTTGTAAGTATTTGTCAAGGTAGGGTTTTTGTTGAGGTAGGTTTTTTCTTGTGTTATGAAGGAGGTGGCATAACAATTCTGCACCTAGTTTCGGTTGCTTAGTGTGTGGTATTGTCTACTGCCAACTATAGATATTTGTGTTGGAGATATAGTCCAATCATGAATTGACTATGAATGAGGTGGTAAATTCCATATGGCAACGAGTAGTTTTACAGGTTATGTTTGGTCCTTTGTTATTGTGAGTGCTTTGGTAGGATTTTTTCTCTATTATGAGGGAGGTTCCATAAAATTTTGCACCGGGTTTCTGCTGCTTAGTGCATGGTATAGTCCTCTGCCAACTATTGATATTTGTGTTGGAGATATGTCCAATCATGAATTGATTATGAATGCGGTGATAAATTCGATATGGCAATGAGTATTTTTACATGTTATGTTTGGTCCTTTGTTACTCGTTATGCTTTGGTAGGGTTTCTACTAGGTTATTAGGGAGGTGCCATAACAATTATGCATTGGGTTTATGTTTCTTAGTGTGTGGTATCGTCCTCATCCAACTATTGATATTTGTATTGGATAACTGTTCCAATTATGAATTGGTTATGGATGAGGTGGTTAATTCGATATGGTAATGAGTTAGTTTACAGGTTATGCTTGGTCCTTTGTTGCTAATTATGCTTTGTCCTAGTACTAGTTATGCTTTGTTTACAGGTTATGCTTTGTTTACCATTATTGGTTTGTAACTGGTTATGTTACTAGTATTATATAATTAGTAATTTCAGCGTATGGTGAATGATATGTTGGAGATTTGGACCGATTATGAATTCATGGTATATTCCATATGGCTTTGTGCTTCGTTACTGGTTATTGAGGGAAAAAACCTATCTCTGATATGTCAACAATTATTGTAGGTTTATTGGCCTGGACCAGAGTCTCCCCACTAGTCTATATGTAATCATAATCCCCAACATCAACCAGCTGAACATCTATGAAAGCACTATTCTCAACATCAACATCTACAGATGCTAATTCTTCATTTCTAATCGTAGGTTCAACACCCATAGGAAGACTGTAAGATACCATAGCCCCAGTTTCAGCAGGAAATTCATTATTAGCATGCAATTCCAAGTTAGATGATGGAAATTCATGAACTTCATTAGGTGTACATTATGTCTGCAAAAGCAAACTCTTGTCATTCTTAGCATCTACAACACTCTTGTCTCCATCAACATCTACAAATTCTCTCTTGTTACTTCTAGTAGTAATTTGAGCACCTAGAGGGAGACTGTAAACCGAAGTGGGTCCAATATTAGCCGGCAAGCCATTACTAGATGAAAACTCTAAATTAGAAGAGGAACTTTGTGAACTTCAGGTGCAAGATCACTCATGTCACCATCAATATACAGAGATGCTCTCTTGTCACTATCAACGTCTACGGACACACTCTTTTCACTTCTAGTAGTTAAGGCACCCAAAGACAGATTGTAAGCAGAAGTAGGTCCAGTATCAGTAGGCAATTCATTGGTAGAATGCAATTTCAACCCATAATATGTAACATTTTGTGCCTAGGACACAAAGTTGTTGATTTTTTAATTATTGTATTAAAAGACTAGAGCTCATGTTATTTAGATGTTGATGGATTATCAATGTTTACAAGACTTAACTAAGGTTTTCTCCATCATGGACAAAGCTGAGGCTGAAAACATTAATTTCAAATCCCTTTTCAAAGACCCGTTAGAGGCAAATATTAGGGAGATCATGAAAATTAGTCAATTGGCATGTCTTCTCCAATGTTGTCATCATCCTTCAAAAGACTTGGCATTGGTTGTCAATCAATGTTCTTTGTCATTAATGTTGTCATAAATGACAATCCTATTCATCATGAGACTATGAACATGGACTTCATTTCTTCTTTGTATGCATGGTGTTTTCGAATTATCAAAATTGACTTATTAGGAGCCCATGATATGGTTGTCCTTCACTATTTATAGTTGCACACTATTTATTGGGTGTTAGTAATGGTTTGGTTGTTTCCAACACTTATATCTCTTGTTGATTTCACTTAAGTTAAGGCTTAAATTGTCAAGGATTTTAACATTAGTCTTAAAGACAAAATGGTATATTTACTGCTGATGGAGTTGTTCTAATGCATGATTTTCTATGGTTTTTTCTCTATAGAGCACATCACCATGGTGGGATTGTTTATGATGGTATATTATTAAATAATAACATTCAGGAGGAAATCAGCCTTGGTACACTAACTCATTCAATCACTCATGTCATGCACTCACCGCTTAGCTTTGTAAGGTGACGAGTGATGACTGACAACTATGAGGTACTAGCCACTGGGATTTGACTCTGAATCCCGATTCACCTCGGGCTTAGATCTAAGGTGTTTTAATGTGTCAATGATTATGGCCATGACATTAGAGAACCACTACAAGGCCCAAAACAAGGGAAACTAGAACCACAAACCAAGAAGAGGTTGATTTATGCATTGACATAAGGAGGTGGCACTAGGCACACAATATGGAGAACCAATGAGTAAGGAAAAACATTTGCACCAAAGTACCACAATGGTTACTAATAAGAGAATATTTGACACAGAAGAATGCTGTTAATTTTTAACAAGCGATCCTAAAACAAGCAAGCCTGGTGCAAGCGAGCACAAGGCAAGCGAGTGCACAAGGTCAAAGCAGAATCCAGTGGGCCCATAACCCACAAGTAAACATGAAAATATCTTCTTTTCACTTAAGTTAAGGCTTAAATTGTCAAGGATTTGAATGTTTGCATCAAGCACATTTGGTGTATAAGGGTTGTTTGAGGGTCTTACATAACATTCCCCACACATTTAATTGCAACTAATAGATTGGTCCCAAAAGTTGTTATTTAAGTATTTATCCTAATGGTATCAATGACCTCTAGGATTTTGACTATCAGGTACTGAGGTGGCATCCTTCGGTTGTTTGCTTGCTTGGGAGACTAGAGTGCTCCCCTTATTTGGCATATTTTGTAGTTATTTGGAGGCATAGAAACCTTAATAACAGTCTATTAAAGAGGTCATTGATAACATTAGGATAAATAATTAAATAACAACATTCGGGAGGAAATCATCCTTGGTACACTCAATTCAAAGTCCTCAATCGCTGATGTTATCCAGTTCTATAGCATGAAACAGTTCCAAAACCCCAAAGTCATCCCACTAGTCAGCTAGCAAGAGATGATGCCCACGTAGCTGACTTGGGATTATTAGGGTCACTTACCCACCTTAAGTTATTCTTTAACTTATTGCTTTGGTCTTTTGGGTACTTTGGTTGTGGTACACCCTTTGGTACAAAGGGAGTTCGGTCATAACACCCATTATCATGTTTTTAACTTGTACCATTTTTTTGTATTGGTCATGGTACCCTCACCCACATTTGACTTGACATAGTTTTGTGATTATGTCTTAGTGGGATACATGATCAATGACCTATGAACAAGGACCTATGCTGATCTAAACTTAACCTCATATGCTGATACTCTTACCCAGGCTTGGGAGTGCTAAAGATGAAAAGTTGAAAGATATGAAAACTGTGTTTAATTTCTGTCTTGCTATTTAATTTCAGTACTTGCTTATTAAATGAAATGTATATTGAAGTATATTGATGTGTACACCTGCTTATTTCAGTATTGCTTATTAAAGTATATTGATGTGTACACCTATCCAATTGAATTATTGAGATATTGTGGAGAGTTAATAAATGTCAATCTCCCTTAACTGAGTCGTTGTTGTTAATTTCCCTTGTTAATATAAATTCATTTCTGGTTGTTCACCATACTACTCTCAGGTTGACATTTTTATGGTTTGGTCCTCCTACTTGGTTAATGGATACGCTCATTCTTGATTGAAATTTATTATTTAAAAAAAAAAAAAATCAATATAGTCGGAAAATCAATATACACATACTGTCTGAAAATTTGTCCTACAAGTTGCTTGCTAAAGATTGATACAAAAAAGATCCTCGTAATATTGAAAGTCTTTGAAAATCAACTTTCTCGTGTCCATTTGAGTGCCACTTTGCATGAATTTGAAATTTGCAACATGTCTAAGGTGTAATATCTCACCTAAGTTAGCTGATGTATTTTGCGTTCTCTACTGTAGTATTTTACTGATTATTTGGTTAAGATGTATTGACATGAAACAATTATGAACACTGCTGCAATGTACTCCTGAGTGGACCCTCTCACTATAGTTATGGTTTGTTGGGCTAATATAGTCAATTGATGTTTCTTAGTTGAGTGATTTTGCCAAACAGTTCCCTAATAAATAGTTTTCATATGCATTAGCATAAAATACTAGCATGTAAATTTTAAAAATGAAGGGTAGGCTGCCAAAAATATGCCATTCAAAGAAAGAGGGTAGGATGCCAATAATATGCCCAGCAGTGTTGGAAGGACCAAAACTGGGTGATATACTAGTTAACTTCCTTAATGTGTTGTCCCCGGTGGTTTTGTTCTCCCCACAAGAGAAAAAGACCCCCAAATGTGCAAACTCAGTCCACAAAAGAGCTCACAGCCTACAGTGATGAATGTGGTGTCGTATGGACAGCTTGTTATGGCACTGTAACTTGGTCTCTTCCTGCCACAAATCGTCCTCCCAATACCAAACACTTCAACTGATATTTTTAACACTACATCCACTAGGGTTCGGCATGTCCCTCCTAAGTCTCAGATTTGAGGGAAGTAAATGTGTTTAACTAAGTAAATGTGTACTTTCAAAGAAGAAAGAAAGCATCATCTTGTTTATTCTTGTTTTATCGAGTGTAGGTACCACCAAATAGGTATCTGTCAGATCTATCTTCCTCAAGTGATGATGAAGATATACTCAGAGAGGTTGAAAGTGAGACGAGTTGTACTAGATATACCGATTCTATATCAACTAGACCTGAAAAGATAAGGAAAAGATTTCATAGACGCATGAAATAATTTATTGCCAACGGTGGGTCGTGTAATTATGATGCTCAGAGCATAGGAGACATTGATTTTCCATTGAGGTATAAACATCTAGTGCAACGATGGGTACCTAATATGCTACCTCAAGTGGACACAGATTTCCCCATCAATGGGAGGATGTATCGCATTGCTCCTTCATCCTTACATGGTTGGGGCTATTTTCCATGGATGAAATAAAGGTCCGCTATGGCTTTGTAACTGAATTGATGGAGTATGTAGGACCACTATACATATACAATAATTGGTTTATCTTGGTCCAATATACTCGAAGTATGCGGAGATACGGAGTTGCCGTGAATTATATTCAACTAGCAGAAAACAATAAAAACAAAGGGGCGACTATGTATATTGATGGGAGACCAAAAGCGTCCGGAAACATTGCTGGCTTTATAAATAGTACATGACTAATGACAACAAATAAGCAACCAAATTGCAAATTCGAGGCACGCGAAAATCATCATATATTTGTATGTGCAATAAAAACAATACTTGCAGGTGAAGAGTTGTTGATCGATTACAACTTAAATCGAATAGATGTGGCTTCCACGGTCCAAGGTAACCGTAGACCGTCAGAAACTATGCCTCATCAGGTAAATGATAAGTGTAGTACTAGTAACTAAACATGACTACAATAACTAAATGTTTCATTTTTTCTGTTAACATTCGATTTCCACTGTTGACATTCACTTTTTTCATGCTTATTATGAATATTTCCATGTGATTACATGGTGATTACACTGCTATGAATATCTCATTTTTTTTATGATGTAATTATTGACTCAACGTTTGTTTAGGGTGGCGGCAGTGGAAAGGCACATGCTACTTCCACGGTCCAGGGTGACCATGGAAGGTCAGAATCTATGCCTCGTCAGGTAAATGTTAAATGTAGCAAATAAATATGACTACAATAACAAGATGTTCCGATTTTCACTGTTAGCATTCACTTTTTCCATGCTTATTGTTAACATTTCCATATGATAGCATGCTTATTAAACTGTGGCAGGAGTCTGCACATCGACATGCAGCAGAACATGTATCTTCTACTTATGAGGTGAAAATAAATATTAATGCAATATCTCATTTTTGTTTATGTTACAATTATTTAGTATGAGGTAAATGTTTATTTATTGATTTATTATGTTAGGGTGGCGCCATTGGAAAGGCACCTGCTGCTTCCATGGTCGAGTGAGACCATGGAAGGTCACACTCTGTGGCCCGTCAAGTAAGTGTTACGTACAATAACTAAATGTTTTGATTTAGTATGTTAACATTCAATGTCCACTACTGACATTCACATTATTCTGAGCTTATGATGGATTACTGGTTCATTTTTCTGACATTATGATGGACTACTGGTTCATTCGGGACCATGGAAAGGCACCTGCTGCTTCCACGGTGATGTTTGATCGTGGACACTCACCGGCTATAACACCGCGTCAAGTAAGTGTTAGTGCATAATAGTAACTTAATTTTCATTACAATATCAATATTTGAATGATGTTAAAATTATATTGCTTAATTTAATTTATTGTTTGATGAATTTAGTCACATGCACTTGATCTGGGTGATGAGGGGTTTGAGGAAGACATTCTCTATTCCACTGACCCACTGCACACTTTTAGAACGGCCTTGAAAAAGGAAAACATAGAAATGCTTGCCTTGGCTCGCAAAAGGCCCTTGACATAGGAGAACAGGGCAAGGATTCAACAGCTGCAAGATGAAATACAATCTTATGGGGTAAGTGGCATCTTCACAATTTTTTTTAAGCTATGACATGATTTCATATATGATATTATGTTTTTTTTATTTTTCCAAGTGATCTGATAAAGTAAATTTTATTGTTTGTAGGATTTTTTAAAACCCGTGACTAGATCAGAACCTGCCGAGATAGGTATAGGTAGCAGTGATGGTCCAATGCAGTAAAAAAGAAGCAATGTACCAATGAGGCTTTTTGGAACTCCTGCGGTTGGCCTCGAATCCATTGATGACGCGGGCACTGATGAGACGGGGCATGATGCCATGCTGGAGCATGATGAGACAGAGCCTAGGACTCCACATGACTCTGGATATGAACGTACTGTAGACGACCAGGAAACTTTTCCTAAAGCAGCACGAGTTAAAAGCACCGGATCACTAGATCTCACCTTTCTAGTGGATGACTCTTGTGTTCCTATCAAGGTTCAGAAGATTGCAGGTATTTATTAATTAATTTATTGATTTTAATCAAGAAATTGAAATAGACATACGTTGAAATTATTATAAATTAATGGATTACATGTTTTTGCAGGAAACAATGTCTTCTACAGGCATTTGAATGACAAATCCTTGGAGCTGTTTGGCCCCACCATTCGCACATGGTGGAATAGCCAAGATAGCAATAAGAGAGATGAATTGATGGAACACATGGTCAACTTGTTCGGCAATACTTTCAACAGGAAAGTTGTTGCAAAGTTAGCCGGTGAGAATTTGAAATATACCAGGGCCCAATATAGGGAAAGTTTGCAAGCTGACCTCAAGCATGAGCGTCCTCCCATGGTTCCGGAGAAAGAGTGGAAGGCACTCATAGATGATGCAAAGGAGAACTTGCTAAAAAAACAAGGAAGACAACCATGGCCTGGTAAAGCAAGGTACAACATATATCATCTTTTTACTGAAATAAGCTCAATTATTTTTTTCTTTTTTCTTTTAAGTAAGATTTTTGATATCTAAGGTTTTTCAAAATTTTCATATATAGGCTACCTGACACCTCCAAAGAAACCAAGGCTAGAATGGAAAAGCACAGGCAACATAGACTGGGCCAAGGTGGATATAGAAAACTAAGAGCAAGAATCGTAAGTATTAAATGATTAATTGTTGGGAATATTTATTTAACAGTACCAAACAAATATCTGATTTTGATACTGGAAATTTAAAAATGTGTTATCATTCATTGCAGGGAAATACGTTCCAAGCTGTTGCCACCGAGGAAGACCTAAATCTTGGTTTCAAGTTTGGTTTTAAAAGTGTGGTTGAATATCGGAAAAGCCTGGGGAAGACTCCAATCTCCCCAATGACACAAATGTAGGTATATCACCAATTGCAGTATACTATTAAAGTCTATTCAGTTCTGATTATATCACCCATAACTAAAAATTTATGTTTGTTTTTAAGTAACAATGCAAATGTAGCAGTGAATCTAGCGGTACTCATCAAGTACCAGTTGATGTTGGGGTGCACATGTCCCATGCTAGTGTGGAGCATAGTGTCCATTCTAGTATGTATGCTTTGGAAATAGAAATATCTATTGTGATTAGATATACATATTTCTTGACGTATACTTATAAATTTTCTTCTTTCAATGGAATACCATGCAGCTCAGGAGCATGAACTACAAGAGGAAGCAACTAGACCTCCAATTAACACCCCAGTTGTCACATCTACAGAGACTGGTAAAGAGAAATATTGTAATTTTAATCAAAATAATGAAATATTTATTTCAATTTTAATAATTCAACATCATATATATATGCTCATTTCCGTTGTTGCAGTTCACACCCCTTCAAAACTGCCTCCACACCCTGCTCAGTGACGTACAAGAAGTGGCATAAATGAGGGCATGGAAACACAAACAATAATAGGAGATATTGCAGTAAATACTGCACCAATTGATGATTGTGATACCGTACTCGCAACTTTTTACAATGCAAAAAAATAGAAATCAATGAAAAAGTAGATGCAACATAAATTCATGACTTGTATTTTGATGGATATCGATGTTGTTAGCATGAAACATTGTTAGTATGTAACATAGATAACTTTTATTTGGTATAGTTAAGAGGTACTTATCTTTTATGTGATGCTCTTTGGAATTTTCCCATTTATATCTTTTATTTTCTTAGATTTGAATTTTAAATTTAAATGTCATCACAAGTCATTGTATGCTTGTTTATAATTATTTTGTATTTTAATATTCAAATTTTGTGTTTTCTCACACATCATCACTCCTGTATGTGCTGCATATAGATATATTAGTCTAAAACATTGATTATCTTTATATTAGATATGTTCATCATGACTTCGATCATCATCACTCTTTATAATTTGATTACTGCCCATTACATATTGAGGACCAACTTCAACACAAGGACCACAGAGGAGTGCTAAAGTTGATAGAGATCAAATTTATGTTGTAAAATATTTTACTGTTGCTTTAGCACTATTCAGAAACAGTACCACACTTCAGATCTAATTTTTGGTTAAATGTTGACGTGGATATCTTCAACTATACCTCTCTTATTGTTATATGATCAATATATTTATTTTATTACCTATTACTGAAAGAGATGAAAATTATGTTATAAAATGTTTTATTGTTGCTTTAGCACTATTCAGAAATAGTACCGTTTTATCATGCAACTGTAGAATTGTTATGTTACTGTACCTTTCTTTCATCTGTGTGCTAAATTGTTTTGTATTTTAATATTCAAATTTTGTGTTTTCTCACACATCATCACTCCTGTGTGTGCTGCATGTAGATATATTAGTCTAAAACATTGATTCTCTTTATATTAGATATATTAGATATGTTCATCATGACTTTGATCATCATCACTCTTTATAATTTGATTATTGCCCATTGCATCTTGAGGACCAACTTCAGCACAGGGACCACGGAGGAGTGCTGAAGTTGATAGAGATCAAATTTATGTTGTAAAATAATTTAATGTTGCTTTAGCACTATTCATAAATAGTACCACACTTCAGATCCGATTTTTGGTTAAATGTTGACGTGGAAATCTTCAATCGTACCTCTCTTATTGTTATATGATCAATATGCTTATTTTATTACCTATTACTGAAAGAGATGAAATTTATGTTATAAAATGTTTTACTATTGCTTTAGCACTATTCAAAAATAGTATTGTTTTATCATACAGCTGTAGAATTGTTATGTTACTGTACCTTTCTTTCATCTTTGTGCTAAATTGTTGTAGTATCATGTGGACTATGTTAACCTGTTTGAGGTCTGTACTTAACTTTTCCTCTTTCTCGAGGTACTTTCATGTTCCCTTGGTGACTTGTCCCTTGAAAGGATAAGATCTGAACCAAAATGTTGTCTAAGTAAAAGGAAGCCTAATCAATTTTTATTCGCTTTTTTCATTGCTTATTTATTGTTGCTGCATATGTTATAATTTGATTACTGCCCATTACATCTCGAGGACCAACTTCAGCACAGGGACCACAGAGGAGTGTAGAAGTTGATAGAGATCAAAATTATGTTATAAAATCTTTTACTGTTGCTTTAGCACTAGTCAAAAATTTGGATGGTAATTGTGATGAAATTTTGCTTTTGTAGACCATATTCCTAAATTGAAAGGTAACACAGGTGGATTTTATTTTCTATAGTACAAGGTACTTATCTATTATGTGATGCTATCAGGATTGCATAGAGAGAAATGAGGGATATTTTTATTTGGCATCCCACCACCTTTCCTTATACCGTGATGATGAACTTTCAAGTTATATGGAACAGCTGTACATTTGAGAGATATATGATTGGTTGTACCTTCCCCACCTTGATTGAGCTATGATTGGTCTTGTGGTACCTTATCTTTCACTTGTGTTTAATGGGGTCATTTACCCTCCTTGAGTAACTTTTTTAAAACCACCTTGTTGAATTTTTGCTCTTATAGAGTACTGTGGTTGTTTGGCCACATCTGGAGCATACCCTTGGTTCTAAGGGTCATAGTTTTGGGTAACCCGTGGTATTTTCCCATTGTATCTCCCTTCTAAAAGAAAGACATTGTAATACGGCTAGGGTTGATGTATTAGGTTTTATGCATTTTAAAGATCTCTGAGATCAGGTAGAGAGACTGTGAGAGTGTGAAGAGGAAGTGCAGCGGCTGTGCTGCAGGTTGTATCCCTTCACTTTGCCGGACGGAATAATAATAAGGACTGGCAACTTCAGTGTGGACGTAGCCCAAGTTGGGTGAACCACGATATATCTGTGTCTCTCTTGTAATGTGTATGTGTGATTATATTTGCATTTTTGTTTATTGTTATTTCTCCGCGATCCTGTTTTTCTAACAATTGGTATCAGAGCCAAAGGTATATTTGGCAGATAAACCCGCAGGAAGCTAGGGTTTCTGGTTCGAGTGGGAGCAATGGAAGAAGAAGGAAAGTTTAAGGTCGAGAAGTTTAACGGCCAAAACTTCCAGTTATGGAAGATGCAAATGGAGGACTATTTGTACTAGAAGGATCTATTCCTGCCATTGGGAGGAAGAGCAAAGCAGCCGGCGCCCATGAAGGATGAAGAATGGGAGGTTCTTAATAGAAATGATTTGGGAACAATACGGCTGAGCCTGGCTTCGTCGGTGGCTTTCAATATCTCAAAAGAAACGACAACGGAGGGTTTGATGAGCACATTGGGTAAGTTGTATGAAAAACCCTCGGTCTCCAACAAGGTATTTCTAATGAAGCGTTTATTTAATATGAAGATGTCTGAAGGTGGATTTGTTACCGATCATTTAAATGATTTTAATACAGTTACAAATCAACTAAGTTCTGTAAGTGTGAACTTCGATGATGAGGTTAGGGCTCTTCTAATATTGTGTTCATTGCCAGAAAGCTGGAATAGCTTGGTCATGGCTGTAAGTAACTTTGTCACTAGTTCAAATACCTTGAAATTTCATGATGTTATTGGTGTTATTCTTAGCGAAGAAATGCGAAGAAAAAGCACAGGTGAGACATCGGGTAATGCGTTGACCATGGAGAGCAGGGGAAGACAAAAGGAGAGAGGAAAGAGACAAGGTAATCGCAGCAACTCTAAAAAGGGAAGATCCAAGTCAAGACTGGGAAAGATAGAGTGATGGAACTGTGGAAAGAAAAGACATTTGAAGAAAGACTGCAGATCTCTAAAGAAGAAAGGAGATGGACATAAGGAAACTACCCTGAAATCAAATGTAGCAGGTGATGTGTTACAAGATGCTTTGATTTTTGCATTAGATAATACTAGTGATTATTGGGTAGTAGATTCAGGGGATTCATGTCATGCTACACCCCATAGGAAATATTTTCATGATTATGTTCCATGCGATTTTGGACATGTTTTATTGGGTGATGATGAGCCATGTAAAATTGTTAGAATGGGTAAGGTATGGATAAAAGTTAAGAATGGAACTGACTGGCTATGAAAAGATGTTGGGCATATTCCTGCTATGAAAACAAATCTGATCTCAATAGGGCAGATGGGAGATGGCGATTGTCTATCTACATTTGGAAAAAAGTGGTGGAAGATCACTAAAGGATCAATGGTGATAGCAAAAGGAGACAGAGTAGGTACATTGTATTTATGTCCTCATAATACTGACCATTCTATCTCTTGAGCTTTCACAGGAACAAATACAGCATTGTGGCATCATAGGCTTGGCCACATGAGTGAGAAGGGAATGCATATTCTCCACTCAAGGAAGTTGCCGCCAGATTTGAAGCAGGTAAGTTTGGAATTCTGTGAGAACCGTGTTTATGGAAAACAGAAGAGAGTCAGATTTCTCAGGGTTGGGAAACAGAAGAAGAATGAAAAGTTAGAGCTAGTGCATACAGATGTATGGGGACCGGCTCCGGTACAATCTTTTGGTGGCTCTCATTATTATGTTACATTTATTGATGATGCAACTAGGAAAACTTGGGTTTATTGCATTAGACAGAAATCTGATGTGTTTGCTACTTTTAAGAAGTGGAAAGCTTTGGTTGAGAATGAGACAGGAAAAAGGTTGATGTGTCTTAGATCTGATAATGGAGGTGAGTACTGTGGCAAGGATTTTGATAGTTGTTGTTCATACCATGGGATTCGTAGAGAGAAGACAGTCCTAGGAACACCACAAGAAAATGGTGTGTCAGAAAGAATGAACAGAATGATCATGAAGCATGCAACTACATGCAGGGTTGCCCTTATAGTTTTGGGTGGATGCTGTAAATACTGTTGTTTATTTAATAAACATAGGACCTTCAAGTGCTTTGGATGGTGGTATTCTATAGAAGGCATGGACAGATAAAAAGGTAAACTACTCATTTCTGATAACGTTTGGTTGTGAAGCATTTGTCCATATTGATAAAGAAAATATAACAAAGCTTGAAGCTAAATCCAAGAAATGTACCTTTATTGGATATGGGATTGATGATTTTGGTTATCGTTTATGGGATTATGAAAATCACAAAATCATTATAAGTAGAGATGTCATATTCAATGAAAAGGTCATGTATAAAGATCAGTTGCAGGGAAAGAAACAGGAAAAGGAAAACACAAAGTACACAGTACTTGATGAAATTACAGAAAATGAAGTTCCAAAGGTGCTAGAAAATCAAGAACAACAGCAAGTGCCTGAAACTCCTGCAACTGCAAGAAGATCTACCAGGTTAAGTAGACTCCCTGAACGATACTCTCCTTCAATGTATTATTTGTTGATGACTGATGCTGGTGAACCAAAATGTTATGAAGAAGTAATGCAGGTGGAAACTAGAAAGAAGCGGGAGCAAGGCATGAATGTGGAGATGGACTCACTGGTAGGAAACCAGACTTGGGATTTGGTTCAGTTTCCTGCTGGTAAAAGAGCATTACAGAACAAATGGATTTACAGGTTGAAGGAAGAAGAAGGAGGTAAGAAGCGGTACAAGGCGAGACTTGTTGTAAAGGGGTTTGCAAAGAAAAAAGGTATATATTTTGATGAATATTTTCTCCTTTTGTTAAGATGACTTCAATTAGGACTATCTTAAGTCTAGTGGTGGTAGAAGATTTGCATCTTGAACAGTTAGATGTAAAAACAACTTTTTTCCATGGGGATTTGGAGGAAGAGATAGATATGCAGCTGCGACAAGGGTATGAGGTCAATGGGAAGGAGGATTTGGTATGCAGGTTGAAGAAGAGCTTGTATGGCTTGAAGCAAGCTCCAAGGAAATGGTATTTAAAATTTGACAGGTTTATGACAGAACAAGGTTATAGTAGATGTCATTTTGACCACTGTGTTTATTTCAAGAAGCTAGACAATGAAAGATATATTATCTTGTTATTGTATGTGGATGACATGCTTGTTGCAGGGTCTAACATGCAGGATATAAATGTACTCAAAAGGAAGCTAGCTAATTCATTTGCGATGAAGGATTTGGGTGCTGCAAAACAAATCCTTGGTATGAGAATAACGAGAGACAGAAAAAATTGCAAATTAACATTGTCTCAGAGTGAGTACATACAAAAGGTGTTGGAGAGGTTCAGAATGTAGAATGCAAAACCAGTAAGTACACCTTTGGCCAGCCATTTCAATCTAAGTAAGGAAGTGTGTCCGAAGACACAAAAAGAGACAAATTACATGTCCAAGATTCCCTATCAATCAGCAGTTGGCAGCTTGATGTATGCCATGGTGTGCACAAGACCAGATATTGCATAAGCAGTGGGAGTTGTGAGCAGATATATGAACAATCCAGGTAAAGAACATTGGAAGACAGTACAGTGTATTCTCAGGTATTCGAGAGGTACTACCACTCAGGAATTATGTTTTGGAGGTTCAAACACTGTCCTACAGGGATATGTTGATGCAGATATGGCAGGTGATAAGGATAGCAGGAGGAGCACCACAGGGTATGTGTTTACTGTATGTGGAACAATAGTAAGTTGGATTTCGAGACTGCAAAAGGTTGTTGCACTTTCAACAACAGAAGCAGAGTATGTTGCTATTACATAGGCTAGTAAAGAGATGATTTGGTTGCATAGGTTTATGGAGGAAGTGGGCAAGAAGCAGAAGGATAGCAGGTTGTATAGTGAAAGCCAGAGTGCCATTCATCTTGAAAAGAATTCAGCATTCCATTCTAGGACTAAACATATACAGCTCAAGTACCATTTCATACGCTCTATTCTGGAAGATGAACTTTTAAAGCTGGAAAAGATACATACTAGCCATAATCCTGCAGACATGTTCACAAAGGTAGTGACCAGAGAGAAACTGAGTTCCTGCTCGGTTTCAGTTGGCCTTCTAGCATGAAGGTGAAGATGAGAAAGTTGTCAAGTCCAAGGTCCAACAAGTACAGCAACGGTGGAGTTGTTGTGATCAGTCTCCAAGTGGGAGATTGTTGGTTGTGGAGCCAGATATTCCAGTCTCATAGATGATATTGTATCAGCCATGCACCCCAGAGGACTATACACTCATGCCCCAACCTTGGGGTTTGGGGCATCGCCATGAAAAAGGGGGTCCGGGGGCAAGTCCCTCGAGAAAATTTTTTGGGGATGTTTTTGCCAACAGTTTTTGGGCCCATGGTTTTGGGTAACCCGTGGTATTTTCCCATTGTATCTCCCTTCTAAAAGAAAGACATTGTAACACGGCTAGGGTTGATGTATTAGGTTTTATGCATTGTAAATATCTCTGAAATCAGGTAGAGAGACTGTGAGAGTGTGAAGAGGAAGTGCAACGGTTGTACTGCAGGTTGTATCCCTTCACTTTGCTGGACGGAATAATAATAAGGACTGGAAACTTCAGTGTGGACGTAGCCCAAGTTGGGTGAACCATGATATATCTGTGTCTCTCTTGTAATGTGTAGTTGGATGGTGGTGCGATTATGAGAATCATGCCACCTCCAACCACCCTCCCGTCACCACATTTTTTTTTTAAATTTGTTTAAAATTTGGTGTTTTTAATAGTTTTAGTTTTTGAAAGCTTGTTTTTTCTGTTTTAATTGGTTAAAATTTTAGTTTTTTTCTTTTCATGTTTTTTTAAAAGAAGTTTAAAAAAAATTAAATCATTTTCATCGTTTAAAAATACCTCGAAATGTAATCCAAAAAAGGAAACTTTTTGAGTCACTGGTTTATTTTAGCATTTGTGTTGGAAATTCGTTGGATGTTAAGGCAACGACGTAAAAAAAAGTTGTAATTTTAGCTCTGGAAAGAATAACATGTTCTACCATTTTCGATTTGGAGGTCTATTTTATAGTTTTTATTACAACAACACCATGCTGCACTGCTCAGGGTTACCAAAAAGTTGTAATTTAGCCCCCCCAAAAAAGTGGTGCTACCGGTAGCACCACTTTTTGATTTTGGGGTGTGTTTTGATGTTTTTAACGCATATAAAAAAATGAGAACAATATCAAATCCTTGTCAAGTTGTATAACTTGTTGAAGCCAAGCCTCAGCTTCTTAACCAGATTTTATCTCACCATCAAATGTAGGAGGTTTTCCCTTCCCAAATTGTTCATGTGAGTTGTTCTTGGAAGACCTCTTCATCTTCTTCCTATGAGATGAAGAGATTGATCCTTCAGTGGAATCCTTAGAATCAAATGACTCACTAGAAGAGATTCCTGGAGTATATGACCTACCTCTAGAAACTATTCTTGAACTATGGAACCTCTTGCGAGAATGCCTCCTTGAGCTACTCCCGCTCTTCTCCTAATTTTCAGAGTGATTTTCAGAGTTAATCTTCCTTTGAATATTTGTCATACTTTGAATCATAGCTGCATTTAGTTGATTTTGATCTTCTTGAGCTCTAAGCAGTCTTTCATTGTTTGCTCTACAACTCTGCAGTTCCACTCTTAGGCTCCTCATGGTTTTTGCAATGTATGGGGGAGTTACTTGGTTTTTTCTACCATTGGATTCTGTCTCTTCATTCTCAATCTGTATATTTTCTCCCATTGCATCTGCCTCAACTTCATAAAGATCTTGTGCATCATCGTTGATGATGACCTTCTTGGCCCAACAAATATCAGAGGTTTCTCAAATGCACTATATTCACTGCTAACCCCTTAACTGTCACTAATATGATTTTGAATCTGTAAAAGTGTTAACATAACATAGTTGTTAGATTTATTAAGTTCTTAGAAAATAAAAAATCAATTTTCATATATTCTGAAAAATACCCATATTGACAATTTTTTTGTCAATTATGGCTATAGGCACTTTTATGATCAAATTATAGAAGCATATGAGTCACCAATTTATAATTGCTATCTATAAAATTGTTCCCCTTTGGATAAAATTTTTAATGACTATAAGCATGCTCAATTCTGATTCCTAAGGACAAAGTTACAATTATTCAAAATTGTTAATTTGGCCCAAATTCTACACTTTTCCTATAGGTGCATTTAACCCAAAAGGCCAACTTTAGACACCTGCAGAAGATCACCTATGGATAACCAGGATAAATTCCTTATTGTCTTAGATAATAGATGTGACCAAAATTGTTACACCTAAATATTGCTACCCTAAGACTCAGTGTAAACATCCCTGAAGTTTCCCATGACTAGAGAGCTTAACTAACCCATTTCTATAGGTCGTCGCAGTTCACCCTTGTGCAAAATTCAACGTCGCGGGTTGTCCTAATGCAGCCTACGACGATGTCAGTTAATTGGATAAAAGAGTATCTTTGAGCCCATTCCCGAAACTGAGTGATGTGGATCCCTATCCCTAGCCTGTAGGGGAGCTAGCATTCAGTTCCCTAACCCTTTGGTGAGATTTCCTAACTCTCTCCTACCATATCTCAACCTATCCTATCCTCTTAGTCCTATATAAATGAAGCTCATTCCCATTCCAAAGGGAGGAATTCTATAGTATCTACATGCTGGTGAAATTACTTAGGAGAGATCTCTACTCATCCCTTGAGAGATCCATACTTCCTTTGGAGGCTTTGGCATTGGCTTGGTTGGAGAAGGATTGCTACGTTAAGTCTTGGTTCTAATCACTTCCTTCTATGTACTTTCCCTTATTATACAATGATATAAATGCTTTCCACCAAATATCGTTGCATTGATGATGTTTTGTGTAGTTTGCCTGCTTAACTGCTTACTTAGATCTATTATTGTTTAGGTGCATTTTACTACTTGTTTTGTTATATGTTGTCTTGACAGGTTTTGCAGATGAGATCTGAAGACCATCAAGCTCGAAGCAAACATCAAGGAGAAATGATCAGCAATCTGAAAGGTAAAGCATTTATCTACTCGGTCTCTAATTAGATCTAGGAAAGTTATTCTATATTATGTCCTATTTGTTCTAGTCTTACATTAAGCTAGGGAGATCAGGCCTTGATTCCTCTCTTGGTAGATTGTTCGTTAAACAAATATTACTCAACAATTTTCAATTTCTTGATCTAATGCTCCCATCACTTGCTATAGAATTCTGGAATTTACTACTTTGTATTTTTTCACTTTTTTTAGACTTAGAAATTTGTGACAGTCTTGTAGCATCCGCCCTCATAATTTACAATCTACCCATATTTATGTTGCTCCAATGGCCGTAGTCGAATCCCAAATTCATCCTTGTTTATTAAAAAGGAAAATGGGGGTCAAGGGGGCTTTCCCTCTTATGACTTCCCTATGTTGCTGCAGAGCAAGTCCAGGGAAGCGCCCTCGTTTTTTTTTGTAAATTATTCAATTTCACGCAATCTGGTGGATAAGTTCACTATCAATTTTCACTGACCTGCAAAGGTCCTAACGTGGTCTAACACGTCCCTCCTGAGGTGTCAGACAGGTCCCACCTATCACCTTATTGCTTCACCATGTCATCTCCCGCTAGCCATCATGCTGCCACACCACCTTACCACTCACTTTCGGTGTTGGCAGTTTCCCCATTAATAAAAGCAATAACGCGCCCCCGTGAAGCGATTTTGGAAAAAGCTCCTTGGGGAGGTTTTGTCAATCAAAAAGTGACATGTGCCCAAAGTAGTTTTTGGCACAACACGTCGCCCATCCCATTTTATCCATCGTGCATTTTATCGACGCACGATGAGTCTTATCCATCGATCTTCCATACGATCCGACGGTCAGATATTCACATGCCCTCTATTAATCACTGTGCATATTACTGATGCTCTATCAACCGTAATCGTTGATCTGCCTTATCGTTCAATGGTTGGATCTTCATCCGCCCTCGCACTTCATCATCTACAATTACCCATATGTGGCTTGATGTGGTGGGTCCACATCATGCCTTCTTCCCACATGGATCCTCCACGTCACTTGTCCATGTGGCATGGTTGGGGTCCACATAAAATCACCCAATTTATAAAATTTTGGATTTAAATCAAAATTGCTATTGGGTCCTTATCTGTCATTTAACAGAACCCGACCTCCATAGAAGTATTTCATCTGCAACTCATATCTTTTCCTGTAGCTATGCATTCATGGCCCATACAGCTCTGGTATTATAACCAAAATATTTGATACCACTCTGTAACATCCCCTTCACCCAATCCGGCCAGGAGATGGGACATTAACTAAATCAGGGCCTCAATATTTCGCCCCATAATCATAATTATGAATTTATGTAGCTAAAATATATATGCAGACATGGAAATAAAAACACACACAACAGAATAAAATCAATCCACACACACAACATGCAATTTACAGGCATAATTATCACATGAATACAAATAAAATTCATTGTACATCGAATACATAATGATACTTATCTTTAAGCAAAGAAGATCCAAGCAATTGGCTATGTAAGAGAGATTTTCCACCCAACCATAGGAACTCTATCCAGCATATGCGCTTTCTGTTGAGAGGCCACCCCCAAGTTGGGCTATGAGGCCACTAGGGTGAAGGTAACATCTACATGCTTCTATCTCTCAACCCACAACCCACTTTACTCTCTATGCTTAGCCAAAAGCTCCAACAGAGCTCTACAATGGTTTCACTTAGCCTTCACGGCCATGGCACTCCTTCCAACTACCCCACACAACAAAAGGAAGGCATTTTCCTTCACTAATCCACAATTTGCTCAGGAAATCCAACCCTTACAGTGCTTATCAGTGTGTGCAGCAAGAGTCCAATCTATTGTAAGCTATTGGAGAACCTCCTGCAACATCAATTCATGGTTTCTCAAGCATTTAAAAGTAGCAGAACTCAATGGGTAAAGGTTCCTAGCTTGCCCAACCTCCATGCTCACCTACAACCATCGATTTTCCCTTCTAAAAATGTAGCTCTATCTCCATATTCAAATTTTTGGGTTAAACACAGTCTAGTAATGGACATGAACAACAATGGAAACTCTACATAGTGTAGAAAACATGCATGAGAGAGTGATCAAAATAGTGTTGACTCCAAGGATATGAGGTAATGGTGAAAAGACAACTAACATAGCTTCTGACCATAGAAGAAATTGACTACTGATAGCTGGCATAACTATCACAACCCCCATGCTTTAATAACTACATAAAGTGGCTTTTCCCACCAACCTCACATATGCATTCAATGATTAGGTTTAATAGTCAAGAGAAGATAATTGACTCATTTAAGGCACATGGGTGATTTTTGATGAGGTATAAGGTTGACACTAGGAAACATAGGATTTAATTTCTCATACGCCCCCTTTCTTCTCCCCCTCTGGTGGAATCATAGCCCCCTTTAGTGCTATTTACACAACCATCTTGGACCATTTTATTAATTTTCAACATAATATTTACGTACATTTTCGAATGGGCATGACAAGCCAATCATATGGTTCAAATAAAAATATATATACATCATGCATGCCTAATCGTTCCCTAGTTAGGCCTTGGCCTTAAGCTTCACACTAGAAATCCATACTAGCATATTTACATCATTCACATAATTTTGATTCAATACATTCCAAGCCAAATTTGGTGTCCATTCAATTATTTGTTTTGGAATAACAATTCTTTCACATCTTGTCCTTGGTGGTGTGTTTTAGTTGAAATCCCACTTTTATCTTAACAATTAAATTTTAATAATATTTTTTCGTAAGCTATCAACATCTTATCTTCTCAACCTATACTCCAAAAAACACTACACCATCTTGGCATGTGTGTGTATTAGTTGAAATCCCACTTTTATCTTAATAAGTAAATTTTAATAATATTTTTTCTTAAAGCATAGGTAATTGAGCCATAAGTCTATGGTGGAAAAATAAAAATATACCAACTACTCCAAAATGCAAGTAAATTTTAATAATATTTTTTTTGTTAAAGTATAGGTGATTGAACCATAAGTCTATTGTGGAAAAAATAAGTGTATCAAGTACTCCAAAAAGTAGTAGTGTCAATTACCTTCCTACTATTCGAAGGAATCAAGGAAAGCTTGAAATACAATCATTATAATAAGGCTCATCAAGAGCATCATGTCACTTACAAGAATTCAACCTGGGTGGGGAGGGCAACAATCTTTCCTCCCAACCACCCAAGCTACAACCAATGGACTATTCAATTATTTGTTTTGGAAGAGAGTTGTTTGTCCATCTGTGTTTGATGTGTATGTATTAGTTGAAATTCCATTTTTTGTTTAACAATTAAATTTTAATAATATTTTTCTTAAATTTTAAAATATTTTTTTTTTCCGGTTGAATTCTCATTGGGTGAGAGCTGCAACTCTAATTTTTCTTCTCATTGTGAAGGTGCGGACCCATGCCACGTGTATTGACCCTACACATAAAGAGATAGGCCTGGCTCCGGAGAGTTGTTGGTCGGCCATTACGCCTCAAGGGAAAATGCATGGAATTTGTAATTTTTCTTTTCATTGTGAAGTTGCAGTTGCAGACCCTATGGTCATGACTTGTATTGACCCGGAACACAAGGATAAGCTTGACGCGGCAGGGTCGATTGTCGGTGGCTCGGCAAGTACGCCTTGACAGTGGAGAGGCCAAGGAAACGTTTTATTTTAAAGGCCGGTGGGTGTTTAATAATCATAAATAAACAAGTTGGTGACATCGATCTCTCAAGATTCTTTTGGTAATTTAATATCCCAAATTGTCATGATTTGCAGAAGCTGCGGATTCCTTGTCATTTCATTTAAGGAATCTCCAACAAACCTTCCTTTCACGCGTATTATCGAATGCTGCCAAATGTAAAGTCTTAGTCAAATCACCTTCCTCTAACCTTCCTTCAACGCCATATAATGAGGAGACAAGGGTTATAAATGCACATCCATCTTCTGTTTAATGCCTACTGTCTCCTCACTCACACATCCTCTTCTTTTCGGCTTATTTCCCCATTCCGGCGCCTTTTCATATTCAGTTTATTAAATTCTCTCTGCAACCATAACACCATGGCCGAGGCCGCCGGAATCACAGTTGGAGCCGAAGTTGCGGTCCACGTCATAGCCAAGGAGATTGTTGATCCACTCATTCAAAAAATGCATGATGTTATCGACCTGAATGTTAACCGTAAGATTCTGCGAAATCAGTTAGAGAGTAGGAAGCTCCGTTTACAAGAGGTTAATGGTGTCTTTGAGAGACAGCAGAGAACGGTGCCCGAGGTGATCCTAAACCATTTGGAGAGTACGCGTGTTGCGATTGAAGAGGCGGAGAAACTCATCGAGCGATCAAAACGAAGGCATCGATGTCTGCATTGCATTTGCTCGGCTTGGGAATGTCTCTTATGCAAATGCAAGCCCAGTATTCCCACGGAAATTAGAGAATGGACCAAGCGAATTGATACTCACTTCAATGAGCTTAAAGGCGACCTTGAAGCATTTGTTCAAGGTGAGGAGGCGGCCATGCGGGCAAAACCTAAGAACTTGCCTCAGCCCGTTCCAGACGTGATCTTTGAGGGATCAGGCACTACATCTGCTAAGACGGAACTGCAGAAGTTGCTGACGGAGCTGCAGAAGTTGCTGACGGAAGATCCACATGTTCGAGAGATTTCTGTATATGGAATGCCCGGGGTTGGAAAGACGACTTTGCTCAAAATGGTTTACAACTCCCACAAGGTCAGTAAGGCCTCCTTCTTCACTGATGTCATTTGGGTCACAGTTTCTCAACGCTGTGAAATTCCAGACTTGCAAGATCAGATTGCCCTGGAAATCGGTTTAAAGCTCCCAAGTCTTCGTACTTCCTCTATCAGAAAATCGATGTTGTCTGAAAGTCTAAAGAAGAAGAAATTTCTTTTGATATTGGACGATTTGTGGAGTGCTCTGAATCTGCAAGAAGTAGGTGTTGCATTAGGAGAAGGTAGTAAAGTAGTATTCTCTACACGCTTCAGAGATCTAGCAGAAAGTGGGGCAGAAAAGTCCATAGAAGTGCAAACCTTGTCAGCAGAGGAAGGACGGGTATTGTTTGAGAGATTAGCTTTCAGAGGCGGCCCTGTTCCAAAGGAATTAATGGACTGTGCCAGAAAAACAGCGGATGAGTGTAAAGGTTTACCCTTGGCCATAACCGTAGTGGCAGCGGCAGTGAGAGGCAAAACGGTAGTAGATGAGTGGAATCTTTTTCTCTCTCTCATGAAAATTGCAGATCCTTCTTTTCCAAATACTCATCGCAATGTTGACGAAGATCTGTATCAAAAATTAAGGACGAGTTACAAGGACCTGCCCAGTGCTCATCCAAACTTGCAGCATTGTTTTCTTTACTGTGCTATGTATCCGGAGGATAAAAAAATTGACGTGGATGCATTAGTACGATTGTGGATTGCCGAAGGACTTGTTCAAAGCAGAGAGGCAACGTATTCAATGGACATGAAGCTTGGGCGCAGCTATGTTAAGGATCTTATTGATCGCGGTTTGTTCCAGGACGCCAGTTTTGAAAGGCGGAGAAAGAAAAATATCCAAAAACCTGTGAATGTCTGGAAAGGGGAGTATATAACAGTGCATGATGTGATTCGTGACATGGCAATCTATGTTGGGGAGAAGGAGAACTTTCTATGCCGTGCAGGCCTACAGCTCAAAGATTTCCCCGACAGCGAGACACGGGATAGCAAAAGGATATCACTTTTCGGCAATCAAATTGGAAAAGTGCCAGATGAGTTCATATGCCCAATGCTGGTGAGTTTAATCTTATCGGAAAATCCATTAATTTCGTCTGTTCCAGAGAGCTCTCTAATCAATCTCAATTCTTTGAGGGTTCTTGATCTTTCCCATACCCAAATAGAGTCAGTGCCAACATGGGTTGCTCAACTCAAATTACTTAAGTTTCTCTCATTGAGCTCTACTAACATCAAGGAATTGCCTGCAGCAATATGCAGTCTTTGTAACCTTCAATTTTTGGATCTTTCAGACTGCAAAGCCTTAACATCATTGCCACCAGAGATGTCTAAACTCACTTCGCTGAAAAGACTACATTTGAGTATGGGTATGGAAAAGGCTTTGAATGATCCCAAAAATGTGATTGCGCTCAAGGGTCTCAAAAATCTCATAGAGCTCCGTTTGTTCCTGTTTTTAAATTTTGATGCATATGAAATGATGGCATCCATAACGGGAACTTGGATAGAAATGAGACATTTACATTTGCATCACATAAATTATGTGAAGTGCAATCTTCCCCAGGAGATGCAGAATATGAACAAGTTGGAGAGTCTTGTATTGGTTGATTACATAGGATTGAAATTGCCAAATTGTATATGTGACTTTCAGCAGCTGGAAAGGCTTGAATTAGATGGCAGTGACAATGTGAAGGAGCTTCCCCAACTGGAGAGGTTGCCTAATTTGAAATTTCTAAAATTAAGAAATTACTCTGAATTGAGGGACTTGAAGATAGGGAGTTCTAGAAATTCAGAAGGATTTCCAATGTTAGAGACATTGCATTTGTCTAATCTGCGTAAGCTAAGAAGTATAGCTGAAGAAGGGACGTTAAAAGAAGGAACGCTACTCACACTGCAGGTTTTGAAGATTACAAAGTGTCACGTATTGAGGAAATTGCCGAGAGGAATGGAAAAGTTGTCTTTGTTGACAGCAATACATGGGCATAAAAGTTGGTGGGAAAATATTACTTGGGAGTACAATGATATGAAGATGCACCTCCTTAATTTATTTAAGGAAATTTAGCTTCTGTTTGAAAAAATTAAAATGTAGTTAATGTAAGTTATAAATAAAGATATGAAATTTCAATAGGTACTAGGTATTTGTTAGTGGTTTTTTTTTTAGCTATTATTAAGAAGTAGTGTTGGAATATTTTATATTCTTTGGAAAGTAATAATGTCTTTGTATTATGTTGGAAGATATCCATAATCTTATGTAAAATGGTAATATATTTATCCCATATTCATTATGGTAAAATATACTTTTGATATTCATTATTATATAAAGAGATGTTATTACCAAGAATTATATTATCCCATATGTAATATGTGAGAGTAATTCCTCCTCATCTCTTGGTATATAATTG
The DNA here is from genome assembly GCA_027924585.1 of Larix kaempferi. NCBI lineage: Eukaryota > Viridiplantae > Streptophyta > Pinopsida > Pinales > Pinaceae > Larix > Larix kaempferi. Next base: position 2,876,072 of record BSBM01001242.1, on the reverse strand, counting down.
AGTCAAGGAAGTCTCTCTCATTCATTAGTGAGAAGCCGTTTTGTTAGTAGACAATATAAATGTTTATTTTTTAATTTAATAAAATTTTAAAAGAAAATATTTTTTAAATATTAATGATAACTATTTCCTAAAACCAAAAATATTTATAAAACAAATGAAAAGAAAAATATATGTGTATATGGACCAAATAAAAGTAAGAAAGTCATTATGATTTTTTATAATTAAAGAAGGTCATTATGGTTTTATATTGTTAAATATATGATAATTTAAAATGGAAATGGTGTTTTACAAAATTTACAAATTAGCTGATTGTAGAGTATTTTGGGCTAGGTCAAGCAATTAGTTTTATAGTTGTAAAGAATAATTGAGATAAGTAAATTATTGATTTTTATTTTTAAATTCATTTTTCCAAAGATTAAAATTTTTACATTTATTTTCAAGTTTGTAATAACTTTTTAATGTTAATGCTAATTCAAGTAGATAGTTAAGTACATGTAAGATTGCATTTTTTTAATGTGTTAATATAATACAAAATTGAAGGATACATTATTTTCTTAATTTTAATTATTATAATGTTGGTTTTATTAATTTTAATGATAAGCTTGTCATTTTTTTTAGAGTTATTGGAGAACTTTGAGTTACTTTTAAAGATTTTCAATATAGTTTTTGCAAGGTTAACAATATGTTAAATGTATAAGAGCAAGATGACAACAAATCGGAGCATGTTGATACCAAACCAATGCATCCCTCACTTTTAAGTTGTTACTAATATAGATGCCACAAAAAGGGTGGGAGTGAGAGGGTACTATTACTTAGTGTCAAGAGCAAGATGACAACAAATCGGAGCATGTTGATACCAAACCAATGCATCCCTCACTTTTAAGTTGTTACTAATATAGATGCCACAAAAAGGGTGGGAGTGAGAGGGTACTATTACTTAGTGTCAATACTACAATTAATTTACATTGGCCACTCATTAAAGCAATTTAGCAATAACCTTTTCATATAGCTTAATAATAGCACCAATATGGATCTTAGAGATACCAATTTGTTCAAGCCTTTTTCATAACTTGGCTCTTTGCAAAGTGTTAACAACTTTTATAAAATCAATAAAACAACAAATGAGATCTTATATTTTGTCTATATAATCCTCAACAATAATTCTAAGGGTGGCAATGTGATCAGTTGTCCTTTGGTCCCTTTAGTATTGTTCTCAATCCATTAACTATTTGTTTTTGGGAGAATCAAGTCAAATAATTTTGCTAAAAGAAGGTTAATCATAATAGTTTGATAGCTGGATTTAATTCATTATTTAATCTAAACCTTGCTTGATGGTTTGATTGAAAAGATGTTTAATACAAGGCACCAAAATCGAACCCCCAAGTTTTACTATATTAGCTTGGTATCTTTTAATGCATTTAGTTTTACCATTTCATTGGTTTTATGATTTAAATTTAAAATTCATTGTTGATCTACAACTAAATTAGTTTAGTCTAATTTATTCAAATAAATCTAATAAGAAATGAAAATACATGGAACAAGCAATTGGATAAATATCCAAACCACTAATAACAACTTGAAGTTAACCTACAATTAGATTGAAAGCTACATCTCCAAAACAAGATAGTAAGAACAAATACCTGGATGCCTAAGAAAAGACTATGTACATGGGCTGGTGCAAGCTAATGAGGGTCTCTTTTGAAGAGTTAGATGCAATAGAAAACTGAAAAAATAGGAATCCATCAACTTACATGGAAATTTTGAGATACGTGCACAATAAGTGTGTTATAGCTCAAATCGACACTTCTCTTTACATGATGACAGTCCAATAAATGACACTTCAAGTGATATTATTCGTTCACAAAAAAGGATATTTTTGGACTAGAGAGCCTTGATTTGACTTTTATTGTTATGGCCTTGAACATTCAAGCAAACCACAGTCATTCCCAGACACCTTGAAAAGTTGTAATCCTTCAAAAGAGAATATCCACACCTAATGATCATGTAGGATGTGAATCATTTGCTCTTTGTCTTTGATTTGCCGGTGAATGCAAGAAAAATGTTGAATTCGCATGTTGCATATTATTTTCCAGCGAACCATTCGCTTATTGCATATTATTTTCCAGCGAACCATTCGCTTATTGCTCTTGTTTTGGGTGTGAATACCCTAAAAATTAATGAAAAAATATATACAAAAAATGGAAAATGAGGGAGTTAGGGTGGTTTCGGGAACCACCTGCTTAGTTACAACTTCCCCAACCATATGGTAACTATCCTCATTAACTACAAAAAGAAGTAAAATAGACCAAATGGGGAGATTTTTTCATTGTATTCACTAGTAGAAAAAATGACCAAGTGGCCAAAAAAGTTGGTCACCATGGGTAATTAATGACTAAACCACCAAAAAGGTTCGTCACCGAAGTGTTTTTAAGTGATACTACCGATTTGAGCAATTTTAAGTGATCGCAACTAAAAATGACTAAAATAAATGACTAATTTAGTCACAGGATAAAAAAAAATATGACTAATTTAATCATGGGATAACATGTGGTTTAAAGGGATTACTAATTAATGTGAGGTTAGCGGATTAGAGGTCCATTGGTTAGCATGTACGAAAATAACACCCATTTTTACCAAGAGGACTTGTATCGTCCAACAAACAAGGGGGTCTCAATATATATAAAATAATTTAGTGCCAGGGATCATGAGTCCTAGTGAGACATGAAATTAATGACTCCATGTTTCCCTTCATTCCATGTTTCACTAAGGGACTTATACGCACATATTATACATATACATATCTTATAAGTTGGAACTTGGTCAAGCCTCGAATCAATATGATATAAAAAGAGGACCCATTACTAGGGGATTTCTAAATCAATCTGTAGTGTTTACAAAAGTGCAAATTTGCAGTTTCATAAATTTTAACACTGCAGATGGATTTAGAGACCTGAATCTATCTACAACATTAAAATTTATGAAATTGTAAATTTTCATTGTCAAAATTGCAATTATTCATCGATGAATCTCGTCAAATAACTTACTAGAAAGGGGAAAATGCTCTGTGATATTTACCCTGCTCCATTTATTTGGTTGTATAGCACCTCGATACTATAACTACAACAACTAAGCTAGTCAAAACTTGAAGCCTCGATTTAATATTAATATATAGTTATTATTATAATATAGTTATATATCTATTATATACTTATATATATATAACTTACTATCCTGTACATTAATATATAGTTATATATTATATATAAACATTCAAAACATAAAATAAAAGAAAATTAATGTATTTCATTAAAAAAGGACTTTAAATGGATTTCATTAGCATTTGAAGCTTCGCGTGGAATAAAATAGTGTGGGACTAGGTTCAATTTTGGCACCAAACCTAAAATATTTATGGTTTTGGAGGAAAGGGGTTATTCTAAGAAGCAATTGAGAGTAGAGGTGAGGGGTTTTGGGGCTTCAATGCATGTGCTCATCTCTTGCAGGGCCATGCAGAGAAGAAATCTATTACAAAAGGAAAGAAAATCAGCATGTATGCCAAAATGGTGATTTGAAGTGTGCACACCAACTATTTGACAAATGTTTAGGCTTTGTGAAATTCAATTATCACTCGATCTTTTAGAAAGGATATGGTGAGGAAGCCCTTGGAAATTCTTTAGGTAGGCAGAGCTGGGATCTGGCTAGAAGGGATCTCTACTCCTTTATGTGTTCTTCCCCTACTCCCAGTGCCATATTCATTGGAGGTTTTCAATTTCTTCATCAAAACCCTTGGAACCTATGCAAAGAGGGTTGGAACAACAAGGAAAATGATCTCAGAAGTTAGTAAGGTACCCCTTCAATCCTAAACTCTTATTGTAGGTCTTCTAGGGAAAATTTTCAGCACAGATTAATAATTAGGGAATTGCCATAAATACTCTTTGTTACACATTTAATTCGTCAAATAAATCTCACTATTGGATGGTTGTTTGAGGTTGTTTCGCTGCCGAGATATTACCTTCATAATTTATTCGTACTGATGGGTTCCCTAAATGTCCTAATATTGATGCTTTTTCATGTTGATGACTGTTTTGAGTGCCTCGAATTGCTTTTGATCTGCCGAAAACTTAATGAAGGTTTTATTTCACTGCTGCAAATAGCTTTGAAGGTGCCCATAATTATTATATTATTGTTTATACTTTAGCCCAAGATTTTTCATATTAGTATACATATGGATATTAATTTTCCAATGTAACTCTAAAACACACAGTAATACACAAATTGTTTTTCCATGGATTGTTTGATTGAGCACTGTATTTTTACTTAAAATTGTTTAATGAATAATTCCGTGCCTGATATTAGCTATATCTGAGTGAGTGCATGGGTTATTTTTCCATACTATAGAGTTTCCATGTTCGTTTTTCCATATTACAGAGTTAATAGTTAATGTCTATTTAGTTTGATTTGATTTCATTGGATAAAGGGTTTATTGGTAAATTGGTTTGCCATGCCTATTGAATAAATGGATTTTTTTGTGCAATTTTTTTTTTATGGAGTAGGTTTTTCAATAACCCAAGACACATAGCCTCCATCGAATTTCAAGATTCCCTCAACACCAACTTTTTCTTGTCTAATTGATGGTCTCAGTTAGTTACGAAAGGATGATAGTTTCCAAATATTATGTCAGATTCTTTAGCTAGATGCCAATTTAGGGAATTAAGAACCACCAATTGGGGTGACTTTGCATTATCATCCATCAAATTTTCACAATGAAGATGTGTTGGATTAGTTCTTGATCTCCAACTACAACCATTTCAGCTACAATGAAGTCAATCATGCCATCCTATCCAAGAACTTCTATGATTTAATAAAGAGGGAAATTCATATTTTATTTTTGTGTGGATCACAGTTTTCAAAAACCCTATATGCCCAACCCGCACTACTTTTGAATATTTTTTAAGCACCAGATTATGTTTGTCTGAATGATGATCTCAACTCGTTGTGGAAGGATGATAATATCCCAATCTTGTGTCAAATTATTTTTTTGGGTGCGATTTAAGGCATTAATAACCAGGTGGCTTTGCATTATTTTCCACCAAATTTTGGCCATAAAGATAAGTTGTCTTAGTTTTTGATCTCCAACTACCACTTATTTGGCTACAATTAGGTCAATGATACCATCCTTCTCTGAACTAAAGATCGTTATCGAAGAACTCATTCCAAAAATAGCTTTTTCTGATAACCCGCGAATAGATCACATGCTGGAGGCTCACTCCCATGATTTGGTCCATAGAATCATTTTAGTACATGTCCTAGGTCGTTCCCACGCCCCAATTTTATCTCCTTGTGGTTCTTCTACTGACTAGTTTGATGCTAGTTGCAAGAGTCTGGGTTATTTTTTGATTGGCTCACATGCTCTTGTTTTTTTTGGAAGTTTCGAGTGAATTTCAAACTCTGGACCTACTAGGAGATCTAGGCATGAAAAATATTCATGGTCTAAGTGAATTTTCTTGAGAGATGATGTGTTTTTATTTCTTTTAATGGAGGTTGAAACATTAAGGGAGTTGCTAAACTTAAAGGAATTTAATCTAATGGGAGATGTGAGAATCCTTGAGAGAAACATGTATCGGAGGTTGAAATTACTCTCATGAACTGCCACGTTGCTTAGCTATACAATTGCTACAGTCATTCCATGATGATTCTTGTGCTATTTTGTCTACATAATTCTAGTCCATGGTGACTTCATCAGTACAATTCAGATTCCTCTTAAAGGGATTGAATGCTCTCTTCTCATAGATATGTACACATTTGGGTGGCATGCTTTTGATGTACAGACAAATTCAATGGCCTTGTTACCAACCGTTGACTCATCATTTGCAACTTACCCCATATCTACATATACTCTTAAGGTCTCAAATCCTATTAGGTATACATGTACAAATAATTTCGCTCGCTCTCATTGATACTCCGCTTGTTATGCTCCATGATATTTTATTTTCTCCAAGTATGCATTGTAAGCCCTGGTCGTAAACCCTATCCAGAGACTAACCTATTTTCTCTATCATGAATTTTTCCCTTGCTAATAAGCCATTTCACCCGGAATTGATCAGTATCAGCCATGTCAATCTTGTCTCGTCTAGTATGTTGATGACAAAGCCCCAATCATAGGAAGTTTTTCTTAACAACAAAATTGGTGACTCCAATGGGGAATTTCATCTGCTGTGGGGATTATTATGGTCATTTTCCTCTTATTTGTTGAAGTGTTTTAGTCACCGTCAAGTGTGAACATACATTGGACACTAGTATAAACCTATAGTTTTTTATTTTTTCTGAGTTTGCACCATTTTTCAAACCCTTCAAGAGTTATTTTCTCCCTATAACACTTATAGGTGTGATTTCTCTCATAATTCGCTAGCAGTATTAAGAATAGGTGTGAGTCATTCATAAGCAGTCTTATAGACAGTTTCAGATTTTCTAAAAGTGTGAATTTTCCTCACTTTTCTCCATTTTGTTGGATTTGCATGGTGTGTTTGAAGTCTCTGATTGTGTTGGGTTTCTTTTAATCCTGTTATAAGAATTCAAGGGGGTGTTTGGTTAGTTTTAACTTGAGTTTTGAGTCAATTTAAAGTGAAAATTTTGGAAAAGTGCCTTTGTTTGATTTATTCTTTTCATTGCTTGTGGATTTGGTACACCTTGAAAGTGAAAGCTCATGGCATAGTTCTACTATTTATCTCTCTAATTGTGTTGTTTGAGTGCAAGAATTAGGCTTAACCAAACCTTGTTTCCTAATAAATCGGATTGATTGTTTGAGTCTATAATACTTGTGGTTATTTTTCTCGAACTTGTCAAACCAAAATGGTTGAAAAGTTATGTGTTTGAGGCTTCTTTCTTTGTAGTGATAGGGATATTAAAATTTTCTTATATTGTTTGCATTAGTGTATTTTTTCATTGTAAGGTTCATTTTCATTCAAAAATAAATGAAAAGTTGGATCATTTCAAAAGCTTTGCATTTGCATTGAATATTGACTATGCATTTGCATCAAAAGCAAAATTTGCATTTGGTTTATGTCATTTGCATTTGCATTTAAAGATCGAGTCTGCATTTTCATTTGAAAAATTTTAAATATGAAAGCCTTGCATGCCAATTTGAAGTATTTTATGTCTAAAATATTTGCTTTTGCATTTAGAAGATTTATACATTTCGAAATAATTGCATGTGGAAGAGTTGGTTTGGTGGTTTTAAAAAGTGCTCCATAATTCATTTTAAAGAGTAAAAACAAATGCATTTACACTTGAATGTCTTTAGTTGCATCTAATTGTGCTTCATATTTCATTTTTTCAAAGAGTGTAAACGAGTACTTTTGCATTTGAAAATATTTAGCTGCATTTAGTCTTCTTCTTTTGAAAGACTTTTTAAATTGCATTTTGAACAAGCAAGAAGTAACTCGAAAATAATAGGATGTTTATCTTTTAGTAAGAAACTCACCTAGTAGTCTAGGACTTAGGATCTTGGAGATAGGTGTTGTGAGTAAAATCCTCCAAGACCACAAAATATTGGAAACTAGGAACTATTAAAGAGAGCTAAAACCCATTAGTAGCGTGAAGTACTTCTCGGGAAAACGCCTCTCAAATAGGCGTCAAGTGGTAGGTAAAGCTAGTCCAAGTGGACATATTTTCCCTTGGTGCTTGGATTAGTGGGGTTATGTGTGTCTAGGGGTTTTTCAGGCTTTGAAATCCCTCAGGGTGACACCATTGCTCACTGACAGCTTCGGGTCTCAGACTTGTTTCCTATGTTCCCTTCCCATTCGTAGAATCCCTTTCCAGTGATCGTTCTTCCCAAATACCTAATGTGAAGTGGTATCCCTAGTTTTCTTTCCTAGGTTCCTCCTAGGTCACTACAAGGGGAATATATTGTGGCACCTGATACGAACATAGAACCTTCATCTCAGACCCTTGGGAGGGTATTTTCCAAAGGCAAGTGCTTGCACCCCTAGTGATTGGTACGTCGAATATTAGCGTAAATTTCTCTTGATCTTTGTTGGTTGTACTTGGGCCTTAATCATCCCAAAATAATATTCGAAATATCCCCAATTGCGGCTATTCACTGAATGGTATTTGGTCCTAAACAACCAAACACTTATCATTGGAAGAGTATATCTACTTGTAATATTTTCAGGGACTTTCTAGTGTGTGTTGTTTATTTTTTATTTTTTGTAGACTTCTTCTTTGTGTATTTTGTGAGCCACCATGGACGATCTCTTGAACAAAGAGAATCCCCCCTGCCAATTTGAATATTGGATTACAATAATCCAACCCCTCAGGGGATAAAGGAAGAAAATCGGGAATAAAAAACATAACAAGTAGAAGAAGGAAACAATTCTAGTTCTAGTGAGTCAGAGAGTTCATTCGAAGGACACTTTAGTTATACTAAGCGTTAGTTGAATAAATCCCCCAGAGTTGTTTCTCCCCAACTTGAGGAGAACTTAGGTCCTACTTTAATAGGAGATATGTCATATCTGTTAGGACAGTTGAACCCACCACAAAGTCCTAGTTTTAGCCAAGAAGCTAGTTTTCATATTCATAGGAACAACAATGCATTGTCTCAGTGGTTTAATATGGAAAACATTGGAGAAGTATCTGGTACAGGGGACGTAACTCCCCTAGTCATTTCTACTCCCGTATTATGAGTAAGTGAAAATATGTCATCCACAATAGGATCAAGGTGGTCTTCATTATCCTCTATGATACTTACTAGCAAAGCTTCATTAACTCCAGAAAGCACAAATCTGTTTTCTTTTGGATTGGCATTTCCAGGTTTTTATTCAATACCTACTACCATCCCTCCTACATCAACTTTTACCACTACTTCAAGAAGTGTCCCATCAATTCCTTTGCATAATTTCCTGCACTATACTGGACAAATGTCCATGCCCAACCCATCCACCATAACCGTGGATCTTTTGGTGGCTCTAGCCTACCTTAGATAAGCTTACCTTTCCAAACAATTCGAGGTATGAGTACTAGAAATACCTTTGGATAAAACATACCGAAATGTAACATATTTGGACTAGGGGGAACTAGTACTAGATTGCCATGGGGATAGAATCCTCCGCAAGGAAACAATCCCTTTTCTATAGTAGGAGGCACAAATGTGGTTAACCCTGCAATGGTGAATACATTACAAACTAGCCAACATTTAGGAGGAATGGGAGACACTTTTGGAGGAGCTTTTCCTTCTTTTGTACAAACCCAAACCGCTCATAAATTTGGACCCAATAATCAACTTTTCATGAATCCTAGAGCTCCTTATATTCCAGGACAATCTTTTGTGGATACGAACTAATGGGAAGCTAATGCTCCTGAATCATGTAATTCCATGAATCAGACAAAGTTGTCATTTTTTGCTACTTTGATTTTCCATATATTTCAAAATTAACAAATGATAAGGTTTTTGTTTACGGACAATTTGTAAGTGCAGACACAAACGGATATCCCTAGTCTGAATGGCTCATATCTAGAACAAAACAGATACACAACACAGATAACTTTCCTAGATTTATTGAATTGCAAAGTAATTTAAGAGACAAATCACCTTATGAATGCAACTCCTTTCTCCTCACTTGATCCAACTCCTTGATCTACATATCTTCAGCTGTAAAACAAGATAAAACAAGTGGAAACAAACTAGTAGTGAAAGCATATGATCATGAATCAATCTAGATTAGTAGTCAAAGAATCCAACCCTAAACATTATAAAGACAATATGTTTATGAAATAATTTGTATTAATGTAATTATAGAAAGTACAAAGAGAGAGGTTACAACCAATACTTTGACGTCATAACTCCTTTCCAACAATCCTAGCCTCAAATATCAAAGCTTTTTCCTCCTATGGATGAAAGGGATCTCCTATCAGAATTCCACCAACATGTAGGTACTCTATCCTTCCTCCCCTAACAATGGAGAGGGTATGTTCATATTTATAGGACAAAAGGGACAGGAGAGGTTGAGGATTTAGGGGAGAATATTAAGGGATCATCCCACTAGGTAAGGGGATCGAATGCCACATTTCCTGACATGTAGGGATAAGCCTCCATTCCATCAAAGGTTCGAGAAGTCGCTCGAAGCTTCTCTTTATCCACTTTGACCAACAACGGCACACCTTGCACACAAACAACACGCGTCATTGAGGTGTGACACACCTTGTACAAGGGAAACTGGCGTCACTAACGTGCTTTGTCAATGTGTAGAGCGCGTCACCTAAGGTATGATGCACCTTACCAGTGAGTAGGATGCATTGGGGTGACAACAAAAATTTAAAGGGATAGACATCAAATTTCCATTTGGTATTTTAACCCAAGTGCTTTAGAAATTAAGGCATGTAGAGGACACATAACTCATGATGACGAGATTTTGGTGTAACAGAATGCCCCCCAAAGCATGAAGATGGAAAAATATGGTACTGGTGAAATGCTTTTCAATATGAGGGATTTAGGCAAGGATCATTGGTTGGAGTGACGAACACTGATTCCTACAGTACAAATAACTCTGATATATACCTATCAACTGAGTCAATCATGGCTGCCGACCAATACATTGCAGATCCATGGTAGTAAATACGGACTGAACACAATCATGGCTACTAGACACAGGCATATAGCCATGATGATATGATAACACAACCACGACCAATACAATAGTGGATATGTGTGACATGACTCAAAAAATATCCATCGCAACCTGGGTAAGATACATGAGTTAACCCAATGTCTTCAAGACGATCCCGCAATGATACGAATCTAACCATGTGATTACAATGTTTTGAATTCAAACATGGTAGAAACCATTTGATTACCGACAGGGTATTTTTTAAGGATTCTGATATTATACTTAAGTATAGTATCCTAGGCGATTATTTTGGATTGAAAAAAACATGTATATAGATAAGTAGGCGAATATTAAATATGAAACATGCAATTTACTACTAAAACGTGTAATTTTTGGCAAATATTATGATAAAAAAACATATTTTATGTAAATATAGGCGATATTGGAGACCAAAAATGAACAAATAATGAATTTATTTTTCGAAAAAAGGCTCCAAAATAGCCATTTGGTGAAATTTTGCCCCTAAAAATTACCCTGATTACCGGTCATTAATGTATACCGTTAACAAGCATGAGGGAAATCACCATTGATGTCAATGATCCCAAAGGTATCATAGTACATACCATTGAATATGAATCAATGATATGAGGTCGAGCATTCGGTGGAATCTTTCAATCAGAAGTCAATGATGTGAACTTACTGTCGAAAGCGAGGTAACCTGCCATTGAGGCATTCAGGCCCAAGGTACTTGATTGGTTTCTAGGTTTAATCCTTAGATGATTTGCTAGAGTCAACAAGGATAAACCCATCGAAGGAGGGTCATGATGTTTCCCCCATCATCGACACGAAACAGGATAGAAGATGTTTTGGAGTAGATTAGACTGTAGAGAAACATTTGAGACTGACTCAGGGGTGACCGACATGATAGAAGGTACAATGAATGCATAGATTGAATCGATTAATAGGGCTCTCTTGAACATGGGATGGCATAACTTGGCAGCATTGACATGACGAGAATGACACCGACACCTAATGCAACTAATTATGGAATCATTCTTCGAATGACTCAAAGGAATAACAAGACTCATGGAATTGGTGGGACTCAAGGATAAACAGATTATCCAAGTGGTTTGAATGAATATGCAAATGAGTGCCATGTTCAAGAGTGACTAAGTACTGCCATATTTACAAGTAAACACAAACCCTTTCCTTATCCCCATCATGATTGATGAGTACCTCTTTGTTTATTAACGAGCTTGAGGAGGATAACAAATGCTCGGTATGGCTCATCCTTCGGACAAGTCCAATCTCACATGTTTTACGAACCTAAGATAAGAGGGTTTTGTCCCTGAAAGGGCCCTTCAATGTCAAATTTTAACGAGTCCAAAGAAGGTAAACTCGATGTCATTTAATATTTAGAGAGTCTGAGAGAACTAAAGAAGACTCCAAATGGTTCTTTTTCGTAAAAGTTAGTCTCCTCATCGGAAAAAAGGATAAAACAATATGAGAGAGAACTCTTCTAGTCATGATTAACTAGGGTGCTCCTTTTTCGTAAATAGCCTCACTGGTCCGAAAGGGGTAAACTATCATTAGAAAGATGACCTTTCAAATACTTTTACAAGCATGAAAGAATCAAGTTCGCTTGGCAATCTTTTCTTATTTAGGGAGTCTAAAAAGAGATTAAAGAAGGACTTCGAGGGGGTTCCTTTTTTGTGGGAGTTTTAAGATCCCGAAAAAGAGATAAAATTTAACTTGGTGACTTATTCTCATGGTTTTATGAGCACAAGAAGGAACAAAGAGTGAGCTCGATACCGTTAATACTTAATTTTAACGAGCGTGGTGATGGCATAAAAAACGCTCAAATACTTGTTCACACTTGATGAAGAGCATGAAAAGTCTATGATGGTCACCAACACAGTCAAACCACCACTTTTCTCTATATGCAAGCTCTAGGAACCAAGTTAGGATCCGTTATGAGGTTTTAAAACATAAAACGGACACCAGCTATATCAAATAACCCATAAAAGAAATATTAATAAAGGAATATTCCATTTTTTCATATAAAAATGTGAATAGTAAAAAATTATTTACCAATTCATTTTACCAAGTTGGAATAGTAGAAAAAACCTCTTTGGATCTCGATTTTCGGGCGACGATTACGGATGCCCCGGTCAGCCAATCAACCCCCCATTAGTTGCAGGTATGCCTCAATCTCATGCTTAAGCTTTTCAACGGTTTAAAATTTGATTTTAATGCAATTTTTTATGTTTTTTGGGCTCATATTGGAGGGGATTGTGCACTCTCTGGGCGATGAGCATTCCCCTTGCGGGAAGTGCACCACAAGGGGTCTGACGCAACTTCCCAATGGGAAAAGCGCATCACCAATGCAATGTCTGCAAATGTGGGTTGCATCGGCGTAGTTTGATACCCAAAATAAAAATAGGGCCCAAAAAACCAAATCCAATGCATTGAAAAGGGTCTAATAGTTGTTTTATTGATGTTTATGCAGACTTTGGCCAGCAAGATGGTCCAGTGGAAGGAGAGGGAACACGATCTAGAATATGCTCAACTGGAAAATGACCCACACTTCGTTAATGCTTTGCGGGGGTGTGGGATACTAATGAAATTATTCCATGTACAAGGGATGAGCGACCAAGTACAACTACTTGACTATCTGATCAGGTTGTGGGACCCAGATCAGTAGTTCTTCATTGTAGGTTCCCATATCCTCACATTGGATGTGTAATACATCTATTTTTTTACGGCGTTATCGAGACATTGGGCCCCTGTATCACTATCCAGGCCTTGGGGTAGTGACTAGTATACCGAAAGTCTTATCGCACAGTTCTTCATGCTGGGTACACAGATGCTTGGTGGGAAAATTCCCATCAAGAACGTATGGGACCGACCTCTGAGGGCCATGCTTTTTACCATTGAGCGAGATGTGGGAATAAGGGTTTCTCATCAGGCCACTAAAGCTCATATGTTATACACCATTGAGTGCATGGCGACGACAGTTTTCAACTAGTGTGAGGGAATCCTCTTGAACATGAAATATCATCTCACCAAGTGTCGAAGGGGTGATTTGAAACAATTTGGTTATGGATCCATCGTGGTTTCTTTATTTTTAGAAAGAGTTCCACTACTACGGCCATAGGTTGAGTTGGATGATCTCGATCCACGAGATCCACACATGGTTATTTGGTTAGAGGTGATAGCCCGCCATGGAGGAGGGGGACCTATTATTACTTATGGTCCAACCTTCTTCAGGTGGCTTCGTGGACAACTCCTCATGATTGAGGACTATGCTTATGCGGGCACTGATTTCATAGGGGATCCAAATATGGCTCTTCTGGAAGGAGAGCAGTGGGGAGACATTGGTAAGAAAGAAACTCTTTTTTTTATGTATTTAAAAATTTTATAATGTTTTTGTGTGTTGTAGGCACAACAAATCCCATTTTTATTGAGAAAATGGGAGCCCCAGTTTTAATTTTTGAAGGTAATCTCGAATTTCCTTATTTATTTATGGGGTATCTATTGTTTTATTTATCCCTATGCCTTTGCATGCTTTTGGTTTAATACAATTTGCTAAAAAAATCTTGTTTTAGTGCATTTTGTGAGTTGTGGAAAACACATTTTTTCTTTGAAACATGTTGTTTCCGCAACCCACAACCCGCAATGCGGATTGTGGATCTTAAAAATTTTCTAGTTTCCAATTTATCCTTTCCGTAGTCTGCAACCCGCAATGCAGATTGTGGAACGCGGAAAGTGTTTGGTCGATAAAAATTGTAGTTACGTTTCCACAACCCGCAAATTGCGGATTGCGGAAATTTTTAAACTAAAATAAACAAATTGAAATTGCAAACCTGCAACCCGCAATGCAGATTGCGGAAAGAATGATTTTTTCTATAATTCCCCACCGCTCTGCTTTCCTGATTACGGATTGCGGAAACAATAAATAACTCGAGCTCAAATTTGAATTTCCGCAACCCGCAACCCGCAATGCTGATTATGGAAACCCAAGTAAAATTTTTCAAAAAATCACTCCGCAAGTTCTTTTTGTTTTTTCTCATTTTAATCCCAGATGTTGATTTCTTTAAGATTTATGGTTTTGATTGATCTCACAGTTGGTTAAATATTTCGAAACTTTACTATTTTTTCACCATTCTTGAATTGCAAATTTCACCTTGGCGAACAAATTTCATTACGAATTTTTACCTTGTTCATGAATTTACCCCCTTCATCGGTTTGCAGGTTGGTTTTATGGCCCTTCTATCAATCATTTGTGAAAATTCGAAAACTAAAATCATTTTAATTAATTGTTTTTCATCATTTTTTATCATAATTTTCCAGTTTTACCAACCATGTCGAAAAACACTTGTTCGAAGACTGCTCTAAATGAACTAAAGAACAAGGACCCAAACCGTGGCATCCTTTCAGACACAAATGGGAGGGTGTCTGAGACCTATTACTTGGATTGGTCGCGAATTTACTCTATTTTTGACAATGATGTCTTCTCAGAGATTCAACGCGACTAGGAATCCTATGTTAAC
Organism: Larix kaempferi; assembly: GCA_027924585.1. Classification (NCBI taxonomy): domain Eukaryota; kingdom Viridiplantae; phylum Streptophyta; class Pinopsida; order Pinales; family Pinaceae; genus Larix; species Larix kaempferi. Next base: position 2,860,921 of record BSBM01001242.1, on the reverse strand, counting down.
ATTAGCAAGTCCCAACTACATTCCATTGCAGCCAAACCTGCACTGATGCCTTACGATGATGTCATTAAGTGGATAATTAAACACACAAATCCACAATATCTCTCTTTTAACGATAAGGTTGAAACCCAACTGGCCTCTTTCCATCCTGAGGTATTTGCAAGAGGTTATTCCCTTAGGCCACCTAAACAACTACTTAACAAGGAATTCTTGGAATCCTATGTGACCCAGTATAACTTTGAAGAAATTCTTAAGTCCTAGATGGAAAACCCTGTAAGATTTACACCCAAGGCCAACAAATCCTACCCCATCTCTTGGTTTAGGGAGCCTTTATCTCTGTTGGAAGCCATGCTCTGCAGGTTATATGGGTTCCCAAACTGTTCGGTGTTTAAAGCTGAATGGGAACCCCTGGCCCATCATGTCCTTACTACAGGAGAGTCCTTCAATTGGGCTCATATTTTTTCAGTGGAACTCAAGGCAGAAATAGAGAAATATCAGAAGACTCCTACTTCAAGAAAACCTACATTTTACTTTTATGCCTATATCATGGATGTCTTTTGCTAAGCTTTTGCTTTCCCTTCCATGGGATGGAATTGGACTTTGGTTGCACCTCCAGTCCATATCTATTTCTCTGCATTGTGGGAGGATAACTTCACACCTCTCATATATGATATTTGTGATCATTTCATTGGCTCAATTTATCAAAAGATCTTCAAGGAGGATGCTCCTACCTTTTCAGAACAAGCCAAGACACTCATCTCTACTATGGAATATTGGCATGTAGGGGAATATTTCTCCTATATCAGGATTTGGGGTAGCAACACAGCCCACTTACTGCCCAGGATTGTGCCAGACAGGTTGGTACTAGAGGAAATTTCTTTCCAGACAGTAGTTGATGGTGTATTCCAAAAACTGACTAGAGCTAAATGGAAAGGGTGGCCCAAGTTCCCACTCAACCTTGGACCTCTGGTAAATATCGACTAGGGAACATACAAACTTCAGAGGTACTCATCACTGTATGTGCGCTATGTGGAGAGAATATTTATCATTGGGTGTTCAATGTATCCTAAGGAATAGTGAAGAGTTGTTCTAAAAGGAGTGAAATATATGAAGGTTTGTATATCGACAACAAAGATATACTTATTGAAATCATGAACTTATTTTATAGAAGCATTCATCTAATCTATGGAAGCAAGAACTGAAAAAGCATAAAATTCTCTCTATGAAAGAATTTACTGAATTTATGAAAATCAAAGCAAATCATTCAACTAGTTTATGAAAGCAAGAATTTACTCTACAAAAGCATTCACTCATAAAAATCCAAAGCAAATCATTCACCTAATTTATGAAAGCAAGAATTTACTCTACGAAAGCATTCACTCATAAAAATCCAAATCAAATCATTCACCTAATTAATAAAAGTAGGAAGTTTACTCTACGAAACCATTCACTTAATTTATGAGATTCAACGAAAATCTATTTAGTTTAGGAAGCATGGATCTAACCTAAGGAAACCGAGATCTATTTAATTGATAACTGAGGACTTCTTAACCAAGAGCATGGATTCAATCTGATCAGCAAATACTGTGCTGTAAATGAAAATATAGATCTGGAAATTGCATGTTGTGGATGGTGGCTACGGGACTATAGAAGCTGTATATCGAAACTATGGATGCTTTGGTGTAGAACTACAAATAAAATACACTATGCATAAAACTCAACATTGGTATTAAATAGATGCCTTTAAATGACTCATGTGTATTCGTTTGAAAACAGACAACATACTGGATAACATAACACAGAAAATCAAGCTAAGAAATCTTGATCTACGTAATGGAGGGGCCCTCTCCAATGCATATCACAGGAGTGAAATAAAAATTATGAACTCATAATTGAATGGTAATGCTGATCCTTCATTAAAAATTCATAAGATCCATCACAGTCGTAGAAATTGTAAACTGAATATCTGAATTGAAAATATAGAGAATTGTTTCCACATATATGCGTCAGACCCCCTTCTACTCAGGTGTCTCTATTTATTACAAGCTTCTACTGTAGTTCAACATTGGAAATCACGACCCCAATTCAGGGGATTCTTTCCTAGGAATTATGGGAAACAAGAGCATCGTGTCTCTTGTGATCTTTGATCAGGAGCTCGGGCATTTCCATCCTTCCTATTTACCTGCGCTTTCTCCACTCATTGCTTTATTCACATGATTAGTAAATAAAATATGCTAAAACACAAACAAGATAATTGCTAAATCACTTTGTTAAATTATCAATCAAATTGCATTCTTCCCTACAAAAAGGAATGCTTTCCTGATCATTTATTTTCTTATGTATGGCATAATGGATTCTATGGAATACGTATATCATGGACTTATCACTGCTTATATAGCTTCATAGAAACCTAAAAACCACTTTCAAATACCAGGGGACCCAAAAAACCATGTACAAAAACCATGGGGAGTAACATAACCCTTGATTTCTTCCACATTAGCGACATTCAATGTACCATTTGACCACTTCCTCATGTAATTCCCCCTCCAACAACCTCTTGGACCATTTTCTAACTAACATTGACCATTATCACAACCGAAGGCGCCCTCCTAACCACTTTTTACCACTTCTCTCCCTTCAAAGTTGAATTTTGTCCAACCTTCATTATTGATCTCCACTAGCTTCCCCTATTTTTAAGGAAACACTTGCATTAGGTGGTTGACATCATTAATTTCCCACTTGAGCATCCCTTTGACTAGATTATCATTTAATACACCTCCCTTATGCATCATTCGGCCCCAATCCACCAAGTGGTGGTCATAAATGCTCTAGAAGTGGTGTAATTTGTTTAATACCACATTTCCCCTTTTTAAGGAACCCAACCAATTTGCTAGTTGGAAATATTTAATATTTTACCACTTCTTCATTTTTTCCAACCAATCTTATCCACATCTAACCAATGCGCTCCTTTGACCCAAATTACTCATTAAATTCCCAATTACTTTCATAATTACCTCTTTGACTTTCAATTGGGAAATGAGGGGCATAGCACTAATCCCTTTACATGGTTTGCATTGCAAATGTTATTGTGTATTAAATTTGTTGAGATATTGTAACTTCAAAGAATATTATATTTGTACTTTATTATTCCGGAGATGATTCATTCCTCCGTGAAGATCTTATTGTATATCCGGAGATGTTTATTCCTTCGTTGGAATGTGGTAACTTGGGTTATTAGACTTCCCTAGTGGGGATCAGCCCTGTATGTGTTATGTGGGTCAAAGGGTTATTAGACCACTCTAGAGGGGTTCTCCCAGTCAGTTGTAGTGGGGTATTTAACCCATTGGTTAAATACGAGCCTACATGATTTGTGTAAAAGACAAGTCGAAGTAGTGTATAAATAGAGGAGGTGTATTCCTCATTTTACACACACTCACTCACTTGAGAATAGCGCACTTGTGGAGGAGAGGTCTGCTATGGTGGAGGAGGAGATCATGTCTTTGGTTTGCATCTTTGTATATTTTTGGTCATCTATATTGAGGAAGCTTTGCTGGGTTTTCTACCCCATGAGGGTTTCCGAGGATAAATCTGTGTCTCTTGTGTTTATGTTGTGCTTGTTGTTTCTTCAGTGATCCTGTATATGCTATTATTGTGAAATGGAATGTAATGCTACTATTTTATGTCTTAGCATATTAAATCTTAACATGGTATCAGAGCTAACCTGAAGGAAGGCAATGTATGGCACTTACGACACTTGCTTCTCTTGCGACAATTTGAAGGTTAGGGTTTTATATAGCAAAAACCAGTCATCGTGGAACTTTCGCTGTAAATACATTTTGGCGAACGTTCAGGATCTGAAACCTTTACAGGTCGTATATTACATCCCCAGGTACCTTGTGTCCAAAGGGAACGCCCAGATTCGTTGTACTTTGTGAGTTATGATCAGTACAAGTTAGGGTTTCTGCCTCTTCCAGATCTCAGTCAAAATCAGGTGACCTAGGAAAAAAGGTCATAACCTGGGCTAGGAAGCTCCAAATGAAATTTCGTAAAAAGTAACAGGTAGTACACAAACTGTACTATCTCAAGAAAAATTTTCAGAGGCCGAAGCTGAACCAGTGACACGTGGCACACCATACAAGTTCGCTCTCCTATTTTATCCCATAAACAGGTCACGTTGTGACACTTGGCATAACTTGGGCTAGGAAGCTCCAAATGAAATTTCGTAAAAAGAGACAAGTAGTACACAGACTGTACTATCTTAGGAAACATTTTTAGAGGCCGAAGCTTAACTAGTGACACGTGGCACTCCGTACAAGTTCGCTCTCCTGTTTTATCCCATAAACAGGTCACGTTGCGACACTTGGCATAACTCTCTCCCAGATAATCCAATTGAGGTCAGACCTATATGGATGGAAAGATGGCAGGTCAGGATACCACAGAAAAAGTTTTCAGACCCTGTGGAGTGAAAAGTTCGGAGTTACAGCAGAAACAATCAGGTACATATTTCTGTCAAAACAAAATTATTTTTGGAGAACCTTCATTCATGGCTTCCGGAATTTAGGGTTTCGAAGAAAGTTAGAATTTTTGGAATCGGAATCCACGGATAAATGCTACTCGGGAAAATCGAAATTTAGAGACCAAGATCGAATTTTTTGGTTGGGTAGAAGACCGGGCTTGATCAAACCCCAGTTTGGGATTTTCATCGGAAAGATGGAAAATTAGGGCTTCAGCAAAAGTTGGAATTTTTGAAGTCTGTAACCACGGCTGGAAGCTCCTCAGAAAAATAAGAGTTTAGAGCCTTGGATCGAACCTTTTGATTGGACAGAGGGGTGGGCTTCATCAAACCCTAGTTTGAGTTCCTGTCTAGAAGATCCAGAAGTTTCGAAGGCAATTTTGAGGGGTCAAATTTTGGATATTTCAAAATTGAAGTATGCTAGTTTGATCAGCTCAGCAAGACACATCCTTCCATCCATTCAAAAGTGTGAAAGTCAAAGATTGAATTTTTAGGGTTTCTCTAGCAAACCCTAATCAAGCTCCAGATCAAGTTTCAGGGGGAGTTGAGGCTAAGGCCTTACATAAGAAGACTACAAGAAGTCTCGACAGGTATGACTTAAGGAGGTTCAGGTATGTCTTGAAATCTGATTCTTGATTAAGTTCATAATGTGTTTGTCTTCATATTATTTATTAGTACAATCTTGATTAATGTTAGAATTGTCTTATCACCCTATTAACAGTATGAATGCATGTGAATGATCGAAGACATTCATTGATTAGGGCTATATGATCGTACTAATGCATTATGGTGCTGTGTGAGGTTGATGTTGTCTGCTAACAAGATACAGGTACATCACAAAAGACAAATCAAGTTCCATGACCATGACAACATGAAGACAAAGACTCATCCATAATCTTTGTTCTACTTACGAGGTATGTATGAATTTGTTATATTATGCTTAACCTATGAGACATGCAGGTTCTAGCTCAGGATCTCTAAATCATTGAAGAGATTGTTTAAGTATGTTGTACATAACTAAGCAGGTATACTAATCCAGGTATGTTTTCCTATGTCAAGTTAGAATCTTACCTTGTGTTAGGAACCCTTATATAAGTATACTTGGTATGATTGGTTATACTTATTCATAAAGTTAGTAATCAAGGGTTTATGCATATTATGTCTCTTATCTTGATTAACCAGAAGAGTACTATGATCAAACAAGAATATGCATGAGTAAAAGAAGACTTCCTTGAAACCCTGAATACTAATGATAATGACTATACATATTCAAGATTATTTAGAATTAGAATGTTTTGATAATATTGAGAATATACTAATGAATGTATGTTTGTGTATGAGATCATGAGGATGACACTAGTGCACACTTGAGCATGCACAGTGGTACAGAATGAATAGAAGTTCAAAAGACATATATAAGATCAAGCGGGAGGCAACCACACAAACATAAAAGATAAGTATTTGAGTTGTTATTTGAAATAGTAAATGATATTGCTTGTATGCATATTTGTATTCCTAGAATATATCATGCTGAGTGTAAACATTCATAGAGCATTGAACAGTATACTACTAATATGCATATGATTGGTAAGTTGGACAAACATTCCATTGTTGCTTGTCTAGAATGAAACCTCTTTGCTGACATGCTGAGAGCTGTGCACACTCTCGATAGTATGTTCTGGTAGAGATGGAAGGCATCTAGATAGCCACTGTATGCATACAAGATATGGGAAAGTGTTGTGCCAAAGTATTGGTCAAAATAGTTGCATAACTATGTAAATGATATATGTATGCATAATAGGTTATCATGTCAATATGATTTGATGATTATGAAGTATTACTAATAATGTACTTAATTTTGATTTGTAGGAAAGATCATGATGAATGATGAACACTGAACAAGCGATGGATGTTCAACAAAAAGATTTACAAATCAAACACACTATAGAAGGCTTGTGGCTAGAAGATTCTCTTAGAAAGAGGAAGAGAATCATGATGAGATGTTTGCTCAAAGTGGCTAGATAAGACCATTCTATTAATGGTGAAATAAAAGAAGAAGTGTGAATCAGGTTCTGTATGGGTTCCCAGGATCGATAATCAATTGATGAGCTTAATGATCACCATGGGTGATGTGGATCTCAACCTTTGCTACAAGGATGAATATGGCTTCTATACACATATGACATGGATGCAAGAAGGAACTCACCATAGAGTTCGAATGATTTTGAGGCTCATATCAGTAGACCCATCTGACGAGAGATGGCACAGATAGACATGCAGAAGATCACTCAATGCAGAGTGTGAATGATGGAAAATTGACAGCTTCTTGACAAAGCTTGGGCTTTACCAGAAGTAAAGCTGATCCTAACCTTTACCTTAAGGTTGTGGATGATGAACCCATCATACCATTATTGTATGACGATGATCTCTTTCTGAGAAGGAATGAGAAACAAATCATGAAAAGAAAGAAGAAGATGGCTGCAGAAATAAAAATGAAAGATATCAGATTGATGCATTACTTCCTAGGTCTGGAAGTATGGCAAGGCTCAGAAGGAATCTTTCTCAATCAGGGAAAGTATGCTGAGAAATATTAAAAGGACTTGATGTGTTGGAATGGACACTCTCATGAATTCCAACTTGAAGTTGTTAGCAGATGACTCATCAGAGTTAGTGGATATAACTCCGTACAGACAAATTATTGAGTCATTGATGTGTCTAACGAATACCAGGTCAGATATATGCTTTGTTGTGAACACCTTGAGTCAGTATCTAGTGGAAACTAGATGTGTTCACCTGTTAGTTGCAAAGCATGTGATGAGGTACCTAAAGGATACGATAGACTTTGATCTATGTTATCTTAGAGATCATGACTTCAGATGGCTACACAGATGTTGATTAGGTAGAAATTGTATCAGACAGGAAGAACACATCGAGAGGATGTTATTGTCTGGGATAAGCCATGATCTCGTGGTTTAGCAGGAAGCAATCTAGTGTGGCTCTCAGCACAAGTGGAATACATGGCTACTTGCTCTGTTAGTTGTGAAGCGGTATGGCTTCAGAATTGTTTGACATAAAAATGGACCCAACTGTGATCCTATGTGACAAACAGAGTTGTACCAAAATGGCAGAGAATCCAGTATTCCATGATAAGTCAAAGCACATAGAGATCTGACATTTCTATATAGAAGATATGGTGCAGAAAAGAATTAAAGTTTGAATTTGTAACAAGTTGACAATTTACTAACCAAACCTCTACTGATCCGATGTACTAACTAAAACTCTACCTCAAGTAAAGTTTTCCGAGACAAACTTAAAATAGTTCAGAAGGACCCTCCTCGAAAGGGGGAGCGATGTGATCACTTATGATGAAATTTCCCGCATCGACAGTGAGGTCGATGATGTGGATACCTATATTGGTGATGCCGACAGAGAGGTTGGTGGATGGTCCTTAGACAGGGTCTAAGGTGACAAGGGGATTGCATCATCCTTGAACACATGTTCTAAAAGGAACCATAGACAGATGTCTCCGAGAATGAAAGTCCTTGGTGGACATGATGGGATTGCATCATCCTTGAACACATGTTCTAAAGTGAGCCGTAGACAGGTGTCTCCGAGAAAGAAGAGGGATTGCATCATCCTTGAACACATGTTCTAAAGTGAGCCGTAGACATGATGTCTCCGATAATAAAGTCCTGAATGAACAGGTAGGGGATTGTATCTTCCCCGGACTGAGGTAGGTAGGAGATTGTATCTTCCCCGGACTGAGGTCCCAGAATTGAACCGTAGACTGGGTCTCCGATAATAAAGTCTTGAATGAACAGGTAGGGGATTGTATCTTCCCCGGACTGAGGTCCCAGAATTGAGCTGTAGACATGATGTCTCTGATAATAAAGTCTTGAATGAACAGGAAGGGGATTGTATCTTCCCCAGAATTGAACCGTAGACATGATGTCTCCGATAATAAAGTCCTAAATGAACAGGTAGGGGATTGTATCTTCCCTGAACTGAGGTCCCAGAATTGAGCCGTAGACTGGGTCTCCAATAATGAAGTCCTGAATGAACAGGTAGGGGATTGTATCTTCCCCGGACTTAGATCCCAGAATTGAGTCATAGACTGGGTCTCCGATAATGAAGTCCTGAATGAACAGGTAGGGGATTGTATCTTCCCCGAACTTAGGTCCCAGAATCGAGCCATAGACTGGGTATCCGATAATGAAGTCCTGAATGAACAGGTAGGGGATTGTATCTTCCCCGGACTTAGGTCCCAGAATTGAGCCGTAGACTGGGTCTCCGATAATGAAGTCCTGAATGAACATGTAGGGGATTGTATCTTCCCCGGACTTAGGTCCCAGAATTGAGCGGTAGACTGGGTCTCCGATAATGAAGTCCTGAATGAACAGGTAGGGGATTGTATCTTCCCCGGACTTAGGTCCCAGAATTGATCTGTAGACTGATGTCTCCGAGAATTGAAGATAGGACTGCATCGTCCATGAACTGGGTTCAAAATGTACGTGATTGAATTGCATCGTCCCTAGACATGAGACTTGTCTTAAAGGTACATGTGAGGACTGCATCGTCCATGAACTAGGTTCAAAATGTACATGAGTACTGCATCGTCCATGAACTGGGTTCAAAATGTACGTGAGAGGACTGCATCATCCATGAACTGGGTTCAAAATGTACGTGATGGGATTGCATCGTCCCTAGACATGAGACTTGTCTTAAAGTGATAAGGATTGATCATCCTGGAACTTGATCTGGATTGTATCATCCATGGACCTATGTCCTAAAGAGAGCGGGATTGATCTTCCTGTAATATGATCATGTGTGTTGCAGGGTATGCTTCTATGCATACTTGATTGATGAGGATACTTGTATTGATGATGTGTATACTTGTATTGATGAGGATACTTGTATTGATGATGTATATACTTGTATTGATGAGGATACTTGTATTGATGATGTGTATACTTGTATTGGTGTGGATACTAACACTGATGATCCAGATGCTATAGATCATGATGATCCAGATGTTGTAGATCGTGATGATCCAAATGATGTAGATCGAGATGATCCAGATGATGTAGATCAAGATGATCTGGATGCTGTAGATCGAGATGATCCAGATGCTGTAGATAGATCGAGATGATCCAAATGCTGTAGATCGAGATGATCCAGATGTTGTAGATCGAGATGATCCAGATGCTGTAGAACGAGATGATCTAGATGCTGTAGATCGAGATGATCCAGATGCTGTAGATCGTGATGATCTAGATGCTGTAGAACGAGATGATCCAGATGTTGTAGATCGAGATGATCCAGATGCTGTAGATCAAGATGATCGAGATGATCCAGATGCTGTAGATCGTGATGATCCAAATGCTGTAGATCGAGATGTTCCAGATGCTGTAGATCGTGATGATCCAGATGCTGTAGATCGAGATGATTCCGATGTTGATGATCGTATGATGACGATGCTGATGATCGTGAGGATCCAGATGTTGATGTTGTTGTAGCTGTTCGAGTGCTGCAGAAGATAAAGACTCAGTACTGAAGATGTTGATGTTCCAGTATTGAATATGTTCCAGTAACTACTTGAGTTACTAATGATGTTGAGAAAGCTTCCAATGATTTATAGATATATCATGTATGACGTTGATGACTCCTTGCTCGTGCAGATGCTGTTATAATATCCTTCTCGTTAAGGGGGAGTGTTGAGATATTGTAACTTCAAAGAATATTATATTTGTGCTTTATTATTTCGGAGATGATTCATTCCTCCGTGAAGATCTTATTGTATATCCGGAGATGTTTATTCCTCCGTTGGAATGTGGTAACTTGGGTTATTAGACTTCCTTAGTGGGGATCGGCCCTGTATGTGTTATGTGGGTCAAAGGGTTATTAGACCACTCTAGAGGGGTTGGCCCAGTCAGTTGTAGTGGGTTATTTAACCCATTGGTTAAATACAAGCCTACATGATTTGTGTAAAAGACAAGTCAAAGTAGTGTATAAATAGAGGAGGTGTATTCCTCATTTTACACACACTCACTCACTTGAGAATAGCGCACTTGTGGAGGAGAGGTTTGCTATGGTGGAGGAGGAGATCATGTCTTTGGTTTGCATCTTTGTATATTGCTGGTCATCTATATTGAGGAAGCTTTGCTGGGTTTTCTACCCCATGAGGGTTTCCGAGGATAAATCTGTGTCTCTTGTGTTTATGCTGTGCTTGTTGTTTCTTCAGTGATCCTGTATATGCTATTATTGTGAAATGGAATGTAACGCTGCTATTTTCTGTCTTAGCATATTAAATCTTAACAAAATTGATATATGTATAATAGATGTAAGGGAATGAAGGGCATCGCCCTAATCCATTTACAATAATTTCTTTTATTAAGTGAATGCACTAGATATGCAATGGTATGCATGAGACATGCAATGAGATTGCATAGTGCTTGCATGGTGTATGTATTAGAAGTGGAATTGTATTGCATGAGCGATTGTGTGCATGAGAATTGGATAGTTGATATAGTATATTTGGTACTATTATGTAAATGATCTTTCTTTTGGAGTCTACATGTTCTATTATTTCTTTTTAATTTAATTTCTTTCTCACTATTAGACAAATGGGATATGGGGAATTGGGAATGATGTGGGGGGCGTTGTACGGGACAAATGAGTTTCCACCTCCATGTAGTTGGACTTGTTCAGTAGAGAAAGCCCATAGTTTAATTTTTGTATAATGAAATTTGTTGATATAATATATTTGGTACTATTTTGTAAATGATAGATCGGAAATGAGGAATTGAGAGTTATCTGAGGGGGAGGGAGGGGCCAAATTATCTTCCACCTTCATCTGGTTGGCCTCGTTCAGCGAAGGAATAATTATTCTCAAAACCAATCAAAGCTCAAGCAAGTATGTACTTTCACATCTTCTGATTTAAATTTGATTGATGAGATAAAAACTTAGTTCTTTCTTTATTTTTAACTAAATTTTATGTATCTAATATTTTTTTTCCAACTATACATATTATGTGCTCATGTGCATATGATACATTTTGATGTTCCGACAATGTTGTAGACATTATGAACTATGGCCGCTAACTCTATGGATGTTTGGATGATACATGTATTGAGAATTTATTTTGAATATTATATCATTGAAAATTTTAGATATTTCTTTATGTTAGATTGAATATTATGTTTCTAGTAGAGGCTTTTATCCTTTATTTTCCATATAGAGAGTGCGAAAACCACATAGTATAAATGCTTTTACTCTTACTTGCTTTTGCAAGAAACTATAGTCTTGTCCTGGTAACTGGTCAAATAACAACTTTTGTTGACTGCCCCTCATAGACATGAGAAGATTGGGATATATTTCCAAGGTTGCACCCATCATTTGGAAGCTTAGTGTCCAAGTCATTCTAGATTTTATCCAAGGTTATAAGTTAGAGGACATGGATTTTGCAAAGTGGTTGATGTATCATCCTTGCAAGAAAGTGGCACGCATGCTATGAGAAGTTGCAAGATGTTGGAGGATATGAACCAACAACTTATGTGTAAGTAATGAGAATGGGAGGTCATCATTTGAAGATAATATCACCTCCCATTCTCATTACTTACAGATAAGTTGTTGGTTCATATCCTGCAACTTCTCTTAGCATGCATGCCACTTGCCTGCAAGGTTGATACATGGACCACCTTTACAATTTCCAAGTCCTCTGAATTCTAACCCTGGATAAAATTTGGATCATCTTGGACACTAAAATTCCAAATGACAAGGGCAACATTAGAAATCTATCCCAATCTTAATTTCAACGAGGGGCAATCAACAAGAATCAATATTTGATTATAGGATGTATGTTGGAATTTTGATGTCCTACCAATAAATTGTCTATGTCATCATCCCCATTTCGAAGTCCTCTTGAAAAACTTGTTATGTCATCTCCATTGGACCCTTGTCTCCATTTCGACATCCTCCCAACAAAGTTTCTATGACATCAACAATCTAGTCTTCGACCCTCATCTATGTTTCAACGTTCCATTGACAACATTATTCTGACATTGATGATCTAGTCTTTGACCCTTGTATCTATTACGATGTTCTATTGATGTAAAGGAGAAAAGGTAGAGAAATTTCATAGCTGCCGTGAACATTGTTTAGATGTCATAATCCCGACATTTATCAATTGCCCTTTCCTATTCATCAATTAAAGTGACTTGATTTGGGTGTGTGTCTCCTACTTTGTGGATAAATTTACTATATGGTTCATTTTAATCTCCATTTTAATATTGAAGATTTTAACTTTATATTTAAAGTAAGGTGAATAAAAAAGTAAATTAATTATTAGATAAATTTAATTTTTTTAATGATATATATATATATATATATATATATATATATATATATATATTAAGGTGGCTTATTGAAGAAGTCTTATCCTCCTCCTTTTTTCAAAAAATTACTATGTGGTTAACTTTATTTAACTTTTGATTTGAAGATTTTGATTTTATAATTTAAAATAAGGTTAATAAAAAAGTAAATTAATTATTGAATAAATGTCCTCCTCCCTTTTGCAAAAATTTACTATGTGGTTGATTTTATTATACCTGTCAAAGGTAGAGTATATTGCAATCGATTGTATTCAACTTTTAATTAATTTTCAAATTTTTTCTAATAATAAAACAAATTTGGTTATAGTTTTTTAAAGTTTTGTGGAAATAATATATTAAATTGAATAATTTAAATATTAAAAATTAATTTCTAAATTTCTAAAATATATATTTGTTGTTTTCTTATTGGATAATATCTATGATGTTACAATTTTTCTCTAATTTAATTAGGAATTGTCTGAAATAAAAAATTATTTAAATATAATAAAAATAATAAAAAAACCTTACCTTGACACATATCCTTGTTGTATATAAACCTGTACTTATGTACTTATATCTATAATGCAGTAAATATGCAAGGAATAAAATATATAAATCTGTAGACACATATCCTTGTTGTATATAAACCTGTACTTATGTACTTATGTCTATAATGCAGTAAATATGCAACGAATAAAATATATAAATCTGTACAAAACTTTCAGTACGAAATACAATGAATATGACTTATTGTGGACCAAAAGTATTGAAACAGCGTCCTCATTTCTACTTCGTTCACGTGACAAAGAGTACGTTCTATTTAGTATGCAATATATTCTACCAGTCCCAACATACTCGATAGATTTGGACGTGGTTCTAATTGCAGGTTTAAGTATTGTTTGTGAACAAATAAATGCGAATGAATGTATAGTATTTGCAAACCCATCTTATCCTGATCCCAGGTCGGACCTGGATGATGTGAGTGGGGATTCCACGTTTTTATACACACCTCGATGATGTGAGTGGGGATTCCACGTTTTTTTAGATTGAATCTTGTTGGTCGGTAGGTTAGTTGTTTTCACTTATCAAGTAAATTGAGATGCTTGGAGTTTCTCACGTCATTGGTATAGATTATAATTAGTAAATTTTATGGATTACATAACAGATGAATGATAATATTTAATATAAAAATTTATTTAATTTTATTTTAAAAATATATTTATTGATTATATTATTTTTCTTTTTTTAAATTATATTTTTAAGATATGATATTAAAAAATTTAAATTGTATTTTCATAAATTAAATATATAATTTAAAAATAATATATTAAATTAGTTTCTAAGATAAAAAATAACATATTTTATCATAAAAGGATGAAATTTACATAAAAATATACCATTTAAAAAAAATATAATGAAAAAATATGAATATTATAAAATTAAGGTGATTTTAACTCATATATATATATAGGATCATTTATTTGGTATAAGTGTAGACATTTTAGTCATAAGGGTTTGTGATGAAAATGTTAATAAACATAATAAGAATTCTCAACCTTTAATTTATTAAACTTCTAATTCATTTACTTTGATATTTTTTTTTAGTATTTTAACTTTTCAATTCCTAATCCTTAACCTTTAATCCACTAACCCAATAAGGCCCAACACCTAATCTCTAATTGCTAATCCATTAATAAGTATAGAAATTTTAATCATAAGGGTTTGTGATGAAAACGCTAATAAACATAATAAGAATTCTCAACCTTTAATTTATTAAACTTCTAAGTCATTAACTTTGATCAATTAACTCAGTGATAAATTTTTTTTTAGTATTTTAACTTTTCAATCAATAATCCTTAACCTTTAATCCACTAACCCAATAAGGCCCAACACCTAATCTCTAATTGCTACTCCATTATCTCAAGGGCCTCTAACCTTTAACTCACTAACCCTCTAATTCATTCATCATATTTAACCACTAAGCCATTAAATCCCTAACACATTAACCCTCTAAATTTAAGTTAAACATGAACGACTAACCCAACTCATTACCATGAAGGTCCTAATACCTAACCCATTATCTCTTAAATCATTAATCCAACCTAACCCCAACCACTCCATACTATAATCAAACTTGCTACAATACAAAACTTCCTAACCTCCTAACCTACCAAAACTATAGTGAGCTAGGAAAGCTTCTCTTCAAGTTGTTTTGAGCATAGGAAGAAAATTTTAAAGCAAACCAAATAATTCTCTTCTTTTCTCTTAAAGTCCGACAGACCATAGTAGGTTTTAACGAACATTAACCATCATCATCATCAACAACTAAGTCGTTCACTGTTAGTGATTAATCCACAAACTCACAAACCCTTTAATCATTGACAAACCGATACACCAATGTGCCTTAACTGCTCGTCCATTAATGCTTTTACTTTTGGACTATATACAATTATTAATTAAATTATTTATAAACTATTTTCAAAAGGCAAGTATACTGCATGGAAAGCTAATATATTAAAACATTTTTAAACTATTATTACTAAACTATTTCCATCTTAATTTTTACTTTTGGACTATATACAATTATTAATTAAATTACTTATAAACTATTTTCAAAGGGCAGGTATAAGCAAGCTTTGCTGCTATTTTTACTTGTTTAACTTTTGATTTTATAATTTAAAATAAGGTTAATAAAAAAATAAAAATAAAGTAAATTAATTATTGAAGAAATTTAAATTTTTTTAATGATTTTTTCTTATGTGAAGTTGTATATATCTTATTTCTCTTCTTAGGAAATACATGTTTGCATATAGAGAAGCTAGGTGTTTAGTATGGGAGAGATGTGGGGAGATGTTGTAATGCAATAAAAAATAAAAAATAAAAAAGTAATTTAAAAATTCATGCGTGCTCATAAGTTACCCAAAAAAAATATTATATTGACTAATAATTACCAAGAATTAAAAAAATAATTTCTTCTCAAAAAAGAAATTAAAAAAAAAAAATCAGCATAGATCCATCTTAAAGCGCGGTAATATGTCGTTCCCATAAAAAAATTGCAAATAATGTCGACTTTAACAAAAAATATTAAAGTATATTGATTTCATCTTAAACTTAGATATATCAAACACTATCAAATATCTTTCATGTGTAAATTTTTTCTGAATATATAAAAAATTAAGATGAAAATAATTTACACCTCAAAAAGAATCCTTCCATGTACTTAATAAATCCAAATTTAAGATAGATCTATACGTGATGGTCTCCAAAAAGCAGTTCACGATCTTGACGTGATGTGTGTGTATTTGTTGAAATTGCACTTTTATCTTAACAAGTAAATTTTAATGATATTTTTTCTTACAACATAGGTAATTGAGCCATAAGTCTATGGTGGAAAAATAAAAGTGTACCAAGTAGTCCAAAAAACAAGTAAATTTTAATCATATTTTTTTGTTAAAGTATAGGTGATTGAGCCATAAGTCTATTGTGGAAAAATAAAAGTGTACCAAGTACTCCAAAAAGTAGTGGTGTCTAGTGTCCATTCAATTGTTTGACCATTTTGATCTTATGTATGTGTATTAGTTGAAATTCCACTTTTATCTTAACAAGTAAATTTTAATAATATTTTTTTTAAAGTATAGGTGATTGAGCTATAATTTTTTGGTGTCCATTGGTTGTAGTTTGGGTGGTAAGGAGGAATGATTGTTACCCTACCCATGTGTTCAATTCTAGTAAGTGACATGATGCTCTTGTTGAGCCCTTATTGTAATGATTGTATTTTTTGCCATACCTTGATTCTCTACCTAGAATAACAGGTGTTGGCATTTTCCCAATGGACTCTATTGTGTCCATTCAATGATTTATTTTGGAATAAAATTGGTTGACATCTTATCTTTGTTAGTATGTGTTTGTTGAAATTCCTCTTTTATTTTAACAATTAAATTTTAATAATATTTTTTTAAAAATATCAACGATAGTGGTAGAGTTGTCTTACATTTTTTCTGGTTGAGAAGTTGCAAACCCATGCCACGTGTATTGACCCCACACATAAAGGGCGTGTGATAACACTAACACTCAAATCACCCTGGAAAAATTTTCAGCAAGGCATAGTTCCACCTCTTCTGGTTTTTTTTTGGAATTTCGACGATCTGGGTCGTCTTAAAATGGACCAAAAACTCTAGGGACACAGTTCCATGACATAGTTTCTCATTAAATTGGGTGGAACTACGATTCCCCTAGTTTTTATAACCCGATCTAGGGAACAAATCCCCAGAAAAACAGAGCGATTTGAGTGTCAGTTATCCCACGCCCACATAAAGAGATAGGCCTGGCGCGGGAGATTTGGTGGTCGGCCATTAGGCCTCAAGGGAAAATGCATAGAATTTGCAATTTTTCTTTTCATTGTGAAGTTGCAAACCCCATGTGACTTGTGTTGACCCGAAACACAAGGATAGGCTTGACGTGGCAGGGTCGATGGTCAGCGACTTGGCCAGTACGCCTTGAAGGGAAAATGCTTGGAAATATTACTGACTGGACAGTGGAGAGGCCGGTGGGTGACACCGATCTCTCAAGAACAGGCTGCCACATTCTTTTGGTAATTTAATATCTCAAATTGTCATGATTTGGAGAAGCTGCAGATTCCTTGTCATTTCTTTTAAGGAACCTCCAACAAACCTTCCTTTCACGCATATTATCGAATGCTACCAAATGTAAAGTCTTAGTCAAATCACCTTCCTCTAACCTTCCTTCAACGAGTTGCAGCTGGACTTGCAAAGAAGGGTAATGAATGCACATCCATCTTCTATTTAATGCCTACTGCCTCCTCACTCACACATCCTCTTCTTTTCGGCTTATTTCTCCTTTCCAGCCCCTTTTCATATTCAGTTTATCAGATTCTCTCTGCGTCCATAACACCATGGCCAAGTCCACGATAATAACAGTTGGAGCCGAAGTTGCGGTCCACGTCATAACCAAGGATATCGTGGATCCATTCATTCAAAAAATGCACGATGTTATCAAGCTGAATGCTAATCGTAAGAATCTGTGAAATTAGTTAGAGAGTAGGAAGCTCTTTTTACAAGAGGTTAAGGGTGGCTTTGAGAGCCAGCAGAGAACGGTGCCCAAGGTGATCTTGGAGGGTCTTGACTTCCTCTTCTTTGTACTTTATCTCTTTTTGGTATTTTGACAATTATCCTTTCAAATATTTATTCCCTCCTATACATTTTCAAATTTCCTCAAGAGCACACATGAGTTCAGCCTCTAGGTCCAACTCTTCTTCCACATCTGATTCCTTTTATGGGGCTTGAGTTAATGTCCCCATGCATAGAATTTCTTCATCTTCACTTATCTCTTCATCTTTACTATCTTCCATGGAATGGACGATTTTCCTTTTATTAAATTTCTTCTTGTATATGGTGTTACTCTTTAGATCTTCCTTATGACTGCAAAGTTCTTCATCATTACTGAGAACAGTGGGGCTTGCTTTTTCTATTTCTTCAACTGAATAAATATTCTCCAATTTGATCCAGATTTCCTTAGCTGAGATACATTGTCCTATCTTCTCTTTGATGGGTTGAGGTAATCCATCAAGTATGGCCTCCATTGCTATTGAGTTATTTTTCTTGGACTCTTTTTGAGATGTAGTCCTTATTATTTTTGGTGGGATATAATCAAAGATTACTGAATTCCATACACCATATCCGAATGATTTTAAGTATGCACTCATTCTTTTTCTCCAATATGCATATTCTTCTTTATTAAGTACTGGAGATTTTTTGGATGCAATCCCTTCTTGTTGATCCATAGTGGTTTTTAATAGGATCTTCCTTCAATTAGATTAGACTGTAGTGAAGGATCTTGCTCCGATACCAATTTTTGGAATATTGGACAATACTGAGAGGGGAGGGTGAATCAATATTGATAACTTTTAACAATTAAAACCACTTTTTAACTTATTCATTAACACACAAGATCAACAAGATACAAGGAACACAACTTTCATCGTGGAAGCCCAATTGGGAAAACCAAAAACACTTTCTGTAACTGCAAAATTATATTTACAATTGTGTTTGCAAGCTACAACTTGCTGGAGATTACAATCCCCAAGTTTCTCAGCTACAACTAAAGGATGCTACAACACCCTAGTTTATGCCTGCTACAACAGACAAAGATGCTACAACACCCTTTTTATTAGTTACTATTGAAAGGAGGCTACGACCCCCCAATTTATCAACTACTACTGAAGGATGCTTCAACACCCTATTTACCAGCTACCACTGAAAGGAGGCTACAACCCCCTTGCAGGCATGTAGCCTGCCCTAGCACCACCCTACCTCACTATTCTTTGTTTTCCATAAATTCAATAACTTCTTACAGTATCTTTTGTTCTCCGTCCTCTGCTGCAAATCATCAATTATGTCCAAAGAGACAATACTGCTCTTTTCTTACATTCGCTGACTTCTGCACTACATTAGATCTTCTTTATTTTCTTGGTCTCTTCCTTTTCTTGCTGCTACTTTTATTTGGAATCTGGAGACATCTTTCTTCCACTTCGAACTTCTGTTTAAATACTTCTTTAATCATGTCTTTTGAACCATTGTGTCTTTTCATCATTGTGTGCCTTCATTAAAACCTTTTCACCAATTGCATCTCTTCATTCTGGAAAGGTTCCTTTTTCATTAAGGTTCTCTTCATTATTAATGTTTTCTTTCTTTAGATTCGTTACTAAATACTCCCTTCAACATAGATAAAACATTCAACCTCCTCCATCTTCATATTTTCATTGCAGTTACAACTTTCTTCGTTTTATTATGCATGAAGGATTTTTCTGGAAATGCCTGAATTATCTTGCCTTCTATATTTTTTGTCAATTTGGTCGACTTATATCTCACACGTGTGATCACCAAATAGAGAACTAAGACCAAGAATGGATGGACAGATCACCAGAGAACATATTCATGCCATTGGATGAATTTAATGGAGCAAAGACATCCTTTGGCGTGAATTTCCAAATGGCCTTTCAGATTTCCTGTGTTTAACACTTAGACAGATTTTATTTTTAACATGCAAACATAATTTTTCTCAATTTGGCAGGTTTATATCTCGCACGTGTAGCCTATAGAGAAAAAAATGAGACCATGAATGGATAGCCAGATCATCGGGGAACAAACCCATGCCAACTGATGAATTTATCAGTACAGGGACAATTTCTGGTGGGCATTTCCAAATGGCCCCTTAACCTTCAATGTTCAACACTTGGACAAATTTCATTTGTTCTTAATATGCAAAACAAGATTTTTCTCACTTTGGCAGGTTTCTTTCTTGCACATGTGACCATCATAAGGAAAAATGAAAATATGACTGGATAACCACTTCAACAATGAACAAATCCATGTCACCTTTTTAATTTTTTGATACACACACATCATCTGGCGGACATTTGAAAGTAGCTTTTTAAACTACCAATTCAACACTTGGACCAAATTGTCAAACCCTAAGTCAACATGAAGGGATTTTTATTTCATATAATTGGAAATATGATATGTCCACTAGGTAGAGGCCAACAAGATGATTCCATCCAGACCAATTTCATTCTTTGAGACCTCTTTCTCTCTCCTCGATGAACATTTTTCTGGAGCAGTGTAAATCAAGATAGGAGACACTTTTGGCAGATCAATATCTTCACCTATAGAGACTTTTTGGACAAACCAATGATATGGTTAGATGCAAAAATCAACATTATAGAGACCCATACACTCAAAATAATTTAGGACATCAACCATAGGAAATGGCAGACATTTTGTTGGGGTCACTTAGGAATTTTTACCAGTATTTTTATACTTGGACAATTTGTGCAATCTCCAGGGTGGATTTTTTTATTTGACCAAAATATTGAACCAATGATACCAGATGATGTAATACATCTTACGGATCACAACCATATTGATTTCAACTTCAAATTCATCTTCCTCTGACTTAGGTGGACATTTTACTGGACTAGTGCAAAACTGCCTAAAACCCTGTTTTGTCAGACCAATAACTTCCTCCTTAGACACTCTCAAGACAAACTGAGACCATGGTTAGGTAGACAAATAAACAAACTACAGACTGATGCTTTCAGATACGTTTTATCATTCTCCTATGAGGTATAGTTGGAATTTTTCCAAGGCCACTTGGACTAAATTTCCAATACTTAGTCAATTTCCAGAATTTCTCTAAACTGATAAATCTCTATATAATTAGGTCAAATTGTAATAATGACATCATGAAGGTACTGGAAAATCATCATTTGTATTTCCAGCCTCATCACACATGCCATGTCATCACTTCCTTTATTATTCCTTTGTCTTACACTGACTTTGCCCTGCCATCATGTCCTTGGTTATTCCTTTGTCATTACTGAAATCCTTTGACATTAGTGAGTCTTTTACTGAGTTTTCCCTGCCATCATGTCCTTGGTTATTCCTCTGTCATTACTGACCTCCTTTTCCATCAATGGAAACCACATTCAACATTCTCCCCCTTTGGCATTGATGGCAACATCTAAACATTCTCCCCTTTCGACAACAATGACAAAGGATAACCTATTATGCCCTTGTTGTAACCATTTTGAAAGAGAATCTCCTATCTTTCTTATTTTTTACAACTGCCCTTGCCATTATATCTCCTCTTTTAATAAATTTAGCTCTTTTCTTTTCTTCCTCTTGTTAGCTGGACTTGGTACTCATCATTGTGTTATGATACTCTGGTTAACATCATCATTTACCTTCTTGTAGAAAATATTTGAAATAGAACATGGATGATTAGTTCATAGAATCCCCCTTTCAATGTTCCTCCCCTTTCAACATTTTCTACATTTTGTGACAGAGTTTACACTCACCATTAGTTTTCTGCCATAAACTGCTCTTTAAAGATGTATCATGTAACTTACCCTTTTTAAGGATTCTTCAATGCCATGAAAGCTATTTATTATCCATATGTCCTTGTTCCTTTAGACATTGACCAGGGTTTGACTAGCTTGATTGATATTATATTCTTCTTTCATAGCCTGCACCATAGTTCCTTGGTCTAAGGTAACAACAAGCTTTGTTATAGGTTCATAACAATGCTTTTGAGAGACAAATTTAGAATGAACTTCATCACACTGATATGTGTTTGAATACCAATTGTTCCTTCGCAATATTTAGCCATTCGAGCTCTAGCTGAAGTTCCACACAATTTGCAAAATTTGTATTTGTAGCCTTCTCTAATTCTTCTTCTGATTTTGTTACACTTCAACCATTAAGTGTGCTTGTCACATAGATGTTTTCTAGACAAAATGTTTTTCTTCAATTTGTCACCTCTACTCTACTTCTTGTCTTTGATGAAGATAGCCTTTTATTCTTACCAAATGATATTAACTACTTTTAAATACCAATTGCACTTTAACTCCCCATGTGTATGTGATCCCTTCTAATGCTAATTTCAGGGTTCTCTATTTTTTAGGTCACAAGAGACGTTAAAAGAGACATTCATCATCTTCATCTCCATTGGTGCGTTTTACATCTTCAACTTGCTTTCCATCATAATGGATGTCATTCTTATCTACAAAACTATTATGCTAGACATCATCTTTGGAAACTTCATTGATGCTTGTAATCTTTGTTTCCTATGAATCTTTGTAGTCTTCCTTTCTTCTCCACATCTTTCCATGAGGTACTATGCTTACTGGTTTTTCATTTCTTTGTCTCTTGGTTTTTGTACTTTGGTCTTTTCCCTTGGTTCTACAATCAACATCTTTGTGACAAACTTGTGATAGCAGTGACAATATCCATAGAAATTTCCTTCTATTTGATGAATCTTTGATCTTACTGCTTCACAACTTCCATCTTCTTCCATCCATTCCTTTGTTTCTGAACTTTTATTGAAGCATTCTTTCTCAGCTTACATTCTCTAGCCATATGTCCAAAATTATTACAAGAGTAGCAATGACCGAAAAAGATCTGTTGGTAACCGATTGTCATTGGTATGTTAGGTGTCATATCAGTTTTATCTTTATTATGAGAGGAGAGAGCATATTTCTGACTATCCTTCTTAATCGAGCTTTTGAGTGCAGTAGCATAGCTTCTTTTATTTCTACCTTGGAATGTAAAAGACAAACATTCTGGCATCTTTTATTTGTCATAACCTAATCCAGTTTTATCACTTGATGGTCTTTGGCTACTTAGGATTTCATCTAAATTTCTTGAGCTATTCTCAAATTTTGATTTAATAGATTCTTTATCAATCTTCTTTCTAAGCAAAATAACTTATCCTTCAAGTGTTTTAGAGTCTTGTATTTTCTCCTTGACCTTCTCATTAATGGTCTGTTGTTTTTTAGCCTTTCTATTTCTTCCTTGAATATGGAAACTTCTTGTTTTAATATCTCAGCCTCTTTCATGCTAACCATCACTTGTTGTCTTGATTTGTGAAGCTCTTCTTGGAGGGTCTTGAATTCCTCTTCTTTTGAATTTAGCTCTTCTTGGTATTATGACAATTTCCTTTCAAAGATTTGTTCCTTCTTCTACATTTTCCAATTTCCTCAAGAGCACACATGAGTTCAACCTCTAGGTCCACCTCTTCTTCCACATCTGATTCCTCTTCCTGGGCTTGATTTAATCTCCCCATGCATAGAATTTCTTCATCTTCACTTATCTATTCATATTTACTATCTTCCATGGAATAGAAGATTTTCCTTTTATTAACTTTCTTCTTGTATATGGTTTTACTCTTTTGATATTCCTTATGACTGCAAAGTTCTTCATCATTACTGAGAATGGGGTTTGCTTTTGCTATTTCTTCAACTGAATAAATATTCTCCAGTTTGATCCAGATTTCCTTAGCTGAGATACATTGTCATATCTTCTCGTTGATGGGTTGAGATAATCCATCAAGTATGGCCTCCATTGCTATTGAGTTATTTTTCTTGGACGCTTTCTGAGATGTATTCCTTATTCTTTTTGGTGGGATATAATCAGAGATTACTGAATTCCATACACCATATCCTAATGATTGTAAGTATGCACTCATTCTTTTTCTCCAATATGCATATTCTTCTTTATTAAGTACTAGAGCTTTGTTGGATGCAATCCCTTCCTGTTGATCCATAGTAGTTTTTAATAGGATATTCCTTTCAGTGGTTTAGACTGTAGTGAAGGATCCTACTTTGATACCAATTGTTGGAATATTGGACAATACTGAGAGGGGGGGGGGGCTAAATTAGTATTGATAAATTTTAACAGTTAAAACCACTTTTAAACTTATTCATTAACACACAGGATCAACAAGATACAAGGAACACAATTTTTATCATGGAATCCCAATTGGGAAAACCACAAACACTTTCTATAACTACAAAATTATATTTACAATTGTTTTTGCAAGCTACAACTTGCGGGATATTACAATCCCCAAGTTTCTCAGCTACAACTGAAGAATGATACAACACCTGGGTTTTTGCGTTCTACAACAGACAATGATGCTACAACACCCTTTTTATCAGCTACTACTGAAAGGAGGCTACGACCCCCTTTTTTATTAGCTACTACTGAAAGGATGCTTCAACACCCTATTTACCAGCTACCACTGGAAGGAGGCTACAACCCCCTTGCAGGCATGTAGCTTTCCCTGGCACCACCCTACCTCCCTATTCTTTGATTTTCATAACTTCAATAACTTCTTATAGTATCTTTTTTTCTCTGTCCTATGTTGCAAATCATCACTTTTTTCTACAGAGATAATACTGCTCTTTTCTTACATTCGCTGATTTCTGCACTACATTAGATCTTCTTTATTTTCTTGGTCTCTTCCTCTTCTTGCTGCTACTTTTATCTGGACTCTGGAGACATATTTCTTCCACTTCAAACTTCTATTTAAATACTTCTTCCATCATGTCTTTTGAACCATTGTGTCTTTTTATCATTGTGTCCCTTCATTAAAACCTTTTCACCAATTGCATCTCTGCATTCTGGAAACATGCCTTTTCATCAAAACACATCCCTTTACTTCTCTGTTTAATTAACATACTCTGTTTATTAATCATTCTCTATTTTAAGTAATCCTGTAAAATAATTCTCTGTTTAATTAATCTTGTAGCTTATTTATCCTTCTCTGTTTAATAATAATGTACTCAACTATAGGTATAATATATTTCTGTTTATACTATGCTTTATTAATAATTATCTGCTTAAGAATAATATACTTATGTTTATATCTGCTTCATGATTTTTAATTCTGTTTTAATATTAAACATGTTGTTTCTCATAATTCTTGCTTATATCTCTTTTAGTAATTAATATACAATCACGCCTTTTCTTATTAATCATAACTCTTCAAATATTAATGTTTGCATTCTTCATATTCATTACTAAATAATCCCTTCAACATAGAAAAAACATTCAACCTCCTCCATCTTCAGATTTTCATTGCAGTTACAGGTTTCTTCCTTTTATTATTCATGAACCTGAATTTTCTGGAAATGCCTGAATTATCTTACATTCCATATTTTTTCTCAATTTGGCCGGTTTATATCTCACACGTGTGATCACCAAATAGAGAACTGAGACCAATAATGGATGGAAATATTACCAGAGAACATATTCATGCCATTGTATGAATTTACTGGAGCAAAGACATTCTCTGGCATGCATTTCCAAATGGCCATTCAGATTTCCTGTGTTTAACACTTAGACAGATTTTATTTTTAACATGCAAACATATTTTTTCTCAATTTGGTAGGTTTCTATCTCGCACGTGTAACCTATAGAGAAAAATATGAGACCATGACTAGATGGCCAGATCATCAAGGAACAGACCCATGCCAACTGATGAATTTACCAGTACAGGGACAATTTCAGGAGGGCATTTCCAAATGGCCCCTTAACCTTCAGTGTTCAACACTTGGACAAATTTTATTTGTTATTAATATGAAAAACAAGATTTTTCTCACTTTGGCGGCTTGCTTTCTTACACATGTGACCATCATAAGGAAAAATGAAAATATTACTGGATAACCACTTCAACAATGAACAAATCCATGTCACCTTTTTAATTTGTTGATACACACACATCATCTGGTGGACATTTGAAAGTAGCTTTTTAAAGTACCAATTCAACACTTAACCAAATTGTCAAACCCTAAGTCAACATGAAGGGATTTTTATTTTCATCTAATTGGAAGTATGATACGCCCACTGGATAGAGGCCAACAAGATGATTCCATCCGGACCAATTTCATTCTTTGAGACCTCTTTCTCTCTCCTCGGCGAACATTTTTCTGGAGCAGTGTAAAACAAGATAGGAGGCACTTTTGGCAGATCAATATCTTCGCCTACAAAGACTTTTTGGACAAATCAATGATATGGTTGGATGAAAAAATCAACATTATAGAGACCCATACACTCAAAATAATTTAGGACATCAACCACAGGAAATGGCAGACATTTTACTGGGGTCACTTAGGCATTTTTACCAGTATTTTTATACATGGACAATTTATGCAATCTCTAGGGTGGATTTTTTTATTTCACCAAAATATTGAACCAATGATACCAGATGATGTAATACATCTTACAGAGCACAACCATACTGATTTCACCTTCAAACTCATCTTCCTCTGACCTAGGTGGACATTTTACTGGACTGGTGCAAAACTGCCTAAAACCCTGTTTTGTTAGAGCAATAACTTCCTCCTCAGACACTCTCAAGACAAATTGAGACCATGGTTAGGTAGACAGATCGACAAGCTATAGACTGATGCTTTCAGATACTTTTTATCATTCTCCTATGAGGTACAGCGGGAATTTTTCCAAGGCCACTTGGACCAAATTTCCAATACTTAGTCAATTTCCAGAATTTCTCTAAACTAATAAATCTCTATATAATTAGGTCAAATTGTAATAATGACATCATGAAGGTACTAGAAAATCATCATTTGTCTTTCTAGCCTCATAACACATGCCACATCATCATACATGCCATGTCATCACTTCCTTTGTTATTCTTTTGTCTTAAATTGAGTTTGCCCTGCCATCATGTCCTTGGTTATTCATTTTCCATTACTGGACTCCTTTGACATTATTGAGTCTTTTACTGAGTTTTCCCTGCCATCATGTCCTTGGTTATTCCTCTGTCAGTACTGAGATCCTTTGACAACAATGACAACCACATTCAACAAGGAAAACCTTTGAATAAGATTAGATGTGATAATGGGGGTTGATATAGTTCAAATGATTTCAAAATTTTATGTGCAAAATAAGGAATAAAAATCAAGTACCATTTGTTGCTTATTCATCACAACAGAGTAGTGTTGCAGAAAGAAGGAATAGTTCTCTTGTTGAAAGTGCTAGATGTGTACTTATGAGTACTAGGTTATATAATGTTGTTATTATTATTCTTATCTTGTTTGAATATATACTCTTGTTTGGCAGCATGGTGCACATAATGTTTCATTAATTTCATAGAACATCAGGTGGAGAACCTTGTTGAGGTAACAAATTGTTTAGATTTTCATTTTTTTAAAGAAAAATTCATCAAACCAAAATATATGTAAAAAAAGACTCATATTCCAATGTACATGTTCATACAAGAGGATATGTGATTGATTCCATGAACTACATGGAAACAGTGTATTTATAAAGGAAAATGCCAACACAAAAGGTAAAGGTCACAGTAGGGAAAAAAATCAATGTGTACATCAATATATTTGAAAAAATTAGGAAGAACACACTGGCGACAATAAGCTTTTAGACGGGGAGGCTACGATGGTGAGCGACGAGGGTTTGGCGTTTCGTGATGGGCGGTGGGCGGCACCCTGCAGACGAATGCAGGTCGTCAGCAGGTACGAACAGTCGCACGCCATCCCAGATGGGTTTCTACCATGGTAAAACCATTTGGGATTTTACTCCACCGGATCGTTTTTCTCTTTCTGGCCCTCTTGCACAGCGAAGGTTACTGTTCCATTTAGGGTTCCGTTGGGGGTTACTATGGATGATGTAGACTATAGCAGTGATGACCTACGGCACCATGATATCTGGCGTTCGCCACCTGGCGCTTACCGGCATCAGGAGGAGCTTGGCGGTTTAGGGTTTGGTGGTTTTACTGGTAACCGGCCTCTTGATGGACCTCTGTCCCCCCCGGTGAATGCCTGTCAACCCTTTCATTCCTGCTCGCCGTTCTGGGAGGGGTCTAATGCTCGCCTGTCACCTGAGACTCATGTCGTGAATATCTGGGGCGTCAGGGGTTTTTGCAACTCTCCATCGTCGGAGCCGCTGAGTGCAGGCATTGGAGACCTGCCTGAATTTATTACTTCCGCGGATAGCGAAAACCATCTCTCTACAGGCCTGGACCGTCAAGCTGAGGTGGAGGGTTTTGAGGCGCGGCGGACTGCATCCCCGTTACAACCCTGTGGGTTTGTCGCTGCAAATTTGGACTTCGTTGAACAAAGGGGTTTCTCTAGTCCTTCTGGGGACTCAGATCAGCGCGATTGTGGCCGTGTAGCGGGTTCAGCTGGGGTTGCATCTAAGGAACCCACCGTGAAAAGACGTAGAAAATGGATTAAGAACTCTGGGAAGGCACCAAACTACGCGTTGGGGGAGGACATTGGCATGCATCAGATTGTAGGGATGGTTAAGTCGGTTCTGGTCGGCAGAGTATATGGAAAATCTGTCAGCCTCAAGACTGTGATCTCGTGGGCAACGGGGGCATGGCTGGGACACTGTGGTTATGTGCCTCGTATCGTTGGGCTCTCTGGTGGGTGGTATGCCTTTCATTTTTCTTCGGATGCTCATGCACACTGGGCATTAAGTCTCAATTGGTCTATCCTTAAAGTCCCTCTTCTGTTAAAGCCGTGGAACCCCCTCTTCGATGCCAGTCGGGAAAGACTGGATGTTATCCCCCTCTGGGTTCGTCTCCCAGGACTCCCCCTTCACTACTGGACAGAGGAACACTTCCGAAGGATTGGGAACAACTTGGGAACCTATCTTGATGCGGACTTCTCTTTTGTGGCATCGGCGATGCAGAAAGTTGCTCGCATCCTGGTGAGCATTAACGTCAGAGATGGACTATTTGAGACTATGGACCTGACATGGGGGCCCTATACCTTTGTTCAGACACTGGACTATGAGAATGTGCCTTTCAGGTGTAGGCAGTGCCATGAATATGGCCACCCGGCCGTCGAGTGTCCTGTTCCTGTTCGGGTGCGGTTTGGTAATACCCACAAGCGCAGGGTGGTGGCTAAGGAGGTTGGAATGGATTCGGCGGAGGAATCTGACGGTCAACAGGGTGTTACTCCTACTCTGGAGACGCCGTTGGCAAGTCAGCCGGATGGTGAAGTTCCCACAGGTGGCGAGGTGGTTGCTGAAAACGACGATGTGGATGGCTCGGTCCCTGTTGCTGGTATCACGGTCGCTGCTGAAGAACCGCACATTACACATTCTCAAGACTCGGCACGGGAGGGTTCATTGGTACCGATTCTTCGCTCACCAGACTTGGTCGCAGGTGCTCCTTCTGTTACTCTTTTCAACCCTTCCTTCTGTCTTATTTTTAACAACTTTTCATTTCCTGGTCAGGATTGGGTGGATGGTTTTAAAAATTTGCACATTTCCCCTCAGTTGCTGTCTTCCATCACACCCCCTCATAACACTGTAGCTCCTTGCCCTGAAGTGTATCATCCCCTTCTTGATTGCCCTCCGGAATCTAGCCTTTCTGCCGTCTCTGAGCCGGTTTTATCCTCTCCCGAACCCTCCTCTCCCACTGGCTCCTCTAAATCTGGCTACTGGCTGAGATCCCTGACCTGTCCACCTGCGGGGGTGTTAGGGAAGGTGAATCCTAAGCCTCGCATTCCCCGAGGAAGGAAATCCTTCCTTTCCCATGCCATGACCCGAGCTTGCTCGGACCTAAATAATGGTAAACAACTGTCTATTGAAAGGGCACTTAGAGCGGTGGATGCCCATTCGGAAGGGTTGAAATGAAGGTCATGTCCTTCAACTGCCGAGGTCTTGCTGGTCCCTCCAAAAGACCAGTACTTCGTAGGATGCTGCAACTGGAACATCCTGATATTTTGTTACTACAAGAAACTATGTGCTCTGGGATTGATGCTGTAAACCGTCTGAAGGTTTGGTTCCCTGGTTGGGGATTTGAAGGCTTGGATGCTAGGGGACGCTCTGGTGGCCTGGCAATTGGCTGGAATGATGCTAAGGTGTGTGTTTCCACCCTTTGGGGAATGCACTCTGTGTTAGGAATGACCTGTAAGTCCTTGGACTTTGCTGAACACTTCACTATTGTTAACATTTATGGCCCTTACTGTGATCGTGAACCATTTTGGAATGCTCTGTTGGATAAAGATCTGCTTTTAGGAACTACTACAATACTTGGAGGGGATCTTAACTTTTCCCTGGGGCACGCTGAGGTTTGGGGACCACATGCTCAAGTGGATCCTCTCACAAACTATTTTATTCGTAAGCTCTCTGATGGCAACTGGATTGATGTGGAGCCGGTTTCACTGAAACCTTCCTGGCGTAATATGAGAGCTGGTATGGAAAGAGTGGCCAAAAGTCTGGATCGTTTTCTTATCTCTGAACATATTGCAGAGACTTTTTTCTATGTGAGGCAATGGATTGGGGCCGGGGGTTGCTCTGATCATGATCCGATTTTTCTTGAACTGAAGGCTGGGCCTCACAAGCCGCCCGCTCCCATTAAATTCAACAAGGTGTGGCTGGAGGATCCTACCTTTTTTTATTTGATCCAGCTGCACTGGCTACCTTACCACCAGGGATCAAATCTTACTGCAGCCTTTCATTTTGCGGAGAACATCAAACTTCTCAAGGAACCTATCAAATCTTGGGCAGCAGCTAAGAGGAAAAGGGAGGACAAAGAGCTTAAAGACATTGAAGAAGCCATCTCCATCATTTCGGGGGGACCTGGAGGAGGGTTTGACTCACTGGATACTAAGGAACAACTTGTATCTCTGATGGACAAGAGGAACAGGATACTCTTACACAATGAAGAGGCTTGGAGGCTTAAGAGCAGGGCCATTTGGCTGGAGAGCGGTGACGAAAACTCAAAGTTTTTTCATGCTTATGCTAAGGGTCGTAGATCAGTCAATACTATCTGGAGCCTAGAAGATGCAGAAGGAAATTCCCAGGCCACCTTCGAAGGATTGGCTGGGATTGGGGTTAATCACTTTCAGGAACTTTTCAAAGCAAATAACAGGGTAAACATTGAAGAGGTCCTCAGAGTTGCTCAGCTATTTCCTCGCTTTGCTGAGGAGGAGGACAATAGGAGGCTTATGGACAACATAACTATGGATGAATTGAAGAAGGTACTTAGCAGCTTTCAGAAGGACAAAAGTCCGGGGCCGGATGGATGGACGATTGAGTTCTTTATTGCTCTCCTTGATATTATTGGCGAAGATCTCTTACAGCTGATTGAGGACTCCAGGAGGGAAGGCAGAATCCCGGCCAGTATTAACTCTACTTTCATTGCTCTTATTCCCAAAGGGGACTCTCCTTCCACGCTCAATGATTTTCGACCCATCTCACTGTGCAACTGTGTGTATAAAATTGTAACAAAGGTGATCGCTAGCCGACTAAAACCTTTATTATCCACACACATTTCTGAGGAGCAGTTCGGGTTCCTCGAAGGACGCCAGATACATGAAGCCATTGGATTAGCACAGGAGGGTCTTCATAGTATCAAAACCAGTAAGCAGAAAGGTGCAGTTCTCAAAATTGACCTTTCTAAAGCTTTCGATAAGGTCAGTTGGCTGTATATCCGTCTCATGCTTACACATTTGGGGTTTGAGATTGGTTTCATTCGATGGATCATGAGTTGCATATCCACTGTCTCTTTTTCGATACTTATGAATGGAGCAGCGACTCCTTTCTTTCACTCTGGGCGTGGTCTTCGTCAGGGTTGCCCTCTATCCCCTCTGTTATTTTTACTGGTGGCTGAAAGCTTGAGTAGGGCCATTAAGGAAGCTAAGCGAACCGGAGATATCGCAGGGATCCTTGTAGCTCCGGGTACCGCACTTACACATCTACTCTTCGTGGACGACATCCTGATTTTCTGCTCTGGCTCTAGAAGGGAGGCAGCTAAATACAAGGAAATTCTGGACCTCTTCTCCATTGCAACGGGTATGGAGATCAACATTGCTAAATCTACTATTACGGCTTCACTACTGGATGAGGAGGATCTTCACACCCTCACTGACCTGTTCCCCTTCCAGCTCCTTAAACTTTCAGAGGGGCTTCGTTACCTGGGATTTCATTTAAAGCCTAACAACTATCTAAAACACGACTGGGTTTGGCTCTTGGAGAAACTGGAAAAAAGACTCAAGAGCTGGAGCTTCAGGTGGCTCTCACGTGCTGGCAGATTGATCTTGGTGAAATCGGTTCTGGAATCCATCCCAGTTTATTGGATGTCCCTGGCCTGGATACCTAAGGGGACGCTGGAAGCCGCTCGCAAAATATGTTTTCGCTTCTTGTGGAATGGTAAGGAAGATGCTCATGTTACGCCTTGGGTGAAATGGGACCGTATTGCCACCCCCAAAGCTTTAGGAGGCTGGGGTCTAAAAAACATTTTCTTCTTCTCTCAGGCTCTGGCTGCCAAATGTGGTTGGAGGCTAATCACATCTGGAGGGTTCTGGGCACGTATTATGACTCTCAAATATATTGCACCGGACTCTGTGGAGGACTGGATTCGGACCCCAAACAAGATACATAAAGGAGGGTCTGTCATTTGGAAAGCTCTTGTCTCCTCCTTTCATGTAATTGAACAGCACCTTGTTTGGGATGTAGGTAACGGAAGCAGGTTGAGGGTTGGAAGAGATCCTTGGGTCGGCTGTGAAGCACAGCATATCCTGTCCGACGGACTGATCCTGGCTTTGCAGCATCGGCATATTACTGTTCTTCAACACTTGGCGGATGGGGAAAATCTCTGGATGGGAAGACCCGTTTGGAGACGTGCTGATACTTTTGGACTTGAATTGGAATTGGAAGTTGAACTTAGTACATACCTGCGAGCTCTCAGCAGGGATCAGATCTTTATCAATGATGAGGATGACACCATGGTCTGGGATGGGGATCCTTCTGGCTCTTATACTCCGAAATATGGGTATCAATGGATCTGTGCAAATTTTTGGGACAGGGAACAGGTGTGGTGGTGGAAAACTATTTGGAGATTGCAGAGCCCTCTTAAAGCGCGCCTTTTCTTGTGGTGCATCCTAGCTAATCGCATTCCAACCTGGGATTCCCTGCAAAAACGAAACCTTCAGGGGCCTAGCAGGTGCTACCTGTGTTCACATGAGGAGGAAAATGTCTTACACCTTTTTCTTCACTGTAGCTTCATTAAGGAGGTCTGGCAAGTTGTGTCTCGGATCCTAAAAGTAAATTTCAGATGGGATGGGCACTCTCTGGTTGAAGCCTGGCGTAGTTGGATTGAGAACTCTGTGTATGCTCCTTTCAAAGGTCTCCCCTCTATTGTCATATGGGGCACCTGGTTATCCCGTAACAACTGCCTATTCTCGGACAAAGCTGGTTTACCAGCTTTGGTGGCCACCAACAGTTGTGGCATCCATCTTGCTCTTCATCGGTGCAAACAGGCCACTTCCATTAGGAACATACAACCCTTGAACCTTGATACTACACTGCCTTAGGGTTTCTTCGACGGGGCCTGCCAGAACAATATCTGTGGGGGAGGGGCGCTACTGTTTTTATCCCCCACACACTATTTTGTGATGTCTTTTGGATTTGGGAGAGGAACCAACAATTGGGCTGAGATTCTCAGCCTCAAGCTCTTACTCTCCTTTGCATTGGAACAAGTGATCAGGAAAATTACTGTTTATGGGGATTCTTTGAATGTGATTAACTGGGTCAATGGACTGTATCAGTGCAACAATCGGAAAATTGCTGGGGTTTTGGAACACATTCAGCATGTCACTTACTCCTTTGATACTTTTACTTGCAGGCATGTTTTTCGGGAAAACAACACAGAGGCGGACAAAGCCTCGAAGGCAGGCCTGACACTTGCTCCCGGTCTCTGGAAAGTAACTGAATTTTTGGATGGGGTCAACAGGGAACTTTATCACAGGCCGTTCATTGACTGATCTATGCTTGGCATCTATGTTATTTCTGGGAGATCCTTTTTTCATACTGTTACCACTGTTTGTACATATAAACTTGCTCTATTTTGTATCTAAAAGATCCACACAGATTACAACTTTTTTGAAAATATTACTGCCTTTTTATCGGCTATTTACATATATGATGTAATGGATGTTATTGCTCACGTGGTGGGAACATCACACATTTGCTCAGTCATAGTACCACTGGTTCTCAAAGACCTCTTCCACTCTTTATGAGTGTTGACTTTATATGTAATTTCGTACTCTTAAGGATGAAATGAAATTACGCTTTTTTTTCAAGGAAAAAAAAATGTTCATACAAGAGAAAAAGAAAGCATTTCCATGAAAATCCAATAACACTAATAGTCCTCACTGCTATCCACCATCTTTTTCAAGTTTCCCAACACAATTATTCTATTGAATGCCATGTTTTTTAAGGCATCAAAGACCTTCTAAGAACATGAATCTCCAAAACCCTTAGGGTTTTGGCCACAATTATTGTTGTATTAGGCATCTAATTGTTGATATAAGTACCTAATCCCATCCACATCTAAAGAAATGTTGACCTTAAAAAAATCAAGAAATAACTCTATGTTTTTAAAAATATGACTCAATCTATTTTTTACATTGAAAATTTTACCTTTCCTAGTATAGGAAAGCATGACAACATGATGTAAATGAAAATAAAAGTTAGCATTGAAAACTGTCCAATATCTATATTTGAATAATCTAATTCCACAAAAGGGCCAAAATTATTATTGTAGAGCATCTATTAATACAATAGAAACAAAAACATTGTCATTGTTGGCAAAGATTTCAGACCCTAGATTCAAAAAATCCTACCAACAATAACCCCATAACAATGACGAATTCAGTTTTTGATAAAAAAATAAAGTCTCACCCAAGATACTGATGAGAATTACTAGAAGAGAACATAATAGATTAGAGATAGAAACTCAATTTCATATATTTTCACACATTCTACTAAACGATCACATAATAACACACAGTGAAAATAAGGGGGAACCAGCACATATTCTTCTTATTCATTCCATGCATAGATAAGTTTCATTACGAACTTAGGGTTAAACCCTAATTTCCTCTATTTCTCTCATCTCTTTCCTTTCTTTACAATAATTGATACATATGATCTCTTCTAGATACACATTTACTCGCTCTTAAATCTCCTTAAAAACATCAATTTATAGTTACTGATCAACAAGTAACTCTAACTATCTATGTTACAATATTTAGTTACAAAAATATATCGGTGCATAGCAGCTATGTATACTTATGGCGCACCATGGAAAAAATAGTGGTGCATGACGCAAACCCCCAATTCTAAGTAGTCATATTGTGCACAAATACACAATATGGCAGGCATAAAAAATTACACAATAGGGCACCAACAAGCCCCCAACACTATGATTATCTCTCCCTTGATACAATGAGATCTACTTCTGTAAAAGAGAAGCCATAGAGGGAAGATCTACTCTGTCAATATAGTATTTGATTTTTGTTGCTCAAGGCAAGTTGAAGCAATCTAATTTGTAAGGGAAGGAACTTCAGTAATGAAGTATTTGCATGCACATGGGGTTACCAATTCAAAAAATAGGCACACTAACTCTAGTGCAACAAACTGTGGCTATATTTTTCCCTACTGACTCCAAACACCCTCAAACCTCCCCCAAACTTTCCCAAACATAATACTGGGGTCTACTACAAACTTATGATAGACTAGAAAGCTACGTGGAAGGTGGAATTAGATTCTACCTAAATAGATGCAAATTTTATGGGTACGTCACGCCTGGGTAGACTCCTTTAGCTAAACCAAAGGCTTCAAGGAAATAGCCCCAGGAATTCTGTGGAAACCCAATAGATTCTAGTGCAAATATGGATATAGATGACTATAAAAAAACACCAAATAGCTACATGAATTATCAGACTCAAAATTTAGATGTTACTTGCATTTTTAGAGGAATTGTGAGAAAGTACGTTTCGCTGGACAACTCAAATAGTCAGTTTACAACTCTTCCCAACAAATTCCAAATCCCAACTAATTTATGATTCGAAGCTAGGGATGTGCCCTATATTGTCCCACCTACCTGCATCAACTTCCATAACTCAATTTGGAGCTCTAAAACTCAAATATATGGCTTAAACAGTGAAGACTAGTCAAAATTGCAATACATTGAGCATAAGCAAAATAAATTATTGGAGACAACAATTTGAATAGCAGAGAAAGGATCAAATTTTATTCATTCCAAGTCTGCAACAAAACATAGGGTTGTATGAATAATAGACATGATTACATAGACCTCCAACCACACTCCAAATGATTACAAAATACCAAATATGCAACTAGTGCACCACAACACACTGGAAACTTCACTAAAATGGAACAAGTACTTGAAATCTACTTTGCTGCAGTAGTATGATTAGTGAATTGAATGCTCATATACACTCCAAGATGGCCAACTGAAATGAAAAATACCACTCCAATTGGTTACAAAATATCAGGGTCCCATATCCCTATTGGTTTGCAAGGAGCACATCTCCCATGCATAGAATCGCATAAGCAACTCAACAATAATTTTGATTGAAAAACAATCTAACCCCTGCTAGTGTGCCTTGTTGATCCTTTTAATCTTGAGACACATCCAATATTACGGTCCAATCCCATGGGCATCCCAAAACCATGTACTGGATAATTGGTGTTTCATAATTGCTCCACTACCTTCATGAGTGCGCCCTCCAACCACTTTGACCTTCATAAATGCACCCTCTAAGCACCTTGGCCTTCATGAATGCATCCTCTAACCATCTTGACCTTCATGAATGTGCCCTCTAACGAGGGAAATTTTTAGGGGCAAAATTTCAGCAATAAGTTATTTTTAGTTTCTATTATCGCCTATATTTACATAAAATTTATTTTGTTATCATAATGTTTGCCAAAATTTACAAGTTTCATTAGTAAAGAACATCAACAACAACATTCATCTTACCCTTCTTGTACTCTATGTAAAATTCATAGGATTGGACTTTGCTTACCCACTTTTGACGCCTATCATTGAGCTCCTTTTGTGTCAAAAAATGCCTCAATTTATTGCGATTGGTCTTCACAATGAACTTGCTTCCAACTAGGTACTGTCTACTCTTATCCAAGGCATGCATGATTCCTAACATCTCCTTGTCATATATGGAATAATGCCTCTCATGTGGCTGCAATTTTCTACTCTCATAGGCAATGGGGTGCCCATTCTGCATCAAGACCTCTCCAATGTCTTCTCCCTAGGCATCAAATTCCAGTACAAATGGTTGTGTGAAATCAATAAGTGCTAAAACTGGACAGCTACTCATCACTTCCTTCATTTTCTTGAAATCTTTTTCAACTTCCTCTATCCAACAAAATGCTCCCTTCTTGGTGATATCGATTAAGGGGGCAATAAACTTTGAGAAACCTTTCACAAAATTCCTATAGTATGTGAATATGCCAATGAAGCCCCTAAACTCTGTAATGTTCTTTGTACTAGGACAATCAAGTATTTCCTTGGTCTTATCCATGTGAAATTTCACCCCTTATTTCCCAATCACATGACCAAGATAGAGGATCTCAATCATCCCAAATTTTCATTTAGACAACTTGCCATAGAAAGACCGACCTACCAAAATGGTTAACACAATATCCAAGTGGTGCAAATAATCTTCCCATTCCCTACTATAAATCAAAATGTCATAAAAAAATACAAGAACATACTTTTGAAGTTGCTTACCAAAAACCTTGATCATGCAAGACTGAAATGTCGTTGGTGCATTAGTCAAGCCAAATGGTATGACTAGAAACTCAAAGTGCCCAAAATGACACCTGAAAGTGGTCTTTTGAATGTCCTCCTCCCACATCTTGATTTGATGATATCCAAAGCAAAGATCTATCTTGGATAAATATATTTCTCCATGCATCTCATCCATCAGTTCATCAATCCTTGGAATAGGATATCTATTCTTGATGATCTTCTTGTTAAGGGCCCTATAGTCAATGTGCATGCACAATGTCCCATCCTTCTTCTTGACTAGGATCTTTGAAGATGAAAATGGGATTGAACTTGGTCTAATGTACCCCAAGTCAAGTAACTCCTTGATGGATTTTTCTATCTAATCCTTGAACCTCTTTGGGTGCTTGTAAGGATGGATTTTGATGGGTTTTGTGCCCACCTCCAACTCAATTCTATGCTCAACACCCCTATATGGTGGTTTGCCATGTGGAAGGTATCCAAATACCTTCTCATGCTTGCACAATAACCTCTCGATGTCCTCAAGATGTTGTGAAAGGTGAATAGTAGTGCCTTGAGATGTGATGAGGCATTCAACAACCCACTCAATGTTTCCATGCCTCAAGGTACATATCATACTGTGTGATGACACCACTTGATTATGATAGGTATTGATTCCTTTCAACACAATTTGCTTCCCATTAGGATCTTGAAATGTCATTTATGGCATCTTGTATTTCATAGAATGCTCTCCAATGGAGTATAACAATTGGAATACAAAAACCATGTTAGTATCGACCACATTGACCACATAGAAGCTATATCTCAAAGTATAATCTCCAATGGTGACTTGCAACCTTGGAATCCATCTAGTACAATCCATGGAGTTACTACTTAGAATGATGATAGTGAAACCATCAACGGTTTCTATGGGAAGCTTCCTTCTTTCCACCAAGGCCGAATCAATCAAGTTTTGAGTAGCACCTCCATGTACCAAAATTATGACACTTTGTCCTTGCACCACTCCCTTTAATCTAAGTGTGTGGTAGCATGGGAATCCTTTAGTGAGAACTGCAATATTTCCACCCTCAAGTGATTGTTTCTCTTCAGATGTTATCTCATATCCCCCATCTACATCAACTTGATCCTCTTCACTCTCCTCTTCAGGTTCTCTTTCTGAGCATAACTCAATGCAAAGTGTCTTTCCCTTAGCACACTTGTGCCCTAGAACCCATGTCTCTTGGAAAGTGAATCATAACTTCCTTCTTCTTAACTCATTTGTATCTTTGAATGTGTTCTCCTTCTTGAAAGTTCCATCCAAATTCCTCAAAGGATGTATTTGACCCTTGAACTTGGTAGGAATAGAAGCTTTGGGAGGATATCTTGTCCTTGGCAAGGCATCTTGCAAGTCTCTTGTTTTTCCCATTGCATCCTGCAAAGTAGTTGGTCTATAGGCCTTGACCAACCCCTTCAATGGCTCAGCTAATCCCTCTGTGAAAAGAAGAATAAAGTGAGCTTCAGATATGCCAGTGATCATCACAACTAACTTCCGGAACTCTAAAATATAGGCCTCTGGAGCACCTAAATGCTTAAGGATCGCTAACTCCATGAAATGCATCTTCGGATCCCCACGATCAAATCTATCCACCAACCTTCTGGTGAACTCTCTATAGGAGGTCACTTGTTCATGACCTAAGGTTCACATGCCATGGAACCACCAATCACTATCCTCCCCCTCAGATGAAGGAAAACCATCTTGATGGCATTCCTCTCAGGCATGCGGTTCAACTACTTTTATAAGTCAAAATATCACTTCTCCATCCATGAAAAATTTAAAATTTGTCTCTCACACAAAAGGACATAATGGATTGAATATATTTGACTTTATAGTTAGATTGTTGGCCCATCTTGATTCCAGTTCATTCAGCTTTCCCATTTTATCTATTTTGATTTGTGATATATGCGCGAGTGATGATCATGCTGCTTGCGTATTACGCGCACTCTGTTGGTTTAACACATGCGTGTGGAAGAAAAAGTTGCACGCGCACTCTGCTAATGGTCAATATGTGTGTTACATGCATTATGTTGGTTTTCCACCTGCGTGTACATCATTAAAATTCAAAAAATAAAAAATAAAAATCGAATATGGGGTTAGTTTGGGCAGTTCCTGATAGCTTCCTAGCAGTTACAAACCCCCATCCATTCGAGGTCTCATTCTACTATTATAAAACCAAATAATGTTGGCCTTGAAAGGGATTTTTTAACCCATTGGTAAGGAAATGTTGGAATATTTTTGTCTCCCCCTAATCCCCAGTATACATGACTGAGATTTACTTATCCCTATCACATGGTGATTGTTGGAGCATTGTGGAAAAGAGAATAAAATGAACCTAGGTCAAGGTTTCGTGAAGTGCCTCCTCATAGCAAGGTATAATTAAACTTGTTATTGTGATCAATAAAGACATCTTTCCTTTCCCAACTTGTTGTTGCAAACTGGTTCAATGCAATGTTGGTCTTTTGTATTGAAATCTAATGTGTAAGTTTAATCTATATCAATACACCGGTTTCAATTTATCTTCATTTTGTTGTATTCATAATCTTTGAGAAAGGTATTTTTTGTTTTGCAGGTGTTCCAAAGTCAAAGACAAAGGTTGAGATCAAGGTTGAAGATCCATTAAAATCTAGGACCAACCTTCATAAATAGGTACACAATATTGATCCTTTAGAGTAATCTTTCTCTTTGGCAAATTTGTGGGTGCTTGTTGAACTGTAGATGTTGATTTGGTTTTCCTGAGTATGTTGATGGTCTCACCCCAGCCATAGGAATCATTTACTTACAACAGAATTGGCGACTCCACTGGGGAGTGGCCTAATTTCTTTGGGGATTTATTCCTCGTTTCTTCCATTTTATACCCTTGATTTGACTTGTTATTGAGTTGTTCATAAGTCTGGAAACTATAGTTTGATCTCAGACATTTGATTCTGGGTTATTCGTCCTATTTTTTAAATTTTCCAAGACACATGTGTAAGTGATAGTATTTATAGTTGCTTGTTCCCCTGCCTACGCGCAGTTTTCTCATTGCATAGTTGCATGTCACGTGCATACTGCAACACTTACAATTGCGCGTACTCCTGTAGGTGACAATTTAAAAAAAAATTGCTTAAACTTTTATTTTTGTCTTGGGTCTTTATTCCATGAGCTGACTTGTTTGAAGTCTTTTCTCAGGTTTTGCTTGGGTTTTGAATACCTTTTCCATTCGTTTGATTGTGTTTGAAAGGACCTTCTTAATAAAACCCTTAAGATGACAAGTTTGCTTCGACTTTATATGTTTTGATGGACCATGAATCTTTCATTGATTAAAAACAGGAAGTGAACTTTGTCAAACCTTCTTTCTATTTCCTTTGAGGTTATATTGGTTGTATCCTTTCTTGGTTGTGGATTTTTAATTTTTCAAGTGACTTTTGGACTTAGCCTTGTGTCTAATTGGAATGATTTTGTGACTGTTGGGACTGTAGATTAAAGCGTGGAAGCCAATGTTGGTGTTTGAACACTTCTCTTTTCCGTTAAATCTGAGAATTTGTTGAGTGAAGAGGTTGTTTAGCCATTACAACTTGATTTTTGAATATATTTGGGATAAGTTGTAGACTGCTACAACCCTTGTGAAGGCATAGTGCAACTTGTTTGTTTGTTCCCAATCTGATCTTTGACAAGTAAAACCAAATTAACCAGTCTTAGTTGTTGGCATCTCCTCCTTCCTCTCCAAATTGTGTACTTCCTATTCTTTCATAAAGTAGAAGCTTAGGGTTGCAAGTTAGTTCAATCCCTAATTGCATAGATAAGGTGCAGAATCAAGCCTCCCCAAACAATATAAAGGAGTAAATTGCTTGCTTGAGTGGATGTTTATAAGTTGTTGATATACTTTTATCCATTTAGCGTAAGTAATATATTGAAAATTTCCAAGTTTGTGGTTGCTTCCGCTTTCAGAGTAAGAATCAAATACGTTATTTGCATTAGTCTTTAGTTTTGGTTGTTGATAGAGTTGTCTTTATATATATGCTAAAAGAAAACAAAAAATTTGGGTCTTTTGTCGATTGGTTTGTACTCAATAGGAAACCGTTTCTTTTAATTTTGCAAGAACTTAAGACTGTTAGGTTGCATCTTATTTTAATATTTGTATCAAAATTGCATTTCATATACCAAAAAGAAAATTATTTTTTCATTTTGTGTTAATATAAGAAGAAAAAACAAAAAAATCATTTTATTATCTAGGGTTGCATGGTATAAATCTTGCATTACATGAGATAAAGTGAAAATGAAAAGAGCATTGTAGTGCGGGGAGAGTGCATCATTTTTCAGTTAAAAGAGGTTGAAAGGGTAGTAGGTTGCATTCATATGTCTTTTAGTTGCAAAAGTTCTCTTTCAAAAAGCTCTTATTCATATATTTTTAACAAGAAAAAAATTGGAGATAGGATCTTAGGTTTTCTTCTATCTTAGAAACACACCTAATAGCTAAGTTAAGGTTTTGGAGGTAGGGAGTTGCGAGTTAACCCCTCCAAGACCACTTCAAATTGTTAAAACATAGGTGTCTTTCAGAAGGGAGGAAATCCAACACCGTAAGGGTGTGGCTGAGAAGCTCCTCTACCACATGAGTTAAGCACGAGGTCGTGTGAGGTTGAGTTGCAGAGAGATCCCTCCAATACTCAATTGAGCATCAACAAGGGATTTTGCGTGTACGAGGACTTTCGACAGTACAGAGTGTTGTTGTAGAGTTTCAGACTTAGTTACCCTGCCCATACCTATGATATTGACCATCGACTATTCCCCTAGACATTGTCTGCAACTTAGTAACCTTAGTATCCTGCCTTTAGGGTCATACACAAGTGTTAGCATAGGATTTTCTATGACCACCATGGGAGAACCTAGTGATTGGAGCATTAGTACCCTTACAGGGTGTTTTGAAGATTTATCTGGGAAAACACTTGCACCAAGAAGAGAAACACGCCCGTCTTAGGTAACTTCTTTCATATCTCCACTGTTTAGACTTGGGCCCTGATCATCCCAGGCTAATATTTGGGAGACCCTATCTTTAGCTCCACAGTGAATGGTATTAGCATCCCATTGCTTTTCATTGTGTGGGTTGTTTGCTTGTTGTAATCCCATAGGACTGTTTTAGTGCACGATGGTTGTTATTTTTCTTTTTTAGACCTCTCTTGTGTGCCTTCTGTGAGCCACTATGGCCGATCAACCTTTGTGTAGATATTGTAGATTACAAGGATGCTCTCCAGAATAAAAAATGGATGATGGGAGCCCAGTTGGGATTGAATGTAGAAGAAATCCAACTATGGGGATCTTTAATAGGAAATTAAAAAAAAAAATTCTCATTAAAAAACTACATCGATATGCTTGTATGGTTAGGAGCCGAAGATGGATACTATATGCCAAAGGAGGGATATAACACATTGATGGAGAAAGATTATCAGGGAACAAATAAAAAATGGTGGTGGAAGTATATTTGGAAGCTCAATTGTCAGTTGAAGGAAACAATATTTCTTTGGTTTGTGCTTTCAAACAAGGCTTTAACTTGGGATAAAATGCAAAGAAGAAATTGGGAAGGTCCTAACAGATGTTACCTATGCAAAGATTCAAAGGAAAACAACAATCATATAGAAATTGGATGCAGATTTTCCAACAGAAGTGTGGAAAGAATTAGAAAACACTACAAGTTTAAAAGATTGTTGGAATGGAGAAACTGTTGAAGAATGTCTCCAAAATTGGTGTGGAAAAAAGGAAATAGAACATGTTAGAGCATTTCCAACACATTTCTAGCAATAGTTTTATGGAATACATGGGTGGCACGAAATAAAATTTTATTTGAAAATGTAGAATTCCTAGCCTTTTACCGTGCCATGCAAAGCAAAATCATGTTATCGTTCTATCATGGCAGATAAGTTCAAAAAAGAAAAATAGGATAATGAGTGAAACCTAAGGAATTCCCACATGAATTTTTTGATGGAGCAGCACAAGGATCAGGTGGACAGTGTGGGGCCGGTGGATTTATACAAATATCAGAAGAAGAAATGGTGACGTTCAAAGCAGGACTGGGCATTGGCACCAACAACTATGTAGAGATTTCAACAGTTTGGCTCCTTCTCAGGCTTGCAAAAGTCAAAGGCATGAAGAAATTGAAAGTGTATGTAGATTCACAGGTGGTAATCAATTAGATGATGAAGGTAAGTAACGCCATAAAATGCATTTGGAGAACATAGTTGTAGAAGAAAGCAGATTGAAAGACTCATTTGATTAAATTAGTTTCAACCATGTGTACAAGAGAACAATATGAAGGCATACATCCATTCAAAAGAGGGAACACTAATGCAGAAAGGAAATTGGACTATATGTCACAACGATGACGTAATTAATTCTCTATTTAAAAGCAAAATTGGAATTAAGATTCAAGAAATTGGGAGATTATAAAATTCTATAAGATCTTGTTAGATCTGATTTTTGTAAGACTAAAAAGTAATTTTGACATGAAAATATAAAATGACTGAAAGAAAATCATGTGAATCCTCTACTTTTTTTTGTGAAGAAGAGGATATACATAACATCATATAACAAATAACTATAACATTTTAAAACCATGCGATCCCGTATGATAATGGTTAGTTTAATATAATGGTTGATACTATAACATTTTAAAACTATGTTATCCCATATGATAATTATTAGTTTAATTGGGTTAATATCTTTTAAACAGATAAAAACGAGAAAAGATGCAAAATTTTGATATTAGAATTGCATAAAGGCTCACTTACATGTATAAGTATAATAATATTCTAATACAATTAAAATATTAAAATAAGTATT
Organism: Larix kaempferi; assembly: GCA_027924585.1. Classification (NCBI taxonomy): domain Eukaryota; kingdom Viridiplantae; phylum Streptophyta; class Pinopsida; order Pinales; family Pinaceae; genus Larix; species Larix kaempferi. Next base: position 2,816,270 of record BSBM01001242.1, on the reverse strand, counting down.
TTATAAATATAAACATGCACATTAAAAATATATATATTCATTTAAAATTTTAAAGTAGTATTTATTCTTTATGGTAAGAATATATATCTTACATTTGAAATCTAATATATAATATAATAATATAAAATTAAAATTCAATAGATAAATATAGGTTTATGATCTCAATGTATATATTTTTAATGTCTATTAATACTAGTTAATCTTCATTTAAAAAATTATAGGTAATAATAATCACAAATTTGTCAAATTTGTTTAAAATGACTCATAAAATTTATATGTTCAATTTTTATTTTATTCAATTATATAAAATCATTCTTACTTAGATTATGTCAAATATTTACCAAATTTGGTGTCCATTCATTAATTATTTATTTTGAAATACACTTCTTTGACATCTTGTCCTTGGTGGTGTGTTTTAGTTGAAAATCCACTTATATCTTAATAATTAAATTTTAAAAATATTTTTTCGTAAGTTATCAACATCTTATCTTATAACATCTTATTTTCTAGGGATACTCCAAAAAGCAGTGGTGTCCATTCAATCTTTTACCTCATGTGTGTATTAGTTGAAATTCCACTTTTATCTTAACAAGTAAATTTTAATAAGATTTTTTTCTTAAAACATAGTGATTGAGTCATAAGTGGTGGAAAAATAAAAGTGTACCAAGTACTCCAAAAAACAGTGGTGTCCATTCAATTATTTGTTTTGAAATACAGTTCTTTGACATCTTGTCTTCTTTCGTGATGCGTTTTAATTAAAATTCCATTTTTATCTTAACAATTAAATTTTAATAATATTTTTTCACAATCTATTAACCTCTCATCTTTCTCAATCTCAACTGATAGAATTGTCTTACATTTTTCTCATTGTGTCAAAGCTGCAGACCCCATGTCAGGTGTATTGGCCCAACATAAGGATATAGGCTTGGCGCAACAGGGTTGATGGTTGACCATTACGCCTTGAAGGGAAAATGCATGGAAATTTGCAATTTTTCTTTTCATTGTGAAGTTGCAGATCCATATGACGTGTATTGACCCCGAACACAAAGATTAAATTTTATCTTAACAATTAAATTTTAATAATATTTTTTCTTAGTACAACTGATTGAACCATAAGTCTATAATGGAAGCATAATAATGTACCGAGTACTCCAAAAAGTAATGGTGTCCATTCAACTATTTGTAGTGGTGTAATTCAATTGTTTGTTTTGGAATACAATTGTTGGACCATCTTGTCCTATGGCAATGTGTGTATTAATTGGAATTCCACTTTTATCTTAACAATAAAATTATAATAATATTTTTTCTTAATATATAGCTGACATAACAGTGTACCAAGTACTCCAAAAAGCAGTGATGCCTATTCCATTGTTTATTTTGAAATACAACTATTTGATCATCTTGTATAGCGTGATGTGTATTAGTTGAAATTGAATTTGAATTTTAACAATTAAATTATAATAATTTTTTTAAGTACAAAAGGATTTAAAGATTTAGTGAAATTGTACTGAGTACTCTAAAAAGCAGTGGTGTCCATTCAATTATTTGTTTAAAAAACAGTGGTGTCTATTCAATTATTTGTTTTGGAATACAGCTGTTTGACAATCTTGTGTTGTGTGGTGTGTATTAGTTGAAATTCTAATTTTATATTAATAATTAAATTTAATAATATTTTTCCATAATTAAATAAATAAATATCTAGTGATAAATATATAATGGAAAAATAAAAATGTATCAATTACTTAAAAAAAAACCAAAACCAGTGGCGTCGGTCCAATTGTTTGTTTTCAAATAGAGCTGTTTGACCGTCTTGTTGTGCGTGGTGTCTATTCTTACGCTGTAAGCATCTTATTTTCTCGCTGTTTTGACCGTCTTGTTGTGCATCTTATTTTCTCAACCGACACTAGTGGAGCTGTAGTACATTTTTCTAATTGTGTCAGTGCTGCAATCTAAAATTAAGAAATTACCATGAATTGAGGGACTTGAAGATAGAGAATTCTGGAAATTCAGATGGATTTCCAATGTTAGACATGCTGCATTGGTTTAATCTACGAAAAATAAGTAGAGCTGAAGAAGGGGTGTTAAAAGAAGGAATTCTAGTCAAACTCCATGTTTTGAATACTACAAAGTGTGTAATGTTGAGGAAATTGCCAAAAGGATGGAAAAGTTATATATGTTGGTAGTAGTTTATCGTTATAGAACTTGGTGGGAAAATATAATCTTAGAGGACGATAACATGAAGATACATCTCATAAATTTAATTTAACTGATGATTGAAAAAACAAGTGAAAATAGCTGCTTATACTTGCCTAATTTAATTAATAATTATATATAATTCAAAAATAAAAATAAAAATGAAAATAATTTAGAAATAATTTTATTCATAATTATATATAGTTCAAAGATAAAAATTAAAACATAAGTATATATAGTTTAAATATAAAAATTAAAACATAATTATATATAGTTCATTTAATTTCACTCATTGGTTTCTTTTTAAAAAGTTTCATAAAAAAATTACATAATACATAACAATTTGTATTTTTAGAAATATAAAAATATTAATACAACAATTTTGTATTTTTTTAAAATATAAAATATTAATATATCAATTTAATATTTTTTTAAAATATTAAAAAGTAATATTAAAAAAATTTGCAATTTTAAACATGATTTTGATAGAATAAAATAAAATAAAAAAACCGAATTAATTAGACCATTTGATGGCCCCACGCAGGAGTGTTGTGTTGTTTTATTTTTTACATGAACGCTACACTCGAATACTCTAATAATCCTGTACTATCCCTATTATTATGCCAAGTGCAACATAATTTCTTGGATGGATACAAATGCATGAAAATATTTAAAGAATGATAAGGTCTGTGGTCCAAAAACTCATGTATTAAAGCCTGCACAAGTGTTGATAAAATAATAATAAGTCCGTCCACCATAATTTCTGGGATGAATAAAAGTGATGGGATAAATGTTGGATCTAACAGCCACAATATACAATATGCATCCACGGAGTAATGGTATCGGTATTTTATTATTCAGAATCTGAAGATTTACAACAACTCACAACTCTCCAATGTCCTCTCTTACGAGAATACAAGAAACATATACATTTCTTACATGGTTACTAATAACTGCATATTTAGTTAGTCAGTTACATAGTTACCATCATAGCCGGTTGTCACCCGTTTCTAACAATCTCCACCTTGACAACAATTTACCTGATACCATTGCTCATTGCTCTATTGATCACTTTTCCTGCAAGCCTAGAGAAGCTAAGCACCACCGTAGCTTCTCTGAAGTAACTGGCTTCGTGAACATGTCTGCACTATTCTTTTGAGTGTGGACCTTTTCAAGAACCACTCCACCTTCATCAATAACATGTCTTACAAAATGATATTTTACAGGAATATGTTTTGTCTTACTGTGATAAGCTGGATTTTTAGCCAAATGAATAGCACTTTGACTATCACAGAAAATCTTTATAGAGTTCTGAACTTTTCCTAACTCACCCAGCAAACCTTTTAACCAGACTGCCTCTTTGCAAGCATGTGAAGCAGCTATATATTCTGCCTCTGTAGTAGATAAAGCAACAATATTCTGAAGCTTTGACATCCAACTAATAGCTCCACCTGCAAGAGTAAAAACATAACCTGAAGTGGACCTCCTCTTGTCCAAATCACCTGCAAAATCAGAATCAACATAACCACAGACTTTATCACTGTAACCATCAAAAGTGATACAATAGTCACTTGTGCCTCTAAGATACCGAAGCACCCATTTCACTGCTGCCCAATGCTCTTTTCCTGGATTTGCCATGTATCTACTGACAACACCAACTGCATGTGAAATATCTGGTCTTGTACTTATCATTGCATACATCAAACTTCCTACTGCATTAGCATATGGTACACGAGACATATACTGCTTTTCTTCATCATTTTTAGGACTCAAACCTGAAGAAAGCTTGAAATGAGAAGCTAAAGGGATACTAGAAGGTTTCACCTTATCCATACCGAATTTCTGAAGTATTTTCTCCACATACTTCTTTTGTGATAACCACAGCTTGTCATTTTTCCTGTCTCTGTGTATCTGCATGCCCAAGATTTGATTTGCTGCTCCTAGATCCTTCATATCAAATGTCCTAGCCAACTGAGCCTTTAACCTGCTGATTTCAAACATGCTCTTGCTTGCGACAAGCATATCATCAACATACAATACCAAAATAATGAACATGTCATTTTCCAACTTTTTAAAGTACACACAATGATCATACTCACTCCTGGTAAAATTCTGACTCACCATGAAAGAATCAAACTTCTTGTACCATTGCCTGGGAGACTGCCTCAGGCCATACAATGATTTTTTGAGCTTGCAAACAAACCTCTTGTTGCGATTTTGAACGAACCCTTCTGGTTGTTCCATGAAAATTTCTTCATCTAAATCTCCATGTAAGAAAGTTGTTTTGACATCTAGCTGCTCTAACTCCAAATCATATAAAACAACTAGTGCTAACAAAATTCTGATAGAAACAAGTTTTACAACTGGTGAAAAAATCTCATGAAAGTCAATACCTGCTTTCTGAGAAAATCCTTTTGCAACCAGTCTTGCTTTGTACTTCGGAACAGTTTCATCAGCTCCTTTCTTCAGTTTGTACACCCATTTGCAACCAACCACTTTCCTACTCTCTGGAAGTTCCACAATATCCCACGTTTTGTTCTTTGCCAAAGAATCCATTTCTTCTTTCATTGCACGTTTCCATTTGTCACTGTCAGACACTTCTAATGCTTCCTTATAACTGTTAGGTTCTCCTTCATTAGAAATGAAAACGAAATCATCATACCTCTTTGGAAAAGTTCTGTTCCGCGTAGATCTCCGTAGAGTTTGCTGCGGCGGTATTTCTTCTATTTCTGTTTGCTCATCCTCTTCCTGAGGAGTGTCCTCATGAATATCCTCTTCCTGGACATCCTCATGAGTCCCCCTCGCAGATGACTGAGTATCAAACTGAATTTGCTGAAACTGTGGTACATTAGCCTGTTTCAAATCATTACTTACATCTAAATTTGTCAGAGAAAGTTCATCAAATTTTACATCTCTGTTTATGATGATTTTGTGGACAGTAGGATTCCACAACCTATATCCCTTAACACCATCACCATATCCAACAAAGATCAATTTTCTTGACTTAGGATCTAGTTTGGAACGCTGATTTTTCGGAATAAGTGCATAGGCTTCACAACCAAATACTCTAATATTAGAATAATCACATGATTGACCTGTCCATACCTCTTCTGGAATTTTGCAGTCAATTGCTGTTGATGGTGATCGATTGACCAGGTAACAAGCTGTAAGCAATGCCTCTCCCCACAATTCCTGCTACAACTTCGCATTACTGAGCATACTCCTTGCTCTTTCAAGAAGAGTCCTGTTCATGCATTCAGCAACGTCGTTCTGCTGCGGAGTGTAAACAGTGGTCTTATGTCTCTCAATCCCATCCTGCTTGCAATAATTATCAAACTCCTTCGAAGTAAATTCTGTTCCATTATCTGTTCTAAGACATTTAATGAACCTGCCAGTGCTCTTTTCAACCAAAGCTCTAAACTGCTTAAATATATCAAAAACATCAGCTTTTCTCTTCAATAAATAGATCCAAACTTTCCTCGAGTAATCATCTATAAAACTGACGAAATATGATGATCCCCCATAAGAAATTTTTGGAGATGGACCCCAAAGATCAGAATGTATGTAGTCTAGGATACCTCTACTAGTGTGTTTGCCAGATTTAAATTTTTGTCTAGCCTGTTGACCATAAATACAGTGCTCACAAAACTTCAAATCTACAGATTTTAAACTAGGAAGCAACTTTCGATCAGCAAGTACCTTCATACCTCTTTCACTGATATGACCTAACCGCTGATGCCATAGACGAGTGATGTCTGCTGCTGCACCAAGCGATGCTACTGTTGCGTGATCAACTTCCGTCCTCCCTTCAAGTCTATATAGGTTCCCAACTCTGTTTGCTTTCATAACAACCAAGATACCTTTCGATATCTTCATAACTCCACCTTGAACTGTAAACTTGTAACCAACATCATCAAGAACTCCCATTGATATCAAGTTCTTCCTTAATTCAGGTACATGTCTCACATCTGTTAGAGTCCTAACAGTCCCATCATACATTTTAATTCTGATACTCCCTACCCCAACAGTTTTACATGTAACATTATTTCCCATATAAACTACCCCGTCATCTATAGATTGGTATGACGACTACGAATTTCTATGAAGACACATGTGGTGAGATGCTCCAGAATCAATTAACCAGTCAGAATGGTATTGTGAAATAGTAGATGTAGATAATACCTCATCGATCATACCTGAATCATTCTCGGCTACGTTCGCCTCCTTTGTAGAGTCCTCCTCCTCAAAAGCTCGCTTACGTTTCCAGCAATCTTTCTTCAGATGTCCTGCTTTATTACAGTACCAGCACTTCAATTTACTCTTTTTTCCCTTTGACTTTGACTTTGACGTACCCTTTGAATGTTGTCCTCTTTCACTGGTTCTTCCTCTGGCCACCATTACTTCTGATGTCGAGGTTTCAAGACTAGATTTCTTTCGAGTTTCCTCAGAAAGTAAGGCTCCCACAACTTCATCAAAGGTAATAGACTCAGTAGAACTAAAACTGATAGAGGTTACAAAATGTTCCCACGACTTAGGCATAGAGCACAACAGTAAAATCGCCTTGTCTTCAGATTTAATAATATCTTCCATACTAGTCAACTGACAAATAAGAGTATTGAACGCATTCAAGTGTTCAGAAATATTTGTACCTTCTTTCATACGCAAAGTAAACAACTGCCGCTTCAGGAGAATTTTATTCGTCAAGGATTTAGTCATGTACAAACTTTCCAACTTTGTCCAAAGACCTGCTGCTGTAGTTTCAGACACGATGTTAAATAAAACATCGTCGGCCAAGCACAGACGAATAGCACTGAGAGCTCTTTCATCCATCTCGCTCCAGTCTCCATCTGAAAAATCTGCGGGTTTCTTTATTTTCCCTGCCAGTGCCTTCGCCACTCCTTGCTGCACGAGCATATCCCGCATCTTGACCTTCCACAACTCGAAATTATTGCTCCCATTGAACTTCTCAATTTCAAACTTAACACTCTGCGTTTTTGCCATTTTCTCAAGAAAACACCAGGTCAAAAAACTTTATAAGGGAAACCCTTTTCAAAAAAATAAAGGTTTTCAAATACTCAAAATAATATATAAGGTTTTCAAATACTCAAAATATATTAAACCTTATAACTCCCACCTCAAGCCTTTGTTAAAACAAACCTTTATAAAACATCCCTTATAACTCCCACCTTTTAAAAAAAAACATACCCACTTTTAAATATATATTTTAATAAGCTTTTAAATAAGCCTCCCTTTACCTCCACGTGAAAACAAATAATAAACTTTTAAATAAGGCTCCCTTTACCTCCATGTGAAAACAAAAAAATGACTTTACTTCTTTTTTTTTAATCCACGTGAAAACAAATTTCTTTCACGCTTAAACTTGAAATGAAAAGATCACAGTACCGCTCTCCTCGATGAACCCAGGCCGCGGTAGTCCGTAAAAATTTAATTTCAGCCGCGGTAGTCCGTAAAAAATTTAATCTCAGAACTTTGCCATAAAGTGCCACGCCCCACTAAGCTTCAGACTGCGGTAGTTTAATATTACCGCTCCTTTGCACAGGACTTCAACTTTTCTCCTCCGGTAACTTTTGACCCGTAAAATAAATTTAAATTTTGATCATTCGGCTTTCTCGTTCTCTGTGGCTTCCTACCAAGCTCTGATACCACTTGTTGGATCTAACAGCCACAATATACAATATGCATCCACAGAGCAATGGTATCGGTATCTTATTATTCAGAATCTGAAGATTTACAACAACTCACAACTCTCCAATGTCCTCTCTTACGAGAATACAAGAAACATATACATTTCTTACACGGTTACTAATAACTGCATATTTAGTTAGTCAGTTACATAGTTACCATCATAGCCGGTTGTCACCCGTTTCTAACAATAAAGAACCAGTTGGCTGGCCGGCGGGGATACTAAATTGAGCTGGAAACACTCATTGTCGAGAGACAATCATTTACCGTCTCATAGCCGGTGGTAGTTATAGCCAACCAGTCATTGATTGCCCCGATAATAGCCAGGAGGTAAAATGCCAGTGTTCATAGTAAGCTAGTCATTGCACGTAAGCAACAGTCTCCATAGCCTTGACGGCAGACATTAAAAGTGATGGAACAAAGAACCAGACCTGGAGACCTGACGGCAGACAAAACATGTATAAATAATATTTATTTTTAAATTTTTAATATATTTTAAAATCTCACACCAAAGTAAATTAGTTTTGTCATAGTCTTCATCCAATAAGAAATTATTGATATGTTATTTTAATAGTTTTTATCCAATAAAAAATTATTAATATAATATTTTAAAATTATAAAAAAAAATTTTGATTTTCAAATTCTGGAAATTATAGAAAAACTTTTATTTGGAAAAAAATAAATTGAAAATTAAAAACAAATTGAATCCTAAACGATTGGTATATAACTACCAGATATAATAAATATAATGGTAGAAATAAAAATATAAAATTTCAAATTGTATAAGGTATTTGAGGCTTGTTATATGAATATTTATGTTTTTATTTTAATAAAAATTTAAAGAAAAAAATATTTTTAATGGTGGTGATAGTCATTACAAAATGATGATGATTGTCCTCTAAAACCAAAAAGATTTATGAAACAAATAAAGAGAAATATTATTTGTATGTATGCTTTATATTAGAAGGAAAGAGGTTTGAAAAAAGGAAATGGTGTTCATTGTCAACCTCATTTTATTTTATTTTATTTAGCAATTAGTTTCACAATTGTAAAGAATAAATGAGAACTAAATTATTGATCTTTTATTTTTTATTTTTCCAAACTCAAGATTTCTATATTTCTTTTCAAGGTTGTAATAAGTTTTTCAACCACCACTTGATGTATGTTACTAATACAAATGTCAATTGAAATCGATAGCTAAACACTTATAATATTGCATTTTTTTAATGTGTTAACATAATACAAAATTGAAGGATACATTATTTTTTTAGATTTAATTATCATAATCTTGGTTTTATCAATGTTAATGATTAGCTTGTTATTATCAAGAATTAATGAAGAGCTTTGAGTTACTTTTCAATATTTTCAATATAGTTTTCCCAAATATAACAATATGCTTAATGTATAAGAGAAGGATGGAGACAAGTTTGGACATTCTTGTTACCAATTCTTCCCTCACTTTTACGCATTACTCAAAGGTGGAAGAAAGTGGGCACTAGTGCTTAGTGCCAATACTACAATTAATGTCCATTGGCATTCATTATTAAAGCAATTCAAGCAATTCAGCAATAACCTTTTCATATACCCTAATAATAGCTATGGATATGAGGGATACCAAGTTGTTCAATCCTTTTCCATAATTTGGCTCTCAATATAATGTTATAGACTTTTATAAAATCAATTAAAAAACAAATGAGATTTTATATTTTGTCTCTATAATCCTCACGAATAATTACAAGGGTGGCAATGTGAATGTGATCGGTTGTCTTTTGGTCCTTTGTTCTCAATCCATTGACTATTTGTTTTTGGAAGAATCAAGCCAAATATTTTTGCTAAAATGAGATTAATCATGATAGTTGGATAGTTGGAAAGTCATTATTTAGGAAAACCTTGCCTAATGATTTGATTGGAAAAATGTTTAATATGAGGCACCAAAATCAAACTCCCAAGTTTTGATATATTAGCTTGATTGGAAAAATGTTTAATATGAGGCACCAAAATCAAACTCCCAAGTTTTGATATATTAGCTTGGTATTTTTTAATGTCTTTAATTTACCATTTGTTAAGCCCACTTTATGCCAAATTTTATATCATTGCTTAAAAAAAACTCTAGTATAATGAGTGTTGTATCTATGTCTTCACAAACTTGAGGGAAACATATATTAAGATAAGAGATTCAAGTGTTAATTATAATATTACTCTATTCTTTAGTTTTTCTAGGGATGATATTAACCTAAAAAGATAAAGACTAGTGTTATTTGTCAAATCTGCACTTCTTCGTCCGTGATCACATTATGTTGTCGATCACACAAAAGGACAACATGGATTGAAGAGATAGATTGCCCTGGATGATGTATGGACTGAACTTACCCTCTTTAGCTGGGAATTTCCCTGATTTACCTGATCTTTTGACATGTGCGCTACTCTTTGGCTAGTAAACCAGCACACACCTTCTAGTATGCCCTACTTTCCTCAAGGGAAACTAGCGCACACCTTGTAAAGTTGTAGACGCTTGTTGCAAAACACAAAAGTTGCGCCCTATGCGCTACTATGCCTTGAGAAACTCGCGCACATCTTAAGATGAAATCAAAAATATATTAATTTGACGAATTGGGATTAGTTGAAGTTGGTTCTGCAACTTCCCCAACCTCCCAATTCAACCACCTCTCGATCTAAACTGCCTACCGTGTCCCATAAATACAAGGAGGATCCATGAGAGAGGGACCTAGAAGAAAGGCTTTAAGCACTGTTACGCTGGAGGAAAGTCCCAAGTCATTGTGAAGAGCAAGAGCCCAGGATCCAGTTGTAGAAACATCTCAACACGTTAGGTATATTGTATTGATTTCATGTTTCTTTGACAATAAAAAGGTCGAAATACCCTTCCTGTCCCAAATCAGATATCTATTGGAGATTGTATGTCTATTTGGCTTAATTCTTGATTAATATAGTTGATGTTAAATTGCTTTATAATTTCATCATATGTTATATGGTCAAGATACGCTGAGGAAGGTATCCTTTGTATTGCAGGTTCATCAAACGGGATATCAAGCAAGAGATCCAATGAAAGCTAGGACTAGCCATCGAGTAAAGGTATGTCTTTCGATATCCCAATCTCTGTCATTTGTAAGAACTAATTTGTAATGCAAGTAATGTATTTATCTGTCAACCTTGCCTAGTTGGTAGTTTCCATCTCCTCACTATAAGGTAGAAATACTGAACAACAGACTGGCGACTCAGCTGGGGAGTAACCGGTAGTTATTCTACTCTAGGAGACTTAGTTTTGGTTTTCTTCCAGCCCTTTTTTCAGTTTTTGATTCTTTGAGAGGTTGTTTAGGTCTGTGTTTACTGTTCCTTACTGCTTGATTCATCTCAGTTGGTGGTTGCAAAGCCTGTTTCTGTCTCTTTGACACATGTGCATTGGTATTCCCTAGTAACAGTAGTGCATATCTCCTGATGGGCGCTGCTCTTTACACTGCACAATAGCGCACATATCCTAGTGTGCGCTGGTTTCTGTACTGCACAGTAGTGCATTTTCCTGTAGTGTCCAGTTTTTGGTTAGGGTTTGATTTTTAGTGGTTTGTTTCCACTTCCAGCCTGTTGCTTTTCCTTCTTGATTGACCCTTGATACTTCAATGTCTCTTTTGAGTCTTGTCGTCCTCTCTTGAGTCTTTTTAGTTTGTTTGCTTGCTTGTGTACTGGTTTAAGTCTCTTTGCTTCCTACTAGCCCTTTTTGAAGTTCGTGCACTATCCTTTTTGGACATAGCTGCATACTTTCATCCTAGTTGTTGTTGCAGTCATATAGACCTGCATTATTAATGTTTGTTGTCTGTCACGACGTTTAGCACGCTTTCACTTTGGTATTATCCTTTCCATTAGGGTTTGACTTCAAATTTGAGTCCTTAGGATTGCTTTCGAAAGGTTGCTTGGTTTAGATACTTGCTGATTGCCTTATCAGTCCAGTCCTAGTAAGTCAAGTCTTTCTAGTCTTCTTTTTGTTGAGTCCGTGTGTTGTTAAAGTCATTCTTGGTTCGATTGCTTACTTTTTGCTTGACTGAGTGTTTTCTTAGGGTTTTGATACTTAGGAGCAACCTGTAGGGTCTGTATTTACGTCACAAGTGTCTCTTTTCCCTGTTTCTTTTTCACTTTGTTTGCAAGCCTCAAGTTTTTCTTTTGCAAAAACTTGGTAAGTCAAGTCTTCATCGAGTCTCTTGATTCATTTGCTTTGAGCCATTTAGATGTTTGTCTTACACACGCTTTATATTTAGATCTTGCTTGCTTTTGTACAAAGTTCTCTTTCTTTTACATTTATCAGAAAAGACAAAAAAAATTGTTCAAATAACTCAGTAGTAAGGTCTTGCATTATTTCGAGGTAGCATAGTTTGCTTTGAAATATTTAAAAATAAAATACAAAAGATTTTGTTTTAGGATTGCTTAGGTTTCAAGTTTTTGAAAGAATCATAAACAAAAAGAAAAAAAAAATTGTGAATTTGAAAGCATTTGCACTTTACTTTCATAACAAACCATTCCACACACCACACTACAACCCTTGAGTAACAAGTAGCCCTTAAAAGGAATTATTAATAAAATTTACTAGCAACATTTTTCTTTTTTGGAATACACGACATCAACTAGCTTAGGGTAGAGTTTCGAGCTTAAATCACCTTAAACTACTCAGAACTTGCTTCATTACTCAACAATCGTAGTACGACTTTCATTTAGGTAAATCAATCTATATCAAATAATCCTGGGAAAATCTACTTAAACCAGAGCTAAGCACGAGGCCGTGGGAGATTGGAATTGTTGAGGATATCCCCTCACTTTCCTTTTGACCACAAGCCAGATTTGACTCACGTACGGGGGTCCTTTCGGACTTTGGGCTTTGTTACCTTGCCCATGCATTTCGACTAGGCTGACGACTGTCCCCCCTGATTATTTCGTATTGATGGTAGCCTTACTATCAGACCTCTAGGATTTTACATAGGTAGAGTGGGCGGCTATTCCCACTTCACCTCAAATAGACGTGGAAGGTAACTCTCTGGCAGTAATACCAGGAAAGCGGTTTGGTGATTCAAGCGCTTGCACCTCGTGGACCTCCGGAGGACGCCACGTAACTGACCATCGATGCTCTGTTAGTCTGTTATGGGCCCTAATCATCCCAGACTTGCTTCCAAGAGTATTTGCCATCTGTTTTCCTAGTCTATTTACTTAGGAAATTTTTAGTGGTATGCTGTTTGCTCCTTAGTTGTAGTGACCACTAGGTTTTTACTTAGTTTTATTTTGTTATAGTTGTGGAGGATCAAGATCTTCGTCGGTCTCGAAGGTTGAAAAACCTTCCCCCACTCATAGTGGATCCTGCACCGCCACCGCGACGTAGGAGAACTGATTCCCATGGTTCTTTTGAACTTGCGGGAGACACAGAGGTTCTTGGAGAACCGCAGCCTAGAACACCGAATCGACAAGTCTTGGATACTATTGAGGTTGAGGATATAACTGCTACAGAGTTTAATATTCCTTTTAAACCTCCTCTTACAGGACCCAACGATCCACTTCTGGTACCTTTTGGCTTCCAACAGCCTGAGTTTAGTGCTTACCTTTTTACACCGGGTTATACCACAGTTAACCCAGGAGACGAGCACGGAATTCCACACACTCCCACAACTGCTATGGAGGCAAGGATTCTGAATCCTTCTTTCACAAACACTGCCCAATCGAGTTCGTCGCAGAATACTTCGGCCTCGACCCCATCCTTTAGTTTTAATGTGGGCACTTTAGGTATGCCGAGCTCATTAGCCTCGACAACTGCCTCAGCCTCCACACCCACTTTTGGACCCAACAATGTCCCTCTATCAGGGGTACCCATAGTGAGTTTCACTCAGTCTTATACCACACAACCTTTACAAGGTGTAACTCAGAACATTGCTTCTTCATCCATGGTCGGATCTATCCCTTTTACATCCATGCCCGTTATGGGCACAATGATGGCACCATCCACTACTACCACGCCGGGTTTCAACCCCTATGCAGGTTATAATGTTAATCCGTCAAATATGCCTGTAGGGAGTATCCCCTTCTCTCTGTTTGCTGGAGGAGGGGGTAATATCATTAACCCGTAGTTCGGTGGGGTTAGCCCCTAGTCACAATGGACTGCTGCCCAAGGATTTAATCTGCTTACTTTCGGATGGAACAATTTCAATCCTTTCATTTCACAACCGATGGCTGGGGGCAACCCCAACCAATAGTACACAAACCAGGTAATGGATGGTTCCCAATACCAGGTTCCTATTTACCATATGCCATCGGCTCAACCACGTTTACCTTTTCTGGCAACTTTAAACTTGCCAGATCTTTCAAAGATTACAAACGACCCTGTGCGTCATGATGCTGCGTGGCCACCCATTCCCACTAAGTTTCCCTTGGGCATTCCGAAGTTTGAAGGCAAGGCTGGTGAGGACCCTGGTGACCATGTCACAACTTTTCATCTCTAGTGTTCCTCCAACTCACTGAATGATGATTCCATAAGGTTGAGGCTCTTCCAAAGAACCTTAACTAGTGTCCCAGCCAAGTAGTATATCGAATTGCCTACTGCTGTCTATGGCACCTTTCAGGATCTTTCCATTGTATTTTTTAACCACTTTCAACTTCCTGTCCGGTACGATGCCGGTACAGACCTTTTTTCGACCTTTCGACAGAACAAGGCCACTCACCTATTTGATCATATTCAGGAGTGGCGAAGGCGAAAGAGGCTCATCAAGGCCGACATCCCCCCAACATTCTTGTTAGAATGGTACCTTAAGTCTCTTCTTCCTTATGTTTCTAAGGAAGTTGCCACTTTAGGGGTCTCTTCTGAGGAGGAGGCCATTTTGAGAACTCAGCAGCTCGACTTAGTCTATGCTCAGTCTGGGCTGTTGTATGAAATTATTCTTGATGCACCGAGGTCTAATATAGACTTAGGTAAGCCTAAGCCTAGACCACATGCTGATGGCATTGTGGGTTCAATCGACTCTGCAGTGTTTGACACCTTAACAAAGTAGGTTCATGCCTTGTCAGTCAAACAATCTGCTGCAGAAGCAACTTCTGTTGCATCCTCCCCTTCTACTACAGAATATGTATAGCAAGTGCAGACAAACCAAAAGGGCTCTTGGCAGCCCAAGAGAAAGGGAAAGAAAGGGGAGGGAAACCAACAAAAGCCCAAGAACACACAAAATGTCGAGGAGGGAAAAAAAGAGAAAAGGAAGGCTAAGTTCCCTTGCAAACTGTGTCAATAGGACCACCTTACCCATCAGTTCCCTCTAATGGAAGAAGCCCATAAGCTGATCCGTGAGAAGAAACCAACTGTCTTATAAGACCTTTTCCTTCATCGATAGAGTTCACCTTTCGGTAGCTCTAGTGCTGGGGGAACCGCTCGTGCCACCCCTGCTAATCAGGCATTCGTCAATATGGTTAAATCAAATGCTCTACTCCAAACTAGAGTAAATAACTATACCCCGGATCCGCAGTAGAAAGATGATCCTGAATCCTCTACTCCTCTTCACATACCTGTGGAGACGTTGTCGAAGATACCAAAAGGTGTCTACAAATGGGTTGTGCACAACCCCAACGCGCGGGCTGCCCCCAACTATAATGTTGTGGAGGACTTAGCCCAAACCCCTTGTGCCATGTCTACCTTGGAGGTACTGCAAAGTTTCCCATTGAAACGCAGTGCACTCCTCGCAGCAATTGTGAGTGTTTATTCATCCGCCATGCTTGCGCGTTTTGATATGACAGATATCAAGTACAGGTTGCCGCATCATGTTTCCCTCCAGATAGAGATCGTCCATGGTTCTACGACCATTCAACGATCTGTGGTAGATGAGAGCGCATCAACGTGTGTAATGTCTATCTCTTGCCGGAAATATTTGGGCGAACCTGAGTTAGCTCCCTCTAATACGGTACTCACCGCCTTCGATGGAAGATCTTTCCGTCCACATGGAGTCTTACCATCATTTGTTGTTGAACTTGCAGGTAAGCTAGTATCGGTAGAGGTTGAAGTTCTGGATGCTCCACTCGACGACAACTTGTTGTTGGGTAGGAGCTGGACATATGCCATGCAGGAAGTGATGTCAGCTATTTTTCAGGACATAATGTTCCCCCACGAAGGAAAAATCGTCACAGTTGATCAACTTGTGCTTTCCTGGAAGACTAACCAAACTTCATCGGGTTCAACTATCCCATTGATCGATTAGTCTAGCCCAGTCACTGAGATTTTGGGAGCAGGTCTCTATGGGTCATTAAAGGCACTTTTGACCTATCTTCTCCCGTTAATTTTATTGGTTCTGAGGCATGTTCTTCATCTGAGATATTCACAGCTAGTTCAACGATAGATATGTGGATTATCCCTACTGAATCAGAACCAGTTGTGCCTTTATTTGTTGCAGAGGTGGCTTACTTGGATTCACAACAAACTGCAACAGAACATATCATGACTCCGTTGGTCTCTATTGAGTCAGATATGGACTATGCTCCTGCATGGTCAGTAGACTCTGTACACTCTTTTGATTGTCTAGACACTGTTTTTCCCTCTGATGAGGCAATCTTGGAAGCAAAGGTAGGCCTGGATTACCCTTGGGAACATATGCATCACAGGTCCTATTTCCTTCCCGAACTGGACAGGATAGAGAGGGGTGAGTTTTCTATGAGACCTAGTGGAATTGTTGATTTGTCCAATGTTCCTTCTACTTCGAAAGTTGTTTATACCGAAGGGAATATGGCAAACATATCATTAACCATTCTGATCAACATTTCCATCGAACTTGGGGTCGTGGAAAATATTTTCATAGGAGCAGACTGTTCTCCTGATGAGATCATTTTGTATACCAATCTCTTTAAATAATTCTGCGATGTCTTTGTCTGGTCACACGAGGAGATTCCAGGCATTGACCCCGCCATTGTGGAGCATGTCATCACAACGTACCCCAACGCTAAACCTGCAAGACAGAAGCTCCGTCGAGTTAACCCACGAAAAGATGCTGCCATCAAGGCAGAGGTAGAAAAGTTGCTCAAAGTCGGATTTATCTATCTGATAGCTATGACAGAATGGGTTTCAAATCATGTTTTGGTAGATAAGAAGCAAGGTACCATTAGAGTCTGCACTGAATTCCGGGACCTAAATAAGGCTTGTCCGAAAGATAATTATCCCACATCATTCATAGATCAAATCGTTGATGCGTGTGTAGGCCATGAAATGTTTTCCTTCATGGACGGGTTTTCAAGATATAATCAGATACAGATCAAACCTAAAGACCAACACAAGACAACCTTTATTTTTCCTTGGGGCACCTTTTCCTATCAGAAGATGCCATTTGGCTTAAAGAATGATGGAGCTACTTTGCAGCGAGAAATGAATTTTTCTTTTCACAACATCAAACACGTAGTCGAACCATACATGGATGATCTCCCAGCGCAATCTCGCAAGAGACGGGAGCATCCTGACCATTTAACACTTGTGTTTGAAAGGTGCAGATACTATAAGATTCGATTGAATCCCAACAAGTGTGTATTCTGCGTTGAATCTGGACGAATACTGGGTTTCATAGTATCTAGTTGTGGTATAATGGTGGACCCGTTGAAAGTCGAGGCGATTGTTAATCTGCCTCCTCCTCACACCCTGAGACAACTTCAAAGTCTGCAGGGCATGTCCAACTTCTTGAGACGCTTTATCATTAACTATGCTAAGATTACAAAAGGTTTCATGAGACTGCTTAAATAAGAAACCTACTTTTTGTGGGATGAGGCTGCT
This sequence comes from Larix kaempferi, assembly GCA_027924585.1. Lineage (NCBI taxonomy): Eukaryota > Viridiplantae > Streptophyta > Pinopsida > Pinales > Pinaceae > Larix > Larix kaempferi. The sequence goes on along the minus strand of BSBM01001242.1, from coordinate 2,798,599 downwards.
CAAGCATCATTGGAGGCCTTGAAAAAGGCACTTCTTTCAGCCCCCTTGTTAAGCTCGCCAGATTATACGAAGGACTTTCTTGCATATTTGGCTGCATCAGTATATACAATTGGCATAGTACTGGTTCAGGAGGATGACATGCTCCAAGAGCATGCCATTTATTATCTGTCGCGCGCTCTAATAGCTCCTGAGATCAAGTATACTCACGTAGAGAAGTTGGCATTGGCTGCTGTCTATGCGGTCCAGAGGCTACGTCACTACATATTATTGCGAACTACCATTGTGGTTGCGGAGGTCAATCCTTTACAATATGTTCTTACTCGACGAATAATCAGGGGAAAATTTAACAAATGGATTGTCATCTTGCAAGAATTTGATTTGGTTTTTCAATCCGCCAAGTCAAATAAATCACTGGTGTTCGCTGAACTGATTTCATAATTTCCTAGTGACATAGTGCATGTTGAGGAAGAATCATCATTCCCAGATGAACATATATTTCTCATCGCATCCTCTGACCCATGGTACGGAGACATCCTAGTATATCTCCATACTTTGAGGTGTCCCACCACTTTATCCAAGGATGAACGATGCAAGCTTAAGACTCATGCGAAGAATTACCTCATCATTTCTGACACTTTGTACAAACGTGGGGTAGATTCCATCTTATGTTGTTGTTTAACTTTGGAGGAAGCAGAATCAATATTGAATGATGCCCACGGTGGAGCTTGTGGGGGTCATCTTTCCGGGTTGGAAACAACCCAGAAAATACTGTGTGCCAGGTAGTTTTGGCCCACGATCTTTAAAGATTGCGTGGAAGCTGTGAAACGCTGCCAGAGATGTCATTTTTTCACCAGGAAGATGCGAGCACACCCAGCCCCTCTCCATCCTGTCATCACAGCAGGCCCCTTCACCAAGTGGGGGGTTGATTTTATGACTTGTAATCCAATTTCGGCTGGAGGTCATCACTATATTATTGTTGCAATTGACTACTTCACCAAGTGGGTGGAGGCAATGCCTACTGTTAAGGCAGATGGAGAAACGACCGCTTATTTTGTCTTCAACCAGATAATTGCAAGATTTGGTATACCCAAAGAGATCGTGAATGATCATGGTCGCCATTTCCAAAACAACATGATGAACGATCTGTACACCATGTTAGGTTTTCGACAGGAGCATTCGTCTTCATTTTATCCGTAGGCGAATGGTCAAGTTGAAGCAGTCAACAAAACTTTGAAGACTATCTTACAAAGGATTGTTAATGCCAGTAGAACTAACTGGCACATTATGTTGTATCCTGCTCTTTGGGCCTACTGAGCCAATGTAAAGACTGCTACCAGGTTCTCTCCTTTCCAACTGGTACATGGGGTAGAGGCAGTCATTACGGTTGAGTGCGAGATTCCTTCTTTGATGTTAGCTAAACAACTATTACTAGACACTTCAGCTTTGGAATAATTTTTGTTGCATTTAGAACATCTCGATGAACAGCGCCGTGATGCGCTTACAGCAAACGAAGTACATAAGAACCGAGTTAAAGGACAATATGATAAGTCTATCAGACCTAGGGTGTTTCTCGAAGGAGACCGTGTTCTGCTTTGGGATCAGGATAAAGAACCTTTAGGGGTTGGCAATTTTAAGTCCATGTGGCTCGGCCCCTACATTGTTTCCAAAGTGCTGAATAAAGGTGCATATGAACTAACCGACTATGAAGGTAAGAAGTTGCCGGAGCCTAGAAATGGGCTCTATCTGAAGAAGTACTATGCTTAGGTATCTGTGCTTTTTCTTGTATTATAGCTATACATTTCTGTATAGTTAGTTTTGCTTACAATTGTAATTATGTTTTACGCTTCTAGTATCATATTGTCATTAAGAAACTCTGTCGATAGTTACTAATACGATTTTTGAGATCCTATTCTTTGGTAGGTCATGAACATACGATCCTAGAAGCTGTCTTTTAAGTCGTTTTAAGCTCTTGTTTTGACTATGAAAAACTAAACAAGATTGCCGAGCAAACTTGGCCTCTTCAAGCTCGTTAAAGGAATTGAAGGTCCATCCGCTTAAGTATAAGTTTAACTCTTTTCCAGACCTTTGCGGATTAATTACGAAAAAGGAATACTCTAGTCATGCGTGGCTAGAAGATTTCTCCTCTCATTGTTTTATACTTTTTCGGGGGAGGGGAATAGATATACGAAAAAGGACTTTTGGAGCCTCTCCTTAGGGTTTTCAAGCTCTCTAAACATGAAAACACCAAGCGAGCACTCACCTACTCGGGCTCAATGTGAAATCCACGAGATGGTAAATAGAGGATTGCTTAAGTTTTTCAGACTCTATAAACAGGAAAACACCGGCGAGCATTAACCTACTTGGGCTCGATATTAAAATCCACGAGTAGGTGTATGGAGTTATTGTTTAAGTTTTTCAGACTCCTTAAAATTGAAAACACCAGCTAGTAAGAACAGATCTCGGCTCGATATTAAAATCCAGAGATCAGTACTATAGAGTATTCTTCTATCTCTTCTTCGAACTCTATAAACAATAAAGAAGGTCTTGAGTCTTCATCCCATGGGCTCGTTAAACTCTTTACATGGTTGGACCGATTGAGTTTTCTTTTCTTATTGGACTCATTGAAACAACAAGATGGATATTCTTTTATCAAAACGAATAAGGGATATGAAGGGTATATCACATCTTTTTCAGTTTCAAAGGCAATTATGTCAGTCATGTCCTTGAACAAAGCACCTACTTGAGTCTTTCATGTCATTTGGGTTTTAATTTTTGACCTTAGGGTGAACTTGATCTCTGATTTTTTACTCCCCTGGTTGGTTATTCTTCCAACCATATGGAGGGTTTGTTATGGCTCCTAAATTGCAGGCTTATATCATCTCTCTCTTCATGTTGAAAACTGCCTAAGTCACTTTGTGTCGTGCTCACTATTCAAGGATACAGCTGTAATGTCCCCTCCTACCATACAGCAGGATAGAGAGGACGTGGTGCTCAATCCGGGCAATTAGCCCCTTCCAAAAATTGAGTTTATTTATGAAAAGACATGTATATGTGCATGCTATGGAAACACGACGGTAATTAAACAAATACTGTTTATCTCTAGCACACCTTCAAGATTCTATGACAGCCATGAAATAAAGATCTTTGCAGAAGTATAAAAGATCATATGGAAATGCATAATCATTTGAATACACAGCGGAAGCAAATTTATTAGCAGATCCATGATACATTCAAAATATTCATCAAATGATAATTGCAAATTCAACACAAGAGAAATACTTATCTCAATAAGGTAGTCCCACGCAACTGGCTATGCAACTGCAACATTCCACCCAACCGTAGGCCAGTGTGCTCCTCAATCTCTCAGCACCACTGCCACCCCCGAGCTGGGCATGATCTCTACAAGGAACCAAGGAACAGCAGACTCACACATAGCCAAGCATACACCAAAATGAGCCAAGCCAATCTACAATTGGGTTTATCAGGCTGCTAGGAGATGGAAAGGAAATGGGATGCACACAATAGCAGAACACAATTATGGGGTAGGATAAAACGTTTTTACAGTGAGATGCATGAGATGGGGTTTCAGCTAACTCAGAAAAACGTGGGAACCCCCAAAACGAAATGGGAAGTTGGGAAACAACCCAGGGAAGCTAAATCCGTTTTTAGAAAAACGTCCCTGGACATTCGGGGGCAAAAACGACCTCCATACAGTCCCCAAAACGTGGCCCTCCTCTCCCAAGCTATTGTATATGCAAAAACAAACTCCCAGACATGGAAAAATGCAGGATTTGGGTGAAAAAAACGTGTAGGGAAAGACCCAGCTAACTCCAACTGCGTGAATGAGAGAAGACCCCCTGTTCAGAATGGCTTTGGGCACCATTTCATGGGTGTTTTCTTGCCCAAGGAGACAAAACACGAATTTCCAGGTTGATGGCTTGCCCATGCACGAAATTGGCTGCCATACTTCTTCATTTCCAAGGCATTAACTGCCTTAACCAATTTCTTGGAAGAATTAAATGATTGGGTGCATGAGACAAAATGGGTAGTTGGTGGTTTATGGGTTTCCTCATTGACACATGGATTAATACCATTGGCTCAAGGGTTTGAATAATTTCCCTCCCTTTTCCTTGTAGAGTCATGCCCCATCTCTTTTGTTGCATTGCATAGCCGGTTGTGGGGTTTTCCATTTAAAATTCGTATTTACATGGTGTCTTATTTACATTGTGCCCATCTCGCACAAGAACCATAGGCATCTATTTTTAATTGTCGATACAAAATGCTAAATCAACGGTGGGGCCTTGGCCTTGAGCTCCTCACCATGATTAAATTACAATATTCACATCATTTACGATTTTATACAAAGGGGGTCAAAATGGGGACATTACAACAGCCTATGTCGCCCATTCTGCAATTTACCTTGAATTTATGTGTCGGCCATCCTAGTGTCAGTTTGTTTCATCTTGATACTCGTCCTACTCCACATCAAATCATACCCATGAGTGTTCCTCGTGTTGGATGATGGAGGATGCATCAATGCCTCCCTTCCAGCGGACTTCTTCCCATCAACATCAGCTCATTATGCTCTGGGAATGAAGTTTAGAGTTTCGATTAGTACCTTGGGGATTGCAGTCATCAGTGGCAGTTTCCCTCGTTGTTGAATAAATAAGAATACATCAATGTATCTTATTCGACAGGTTCCTCAAGTGTTCGACTTCAAGTCCTCTTATTCACACTTGTTGGATCGTACTAGGTACCTTGAACCCCATTATCATTATTGATGGAAGTCCTCGCGTTTGTTAACGGTATACATCAATGATCGGTAATCAAACGATACCCCCCATGTTTGACTTTATCTCATTTATTCACATGGTTAGGGTTTGTACCTTGGGTTGTTTGGATGAAGACCTTGGGATTATGATAGCATCACCATATTTATGTTATCCCCCAAGCTGCACAAGACTGAGCCTCACTCATTTTGGCTCTGCATGAGACATAGATCCAACTTGTTGTTATGGCTATGATCTCTCATTTTGACATGGATCCATGCTTGTATTTTAGTGGTCATGCTCTATATATACATCTCTTAGTTATGTATCGGAGATCATACTACACATCTATATGATGTCAAGATTGTAATTGCTCGCTGACCTTGATCGTTGTTTCAGGTGTTTTTTGTGACTTGGTTCTGCGGTTTCTTGTTCCTCCTTTGACTTGGACTTATAATGTATTTCGGCCATCGTTTCCCTATGACCTTACACATTAGGGGGCATCTGTTATAGGTCAAATATGCACTTCTCCATCTGTGATCACATTATGCTATCAATCACACAAAAAGACCACATGGATTGAAGAGCTAGATTGCCCTGGATGATGTATGGACTGAACTTACCCTCTTTAGATGGGAATTTCCCTGATTTACCTGATCTTTTGACATGTGCGCTACTCTTTAGCTAGTAAACCAGTGCACACCTTCTAGTATGCCCTACTTTCCTCAAGGTAAACTAACGCACACCTTGGAAAGTTGCAAGCGCTTGTTGCAAAACACAAACGTTGCGCCCTGTGCGCTACTATGCCTTGAGAAACTCGCGCACATCTTAAGATGAAATCAAAAATATATTAATTTGACGAATTGGGATTAGTTGAATTTGGTTCTGCAACTTCCCCAACCTCCCAATTCAACCACCTCTCGATCTAAACTTCCTACCTTATCCCATAAATACAAGGAGGATCCATGAGAGAGGGACCTAGAAGAAAGGATTTAAGCATTGTTACGCTGGAGGAAAGTCCCAAGTCATTGTGAAGAGCAGGAGCCCAGGATCCGGTTGTAGAAACATCTCAACATGTTAGGCATATTGTATTGATTTCATGTTTCTTTGACAATAAAAAGGTCGAAATACCCTTCCTGTCCCAAATCGGATATCTATTGGATTGTATGTCTATTTGGCTTAATTCTTGATTATAGTTGATGTTAAATTGCTTTATAATTTCATCATATGTTATATGGTCAAGATACGCTGAGGAAGGTATCCTTTGTATTGTAGGTTTATCAAACGGGAGATAAAGCGGGAGATCCAATGAAAGCTAGGACCTGTCGTCGAAGAAAGGTATGTCTTTCGATATCCCGATCTCTGTCATTTGTAAGAACTAATTTGTAATGCAAGTAATGTATTTACCTGTCAACCCTGCCTAGTTGGTAGTGTCCATCTCCTCACTATAAGGTAGAAATCCTGAACAACAACTAGATAAATCTCTCTTGACTTTTGGTTAAATATTAATGTTTTCTTTTTTATTATTAAGTGTCTATGATATTTAATCTTACTATTTCTATTATTGCCATGAGACAATGTTTTGATGTCTTTTATTGCACTTTTATTTTTAGGCCATGTTACCAAGTTAACAAATTTATATTCTTGTGGGTCTAAAATTCTATTCATGTTGTATTTGCCCAACATTCCTCATATTTCATTCGTTTACACGTGCTCTAGTTACTTGCATCAATAATGTTTTGTGTTCCCTATTACTATCCATCTACATAAATATGGATCTTATTAAACATCATATTAATTTATTATCCACAAGCTTTGTGGAAAATAAACGCAATCCTTATTCGTTTCAAAATATAATGAAATGGATGCACCTTGATGGTTCTCAAACTCACTGATGTTGTACAAAAAGCTTGCAAACAATAGTTTGATCTACAATCAATACATTACATACTAACACATTATTACTTATACTTTCATGAAAAACAAATTATTCATTTACCGATTTTTTAACAAAATTTAATCATAGATTTCTTGATATTCCAATCCGCCAAATTTTGTTTTGATGTTTCAATCAAGAATTGGATTTGCAAAACCACATTTGAAATCGCAATGGATGCAATTTGATATATGAAATATATTATGAAAACAACAAAACCTAAGCTTTCATCATGGGAGCTTCAATTTCTCTTCCTTTGAGTACATATTTGATTAGTGTAAGAATATGATCATTTGAAAGTAATAGATCTAATTAATGTATAAGTTGAATGCTTCCTAGCTTTTTTGGAAAATCTTTCTCATTAATCCTTTGATATTTTTTTATATCAATCCTTTCTGGAAAATCCTTCTCATTAATTCATTGATATTTTTTTATATCAAACTTTTCTGGAAAATCCTTCTCATTAATCCTTTGATATTTTTTTTATATCAAACCTTTCTTGGAACGTTGGGCCAATATAACTTTACTAACTACATGATTTTCGTGTACATTCAATTGTAACATAATGGAAAGATAATGTTGCAATGCAATAATTTGTTCACTACATTTTGATATTTTTTTATATCAAACCTTTCTTTGTCATGTACCCACCCATCTATCCAATGCAAGGAAGGGAACATGATGCCAATCTGTAGGGATTTTTCATAAACTTAGCCCATTCATTAGATTCATAAAATAAAAACACATGTGCAGGTGTATAATTCAAATAAACATAGCAAAAGCAAGATCCATTACATGCATATCCAGCATGCCTTGCTCTTCATAAACATAACAATCAATAATGAAATAACATTGTAGAATTAAATACACATAAGAGTATACTCATCTTCATTATGCAACTGTCCCAAACAACTTGCTATGTCACTGCAACTTTCCACCCAACCATAGGCCAGTTGTGTTCATCAATTCTCTCAACACAACTGCCACCCCCGAGCTAGGCATGATTCTTACAAGGAAAGGGGGCATTCAAGCTCATGCACAGCCAAATAAACATTTTATCTAAGCCAAGTCATTCCACAGCTGGGTTTCTCAGGCTAAATCTGAACCCTGGATGCTTGCACTCAAGCTCAAGCCAAAACAATGGATTGGGAGAGGGAAAATTCAACCATAGAGAGGAAAACGATTTCCTTTGCATGTTCATAAGCATTCAATAGCCAAAACGGTCTCAATGGAACCCCAATTCCATTTCCCTTCTTCCCCACTGATATGTAACACAAAAACTCCCTTCCCCGGCTCAGAGAATGAAGACAGACACAACAAAACCATGGAGGAAAACGCCCAGGTGGCTCCAAACTCATGAGGGAGGAAGGGTGGTTGATGGATAATGGCTTGGGGAGCAATTCATGGCTATTTTCTTGCCCAAGAAGTAAAACACGATTTCCCATGCAGGATGGCTTGCCTATACTCGAATTTGGACAGCCATACCTCCCATTCCCCAAGGCATTAACTACTTCAACCAACTCTTGGGAGAAATCAATGATTGGGTACAAAATTCAACATGGGTAGTTGAGGGTTTGATGGGTTCTCTCATTGAAACTTGGCTTGAATTGATTGGCTCCAAGGGTTTGAATGTTTTCCCTCCTAATTCCTTGTAAAATCATGCCCCCATCTCTTGTTGCATTGCATAGCTAGTTGTGAGTATTTTATTAAAATGCATATTTACATGATATTCGAATTTTCATTGTGCCTGGCTAGCACGTAAATCATATGCATCAATAAATCGATGGCGGGGCCTTGGCCTTGAGCTCCTCACCATGATTCTATAACAATATTACATCATTTATAAATTTAATGCAATAGGGTCAAGATGGGGACGTGACATTCCCCTCCCCTTGGAATTACACCGTCCTTGGTGTTCCAATACTTCAGAATATATACCCACTTTACACATGCCTCAAAATTCACAACTAGTGGTAGGTCTGTCCTGTGTTTCATCTCTTGAATTTGAACTTTCAGGATCAAGTCCTCTGGCTTCCTCAAGCTGCTTCTGTTGGCTTTGATCTTCCATCTCTGCAGGTGGACATTGCTCCACAACAATCCCTTCCTTTTATTCACCTTCTAGCTGATCTACAAGTCTGGAATTCCATGGATGTCATCTTTCTTGCTGTTTTGACGACTATTTGAGGAAGATTTTTAGCCAAAACAAATAGCTTTTGGTCTGTTGCCATGATCAATGTGCAAAACTGGCTGTCACTTTTCTCACTTGCAACACTTGGATAGCACTAGTTGCACTCAATGGCTTTCAATGTCTCACCTATGAGACTCATCATGGCAATTCCTGTTAGGAAAAGCATAACACAATATTAAAATTAGTCAATTATTTTCCCAATTGAATTGGAATGTCCATGCTTTACTCATGATACCTCCACACATTTCATGCTTTCCCATATACACATGAACTCATTCATGTTCATCCTTTCACAGGGAGATAACTAATTCATCATTCACAATTCATTTCAAGCAATTAAACACAATCTATTTTCAGCTATGACATGCACTCAACAATCCTTTGTTTTTAAGATGCACCAGTCAAAAGGGAAAGAGAAGAGTAAGAGATTCCCCCTCTTAGTCTTGTTCCAATCTGGAGCCACACCATCACTTGTGGTTCTATGCTCCTTAGCCTCTTTCTCTTCAAAATGAATGCTTGACTTTCCCTTTCTGGCTATGACACTTAGTGTCTAAGGTCTGTCTAAGGATTTTCAACTAGGGAATCCTTCCCCATTGTTGCCTACAGAACCCTTGGCTGCTAGGACCCACACAGTTCCACTAGCACCATCTTTCATTATTGCCCATACTGAGCTCTTTAGGACGATCATATGTCCACATGCATACCTATGATGCCTTCATAGTCCTTGCTTCCAACAACACCTATACTCAAACATTGAATCAATTCACATGTTTAGTTTATTCTCATAGGTTTTATCTATAAACAAGAGCTTAGGAAATCATAACCAAATCATATACACACGTATATTCATATTAAATAAGCAAGAAGCTGCAAGATAACCAAATACTTATCTGTATTGGATGTCTTCACTTTATTCCACAAGATCCTTCTTGGCTTTCCAAGCATTGGATTTCCCGTGGATACAATAACGAATGTTGGGCTAGCATGCAGGCTACTCCACAATCATTCGAATAGCAATGCCAGGCTAGTACGCCGATTGGGTTTTATCAATTTATTAGGGAATGTTTGGCCAACACGCCGGCTACTCCACAACATCAAGTGGTTAATGTCCAACCAGTTACTTTCTGGATTTACCAACAATTTAGTGCACAACCAGTTACTCTCTGGTTTTACCAATAATTTTATAGCGCCCGACCAGTTACTCTCTGGTTTACCAAGAATTTTATAGCTCCAACCAGTTACTCTCTGGATTTACCAAGCATTTTATAGCTCCAACTAGTTACTCTCTGGTTTTACCAAGAACTTTATAGGTCCAACCAGTTACTCTATGGATTTACCAAGCATTTTATAGTTCTTTCAGGGTCCTTGCTTCCTGCAATGTCCAAGGTTGCCAACAAAGAAACAACAGTGTATCATCTTAGCTGTTAGAAAACTTATACCTGAAATCGCCATTATTCCAAACAAGAAATAAATGAAAATGAATACTTATCTGTATTGTGCATTTCCTCGCTACTCCACAGGTTTCCTTCTCTGCTTTACAAGCCTTGGATCACCTATGGGGTGTATGCTTGGCCAGCACACATGTTGCTCCACAACATCATCCGAATAGGCAATGCTAAGCCAGTACGCCGACTGGGTTTATCAGGCATCCCAAAAATCAGTATGCTAAGCCAGTACACTCACTGGGTTTATCAAGCATTTCAAAAATCAGTATGCTAAGCCAGTACACTGACTAGGTTTATCAAGCATACAACTACCATTTCCAAGCCAGTTCTTCGACTGGGTTTGTCAGGAAATAACACCCTTCACCAATACCTCCACAACATGCAAATAACCAATGCCAAGCCAGTACACTGACTGGGTTTATCAGACATCCAATTTAACAACATGCCAAGCCAGTACGCTGACTGGGTTTATCAAGCATCATACAATTCTTCATCCACATGAGGATGGCACTCCTTCTCCTGTGCAAACCAGCGGTTCCCTTTAGGAACTCTATAGGTGACTTTCTTAACTGCAAGCTAGCATGGCCCCACAATACCCACTCACACTACACAAGGATGATACCCCTTTTCTACAACACAGCTTCGCGGGCTTATCCATCCCTTCTAGTGTCCTTTAGTGTGAGCGTAGAAAGGTTACCTCTGCCCATACAGTCCTTTTGAGCACCCTTTCTTCACTTTGCCTTGTAACGTGCAACACCAAATTGCATTTGTATAAGTTGATAGCATAAGAAGGATAAGCAGGTTCATCAGTATTCCTGCTATAAAATTGTAACCACATTTCATAACATTCACTATCAAGTATTGAAACACCAGGAATGCGTCCATTCCTTAGGGTGTAGTCAATATTGACAACCCTAATATAACCCGACATCTGAAAGGTATGCATCCCTTTCCGATGTGAGCCATGTAGGACCTAATCATACTCAAGCAGTCTAGAATAATAATGAAATAATAAAACATGCTTTGCATATTAACTCTAGTAACCAGACATGCATATTCTTTAGCTGGGGTTACAGAATACTCATCCATTTTACAGAAGTATCTTTTTTTTATTAGCGAAAAATGGGGGCTCCCTTCTCTGAGTCAACAGTACTTCAAGTTGCCACTCCAATCCTTTCACGTTCCATAACCCACACATGCCTTCTTGGCATAATTTTACTGTCTCACTCACATGGTTTACCAACATGCAGTTCGGCTGAGACATTATCAACATTTACAATGGCATTTCACCTGAAACCCATTTCCAAAGCATGGGATCCTTCCCATCTAGTTTGGCTTCTACAAGCCATCACACATGGTCTTCCTGCAATGTGTCATCCTGGCACACTTATCAAATAGCCAAATAGTCAGCAACATTTAACAATAAACTTCAAATCTGATTGTTCCATAACCAATCAATGTCATTAATAATTAAATTCAATATGAATTTGCAATTCTGTCTACTACAGAAATTAATTTGTTTAATCATGAGGCCACCCTCATATCATTTGGCTCTTGTAAGTGGCATCACTCTGTCCATTATGGTTTCACCCTTGATTCCATACATGAACATCCACCTACAACATGTCCTCTTGGAACAATTTTATATAAGCCAAATAGTGATTAGCAATTATAAGCAAATTCACAAATCTAAAATCTACAAATCTGTTTTCCTACAAAACTTAGACTTGCAACCATGAGATTACTCTCATAAACTTAAATCAGACAATTTTCAGATTTGTTTCATGCATAAGTTACAACCATGAGAACCTTCTCATAACCTTTGGCTTCTACACATGGTAGATCCCAGTCTTTACTATGGACTTATCCTCATTGCCATACGCAAGAATTTTCTACCTGAAAACTGAAACTTCAATCAGCCAAACACATTGTGAGTATCTATGCATATAATCCTTTCATTTCCACAAAAGTCACTGAAGTGATCTCAAAATTATAACACTCAATAATTCAAACACTTTCAGCTATTAATATTTGAAATGCAATGAAATATACATCTCTATATATGCATAATTATCATGATAGAATTGCAAGACGCAGATATACTATCCATGCAATTTAAATATACTGTAAATACTCATTACTTCACATTCCATGCAACTCTGTCCTTCCAACAGGGTGCTCTGGTAGCCCATCACATGTCTACCTTCCTCATGCAGTCTTTCTCCTGCATTCACAACAACTCATGAAATGGTCTCAGTATTAACAATGGTTCACCATTTCATCTATTATCCAATTGCATTGAAACATATATATCACAACCATGCATTCACACAATGCATCTCAACCTATGCACCCATACTCATGCATGCAAATCTACGATGTCTACACAAAATCCTCCAGTGCATTCACCCAATGCATATCCCCAAGATTTACCAAATATTTCAAGGCATATCCGCTCAATGTAATTGATTCATGCATATTATACTATCATGTCATGCACTCCAAACACATTATGGCCTAACTAGGGCTATCTTATATAGCATGCACTACCACAACAGGACCATAAGTCATCACTTGCTTTGGTTGTTAAACTCACAACCAGCATACACAAATGGTATGATATAATTTCATATGAATGCATTGAGGTTTCTAAGAAACTGTAGGGTGTAAGGCTTCCTGCCTTCACTTACCCACACCTGACCATACTCGGTAGGTTGACATTCACATTTAGGCACTCAATAGTACATGCAACCAAATCAACATAGTTTAAACATAGTGGAAGGGATCTTAGCAAACCCTCTTTCCACATTCAAGCAATTAAGCACAAATACCATTACCTGTGTGGTTGTCATTAACATCGCTTGATGTTACCTGATCAGTTGGCCTCTTACCAAGGCTACACGGTCCTTTTGCCAACATCATGATCACAGATTTGTTGCACCAGCCTTTCCTCATAAGGATGTTGGTCATACTCAACAATCATCACCCACATCTGCAGCCATGCTTTGGTTATCTTTGGTCCTACAACCAATGCGAACATGACTAATTAGTAGCAACCACAATAATTATCTTAAGTGGCTCATTGCATATGTAAAACCTCACTATTTTACCACTATGCAATATCATATTCATTCGAAAACATTTTCACATGCACTGTGCAATGTTTAGTAATATGCCATCTAGTGCATATTCATCCTATCTATCTAATCTCTTGCATTTTCAATCATGCTTCCATGGTCTGATTCCCACAACCATTATCAACAACATTAATTGTCATCGACCATAGGGAATACCATTAATGGGATATTGCATGTGTGACTTCACTACCTTTATCCATATGCAACATCATGCTTATGCATAAGCAATTCACATGCACTATGCAATGACTCTTTAATCATGCCCACTAATTCATATGCATTACTCTCTTGTATTTCCAGGATCCCTATGCCATAAATTTCAGTATATAAAACTCAGAAAATATAAATACAATAGCAAGAGAGGAGTTAAGGAATTCTCCCTTTTCAATTCCCCCTCATGACATGGAGTTCCTCCTCCACATTGTAGCTGATCATTTTCTTGGCTTCCCTACCAAGCATACAAGTAATCATTAGCTATGATCTTCCCATGAATTAACAATTCAACATATACATATGTGTAATCATTCATTCTTGATATTTTCCAAATATGCAATTCTTATGTTATAAACATAAATAGTTTAAGGTGAGGAATCTCCCTCTTATCAACGTTTCATTATTGCTCCCATTGCTTTTCCACAATGCCTATTACAACCAATTACTTTTAGTAAGGATTCCACAAACCTCCTATGCAATTCCTGCTTCTCATGCCAAGCATAGAGAATGCATTTCACACTTTCAACGACTGTCTCCGGGGGATGACGGGGGTCAAGGGGGCTTGTGCAATCTGGCGCATAAGTTCCATGGCAATTTTTCCATTTTCGGCACTTGAAAATCTCACTAAAAAATTACAGAAATCCTCTGTTTCGAAGCAACTCACCGAGTTCTTTCGACCCGTTTTGAACCAACTTGTCGAGTTCTGTCGCAGTTTCGGACCAACTTGCCGAGTTCTGCCACAGTTTCAGACCAACTTACCGAGTTCTGCCACAGTTTCGGGCCAACTTGCCGAGTTCTTCTGCTGTTTCGAACCAACTTGTCGAGTTCTTCTGCCGTTGCGGACCAACTTGTCGAGTTCTTCCACCATTGCGAACCAACTTGCCGAGTTCTACTGCCGAAAGACACTTATAAAAATTTTGAAAATTTTCTTCCTTTCCCCTACACTTCTGCAACTTTGTCGGCGCAACTCAACCAAATTCGCCAACCATGTCGGCTCCACTCAGCGAGTTTCGTCGATCCGTTTCAGCTCCACTCAGTGAGTTTCGCCAAAATTTTCCATCTTTTTTCGCAAAACTTTATTAACTTTCTGTCGACTGCTTTGGCCCAACTCGCTAAACTTGAGCCGACTATTTCGGCGGAACTCGAAGTCTTGTGCTGAAATAGACTTAGCAGAAAGACTCAGAAACATTTAGAAATTTTTTGTAAATTTGAAATTTTCTTAAGGATTAGTGTTGAGCAGGAGGAATACTTACCTTTGCAACTGTGATAGGTAGCCCATGAAGGCCCAATGCTGCAACCAGCATCTCTGATACCATTCTGTCACGTACCCACCCATCTATCCAATGCAAGGAAGGGAACATGATGCCAATCTGTGGGGCTTTTTCATAAACTTATCCCATTCATTAGATTCATAAAATAAAAACACATGTGCAGGTGTATAATTCAAATAAACACAGCAGAAGCAAGATCCATTACATGCATATCCAGCATGCCTTGCTCTTCATAAACATAACAATCAATAATGAAATAAGATTGCAGAATTAAATACACATAAGAGTATACTCATCTTCATTATGCAATTGTCCCAAACAACTAGCTATGTCACTGCAACTTTCCACCCAACCATAGGCCAGTTGTGTTCATCAATTCTCTCAACACAATTGCCACCCCCGAGCTGGGCATGATTCTTACAAGGAAAGGGGGCATTCAAGCTCATGCACAGCCAAATAAACATTTCCTCTAAGACAAGCCAGTCCACAGCTGGGTTTCTCAGGCTAAATTTGAACCCTGGATGCTTGCACTCAAGCTCAAGCCAAAACAATGGATTGGGAGAGGAAAAATTTGACCACAGGGAGGAAAACGATTTCCCCTGCAAGTTCATAAACATTCAACATCCAAAACGGTCTCAATGGAACCCCAATTCCATTGCCCTTCTTTCCCACTGGTATGTAACACAAAAACACCCTTCCCCAACTAGGAGAATGAAGGCAGACACAACAAAACCATGGAGGAAAACACCCAGGTGGCTCCGAACTCATGAGGGAGGAAGGGTGGTTGATGGATAATGGCTTGGGGAGCAATTCATGGCTATTTTCTTGCCCAAGAAGTAAAACGCGATTTCCCATGCAGGGTGGCTTGCCCATACTCGGATTTGGATAGCCATACCTCCCATTCCCCAAGGCATTAACCACTTCAACCAACTCTTGGGAGAAATCAATGATTGGGTACAAAAGTCAACATGGGTAGTTGAGGGTTTGATGGGTTCTCTCATTGAAACTTGGCTTGACTTGATTGGCTCCAAGGGTTTGAATGTTTTCCCTCCCAATTCCTTGTAAAATCATGCCCCCATCAATTGTTGCATTGCATAGCTAGTTGTGGGTATTTTATTAAAATGCATATTTACATGATATTCGAATTTTCATTGTGCCTGGCTAGCACGTAAATCATATGCATCAATAAATCGATGGCAGGGCCTTGGCCTTGAGCTCCTCACCATGATTCTATAACATTATTACATCATTTATAATTTTAATGCAATAGGTTCAAGATGGGGACGTGACATTCTTGGAACGTTGGGCCAATATAACTTTACTAAATACATGATTTTGGTGTACATTCAATTGTAACATAATGGAAAGATAATGTTGCAATGCAATAATTTGTTCACTACATTGACTATGCTTAGACATGCTTGGTAACATCAATGCATGTATTAGTCAAAGTTGCTCATTATATTTAGAAAAATGAAGCCCTTTTACCTCAATTGTGTTTCCATCTTTTCCATCACATGGATACTCTAAAATGTACTTATATGCATAAATAAATGGATTTGCAACAAATTATGCATCATGATAACTAAAGGTGGTGCTTTAACAATCCTTCAAACTCATAGAAAGGCAGGGCCATCTACATTCCTCTTTAAATAGGATATGACAAATTATGGTAGAGGAATAGTTACATAAGAAGCACTATAGGGTGCCCCCATGTACAAATGCAAGCTGCTTGTGAAAAAAACACACAAGGATATGGTAGACGTGCAAAAAATGTAGTCAAATATGTGGAGTTTTAGTTAGCAATTTATGGATTTTTATTTTAATAGTAGATAGCACATCAAATGAATAAAATTCATGTGTAAACATGCTTTTATAGTAGTCTAGATGTACATGAGTAAATGTAAGGTAGTTTACATTAGCAAGTTTTAGCATAACTATGTTTCCCCTATTTTTAAGATAAAATATCTCTATTTTGGTTGTCAAATGAATCAAAATTAGATTTACTATTTAAGATAAATTTCCTATCCGGTCTACTTCTATTTCTATTTATTAAATAGCTATCAGTTTTTAGTTTCGTCTTATCATAACCACATTAGACAGTATTGTTGAAGTGTTGTTAGCGTTTTTAAAGACCTATGGAGTTTGAAACCAAAAAGAGAAGTATCAAAAAGTTTAAGATAGAGAAATGGCCACATTCATTGCAAGATAGTAGAACAATTTGATGGTGTTGGATTTAATCTCTAAATTTTCTTAATGAAGATATTATTGAAGAATAAGGCCCTGCTTAATATAGTTGAAGTGACTAAAACTAATATTACCCAAGATACAGATTTGATCGCTAAGTGGGAGGCACGGGGAGGTAGAGCTTGCTCCTATATATATTTTTAAGTTTGAGTAATGATGTGCGTTTGCATGTAAGTGAGGAAAAAACACCAAAAGATGATTAGGATCAAATAATTTTAGTTATATAAATGAATAATGTTAGTATGAGATTATATATTTGAAGAAGGTTTTTTCAATTAAAGATGCGGGAATCACACTGTCATACCCCAATTTTGACTTGGAATGTATTTAATCAAAACTATGTAAATGATGTAAATATGCTAGTATGGATTCCTGGTGTGGAGCTCAAGGCCAAGGCCCAACTAGTTAATGGATAGGCATGTATGATCATTGATGTATATATTTTTATTTGGACCATATGATTAGCTTAGCATGCCAATTCGAAATGTATGTAAATATTATGTTGGAAATTAATAAAATGGTCCAAGATGGTTGTGTAAAGAGAACTAGAGGGGCTATGATTCCACCAGAGGGAAAGAGAAAAGGGGGGTTATGGCGAAACCAAATACTATGTTTCCATGTGTCAACCTTAGAACTCATCCAAAATCTGCCATGTGCCTTAAATAAGCCAATCACCTTCTCTTGATTATTAATCCAATCATTGGATGCATATGTGAGGTTGGTGGGAAAAGTCACTTCATGTAGTTATTGAAGCATGTGGGTTGTGACAGTTATGTTAGCTTTCAGTAGTCCTATTTATTCTATGGTTAGAAGCTATGTCAGTTGTCTTTTCACCCTTACCTCATACCCTTGGATTCAACACTCTTTTGATCGTTCTCTCATGCAAGCTTCCACTACTATGTAGAGTTTTCCATTATTGTTCATGACCATTACCAAAACTGTGTTCAACCCAGAAATTCAAATTTGAAGACAGGGATGCATTTTTGGAAGGGAAAATAGATGGTTGTAGGTGAGCATGGAAGTCGGGAAAGCTAGAAACCTTTACCCACTGAGTCCTGCTACTTTTGGATGCTTGATAAGTCATGGATAATGTTACAGAAGGTTCCTCAATAGCATACAACAAATTGGACTCTTACTGCACACACTGGTAAGCACTATAAGGGTTGGATTTCCCGAGGGAACTGTCGATCAGTGAAGTGAAATGCCTTCCTTGTGTTGTGTGGGGAATTTGGTGTTAAATATACAACATCAAGAGACATTCTCCAAACCAATCTTCTGTAGCCAAGATTGATCCTCCCTTATAGAGGTGAGCACTTTGATTTCCTTCTTTGTAAAGGTTATTCCTTCCGTATAGAGGTAATTGATCAAAGTAATGATTTTGTAAAGTATTTTTGGACAAGTCTATGGACTTGTGTTTGTCAAGTCATGATTCTCATGTGAACCTTATGTATAAAGGTATCCATGGGATGGACCTCCCGTATAGAGGCGGACCTTCTGTATAAAGGTCATGCTAAATACTTGTTAAAAGAATTTAATGTTGTGTGATGTATTATTAACCATGATCACTAGATTGCTATTAAGTATCCTTTAGAGATTCATCACCTCTAAAGTAAATTACCTTAGCATATGATCATTTGGTCCGGAATAATATAATATGATCACAACATATGATAATTCTTCTTAGTATAATGTAATGTGATGGATAATTAAAGTTAACACATATTGACCATGTAGTAAGAGATAAATAAATAAAAGATAAAGCATAGAGATCAAGAGAATTCAAAATTTTCCATGAAGACACTTCAACTAATTAAAGAGAACTCGAATTGTTAAAGCTTCAGTTAAGTATCAATGCATGCCTCAATCGATGCTTCAGTTAAATTATCAGTTAAATATATGCCTCAGTTAACTAAAGAAATCATAGTGGTCACTTCAAGTAAATCAATCAACATGATTTCAGTTAACTAATCAGTTAAAGAGAGTTAACTAAGTGACAACCAAGAACATCTAGTTAATTAAGTTTTATTGCATGATGACATTTATGTTAAACTAAAAGATGACACGTGAGTTGCGACATTTGCATGTCGACACTTAAGTTAGTCACCTAAATAAGTGGGAAATATTTCATTTAAGAGGCAAGTTCATCCTAAGTGACAGCTCAGTGAGATAAAGCACTGCATGAGAAGTGGGGCGCACTTTTTCATGCAAGATTGATACATCGAGTTTGAGGGCGAGTTCATCCTAAAGTTAGAAGATAAAAATAGAAGAGAAGAATGTATAAATATGATATGCAGTATTGATGAATCCAGTTTTGAGGATTTTCCCCAGGGTATATCTTGTGTTATGGTTGTATGAATTTCATGTGATTGAGTTGTCTCATTGTTTCAAGTTTTAGAATCTAAAAGAATTAAAGAACAAAGGTCAACCGAATATTAACATGGTATCAGAGCTCAAGGCGTGAAGGAGCTCAGTTTTGCATGCCGACTAGAGCCTACATAGATCCTGAGAAGTTGAGCACAATATTTGAAGACTATGGTATTAGTCTCCGTAAGACCGGAAGGCCATCTTGAGGGAACCTAAAAATTCAACACTTGGAAGGAACACATATTTCAATAAATTTGGAACAATTCTATGACAAGGACTTCAACAACATTGACTTTTTTGTAAATCTTTAAAATATTCTATTAAATCTAGAAAAATTAGCTTAAAAGACTATTCCATTAAATTTGGAAAAATTAATCGAGAGAACTATTTTTGAAATATTTTTTTTTTATTAGTATGCATACATTTGAAAGAAAATATTAGATCTCAATTAGAACTATATGGGTCAGCCATAAATCATGATGAATCTATCTATATTGGAGGTGATCAAACGGTAGTACAAATATTTGTGCTATCAAATGATCTTATATATAGGAAAATAAGATAGCACAAATGGAAGGAAAAACATGAGGACTTCATCATGAAGATGGTTTTAGTAATGTCAAACCAATGAGTGACCATGAACATGCCAAACACAGACTTCTAGGTACAACAGTATCAATACACAATATGATTATGAAAGCAACTCTTATAAGAAATAAATCTTAGCTAAAGTAATATAATAGTATGTCTAATATCCAATCATGATATTATAGTTGTGTATAATATACCAAACTAAATGTTTTAATTTGGTTCCCAAGGACTCCAAGTTACCCCTTTCCCACAACCTCAGGGGGGTGGGGGAGTTGTTGATTGCACTGTTGTGAGGATCTCATTAGTGGATGGAAGGTGCCTCCTTTGCATTGTCTAAGTTGACACTAGTCCACTAGAAGATAATGCTAGTATATTTGTGTTACATTGTTTACCTATTAGTTCCTTTAGGAAGCACGAGGGATGAGGTGATCATTCAATTGTGGTGTTCGGTGGGGGAGGTGGTTCGAGAAAGGAAGATCTAAGCCTAACTCCTAAATATACAATGTATATTGAGGCTAGGCATTGTTAATATGGGTATTTAAAGAAAGTTGGGTAACATTATTCTATCTCCACTCAAATCCAAGTACATCAATTAAGAGTTCTTAATTGGGGATTCAAGTCAATCCATTATGATGGGAAATGTATCATTTTGAAATAAACAAGTGGCCTATAAGAACCAACTGACCTGGACAAGTAGGTAGTGTAGGAAATATATTCAAAGAGCGGTACATAAGGAAGCTTGGGTATCAATCTCTCCTGTCAACATTGGTAATTTTGCAAAACCAATAAATGGATATAATAGTGCCAATCAGGTATAGAAATAACCACGTTTGAGCATTTATTTCACCAATAGAATAAAATGATAAGAATTTTAAATGCATTGGATTATTAAGAGATAGATGTTGAAACACATTTTTCATGGATTTTAGTCGAACTTTGTCTATCCCCATTCTCTTTGATTATTAATGATTTAATGTAACTACAAATAAACTATCAATTAAGATATTTCTTTTCAAGATTATGTGGGTATTCAAAGTCAATCTTTCATTCTTCCATGTATGATAAATAATCCAAGTAACTATTTCCTCAATTAGAATTTTTTTATTACTTCTAGTAAAACTTTACTCAATAATTTTGTTTATTACTTTAGTGATAGTATTCAAGATTTCAAAAGAAAATATTTTCTCAATTAGAACTACATGTGCAAGCCATAAATCACGATGAATATATGAATATCCCTAATTTGTTAAATGTGAAGAATGGTGAGACAATTAGATATTTTACAGAGAAATAATGTAATTAAATTGCACATACCATATTAAATTCATGCTATACTGCAAGAGGTTCTCTATCTAATAAATTTGAGGCAACCAAAGAGTTTGAATCCATTCATTAGCCTGGATAATCCACTTAATAGTCATTATCAAGCAATTCTAAGATTTTTTTGGAAGAAATGCATCATATTAGTTTACATGTAGTTTTATTTCAAAATTTATATATCACATTTATACACTCATATTATCATATAAATAAGTAAAAGTCAGTAAAATAACTCCGTGTCGTGTTGGCTTTTATTTGATGAATCCATCTATGGCACATCTCCAATGACTTTGAATATTGCATTTAATACTCATTATCAATTAATGTCTTTTTTATAAATGCAACTTTCTTTACAACCTAGTTTTTTTTCAAAATTACATATCACATTTATACTTTCATAATAATGGATTTTATAGGCAATTTAAAGTCATTAAATGACTTTGTGCCTTCTTGGTTTATAGTATGATATTATTGCAATTACAAATATTCATTGATTTAAGTATGCATATTTATGAAAAATTTATGGTTTGGCAAATCAAATATTGTATACTACAAAAAGTTCTACTCATTCACCTATGACCCAATTCCCATTAATTTAGCATGAAGAATCCACTTAGCATTTATTATCAAGTAAATTATGCAAACTAAGTAATCAGGTAAATGATTCAAATTTCACCTTTGACATGTTTGATCCGAAAGACATTAGATTCATTTATTCACTAGAATATGTAGAATAGTAGTAAACTTTCCCCTTGAAAAATGAAAAAAGAAATCAATAAATAACTACACACTTGGATGGCTCATATGAGATTATTTTAATTACACATAATTAATTGAACAATGCAATTTGAAAAAAATATACAATAGAAAAAAAAATTAGTGCCTTGCAACAAAGTCACAAAGTCAATGCAAAAGCAATTATAAAAAATATTAAAAATGTATGTTAATATAACTGTCAATTCCCATATATTTCAAAAAAATATAAAATCATACAAATTGATTAATTGATAGCTATGCCCATGTTGTATAAATTGAAATGTACTTGTGAATAAATTTCTCAAAAAATATCTTCATCTGCTACATTGAAGTGGATGTTTATTTGAACATTCCAATGTATTCGCATTTCTCTATAAATAATTCATGATGTCATACATAAAATGACCAACAATCTAAGAAATACAATATAGTTTTGTTTTAAAATTACGTATCACATTTATACATTCATATTAATGCATATTATAGGCAATTTGAAGTTATTAATTGACTTTGTGTCTTGTTTCCTTATAATATGATATTATTGCAATTTTACAAATATTAATTGCTTTAAGTGTGCAAATGTATTAAATGCTATGGATTGGGAAATCAAATATATTATAGTTCAAAATGTTCAACTCATTCACCCATGACTAAATTCCCATTAATTTAGCATGAATAGTACAGTTATCTTTTATTATCATGTAAATTATTCAAATCTCACTTGTGTCATGTTTGTACCAAATGACATAAGATTTGTTGATTCACTAGAATATCAAGAGCGGAA
The DNA here is from genome assembly GCA_027924585.1 of Larix kaempferi. NCBI lineage: Eukaryota > Viridiplantae > Streptophyta > Pinopsida > Pinales > Pinaceae > Larix > Larix kaempferi. The sequence continues at coordinate 2,775,578 of BSBM01001242.1, read as the reverse complement.
GTAAAATTTCCCCTTAAAAAAAGTAAATAAAAATCAATAAATAACTACATGCCTCAATGGCTCATATAAGATTATTTTAATTGCAAATAATCCATTGAACAACACAATTTGGAAAACAAAAGTATACACTAGAAAAAACATTATTTTGTTGCACCAACGTCAATGCAAAAGCAATTATAAACAATAATAAAAATGTATATTAATGTACTATATTTCAAAAAATTATAAAATTGTACAAATTGATTCACCAATAACTATGTCCATGTTGTATTGAAAAATTGAAATGTACTTGTGAACACATATTTCAAAAAAAAAATCTTCATCTGCTACCATGAAGTTGCTGCTCTATTGAACATTCAAATGTATTCATGTTTCTCTTTGATACGATGAAGTGCCTTAAGAAAGGGGAATAAAACTTGCATAAGCCAAGTATCTTGCTCATGTCCTGTATATGCCTTTATCAATATATAGTTTGACCGATATCTGACGAATTGAGAACTAGGATTTGATGTATCTATTAGCAATACATTTGATTCTCCATATTTATCTCCATACTGGGACCACACATCACTCAATCGTTTCACATAAAATTGTATCATACTCCCTCCTTTGAATTTTGTTTGCAAATGAAAATGAGACCTATCCCATGTGAATTGAAATTCCCTGATATCAATGTTTGATTTTTCAAGTACTTGTCAGTGACATTCAATGTCCATATTGCAACATCATAATTTTTTTAGCAGTATTTCAATAATTCCGAATGAAAAGGCCTAAAAAAATAGCACATGTCACCGAATTCCCAATCTGGTTTTCTTTGAATTTGACTAGTTGGTTCATATCTAGTGTATGATGAGAACAATACTCCTTCCATTTCAAAGATCAACAACGTCTTGTGGATGATATCAATTCTCATCTGCACTGTGCAACCACATATATAACATTAACATAACTCCACCTCATTACTTTTAAGAACACCAAAACATAATATTAAAATCATTTTGAAAAATCATGTAATTCCCATTCATTATCACTTATTTTTTAATTTGTATACAAAGGAAATTTACGAGGTAAATGAAAATTAAAAAATATAGTTATAGTGGCCCCATTCCAATGAAAAAACCAATGGTATGTTTGTATGTACATCAACCTAATAAATTTATTCTATATTAACGGAATAATTCTTCCATGAACACATCATATCACTAATTTTGGTAAAAAACATGAGCTTTTCATTTTACCATTCAAAGTTGGGTGTTTGAGAAATCAAGGATATGCTTGAAAGTCTTTGCATTGGGAAGGGGACATTGAGAACCTTGGAAGACTATTTGTATTTTATGTCCTAACATGATGCTCATGTGAAATCCCTAGATTGTTACAACTTGTAAGAAGGATGTGGTTCATCTAGTAACATAATTGATAGAGGTGAGAAAGGAGAGTGAGAAGTAACACAACAAAGTAGGAGCATGAATATGAAGTCGATGACTTCTCTTTACCTTGTTTTATACAATAAAACAAGCTCTGTACTTAATGATTTTGTTACCAAACCGAGGTAGTATAGTTCACCAAATCCCTTCATCTTTTCTATAATCTACATGTTTTTATAGTATAGGACTAGGAGCAGAAGCTCAGATAGCCAACAGATTCCATCTGTCCTAATGGAATATGTATTTACTTTCCTGTTGCAGAGGTGTGGACATAAGCAAAACAACATTGGTAGTGGCTACCCCTTCCATTGATAACTTATTTAGGGAACTATTCGCTGACCTATGGGTCATTGAAGGATGTTGCTCTTATTTTTTGAAACAATCTAATATCTTGTCTCTTGCAGATCACAGCCCAAAACTTACTGATAAAAGTGGAAGTGAAGGATTAAAAGAGCAACAACGACTCAAAATACATGACAGTTCTGAACCTGAAACATAATTTGTGAAGTTTATAATGCTGAGCCAAATTTTTACATAAATATTTTAATGGGGGAATTATGGTCAAGAAAATGAATTTATAAAATTTTGAGTACATTAACCAGTTCTAATTCTGGAGGGTACCCTATTCAAGAGTCTGCAAAACCCAAAAACATTAACAACAAATTGAGACATGCAAACCAAGATGACAAATCTAGAAGAGAATCTTAATATTTTATTACAATCATCAACAAGAATCTTAAGTCTAAGTATTTGAAGGAAAAAATAGGAAAATTGAAGGAGAAGAGTTATTTCACAGAAGATTTTTCTTTGGTTGCTCAGGTAGAGAGCTTGTTCCACAGGGAAATAGACATTGTGAAAGCAAAGTACCCTAATGTTACCATATCCATTTAATTCTACCAATTTATTGAAAATAAGTCATTGCTCTTAATAAACTAGAAACTTATATTTAGAAATTACAGTGATTCATATTTTCCAAATGCTGAGAAAGAAGCTTGGAGAGTAGTTTCCATCTTGCACTCACTATGCACACTAAAAAACACTCTTTTTAAAGGGATGTTCTCTTTCCAGATTATAACTTATCACTAACTTTTGTAAGAAACACGAACTTTTCATTTTACCATATTATTTTTTGTTAAATACTCAAATTTTGTGTATCCTGGGAGGACAAACTTCAAACAGTAATAAGATTTCATTATAAATATGAAAATAAAAAACCATGAGGTGCGAAAATAATTAAAAGCACATACCTTGTCTTCAATTGTCTTCAAATTTTCAATCCTCCTTTTCTTTAATTTGTCATTTACAATTAAGAAATTTCTTGCAGAGCGCACATAATCAATGAATGGAGTTTTGAAGAACACCTTATTTGCATAATGTAATTGACAGCAAATGCGAATCACAACACTTGGTTCAACTGATGGATCCAAGAATCAAGCACTAGGTTCTTTATACTTTTTCTTTGCTTCCACAGAAACACTATATTTAGGATTTTTTAGAATTTATTTGGTTGCTTGAATGGTGTGCTGGCCATCAACTATCCAAAATTCGATGTTCTTGGCATTTATATCTGTCTCGTTTAGAATTTTGGCAGGGTTCACTAGTGGATTAGACTCGTTGATATCAAATGGAATCAGAAGAGCATCAGGAAATGATGTTTGAAATTTATCTAGGAATTATTTCACTAATAGTTGAACATTCAAATCATCCTGTGATCTCAATTTAAAAACTTTTGGGGCTTCTTTACATCTTTCAACATCAACATTTCATCTAAAAGAGGTTGAAAATAAATAACATTCCTTGAAGGCTTCGTGAATTTCATCACATTTGTCTGCAAGCTTGACCATCTGAGATTCAACTTTACTAGCCTTCTGGAATTCTACAGTAGGTATGAAATCACTACCTACAATGGCCACTTCTATGTCTTTTAGATATACCCTCCTCAAAGCAAGTAAATGTGCATCAAGTTTATCATATGGTATTTTATTAGGTAATTTTCCTCTTTGATGCAAATAAATAAGCATGGATGATGTTTCATGCATTTGACATAGCGGTATTTTAGAATGTTAGTGATACGTTCTAAAAGATATGCACAATTGTTTAACCCAGATTGATTTATCGAAGCTCTCAAAATTATCCAACTTAAAAATTGAATCTTATATTGTGTTTGAGGGATCCTTACTTGAAGCTTCTATCAAATCTGGTCTAAATTTCTTGTACTCCACTCGACAAGAAACTAATTTGACTTCATTTTCTTTCACAAACTCCACTTGAAAGATAATATCAATCTCACCATAAGCATAACAGTTAACAATTATTCCCAATATATATGGATTTTCGCCACTTGTGGATCCAAATAGATACATATCGGGGTACATATTCAGAGGAGTATCTATCTGAATATACCAGTCTCTCACAAAGTTAAATTTATTAGATGTATTAAACTGCCTAATCATTTCAAAAATGGAAGTGGTAATAGTTGTTGAAATTGCAATCTGAGGTGAATGCCTTTTTTGTTTTTTTTATGATGAACCTTTCATTTTGTTTCCTTTTGAACTAATCGACTTTGAAATCAATAATAAGTTATTATTAGCATAAATCAAAATGAAATTATATTTACAAATATTATCATATATTTTCCATAAGGATCATCTTATATAACAATTTCTAAAGGAGAATAGATAACGTATAAAACTACCATACCAGATGGAGGCATTGTTTGTGTATCAGTTTCTTTTCTTTTTTTTCCCAATACTTTTGTTCGAATTTCAACTGCACCAAGCTCCATGGTTTCTGAAAATAATAGTAGAAAATTGTCTATAATTTCAAATGGATTGAAAAACACGAAATACCAAACATTATTAAACAACCTGATAATACAGAACAAGGAAGTTAATGATGTATGCATTGTGTCTTATTTTCATTACATTTTTTTTTATACTTTCTTTGCAATCTCACTCGCATCATTGTTCTTGGCATCTAAAATCAATTGTAGAAACATATTTCAATAATTTTAGATGAATAAAAAATACATCGATTATAAAATATTATCAAATCCTTTTCTAACATTTCATTTCACAAATATAAAGTAGTGTCTTGATGGATATATACCTCTTCTGTTGCCTCGAGTTAACTCACTCCATTTCCATACTGCATCAAACTCCTAGTATCCTCTATATCTTTAGAATCTATCATAAATTACTCCTTGCTCACCATAAATTCTAGCTAAATCATATGACAAGAAAATCGTGTGCACTATCGACCAACCCATGTACAAAATGTGGTGCTTAACTTATATATATGTCAATCCAAAGGTATTATCTATAAAGGAATCTACTGAATAGATTATGAGTTCCTACAATTGTAGATTAAGAGTTTTATGTTGTTTAAGTCTATCCTCTTCAAATTATATTAAACTTTCCCATCATTGAAGCATATAGTGAATAACTTGTGAGTTTCTATAACTAGACATTAAAGGTTAACATGTACCTTCTTCAATTATGGGAGGAAGTTTACTTCTTCAGTATTCCTTTAGTGACTACAACCCAAGACTTCTATTCAATGAACTCTTCTTGTATTCTCTTTTTGGAAAGGGTTGTGAATGTGAACCTGTAGTTCAGGTTATCTTGTATTGAATTCCAAAAAAATAAGTTTACCTTGAGGCTTGGCATCAATCTTCTCTATTAATTTTGAGCTAGTCCCAGAGAAGACAGTCTCTTCTGCCTTTGTATAAATTTCTTTTGGAAGACTCTGTGAAAATCATCTCATCACTCATATCATATGGAAGGTCCCAGCAGATGTAAAAGGAGACCATGAGAATCTGGGATATGTCATTTCCAATAAATAAGTAATTATGACCTGGTTGGGAATAAATGGGGTTACCCTTTGAACTACCTTGAGCTCCTTTGTGTATAAATGTAGAGCCCAACATAAAATCAACTCCATACTTGAAGGAACAATAGAAGCATGTACTATGAAATTGGCCAGTTGCATGCAGTTCAATGTCAGTTACCTTGGACAAAAACTTGATGTAAAATCTAATTACTTTACATTAACAACATAAATTTTCAACTTGCCCAGCTTGTGACATTTTTTCACTGTCAAGTTTTCAAGAAGAGGGCATTTTGATACAAATTGTTCAACCCGTGATTAGTAATAAACACAAAACTAGTAGTTCTGCTTGATATATCTATTTCATAGTTGTGCTTTAAACTAGTTTATCCAATGTTAGGTTTTGAATTTATCATTTTGGAAAGAAGCTTTGAATAAACCTTCTACCTCACAAACCAGTCCAAATGCCCCAAGGAAGTTAACATAGGACAAGCAATGAAAAAACAAATGTGTGAGTGGCTTACTTTTGATTGTTCACCAGATTCACAAGATTTCAACTCACAAATTTTATTAAGGTAGTAAAAAGCAGCTATCCATTTCAATTTATGAACATAAACCCCCAAGTCTAAAACTGGACCTGTAGAGAATGTTCTGGCCTCTAGAAATATTCCCATGTCCAAAAATAACTCTCGTGCTTCTTCTTCCAAGGTATATGTGCTTGTTTCCATGCAAGCATTGTTTTTTTTATATTCATATATGGCTTGTCCTTCGCAATAATCCATGCTCCAGGAGGCTGACCATGTAGAGATATTCCAATCACCTTAAGATTAACCAGTAATCATTTGCATTCTGTTATTATCTGTAATGAAAGTGTTTCCAATTGGTTAGCATCTTTAACACCCTAATTTATAGAGGCTAATCCTCAATTCCAAATATGTTTCATTGTCATTCTGCCACAATAAAATCAAGAATTGTGTTGTATTGCATTGAAAATAGAAGGTAGAAGTACCTCTTTGACTATGTTGTCATCTGTTGTTTCTAGAATGGAATTTTAATAAAATGTTGAATGGAATAAAAGGGACATGGCATCTGGATCTCTCAAACATTATAGGTCATATCGATAACTAGATTTAACAACAATGGTGTTTCTAGTTGTGATGAGTCTCTGAGTGTCTTGTAGCATTTTTCCTTCAACAACAGTTTTTCAAGGTGATCAATTTACAAGAGATCATCCAGCACCACCAAAGTTGGGTTCCATTTGACAAAGCATTTGTTGGAGTTGTATGCATGCATCTTAGATGTTAAAAAATCAAATTTTCTCCCACCAATAATCTCATCCCACATTCTGTCCCTCTAAAATGATCTGTAAAACAAGAATATAAATATATCAAATTAATCAGCATAAAATATTTTGTAGCACAATCCAAATCCTTCCATTGAAACACAGGCGTGATGTACCAGATAAGGGAACATAAGATATTTTAGAGGAATATTCTTTGGTGCAATAAGAGAGTGCTAAACCAGAAACAAAGTTCAATAAAACAAGCAGTATTCACTTTCTGTAGATTTTCCCAGGATAGCCAGATTGAGTTTTTGGATCCTATTTCATCACTTGTCTTGGGTGAGTTCGGCCCCCAACAAAGGTTTAATTCAGAAACTTCTAAAGAGTACCCCTTTATTTGGTCATAATAGTTGGAAACTTGATTGGTGATGAGATAGCTCTCAAGCCTAGAGGGATCAATAATTGGCTGGAAGACAGGGTTTGAAGGATCCTCTTTAGGTAATGGTTCTTCACCAGCAGCTTTACGTGCCATGTTGTCTGCTTTGTTAATCACAAGCAATAGTGAGTCAGAAATACATGGAAAATAAAAAATATTATCAGTATGCTCTAAAAGAGAAAACAGAGACAGACCATGGATTCATTGAATCTACATAATATAGTTACAAAATATTGAATTATGAGACGACAAATGAGTAGCATCTCACTGGTGGGAAATTTACCTTCTTTTTTGCAACCAAGCATGTTGTTGAGCTTGCTGTCGTGAAATATTACGATAATAATATTGAAACTAAAAGAGGATAGAGTTTATTAGAGGAGCATCCACATTTATGAAGATCAAAGGGGTAACATAAAAGACAAAAAAAATCCAATAACAAAGATGAAATACACCATTAAACAATGTACAAACCTTCTGTTGTTCCATAGAAAGATCATCCATGCAATCAATTAAAGACTCAAGATTCTTTTCCATAAAAGGATTTGTGGACAAAACTAGCCTGTCATAGTCACCCTGCCAAGGGAAAAGAAATGAACAATCAAGATCAATATTTATAATTCAATACCAGCACCGAATCATTAATTCTAATTTAACGCCATAATGTATGACTCAAGTAAACTAAAACGTCCATACCTGGGAAACAAGTGAATCAGTTTCCAACTCAACCATAATTGAACTAACAAGTGCAGAGTTTGAAATTTTAACCTGCATTGCACCCATATAATTAGGACCTCAAGAAAGAATTAGCAACATGATTCCATAGACTTACTTAAGTGGCAATGACATTTCACCCAACATAACACAATATTCGATCTTTATATTTTACTGTCTTGCTAATCAATAGATCATTTCCCATGAATGTTTCAAAATACTGAATAATTGCAATTTCCACAAATAAAACGACTTCAAAGAATGAGATAATAGTCACATGTAAGACTCTAAGAATCTTCATTCATGCAATGATATTCATACAAAATGATAGTTAAGCATGAGAAACTCAGTTTTTGGTCTAAAATAATGTGAAAAGAGCAAAAAATACATTTTTTCATTTTGCAGCAAGATACAGGCGAGGACCAATAAATGCATTCTTGTTGGATTCTCTCTGTTGTCCACATATAATTGATAAACATACAAGGATTCAAAATTTGAGAATATCATGCATTAAGTAGTTCTTATGCATGTAATGTAAAGGATTGCTGAATGGCAGTTTCGGTAGATTTCCAGCAGGCCAATGTTAGACATTTGTTATTTTGGAATGTTCCCCTAGAACAAAATCTTCTTGTCCATTGTTCCAATTAAAAATATATCACTGAAAATAAGACAATCACTTTCCTCTTAAAAGAAACAAATTGTAACCAGAGAATCATGTGTTTAAAAGTGAATTAGACAAGCTATAAATACAAGAGATTAATTATTTTCATATTTTTTGGGGTGCTAAATTTTCATAAAGAAATGGAAAACAAATGTTTATTTATGACATCGAGCAGCATAACAATTACATACAGGAATCTCCTCAAATATATCCACCCATGTCAAATTCTTCTCCCTCAACCTGTAAAAAGATCAACATTCAAAGTGATTCCTTGGATGCTTTGAGGAAGAAATCTTGCTTGCACAATAATGATTAAAATTTGCCTAACAGACCCAATTTTAAGATTCTTAAAAATACACTTTCTTTTTCTAAAATAGTCTCTAGCCTTTCAATGGATGCTAGTGGAGCCTCTAGTATATTTCCATTTCTTTCACTCCTAGTTAGTCATTGGTAAAAGTCATTCTTCTCTAGATCTCTTTGTACTTCTCAAAACAACACTCACAATTAGCAGCACAATTAATAGAACTCGAGAGTTATAACCAATGGTAACGGTAAGTTTTGTGAAATTTCATTCATATGCAAAGATAGGCACAATAGGTCATCTCAACTAGACACTAAAAACACCATATTCATAGAATCACTTCCAACATCCAAAAGGATGGTTTTTATGCCCTCCTAGTCCATTATCATCCTTTGATGCGCTTACATATAACACATGTATGTACAGTTAGTGTACTCAAGGTTTGTATGTGGAACAACTAGCTCCAAATGATGATAAACAACATTATTTTTTTATATTTTTTAAGGAAGGCTCCAACATTTAATTTCTGAAGGATGCTCCACCTTATTGGCCTTTATTACTTGTTATGTGGGAAGATTATAAGAAAACGAGTTTCCCTATGAAGTGTCTTTTAAATCATGTGTGTGAACCATATTACCCATTTGTTGAAGAGCATCCCACATTCAAGAGATTAAACCATGTATTGATAAGCAATATGAGCGAAACCTTACAAAGATATCTATAAGGTTATTTGTTGCATAATCAATCTGACTAATTTCTTTCCTAATTGTTGTTTATCAATAAGCTCTACTAGCATTCAAAAGTTTCAAGTAGCCTTTCAACAACATGTTATAGATGTTAAATAAGTAACTTAGAACACCAATGTAAACTAAATAATTTTTGCACTACTCCATAAAGATTAGGTTGGTAGTTTCAATAAGTAAGCCATCCTTAACCCAAAGTCTACAAGTGAAGGCATATGAATTCCCTCAACAATTGTTAAAAAAATATGCAATGACAAACTCAAATCCCTTAATAGTAATATCAAGACCAAGGAAATACTAATTTAAGCCAAGAACCTATTTGGGTCCAACCAAAACATAAAACAATCAAGGCTTGGTCAATCCATAAGCAAACAATAATGCCTGTGACTTAGATTATCTAAGACCCTAGTAACTTTGGGTAGAGAAAAAAAAAAGATGAAAAGGAAGTATACAGAGCATTAACAAGACAAGGTGAGAATTGCTAGAGAGGGATCAATAGAGGGAACGTATGCATGGGTATCTACTGGAAGAATTATAATACTTTTATCATGGAGCTAGGTAATTGCACGGTAATTGGAGGAGGTTGTTGTAGATGTGATTTTGGATAGGTTTTAGTTTATGTTATCCTATATGAGGCCACAGGGAAGAAAATACTAATATGTGACTAACTAGAGGACCTCAAAAAGCACGGTACACAAGAAAAAAAATTTAAATGTTTAATAACAGGATTTACCTCTAGCAAAGCCTCTTCATGTGTCATACTTTCAATTTCCAAACCATAAATGTTGATTGCATTGCCCTTCCCTTTCACCAATACCTTCTCATGTGTTTCTCCTAGTTGCACAACACCATTAAAAAAGACATGTCCTTGGCATCTCTATTTCCTCCAATTTTATGGTGCTTCTAGTGAAATTTACCTTGCAAATTCATCTTCAAAGTCATAAAATTATTTTCAATTTAATTTAAGGATGGATTGAGGGGTTTGAGACATGTCATCGTCACACTTTGGCACTTAGTATAGACGTGGATCTATCATATGAGAGCCTTCTATTGGGTGGAAAATATTCCCTACATCAATGTACACCAACAGGCAGAGAAAATTTTGCAGTATTCAAGAGCTTGACTAGTCGGACAGAAAAAGCATGGAAGTTCCTGATACAAATATTACCCTACATATTTAGGCATAGGTAGAACCAATATGAACATGCTTGTCTTGTTACCTGGTCATCACATCATAAAATCATTAAGAGATGGCATCTTCAAACAACTCCTAATATATTCTTGGTAGTGTGGAAGGTAGAAACAAAAATAGAGTAATTAGGTTAAGTTTGGAAAGAATGGACACAACTAGTCACTTTTCATACTTATTAATCCCACATAGTTTCAATAGTGACCTTAGAGATTTTATCTTCATGAGATAGTCCTGGATAGTGTTAAAGATGCATGGGATAAAGATGATGAGCCCATTCTCTAGATGGTGACCTCTTTAACACATTCTACTTAGCAAACAATTCTTCCAAAGTAGTATAGATCTAATTAGGTGAACTTGCATGTTGAATTTGGCAAAAAATATTTCCAAAAATAGAGATGCAACAAACCATAAGCTTCATCCCATCTATTAAACCACTTCATCTTTTCGACATCCAATCTAGGTTTAATTTTAGTTCCCATAGAGATTCTATATAAGACTTAGTTCCTCACAAAAATAAATGTCTTTGACTTCCACCTAGTAATTTAATATCATAATAAGGGTACTTGACTTTGATCCATTTCTATAGCATTTGTTTTGCTACAAAAACAAATTTTGTAGTAGGAGGATCGCATCTTTAGAATAATGACCTTGCTACAAAACTGTGATATTTGTAGTAGAAATCAAGTTGCCTTGAGACCATGAGAAAGTGTTCAAATAAACCCTTATGTACCATAATAGAAAAGTCTCTACAATACCATGGATCAACTAAAAATTAAAGGCTCTTATAGCATAATAAAGGACCTCCTTCAAATTCATGAAATATGTTGCATAATAGACTTTGGTAGCATAATGAATGAGTGTTTTTAGCACCATAAAGCTATTGTGTAATAGTGACTTCTGCAATCCAATAGAATGGGGCTCTAACACCACAAAATCATCTCTAAATTGTGAATGCAAAATCTACTAGCACCATGAATAATCACCCCATCTAAGGAGGTGAGATTTCTTTTGATGTCCATGTACTGCACACTGTGTGCACACTAGCCAATGAAACCACAATGAACCCCCTCAGAAAATGATTTTCTTCTATTAAAAAACACTCTTTAAAATTTCACAAACTCTAATACCATGTGAGATTTGGGTGAGTAACTGAAATGCATACATTTATTTCCTTTGTCTATATATTTTTGATGTAGTGGCTACAGAACCACCCAAGATCAAAAGTTCTAAATAAAAGAACATGGACCAAAGAAGTAAAACTAGATTGTTGTGAAATGGTATTTATATGCTTATTAACTAACTGATTCAACCAAACGATATTAGTATAATAAATACAAATATAATTTCCTTCTATAGAGATTCAGGAATGAAAATCCATGAAAGAGAATGACATGAATATCTCCTTTAAGAAAGGAAGTACAAAAAGGCTAAGTAATATTAATTGCATATGTGCATGAAAGTAGCGAAACAAACAATGCATGCAAGGAAAAAGTTGCACTAAATCAAGTGCATTGAAGTAAGCAAGAACATGGAAATATGCACCAATGGTTTCCCTAGGTAATTGCATGAACATAAAAAGGATGCATACATTAATACCTTGATTTATGTATATTACTAGGAGGCCAGTTGTAACGGTTTATGTATCACAGGTTTATAATTTTTAATGAAATGGGATTTGGCATTAGGGGATAAAGATAATTGGAAAAATCTTCGCAAGGCCACCTTGTCCATATTTTAAATCTTATCAATGGTTGATGTAAATTTATCAAACATGAGTATGAGATTAGTGGGTAAATTTATCAATGGATTCTAGTGGAGCCTCTAGTATCTTTCCATTTCTTTGACTCCTAGTTAGTCATTGGTAAAAGTCATTCTTCTTTAGATCTCTTTGTGCTTCTCAAAACAACACTCACAATTAGCAGCACACTTAATAGAACTCAAGAGTTATAACCAATGGTAACGGTAATTTTTGTGAATTTTCATTCATTTGCAAAGATAGGCACAATGGGTCATCTCAACTAGACACTAAAAGCACCATATTCAGAGAATCACTTCCAACAGCCAAAAGGATAGTTTTTATGCCCTCCTAGTCCATTATCATCCTTTGGTGCGCTTACATATAACACATGTATGTACAGTTAGTGTACTCAAGGTTTATATGTGGAACAACTAGCTCCAAATGATGATAAACAACGTTATTTTTTTAATTTTTTTTAAGGATGGCTCCAACATTTAATATCTGAAGGATGCTCCACCTTATTGGCCTTTATTACTTGTTATGTGAGAAGATTATAAGAAAAATATTTTCCCTATGAAGTGTATTTTAAATCATGTGTGTGAACCATATCACCCATTTGTTGAATAGCATCCCATATTCAAGAGATTAAACCATGTATTGATAAGCAATCCGACCGAACCCTTTCAAAGATATCTATAATATTATTTGTTGTAGAATCAATCTGACTGATTTCTTTCCTAATTGTTGTTTATCAATAAGTTCTACTAGCATTCAAAAGTTTCAAGTAGCCTATCAACAAAATGTTATAGATGTTAAATAAGCAACTTAGAACACCAGTGTAAACTAAATAATTTTTGCACTACTCCATAAAGATTAGGTTGGTAGTGTCAATAAGTAAGCCATCCTTAACCCAAAGTCTACAAGTGAAGGCATACAAATGCCCTCAACAATTGTTAAAAAAATATGCAATTACAAACTCAAATCCCTTACTAGTAATATCAAGACCAAGGAAATACTAAATTAAGCCAAGAACCTAGTTGGGTCCAACCAAAACATAAAACAATCAAGGCTTGGTCAATCCATAAGCAAACAATCATGCCCATGAATTAGATTATCTAAGACCCTAGTAACTTTGGTTAGAGAAAAAAAAAGATGAAAAGGAAGTATACAGAGCATTAACAAGACAAGGTGAGAATTGCTAGAGAGGGATCAATAGAGGGAACGTATGCATGGGTATCTACTGGAAGAATTATAATACTTTGATCATGGAGCTAGGTAATTGGAGGAGGTTGTTGTAAAAAGTATGGTACACAAGAAAAACTTTTAAATGTTTCATAACAGGATTTACCTCTAGCAAAGCCTCTTCAGGTGTCATACTTTCAATTTCCAAACCCTAAATGTTGACTTCATTTCCCTCCCCTTTCACCAATACCTTCTCATTTGTTTCTCCTAGTTGCACAACACCATTCAAAAAGACATGTCCTTGGCATCTCTATTTCCTCCAATTTTATGGTGCTTCTAGTGAAATTTACCTTGCAAATTCATCTTTAAAGTCATAAAATTATTTTCAATTTCATTTAAAAATGGACTGAGGGGTTTGAGACATGTCATCGTCACACTTTGGCACTTAGTATGTATGTGGATCTATTATATGAGAGCCTTCTATTTGGTGGAAAATATTCCCTACATCAATGTACACCAAGAAGTCGAGAAAATTTTGCAGTATTCAAGAGCTTGACTAGTCTCACAGGGAAAGCATGGAAGTTCTTGATACAAATATTACCTTGCATATTTAGGCATAGGTAGACATACTTGAACTCAAATAAGAGTTGTTGGCATACTTCAGCTTTGAACACACCCATTCTTGGAAATGCTATTGTTTTATTGATGTTTGAAAATACACAAATTTACCTTATGCATGTTGGAACATGATACACTTCTACTGCCCTCAAATAAAAGAGCTCCATAATAGAAGAACTCATCATAATTCCCATATTATTGTTGCCATAATTATCAATAGGGCTGAAAAAAGGGTTTCATTTCTAACTCAGAGTGCTAATATGAGTGCTGAAAATGTCTCTCCTCAAATCACTTCTACACTCGGCTATGCATAGATATGGAAAAAAAGGATTAATTATTTTATTATCTTGTCATTGATCTGAGAAATTGTAGATGTACTACTTGTTTACATTCATTATATTATGATCTTCAGTTACACTAATATATATTGTTCACAATTTTTTAGTGTCTGTATTGTGGAAAACAATATAAATCTTCCCAAATTTTATCATGGAGAAGGTGAGATATCCATTCTTGTTCACTGGATCAATGCACCCTTACATCTGTCCCATGGCTTCAAATCAGAGCTTCCCTTTCATGCTAGTTTGGGGTCAAAATAGGCCCAAATGTTCCAATTGCTATTCAGGCCCATAAAGCTACCATAAGAAGGTAGTGCCCTATAAGAAAGCACTTCCTATAATGTAGTTGATGGGTTATGATCCATGGAAAGGGATTGGAAAATATGGCAAAGGAATCAAGGAGTTTATCTAGCTTGAAATAAGACCTCATAAGTTGGGACTTGTAGATGATGTAAATCCTCTCGTGGAAGGAGAAGAAAAGCCTCATGAGACTAGTCATCAAGTGCCTCCTAAGACACCTCAGCAAGAGCCCATGGTTATAAAGTCCCTTGACACTGAAGTACCTCTAGTTCTGAACAAATAAATACTTTTGAAGAACTAGATGTAGAAATTATTGAGAGGTTTAAAATAGATAACATGCCATTGATCGAAGGAATGGCAAGTGAGCATCTATCACCGAGGCAAGTAAATCGACTACAACACTTTCAACCCAGTAAATTCAAACCCTATCACAAACAAACTATTCAAACTTCTATTTTAGACTCTGAAAAGAACCTAGATCCCTAACACCCCTTAAAGGAAAACAACAAAGGCCCGAAACATAATGAATCCCAAAAAATATAAAGATAGGCATTTAGATTGTAGTAGCAATGTGAAGCTATGTAGACCAGATCAACATAATAAATTGAAACCCTAAAAAATTTGCTAGATCCTGACCTTAAAAATTCGCTAAGACGCACTGCAAAAGAAGATTGTCGATGTTTCAATGAAGACATCATGTTGGCTGCTCTACTGGGCAGACCCGGGTTTTAATGAAGCGCAGCAACAAAACCCCTTGGCGCACTGGCCCTCTCGGCAACGAGCTGCGCGGCAGCTCGAGGTCTCACCCGAAGTGGCTATGGGGGGGTTAAGGAATCAGGTTTCCTTAACCTGGGTGACGCGGAGATAGATCTTCCTTGAATGGTTCCTGCGAAATCGGCGGTCGGACCTTCCCGCAGGCCGCTCGGCGCAGCTGCGGGGATTCCTTCCTTGGCAGGTCTACTGCGCAGTTTCTCCTTTCCAACGCAGCAGGCAACTATCCCTTGGGTCGACGCGCTAAACACTTCCTCGCCCTTCACATCCAGCTCAGTAACGCAGTCTGCTCTCGCCGCAGCTACCGTGCGTTACTACCTCTTTAGTACTTAAGACACTTATAGTTATCAAGGGATCTTTCCAACTCGCTCAAACAGTCACAAAGATAAGACAGAAGTCTTGCATACACAAATAATGAACTCTAAATAGTTATCATTCACGCAAACATTATAACAAGAAGATATAAGTAAAGCTCATCTCCTCGAGGAAAACCACGTCCACGGGAGTGTTATATTAACCAGAAAATGATAAAGTTATACAATATGCTGCGCACACAGCTGCAGCCTTAGATCCTTCTAGGAAACTCCATGCACACAGCTGGGAGCCCTTCTCTCCTTCAAGTCTCCTCTCTATGGAGATTACAAAGGCACAGACGTCGACTCAGACTGTCTGGCAACTCAGGGATTAGCTCCTCGGCTATCCGATTTCCTCTCTAGTTCTACGCACTGGGTAGAAAATACAGTGAAGGATAATCAACACATGATCTATCCTTTAGACTGGCTATCTAACAGTCTAACATCTAGCTCTCTCTAACTCTCTAACCCTCTAACCATTACAATTATTCATATATATAGGTGGCCATGACGGTCACACCTTTACAAAACTGTGGGCCTTTCCCAACAGTGATTCCCAAAAACCCTAACCACGCACATGGCTAGGTGTACTGTAGGCGCCGCTTGCAGTCACATCGCCGCTTCCTGCAGGCTCCATGAATTCCGACGCAGATTGTGGGTATGGGCGATCGTCCTTCGCCTTCAATGCTCTGGTCCGTTGCTCCTCCTTGATCCGAGCAACCATAACTTCTGTACTGGGCCTTTTAAATGAGGGTAGCTGAGCCCTCTACTCCATCACCTTATTTATTATGGTAGCTGAGCCACCTTCATTCTTCGATGACGTGCGCGCGAGCTCCGCAATTTTCGGTCCGTGATCTGCGCTGAGATCATCCATCTGGCACCGTACTGCGCACCGTCTCCTTCTTACCCAAAACTTAGTGCTTGTCCCAAAATTAGCACTTTCCTTCCATACTCGTGCTTTTTCCCAAAATTCGCAGCTTTTACTATAGCTGCGACCTTGGCCCCAACAGGCCCCCAACACTCACTTGTGGCTCGCCCTCGAGCCACTCGCACTAGCGCGTGGTCGTTGGATTTGCGCATCTGCGTTTGCTTGAATCTCCGCGAATGTTTTCTGCCATTTCGCAATAGCGGAGTCCAATTCCTCAATACACTGATCAGCTGTTTGCACTGTTTCTGCGGTTGTTTCATCTTTAGTGAGTGTATCAATGATCTCTTGAGACTCGGCAATCTCTTTGATTTTTGTCTCAACCTGGCCAACGATTTCAGCATACTCATCCATGAATGGCTGAATGCTGTTGGTGAGCTTCTCATCTTCAGTTCTGAGCTTGTGCAGTTGCTGCTGCATTTTGCGCACTTCGCCCATTTTCTTCATTTTTGGTAGGCCTGTTAGGGCCTTAGCTTCTTCATTGAGAACAGTGAGAGACTGTTCTGCAGCTTGCACCTGTTCTGACAGTCCCACTTTAAAAGGGAGGTTCACAAGCTCTGACCAAGCTTCCATAGCCTGGTCCATCAAGTTCTTGGCTTCCTGTACTCGATCTTTCATCCGTGTGGAAGCTCTGCTCAATGCTTCAAATTGTACCTGCGCATCATCCGTAAGATGCGCAGCAACGCGAGCTTCTAGCTCAGCAATCTGGGTTTTATGGCCTTCTGCCATAGCAACTATTTCTTGCTCCAGGGTTTTCGCCCTTTCGCCAATAATTTGAACTTTTGCAACCAGAGGGAGGTCTGGTTGAATCTCGCAAGCCGGCAGATCCTGGGCAATCTCTTCTATTGCGTTTCTGATGCCGGTGTCTTGCGCCTCATAGAGTGCAAGCTTCGCAGAGATATTCTTATGACTTTCTTTCAGCGCTATCTCCTGCGATTGCAGTCGTTGGTTTGCCTGGAAAGTAGAGAGCTCTCTAGCTCTCAACTCAAGAGAAACTTTTTCCTGTACAAGCTGTAAAGTCTCTATAGGAATTATAGACAAATTAATTTCTACAGGTCCAACTGTGCTTACCTGTAGTTCAGCTAGAGGATCTGGAAGTGTCATGCTGGTAGGCGGAATATGCACGACAGTGTGCCTTTCTGTGAGTTCTTCAACTCGCTCATCACTTGGAACTGGTTGTGGCGCCTGCGAAGTAGATGCTGGCGCATGGGTCTGCGCAATCCTTCCTGCGAGACCTTTCAATTCTACAAACTGTAAGTCTAGAGCACTTCGGATGTGAGCATGCGTGTTCCGCATCTCACGAAATTGCTCTTTCAAATATTTGTCGATCTCCGAGGGAATGGCCTCAGTGGGATGCGACACTTTCTGCTTCTTGGTGGCTGGTTCTGTTGAGCCTTCATCGCTTCTTTGCTCAGGGGCTTCCTTGCCCTTATCCTTTTATTTCGCAGCGGCGGGTGGCATCGCAGATGCGATGTCGGCTGCTGCTCTCCATTCGTCCGACCATGACTTAATGGTTTCTTCGACATCTTCTGTGGTCATTCTGTAAAGACCTAGCGCCCAGTCGCCTGGAATGTCGCAAGGCCGAAGGTAAATTTGATGGATGTCGGCAGTAAAAGCCAACTTGCCTTCATACAATGTGGCTGTCTCCTCACTCAGCCTTGGCATATCTTGTATGGTATCTCGGAGGAGATAGTAGTACTCACAAAAGACAGCGCGATTCATCTTGCGCTTCGCGGGATTAGGGGAATCCCAGAGGTTGATGTAGCGCATGCCGGCAACCTCTCCTGCGCGGCGCGGAAGGAACTGAGTATTCGGGGGCTCCTTCCACCCGACGAGAGCGCATAAAATTAGAAGCCACGAAAAATGGAATGATTGGGCTGGATTGTCCTGCACATTCAGGCAATCAGCCAAAAAAGAATTCAGCAGGAAGAGAGACCAGTTGTACTGTTCTCCCTCCGCAGCTGCGATAGCGAGCTCTACGACAGCTCCAGTAACTTCTTTTGGTCGGCACTTGGTGATAAGTCTGCCTGCAAGCAGACTTCCTGTGAAGCGAAGTGCCTCATCTTCGACTGTCGTGAGGTCATAAGCCCGACCTCCTCTTGTCAAGTTATATTTCTGGACCAGCTTTGCAGCCAATTTTCGGTCCTTTTCCTTTCCCACAAAATGGATATTGGGATCCTTACCAGCCTTAGATAGACCAGTGATACGGTGTATCAAATCAACATTTAGATCAATTGGCCTCCCGAGCCAAAGGTAACCTCCATGAACGCAGGATAGCAGTGTTTTAACGACTGCGTTCACTTCATTGCTACGCCCAAAGTGCGGTAGCTTCAACAAATTCAAGAGTCCAGGGCGCTCAAGATTTGCTGCAAATCCCTTCGGGATAAACTCATCAACTTTTCTGGTGGGATTATGGACGATATCCAGATATCGGTCCAACTGGAACTGAGGATATGTCTTATAGTCTCCAAGGTTAAAATCAGAGAATTTAACCAATGGAATGTTTCCCAATAGTTGGCCTTCTACCCGCACACTAGCCGGTAGTGGCGGTAGCGGAATTGGATATTTTGCATTCTTCGGAATCTGCACATCCGGCGCATCATCTGGACGCGGCAGAATGTAGTTCACCATAGACGCGAGCGACTCTGGAACAGGTTCCTCTGGCTGCTGCTGAGATGCTCTTGTGCCTGGAGATGTTCTGGGATCAGTAGCACCAGGGTGTACGTAGGTCGACGGCGTCACCGGAGTGGCCATGCCGAAATTTAAGCCTCGGCGTAGAAATTGACGAACAACTTCTTCAGTCGATAAATTCTCCGTCGTGAACCAATGTAAATAACAAAACTCTGGACAGTAAATGGCGGACCTGCGTAGGGTATGGATGCTGAAAACAAGGGAAAATACTCTGCACACTCGGCTCTGAAAACAATAATGCAGATCTTCAAACACAACTTATGCAACTCGAGACAGTAACCTGAAAATGATACAAGTGTGAGGTATTTATAGCCAGCGGGGATAGTAAATGCGACCAAGTGGGGTTACGTAGCTGTAGGCGACTATACGTAAGTTGACAACACGCTATCCTCCTTGCCGTAGCGGTGCATTTAGTGTGATTGACGGGTTCTGACAGCCTTCCGGGAGAAGCTAATGCTTTCGGCGCCTGGGTTAAATGCAAATCTTTCGGAGATTAAGCCGAATCCGCCAGAACGGCTAGAATTAAATAGCGGCCTTATCCTTCATTTATTCAAACGCGGCTACATAACTGCTGTAATTCAAAATTTCCTGCGGGTCATTTCAGCTTAGGAAACTGTGCCTCTATGGGTCCACAACAAAACTCTTTTAAGCGGCAAATTATGAAAGGGGACTTCGCAAGAGCGATAGTCCAATGGTCCACAAAGCAAAACTTCGCCAGAGCGGACCGCTAAGCTTTGTTCAAGCAATTTTTATTCAGGATGCGCGGATATTTCAAGGAACTGCGCAGGAAGCTGGAAACTGAGGGTGTGTCGCAGCTTCCGTGTAGACTGAATGCGATGTCTCTTTCAACTACACCGGACATCTGCACTATAGCAATATATTATGTCGACAGGGCGGAGTGGCCGTCGCAATAAAGCTTAAGCCGACTCCCGTTTATCATTGTAGGTAGGAATTCTCCATCCAGCTTGGCAAGCTGAACTGCACCTCCGTCTGTTATTTTTATTACCTGAAAAGGGCCTAACCAATGCACACGAAACTTGCCTGGAAACTTGATGAATTTACTATCATAAAGGAGTACCAAGTCTCCTTCTTCAAAGTGCTTATGCTTAATGTGCCTGTCATGCCAAGCTTTCTGTCTTGCCTTCTGTACCTGTTGATGAAATCCGGCCAAAAGTCTGTCTTCTTCTAAGGAAAGCAGTTGCGAAAGTCTTTCATTCATAGTGTCAGGATCTGCCATTTCTGTAATTTGCGCAATTCGGAGACTGGGGACAATGTATTCCATGGGCATAACTGCTTCTTGTCCATACACCAAGCTGAAAGGTGTGTGACCTGTTAGTTTCTTGCAAGTAGTTCTGTAAGCCCATAATACAGCTGTGACTCTAAGGTCCCAATCATCTCTTTGTTGATTACAGATTTTCGTCAGGGCATTCTCAAGAATCTTATTGAATGCTTCCACCGTACCATTAGCTTGAGGATGGTAGGGTGTACTCTTATGGTGATTAATTTGAAATTCTTGAGTAAGGGCCTCTATAGTCTCATTGAGGAAATGTGTACCTTGATCACTCATGAGGATCACCGGGCATCCAAACCTAGTGATAATGTTCTCGAAAATGAACTGCGCGGCAGTAGCAGCGTCACAGTTCTTAACTGGCTTCGCCTCAGCCCATCTGGTGAGGTATTCAGTAGCTGTAATGATATATCTTGCGCCAGTTCTTTTTCCTGGTGGGTTAATAGGTCCTACAAAGTCAATGGCCCATTTATCAAAAGCATGCAGTGTGGTCTGGGGTCTTAGCGGCATTTCATCTCTCCTTGAGGGTTTTCCTGTGCGCTGGCACACATCGCAACATTTACAGAATTCCTTAGTGTCCTTGTGCAATGTCAGCCACCAAAGACCTGCGGCTAATATCTTTTGCGCAGTCGGTTTTCCTGCGAAATGACCTCCTGCGGTACCTGAATGCGCTTCTGCGATGATAGAGCTCTTTTCATGTGGTAAGATACATCTGCGCAAAATTTCGTCAGGGCCCAACTTATAAAGCTGGCCTGCTATCAAAGTGAAGTCTGCGGCTCTAACAACAAGTTGCTTCTTTTGCTGGATTGTAAACTCAGCCGGCGCTTGTCCGGTAGTGAGAAACTCAAGAATATCAGAATAATATTCGTCTGCTGCTTGGATAGAAAACAATTGTGCGTCAGGCAGATTGTCCTCCAGACTCGTAGGTTCCTCTCCTGACTCTATTCTGGATAGATGGTCAGGCCCTGCATTCAATCTGCCTGGCTTTACAATAACCTCAAAATCATACTCTTGAAAGAGCAGTAGCCATCTGCAAATTCTTCCTCCTAAAACTGGTTTATTGACCAAATATTTCAGAGCAGAATGGTCAGTATACATTTTAAAGTGAGCTCCTAACAGGTAGTGTCTGAATTTCTGTAGGGCATACACCATAGCTAGTCCTTCCCTTTCTGTAGTGGTGTAATTCTTCTCAGCTGTAGATAGCTTTCTGCTGGAGTAAGCAATTGGGTGGTCAATACTTCCTTCTCCAGACTGTGTAAGCACGATTCCTAGTGCTATGGAAGAAGCATCAACATGAACATGAAAAGGTTTTCTCCAGTCCGGGAAAACTAGAATAGGCGCTGTGATCATCTTTTCTTTAAGTGTGTCCAAGCTCTGTTGGCATTCTTCTGTCCAGTAGAACTTCGAATCCTTCTTCAGCAATCTTTCCATAGGTGCTCTGATCCTTGCATATCCTTTGATGAATTTTCTGTAGTATCCTGTATGTCTCAATGTAGTGCGCAATTGCTTAACTGAGTTGGGCGCCGGTAAATTAGCAATGATGGCAACCTTCGCAGGATCCATCAGAAGTCCTTGTCTGCATACAATATGTTCCAACAAAATACCAAAGGGCGCACAAAATATACATTTTTTCAAGTTAAGGGAAATCTGATGCTGTCTACATTTTTCTAGCATCATGCGCAGATTCGCAATATGGTTCTTTAGTAAACCAAATACAGTCCAGTCATCAAAATAGACTTCTAAAAACTTGTGGATAAATTCTTTAAAAACAGCAACAACAACTCTAGAGAAGATAGCAGGTGCGTTTTTAAGACCAAAGGGCATTACCGTATACTGGAATGAGCCCCATTCAGTTGCAAAAGTAGTCTTGTGGCGGTCGTCCGGATGGATTCTGATCTGATGATATCCCGAGAACCCATCAGTGAAAGAGTAAGCCTCTTGTCCTCCAACATTATCAAGTACTTCATCTGTGAAAGGAGTGGGAAATGGGTCGTGCGCTGATGCATCATTGAGTTTGCGCAAGTCGACACAAATTCTTATTTCACCTTTCGTTTTCTTTTCTTGGACCACCATAGGACTAATCCAATCGCTTTCCTCTACTGGCTCAATAATACCTGCTGCAAGCATCTTATCAATTTCTTCTTTGACTTTTTCTTTGTAGCGCGGGTTCAACCTGTATGGGCGCTGCTTTACTGGCTTGGCATCTGGTTTGAGAGGTATGCGCATCACTCCTAAGTCTCCTAGGATGCCTTTCATTTCTGTGAACTTGGTAGGAAAGATATCCTGGTAGTCACGTAATAAATCTGAAACATGCGCAACAGTTTCATCATCCCAATAATCTCCTATAGAAGCAAACTTTGGGTCAGCTTCTGTGCCAATGTTGACTTTCTTGAGCTTGACGTGTTCTGTGATGGCAGGAATATCAAGCTCAGGACCTTCAATATTGCGCGTCCCTTCTGATTCTGGGATATTGAGGTTGCGAGGATCATCCTCCTCATCTTCGGCGGTGAAGTTATAACATTCCAGGGCATGTTCCATCTGGACAGCCCAATCTGGTTGGGAATACTCTGGTACTGGATAGTGTTCAAATACCTTCTTTCTAATACACTTCAAAGCCTGATCAATGCTTGGATGTTCTGACTCAAAGCTGAAGGTAAGTTGAAAACTTTCTATCATAAGAGCCCAAGTAAGAGTGCCTCTGCGCAATTCTGTTTCAGTATACCAATTCCTTGGAATTGTATCCAATGTGTGGATGAATTGGTGAACCCATTCATCTTCCGGAATATCTGACCATTGCTGGATACATGCTTCAATGTGTGACCTGGGGTCACTCTGTCCTTCATATTTGCGTAGCGCTTCGGCTGTGGTGTCCTGAAATCTGCGCAGTATCAATCTGCGACAGTCTGTCCATGTATGAATATTCTCCTTGTGCGCAATCCACCATCTTGCGGGTGTAGCGCGCAATGCTATATCCAGTGCCTGTATGCGCTGCGGTTCTGGAAGCTTTTGTTCATATTCCTGTATGAATTTAGTTACTTCGGTTAGACCATCAAAAGTTGGAGTGTCAGCTAATTCTGTGCCAATCCATCGAATAGATTTAGTCATCATGGCGCAACGTCTTGCAGAAACCTCATGTAGACGATTCTGCCAATTTTCCAATCCTGCATCTGAATCTGATGTGCACGAGCTATCACATCGCCAGCTGATATGGCCGTCTGCTGTGGGGTTGACATAGTCACTGTGGTTAGTGGTCATCTGATACAAGCTTTCCATGTGGCGCGCTTCCTCTTCTGCGCGAATGGGTTCTATATATGTTGGTCCTTGAATAGGATCAAGAGGTGCGATGACCCTGATCTGGTCATCCTCAAAGGTCATCTGTCTTTTCTTTAGGTTAATGACAGCCAAATTATCAAGTGCCCAGTCTATTCCTAACAGCGCTGGGTATGGTCTACTATCATCCATAATTTTGATTACTTCAAAATCTGCAGAGCTTCTTACTCCTTCAATATCAATAGGTACATTGGGTAATCTGCCCAATGGAGAGACTCGTTGCTGATTTGCGAGTCTTAGCTGGATAGGGGATCTTGTAAGCTGAGGGCTTCCCATCTGTTCCCATGTCTGCATAGTGAGAACATTGGCTTCTGAGCCCAAATCTAACATGACTTCGTCCATTTCAAATGCTCCAATCTGCGCTGTGAGCCTCATCTCTTTTCATGTTCTAATGTGACTCCTAATCTGGTGAACAGCACACTGCGGTGTGTTCGTCGAAGCAGAGTGTTGGCACTGATCCAACAGGTGTTGGAGTTCTAGAGTTGCTTGTTCATTGCGCAACAATTTTAAACATTGTCACAGGAACGCATGAACACTGCCTAGTGCATGCTCCTTATCGTCATCAGGTCTTCCAGCTGTAGTGGCTTGTTCTTGTACCAGGTTGTCTTGTCTTAGCACTTGCGATCTACTAATGGTCTGCGGAATTGCGGCAGAACTTGAAGCTCTCGGATCTGAGAAATACTCTTGAGCTTGCTTAAATGCTTCTTTTTGCTTCTGTAGGTTAAGTGGGG
The DNA here is from genome assembly GCA_027924585.1 of Larix kaempferi. Taxonomy (NCBI): domain Eukaryota; kingdom Viridiplantae; phylum Streptophyta; class Pinopsida; order Pinales; family Pinaceae; genus Larix; species Larix kaempferi. The sequence goes on along the minus strand of BSBM01001242.1, from coordinate 2,750,735 downwards.
CTGGTTTAATGTTAGCGCGGCGCACCCATTGCGTCGCTTGCTTTCCCGTTCCCATCTCTTGCGCACCAGTGGTAGCTCCACTGCGTGTCACTATATTAACTGTAGGGTCTGGTTCTCTTTTTTCTGCTCCAATCAACTGGATATTCTGATTGACCTGTGGTGTCTTTGCTTGCATCTTAGCCTGTAACTGAGGGCATTCTTCAATGATATGGTCAGAAGATTTACAATACCTGCAGAGGGTTGTAGGATTTTGGCAATCCCTAGCAAAATGACCTTGTGTTCCGCAATTATAACAAGTGATCTGTCCTCTTCCGCGACCAAAGTTTGTTGTGCGTCCGCGTCCTCTGTAATTTGCTGCTCGGGCGTCCCGAGTTTGGTCATAAGGTGGTCCTGCTGTGGGTCCTTGTGTCTCTGCTTGTACCCTATAAACATCATGCTTTCTTTCTATCATAAGATCATATGCTCTACAATTGTTCTCATCATGACCTACTGATTTACAGAAAGTACAATATAGATTCTTTGGGGTTTGCACATATTTCTGGAGTAAGTGACATTCTTGTGGTCTATGACCTCTAGTTCTACAGATTTCACACCAAGGCCCTTGTGCCTGTGGTAAAGGATTAGGTGCTCCAGTTGCAATATAATCTATGAAAACAGGACAATGGTCCTTTGAATGACCTTGGGCTTTACATTTTGTACACCAAATTTCTTCCTTGATCTCCTTGCCTTTCTTAATATCATGCACTTGCAAGGTTAAGTTTGCTAATTGGTTCTGTAAATGCGCAACATCATTGCTTGTTCCTGCAATTGGTGAAGCTTCTAGTTTCATAGCCATCTCTAAAGCTTGTTCCTGAGTATTGAGATTCTGTTGCATAAGAGGAAGTCTAATGTGTGGGAGCAGCGCAGCAATGAACCATTCTTTATGTTGCTGTGGTGCAAACTCGAAGCTTACTTGATCTATCAAGGCTTTGAACTTCTGGTCAAAGTCCCATACTGATTCTGTAGGTAACTGTTTGATGTCTTTGAGCTCTGTTATACACTGTGATTCTGACTTAGGTTTCTTAAATTCCCGAATCATAGCATTTCTTACCTCAGCAAGCGTCCTATTCTGTGCTGCTGAGTATTTCATGAACCAAGTCAAGGCTCTTTCTCTTAATGTGGTTGCTAACTGAACCAGTTTAACAGCATCGTCATTAATTTGCTTAATTGTCCAAATGGCTTCACATAAGAACCAGTGCTGCTCAGGGTCTTCTATCCCTGTTCCTCTAAAAGTTGGTAGCTTCATGTCGTCACCCATCCTTCTTGCACGGGTTTGAGGTGGAGGTACTGTGGCAGTGCCTCCGGGATGGTTAAACAAAGGTGGTACAGAGGTACTAGAAGTACCGTGTGGGCTACTAGAAGGTGTTACTGTCGGATTATACTGAGCTCCGTCTGGTTTTTGCGGTGTAAAGGGGGGATAAGGGATATGAGCACTCCCTTGTCGTTCTATATGGCTTGCTCTAGGGACTTGGCTATCGTCTGGGCTAGACTCAAAAGAATATTGGTCAAGGCCTACTTTATATCGTTTTCCACTACGAGTGCAACCAATAACTTCAGGATCACTATCAGAATCTACGGACATCACTTGACTATGCTATTCATGAGAAGCAATACATAGCTTTCCTTTTTCATACAGAAGCATTTTAATCCATAAGTTCAGAGAATTTAAGAACTTACCTCTGTGTACTTGGAAGAAACTCCTCTCAGCTTCACTGAAACTCTTTCGTGTATCAACTGCAAATTCAGTAATGAAACCTTTCAGTAGGCTATTCAACCAAAAGTCTACTGCGCGGGAAACAGAATTGTCGATCCGCTTCACAATACTGACTAGCTCAGGCGTCCACGTGACGGGTCGATCAACATGCAGCGTAGGTGTAGAATCTGCTAACTTGGCTATCCAAGCGTGTAACTCCAATGCAAACGTAACAAAGAAAATTTCGTAAAGGTCAGCATAAATATACTTCTGTAACCAGTCTTCTGTTTGAAACGTAAGGCTTCTATTTTCTTGTTCAGCGAACTCTTTAGCCTTTAGATCAAACCAATCTCCAATTTCCTTAACTGTAGGATTCCAGTAACACATTTGTTAACTGAGCAAGTCTCAGTGTAACAGAACCTTATGTTGTCTTCAGCAACAATCTCAGATGTCGTGTAACTAGTAAGTCTTACAACAACAAGTCGCAAGGCAACGGAATCATTTGTTGGCTCCTCGATCTCGCGCGTCACTGGAATAAGAAGTCTCGCTCACGCGGCAACGGAACCATTTGTTGGCTCCTCTATCTCGCGCGTCACTGGAATAAGAAATCTCGCTCACGCGGCAACGGAACCATTTGTTGGCTCCTCTATCTCGCGCGTCACTGGAATAAGAAATCTCGCTCACGCGGCAACGGAACCATTTGTTGGCTCCTCTATCTCGCGCGTCACTGGAATAAGAAATCTCGCTCACGCGGCAACGGAACCATTTGTTGGCTGCTCTACTGGGCAGACCCGGGTTTTAATGAAGCGCAGCAACAAAACCCCTTGGCGCACTGGCCCTCTCGGCAACGAGCTGCGCGGCAGCTCGAGGTCTCACCCGAAGTGGCTATGGGGGGGTTAAGGAATCAGGTTTCCTTAACCTGGGTGACGCGGAGATAGCTCTTACTTGAATGGTTCCTGCGAAATCGGCGGTCGGACCTTCCCGCAGGCCGCTCGGCGCAGTTGCGGGGATTCCTTCCTTGGCAGGTCTACTGCGCAGTTTCTCCTTTCCAACGCAGCAGGCAACTATCCCTTGGGTCGACGCGCTAAACACTTCCTCGCCCTTCACATCCAGCTCAGTAACGCAGTCTGCTCTCGCCGCAGCTACCGTGCGTTACTACCTCTTTAGTACTTAAGACACTTATAGTTATCAAGGGATCTTTCCAACTCGCTCAAACAGTCACAAAGATAAGACAGAAGTCTTGCATACACAAATAATGAACTCTAAATATTTATCATTCACGCAAACATTATAACAAGAAGATATAAGTAAAGCTCATCTCCTCGAGGAAAACCACGTCCACGGGAGTGTTATATTAACCAGAAAATGATAAAGTTATACAATATGCTGCGCACACAGCTGCAGCCTTAGATCCTTCCAGGAAACTCCATGCACACAGCTGGGAGCCCTTCTCTCCTTCAAGTCTCCTCTCTATGGAGATTACAAAGGCACAGACGTCGACTCAGACTGTCTGGCAACTCAGGGATTAGCTCCTCGGCTATCCGATTTCCTCTCTAGTTCTACGCACTGGGTAGAAAATACAGTGAAGGATAATCAACACATGATCTATCCTTTAGACTGGCTATCTAACAGTCTAACATCTAGCTCTCTCTAACTCTCTAACCCTCTAACCATTACAATTATTCATATATATAGGTGGCCATGACGGTCACACCTTTACAAAACTGTGGGCCTTTCCCAACAGTGATTCCCAAAAACCCTAACCACGCACATGGCTAGGTGTACTGTAGGCGCCGCTTGCAGTCACATCGCCGCTTCCTGCAGGCTCCATGAATTCCGGCGCAGATTGTGGGTATGGGCGATCGTCCTTCGCCTTCAATGCTCTGGTCCGTTGCTCCTCCTTGATCCGAGCAACCATAACTTCTGTACTGGGCCTTTTAAATGAGGGTAGCTGAGCCCTCTACTCCATCACCTTATTTATTATGGTAGCTGAGCCACCTTCATTCTTCGATGACGTGCGCGCGAGCTCCGCAATTTCCGGTCCGTGATCTGCGCTGAGATCATCCATCTGGCACCGTACTGCACACCGTCTCCTTCTTACCCAAAACTTAGTGCTTGTCCCAAAATTAGCACTTTCCTTCCATACTCGTGCTTTTTCCCAAAATTCGCAGCTTTTACTATAGCTGCGACCTTGGCCCCAACACATCACCCAAGAAAATTTGCTCCTTTCCAGGTCGTTAACCAAAGGATGACAGATCACGAAGGTTTGCAACCAAGCAGCATATATACAGGGGTTAAAACAAGCTCCAAAGGGTGAATCCAATTGTAAAACCAATTCCAACCAGAAATTTGGGGCGATTTCAACTACTTCATCGATTTCGAGGAACCAAAGAGGGAAAATTGTCCTAGCAACCACCATTTTAGGAAATCGGGGGGCGAAGGAGGACTGCAAGTCGATTATCGAGCGCCATCGAGCCGGCTAATGCCATTTCCCCCCTATTTCTTAGTAAAATCGAGCGGGTGAATGCCATTTTTCCTAAATTTTCTTAGTAAATAGAAATGGGCTAACCTCTTTCAAACGTTTTTTTAGGTATATAATATTTTGGCTAAATTTTTATAATGAAAAAATTGGTTTAATATGAAAAATTCGCCCACTAAATTTTCAGAACACCTTAAAATTCGCCCCTAAAATCATCCCTTTTCCCCATGGGGACACACTTGGCCTTATGTATATCTTTTCCAATAATTCTTGCAGTTGCATTGTCAACTCTAATAATTATGGTGTGCTCATTATGTAAGGTGTCTTAGACACTGGTGCAACTCCTGGCACAAGATCAATTGTGAAGTCAATGTCCTTCTTGGGTCCCGACACTTCATGGGGAAACACATCCTTGAATTCTTGTAGCACATGATAGTCCTCCAATTTTGGAATTTCATTTTCTGTTTTATCCAATATATTGGCTACATACAATTGACAACCTTTCCTACAAAATTTCTTCAGCTGCATGGCTGAAACATGCCTAACAGAAATTTCCTTTGGAATTCTATTTACAACCCTTGGGTTTCCTTTATCATCAATGCACTCAAAACTCTTGTTGTAGAAATCAAGTTTAACTCTATGTGCTTCCAACTAGTCCATTCCAATGAGAATTTCATATGAACCAAGTGGTAAAATATTCATATTTGCACAAGTGGACAGTCCACCCATTTCTAATGGACATTTCTCCACCATTTCACTAATTTTTCTCCTTGTTTTTGTGTCTAGTTGAACCAACCATGCCTTACTATGCTTGGTTCTCTTAAAATAAAAAATATGAACAATTTTAGGACTAATATAACTGTGAGTAGATCCAGGGTCAATCAAAACAACAATAGATTGCGTAGAAATATTACTTTCAACCTCAACCACAGTTGATTGATGATTTGCTTGACAGTCTTCTAGTGCAGCATAAATCCTAGGGATAGTCCTTGCCACTTAACCCACAGTTTCAGCTTCTTGAATGTTGTGAAATTACTTTGCACTCCCATTATGATGTGATCAGATTCTAAGCAAACGGTCCTCTTCACATCCCCAAAATTGAAGTGGCTATCTTGGCTTGTCTCCCATCATCTTAGTTGGATTTGTCACAACTTGTAGTGGCTACCTTGGATGATTTCTGAAATGAGGAGGCTTGAACCATTTCTTTATTTGGTCGAGCTTCTCATTTTTCTTGTCCTTCTCAAATACATTTGAATACATATATAATACTGATATCCATAATGAAAGAAGACATCAAACTATAATCAAATCGAAGACACATTAATAGGTCATATTTGGAAAGAGAAGAATGTCTGATATTTATTAATGAATGAAGCAAGTACATAAGATTATACCTTCCTTCAAGCTTGGCACTTCACGAAACCTAGATTCAAGGTCTCCTGCTTCCGTTCTCCAAGGATCCCAACCTCTAATTAACTGTGCTAGGGTTTATCAAAACTGAGGCACAAGAGAGGGATGAGGGTCTCCATTCCTCCAGCATAACTTTTTTATAGGCTTGGTTCCCTCACATGGCCCTTCTACCCTCCTTATATAGTCAGTGAAGGAGAGGAAAAGAAGTTATAACCGAGTAGGATGTTCCCTAACCAACTTAACTTCCCAAAATTTCGAGATTTTGACCAAAACAGGGGTGTACGCTACTATTTCATAGTGGAGTAGCGCCCAGGAGGGTTGAGCGCTACTATTGTACACTGAAGTAGGGTACAGGCGCTAGTTTGTTAAGGTAGAGTATCACTCATGTGAAAAATGGCCAAAAACAGGCTTTTCTGCTCATTTTTAGGAGATAGTTTGGTCTAGAAAAATGTTCCTAAGGGTTGTAATCATCAAATGGGTCAAGAATGAGGTAATTTCAACCATTTTTAGTGTCCCAAATGACTCCTCCATCCACAAATGTCTTGTTGTGTGACTAAACTTGATCTCAAGAAGTGTCGTCATGCGACCAAGGGAAGCAAGTGTCATCACGAACGGAGAGGTGTCATTTCAAGCTATAACAATCATAACAATATTTGGCCATTCTTATAGTCTCATCTAGAGTTTGAGGCTCATCAAACTCAATTCTAGCTTTAAAGGACTAAAGCAACCCACTTAGAAAATGTTGAATTTTGACTTTATCATCTATGATATATTTGACATATTTCGGCAGCTCCAAAAAAATTATTTGCATATTCCTCCATATTCATTTGGCCCAATTTCAACTCATGGATTTCTTTAATTTTTCCATCACAGTACCTATCAAAGTGGTACTTTTGCTTGAAGTATTCCTTGAATCACTTCCAAACAGTCTTCATTTCATTGATCTTCTTCACTTTCCTAAGGTGATCCCACCATATAGATTATCTTCCAAGCAAATTGAATATGGCCACCGTTGCTTTCATATTCCCTCAGTAGTATTGAACTTGGAAATACATCATCATCCCAAGAAGAACAAGTTATACAATTCGACGAGAACTTTATACTCAAAACGAGAACTCCAGCCATAAACACTCACATTTTTGCATCAAAAATACCAAAAAAAACCACAAATTGAAAAGTGTTGCTACCGATAGCACCACTTTTTTTCGGAGCTAAAATTACAACTTTTTGACAACCTTGGGTGGTGTGCATTTTTTACTCATGTTTATTTCTGGGGATAAAATTACAACTTGTTTGGCATTGTTTCCTTAACAGTTGACGCCTTCGCAATGCGAATGCCAAAATCATCCTATGAATAAAAAAGATGTGCTACCAATGACACCTATTTTCTTTGTCGGGTTACATTTGAAGGAATTTATAAACCATGCCCTGAAAACATTTAAATTTGAAAAAAAATATTTAAAAGTGAAACAATTCATGAAAATTCCAAGAAAAAAAAAACAAATTTTCACACAAAAACCCTTCAAAAAAACAAAATATGAAAAAAATAAATGTTTTAAACAACACATTTTGAAAAAAAAATGAAATGAAATGAACCACATGTACATATATTTAAAAACCAAAATAAAAATAAATAAATAAAATACAAACCTAGCTTAAAAAGATAAATATTAAAAAAATAAAAATACAACAAAAATAAAACATAATAAAAAAAATCAAGAAAAAAAAACTAAAAAAAAAACATTATAAAGTTTTAATAATATATAAAAAATTAAAAAATATGAAAAAGTTAATTTTAAAGCTTAATGGAGGGGGAGGTTTTAATAATTAATGGGGAGGGGGAGGGTACATGAAGGAATAGGGTGGGGGGGATGACGTGGGAGGGAGTGGGGTAGGTGTGAAGGGGGGCCGAGAGAGGGGTGAGGGGGTAGTTGGATGGTGGTGCGATTATGAGAATCATGCCACCATCCAACTACTCCCTCACAACCCTCCCGCCACCACATTTGTTTTTAAATTTGTTTAAAAAAAAAATTCTTAATAGTTTTAGTTTTTGAAAGTTTGTATTTTTTTGTTTTAATCGGTTAAAATTTTAGTTTTTTTTCATGTTTTTTTAAAAGAATTTTAAAACAAAATTAAATCATTTCCATGGTTTAAAAATACCTCGAAATGTAATCCAAAAAAGGAAACTTTTCGAGTTACTAGTTTATTTTAGCATTTGCGTTGGAAATCTGTTGGCTGTTAAGGCAACGACGTAAAAAAAATTGTAATTTTAGCTCTGGAAAGAAAAACATGTCCTACCATTTTCGAATTGGAGGTCTATTTTATAGTTTTTATTACAACAACACCATGCCGCACTGCTCGGAGTTACCAAAAAGTTGTAGTTTAGCCCCCGCCAAAAAAGTGGTGCTACTGGTAGCACCACTTTTTGACTTGGGGTTGTGTTTTGATGTTTTTAACGCATATAAAAAAACAAGAACAATATCAAATCCTTATCAAGTTGTATAACTTGTTGAAGCCAAGCCTCAGCTTCTTAACCAGATTTTATCTCACCATCAAATGTAGGAGGTTTGGCCTTCCCAAATTCTTCATGTGAGTTGTTCTTGGAAGACCTCTTCATCTTCTTCCTATGAGATGAAGAGCTTGATTCTTCAGTGGAATCCTTAGAATCAAATGACCAACTAGAAGAGATTCCCGGAGTATATGACCTACCTCTAGAAACTATTCTTGAACTATGGAACCTCTTGCGAGAATGCCCCCTTGAGCTACTCCCACTCTTCTCCTAATTTTCATAGTGATTTCCAAAGTTAATCTTCCTTTGAATATTTGTCATACTTTGAAGCATAGCTGCATTTAGTTTATTTTGATCTCGTTGAGCTCTAAGCAGTCTTTCATTGTTTGATCTACAACTCTGCAGTTCCACTCTTAGGCTCCTCATGGTTTTTGCAATGTATGGGGAAGTTACTTGGTTTTTTCTACCATTGGATTTTGTCTCTTCATTCTCAATCTGTATATTTTCTCCCATTGCATCTGCCTCAACTTCATAAGGATCTTGTGCATCATTGTTGATGATGACCTTCTTGGCCCAACAAATATCAGAGGTTTCTCAACTGCACTATCCTCACTGTTAACCCCTTAATTGTCACTCATATGATTATGAATCTGTAAAAGTGTTAATATAACATAGTTGTTAGATTTATTAAGTTCTTAGAAAATAAAAAATCAATTTTCATATATTCTGGAAAATACCCATATTGACAATTTTTTTGTCAATTATGGCTATAGGCACTTTTATGATCAAATTATAGAAGCATATGAGTCACCAATTCATAATTGCTCTCTATAAAATTGTTCCCATGTGGATAAAATTTTCAATGACTATAAGCGTGCTCAATTCTGATTCCTGAGGACAAAGTTACAATTATTCAAAATTGTTAATTTGGCCCAAATTCTGCACTTTTCCTATAGGTGCATTTAACCCAAAAGAACAACTTTATACACCTGCAGAAGATCACCTATGGATAACCAGGATAAATTCCTTAATGTCTTAGATAATAGATGTGATCAAGATTACTTAGCAATTTTCAGTTCCTTGATCTAATGCTCCCATCACTTGCTATAGAATTCTGGAATTTACTACTTTGTATTTTTCCACTTCTTCTAGACTTAGAAATGTGTGACAGCCTTGTAGCATCCGCCCTCAAAATTTACAATCTACCCATATTTATGTTGCTCCAATGGCCACAGTCGAACCCCAAATCCATCCTTGTTGATTAAAAAGGAAAATGGGGGTCAAGGGGGCTTTCCCTCTTACGACTTCCCTGTGCTGCTGCAGAGCGAATCTAGGGAAGCGCCCTTGTTTTTCTTTGTAAATTATTCAATTTCACGCATTTTGGTGCATAAGTTCACTATCGATTTTCGCTGACTTGGAAAGGTCCTAACGTGGTCCGACACGTCCCTCCTGAGGTGTCAAACAGGTCCCACCTATCACCTTGTGGCTTCACCATGTCATCTCCCGCTAGCCACCATGCTGCCACACCACCTTACCACTCACTTTCGGTGCTGGCAGTTTCCCCATTAATAAAAGTGGTAACGCGCCCCCGCGAAGCGATTTTGGAAAAATCTCCTCGGGGAGGTTCTGTCAATCAAAAAGTGACATGTTCCCAAAGTAGTTTTTGGCACAACACGTCACTCGTCCCAATTTATCCATCATGCATTTTATCGACGCATGATGAGTCTTATCCATCGATCTTCCATATGATCTGACGGTCAGATATTCACATGCCCTCAACTAATCACTGTGCATATTATTGATGCTCTATCAACCGCAATCGTTGATCTGCCTTATCGTTCAATAGTTGGATCTCCATCCGCCCCTGCACTTCTTTATCTACAATTACCCATATGTGGGCTTGATGTGGTGGGTCCACATCATGCCCTCTTCCCACATGGATCCTCCACGTCACTCGTCCATGTGGCATGGTTGGGGTCCACATAAAATTACCCAATTATTAAAATTTTGGATCTAAATCAAAATTACTATTGGGTCCTTATATGTCATTTAACGGAACCCGACCTCCATAGAAGTATTTCATTTGCAACTCATATATTTTCCTGTAGCTATACATTCGTGGCCCATACAGCGCTGGTGTTATAACCAGAATCTTTGATACCACTCTGTAACATCCCCTTCACCCAATCCGGCCAGCAGACGGGACATTAACTAAATCGGGGCCTCAATAATTCGCCCCATAATCATAATTATGAATTTATGTAGCTAAAATATATGTGCAGACATGGAAATAAAAAAACACACAGCAGAATAAAATCAATCCACACACACAACATGTAATTTACAGGCATAATTATCACATGAATACAAATAAAATTCATTGTACATCAAATACATAATGATACTTATCTTTAAGCAAAGAAGATCCAAACAACTGGCTATGTAAGAGCGATTTTCCACCCGTCCATAGGAACTCTATCCAGCATATGCACTTTCTGTTGAGAGGCCACCCCCAAGTTGGGCTATGAGGCCACTAGGGCGAAGGTAACATCTACATGCTTCTCTCTCTCAACCCACAACCCACTTTACTCTCTATGCTTAGCCAAAAGCTCCAACAGAGCTCTACAATGGTTTCACTTAGCCTTAACGACCATGGCACTCCTTGCAACTTCCGCACACAACACAGGGAAGGCATTTCCCTTCACTAATCCACAATTCCCTCAGAAAATCCAACCCTTACAGTGCTTATCAGTGTGTGCAACAAGAGTCCAATCTGTTGTAAGCTATTGGAGAACATCCTGCAACATCAATTCATGGTTTCTCAAGCATTTAAAAGTAGAATAACTCAATGGGTAAAGGTTCCTAGCTTGCCCAACCTCCATGCTCACCTACAACCATCGATTTTCCCTTCTAAAAATGCAGCTCTGTCTCCAAATTCAAATTTATGGGTTAAACACAGTCTGGTAATGGACATGAACAACAATGGAAACTCTACATAGTGTAGAAAACCTACATGGGAGAGTGATCAAAATAGTGTTGACTCCAAGGATAAGAGGTAATGGTGAAAAGACAACTGACATAGCTTCCAACCATAGAAGAAATAGGACTACTGATAGCTGACACAACTGTCACAACCCCCATGCTTTAATAACTACATAAAGTGACTTTTCCCACCAACCTCACATATGCATTCAATGATTAGGTTTAATAGTCAAGAGAAGATAATTGGATCATTCAAGGCACATGGGATATTTTTATGAGTTCTAAGGTTGACAGTAGGAAACATAGGATTTAGTTTCCCATACACCCCCTTTCCTCTTCCCCTCTGATGGAATCATAGCCCCTTTAGTGCTCTTTACACAACCATCTTAGACCATTTTATTAATTTTCAACATAATATTTACATACATTTTCGAATTGGCATGACAAGCCAATCATATGGTTTAAATAAAAATATATATACATCATGCATGCCTAATCGTTCCCTAGTTAGGCCTTGGCCTTAAGCTTCACACTAGAAATCCATACTAGCATATTTACATCATTCACATAAATTTGATTGAATACATTCCAAGTCAAAATTGGAGGTATTACAATAACATTTATATGCTCAATTTTTACTTTATTCAACTATACAAAATTATTCTTATACTATGTCGAATATTTACCAAATTTGGTGTCCATTCAATTATTTGTTATGGAATAACAATTCTTTCACATCTTGTCCTTGGTGGTGTGTTTTAGTTGAAATTCCACTTTTATCTTAACAATTAAATTTTAATAATATTTTTTCGTAAGCTATCAACATCCTATCTTCTCAACCTATACTCCAAAAAGCAGTTCACCATCTTGACATGTGTGTGTATTAGTTGAAATTCCACTTTTATCTTAATAAGTAAATTTTAATGATATTTTTTCTTAAAGCATAGGTAATTGAGCCATAAGTCTATGGTGGAAAATCAAAATGTACCAACTACTCCAAAATGCAAGTAAATTTTAATTACGTCGTAGGCGTTTCACCACGGATATGCATAACCTCCACGTCGGATAGATTCCTCACTCATAGAGCGAATGGAATCCTGCCACGTGGATGGTGTCATCATGAAACGCCCACGCCCTTCCGTCCACTCTGCTTAACGTTTCTCCCTTCCCCATTGGGTTGCTCCCGCCACTCCTCTCGCCAACCACTCTTCTCTTCCACGCTCCTTCCCTCGCGGTGGCCACTACCTCCATCCACGGCCCATTCGCTATCTCTATTGTGCCCCATCCTCCGTGGGACCCCATCTCCTTCACGACCATCTCCACCCGAGCTTCTCTCTCGCTGTCACTCCCATATTCGTAGGCGCCTCCCTTTACTAGCTACCTCAGCTCCTTCTGTTACCAAAGATCCCTCTTCGCCGCCCTGCCTTTCCATGTTACCACCAACAACGTTGCAACAACATGTAGAGGAATTGTTTGGGCGTTCCGGCAAGCTGATATGTGAAATTTGAGAAGATTGAAACTGGAGATATGAACCCCGCAACCTCGATATGCATAAGAATAACCAATAAATCCATAATATGTTCTCAACCTTACAATATTTCTCATTACAGGATCTCTACCTTAAAATCATTTCTCTCTACCCTACAATCTTTCTCACTTATCTTATTGTGTGTATTGTGTGTAAATTGAAGAGAGGAGAAGGAAGGGAATTAATTATACCAGTGAACCCATTCCCGCATGTTCGGTTCACTAGGGATAGGAGCATCTGGGTCTGTCATTACCTAAGCAATGTAAATGCATGCATTCAGAGAAGAAGAACAATGTCTGAAAGCTGATAAAGATAACAAAACTATATATTCATTCTATGGAAGCCAAAATGAGGGACGCTAGAATTAATTATTCATGAGATGGGTACCATATTATAGACTGTCAGCGAAGTGTCGGCCGACTATTTGCACATTTGGGCAGTCCACAGTAGCAGAGGGTTTGATCTCACAGCCATTGATGACCTGCTTGGATCCATAGTAGACCGCCATGTCCATAGAAGGAATGAACATATCAATAACATCCCTTATCACTCTTCCTACTACCAGGGGATCTGTTGAACGCGCCATTGCAATAGAGTACTCTGCTGATTCTTCCTTCCTTCTTTCTTTCCTTCCTCTCAAGAAAATTCACAATTGGATATGGAGCGAACTTGCGAATGTATCGGAGGTGTCTAAAGGCATGTAAATAAATGGAATGAAATGGATCGACACGTTGCATACCACCTGTGCGACAGCAAGGAAAATTTATGAAGCGCCACATACAATGGGCTCAGTAGAGTATCTGGTTTCGATATGTGTCATCTATACGCACCTACCCACACCTCTCCCGTTTTTTTTTCACGCCTTTTTCATTTAAGCATCGGATTCGCACAAAACCCCCCAAAAGAATCCAGTAGCCCCAATCTTTCTGGATTTTGTTTATTGTGCTTCTTGGTAATTTTCTGTTGTTTTTTTATATTTTCCTAGAGAGGTCTTGAGCTATTGCTGCACATAATTGTTGCAACATTTTCAATGCACATGAGACTGAAGTTATTTTCTTCTCAAAATTTGAGGCAAATAAGACAAGATTCAACACACATTGTAGTTTCTAAATTGCCTGATAGTGCCAGTGATTTCTTTCAAGCAATTAACAAGATGCAAAACACTTTACATTGGTCACTGCTATATACAATGAACAAATATAATTGCATGGAGATGTCTATAGAGGCAATTATGCCTTGAATAGAGAATTTAATTCATAGATTACCTATTACATACGATTTCTACAATGTACACACATATATATCAATCCAGCAAGCAAAGCAAATTGTCAGCGCAATCGATTTGTGCACTGTGGGTATATGGGTATTGTACTTAATTAAGGATGAGGCCAATTCTTTGCATGTGAAGTGCGTGTAGGCTCCCAACACTTAATTAACAAACCTCTAAGTTGATTCCCAAGCTCAGAAAATTTTAGTCTATTGTTCGCAAAGCAAGAATCACCACTGAACAGGGCATTTGTGTGACTTGCTATGGTTATTACATAGTGAGGCAATCAAACTTAATTGGAAATGGGGATTGCTGCTATTGATATATTGTTTGAATAGAAAACATGCAGATAGATCTCTAAAACTGCAATTTAGGGAGAACTAGAAGTATACTCAACAAACAACGCCAGTGACTCAAGCACCTGTCAATTGAGTTGTGGGTAGTTTAAAATGAGTTTGGTATGAGGATTTTTCAATTCTTGGAATAATATAAGGTGACATGGGCTATATTCTACAACTGTTTATCATTTTTAGACAGTTTGGGTCCATATTTGACACTTAATTGCGTCAAATTTCAAATTTGGGCATGTTATGAAGCCATTCTCCCAAACAACAGTCATAAACTAGCCTCAAAGCTCACTTTTGGTCATGGATGTGGACATAAAGAGTAGACCTGGGCACTCTTACAGCATCAAACATGAATTCGAGGCACTTTTCTTCATGAAAAAGGGATGTAAACAACCTTTTAAAATCAATTATGGGCATGAACAGCAGTGTAAAATCCCTAAATTTCAAATATGGGCACATGAGAAGGCATCCTGGTTCGTTCTGGGGAGAATTTTGGTAATTTGGACGATGTAAACAGTAGAGACAACCTCATATCCACTCCTAGGTACATCGTGGGCCCTAAAATAAATTCTCAACCCTATTGTTGACCTCCCAATACAATTATTGGCAGATAATTTGTAAGAACAACAATACTTCTCCAAATTAGGGCAGCCTGTGCATAAATAACCAATTGTGATATTTTTGGCTATGCCTAAAGACTAAGTTGACCTTCGTTGCATGATAGGCAAAATTCCGATTCTTCTTGGTTGTCATTATTATTATATATCCTAACTTTTCCAAGAAAAAAAATGTTCTTGAAATTTCTTCCTTTGTCCAATGATATCATATGGGATCTACTTAGAATCATTCTTAAAGGAGAGGGCATGGCGTGGTGATGTGGAATCATATTTTAGCAATTGAAGTACGTATATATAGGTCAAAGTTCAGGGAATCCATGCATGATGACAACATCATTTCAAGCATTACATTGCTGGAAACAATTATAAAACTTAATGGATACTAGCGTTATATTCTTCTTTTAGGAGGATGACTGTGATGGTATGAATTCCAGCAATGTATGCTAGCTATTGTAGTCAAACTCAGCATTGGAGGTTTCTTGAACAACCAAGTGTCAAGTTTATTTTAGGGAAGGAGCACAAAAGGAATTTCAAACAACAAGTTTACTTTATCATAGAAAGGCCAATCAAAGCAACACATTGAGACAGATGGCAATGAATATGAAGTTCATGTGTTAGAAACCTTCTAACTTGGATAGGACGAATTCAATTTGGGAGGAAAAGATTGTTATTTTAGATAGTGAGTAAATATCTAGGTCATACAAAAGGAAAAAAAGGCTTGCCTAAACAACAAGATAATGCACTTGGTATGCATGCAAACCCTTTTGGATTTAGTGTGCTTTCTTTTCTTTTTCTCCGGAAGTTAGGGTGAATTATATTTGAGGATCTAAGTTCTATATATGCAAGGATGAGAGGCGGAGCTGAAGTTAGACATTATTGTTATTTGAATAGTTTGGAGAAATAGAAGATCATCAGTCTTTCACCTTTCAAACCCTCATACCAATACATGCAAGAGACCAAATGCAACCTGCCAATTGTCCTTAACTATGATGCAGTCACTCTCTTGGTGTAATTGTTTATTTGGTTCAATTATGCTTGGTATCTATCTTCTTGAACCAATACATTCAAGAAGATATAACTGCACCAAAATTGTCGTATTGGTTTCTTTTTGGTTTAGTATCGCAGTATTGGGGTAGTTAGAGTGCATTTCTTTTGGTTTACCTTCACCTAGGATGCACATTCGCTTTATCCATTTTTTTAATTCATTGTTATAACTATCTTAAGGATCTAATCTTAATCAATCTCAATTTTATTTAAAAATTGTCCTCCCTTGATGTTAATGGATAGTTCAAGACTAGGTCTTTGGTGTGCTAATCAATTGATATTATCTACAAATTATAGGTTTGATAACAACATACATCCCCTAGGGACATTCCCTTGAGACTGGGAAAATACTAATATAAATGACTAGGATTCCAATTGTGGCTAGGGATGGTTTTCCTACAATTATTAGGTGAATCTACCTGTGCAGATTTAGGTGATAGAAGTTGGTTGATTTAGGTGATAAAAATTGGTGTCATTGTTCGGTACTTCAGATATCCTAATAAATATTAATGACATTGGTGAATTTTCATGACTTGAGTTGCAATTGATCTTCAATGGCAGCCTCTAAATTTTGGAAGCAGAAGCAGATTAATTGGAAACTCAAGCAAGCAAAATCAATGTGTAATGATGAAGGGCATCAGCGCATGTTGAGGCCTACGAAGGAAATATAGAAGTACCACTCGGCCAGTACTATGAGCATGAACAATAACGAGTTCATGAAAAAAACAGTTAAAAACGAAACGAAATTGATGCTGCTCTCAAGTAATGCATTATTGTCTTCTGTATAGAAAACCTATGATTGCCATTTTATCGTTAGTGAAAACCTATGATTGGCATTTTATCGCTATAGTTCTTTATCTCCAAACCTACATCTAAATTCAAATAATTGAAATTTCATAAAGTATGTGAAGGAAATTTCAATTTTAAAACCATTTTCATCAATTGGAAACAAAAATTGCATACTCTCAAGAAATCAAAACTTGGGAAGCAAGTTCAATCCTAATCTCAATACCTTGAGCAAATGTGCAAGCTATATGAAATTATTCCCATACACTTATTGTTATCTCTAGGATTGTTCCTAAGATTTACTTAGCCTTTACTTATTCTCTATATATATTTTCTATCAATCTAGCCTATGCTTTTCCCATTCCTTAAACATTTTTGCCATTAGTTATCTTTTCATAATTAAATTAGGATTTGGCTCTAGTTCATACTTTTTATTTCAAAATAAATTTCATTTTCTTGCATTAACAAACATTAAAAATGCTTGTGAAGCTCTAAATATCATAATTTTGATTTAAAATGGCGAACTGACAGCTTCTGCTGTAATTTCAAATTTGAGAATGCTGTCAGTTTCTGAAAAATGCTGTCAATTTTGAATTTCAAATTATGATTTAATAGGGTTGTAAATGCTTGTAATTTTCATTCGTTGCAATCATGATTCAAAATGTTTGAGGGACCTGTAAGTCATATATGCATGAATTTAACATATGGTCGACAGCATGACTACCTTCTCTACTCGACATTTGGCAATCAAGCCAGTACACCGGTCAGGGTCATGAGTAGATCTGTCCAGCATCAAAATCGGTGAATGTTATGGACAGAGAATGAAATATTGGGAATGTATCATGCAAATTAGGGTCTATTGAACACCAGTTCATGGTTAATCCAGCTAAAATTCCACACAGGTGTAGAGAAGGGTTTCAAAACTGAAAAGAGGTTATCAGTATTGAGAGTTTAAGTACTGTAACAGGATCCAATGGATGAAATTTCCACGCAGAGCCCGAAGAAAAAGCCTAGAGGACTCATAGGCAGAATTGAGCCCAACAACATTGAATGGATTTCCCAATTTCCTCTGACAACAAGGTTAATGAAAAATGCTGGATGGTTTATATTTTGTGAAAGGTTACAGGGTTATAACCTTCAGGCGACGAAGGAATTTATAAAAAATTACAAAGAAGGAGTAGTCGATTTCAAGGATTTCAAAATTGTGGTAAATGAGCAGGTTGTTGCAGAAGTCACAGGTGTCATTGCTGAAGGCAAACAATGGTTCAAACAGCAAGACTTTGAGGGAGATTATGGCGAGTTCATGTTACCAGGGTTTGAAAGTTTAAATTGGAGCAGTGGCGTGCACACAAGCAAAATAAAACCTAATTGGCAAATTCCACTCGAGGTAATCCAAAATTACATTACCTGTGATGGTTGGTTTGATAAGGTTTTGAGATGCCATGTTAGGTTATTAATGCATTTACAGGGAAGAAATAAGTTAAATCTTCCATATTACTTGTGGAGGAGTCTGCAAAAAATGGTTTTATCAATTCAAAAATGGCCAAAGCACACCGACCATTCTATCTTTCACCAAGGGCTTATCAAATTGTTGATTTTACACCATTTGAAGAAAATAGGCAAAGACTGGGACCAGCTTATTCGTGAACAAGGGTTTGAAATTAAAGAGAAGAAGAAATCCACCAAGAAGAAAAGTCAAGAAAGCAAATCGTCAGATGGGCAAGCACAGTTTGAAAATTCTGGAAAAGAGCAAGATACTGTTCAAACCCTGCTGAACATTGATGAAGATAAACCAATAAACAGCGTAAGTGCAGAAAATATGGATTTGGGGCCGAGCACCAGAGCCAGAGCTAAAGTGGCCGCAGAGATTAGATTGTTAAAACAACCTGTAGGAGAACATCAAATTGTGTCGGTGAATGAGTCTGATGATGAGATGAATATACAGGAGAAAGATACTCTTGTAACTGAAGGTGAGGGTTCCATTGATGTACAGATACATGTAGGGCAAATACCTGAAATATTTGTGGAAAATAAACAAAGGCATATAAAAAATCAAGCTTCAAGCTATGGCATACAGAAGGATAATATTGTAGTGGATGCAGAGGAAATTAAAAGAGTCCCGGAATTGGATTTGGTAGGGAGATCCTTGCAATCCTATAAAGAGCAGTGTCGTTACTTGCACAGTATTAATGAAAGTTTGATGATATCGAACAAAAGACTGTGAGAGGACCTGGAGCAGAGGGATATTGATTATGAGAATCTAGCAGTGATTGCTAAGGACACTTTGCAGAAAAAGAAAGTTATGAATGAGGAATGCAAACAGATGAAGGCCCAGCTAGACCAGTTGAAGGGGCGAGAGCGCAACGAGGATGCAGAATTTTCCAGGTTACAACGAAGATCACAAGTTTTAAATGAAATGGTTGATTTAGCTGAGTCATCAAGAAGTCTTTAGCCTGTCTTCTACAATTAAGAGATAAGATATCTTAGGTGTCAAGTTGTTATGATTAGGTTTGCGTGTTGTAACAATTCGATAGACTTAGACTTTATTTAAAAAAAAACTCTATTTTATTTTTGGAGCGATTAGATCCAATGTAATAGGATCTAGTTACTGTTTTCTATTTTTGAAATTTTTTTGTATAAATAGGACATAGACAAAGGTAATAAGGGTTGGAACTGGAGGAACATGATAGAAGTTTGATTTTAAGGAGCTATTTCGTACAGATCTGTATGTATTTCTTATGTTAATTTTTGCAGAAGATGACTGTTATGAATTAAAAATATGATCTTTGAGCCATTTCTTTTTCAATTTATGAACTGTATGCTTTTGGTATTCTGTCCGTATGTGGTCTAAATTCCATGTCATGATTCTTCCAAACAGTATATAACTATGCCCCCATCATGAAATATATTTGAGCTTTTATATTCATAGCCTTATGATCACAGTCTTTCTTCTGCTTCTATTCATATATTGAGATGTTATACTATACTTGTCTTTTATTTCCTTTTAAATATTTTACATAATTTTGTTTTCTGCTTCCACCAAACAAAACTGAAACAATCATTGTGTAGATGCCTTATTCCTACAACCAAGATCTCCTTAAGCTTGATCCCCTGTAGTCTAGGATCAACTTTAGGGATAACATCTTTTGGCGCCGTTGCTGGGGACGGAGAAACAAAAGTATATCTTCCCTGGGTGTTGACATTTTTATAGCTGGTTTTGAGAGGTGACATAATCAGTACATTTGTTTACAGACTACATTCACTTGACAGTCAGAAAGTTGCAGTGGCTTCAAAGCCGATTGGTACAAGAGGGAATCCTACATCTCCTTTACATGAAGGAGTTTTTGATCCAGAAACGATTATCGGGGAGGCTAGAAGGAAGTTAAATTTTCCATCATCCAGTAACCTTCAGTTTTCCACTAATGATGCACAATTAGGACCTTCCTCTTCAAATCCTGTGGATATTCAAGAAGAAAATAAGTCAGATCTATCTCTGAACATCTCAGAGGTAGATGATCTAAATCCAACACAGGTTGGTGAATTCAATGTTTATTCAAACCCCCTATCTGTAAAACATAAACATGTCCCTGAAGAAGTCTTTACCTTGAAGTCTTTGACAGTTCCTGAGATTCCTCTCACGAGCAGAATCTTCATTGGCCAGTTGAAGATAGAAGTACCTTCTCCCCCACAAACTGAACCCCCATCTCCTTCACAGGTAGCCCATTTTTCACATATAGTGCAACCTTCAGCTATACAGCATCAACCAATTGTTATTCAGACATCTCATTCACCAAATATGGCTAGTCAACCTCCTGATATGTTTGACCGCATGGTAACAACAAGATATGCCCCATTAGTTATGCCCATACCCTTAAATCCTTTTCCTGGTGGGGATTACCATAAATACTTTCCCAGATTTGATGGCCAAGGTGGTAGGACTGCAGAAGAACACTGAGACAAGTTTTGTAGTTATGCTGATAATTACAACATTGAAGCTAGGGATGTGTGGATGAGAATGTTCGTACAGAGTTTGGATGGAGAGGTGAGAAAGTGGTTCGGGGAACTACCATCAAATTCTATAGATACTATGGAGGAATTACACCATGTTTTTATCAGGCAGTGGGGAGACACAAAAGATTATCTCTACTATTATACAGAATTTACAACTTTAAAAAGAAATCCTGATGAAGCTGTTGCAGACTTTTCCAAAAGGTTTAATAAAATGTATAACAAAATTCCCATAGAAATTAAACCTACTGAAACTGCAGCCAAGTTAACTTATGCCAATGCCTTTGATCATTAGTTTTCCTTGTGGTTAAGAGAGAGAAAAGCAGTGTCATTGATGAACATGCAGGATGCAGCTTTAGAAGTTGAGTCTAACATTTTGGCATCAAATAAGCTCAGAGAAAAGGATGAGTATCAAAAGATAGATCGAAAGGGTAAAAAGGAGATGATGCCCTCTTCTTCTATTACAAAAGATGCAGATAATAAATATGATGAAATGCATAAGACTATAAAAGAATTGTCTGTAAAGCTTAATAGAATGGAAATGGAGAAGAAAAATCATAACAGGCCTGCCTATGATAATGACAATAGAAACCCAAATCAATTTAGGCGCCCTTATCCTCCCAGATTCATGTCCAAAGAGAGAAGGAACAATGACATTGAAAGGGAGAAGAGAGAGAATGAAGATCAAAAGGTACAACCACCTTTTCAGAACAATTTAATAAGTGAGGATGATCCTTATGAAACAACATTAGAAGAGATTGAAGAGTCAGACTAGGATATTAATCAGCTGGATCATGTATATGCTTCTAAATTTATAACTAGGGATGATTACTATGCTGCAACAGAGATTAATTTATGAAGAAGGAAGTGTTAATGAGCAGCAATCTGGAATTTGTCAGCAACAACAACAACAGAAATCATATGGACTTAGGTCTGGGGTAAAACAAGCTGCACCATTCAAAAAGAAGGTGAAATTCGTGCCCACTAAAGTAGCATTGCCTACTACAGAGCAGCAGGAACCACAAAAAGATAAAAACAGCCCTGTCAAATTAGCAGAAGGAGGTAATATGCTTGGTTTTGATTTGGAGCATGAGATAAATAAAATTAAGGTTCCCATCCCTTTAACTGATCGATAAGGAGCAGATCTTATAGAGAACCTACCATGAAAATCTTGAACTCATCACCTGTTCATGCCTCAGAAGATGTGATAAATTTGCAGGAGAAAGATCCTACCATTATCACTGGTTCGAAAGCTTCTGACCAGTTAGAAATAAAATTCTGTTATCCCCCACCTTTTTATATTACACTTACCATACATGACCAGATGTTGCATAATTGTCTTTTGGATTCAGGTGCTTCGCACAATCTTATGCCAAAAGAGGTTATGGAAGCCTTAGGATTATCTGTCACAAAACCCTATCATGACTTATATGCTTTTGATTCTCGAGCTGTCAAATGTTTAGGAGTCATAAAAGACCTTGTAGTCAACCTTACTCAGTTACCTATGAAAAGTGTTCTCATGGATGTTGTAGTGGCTGATTTCTCTCCTAAGTTTGGCATGTTGCTATCAAGATCATGGGCTAAAAAGATAGGAGGCACTCTCCAAATGGATCTATCATATGCTTCAATTCCTATATTTGGAGGTGAATATAGAAGGTTAAACAGAGAGGTGCAGTTGGCATTTCTGGTAAGTGATGATAGAAATCCTACGAATCATCCTATTTATACAGTACAAGAGGATATGGGTTCATGCATGTTACAGGTAAATGATGATGATGCTGGGGTTTTGCAAGTTCGGAAAGACAGTTCCGTTCAATGTGACACAGAAGAAAAGGAAGGGATTTGGCAGATGTACTTTGATGGGTCATCAAACAAAGATGGAGCGGGGGCTGGTGTGTTGTTAATTTCTCCTAGAGGTGAGATGATTTCATTAATGTATAAATTGGAATTCCAAACCACAAATAATGCTGTTGAGTATGAAGCACTAATCCTTGGATTGAGGGCTACAAAAGATATGAATATTCAAAGTCTTGCAGTGTTTGGCGACTCCGAATTGATAATTCAGCAAGTGAAAAGTATTTATCAAGTAAAGCAGTCATTATTGAAAGTTTACAGAAATAAAGTGTGGGATATGATAGATAATTTTTTCTGTGCTTTTAATATAACATATATTCCAAGAGATTGTAATCAGACTACAGATTCATTGGCATTAGCAGCAGCATATTTCAAAATTCCTAAATTGACACACCTAAAGTATCCCATTGATGTGACGTATAGGCCAGCAGTCCCAGATGATATTAAACATTGGAGGGTTTTCCAAGATGAGCAGGAAATAAAAGAGTTTTTAGAATTAACTGAAGAGTTTGCAGATGACCAGGTTGACCTAGATGAAGACCTAGATTTGGCTGAAATGTCTACTCATGAAAAACAGTCAATTGCTGATCAAAAAATTCTGGATTTAAAGAGCAATTTTATCCCTAAGGGACTTGTTCCATTAGAGAGGCTGTTTTCAAAAAATGATACACTGTTGAAAAATAATTTTCAGACCACTGAAGAGAGTGTAATCAGCTGTAATATTGGGTCTGTGGCAGAACCGAGGATGGTTAAGATATCTAAACAATTATCAGAAAAGGACAGAAACAAATACATCATTTTGTTGAAGGCATTTATAGATATTTTTGCATGGTCATATGAGGATCTTAAAACCTATGACACTAATGTTATTCAGCATAAGATCCCATTAAATCCTAATACTAAGCCTTTTAAACAAAAATTAAGAAGGATTAATCCAACACTTTTACCAGTCATTGAAAAACAGGTGAAGAAACTACTGGATGCCAAGATTATTGTTCCTCTTAGGTACTCCTCTTGGGTAGCCAACCTTGTTCCAGTACACAAGAAAAATGGGGAAATAAGGTTATGTGTAGATTTTCGAAATTTAAACAGATCATGCCTTAAAGATAACTATTCATTGCCTAAGATAGATCAGATTTTGCAGAGAGTGGTTGGTGCAGAAAGAATTTCAATGATTGATGGTTTCTCTGGTTATAACTAGATTGCGGTTCAGCCAGAGGATAGAGAGAAAACAGCTTTTACAACCCCCTGGGGTACATTCATGTATGACAAAATGCCTTTTGGGCTAATGAATGCAGGTGCCACATTTCAAAGGGCAATGGACATAGCATTCATAGGTGAGAACGAAAAGTTTGTGGTCATTTATCAAGATGATATCACGGTCTTTTCTAAATCTGATGAAGAGCATTTGAAACATCTGAAGCAAACTTTTATGAAATGCAGACGATTTGGGCTGTCATTGAACCCAAAAAAGTCTCACTTTGCTATGACAGAAGGTAAGTTATTGGGTCACATAGTTTCTGCAGATGGGATTAAAATAGACCCTGAGAGAGTGAAAGCTATTTTAAAGATTGTTATTCCCAGAAATAAAAAAAAAAATCCAGTCTTTCATAGGAAAAATCAATTTTTTGAGGTGGTTTATTCCTAACTTTGCTGAAACTATTAAGTATATTACTGATATGCTTAAGAAGGACAAGGAGGTAAGATGGTCTCAGCAAGCCAAACAATCATTTGAGAAAATTAAGCAAGCACTGGTAGAAGCACCTGTGTTGGCAGCCCCTGATTACACCAAATATTTTGCAATATTTTCATTTGCATCAGAAGAAACAATTGCTGATGTGTTGTTGCAAAACAATTATGAGGGATTAGAGCAGCCCATATGCTTCTTTAGTAAAACATTAAGGGATTCAGAGTTGAAATATACTAGTATGGAGAAACAGGCCTATGCTTTGGTAAAGGCACTTAAATTTTTTAGAATATATGTACTCCATTCTAAAGTTTTAGCCTATGTGCCTAATTTTGTTGTTAAGGAAATCCTAGTACAGTCGGACAGTGAAGGAAAAATGGGTAGATGGATTGCAAAAGTGATGGAATATGATGTGGAGATCAAGCCCACTAAATTGGTGAAAGGGCGGGGCCTAGCAAAGCTTCTCTCATAATCAAATTGTCAAATACTGGATTTGCATATGATGGCAGAAGGTGCAGAAGAGGTCGAAGAACAAGTCTACAGCAGCAGGTATGATGACATCCCTTGGTATGCTAAAATTGTATATTTCCTGTTACATTTATAGTGTCCCCAGGACTTAAGTAAAAATGAATGCCGATCAATAAAATTGAAAGCTCTCAAATATGTGTTGATTGATCAAGTATTGTACTGGAAGGATCCTGGAGGGATACTTCTGAGATGTTTGGATAAATCAGAAGCAAATAATGTCATTGAAGAGATGCATGCTGGTGTGTGTGGTGGACACAAATATTGGAAGGCCACAGCCTTCAAAATATTAAGAGCAGGGTATTACTGGCCCACTCTTTTCTCAGATGTGTCCAATAGATTAGGGCTTGTGAAAAATGTCAGAAGTTTGCAGGTAAACATCAGTTACAGTCATTAGCCTTGAAACCTATTTCATTAAATGCTCCTTTCCAATAGTGGGGTCTGGATTTTATAGGTGAAATTCATCCTCCGTCTAGTGGTCAACATAGATGGATCTTAATTGCAACAGATTTTTTCACCAAATGGGTAGAAGCCATTCCTACCAGAAGAGCCATAGACCAAATTATCATTAATTTCCTGCAAGAAAATATTCTCAGTAGATTTGGGTGCCCTAGAAAACTCCTTACTGATAATGCCCCTGCATTCAAATCCAAAAAGAGGATAAAATTTGTTGAAGACCATAACATTTCCTTGAGACAATCTACACCCTATTATCCCCAGGGAAATGGACTAGCAGAGTCTAGCAATAAAAGCATTATAAACACTATCAAGAAAATGTTATCAGAGAATAAGAAAAATTGGGATACTAAATTAAAATTTGCATTATGGGAAGACAGAGTTACTTTAAAGAAAGCTATCGGAACCACTCCATTTCAAATAGTGTATGGAACTGAAGAAGAACTGGAAATAAAGAAAAGGAGAACATTTCAGATAATTTAGTTACAGCAAGAAAGGGAAGCTCTCATGGACAAAGCTGAAATACACAGAAATAGGATGAAAGAAAGCTTTGATAAAAAGGTAAAAAATAATATGTTTGCAGTGGGTGATCAAGTGTTGAGATGGGATTCCAGATATGAGGATAAAGGAAAACATGGTAAGTTTGATGCTCTGTGGTTTGGACCATTCATAGTGATGAAAAGTTTGGGAAACAACACCTTTGTTCTACAAACTTTGGGAGGTAATGAGATTCCAGGTCCAGTTAATGGACGCTTTTTAAAGTTGTTTCATACTTGATTGAGATGACAGGTTTTTGTATATATTCATTGTACATATCAGTTCAAATAAGTTCAGTAGACTCCAACCCAATAAGACAAGTTTCAGAAGGCACAGGTCATAATGTTCTTAAGATATTATAGAGAAGACCTTATCCCTAGACAGAGCCAGATGTTATCTCTAGGATTGTTCCTAAGATTTTACTTAGCCTTTACTTATTCTCTATATATCTTTTCTATCGGTCTATCCTATGCTTTTCCCATTCCTTAAACATTTTTGCCATTAGTCATCTTTTCATAATTAAATTAGGATTTGGCTCTAGTTCATACTTTTTATTTCAAAATAAATTTCATTTTCTTGCATTAACAAACATTACAAATGCTTGTGAAGCTCTAAATATCATAATTTTGATTTAAAATGGCGAACTGACAGCTTCTGCTGTAATTTCAAATTTGAGAATGCTGTCAATTTCTGAAAAATGTTGTCAGTTTTGAATTTCAAATTATGATTTAATAGGGTTGTAAATGCTTGTAATTTTCATTCGTTGCAAACATGATTCGAAATGTTTGAGGGACCTGTAAGTCATATTTGCATGAATTTAACATATGGTCGACAGCATGACTACCTTCTCTACTCGACATTTGGCAATCAGGCCAGTACACCGGTCAGGGTCATGAGTAGATCTGTCCAGCATCGAAATTGGTGAATGTTATGGACAGAGAATGAAATATCGGGAATGTATCATGCAAATTAGGGTCTATTGAACACCGGTTCATGGTTAATCCAACTAAAATTCCACGCAAGTGCAGAGAAGGGTTTCAAAACTGAAAAAGAGGTTATCAATATTGAGAGTTTAAGTATTGTAATAGGATCCAATGGATGAAATTTCCACGCAGAGCCTGAAGAAAAATCCTGGAGGACTCATATGCAGAATTGAGCCCAACAACATTGAATGGATTTCCCAATTTCCTCTGACAACAAGGTTAATGAAAAATGCTGGATGGTTTATATTTTGTGAAAGGTTACAGGGTTATAACCTTCAGGCGACGAAGGCATTTATAAAAAATTACAAAGAAGGAGTGGTCGATTTCAAGGATTTCAAAATTGTGGTAAATGAGCAGGTTGTTGCAGAAGTCACAGGTGTCATTGCTGAAGGTGAACAATGGTTCAAACAGCAAGACTTTGAGGGAGATTATGGCGAGTTCATGTTACCAGGGTTTGAAAGTTTAAATTGGAGTAGTGGCGTGCACATAAGCAAAATAAAACCTAATTGGCAAATTCCACTCGAGGTAATCCAAAATTACATTACCTGTGATGGTCGGTTTGATAAGGTTTTGAGATGCCATGTTAGGTTATTAATGCATTTACAGGGAAGAAAGAAGTTAAATCTTCCATATTACTTGTGGAGGAGTTTGCAAAAAATGGTTTTATCAATTCAAAAACGGCCAAATCACACCGACCATTCTATCTTTCACCAAGGGATTATCAAATTGTTGATTTTACACCATTTGAAGCAAATAGGCAAAGACTAGGACCAGCTTATTCGTGAACAAGGGTTTGAGATTAAAGAGAAGAAGAAATCCACCAAGAAGAAAAGTCAAGAAAGCAAATCGTCAGATGGGCAAGCACAGTTTGAAAATTCTAGAAAAGAGCAAGATACTGTTCAAACCCTGCTGAACATTGATGAAGATAAACCAATAAACAATGTAAGTGCAGAAAATATGGATTTGGGGCCGAGGACCAGAGCCAGAGCTAAAGTGGCTGCAAAGATTAGATTGTTAAAACAACCTGTAGGAGAACATCAAATTGTGCCGGTGAATGAGTCTGATGATGAGATGAATATACAGGAGAAAGATACTCTTGTAACTGAAGGTGAGGGTTCCATTGATGTACATATACATGTAGGGCAAATACCTGAAATATTTGTGGAAAATAAACAAAGGCATATAAAAAATCAAGCTTCAAGCTCTAGCATACAGAAGGATAATATTGTAGTGGATGCAGAGGAAATTAAAAGAGTCCCGGAATTGGATTTGGTAAGGAGATCCTTGCAATCCTATAAAGAGCAGTGTCGTTACTTGCACAGTATTAATGAAAGTTTGATGATATCGAACAAAAGACTGCGAGAGGACCTGGAGCAGAGGGATATTGATTATGAGAAGCTAGCAGTGATTGCCAAGGACACTTTGCCGAAAAAGAAAGTTATGAATGAGGAATGCAAGCAGATGAAGGCCCAGCTAAACCAGTTGAAGGGGCGAGAGCGCAATGAGGATGAAAAATTTGCCAGGTTACAACGAAGATCACAAGTTTTAAATGAAATGGATGATTTAGCTGAGTCATCAAGAAGTCTTTAGTTTGTCTTCTACAATTAAGAGATAAGATATCTTAGGTGTCAAGTTGTTATGATTAGGTTTGCGTGTTGTAACAATTCGATAGACTTAGACTTTATTTTAAAAAAACTCTATTTTATTTTTGGAGTGATTAGATCCAATGTAATAGGATCTAGTAACTGTTTTCTATTTTTGAACAATTTTTGTATAAATAGGACATAGACAGAGGTAATAAGGGTTGGAACTGGAGGAACATGATAGAAGTTTGATTTTAAGGAGCTGTTTCATGCAGATCTGTATGTATTTCTTATGTTAATTTTTGCAGAAGATGACTATTATGAATTAAAAATATGATCTTTGAGCCATTCCTTTTTCAATTTATGAAGTGTATGCTTCTGGTATTCTGTCCATATGTGGTCTAAATTCCATGTTATGATTCTTCGAAACAGTATATAACTATGCCCCCATCATGAAATATATTTGAGATTTTATATTCATAGCCTTATGATCACAGTCTTTCTTCTGCTTCTATTCATATATTGAGATGTTATACTGTACCTATCTTTTATTTCCTTTTAAATATTTTACGTAATTCTATTTTCTGCTTCCACCAAACAAAACTGAAACAATCATTGTGTAGATGCCTTATTCCTACAACCAAGATCTCCTTAAGCTTGATCCCCTGTGATCTAGGATCAACTTTAGGGATAACACTTATGATTCAGTTAGATCATAAATAATGATGAGTCGAGTAACAATGAGCAAGAACATCTCACATATATGCCCTCATGTGTAGTATCTATAGAAGGAAATATAGTTCATGAACCAAAAATAGTCTTGCATGAGCTTCCATTCAGAGCCATTATTAACTCCTTACCCGCTAATTGTGATTACAAATGACATACAATTACGAGTTGATCAACACTAACGCTGGTTAATTTCATACACGATGAGATTTTGAAGACTTGATTATTTCATACATGATGAGGGTGAAATTTGTAATTTATGGCTTCTGCAAGTTCAACAAATCATGGGATTTGCGGATTTGTGAAAAACAACGTTATTTCAACAACAAAAATGAGGGTTGATGGAAATTGGAAGCAACAAGTAAACACTTGGATCGTCCGTTTCCACTTTGCAAAATGCATGCAAGGACTCGTGGAAGCATGCATCGAAATAAGGTAAACACTCGTCTACACAACAACATCACCTATTCTCCTATGTGGGTAGTAGGGTCAGTCGATCGAACAAATATGCAATCGTGTCAGCTTTGGGAGCCTCCGTAATAACTAAGCCCAATAAATACATTTATTGAAAAATGAATTATTCATGAAAGTTTGTTTTAAAAAATTCAAATGGGTGTTCTATGTATTCAAAACCATTTTGGTGATGTTCTAAATTTGGGTAGAAATGTGGTCAGCTTGTATCCAAATCGGTGTGAATTCCCTCACATCCATGGGCATAAAATACAATCAAATTAAATGCATGAATTCTTATCATTACAATGCATACTTGGAACTTGAATAAATCCAATATTTGACTGCATAGTTCCCAGATCTGGTGTAGGATACAAACAACTACTATCTATAATATGGAGGCACGATCGCTATCTTGCTCCAAACTACAAGAATCTGGACCCTACATGCAAATAGGCCCACCAACGCTGCCCTATTCTGATCATTCGGCTAGATAACTCTCAGGGTTCAGGTAAAAGGATTTACTTTTTGAAAATCAACTATGAGTTCAATTTCAACAATTCAATCTCAAGCTTATTTAGTGTACAAATTTAAAAAATATGGCCATTGGCAAGAAAGTAGTATCCTGAATGCTTCCTAAATTTTGTGAAATGTATGAGTTCTGTTGCAGAGGCAACGATATTAATTAATTATCAAAACCATTTCATCCCTAAACATGACTAATGCAAAATCTGATCATGAACTGTTGGTCACAGGTTGTCGGTTCTGGTTGCAAGAGGCATAGTCATATATGGCGCCAAGATTTTGTAGGAGGTAATTATTTGGGAGTTTTAGAAGGTGCATGTGGACAATTCCTCAATAATTCTATGGTAATCAACCTCATTTTTACTGTGGCAATCATCCTCAACAGAGCTATGGCATTTAAAATTTCAGGGGATTCAAGATAAAAAGGGATTTTGATGTAACGTTTACACCCAATAGCACTGGTAAGTTCAATGAATCTAAATCTTTGCAGTTTCCAGTTTAGAATCTAGATATTGAATGGTGCTTATGAGAAGGTTATAGTCTACGGGCTCATGCAGCTTTCATCTGGCTTGCTCTCGACCCTCAACCGAGTGAAGTATCCCACACTAAATATTGGTTGTAAGGCAAGGCCGCATACACAACCTAAAATAGGGTTGGCACGATCCATACCCAATATTAGATTTATAGAATGTTTTATTTAACCAACTTAACACGAACATATCAAAATCACAACAAATAATAAACAAAACAAAAACATTATCAAAACTAAAAATACAAAATGATGATTCAGTGCATAAAATCCTAATGACATCCAAAATAATATCAACAACAAATGGATTATTATCAACAACCTAACCACCTGTATTTCCTTCATATAAACAATAATACACATTCAATTACCTTTTCACTACTTTATAAAGCTGATCACAAGTTTGACATAGGTCAATTTTAATCATGAAATAAATTCAATTATCCATTAAATTAAATCAAATTATTTATTACATGCATGAAAATCAACCTTGATCCCTACTGATAGCCAACTATCACCCGCATATACATGCAACACTTGGACATCACGGACCATCCATGGATGCATGTAAACACTTGGAAATCCACGGACCACGTGTAAACACCATCAAAATGAAAAAAGTTGTTTTCTGCTCGACCATTACGAGAAAGAAGTAGGAGACATTAGCCGAAATGTGACAGAAATCAACCGGAAATAGATATGGACATGCAACACCTTGCAAATGAAATAGCAATTTTCTATGCATTACAGGCAAGAAGTAGGAGATGGTATAGTCAGCATATCAAATGAATCTGAGAGATATCCTCAAGTTAAGTGAAATAAAGTCCTCGGTCCATACGGTAAGAATAAGTTTCTTAGCAATTAACTGACAAGACTACCACTAAATATCAATAAGTGCAAGTACAACATAATTTAGGAAATTTTGTTTCAATTGAAGTTATAACTGTTGTAGGGAATCTTTTTGTACATCATGAGTTATGAATAAAGAGAATGTTCAATCTATCAGTATATATGGCTTCCCAAGTTTTGATTTATTGAGAATATGCAATTTGTGTTTCCAATTGATGAAAATGGTTTTAAAATTAAAATTTCCTTCATATACTTTATGAAATTTCAATTATTTGAATTTAGATGCAGGTTTGGAGCTAAAGAACTGTAACGATAAAATGCCAATCACAGGTTTTCACTAATGATAAAATGGCAATCATAGGTTTTCTATACAGGAGACAATAATGCGTTACATGAGAGCAGCATCAATTTCGTTTCCTTTTTAACCGTTTTTTTCATGAACTCGTTATTGTTTGTGCTCACAGTACTGGCCAAGTTGTACTTCTCTATTTCCTTTGCAGGCCTCAACATGCGCTAATTCCCTTCATCATTACACATTGATTTTGCTTGCTCGAGTTTCCAATTAATCTGCTTTTGCTTCCAAAATTGATAGAGGCTTCCATTGAAGATCAATTGCAGCTCAAGTCATGAAACCTCAGCTCGTTGCTGGAATTACAACAATCCTCATAGTTTTGCTACTATCTAGCTGTGAGCTCTTTGATTTTGATCCTTGGCATTTGCATTCCACGTTTCTATGGATGAACAAGAATTCTACTAATTATCCCGTAAGTGCATCTCCAACGTTTTAGTCATTTTTATATATTCGTTGGCCATTTTAGAACATTTGCATCAGAATTCATCGTCATATTGATAGAAGGATTAATACTAATAAGTTGCACTTATGACCTCATGACCTCCGCAGGCTCATTGCAGATGCTCAGGCCTTTTTGGCATTTCAACAATTCACAACATGGAGACTATCCTGATGATACTGTAGCCTCAGAATCTACCTTGGAGCCGCGGAACATACCCCACTTTAATAATGGTTGCCCAAACCCTGAGTTGGCCATATGCAGATCCACACACATATTCATCCACACGCTCAATTCCTCGTATTCTCTAAAAAAAAATTCGTTGAATTCAGAGGAAAAATTGTACATGTAAACGTACCTACCATTGCAATCTTCTACAATCAATTTTTCATTTTTAATACCTTTGAATTTGTTCGATCCGGATCCCAATTGTTGCCTTTCCGTTAGTAATAT
The DNA here is from genome assembly GCA_027924585.1 of Larix kaempferi. Taxonomy (NCBI): domain Eukaryota; kingdom Viridiplantae; phylum Streptophyta; class Pinopsida; order Pinales; family Pinaceae; genus Larix; species Larix kaempferi. The sequence continues at coordinate 2,718,075 of BSBM01001242.1, read as the reverse complement.
GGTCTGATCGGGTATCCGTCGACTGCCTATTGATAGCATCAGTCAACGCGTTTCCATTGAAGGCACAAGATGGATGATTTGAAAACAGAAAAGCAAACAAAACCTTCAACAAACTTTGAATAATTCAAAATCCAAACAGACGATATGTAATCCGTAATCGAAAGCATGAAAAGATAGAGTTCAAGGTTTAAGAAATTGAAGTACTTACTTGGCCTGAAGCAACATTACTTCCATGGAAGCCTTATGTGATCTGGCTCAACCAGAACGCAGAGGCAAGCCAACAACAAAAGCTAGCAAGAATGAAACACAATTCCATCCCATGCACAAAGAAGACCGACACGTGTTTCTCCCTAAGCTTTTAGCTCTCTTCCACATTGTCCGCACTTAATAACAAACACTGCGATCTGAGCATTGTTGTAAAACATACGAATTCTTAAGAATGTTTGGAATGACACATGTTTTCAGGGCTTTCTGCCCATTTTTCCTTACCCGCCTCAAAACTCACTCTAGCATTTCAATATTCTCAAAGTGACCATAAATGCTGCAATAGGTATATGGCTTATTTATGACTATCTATTGTATATTGTATGTTGTTGATAATACATCTATCGAATCTTTGTAATCCCAGGTTAGAACACACGAGTTTATACAATGTTGTTTTTATAATTGTATTATGATTATTTACGGTGTTTTTTATCATGGAAAACAGAGTGATGGATAATTTTGTTTTTGTAACTATATTGTGGTTATTGAGGGTATGCTTTTTTATCAAGTAAAACATAGTGATGTATAATGTTGTTTTTATAATTAGTGTGATTTAGGTATGTTTTTATCATGGAAAACAGAGTGATGGATAATGTTACTTTCTTAATTATATTATGATGTACAAAAAGAACTTCTGTGGTTCCTTCAAATGTCTTGTAATTTTGATTTTGGCCTAAGAGTTTCTTGAAAAGGGCAAGTTTTCGACTAAGTACAACTCATGCTTTTATGACGAAACATGTCGCAATTGTTTTGTGAATTTTCGCATCATTTTGACGAATCTAGGCCGAGCGTTTCGCATCGGTTGTGCGAGTTGCGTCGACAATTTCGCATCATTTGAACGAGACACGCAGACTAGCTAACGATAAAAGTTTTCGGCAAAAGTAAATTGACGCCAACGTCGGTATAAAACAACAAAGGTCGCCAACCGTTTTGCTACAAATGAGCGAATCATGTCGTCCGTCGACAATTACAAGAGATCAAGGTCGGGCATTTCACACAAGGAGCCATATGCGAGGGTTGATAGACGTAACCATGAACAGAGGAGGGATGATGAAACTCCTAGAAATGGAACAGTAGAGGCAAGAGAAGGAAACACTACTGTAGAATTGCCAAAAGCGAATCCCCCCATTGTTTCAACTCGAAAAAACAGAGTTGCAGGTCATGTATGAAATCCCAAATGGCATCACCTGGATTTACTTATGTTTTTCACTGCCTTGGTTGCTGTGGTGAATACAAAGTTTCCAAAAGTTGGTAATTTGCTTTTGAGAAGAATTATTTTCCAGCTTAAAAGGGCATTCAAACACAATGACAAGGTTGGTTTGCATTTATCTTATTAACTAATTTTTGGCCTTGTAAATTCCTGTTTTATTTTGAAACTATCTTTTGCATGATATGCTTATTTTCTGTTTAACTATTATGCAGCCTCTGTTATTGGCAGCAACAAAATTCATAGCTCATCTAGCAAACCGACACATTGCACATGAGATCATTACTTTGGATGAGCTAAAAACTCAAGTTTATTTTATTGTGATTGGAGCAACAAACCGCCAAATAGTATTGACCCATCCCTTAGAAGGTTTGGAAGGTTTAAGTTGTGTATATAAACACTATGTGCAATGTTGTCTTTCTATCTTTATTTGTTTATTTATTGTAAATAGTGTATAAATAACAACATGTTAAGAATTGTTCGATAGTTTGTTGAGGTGCCCAATGTTTGGAAAATGTCAAGAGGAACCTTCAAACAATAAATCACCAATGATTCAATGTTGTTTTGTAGGCTGTTGTTTTATGGATCACCTCGTTGTAGGAAGACTCTACTTGCAAAAGCCATTGCTAATGAGTGTCAAGCTGATTTCATCACTGTAAAAGGCCTAAAATTCTTAACAATGTGGTTTGGAGAAACTTAGGTTACTATACAAGAGATTTTTGAAAAATCTCAACAATCCGCACCATGTATCTTGTTCTTTGATGAGCTTGATTCTATTGCTGCACAGGTCATATGTCGTATCTTTGATTGGCGTGATACTTGAGCATATATTTACCCCTATCTTTGTTTCTTCTACCTTTCCTCTCTTCCTACCGGTGTTCACTTTGCCTCTCCAGGGGCAAATGCTAGTAATATTTTTTTGTTAAAGTATAGGTGATTGAGTCATAAGTCTATTGTGGAAAGAATAAGTGTACCTAGTACTCCAAAAAGTAGTAGTGTATGGTGTTTATTCGATTGTTTGTTTTGGAAGAGAGTTGTTTGTCTATCTTTATTTGATGTGTATGTATTAGTTGAAATTTTTCTTAAATTTTAATAATATTTTTCTTAAATTTTAATAATATTTTTCTTACATTTTTCTAGTAGAATTCTCATTGTGTGAAAGCTGCAACCCTATTTTTTCTTCTCATTGTGAAGTTGCGGACCCATGCCTCGTGTATTGACCCTACACAAAAAGAGATAGGCCTGGCGCCGGAGAGTTGGTGGTCGGCCATTACGCCTTAAGAGAAAATGCATGGAATTTGCAATTTTTCTTGTCATTGTGAAGTTGCAGTTGCAGACCCCATGGTCATGACTTGTATTGACCCGGAACACAAGGATAAGCTTGACGCGGCAGGGTCGATTGTCGGTGACTCGGCCAGTACTGACAGTGGAGAGGCCAAGGGAACGTTTTATTTTAAAGGCCAGTGGGTGTTTAATAATCATAAATAAACAAGTTGGTGACATCGATCTCTCAAGATTCTTTTGGTAATTTAATATCTCAAATTGTCATGATTTGGAGAAGCTGCAGATTCCTTGTCATTTCATTTAAGGAACCTCCAACGAACCTTCCTTTCATGCGTATTATCGAATGCTCCCAAACGTAAAGTATGTCCTTATTCAAATCAACTTCCTCTGACCTTTCCCAGACAGCGATATACAGGATTGCGAAAGGATATCACTCTTAAACAATCAAATTGAAAAACTGCCAGATGATTTTAAATGCCCAAAGCTGGTGAGTTTAAACTTATCCGAAAATCCATCAATTTCTGATGTTCCAGACAGCTTTCTATTTAGTCTCCATTCTTTGAGGGTTCTTGATCTCTCCCATACCCAAATAGAGTCAGTGCCAACATCGGTCAGTCAACTCCAGTTACTTGAGTTTCTCACTCTGAGCTCTACTAACATCAAGGAATTGCCTCTGGAAATATGCAGTCCTTCTAGGCTTCAATTTTTGGATCTTTCATACTGCAGATTCTTAACATCATTGCCACCAGAGATGTCTAAACTCACTTCCTTGAAAAGACTACATTTGAGTATGGGTATGGAAAAGGCTTTGAATGATCCCAAAAATGTTATGGCTCTCAAGGGGCTCACAAATCTCATAGAGCTCCGTTTGTTCATGTTTTTAAAATTTGATGCATATGAAATGATGGCATCCATAACGGGAACTTGGCTAGAAATGAGACATTTACATCTGCATCACATGAATTCTGTGAGGTGCAATCTTCCTGAGTAGATGCAGAATATGAAGAAGTTGGAGAGTCTTGTGTTGGTTGACTACATAGGAGTAAACTTATCAGATTGGATGTGTGGCTTTCAACAACTGGAAAGGTTAGAATTGGATGGCAGTGACAATGTGAAGGAGCTTCCTCCATTGGAGAGGTTGCCTAATTTGAAATTTCTAAAATTAAGAAAATACTCTAAATTGAAGGACTTGAAGATAGGGAGTTCTGGAAATTCAGAAGAATTTCCAATGTTAGAGATATTGCACTTGTCTAATCTACCTAGGCTAATAAGTATTAGCCTAGGTGAAGATAGGATGTTAAAAGAAAGAACGCTACTCAAACTCCAGGTTTTGAAGATTACAAAGTCTCCTGGATTGAGGAACTTGCCAAGAAGGATGGGAAACTTACCTAAGTTGAGGGCAATATATGGTCATCAAGGTTGGTGGGACGGTCTAAGATGGGAGAACGAAGATATGAGGAAGCACCTTCTCAATTTATTCAAAGAAATTTAGGTGATGATTGGAAAAATAAATTGTAATATTTTATTATTAAATGTATGGTATAAATTAGGTGATGATTGGAAAATTAAAATGTAATATTTTATTAATAAATGTAATGGTATAAATAAAAGTATGAAATTTCAAATTACATTAGTTAATGGAGGTATTTTGTATATAAATATTTTTGTTTGTCAAATTTTAAAAGTTAAAGCTAAGACTTGGTGTGGTCCACATCTCAAGTTTACATGAAGTTAATGAGATTTGTCTAATAAAAAGAATTATTTTTTATAATTAAATAACTAAATTATTAATTTTGTTTTTTCTATTAGTTTTCCAAAGTTTAATATTTTTACATTTCTTTTCAAAGTTGTAATAAGCTTTTCAATATATTAACAAGATACAAAATTGAAGGATAAATGATTTTCTTAGATTTAATTACCATAATCTTGGTTCTATTAATATTAATGATAAGATTATCAAAATCTTGATTTTATCAATATTAATGATAAGCTTTGCTATTTTTTAAAGTTATTGGAGAATTTTGAGTTATTTTTGAAAATTTTGAATATAATTTTTGCAAGGATAATGATATGCTTAATGTATAGGAAAAGTACAATAAGAAGTTTGAGCATGTTGATACCAATTCATCTCTCACTTTTAAGCATTACTTACTTAATGTTATTGATATAGATGCCAAAAATGGTGAGAGAAATAGGGCACTATTCCTTAGTGCAAATACTACAATTAATGTCCATTGGCCATTCATTATTAGAACAACTAGCAATAACCATTTCATATAGCCTAATAATAGCACTTTGGATATGAGGGATATCAATTTGTTCTTGATCCTTTCTAATAAATGACTCTCAAAAGAGATTTTATAAAATCAATAAAACAACAAATGCTATTTTATATTTAATCTCTCTATTCCTCAAGAATAATTCCAAGGATGGCAATGTAATCATTTCTCCTCTGGCCATTCGTTCTTCAATCCATTGACTATCTATTTTAGGAAGTATCAAGTAAAAATATTTTTCTAAAAGGAGGTTAATCATGATAGTTTGATAGGTGGATAAGTCAATACTTAGGAAAATCTTGCTTGGATAAGTCATTATTTAGGAAAACCTTGCTTGACGGTTTGATTGAAAAGATGCTTACTATGGTGACCTAGGAACGCTTTTTTCTAGGCTTTCTGAGCATCAAAATAACATTTTACAGCAGTTCAAGTAATATTTTTAAACGTCTCATAGACCAAATTGGTCTCAGTAGACGTTAACTACCATCATCATCATCACAAAGCACCAAAATCAAACTCCCAAGTTTTAATATCTTAGCGTGATATACTTTAATGTCTTTAATTTTACCATTTGTAAAGCCCACTTTATACCAAACTAATTTTATATCCTTACTTAAAAAAATCTTTAGTATAGAGATGAGTGTTATAGATGTCTTCATAAACTTTAGGGTAAATATCAAAGTAGGAGATTTAATTATTAATGATAATCTATTACTATGTTCTTTAGCTTTTATAAGGATGATATTGACTCTAAAAGATAAGTCTACAAATCTCTCTTGAATTTTGGTTTGTTAAATATTGATGTTTTTTTTTACTATGAAGAATTTATGATATTTAATATTATTATTTTTATTATTGTCATTAGAGAATATTTTGATTTTTTTTTTGCACTTATACATTCCAAGCCAGGTTATAAATTTAAATATGTTTTTTTCTTTTAATAAGCAATTTTCAAGAATATTTTTCTAAGCATAAAAATATACATAAATTATTATTTTTATATAAAATCTCAAATGTTTTATTTTCTTGTCATAATTGAAAATCTCTTGTAAATCTTTGAGAAAAATGAAGCACTTCTCTATTGTAAAAAAAATACTTAATGTTTTTAGAAACCAAGCATTGGCAGTTTCACAAATCTCGACGTGTTTTGATCCCCATGGGAATCATCCTCAAGAACTTGATCGGGTGAGCTTTCTTCTTCACTCACCTAATCAAACTCTTGAGCATGATTTATGAAACTGCCAATGCAGAAATGCTTTGGTTTTTATCAGCATAAAACAATATTCAACCAATAACTTAATTGTTCATATTATGAATAATAGTTTTTATCATGAGACATATATCTATATTTAAAGTTATTGTGATATGGATGATCAAACTCTTAAGTGTTATCTTCATTTATCTCAACATCCTTAATTTTACTCAACCATAAGAACAAATAATATGGCATAATCAATAATTCTTCTTTCCTTGACATGTGGATGTGAGTCATAAGGTGTGGAAAGAGTAAGGATGTGAGTCATAAGGTGTGGAATGATACTTCGTGAAGTCGGTTCTTCCAATTTTCCAAGGCTTTGTTTAAGTCTGAGGATGCTGAACTGGAGCTGCGCCATCCTAGCTCCCCCTCATCAGTTGGGTTTACATAATATTAAGAGATATTGTACAAGTTATCCCATCTTTCTGTATCTTCACCCCTTGTGGGTTCTACATATCGTTGTCCTTCTGCAGGATCCAGGGGTACAACGACTCGTATCTCCCAATATTCGAACGACATGATCTGTTTTTTGAAGTTAATGATCGCCTGATTTTCCAAGGCCCAATCAATCCCTAAGAGCACTGGATATGGACATGTATTGTCTACTATCTCGATGAAATTGAAATCCGCATATGTTCGGAGTCCTTCGATTTCGAAGGGAAGTTGACATATCCGGTCAAGAGGGGTGGCTTTTCTCTGGTTTTCCAATCGCAGCTATATTGGTGACCAGGTCATCTGTGGCTTCCCCATTGTCTCTCACGTTTGTTTGGTCAAAATATTCACATATGACCCCAAGTCTAAAATGATCAAGTCAACATCAAACTCCCCAATTTGCGCTGACATTCGCATCTCTCAACCTGTCTTCCTTTTCTTATGTATGTGATTGACCATCGATTGTTGGTGTCCACCCTCCCATCGATGCAGTAAGTTCGAGATTTCCTCCAATGCTTCCGCGTCTTTTGCTAACTCTACACAACTCCTAACGAAGGCCTTTAAAGTAGTGGCCTTCCTCCATGATTTTGTTCTATTAAATGTCGGTGGCATATCATGAATTTCTTCCTAAAAAGGGGTGTTTCTTTGTTGTCACAGCATCTCCTGCTGTGCTTCCGAGAAAACATCTTTGTCTGCTTGCTTCTTCTCTGTCGGTCGAACAACAGACCGTGGTTGGTCAACTCCTCTTCCTTGCGTCACTATTCCTACTGTCGCGGAGTGCTTCCTTGCTTCCGCCGACATCTTCTGTACCACTGGTTGGTTTTAGTTTTGATTCTGGTTTTGATTTTGGTTCGGCGGGGATGGTAGGTTCTTCATCTGCCACCTGTTGATGGGGTGTGGGCATTCCTCGATGCTATGATCTACTCCGCTGCAGTATGTGCATTGTGGGGTCGGGTTGAGGCAATCCCTCATGAAGTGGCCCTGCTGTCCACAATTATAACATGTAGGAGGTCCTCGACCACGTCCTCCTTGTCCTGCACCATGTCCTCCCCGAAATCCTCCACCGAAACCTCCTTGCGGTGGTCCATACTGCGCTTGTTGGTATTGCAGTTGCTGATACTGCGGGTACAGCTGTTGCTGGTACTGTGGCTACAGATACTGATACTGCAATGCACCATACTGTGGTTCTCTATATGGTCCTTGATCAAACTATGCTGGCTGTTGTTCTTCTCCTTTTACCAAATATGCATCCATATTTCTTTCTTGTAGTAGCTCCTGGGTCCTACAGTCTTTCTCATTGTGTCCTACTAATCGACAGAATTTACAATACAGACTTGCTGGTTTCGATACTATCTTTTGTAAGTATATGCAGTCCTCTGGTCGGTGCCCTCTGGCTTGGAAAATGGGACACCATGTAAAACCTTCATGGTGAAGGGGGTTCGGCGCCCCCGCATCCAAGTATCACTGAAATGTTGAAGAGTTGTCCTTGCGGTGACCCTCCGTCCTACACCTAGTGCACCATACGTTTGCGTTGGCATCCTTGCCTTGCTTCAAGTCCTGTAGTTGGAGTGCTAATGTAGCCAACTGCGCTTGTATTTTATCCATTCCAACTCCCATTTCTCCAACTGGTGAAGCTTCCAGTTTCATTGCAATCTCTAATGCTTCGGCTTGGTCCGCAACCTTCTGTTGCATTAATGGCTCCCGGATGTGTGGTACCAACCCCGCGATGAACCACTCCTTATGTTGCATTCCTTTTATTGGAAAGCTCACTTTTGCAATGAGTGTTTTGTACCTCTGATCAAATTCCCACACTGGCTCGTTCGGGTACTGCTTAATCTCCTTGAGCTTAGTAATATATTTTGCCTCTAATTTAGGTTTTTTGAATTCTTGTACCATTGCTGTCTTAATTTCTTCCAACGTCTTCTCTGGCATTCCCATCGGAACCTTCGTAAATTTTATAAACCAATCTAGCGCCCGGCCTCGAAAGGTCGTCGTCAATTTTCCCTTCTTAATATTCTCATCCTTGACCTGCTTCATGGTCCACAGCGCTTCTAAAAAAAAAACAAAACTGTTCAGGACCCTCTGTCCCATATCATAAAAAGTTGGGCATCTTTGTATTGTCCGCCATTGTAATGTTCCTACCGTTGTTATTGACTGAGGTGCTGCTTTTACCACTGCACGTGGGGAAGCTCTATGAACTTTTAGTGGTTTTTCCTTTATGGTGATAAGTGGTGTGCAGGGTCGAAGGTATGTGGTAGCTTATGATATGTCCCTCCTCTAGGGTAGCCTGGTCGCCGCCTTCCTCGTAATAAGGGAGCTCTTCCCTCTGTGGCCCTGTTTCGTAGTCTGCCCTTCCGGTCCTCTCAGGAGACTCTTCCTCAGTCCTCCTTCTCTTCTCAGGATGCTGGAATACCATTCCACTCCTCAAGGTGCCACAATTTTCTTCAACTTCCCTTAAACATTCGTCGTCACTCATGTCCATCTACCCAACATCTTTTCTAGCAGATCCTCAACTCTGCGAAACCTATGACCCCTACACACCGATTTGTCTACTCATCTGAGGTCATTTTCAACATTCCCTTTTCGCATGATAACATCTTAATCCACAAATTCAGCGATAGGACGAACCTTCCCCTTGGTCCCCTGAAAAACCATTGTTCAGCATCGTTGTATGAGCTGTTGGTATCTACCACAAACTCGATAATATAGCCTTATAAAATACTGTCGACCCAAAAGTAAACAACCTTGGACACCGTATTGTTAACTTGTTTTAGGTGTCGAACCAATTATGGGGTCCACTGATCTGGTCTAATGCTCTGATTGGTGTGTTCCTTGACCGTTAACTGTACGAGCCACTCCTGCAGTATCACTGGGAACTCAGCGAAGAATATTTCATGGATATCGGAGTATATGTGCTTCTGTAACCAACTTTCTATTGTCTATGCTGAGTTTCGTTTTTCATCTTCCGTAAATTCCTTTGCTTTCTAGTCGAACCACTCTTGGATCTCTAGTTTAGTTGGATGCCACAACATATCCTCTTCTTTTTCCTCAAGGTCCTGGCAACGGAACCATTTGCTGACTCAACACCCTTCGACAGGGGTTCACTCTATTGTCAACAACACCACAATCCCTTATACACCGGCCCGGAAAGGAGTTATCCTTCCCAGCAACACCTGCGAAGTAGGTGAGGTCTCACCCGAGGTGGATAAGGGTGTTGCAGGAATCAAGTTTCCGCAGTCATGAGGAGGATATGAAAACACACATAATTCACTATCGCATGAACCAGAGATCATCTAAAATAAACTACGCATGACTCATTCACAGATTTAACAACACACACATATTACTGATTTATTTCATTCAACAACATTAAGTCTACTTCATCATAATCATAACATAACAACTCACAATCACAAGAGACATAAAACAACCATTATATCGTACCCGAACATCTCCATGCATTCATTAAGTTCTGCGGAAAACCCGTCGCAGAAACTGTCAATACATCATATTGCGAATACAAAATACATCAAAAATCAAGATTAAGATATGAAACTTCGATGCCCTTAGGCTTACAATTGACTTCTACTTATATGCTTCTATCTATTACAACTTTGGTCCACATGACAAATTTAATCATTAATTATTCAAAACTATTCTTGCGCTTCCTTGGACGTCGCGCTTCTTTCTTCTATCGCGGAATTATCCTTTCGCACTTGTCGACGTCCGCACTTCCTGCGAAACTATCCTGTGCCAACAAAACCCTTGACCCACGTTTGGAATGGGCTCGAAATTGTGCAATATAGAGTGATTTTGTCTGATTGTGCAAACATTGCAAATCTTGTTCCCAAAAAGGAGTGCTCCCTAGTTATTGCAGATATCCCTCATGGATACAATATCAAAAACATTACTTGTGAATGTGAGCCTTATACATACTAGTCATTCAATAAAGTGGTTTTGGGATTTATGGACGTCACAACATCACCCCTATGGAGATTTCTTGTTTTCCATTCAGATGTACAAGGAATAGTGCTAACAACATTCAAGAATAAAACAAACTCAGGGAAACAGCTGTATTGGTAAGATATTTGTAGTATATTATTAAAAATTTGAATTTAGAAACCAAAATTATTTTTCTATAAGTTAATTAGATTCTTATATGTTTCTGTTACAAGCATAAGCCTAACATTCATAGCTCCAACAATGATCCATTTATGAGTGATACTGAAAACATACATCTTGCATGTTGGAAAAAAGATGAGACTTATGAAACTCTTTTAATCAATGAAAAGAGTGAAGGAAAATATAGTCAAATATTGTCTTATAATGCCATGGTTAACAAGTCCTTCAGAGGGATGTTAAACAGTCCAACAATTTTGCAGACCCATGTCACGTGTATTGACCCCACGCATAAAGAGATAGGCTTGGCACGACAAGGTTGATGGTTGGACTTTAGGCCTCGAAGGGAAAATGCATGGAATTTGTAATTTTTCTTTTCATTGTGAAGTTGCAGACCCCATGTGACATGTATTGACCACGAACACAAAGACAGGCTTGACACGGCAGGGTCGATGGTCGGTGTCTCGGCCTGTACAGCTTGAAGGGAAAATGCTTGGAAAGATGATTGACTGAAGCAGCCAAGGGAATGGTTTAGTTTATAGGCTGATGGGTGTTTAACCAATCTAAATAAATTGGTGACATTTGTCTCTCGAGAACAGAGAGATAGATTCTTTTGGTAACTTTATTATAAATTACCATGATTGGGATACATTGGATATTCCTTGTCATTTCATTTAAGGAACCTCCAATACACCTTCCTTTCATGCGTAGCTAAATTCTAGATTATTTTCATCTAGATTCAAGTGGGTTTTTTTATCAAAATTTGGAGGAAATTGATGAAATGGTAAATTTGGGTTCTTGTAATTGCATAATAGGGGTGCCTCAGGGGTAATCGAGGTCATTGAATCCATTCCTATAGTCAAAATTGCAATTACAGTGATTTTTCGATCACCGAATTTCTGAAAAAGCCACCAAAGAGTTTAGCTCACTCTGTACTATTATCTAATGCAAATCCCATGGCTATATCCATGAGCTATTGCATATCCCATGGGATAGGCAATGGTGCTCCCATTGCATAGCCCTTGGGATATGCTACGGGGGCACCAATGCATAGCCCTTAGGATATGTTGCGAGGGCACCCGTAGCATAGCCCAAGGGATATGAATTAGGCATGGGGCACCCATGCATAGCCCTTGGGATATGCTAAGCCAGCAAATGTTGAGACCTTAGACTATGCTACGGATGTTACGGGCTCCTGTAGCAAAGCCCAAGGGCTATGTTTTTTTTTTAATTCTCGAGCACCCTCTACATTTAAAAACTTGTTATGCTTTGTATAACTATAATATGTTAACAATTTTTTTTTAAGTGCAAATATTTTTTTTTAAGCATATACTAAAAGTTTTTTGTTTTGTTTCTGACTATAGGGAAAATGACATCAAGAAATATATATGTAAACATCTCTGGAGCAAGATCTTCAATGAAGTCATCAAAAAAAATATTTGATCCATCTGACAATGTTGCACGTGGTGAAGTTGTACCCAGTGATGATTTAAAAGCCAAGAATGCTAAAGAATGGAAACACGCACAAGCTAAAGAGAAATTGGACTATTCTTGGTTTCTGAAAGAGAAATATCAAGGCAAATAAGACACTATTCACTTATATTGTGTTGGATTTTCATATCTTAAAAAATGATTATCACTCATTGGGATTGTTGCGAGATATTTGTTGGGTGCCAGGTAAAGACATTGTTTATGCACTAGTGAAACAAGCTAAAACCTTTGTCAAAATCAGATATTCTTTGAAAGTTTCAAACTATAAGATCGATGAAATTTTAACAGAATTTTGTGCAGGATTCGTGCACAATATTGAGCAAAAGAGTGTAAGTTTCTATATTTTCATATCTTTCTGAATTTCTTATACTTTGAATTATATGACCATGTAATAGATTTAATACAATAATGCCTTTTTTCGTAGGATTTTTCTATGCCACTTTCCCATATTATTAATGGAATTTATTCTACAGAAGAAAATACGATGGATGTCATTAATGCCCCTCTTCATAAGGGAGAAGCACCAAAGAAGGGAGAAACACCAAAGCAAAAATGAGTGCAAAATGTTCCTGAAGAAGTACAAGCATAGAAAGGAAAAGGCACCCAATAATCAAATGAAGTACATAGGAAGGTTACATTCAAAAGGATATATCGCCCTACTGAACATGACCGACGAATTGTTGGTGATGACGATGTTACTTCTGCTGGTAAGAGTAAGAGATACTTTTCTAAAATACGTATGGATGAGGATGTTTCCATTCCTAATAAACAAGTTGTTCTTTTGGATACAACTGCTTCAAGACACAAAAGGAGGAGAGAAGATGTTTAATCCAATGTTGAAAATCATAGTGAGAACTCGGGAGACAGTTTGGAAATCATTACTCCATGTGGTGATCTAGATGATGGTGTTGTTAAGACAACATAAAATGTTATTCGAGATCGATTGCGGAGGGATAAGTTGGTTCACAATGGGCATACATTTGATTTAAATGTAAAGAAAATTTATAGACACATAGAAGTCCAAGAGAAGTATCAAATTAGGAAACCACATCGTGTGCATGTTCATAACATGAAAGCATTGATGAGACACAATCCCTATGCACATGTGGTTGACTACCTAGTTCTTGTTGACCTAAAAGATGTTCCTGTTAGAGATGCTTTTGAAGAATCAAAATATTTTGATTAAACTACTATGTTTTGGGGGGGAATCATTCTGCGGAGGCTAGAAGAGAATTGATGCAAGAGTTTCCCCAAAACCCTATTTTTCAAACAGTGAAATGCATCATTTACACTGGTTTAATAGACGTGGAAGAAAAACTATTGGAATGGGATCACAGCACAGATAGTGACTATATGATTTCCATGACATTTGTTCAAAAGGTTATATTTATCCACAATGAATTTGAACAAATATGTGGTGGGGATAGATCTAAAGTTGATGCAGATTTACGGAAACAATGTTGTATGGAAATATGTATCCCTAATAAAGAGGACAATTGTGAAACAAAAAGGTGTGAAGGATGAAACACTTATATCAACAATATTGTCACATGTAAAGTCAAGTGAATTATCCATGGAGGAAATGTGCAATGATTTTCAAAAGTAAATTTATAAGTTGTTTTTATTTTTTTAAGTTTATTTTTTTAGTTTAATATTTTTTATTAAATAAGCATTGTGTTAGTATTAGATGCCATTGTTAACACCGTTTATTTTTACATCATGTAGTCATAAGGTTTACATGAAAATACAAGAGGATATGGTTATAATGTTGGGTGAGAAGAGTTGGGATGATGTAAGATGCAACTATCCAGATTCAAGCTCCATGGAAAACTTAAAATATTTTTTGTTGCAGACAAAAGGTATGATGATTTATGATATTTTCTATTTTATTTATTTCTAAGTGAATTCATTTCTATTTTATTACTTATAGATATAATTTTGTTTTGAAAGATGTCAAAGAAGAATACAGTACCAGAGTCTTTCAAAATTCATATTCAAAGATCCAAATAGAACGACAAAGAAGACAACGTCTTGCAAACATTGAACTTGATGAAACCCTTGATCCACATTTAGAATGGGCTCAAAATTGTGCAATATAAAGTGATTTTGGTTGATTGTGCAAACATTGCAAATCTTGTTGCCAAAATGGAGCCTAGTTATTGCAGATATCCCTCATGGATACAATATCAAAAACATCACTTATGACTGTGAGCCTTATACATACCAGTCATTCAATAAAGTGGTTTCGGGATTTCTGGATGTCACAACATCACCCCTATGGAGATTTCTTGTTTTCCATTCAGATGTACAAGGAACAGTGCTAACAACTTTCAAGGATAAAACAAACTCAAGGAAACAACTGTATTGGTAAGGTATTTGTAGTATATTATTAAACATTTGAATTTAGAAACCAAAATTATTTTTCTATAACTTAATTAGATTCTTATTTGTTTCTGTTACAGGAATAAGCCTAACATTCATAGCTCCAGCACTGATCCATTTATGAGTGATACTGAAAACATACATATTGTATGTTGGACAAAAGATGAGACCTGTGAAACTCTTTTAATTAATGAAAAGATTGAAGGAAAATATAGTCAAATATTGTCTTATAATGTCGTGGTTAACAAGTCGACATATGAAGAAAGAGATTTGAAAGAAGAGACTGTAAACATCTACCAAAAGCCACAAGCATTGATTAATTATCTCATAGATACTTTTTCAAGGGAATGAGATTGGGTTTTAGATTTGTTCTTGGGATCAGGTAATATTTATGATATTACATATGAAACTAGTGTCATAATCTAAATTCAGCTGTATATATTTTTTAAATTTATGTTTCATTGTGTTATTTAATTTTTTTTGTTTTGTATGTGTTGATTAGGTACAACAATAGCATGTTCATTACAAAAAGGAAGAGACTGCATATCCATTGAGAATGATCTACTATAGTGCAATTTTATCAAGCAAATAATTAAAGATATGAAAGTTCTTCTAGATGAAATGCAAGAAGTTGGTTTGAAGAAAGGAGAATTTAGTGTGTGACTTGTGGCAAAGATGTCAAAAGAGCCTCAACCTCCTTTAAAAGGGATGTTCGAAAAAGATCACTGTGGGCAATTTGCAGAAGTAGAGGACCCAATGAAAGAACACATTGAGGTCCAAGAAGAGAGCCAACCAGTAGAAAATGTCAATTTCGATGAATATTTCGGGATGCATGATATTGTTGATTAGTTTCATATCGTTGAGGAAAATGTCAAAGTTGACAAATTTTTGATGAGATATTTTTGTAATGTTTTGAATTGAAGTTTTTATTTTAAGAATAACTATTATGTTTTTAATATGCTATTTAGAACTATATGGTATATGTTTTGTTGAGTTTATGTGAATCATCACTTTATGGAAAATAATGTTAAAGAGTATCATTTTTATACATCAAATCGCAGAAAATACATTGAAAAATGGTTTGAAATGTCTTTTTTTCTCATTTTGTTTAGACATTTGCCCAAAAATGACTTCTTTAAGATTAAAGTTTAATGAAAAAACTTTGAAAATGCATATATCTTTCGTTCTAACTATTCTAAATCTTACAAAAATTCAAAAATGTGTGTATTTTTTTAGTATAAATAGCTATTAAATGTAGATATTTTTGTAAAGTTTGGAAAATAGCCCCTGTAAATAAACGTTATTGTTTTCTTATGACCAAGAAGTTTCAAAATCACAAAAAAAATGGCTCAAAATGAAAAATTGTGCTACCAATATACACACTTTTTGAAACGGAGGTAAAAACAGCTACTAAAATTGACCACCCAAAAAACGAGAACAATGTCGGGTTCTCGTCAAATTGTATAACTTGTTAACTAATGAACTAATACCTTGACTAACATGCATATCATGAAATGGATGTACCTTACATTCATCACTGTTATGCAGATCATATGTATTTGAAAAAGAATTGAGGTAGAGGAACAAACCTAGTGTATCATCTTCAGAAGGACACTCTTTCTCAGGAAACCTGTAACATATTACCATAAATTTGGAAAATAAATTATCACTAAACTCACCTTCCTCTTTACAAAGGATTACCAATTCTAACCACAATTCCTTCTAACTATAATCCCCATGAGCACTAAGAAATAATCTCCAAAAATGCCTCCATGTATGAATGGATTTGGAGAGAAACATCATGAACCAATTTTGTATTCTTCTCTTTGAAAGTAAAGTAAAAAGTCTGCATGTCCTACCTTCATCAAGTATATGTAAGTATTCAGAAATAAACATAAACTCGACAAGATGATCATAAGCATAAATTCTACCTTCTCTATCAAAACTTAGTTTTCGCAAGAGATTTACCGGGTGAAAACATGAAGTTGGGAAACAATTTTATGACAACGGAGTGAAAAAACACTAGTGCGCGCTGATGAACACGTGAAAAAAAGACAAACTCAAACTCTAGGCCGAGAGTTTGTAAGAGTTCAAACTCTCGGTCGAGATTTTAATAAAACTCTAGGCCGAGAGTTTGTGAGAGTTCAAACTCTCGGCCAAGAGTTTAATAAAACTCTAGGCCGAGAGTTTGAACAAATCATCGCGCTGTATTTTTTAAAAAACTCTCGGATGAGAGTTTGAACTAATCTCTCGGCCGAGAGTTTGGAAGATATTTTTTCGGCCGAGCGTTCATGGTCAACAAAACCTGTGGAAATATCTGGCATCTTTCTGGAACCTGCAACTTCAGAAAGCCCAAACCCCTGCAAATTTAAAATATTATTTTTCGGACTTGGCAGCAATGGATTCATCTCTAAATCTAGTTTCCAATGATATAATAATTGTTTCATTTTGATTTGAATTTCTATTTATTAATAATTTTTTTATAAACCTTATCCCTTAAGAATTTTATTACTCTAAAAATCACCCGAAATGAAAATTAAATATCATAACAAAGACAACACCAAAAAATTTGAAATCTTTACAAAGATCATAATTGATGTGTCCTCTTCAAAAGGGTACTTTTAGTTTTTCCAATAAGAGTCACACTAAAAATAAAATTGAAGCTCACCAACGTGTGTCAATAATGCACCATTTTCTGAACATATGTTGTTTCGATAAATAATAAAAACTAGTTCCCAAGTCTTAAAAAACTCAAAATATAGTCCATGCACAAGTGTAGTGTGTGTATATTATGAGCATAAAATGTTTTTTCCTAGAATGAATAATCATCTATCAAAAAACCGGCGGCCACATAGGTCACTCATTATCCATACCTAAACTTTGCAAGTATATGTTATTGGTGGCCACCAAATTTGTCCCACGATATGTCCATAAAAAAAATTAAAAAAAAATACAAGTAGAAAGATAATTCAATTCTCTAAAACATTTGTGTTTACTTCAAGTTGAATTCCTAAAGGAGATATGGGTTTGAAGAGGTTGAAGTTGAAAAACATAAAATTTAGCAGTTTTGTTTGTCAAAAACAAGCCAAAAGTGTTACCCAACTTCGCGTTTTCACTCTATTGCTTTTCTAGAAATTCCTCCAACAGTCCAAGGCATACTAAAAGCATGTTCTAGAACAATGGTAGGAGCCATTTTCAAAAATAATAGAATTTAAAGAAATATGTCAAAAGGGCTTACTTGCCAGATTGGCCCTCCTTCTAGTGCCATTTGTTGATGGGCATTTCTAACGTGTTTGTCAACATAGGAGAAGTAACCCAGTCCAAGGTTTTTAAGGAAAAAATGAAGTTGTTTGGTGTAGCCACTTATGGCGGGTTTTATGGATTTGTTATCCACTAAGATGATTTTTCTCCCCGAAATAAGACTTTGTTTACGTTTTTTTTAATTCCTAAATGCAAAATATAATCTAAATAAAATGAAAACTAATCTAAGTGAAAATTAAATGAAATGTATAATATTTTAAAGTCACAAAAAGTACATAAACATAGCTTAAAAGAAAATGAAAATATAATTTCTTTGAGCTATAGAAAAGATTGTTAGAACAACTATAGAAATGCAGTAGAAAAGTTAGAAAAGAACTAATCAAAACTAGGTCTATATATAGCCATAGTGTGCATAAACCTTAAATGACAATCAAATGGCTAGAAGAGTTGCATTCCATGCCTTAATAAGTAGAGGATCTCTATGTATTAATTTCCCAAGCATTGAAAAAACTCAGAATTGAGTGGAAGTGTTAACACCAAATCTTACTCATGTAGCTTAAGTTCTGGAAATGACAGGAACATTCATTTCTTCCCTTAACATAAACCAAATCGAATTCCTGTAGCTCCATTCAGATAAGAGGAGTAGAATTTGTGTTTCCTGTAGCCATCATTTTCAAGCTATGTTATGTGTGGGTGCACCCTTGCCTTTTTTATTCAATTCTTGCAATTCGAATGTTATTCATAATCAATATATATTTTGATATAAGAGTCTATGCTATGGAAATTACACTCAATATAGATCATGGTGAGGAATAGAAGTTTTGCATAATTTCTATGTTTATGCTTAAAATAAATATGCAATGGAAACCCATTGTTAGAATGTCCTAGGCAATGGTTTCCAGACCAAAGCATGGAAGGTATAGTTATTGAGCTGAGATTATCGCTTCTCAGAAGCTTGTCTCTAGTTTGCTTAAGATCCATTTAAATATCATGTGGAATGAAAACTTCA
This sequence comes from Larix kaempferi, assembly GCA_027924585.1. Lineage (NCBI taxonomy): Eukaryota > Viridiplantae > Streptophyta > Pinopsida > Pinales > Pinaceae > Larix > Larix kaempferi. The sequence goes on along the minus strand of BSBM01001242.1, from coordinate 2,699,095 downwards.
TTTCATACGCTCCATGTGATTGAAGAAAAGTTGAAATCATCCAGTCTGAATAATAGTAAAACGTTTTAGGCGCATCATGGTATAATATGAAATTGATATTATTTGAACTCGAGATTTGAGAAACATTTAAGAACATGACCAAGGCCATTTGTTACTCGTAGCTTTCATGGAGTTTATCTCTTTTGTAGCTTGAGTGATATCTTAAATTTGTGCTGTGCATAGAGCATCTACATATGTGGTATCAGATGCAAATTTATGTTTTAACCAAGTTCAAGAGTGAAGGTTTACCTTGTAGGATGGGCAATCTTATGGCCAGGTTTCCTAAAAATATGTTTTTCCATCTCGTGTGGATCGCTATAGAAAATTTGATTTTTGGTAATGCCCCTGTTTTTCCAACATGTGGGGTCGCTATAGAAAATTATGACTTTTGGTAGTTCCTCTATTTTTTTGTTTTAAATGAACCACTATGGACACCTAACACTTTTGGTAGCTTATGGTGATTGTGTATAATATGTGAAGTTAACACACTATGTATGTGTGTGTGTGTGTGTGTAATTTCCAAGTGCATTTTTGGGGTTTTTAGCGACGAGGACCATCACAAACCCCAATCTATGGACTAACAATCTTATGTTAAAAATTGCCCTTTTTTATTCATCAATTAAGGTGGATTATTGAGGAACACGATTTGGGTGTGTGTGATCCTCCTACTTTGTAGATAAATTTACTATGTGGCTCATTTTATTCAACTTTTCAATATTGAAAATTTGACCTTATATTTAAAGTAAGGTCAGCAAAAAAAGTAAATTAATTATTTGATAAATTTAACTTTTGCAATGTTCTTTTTTTCTATTTAGAGGTGTACATACCTTACCCCTTTCATATTCATCAATTAAGGTGACTTGTTGAAGAACAGGATTTGTGTGTGAATGATCCTCCTCCTTTTAATTATTGGATACACTTAATTTTTTTAATGGTTTTTTTCATATATGGAGGTGTACATACCTTAGTCCTCTGTAAATTTGAACTTCTAACTTCTTAGGAGAAAATACATATTTGCATGGAGAGTAGCGAGGTGCTCTACAACCCAGTATGGAGGAGATGTGGGGGGATGTTGAAACAAAACGTTATGTAATATGACATTACCAAAAACAAAAATCTAAAAAAAAAAAATTATAAAATTCATGCCGGCTCATAAGTTACCAAAAATAAAAAATAATTAAAAAAAATCATGTTGGCTAATAAGTTACAAAAATAAAAAGTAATTAAAAAAATGTATTTCCACTCATAAAATAAAAAAAAAGATAAAACCTCTATCTCAAATAGATCCTTCTTGAGGTGATAAATATTTGTTGATGTTAAATATTCAAAACAACTCTTATATCTTTAAAATACGGCATATAATATAATGCAACATTTTAAAATTACACAATCTCATCAAAATAATGACTAATTTAATATGTTTCAAACAAATAAAACTACCCACACATTATTATACTAAATATTCCCAACGTCACCTTTTTTCCATGTAAAAAAATCATATTATTTGTATTCAAAAGACTTGAAAACGAAATGCATTCCTCAGTTTGATTGTCATTTAGAAATATATCGTTACTTGTTCATTGGCCAGAAATTATACATTTCAATTTTTCAGTTTATCAAAATGAAACATTCTCCTTTGACAAGAGAAGTACTGGATTCAATTAACAAATTTTGGAGATCATCATAATCAAAAAAGAAACATAAACAGTTTAGAATTCCATGCTTCCGACCAGAAGTCTAAAATTTTCCTTGATTGTGCGTGGATTCCATCACGCTTTGTTGTCACGATACATACCCTAGTGTCCAAAAGCAGTCTCTCTTTGTATAATTTATCGGATTCCTCATTTTGCTCCCTGTAAATGTGGAGGAAGTCAATTGATCCAAAAGTCTTTCCCATCTGAAGCAGGTTTTGTGCCAGGTTGTGTAGAGGAAGGCTGCAGATGCACATGCGATTTCTCATATGGTTGATCCAAAGCATTGAGTCTCCAAATATCTTTAGCTTGAGAAAATTTTCCTCGAGAGCAATCTGTAAGAGGGTTCTTAGAGATAGTCCCTCTACATGGTTATTGGTTCCTGGTCCCCCATTTTATTTGTACTAGATTTGTATTCGATTGTAAACCAAAGTACCTCCCATTCCACACTACTCTGCCTCACAAGATCCATAAAACAAATCGTAGCAGTATCCCTCGTTGATGTCAATTTTGTTCATGATCCTGGGTTGTTTGATGATCTTCTGATCAATAAACAAGTTATGAGTGCTTAAAATCTGGGAAATTACATAAAAATCCGGAACTTGTTTTTCTGCGAAAAATGGACTCGTTGCATGTCAGCCAGATGAACCACACTAACAAGAAGGGGATGCATCGCAAATGATGGAGAACAGGGTTGTCAAACCAAAGAAGTAAGTTAGCCTCGATGGAGTCGGCTTCCCAAGGCTAATTTATGCTGAGAGTATCCCCTATTCCATGCCATACTTGGTTAGAGAAGGGGCACATTCGGAAGAGGTGCTCTGCGGATTCATCCTCGGATCTCCACAGAGTACAGCAACCCAGACCCAGAAGGAAATGATCCTGTAACTTGTCCCAAGTCAAAACTTTTCCATTTAATAATAACCACATCATGATTCTGGTTTTATGTGGTGCTTGCACCTCCCATAATTTCTTCCACCACCGGCGGCCGAGGATCAAATGGTTCTTCTAGAAAATTTTATAAGCTATGTTTACCTTATAAGAGCCACCTTCTTCATTACCATTCCACTTCATTTTGTCGGGAGAATTTGACAGCCAAATAAAACCTCTTTTGAGAGAGCTGATCCATGTGTTCCATAGCTCGGTCTATCTGCCAGGAAGAGCTAGTGCCTCAGTTGTTAACTATTGTTGTGTGTGACTAATTCCCCTTCCTCGACCTGTAATTTCAGCCAATGTTTGAAATCACTGTGAGGTTAAGTAGTCGATGAGGTCCTTTGGGAAAAATTGCAGTTCATTTATGCCTACAATCCCATCCTGTCCAATCATAACCTGTCGAATGTCTCCCGCCTCCCAAGTGAGTCGATCCCCTATGACTTGAAATGCATTTTCAATATCCTTCTAGAACATTTATCCTCCCCTGCTGGATTTGTGGGGATCCTTGATCCATTCTAAAACTGTCAAAGTACCCAGATAATTGGCTTTAAGAAATTTTTGCCATTTTTTTTCTTTCAAGATAAATTTCCAGACGGATTGTTAGGAACCCATGTCAACCCTTCTCTTTACTTTGTTAGTATAATGTTGTTGGACGGATATGCTTTGTAAGTTGTCCTGTAGTATTATATGTTGATCCATAGTTTGTATTAGACCATAGTATTGGACGCATATGCTTTGTAAGTCGTCCCGTAGTATTATATGTTCCATAGTATTGATCCATAGTATTGGCGCCCAGACTTAGTATATAAGTTTGTGTTGAGGCCAATGAAGGCACCGTGAAGTTATTTGTATCGAGCTTGATCAAAGGAGGTTTCCCCCTTGAAGTAGCCCGCAATCAATAAAAATATTATGTGATCTAATATATCGCGCATTTTATCAATTAATTGTTGCAGGTTCCTCACATCTGGTATCAGAGCACTTTCTTAGGATCATTGGGTGGAATTTCTGCCAAAAAAAAAATCCGTATCTGTATTTGTTCCTATCAATTGCAAGGTCGGAATCAGGAATAATCCCTATCCGCTTAATTGTGGGAAGTACTTGGTCATAATCCCTAAAACTCATTGTGAGGAGTACCATAGGAACCCCGAAGTAGTTGGCCCATTGAAAGGACCTGCCAGCGAAAAGGGAAACGACCCCTACCTGATTGATTAGTTCCCACCCGTGAGGTAAACCAAGAGTCATCGTTTGTGGCAAAGCAGTTATCAGTTTTACCTGATCCATGGAGTGAGGGGTACTGCCCCAATACGTAAGCCATTAGAGAGCATTGGTGGCCGAGTGAATCCCATGAACCTTTAGGAATCCACACATACCTGGGGTCCATATATATTTCCCGCTGATAAATCATAGATTACATCTGTCCATAACTGTTTCTCATCACTTCCACACCATTGCAGATCCATTATGTTGTCAATCACTTCCATGCCGTTGTAAATCCATTCCGGAAAATTATGTTTTTTTGCCATATCTTCCTTTTTTAAACTCCATTTCCCTTGAAACTTCACCGACACCTCTGAAATCCCATTCTACATATTTAATTCCTGAGGACCCTATCCCAAATTCCACTTCCCAAAGCCAAAAATCCCACATTTGTCTATTTTTAGGATTTTCCATAACTTCTTGGATTTTCACCCAATTTCCTTCAAATTTTGCCATAGTGTTCATTTCATATTTATGTTTCTTTGTCCCTCTTTGAAAAAATTTCTCATTCTTTCACCACGCTTCTGAAATCCCCATTTTCTACTTCCCTGTCCATTCAAAAGTGTCCAAAACTTAGTCAAACCCCATTTACCCATCATATTTTTTCCCCAATTTAAATTTTACTTTACTAAAGAAGCTTATGTTTTTGTTTTTCTACCCATTCACAAAAAAAAAAACTCCTGGTTATGGTTATCACCCGTGCAGGAACACAGATCATGGAGGAAGAACTTGCAACCCTCAAAACCAAACTCCAAGATATGGATGAAAAATTTATCAGCCTCCATATTCCGCATTCAGCCATGAACAATAAACAATAGCCAAAATATTCTGTAGACATTGGGTTCTCTTCTTCCAACAATTTTCGTGGGCCGAGGCTTGATTTTCCTCGCTTCAGTGGTAATGATTTGACTGGATGGATATACTAGGCAAAACAATATTTCAATTTGCATAATACTTTTGATGTCCACAAAGTTCCACTTGCATCATTTCATTGGGCACAAGAATCCCTTCAATGGTACCGTTGATACATCAAGGCTCATGATGAGCCCCAATGGACAGATTTTTGACAACTTCTTTTGGAACAATTTGGTCCTAGTGCTTTTGATGACTTCACAGGGGCACTCACTAAACTTCGCCAAATTGGAACTGTGAGAGAGTATCAGACAAAATTTGAGAAACTGGCCAATCACACAGAAGGATTGTCTGATGAATTCTACAGGAGTTGTTTTATCAGTGGTATCACAGATGAAATCCGCTCAGAGGTTAAAATGTTGTGTCCCAACGCAATGATGGAAGTCCTAGGGTTGGCTAAGTTGTCGGAGGACAAGATCACAACCCAACAACGCTCCAAATCCACTTTTGTTCCATTCAGAAATATGGTTTCCCAATGACCTCCCATCACTCCAGCTCCTTGACCAACTCCTATAAAGCATTTCTTTGAAGCAGAGATGCGAGCACGTAGAGAAAAAGGGATTTGTTATAATTGTGATGAGAAATTCACTTGGGGACATAGATGTGTTAATCAACAACTATATCTCTTGGATGTGGATTCTTTGCCTGCCTTTGAACTTGGTGAAGAAGCTCTAGATACCATAGATGATCAGGCCGACATTCAACAGCCTCCTGTTGACCCTCCATCTCCGGAAGACCACCCAGAGATATCTCTCCATGCTTTAGTCGGAGTCGCCACCCCACAAACAATGCGGTTTAGGGGTTACTTCAAGAAGCTCCCTCTTGCAATACTCATTGATTCTGGTAGCACTCATAACTTCATTGACCCTCAGATCGCCAAACAGGCTGATTGTTTTGCCCAACCTTGCTCCAAATTTTAATTCATGATTACCAATGGGAGCACCTTACCTGGAAAGGGGAAGTGTCGCAATGTGCGTATCTCTATGGAAGATTATAACCTCCACTCTCACTTGTTTACCTTGTCCTTAGGCGGATGTGATGTGGTTTTGGGTGCTCAATGGTTATGCACACTTGGCCCCATCTTATGGGATTTTGCTGAACTTTGGATGTAGTTTACAGTCAATGAGAAAAAACACACATTAACGAGCTTACAACTAGGGTCTGTCTACATCATCAGTTCACATCACTTGGAAAAGATCCTTAAGAATAATTCACATGGTGTCATCGCTCAACTCCATTCCATTCGGATGCACCCATCAAGTGTCTCCACTACTCCCTTGGATCTACAACACATTTTGGATAGATATGCATATGTCTTTGTTGAACCAATGGGATTGCCGCCTTTCAGAGGCCCTTCCAGTAAGACTTTAGTCGCCTCTACATCTGAGAAGGAAATGATGGTTATTTTGCATGCAGTACAGAATTGGCAACCATACCTATTAGGGAATTATTTCTGCATCAAGACTGATCACCAGCGTCTGAAAAATTTCCTAGAACAATGGGTTTCCTCCCTAGCACAACTGAAATGGGTTCGCAAACTCATGGGTTATGCCCATGAGATCACTTACCAGAAGGGTAAGGACAATCTGGTGGTGGATGCTCTTTCTCGCACATTTGATGACCAAGCTTCTGTTTAAGCTATTTCTATGCCTCTTTGGTTGCAATCTGTTCAACAGGGCTATGCCTTCTATGAACTCCATGATTCTCCATCGGCAGGGCACTTTGGGTTCCTAGAAACGTCTAAGCGGGCACAGTGTAACTTCTTTTGGAAGCGAATGAGAAGTACAATTCAACAGATGGTAGTTGTATGTGATACTTTCCAAGTCAACAAGGGTGAAACGACACTCCTTCCAAGATTGCTCGAACCCTCGCCCATCCCTACACAGATTTGGACATATATTTCTATGGATTTCCTTGAAGGGCTTCGATGGTACAATACCTGCATCTAAAATGACTCCATATGAAGAAACCTATGGTTAGGCACTGCCAGTTCTTCTTCCCTCCACCCTCAATAGTTCACTAGTTCAGGAAATTGACTCGGTTCTTCGAAACCACGATCAGATTCTTCACATTTTGCAGTACAATCTTCACATGAAAAGAATTCAACTGCAACGACAAACCAATCAACATCGTTCTGAGCGCACTTTTCAAGTAGGTGATATGGTTTTTCTTCAGCAATCCTCCCTGAAACTCAAAGGGCGTCATAAGATAACTCCAAAGTTCTATGGGCCCTATAAGGTTCTTCAGAAGATTGGGTTAGTTGCTTATACATTTGAGCTTCCTCCTTATTCTTGGATTCATCCAGTACTTCTTGTCTCTTGTCTGATGAAAGTTCTTGGCACCAACATCAGAGGACAAACTATTTCACCAGAATTGGATAATGAAGGATCCATCCTTTTGGAGTTGGATGCCGTCCTCAATAGGTGCACTCATCAGCTTCGTTGTCACTCTATCACATAGGTCTTAATTCAGTGGCATGGAATGCAACCAGAGAATGCTACATGGGAACCACTCCTTCGTATTCAACAACAATTTCCACACCTAAATCTTTGAGGACAAATGTTTTTCTAAGGGGGAGGGGACGTTAGGAACCCATGTCAACCCTTCTCTTTACTTTTTTAGTATATTGTTGTTGGATGAATATGCTTTGTAAGTCATCAGGTAGTATTATATGTTGATCCATAGTTTGTATTAGCCCATAGTATTGATCCATAGTATTGGACGCATATGCTTTGTAAGTCGTCCAATAGTATTATATGTTCCATGGTATTGATCCATAGTATTGGCGCCTAGACTTAGTATATAAGTTTGTGTTGAGGCCAATGAAGGCACCGTGAATTTATTTGTATTGAGCTTGCTCAAAGGAGGTTTCCCCCTCGAAGTGGCCCGCGATCAATAAAAATATTTTGTGATCTAATATATCATGCATTTTATCAATTAATTGTTGCAGGTTCCTCACACATATTTTGCAGCCAGCGCAGTTCCAAAAGAGTATAGCTCCTTTATTCCCCATCCTCCTACTTCCTTAGGTTTTTCTATAGAGTTCCCAGACAACCAATGTAGTCCTTTATCCGACTTACCTTTCCAAAGAAATCTATTGCATAATTTCCTCATGGAATTTAGTACTCCTTTTGGGATTTTTGCATTGATCATCTAGTATACTGGTATGGCGTTGAGAACCGCTTGGATCAGCACCGATTTCCCCCGCTGGACAAGAACCTATTGCACCAAATATTTATGCGTCTCTCTTCCTTGGCCAGCAACCAATTCCAGTCTGAGTTACGGTAGCTACTGGGTTTCAAATGAAAGCCCAGGTACTTGAAGCCTTCGTTCAAAGGGAGTTGTTCCATAGCTAGGGACTGTTGGAAGGAGAGAAGATCGTCGCCCTCTAGCACACTGAAGTAGAAATACGACTTGCCTAGGTTAATAAGCATTCTTGTTGCTTGACTAAAGAGCCAGAACAGGTCTTTTACAACTCCGTTTTCCACTTATGAGTTCCCCAAGAAGAGAAGTGCGTCATCCACAAAGAAAATGTGAGTAACAGCTTCAGAATTAAAACTTATACCCTGAATCCTCTTGTGAGTAGTTGCCTCATTCAATAACCTGCTGAGCCCATCCATCACAAGTAAAAAGAGGTATGTAGATAGGGGGAACCCCTATCTCAATCCTCTTGTGGGAGTAAAAAAAGGAGTGGCTAATCCATTGATCAGGAGAGAAAAGTTGACAAAAGAGATATAAGACCAGATCCAATTAACAAAAGGTAAAGAAAAACCGGCTTGAATAAGAACCAACCTGATGTACATCCATCTAGTGTGGTCGTATGCTTTAGAGAGGTCGATCTTGAGGACCTTTGCAGCACTCTTTCTGCATATGATCGAGTGAATACATTCCTATGCACAGCCTACAGCCTCATGGATGATGCGGTCCTTTAGAAACCCAAACTGCTTAGGAGAGATAGAGGTGTCTAGGTAGGGCTTGATTCAGTCAGCGATTATTTTAGAAGATATCTTGTATAGGGCATTGCAAAGGGAGATTGGCCGAAAATCCCCGAAAGATGTTGGGGAGTCTAGCTTTGGGATAAGCACTATGAAGGTACAATTTATGCATGAGAACATCTTCCCCATCGATTGGTTGTTTTCGATGACAAGCAGTAGGTCTTCATTCAAAAGGTCGAAAAAAGCAAGGAAAAATTCGGAAGTCCAGCCGTCAGGGCCCGAACTTCTTTCCTTCTTGGAGTTTTTAAGTGAAATCTATAGTTCCTCCATGGACACCGGTGCAATGAGTATTTTGTTATCTTCATCCGTAAAACTATGAAATCTCATAAGATAATGGTTAGTTTAATATAATTACTACTATGAATATTATTAGATTGTTAAATATCCCAAACCGCTCTTAATTGATAAATATTATTAATTCTTTAAATATTGTGAACAACTCTTATATATTTAAAATAAAATTTAATTGATAATAAGTAAACGAAATAAAAAATTATAAATAAAATGTCACACATTCAATCCCCCATAAACACCATCCCATAAAAAATAATAATTAATTTTATATATTTTAAATAAATAAATAAATGCCCACTCATATTAGATATTCCCCACACCACTTATATATTTAAAATACAACTTATACTATAACATTCTAAAACTGTGCCATCCCACATGATAATGATTAGTTTAATATAATGGTTTTAAAACTATAAGATTCCATATAATAATAGTTAATTTAATATAGTGGTTGGTTTAATATCTTTCAAACAATTAAAAATGAGAAAAGATACCAAATTTTGATATTAAAACTTCATACAGATAACAATATTATAATACCATTAAAATATCAAAATAAATATTCTATAAATATAAAGAGGCACATTCAAAATTTTAAAGTATTATTCATTTATGGTTATAAGGAATATATCTTACATTTGGAACATGATATATAATATAATAATGTGAAAATAAAATTTAATAAATAAATATGGTTTGATATATAATATAATAATGTGAAAATAAAATTTAATAAATAAATATGGTTTGATATATAATATAATAATGTGAAAATAAAATTTAATAAATAAATATGGTTTTATAATCTTAATGTGTATTTTTTAATGTTTATTAATACACTTTACTTTTATTTTAAAAATTATATAGAATAACAATCACAATTTTTTGTTTAAAATAAATTATAACATTTATATGTTAAATTATAACAGGAAGGGCGAGACTTTTTTAACAGTCTAGCTTTCCAAGGCACGGAATGCAACCAGAGAATGCTACATGGGAACCACTCCTTCAGATTCAACAACAATTTCCACACCTAAATCTTTGAGGACAAAGTTTTTTCTAAGGGGGAGGGGACGTTAGGAACCCATGTCAACCCTTCTCTTTACTTTTTTAGTATATTATTGTTGGATGAATATGCTTTGTAAGTCATTAGGTTGTATTATATGTTGATCCATAGTTTGTATTAGCCCATAGTATTGATCCATAGTATTGGACGCATATGCTTTGTAAGTCATCCAATAGTATTATATGTTCCATGGTATTGATCCATAGTATTGGCGCCTAGACTTAGTATATAAGTTTGTGTTGAGGCCAATGAAGGCACTGTGAATTTATTTGTATTGAGCTTGCTCAAAGGAGGTTTCCCCCTCGAAGTGGCCCGCAATCAATAAAAATATTTTGTGATCTAATATATCGTGCATTTTATCAATTAATTGTTGCAGGTTCCTCACACATATTTTGCAGCCAGCGCAGTTCCAAAAGAGTATAGCTCCTTTATTCCCCATCCTCCTACTTCCTTGGGTTTTGCTATAGAGTCCCCGGACAACCAATGTAGTTCTTTATCCGACTTACCTTTCCAAAGAAATCTATTGCATAATTTCCTCATGGAATTTAGTACTCCTTTTGGGATTTTTGCATTGATCATCTAGTATACTGGTATGGCGTTGAGAACCGCTTGGATCAGCACTGATTTCCCCCGCTGGACAAGAACCTATTGCACCAAATATTTATGCGTCTCTCTTCCTTGGCCAGCAACCAATTCCAGTCTGAGTTACGGTAGCTACTGGGTTTCAAATGAAAGCCCAGGTACTTGAAGCCTTCGTTCAATGGGAGTTGTTCCATAGCTAGGGACTGTTGGAAGGAGAGAAGATCGTCGTCCTATAGCACACTGAAGTAGAAATCCGACTTGCCTAGGTTAATAAGAATTCTTGTTGCTTGACTAAAGAGCCAGAACAGGTCTTTTACAACTCTGTTTTCCACTTATGAGTTCCCCAAGAAGAGAAGTGCGTCATCCACAAAGAAAATGTGAGTAACAGCTTCAGAATTAAAACTTATACCCCGAATCCTCTTGTTAGTAGTTGCCTCATTCAATAACCTGCTGAGCCTATCCATCTCAAGTAAAAAGAGGTATGGAGATAGGGGGCACCCCTATCTCAATCCTCTTGTGGGAGTAAAAAAAGGAGTGGCTAATCCATTGATCAGGAGAGAAAAGTTGACAAAAGAGATACAAGACCAGATCCAATTAACAAAAGGTAAAGAAAAACTGGCTTGAATAAGAACCAACCTGATGTACATCCATCTAGTGTGGTCGTATGCTTTAGAGAGGTCGATCTTGAGGACCTTTGCAGCACTCTTTCTGCATATGATCGAGTGAATACATTCCTGTGCACAGCCTACCGCCTCATGGATGATGCGGTCCTTTAGAAACCCAAACTGCTCAGGAGAGATAGAGGTGTCTAGGTAGGGCTTGATTCAGTCAGCTATTATTTTAGAAGATAGCTTGTATAGGGCATTGCAAGGGGAGTCTAGCTTTGGGATAAGCACTATGAAGGTACAATTTATGCATGAGAACATCTTCCCCGTCGATTGGTTGTTTTCGATGACAAGCAGTAGGTCTTCATTCAAAAGGTCGAAAAAATCAAGGAAAAATTCGGAAGTCTAGCCGTCAGGGCCCGAACTTCTTTCCTTCTTGGAGTTTTTAAGTGAAATCTATAGTTCCTCCATGGACACCGATGCAATGAGTATTTTGTTATCTTCATCCGTAAAACTATGGAATCTCATAAGATAATGGTTAGTTTAATATAATTACTACTATGAATATTATTAGGTTGTTAAATATCTGAAACCGCTCTTAATTAATAAATATTATTAATTCTTTAAATATTGTGAACAACTCTTATATATTTAAAATAAAATTTAATTGATAATAAGTAAACGAAATAAAAAATTATAAATAAAATGTCACAAATTCAATCCCCATAAACACCATCCCATAAAAAATAATAATTAATTTTATATATTTTAAATAAATAAATGCCCACTCATATTAGATATTCCCAACACCGCTTATATATTTAAAATACAACTTATACTATAACATTTTAAAACTATGCCATCCCACATGATAATGATTAGTTTAATATAATGGTTTTAAAACTATAAGATTCCATATGATAATAATTAATTTAATATAGTGGTTGGTTTAATATCTTTCAAACAATTAAAAATGAGAAAAGATACAAAATTTTGATATTAAAACTTCATACAGATAACAATATTATAATACTATTAAAATATCAAAATAAATATTCTATAAATATAATGATGCACATTCAAAATTTTAAAGTATTATTCATTCATGGTTATAAGGAATATATCTTACATTTGGAACATGATATATAATATAATAATGTAAAAATAAAATTTAATAAATAAATATGGTTTTATAATCTTAATGTGTATTTTTTAATGTTTATTAATACACTTTACTTTTATTTTAAAAATTATATAGAATAACAATCATAATTTTTTGTTTAAAATAAATTATAATATTTATATGTTCAATTTTTATTTTATTTAACTTTACAAAATCATTCTTACTTATACTATGTCAAATATTTACCAAATTTAGTGTTCAATTCTTTGATATCTATTATAACATTTATATGTTCAATTTTTACTTTATTTAACTTTACAAAATCATTCTTTGACATCTTGTACTCATTTGTGTGTTTTAGTTGAAATTCTATTTTTATTTTAACAAAAAAAAATTTAATAATATTTATCTTTAATGTATTGGTGATTGAACCATAGGTCTTTGGTGGAAAATAAAAATGTACCAAGAACTAAAAAACGGTGGTGTACATTTAATTATTTGTTTTGGAATATTGTTTTTGACATCTCGTTTTTGTCTTTGTATTGGAATATTGTTTTTCAACATCTTGTCTTAACCATAAGTCTTTGATGGAAAAATAAAATGTACCAAGTACTTAAAAAAGTGGTGGTGTCCATTCAATTATTTGTTTTGGAATTTTGTTTTTGACATCTCATTTTATATAGTGTGTTTTGGTTAAAATTCGACTTTTATTTTAATAATTAAATTTTTTTATGTCAAAACTGCAATCTTAATTTTTCTTCTCATTGTGTCAAAGCTACAATCTTAATTTTTAAGCGTGTGATAATTGGTACTCAAATCATCCTTGCCAATTTTCTGGTTAAGCACAGTTCCACTTCTTCCCGTTATTTATTTTTATAACCAAATCTAAGGAACAAATCGATTTAAGTGCCAATTATCCCACGCCTAATTTTTATCTCATTGTGAAGTTGCAAACCCCATGTCACGTGTATTGGCCCACAAATAAAGAGATAGGCTTGGCGGGACAGGGTTGATGGTCGGCCATTACGCCTCGAAGGGAAAATGCGTGGAATTTGCAATTTCTCTTTTCATTGTGAAGTTGCACAAACCAATGTGACGTGTATTGACACCGAACACAAAGATAGGCTTGATGCGGCAGGGTGGATGGTCGGACTCAGCCTGTACGCCTTGAAGGGAAAATGCTTGGAAAAATGATTCACTAGGTGAAGATTAATTACTGAGTTGTAGAACATTAAATGTGGTGGCTCAGTGATTAGTGACTTTTAAATTTAGTGGTTCAGTGATTAGTGACCTTTAAATCTAGAGAATTTCCAGATTTAATGATCACTAATCACTGAGCCGTAACATTTAATGCTTTGCGGTTCAATGGTAAAAGGATGCGACAAGAAAAATCAAAGAAACGTTTTATTATATATGCCGGTGGGTGTTTATTTTATAGGTCGGTGACATCGATCTCGCGAATGCTCTGCGGCTCAATGGTAAGGGGGCGAGACTCGAGAGGCCAAGGGAACGTTTTATTTTATAGGCCGGTGGGTGTTTATTTTATGGGCAAGTGACATCGATCTCGCGAGAACAGACTGTCAGATTCTTTTGTTGACTTAATCTCTCAAATTCCAATGACTTGGAGACGCTGCAGATTCCTTGTCATTTCATTTAAGGAACCTCCTACGCACCTTCCTTTCACGCGTATTATTGAATGCTGCCAAATGTATGTCTTAGTCAAATCACCTTCCTTCAACTCCACACAGTGAGTTTCAGCTGGGCTTGCAAAGAAGGGTTATGAATGCACATCCATCTTCTATTTATTGCTTGTTTCCGGCCTTCCATCCAATTCACCTCCCTGCACGTATCCTATTCTTTTCGTCTCTCTTCCGGCCCCTTTTCATAATCAATTTATCGAATTCTCTCCGATTCGATCAACACCATGGCCGAAATCGGTGTCACAGTTGTTGGCGAAGTTATAGCCCATGGCATAGCCGAGGAGATTGTTAATCCACTCTTTCAAAATTTGCATGATGCTATCGACCTGAATGTTAACCGTGAGAATCTGCAAAAACAGTTAAAGCATAGGCAGCTCCTTTTAAAAGGGGTTGAGGTTGGCTTTGAGAATCAGTACAGAACGATGCCCGAGGTGATCGTAAAACGTTTGGAGAGTACGCGTGTTGAGATTGAAGAGGCGGATAAGCTCATCGAGCTATCCCAAGGAAGACGACGGTGGCTGCATGGCATTTGCTCGGTTTGGGATTGTCTCTTATGCAAGCCCAGTATTCCCACGCAAATTAGAGAAGGGGCGACGCAAATTGATAAACACTTTGCTGAGCTTGCAGGCGAGCTTCAAACATTGGATGGATGTCGGAAGGCGGCCTTGTCGGCAAAACCTAAGAACTTGCCTCAGCCCGTTCAGCTCTTTGAGGGATCAAGCACTAGATCTGCTAAGACGGAACTGGAGGAGTTGCTGACGGAAGATGTTCGAGCGATTTCTGTACATGGAATGCCCGGGGTTGGAAAGACGACTTTGCTCCTAACGGTCTACAATTCCCACAAGGTCGGTAAGGACTCCTTCACTGATGTCATTTGGGTAACAGTCTCTGAACGCTGTGAAATTTCAGACTTGCAAGATCAGATTGCCCAGGAAATTGGCTTAGACCTCCCAAGCATTCGTACTTCTTCTAACCGAAAATCAATGTTGTGTGAAAGCCTAAGGAATAAGAAATTTCTTTTGATCTTGGACGACTTGTGGAGTGCTCTGAATCTGCAAGATGTAGGTGTTGAATTTGGAGAAGGTAGCAAAGTAGTATTCTCTACACGCTTCAAAGATCTAGCACTAAGGGACGCAGACAAGTCCATACAAGTGGAAACCTTGTCGCCAGAGGAAGGGCGAGACTTTTTTAACAGTCTAGCTTTCCAAGGCGGCGATATTCCAAAGGAATTACGGGACTATGCGAGAGAATTTGCAGACGAGTGTAAAGGCTTGCCTTTGGCCATATCTGCAGTGGCCAAAGCAATGAGACACAAAACAGAAGTAGAAGACTGGAATAAATTTTTGTCAATGATGAAAACTGCAGATCGTCATTTTCCAAATATGCAACCCACTGTTGACCGAGAATTGTATCAAATATTAAGGACGAGTTACAAGTGTCTGCCCAGAGATGATCCAAACTTGCAGCATTGTTTTCTTTATTGTGCTATGTATCCAGAGGATAAGAAAATCGGCGTGGATGCATTAGTCCGATTGTGGATTTCCGAAGGTCTTGTTAAAAGCGAGGAGGAAACGTATTCAATGGACATGGACCTCGGGCGCACATGTGTGGAGAAACTTATTGAACGCAGTTTGTTCCAGGACGTAAGTTTTAAAAGGCGGAGCAAGTACAATGTCCAAAAACCTGTAAATGTCTGGAAAGGGAGGTATATAAAAGTGCACGATGTGATTCGTGACATGGCAATCTATGTTGGAAAGGAGGAGAATTTTCTATGCCGTGCAGGCCGACAGCTCAAACTTTTCCCACACAGCGGGACACAGGACTGCGAAAGGATATCACTATTCCGCAATCAAATTGAAAAACTGCCAGATGATTTCAAATGCCCAAAGCTGGTGAGTTTAATCTTATCAGAAAATCCATTAATTTCTTCTATTCCAGAGAGCTTTCTATTTAATCTCCTTTCTTTGAGGGTTCTTGATCTCTCCCATACCCAAATAGAGTCAGTGCCAACATCAGTCACTCGACTGCAATTACTTGAGTTTCTCGCATTGAGCTCTACCAACATCAAGGAATTGCCTATAGCAACATGCACTCTTTCTAGGCTTCGATTTTTGGATCTTTCAGGCTGCAAAGCTTTAAGTTCATTGCCACTGGAGATTTCTCAACTCCAATTACTTGAGTTTCTCACATTGAGCTCTACTAACATCAAGGAATTGCCGATTGCAATATGCAGTCTTTCTAGGCTTCAATTTTTAGATCTTTCAGACTGCAGAGTCTTAACATCATTGCCACCAGAGATGTCTAAACTCACTTCCTTGAAAAGACTACATTTGAGTATGGGTATGGAAAAGGCTTTGAATGATCCCAAAAATGTTATGGCTCTCAAGGGACTCACAAATCTCATAGAGCTCCATTTAGTCCTCTTTTCAAAATTTGATGCACTGGCAACCATAATGGGAACTTGGATAGAAATGAGGCATTTGTATTTGCGGCACATAGAAATGAACAATGTGAAGTACAATCTTCCGGACGAGATGCAGAAGATGAACAAGTTGCAGAGTCTTGTATTGGATGGATACATAGGAGTAAAATTTTCAAATTGGATATGTGACTTTCAACAGCTGGAAAGGCTTGAATTGGATGGCAGTGACAATGTGAAGGAGCTTCCCCCATTTGAGAAGTTGTCTAATTTGAAATTTCTAAAATTAAGAAATTACTCTAATTTGAGGGACTTGAGGATAGGGAGTTCTGGAAAATTAGATGGATTTCCAATGTTAGAGATGTTGCATTTGTCTAATCTAAGTAAGGTAAGAAGTATAGCTGAAGAAGGGATGTTAAAGGAAGAAACTCTACTCAAACTCCATGTTTTGAAGATTACAAAGTGTCCTGTATTGAGAAAATTGCCACAAGGGATGGAAAAGTTATCTATGTTGACAGCAATATATGGTCATAGAAGTTGGTGGGAAAATATAACGTGGGAGGACTATGCCATGAAGATGCATCTCCTCAAATTATTTAAAGAAATTTAGGTGATGAAATTGGTGTAAAGGTAGAAATAAAAAAAAAAACTGAAATTCCAAAATGCATTACGTATTTGATGCATTTGTTTGTTATATGAATATTTGTGTTTTTATTTTAATAGAAATTTAAAGAAAAATATATTTTTAGCGGTGATGGTGATTGCAGAATCATGATGATTGTCCTTAAAACTAAAAAGATTTATGGAACAAATAAAGAGAAAAATTATTTATATGTACATATTGCCCAAATGAAAGTAAGGTCATTGTGGTTTTTATAAGTTAAGAGCTTTAAAAAAAAGTAACGTTATGTTTTATATTATTAAAGATATAAAAATTTAAAAGGGATGTTCATCATCAATCTTATTTGTTTATTCCAACAGTTAGTTTCACAATTTAGTTTCACAATTGTAAAGAATAAATGAGATAAATAAGTCATTGGTTTTTCTTCTTATTACTTTACCAAAGCTCAAGATTTATACATTTCTTTTCAAGGTTGTCAATCACCATGTGCTCTGTGTTACTAATGCAAATGGTAATTGAAAATGATAGCTAAGCTCATATAAGATTGCATCTTTTCAATGTGTTAACATGACACAAAATTGAAGGATAAATTATTTTCTTAAATTTAATTATCATAATTTTGGTTTATCAATATTAATGATAAGTTTGTTATTATTTAGAATTAACGAAAAGTTTTGAGTTACTTTCGAAGATTTTCAATATAGTTTTTGAAAAGATAACAATATGCTCAATGTATAAGAGAAGGACGACAACAGGTTTGAACATGTTGATACCAATTCATCCCTCACTTTTAAGCACTACTCAAAGGTGGGACAAAGAGGGCTCTATTGCTTAGTGCCAATACTGCAATCAATGTCCATTGGCCACTCATTATTACAGCACCTCAGCAATAACCTTTTTATATAGCCAATAATAGCTATGATATGAGGGATACCAAGCTGTTCAATCCTTTTCCATAACTTGGCTCGCAAGTGGCAATGTGATCGATTGTCCTTTGGTCCTTTGTTCTCAATCCATTGACTTTTTTTTTTAAGAATCCAGCCAAATGTTTTTGATAGTTGGAAAGTCATTATTTAGGAAAACCTTGCTTAATGGTTTGGTTGGAAAATTGTTTAATACGAGACACCAAAATCAAACTCCCAAGTTTTAATATATTAGCTTAATATCTTTTAATGGATTTAATTTTACCATTTGTGAGTAGCACTTTATGTCAAATTTTAATCTCTCTTGACTTTTGGTTAAATACTGATGTTTTATTTTTTATTAGTAAATACCTATTATATTTAATCTTATTATTTCTATTATTGTCATAAGAGGATGTTTTGATATATTTTCTTGCACTTTTATATTTTAGGTTATGCTACAAATTCAAAGATGTTGTTTTTCTTTAATATGTAATTTTTAATAATGTTTTTCTAAGTATAAAGATAGTTTTAAATTGAATTTTTCATATAAGATTTCATATGTTTTGTTTTCATATTATAAATGAAAAACTCTTGTAAATCCTTGAGAAAAGAGTGAAGCTTTTTTTTTATAAAAAATAACTTATTTGTTGATATTATGTATAGTAGTTGTATATTTAAAGTTATTGTGATGGGGTTATGATCAAACTTTCCATTGTTATTTTTATTTATCTTCACATCCTTAATTTTACTCAACCACAAGGGATAGAGGATATAGCATAATCAACAATGTTTCTTTCTTTCATGTGGATGTGAGTCATAAGTGAGAGTCAACCCGTTACAAATGATCAAGTATGGAAAGAGGACATTATAAGATGTCATAAAAATTCATTTAATATTTTCATAGCTTATTTTGTATTTAAGGGTTAGGTTAGCAACCTCTTCTATCCATCAAGAGTCAAGATTAAATAATAAGTTAGAATATTAGATTGAACTTTACTAATCTATTGACATAGGATATTATCCCCTCATTGGCATTGTTGTGGCTTGACATGGGATATTATCCCCTCATTGGCATTGTTGTGGCCCAGTTAGGGTCCAAATATGCCTTCCTTTGTTTGGTTTGGAAAACCCTCCAGATTATGGATTCACTATCATTGTTGGCTTTATGATTTAAATTTAAAATGCATTGATGATATACAATTAAATTAATTTAGTCTAATTTATTCAAATAAATCTAATAAGAAATGAAAATACATGGAACAAGCAATTGGATAAATCTCTAAAACCACTATTAACAAATTGAATTTAACCTAAAATTAGATTGAAAGCTACATCTCCAGAATAAGATAGTAAAAACAAATACCTAGATGTTGTTAGGAACCCATGTCAACCCTTTTCTTTACTTTGTTATTATATTGTGGTTAGATGCATATGCTTTGTAAGTCGTCCCGTAGTATTATATGTTGATCCATAGTTTGTATTAGCCCATAGTATTGATCCATAGTATTGGACGCATATGCTTTGTAAGTCGCCTCGTAGTATTATATGTTCCATGGTCGCACTTAGAATTAGTATATAAGTTTGTGTTGAGGCCAATGAATGCACCGTGAAGTTATTTGTATTGAGCTTGCTCAAAGGAGGTTGCCCCCTCAAAGTGGCCCGCGATCAATAAAAATATTATGTGATCTAATATATCGTGCATTTTATCAATTAATTGTTGTAGGTTCCTCGCATCTGGTATCAGAGCACTTTCTTGGGCTCGTTGGGTGAAATTTCTACCAAATTTTTTTTCGCATCTGTATTTGTTCCTATCAATTTGCAGGTTAGGATCCGGGAATAATCCCTATCTGCTTAATTGTGGGAAGTACTTGGCAATAATCCCTAAAACTCATTGTGAGGAGTACCACAGGAACCCCAAAGTAGTTGGCCCATTGAGAGGACCTGCCAACGAAAAGGGCAACGACTCCTACCTGATTGACTAGTTCCCACCCGTGAGGTAAACCAAGAGTTGTCATTTGTGGCAAAGCAGTTATCAGTTTTACCTGATCCATGGAGTGAGGGGTACTACCCCAATACGCAAGCCGTCAGACAGCATTGGTGGCCGAGCGAATCCCCTGAACTGTTAGGCATCCGAGCATACCTGGGGTTCATATCAATTGGAAGCTGATAAATAGCATATTAAAACTTTCCAGAGTCATTTTAGATCCATTCCAAAAGTCATTTCAGATCCAACCATTTTAGATCCATTCCGAACCGTTTTTGTTTTTTCGCCATATCTTCTTTGTTTTAACTCTATTTCCCTTGAAAATTCACTGACATTCCTGCAATCCCATTTTGCAAATTTCAGTCCTGAGGACCCTATACCAAAATCCACTTCCCAAAGCCAGAAATCCCTCATTTGTCTATTTTTAGGGTTTTCCATAACTTCTTCGATTTTCACCCAATCACCTTCAAATTTTGCCACAGTGTTCCTTTCCAATTTATGCTTCTTTGTCCCTCTCTGACAATGTTTCCCATTATTTAACACCACTTCTGAAATCCTCATTTTTTGCTTCCTCGTCCATTCGAAAGTGTCCAAAACCTAGTCAACCCTAATTACCCATTAGAGTTTTTCCCAAATCCAAATTTTCCTTTACTAAAGAAGCTTCTGTTTTTGTTTTTCTACCCATTCACAAAAAAAAAAACTCATGGTTATGGTTGACACCCGCGTAGGAGCACAAATCATGGATGAAGAACTTGCAGCCCTCAAAACCAAACTCCAAGATCTTGATGAAAAATTTCTCATCTTTCATCTTCAATTTTGAGCCATGAACAATAAACAACAGCCAAAATCTTCTTCAGACATTGGGTTCTCTTCTTCCAACAATTTTCGTAGGTCGAAGCTTGATTTTCCTTGCTTCAATGGTAATGATCCGACTAGATGGATATATCAGGAAGAACAATATTTCAGTCTGCATAATGCTTTTGATGTCCACAAAGTTCCACTTGCATCCTTTCATTTGGAATAGGAATCGCTTCAATGGTACCATTGGTACATCAAAGCTCATGATGAGCCAAACTGGACAAATTTTTTCCAAACTCCTTTTGAAACGATTTGGTCCTAGTGCTTTTGATGACTTCACAGGAGCAATCACTAAAATTCTCCAAATTGGCACTGTGAGAGAGTATTAAACAGAATTTGAGAAACTTGCCAATCACACAGAAGGATTGTCTGATGAATTCTATAGGAGTTGTTTTCTTAGTGGTCTCAAGGATGAAATCTGCTCAGAAGTTAAAATGTTCTGTCCCAACACAATGATGGAAGTCCTAGGCTTGGTTAAGTTGGCGGAGGATAAGATCATAGCCCAACAATTCTCCAAATCCACTTTTGTTCCATTCAAAAATATGGTTTCCCAATGACCTCCCATCATGCCAGCTCCTCGACCAACTCCTATCAAGCATTTTTCTGAAGCAGAGATGCAAGCACATAGAGAAAAAGGGATTTGTTATAATTGTGATGAGAAATTCACTCGGGGACATAGATGTGTTGAGAAAAATCTCTATCTCCTGGATGTGGTTTCTTTGCCTTCCTCTGAACTTGGTGAAGAAGCTCCAAATACAATAGATGATCAAGTCGACATTCAGCAACCGCTTGTTGACCCTTTGTATCAGGACGACCACCCAGAGATATCTCTACATGCTTTAGCTGGAGTCACCAGCCCACAAACAATGTGGGTTAGGGGTTACTTCAAGAATCTCCCTCTTACAATACTCATTGATTCTAGTAGCACTCATAACTTCATTGACCCTCAGATCGTCAAACAGGCTTATTGTTTTATCCATCCTTGCTCCAACTTTGAAGTCATGATTTCCAATGGGGGAACCTTACCTTGCAAGGGGAAGTGTCGCAATGTGCGTATCTCTATGGAAAATTATAACTTGTGCTTTGACATGTTTTCCTTGGCCTTAGGCGGATGTGATGTGGTTTTGGGCGCTCAATGGTTATGACACTTGGCCCCATCTTATGGGACTTTGCTGAACTTTCGATGCAGTTTTCATTCAATGGGAAAAACACACATTTACGAGCTTACAACCAGGGTCTCTCTACATCATCGGTTCACATCGCCTGGAAAAGATCCTTAAGAAGAATTCACATGGTGTCATCGCTCAGCTCCATTCCATTCAGATGCACCCATCAACGGTGTCCACTACTCCTTTGGATATACAACACATTTTGGATCGATATGCAAGTGTCTTTGCTGAACCAGTGGGATTGCCTCCTTCAAGCGACCTTTCTGGTAAGACTTTAGCCTCCTCTACCTATGAGAAGGCAATGATGGCTATTTTGCATTCAGTATAGAAGTGGTGGCCATACCTATTAGGGAATTATTTATGCATCAAGACTGATCACCAGAGTTTGAAATATTTCCTGGAACAACGGGTTTCCTCCCCAACACAACTGAAATGGGTTATAAAACTCATGGTTTATGCCTATGAGATCACTTACAAGCAGGGTAACAAAAATCAGGTGGCAGATGCTCTTTCTCGCACATTTGATGACCAAGTTAATCTTTCATCTATTTCTATGCATGTTCCACATTGGTTCCAATCTGTTGAACAAGGCTATGTCAATGAATCCCCATTATCTCAACTCATCCAACAGTTGGCCAACAACCCTTCTACTATACCGCATTACTCTTGGTATGGTATTTCCCTCAGATACAAGGGTCATCTCATGCTTCCCTAGAGCATGGATATTCAACAGGTTGTCTTCTATGAACTTCATGCTTCACCATCGGTAGGGCACTCTGGGTTCCTCAAAACGTATGAGCGGAAAAATAGTAACTTCTTTTGGCAGGGAATGAAAAGGACAATTCAACAGATGGTGGCTAAATGTGATACTTTCCATCTCCTTTCGGGATTGCTCGAACCCTTCTCCATCCCTACATGGATTTGGACAGATATTTTTATGGAATTCATTGAAGGGATCCCTACATCTGGAGGGAAGACAATGATTTTGGTTGTGGTTTCTCGCCTCTACAAATATAATCAATTTTGTGCCCTGGACCAGCTCTTTCGTTATCATGAACTCCCTTCTTCCATTGTCTCAACTCACGATGCAACTTTCACCAGTCATTTTTGGACACAACTATTTCGCCACACTGGCACCCAACTGAAGATAAGTTCCGGGTCTCACCCACACCCAGATGGTCCGATTGTAATTACTAATAAATGTTTGGAAACTTATCTTCGTTGCTTCACCTCTGAACAACTACCTCAGTGGGCGAAGTGGCTCCCTCTCATTGAATGGTGTTACAATACTGCATCTAAAATGACTCCATATGAAGCAATCTATGGTTAGGCAGAGCCATTGATTCTTCCATACACCCTTAGTAGTTCACCAGTTCAGGCAATTGACACGGTTTTTCGAAACCGCGATCAGATTCTTCGCATTTTGTAGGACAATCTTCACATGGCCAGAATTCGAATGAAACAACAAGTCGATCAACACCGTTCTGAGCGCACTTTTCAAGCAGGTGATATGGTTTTTCTTTGTCTACATCCTTCCAAGTAATCCTGCCTGAAACTCAAAGGGAGACATCTTTTCTCTCGATCTATCACAGAGGTATTCATTAAGTGGCACGGAATGAAACCAGAGGATGCTACATGGGAACCACTCCTTCAAATTTAGCATCAATTTTCACATCTAAAGCTTTGAGGACAAAGCTTTTTCTAAGGGAGAGGGGATGTTAGGAACCCATATCAACCCTTCTCTTTACTTTGTTAGTATATTGTTGTTGGACGCATATTCTTTGTAAGTCATCTCGTAGCATTATTTGTTGATCCATAGTTTGTACTATCCCATAGTATTGGACGAATATGTTTTGTAAGTTGTCCCGTAGTATTATATGTTCCATGGTATTGATCCATAGTATTGGTGCTTAGACTTAGTATATAAGTTTGTGTTGAGGCCAATGAAGGCATAGTAAAGTTATTTGTATTGAGCTTGCTCAAAGGAGGTTGCTCCCTCGAAGTGGCCCGCGATCAATAAAAATATTATGTGATCTAATATATCGTGCATTTTATTAATTAATTGTTGCAGGTTCCTCACAGATGTATGGAAAATATTATGTACATCAAACATATGCCAATTCTCACATGTTTTGGAGTGCCATGAATAATAATAATAATAATAGTGTACATTAATCTTATAATAGTATTAGAAATCTCCAACGACAAATGACAACTTCTCCATTAATAAGAAAATAATTTGTCATCTCAAGCAAAATTTCACAACTTCTCCATTAATAAGAAAATAATTTGTGATGTCAAGCAAAATCTCTAATTTTTTATAAGAATTATTGGTAATTCTCACCTGTTTAACTTATTATGACCTTTACATACCCATTTTAACCTTTTTAATGTATTTTACAAACTTGTCTATTTCTTAGTGAGGACTATATTTAATATCACATAAACATTCACTTTTGGTGGGACCTTCTTTTTATAATTTGTCTTTTCATCCTATGACTTTTCAATGGAAATTTAGGGTAGTACATTAATACTTACATTTTTATTATTCAAGTAAATGTTGATTCACAAGTAAAACAAATTGTTTTATCATGGACTAGTGTTTAGTACACATTCTTCCACTGAAATTTGTCATTGTATATAATCAGTGTGTATTTCCCTTTAACACCTCGTGCGATTTCAACGGCAGTTTTACTTGCCATTAGGAAAATTGTTCTTCCACCCAACACTAAGGTTGGCCTCATCTCTGAGTTTACAGTGTCACAAAAGGTCTCATCAGTGTGGTCCTGGTATGAGTTACCATGTTAAAAAAAATACGTATAAACCCTCATTTATTGCCATTTCTATTTTTCCGAATCTAAAATTCTAGTCTTATTCATGTGGTTGTATGTGCCCAACATTGTTCATATTTCTTTCTTTTATGCATGCTCTAATTGCTTCCATTAATAATGTTTTGAATTCCATATTGCTATCTATCTACATAAATATGGATCTTTATTAAACATGATATTAATTTAGTGTCCACAAGCTTTGTGGAAAATAAATGCAATGCTTACTGGTTTCAAAAGATAATGAAATGGATGCACCTTGGTGGTTATGAAATTCTTTGATGTTGTACACAAAGCTTGCAAACAACAGTTTAATCTACAATCAAGACATTACATACCAACACATTCTTACTTATCCTTTCATAAAAATCAAATTATTCATTTATCGAGTTTATAACAAAATTTAATCATAGATTTCTTGATATTCCAATTTATCAAATCTTGTTTTAATGTTGCAATCAAAAATTGAATTTGCAAAACCACATTTGAAATCACAATGAATGCAATTTGAAATAGGAAATATATTATGGAAACAACAAAATCTAAGCTTTCATTCAACCTCTCTTCCTTGAATACATATTTGATTAGTGTAAGAATATGACTACATTAGTGGATCCAATTAATTTATAAGTTGAATGCTTCCCTGTCTTCGTCCAAAATCCTTCTCATTAACCCTTTGATACTTTGATGTTTTTTATGTTAAACCTTCCTTGGAACATTAGACCTATATAACTTTACTAAATACATGACTTTTGGTGTACATTCAATTGTAACTAACATGATGGGAAGATAATGTTGCAATGCAATAATTTGTTCACTACATTGACTACGTTTAGAGATGTTTATGCATGTTTAGTCAAGTTGTTCATTCTCTTTAGAAAAATGAAGCCCTTTTAACTGAATAGTGTTTCCATCTTTGCCATCACATGGATACTCTAAAAAATGCTTATATGCGTAAATAAATGGACTTGCAACAAATGATGCATCGTGATAAATAAAGGCGACGCTTTGACAATCCTTCAAACTCATAGAAAGGTAGGGTCATCCGCATTCCTTTTTTTTAAACCATGAGAACAACAACCTCCCAAGGATATATCCAACAGCCCGCAAGCTAGATATACCAGTAACTTGTGACTCAGCAGAATATATTCATTTTTAAATAGAGTATGACAAATTATGATAGAAGAATATTTACATAAGTAGCACTAGAGGGTTCCCATGTACAAATGCAAGCTTTATATTGTACAAAAAAACCACACTAGGATATGGAAAACGTGAAAAAAAATGTACTCAAATATGTGGGGCCTTAGTTAGCAATTTATGGATTTTTATTTTAATAATAGATAGCACATCAAATGAATGCATTGCACATGTAAACATGCTTTTAGAGTAGTCTAGATGTACGTGAGTAAATGTAAGCTAGTTTACACTAGCAAGTTTTAGCATAACTATGTTTCCCCTATTTTTAAGATAATGCATCTCTATTTTGGTTATCGAATAAATCAAAATTAGATTTACTATTTAAGATAATAAAAAAATTCCTATTCATTCTATTTCTATTTATTAAATAGTTATCAGTTTTTAGTTTCATCGTATCATAATCACATTGGACAATATTGTTGAAGTGTTTTTAAGGTGTGGAGTTTGAAACCAAAAAGAAAAGTATTAAAAAGTTTAAGATAGAGAAATAGCCACATCCATTGCAAGATAGTAGTTCAGAATTTGATCGTGTTGGATTTAATCTCTAAATTTTCTAAATGAAGATATTATTGAAGAATGAGGCATGCTTCATATAGTTAAAGGGACTATTTAACTAATCTTAACCAAGATACAGTTTGATCATTAAGTGGGGGGCACAGGGTGGTAAGGCTTGCTCCCATATTTTTTTTTAAGTTTGGGTGATGATGTGCTTTTGCAGGTAAGTGAGGAAAAAATACCAACAAATGATTAGGATCAAATAATTTTAGTTATATAAATAAATGATGTTAGTATAAGGTTATATCTTTGAAGAAGGTTTTTTCAATTAAAGATGTGGGAAACACATTCAAGATAAAACTACACAAACCAGTTTAAGCCTCTCAAAAATCAACTTGAAACATGTGGTGTAATGATTTTAGAAGAAGACAATGTCATGGCACTTCTTAGGAGTTTGCTAGAAACCTATTATGAATTGACAGTAGCGTTGAGCACTTAAGCTAATTTTGATTTTCCTACAGTGATAGAAACACACTTTAACAAGAAATCAAAAGGAAGGATGTATGCTTGAATGATGAAAATCTTATAGCACCCATTTTAGCAGTATATAAGGGCAAAGCAAAGAAGAGTCAAATAAAATTTCATCCCTCCCAGTCCAATGTCTTAAAGAATGTTAAAGACAAAAAGGAGGACAAAATGGCGGGAAAATTGTTTCATTGTGAGGCTCCTAGTCATTTTAAGAAATAATGCAAAAAGTGGTTCATGCAAGTAGAAGAGTGATCCAAATTTTAGGGGGAATATGGTCTAAATTTGGATGTATAAGCCATAAAAGCATTAAATGGAGAGGCCACCCTCTCCCATTTATCATAAAAGCATTAAATGGAGAGGCCACCCTCTCATATCAATGGTATTTGGTAACACATGGTTTTGCCCCATGGTATGGCCTCAAGACACATTGTAATAATGATATATAAAGGCATAGCAAGCCTTCTCATGATGTCAAGTTACTCACTTGGTTCCTATCCTACATTTTTCTTATTTTATTGAGTTATTATTGGGGTATTAGTTCTTAGTGTCTTTCTTAGTATAGTTTGAGAGGTGAGGCTCAAAGAACCCTCGTTGAGCCTCACCCCTCCATGTGGCATATTTATTCTATGCTTGTCCATCTATGTTATTCATAGCCCAGATCTCACTACTTTGTCTTTCTCACAGCTGATTCATTGTTCGCTTCAGTTTTGAAGCTATCTCTTCTCCTCCTCTCTCGGCATTCAAGTCTTCCGGGTCTCAGCCCCCAAGATCTGGATCAGTGGTATCAGAGCGGGTACGCTCTCCATCGAGACAAGATTTTGAAGCTTGATGCGGGTTCAACGGAGGTTCCACAACCTCTACAACAACCCATGCTTCTCTACAAACCCTTGGCATCTCTATACTCAACACTCTCACATTCAGCAAACTTTGAACAGGTTCCACTCTCACACGCTTACTAGGAATTCCTTGTTGGAGACCAATAATTGAAATGGTCTAAGAAGATTTCCCAATCCTCTCAAACCAAGGAGAAAAAACCATTGGATGCATCAGTGTAGCACACGTGCAACCCATAACATCTAAGGGAATCATATACCTGTTATTGTCTCAAACATCCATGGACTAAATGACCATAGTCCCTCTAAGAAGCTATCCATGAAGGGGAACCTTCGCGTAGCTAGTTAGCAAGTTAGTCTCGTTCATTATTGGAATTAACCGACTTGATTATGTCTTAAATAATATGGTTCCTACACATACTAGTGGAACTTCATCCAAAGGGAAATTGCTAGTGATAAACCTAAGAGGATTGAGTCATGTGTTGACACAAAGGCAAAATTAGTAATTCCCATTACTTGAGGGAAATGATACCCCCCATGCCACTAATAAAATTGAAGAAACAAAGCAAAGAATTGGAGACACAATAGGTAAACATCATTTTGATGGAAATTATTATGTTTATCAAAATGGAAGGAATTTACTTGTTAACACAAGTGAGAAATAAATTACTAATAAAAGTAGTGTCTAATGAACAAAGAATGGATAGTGTCACGTGTAGTGAAGCTGTCAAAAACACCAACCTTGACGTCATTTCTGACAAAGTAAGTGAGATTAATTTTGAGCCAATTGCCAAGTGAAAAGGAAAATAAGTAGGAGACGGACTTATAAGCTTCATATTCTCAGCAACTCCTAACAAACAATTCAAAAGTTATTCGCATTTCTTCTCATGAGAATAGATTGGATGGTGCAAACATGGCAGCTGAATTGCATAAAAATATTGAATGTAAAAGTAGTGGAATCAATAAGCGATATTCATAAATGTCACACTTAACCCATGGACATAAGTTATAATACTCATAACCATCACACTTAAGCCCCCAAAATAAGTGATATTGCACCTAATACCATTGGCACACTAACTTATTAAGAAATTCATTGACTCTAACCACTATGACCTTGGACACATAATGACAAAGAATCCATAGCAGTGGTCTTAAACCACTATATTTTGTCAAAAAACATAGAGACAGTCACATAGCGTCATCAAAAACTCATTAGAATGATCAATGGTGACAAACACTTTTCTACAGTCACCAAAAGTCACCAAAAAGAGTATTGGCGAGGGCCAATAAAAGATCGTCACTAGAAGTGTCACCAAAGAGAGAATTAGCAACGGGCCTTTAACAACCCTCACCAAAACTCTCACTGAAAAGGGATTTGGTGACGAAACTTAAAGGACCATCTCAAAAGGCACTTATAACGACGATGTTTTAAGGACCATCACCATATGTGACATTGGTGACAACCCTGAAAGGTCTATCACAGGCATGAGCCTCACCAATGACCTTTTTTCTTGTAGTGTTGGTTTGATACATAAGACACCTGATGGAATTTTCCTTTGTTAATCCAAGTTCTTTTTTTATAAGCAACATATTTATGAGGAACTTTGAACCATTAGACTTGATGGACATACAATGGCATGCTATTGACTTTGAATATATATAAGGAGGATTTCAACTTCATTCTCTTGAAGGAAATCAGTATTAGCCTACCTCATTTATGTGCTTTGGGTATTTAAAGTCGCTATTGTTATCACAATGGCCTTCTCCACTAATAAGCGTAATTCTCTCTCCTGGAAGCACAACTATTCCTATCAAATAATTGGTTTTCAACCATGTATTTGAAGGAGTGGTAGTGATATGATTTTATGTCTAACTGATTAAGATTCGAAATATCACAATAATGACATGGGAAAAGGATCAAACTTCAAGAAGATGGATTCAAGAATGAGGTTTTAAATCATTTAAATAATTTCAAGAGATCTTAGATACTAATTGTATTACGAAAAGTGAAATATCATAGTAATGACATGGGAAAAGGATCAAACTTCAAAAAGATAGATTCAATAATGAGTTTTTAAACCATTTAAATAATTGCAAGAGATCTCATATACTAATTGTATTAAGAGAAGTGAGGTCCTATATTCTTGGGTGGGGGAGTATTAAGCGAAGTGTAACATAGATGATAAAGCAGAGTTAGAAATAAGGAGAGCTGCCATTACACAAGATTCACACAAACTGTAATTGTATTGCACGTCTACAGATCAAGATACACACGTATATATAGTTGGAGTGAGATCCAACTAACTATAAACGTAACTACAAACGTGGAGATGTAGGTTGAGAGAATATATCAACTGTCTCCTATAAAATCTCAAACCAATCCCACACTTAGTATGCTGCATTAATTAGGCATTATCTATAACACCCCCTGTTAATGCCTACATTACAAAACTTCACAAATTACATAACAGAAAAGGTTACAACACTTAGTCTAGCATGATCCTCATCAACGCATACACCCACTCTGACGCTTCTGGATTGTGCTCTTTCTCTTCCTCTGCTTCGAGCTTTCCTTTCCACTCATTTGAAGTATAAATGTTTCAGATCATCATTCATGCTCTTGTACGATTGACAATTTTAACAATCTTGGCTCACCGGGGCTTCCATGAGAAAAGATGTCAATTATTGATGCATTCTATGAGCATGCCTCCATCTGTCGAATTTCGGCTTTCAGCTATCCATCAGTATCTAGAAGAGTAGTTTGGATACGGAATGTCCTCAACATTCAATTATGCAAGGTGACTTCCAAAAAGAACAGTTGTTCTTGAAACCGGGGCTACCAATTTATATCAAGAAACAAGAGTTCTTTTACATAAACATATAAAACTTTAAACATTAACGCACGTACATAAACAGGGTAAACACACCACTCCCCATTTTTAGAATAGTTTGAGAGATGACACTCATGATTCTTCGTCACTTTCTGATTCAAATAATTCATCCAAGTTGGAAATGTTTGCAGTTTCTTTGCCATTCAGAAGATCCCTAGCACGAGTTCTACAGTTCTAGGCTATGTGTCCATTCTTATGACAGTAGAAACATTCTGTTTAACCCTTGGTTTTTCTCATCTTACTTTTTGAGTATAATGAAATTTCATGCTGACCCCCTACATCTGAGTCTTCAGAATATGCCCTTTTTTCAGCTAACAATGATGCTACCATTTCTTCCAATGATTGTGAGGATAACTGACTTAATGTGAATACAGCATTGCTATACTTAGAAGATAGGCTATTCAATAGAATTGCTTTAGCATCATCTGGTTCTACCTTAGCACTAGTTTCAGCTAATAGCCTAAAGAGAGACATTAACTCATTTATATGAGTAGAGAGACGTGTCTCATCATGCATTTTGAGACTAAAAAGTTGCAACTTTAAAGAGAACTTTGCATTCATTTCCTTTCCCCCAAATAATTTACTTAATTGCACCCAAATTTATTTAGATGTTTTTGCTAAATCAATCAAATGCAATTGCATATCTAAAAGAGCCAAACCAATAATAGATTTAGCCTTTTCTTCTTTCTTTTCCCATTCAACAATAAGTCTGGGATCAGTAGGAGCTTGTTCAATGCCTTTTACTATGATCCACAAACCTCTATTCATTAGATGCATTTGAACTTTAACTTTCCATGTATGGAACTTGTTACTATTATCACATATATAGTAGCCGGGCTACCATACACTACTTTTCAGATTCCAGTACACTATTCAACTAGTTCCCTTGCATTTGAGATGCTGAGATGAGCATCTATTATGGATCACTATCAGATTATGGACAGCAGTTTTATTCCCCATGCCATGACTGAGTCCCAGGACCCTTAGAGAGATGACCGATGTAGCCATTTAACCATTTATATAGAGCGGTCAGTATTGCCCAGAGTTACAGCAGCAGTTTCAGAGGACAGATGATGGTTCAGATATTGTGCATTCAGGTATATGACTCAGTAGGTATATTTTGGTGTTATGGTTATATTGTTTTTATATTCATTCTTGTAGCATGTCTTAGCATTTAGTGTCATGATCTGGCGATCATATAGATATGTGGACCTGGTTGTACTTTTATATATATCTTATTGTCCCTACTCAGACTTAGAAGTTCTTGACCTATACTCATCGGTTTTATCCTCCTTAGGGAGATTAGAGGTGATCATTCCCACCATACTTTGGCTTGCTAGTGTTGGTCTCATTATTCATTGTCTTCATCCATCCATTACCTACCCAGTTTGTTATTTACCTTGACTTACTACTCGACTAGTGGCATGAAGGACCTTTCCTCGCTGTAGCCTCTATATTGGATGAGCTTCCTTGTTTATTATGTCTTGGCTCTGAGTTGGTGACAAAAAATACATTTGGTGAGTTGGATTGTAGGCATAAATCATTCTGGTCAGTTTTCCTGATGTTTGGCACTAGCACGAAGTCCCCTTAGTCACTAAAGATGTTGTTGGCTAAACCTGAAACAGATAGTGCTGCCATGAATACAAATTATGAAAAAGGAAATGTTATATCTATTGTGAAAAGCCAAATGAAACTGGCAAAGAAATATCAAATGTTATATCTATTGTGAAATGTAAATACCCAGGTAAACAAAATGTCCAAAACACACCTGGAAGTGCTCAGGTAAACAAGTGTTGTAAAAACACACCTGCAACAAGAAGCCTTATGTAAAATGTAAATCTATGCAATGTGTTTATACACACACATAGATCAAAGGCTATGGAAACTAAAGGCCCATAAAGCAATGGAACATAAACTCTATATCAAAAATATTGTTGGCCTCTTTGTATTATGGATTGTGAGCATCTGCCAAGATGAATAAACACTCTTTGAACAACTTACCCATTTGTGAGACACCGCCATTCCCCGTGTTATTGCTTGTCTAGTATATTCTATGGTGTGTATTCCCTTTTCCATATCCAAAGTGTCACGGTGTTAAGTCATTAAGTCATCCCTTGGCCTAGCCATCTTTATTTTAGCCTTCACCCTTCACTAGCAAATTGATCACAACTATGAAGTGAATATGGTCTTGAAAGTCTAGTCTGAGTTATAAATAATAATTAATGACTTTATATATATTTGGATTTAGATCGCCAGTAATGATTACTTTTGTTATAATTTCTATTTGAATGGATTGTAAAGCATGTTTTAACCTTTCACACCTTGCAGTAGTTTGATGATAGTTTGAGTTATATTTTGGTCATGTTGACTTGGTCAAACCCAGTTTGACCAAAAGTCAACCACAGGACATGAGGTGGTAGACCTCAGATGATATAGAGATATGATATATGGTCTGGTACAGGTCACCATGGTGGTTCTATGCAGTGGTTTCAGGCTTATGATGATGATTTGTGCTTTTCAGCACTTTTACAAATTATTATTATTTGGTCTGCCGGATATGATGAGTATTTATTTTTGACCATGCAAAGGTCTATATGGTATATGAGTACACATATTAGATGGATTTGGACCTTCTGAGTCCAATGGGACAATCTGTTTTCAGTTCGAGGCAGTTACAGTGATGTTTGGCCTCAGTTGGCTATCCTAGTGCATTTTTGGCCTATCAGAGGCCCTGTCAGAGCAGAGCAGAGAGTTGATGAGTTCACCTAGGGTGTTGTGCATGGAGGGGACGGTCCAACCACTTTATTTTACCATGTTACTCCCCTCCCAGAGAGCCTTGTGGTCTCACCTTGACAGCGTAGGCACTCTAGGAGGAAGTTTGGGCAATTTCACATTTCCCGAGGCATATCAAGAATGGTAAAAATGGCTATTGAAGGGTTCGATTTGGGCTACTGAGGCAAGGGATTGGCACGGGATGAATTTTAATGATGAGGTGGATGTCTTCCACACCTTCTCCAGTAATTTCAGCTTTCATTGGGACCCACACCTATCACTTTGGGCATTTTATATGATTTTCTGGAGCCTCCAAAGGCTCACGACTTTCCCAGAGAGGCACGATTTGGTGTCTAGCTTGATTATTTTTTGATATTGTGCCATGGGGATTGAACAAGGGTGTTAATAATTACTCCTTGGACCCACCATGAGCTAGATCTAATTTTTTATCATTTACTTTTGGTGGGACCCCCTCTAGTAGGGCGATTTGGTCCATCTGATGTATTATTTTATTAGTGATCCATGTATTGTATTATTGAGATCATCTCAACCATTGATTAGATCTTTGGATCTTATAATCTTAGCCACTCATTCAAAAAGTGGTTAGGATTTTGGCCTCTCTTCGTCCTATTTAAAGGAGAGAACTTCTCATTGTAAAAGGAGAATTTTGGCTCTGGATTATGGGAATAGAAAAATACTATTGCATCTATCTGTTGTGTTGTGGTGAATGCTTTTGGAGTTCGTTCGTTGATTCTTCCTTTACATTGGGTTATTGGAGATTTATCTTGATATCGATTTTGTTCCATGATTTTGTCATCTACAGGTGGAGGCCGAATTGGTTCAAGGAGGACGCATTGGTAGGGGAGGACCCTCCCTGCTTCTTCTTTGGGTTGCTTCGTCGGTAACAGGGAGTATTATTGTCTTTGTACCTTCTAATTCATGTTATCATTCGCTTATACATGTATTTCCTCCATGCTTGATCATTCTGATTGAATCGACTTTCCTTGGTTTGACAGGTAGAGGAGGGCGCACGTGTGGAGCTAGGGCATCAATTAAAGCAAGGCAAATCAAAGATCTCCCATTTGATCTCTGTGGGAATCTTCCTCAACAACAAGGAAACCTCTTTCATCACTCAGGTATGATATCAAGGTAAATTTATCATTCCATGATCTATCCATTTGTCTAATTAACTGAAAACCCTCATAAGTTAAAACCCTCATTTTATAATTTCTCAGATCTACTTAGATCTAGTGGCTTCTTGGGTAAGATATTGAAAACCCACCTCTATAGCATCCACGAAAATCTGGATCTATAGTTTGGTGAGGATTGGCATCCATTTGACCCCTTTCCCAAGGAAAATTAGCCTCTCCAAGTGAGGTCGCACTCCTTGGTTGCGTGAGTTCTCCTAGATCTAGCACCTGGGTAGGTGAGATCCCACTTGATTTTTAATCTCCACAGTTGATAACCTACCCCTAGTGTGTCACTTTAGTGATTTTCACCTTGTGGGCCCCATTCCTCATTTTGAGGATTGAGCCCCACTTGGGTCACTTGGTGATACATCATAGATCTCAGATCTACTGATATCTGGCCATTGGATGAACTTAATCTTTAAAACCCACCTAGCCTTACACCTTGACATCCCTAATTTGTAGTTTGGTGGACATCTAACTCCATTTGGCCCATTTCCCAAGGCACTGATCTTTCTCCAAGCCCTCACGAATTTCCCAGGTTGTTGAGTTTGCTTGTGGTTTGATCTTTGTCTCACTGCTTGAACACCTAAACATTGTAATATCCACTCATCAAGCCTATCTTTGGTACTGGTTAGCCCCAATTTGGTCGTTAACTACCCTGCATTGGACATGGTTCCCAAGGCAGTGGATTTTCTCATCTTTGACTAGTACCCTGATCCTAGATCTGATTTTAAATCTCATAAGTCACTTACGTAACCAAATTGGATCAAATTTACATTTGCTTAAGCCTCTTGATCCAAACCATTACTCATCTTGTGACTTCATCCATAGATCTAGGGTTTACCATACACCTTACGTACTTCATCCATACTTGATTTGATCTGGTGTCTTGGTCTGATCTCTCCTATCAAGAGGAGATCTAGGTCTCCCCTTTTGTTGTCTTGGGCTAGATAACATAAAGTGAATATTGCCTCGATTGGCGTGACAACCATCCATTGGGAGTCGAGGCTATCTTGGTTGCACCTCTTTGGTTTCCCATCCCCTATGCCATCCATCTTGGATCCATCTCTAGGGGCAACTACAAGTTTGGTGATAACATTTTGGCACCATTGCCGGGGAGGTAGAGGCTTACCTTGGGTGTCTGCGAGTGTCTGTGCGTTAATTCTTATCTTATCGCATCCAGTATTTTGCCTTGGTGATTGCATCTCTAATTCCATAACTATTTCAATCACCAACTTAATTCACTCATCTCTCCTCTCCTACGACATACTTTCATTTCGGTGAATTACTTGTGTGGTTCACCTGGCGACTCCACATAAGCGACTCCACTGGTGATCGATCCTATCATTATCTAGAACCCATGGGGTGCATCATTTTGTATTTAGGTTCTTGATTTTAAAAAAATATAAAATAAAATTTTTATGCCATCCATGGTTGCTTCTGAGCGGCCTAGGACTTTTGGTCGGTTGAAAGTTATTTATTTTTCCAAAATCATTGGGTACCCTCATCAATTTCCTCATCAAGCCCGCGAAAGGTTGCCTAAATTCAATGGAAGTTATGAAATCTCTGCTAAAAGGTACCTTGACCTCTTTAAGGAAGTTATTAACGAATTATCTATAACCGATGAAGATGTATGTATGAAATTATTGGCCTCTTCTCTCAAAGAAAGAGCTGAGCTCTGGTTCTTGAATTTGAAGACCAATAGCATTTCTGGATATGACATGTTCGAACAAAAATTCTTAGAATAATGGGGAAGTGATTTCGATGATATATATTCTTTAAATCAAATCCATGATCAAAACCTTCCCCTTTCCAATCCTATTGTTGAATCAATTAATATTCAAGCTTCCAGTGAACTGTTAGTATCTGGAGATGACCCCTCTTGCCCAATTTCCTTTAGGATAAGTTTTCTACTTTTGAGTCAATCGAAAGTCAAATCACTAATATAAATTGTATGTTTTCAAATTTCTTTTTAGGTAGCCCTAGTCCTGATCCTAAGGAAATTTCTGAGGATGAGCCTTTAGTCAACAAGTCTATTGAAGTTCCTCCTTCGGAGGAACTCATTGGTCATTTTATCTTTATTGATCATTCAATTCCTTATCACCTTATTGAAGAAAAAGAAAGTCGAACATTGACCAAGATCCTTTAGTGGTGATTTCACATGATCGTTGTACAAATAATCATGATGTTTTAAAAGAACTTGCTAATTTTCTCCCTGATAATTTAAATAAAAATGATCATTCGCCCTCATATGATTTTAATGATGAATCAACAAAAGATCAATCTCAAGATGAGGATAAATTAGTGAATCACCCTAGATGCTCTAATCTTTGTTCCACTTCTTATAATGAGTCTTTAAATTTTTCCACCCTTAGTCGAAATAGCTTCATCCATTTCTTAGAATTATAATCTTGTCCTCAGTTTGTAAATATTAGACTTGATTTAAAGTTTATCATTCGTAGAATAAATAATATTAACTTAAAAGGCCTTTCCTTTTGTCAAATTCCAAGGCCAAATTTTTCTATCCACCTGGGAGAAAATGCATCCACCCTCCCTGCACATCATTTTCAATCTTTTTGGAGTTGGAGGTCTAGTGAATCTTTGTCATGTCCAAAATTTGGCATTGGGTCACAATGGCCTAAGCAAATTGGCCCTATTCATTAGAGTTTGTCAAATTGATGCTAAAGGTCAAATAATTGCCAAGGAGGAAAATTACTAGTTTCCTAGGTTTGGGGTGGAAGCTTTGGGATTTGGAATAATGGGGATAATAAATGATGTTGGAACATTAGGATGGCATAAATATTTAATAAAGGAGATAAATAAATATATACAAGTGAAAATCAAAGTGGCATTTGATCATGAAGATACATGAAGGAAGTGGGACCCACACAAGCTAGAATTTATGTGGCACATGGCATCCTCTTCTTGCAATTTCGAATCCATGGGAAGCCTAATGTTCTTGGGATGAGTTATAAGGTCAATAATACTTGGAATGAGTCAATGAGGTCGAAATATAGGGGAAGAGTAACTCCCATGGAAGATGAAGAGGCAATTTGGAGCTAGTGAGACACTTGGGCTAGATTCCCTAGCTCTATGACAACAATGATGAAGATGCTATGACACCTATGACACAAATCAGACTTGAAGGCTGACATATGACATTTCAGGGATAAAAATAGACTCCAAGAGGGTGCTCAAGGGTGTTAGGGCAGCTAATATGCTTCCACATGTGATTTGGTAGAAGTGGGAGACAAGGAATTGTTGTACAAGTGGTGTTCTTTGGAATCTCTTCCCAACCTGAGTTGGCATGAGTCTCTTGGAAGGAATTCGACCCATGGAGGAAATTAGAACTTTATAAATTTCAATAAAAAAGAATGAAACCAGCTTTTGATCATTTTTAGAATTTGCAATTGCATTTGTGAAGAGGGAGAGCTAGTGGATGACTAGTTGCTTGCCTTAGCCAATTTCGAGGGTGAAAGATTCCCATCCAATTTGGCAATTGGAAAGGCCATTCAGACCTTTCATTTGGATCTTTAATGGAGTCTTTATTCTTAGTTTTAAGCTATAGGGAAGCTCATGGTTTCTTCTATTGCAGCTCACTCCTTCAACCATTTCCAGTTTTGATGGCATATTCTTGATCCTTGAGGTAGGGCGTTTTTGGTGAGCTATTGTACTCTTTGGGGGAGCTTATAATGCCCAATTTATTTTGTAATATGAATTAAAAACTCTGTTCTTCATCTCCATAAATTTTCAGGTCGAAATTCCAAGTAGAATGTATAAATTTCAATTTTAATGAAAGAACAGTACCATTTCCCCACTACCTTGTTGTGAATCAATGTAATGTTGATGATTTCGAATGAATGGATGATTATATGATGAATTTGTGATTAATGGACTTCCATGGATGTATTTTACAAGTTTCATGTACTGTACTTGAGCATTTGAAGTATTTTTACTCAGTTTAATTGCATTGGGAGAAGAAATAGTGCCATTTCCCCAAGGGTCGAATTGGTGATTTTTGCAGCTGAATGAGAGAGGGTTGGAACAGATATAATAATCAATTAATGGTGCACATGAGACCTTAATAATATCATTAATACCATACCTACCTCTTTTAATAAATTTGAGTGGGTTTGGAGGCATTTGGGAAGCCATTTTCAATACTTACCCTAAGGGGATTTGAACCCCAGATTACTAGTAAAATTGCATACTTGGTCCATAATATTAAGAGAGTTTGAATAGGTATTTTGGTGGCCATATCTCATCCATAAACATCATATTCAAGTCCTAATAACATTCATACACCTTCCTTGAATATTTGAAGGCATTTGGAGTCAATTTGAGACCTAGATACCAATACTAGTCAAAGGGAAATTACTAGTAAAGTTCCCTACATTGGCCAAAATTGAAAGAGGATTTGTTGAAGTATTTTAAAGGTCCAAAAGCATACCTGAAACACATATTTATGTTCTAACATCATCCATATACCTTCTCAGAATATTTGGGAGCAATTGGAGCAATTTGGGGACCTAGAGCTCAAAACTAGTCAAAGGTCTAACTAGGGAAAAAAGTGAAAATTTGTCATTTTAATAAAATTCCTAACAAGGGATATTACAGTGGTATCAAAGCATGGTCCTTGCACCTATGGATTAGGTACATACATTCAAGAATAATTGGCATCCATGTCTTACTATTATGATGAATCCTATGAGTACAATTCTTATGAGGAATATGCAGATGCTTATGAGCAATATGAAGCAGAATGTGAATGGTACGAGGAAGAGGTTCCATCATGCAACACTTCTTACAATTTCAAGAGAAATGAAGATTATTCTTTTGACTTTAAATCTAATGAATATGAGTGTGTCACACCAACCAAGGATAATTCTATGAGTGAGTTCCAAAGATGGAGAGCAACATATAAAACCTTGCCCCAACAATATAAAAAATATCAAGAATATCTTGCTTCGAGCAAAAATACACAAAATGCCATGTTTTATGAGTACTATGCTGAACATGTTTTTGAAAATAGTACCAAAAATGAAGATGTGGAGTTAGTAAAGAAAGGTTTGTGCCCTTCTTGTAAAGAACCTTGGAGTGAGTATCATATATGTGTGCATCAAATTATGTCCCACTTGAGGAGAGCTTTTGGGAATTCTTCAAAAAGAGATTCCAAATATATTGATCATAAGGAAAAAAAGGGGAAAAATGCATCATCTTGTTTGAAGGATAAAAATGAAGAGACATCACAAGAGCATGAAGAAAATTCTATTGAAAATATGGAAGATCATTTCGAGACAACTTCTAGCTTAGACATGAA
The DNA here is from genome assembly GCA_027924585.1 of Larix kaempferi. Lineage (NCBI taxonomy): Eukaryota > Viridiplantae > Streptophyta > Pinopsida > Pinales > Pinaceae > Larix > Larix kaempferi. The sequence goes on along the minus strand of BSBM01001242.1, from coordinate 2,658,881 downwards.
CCAAAGAGCATCTACTGATGGATGATTAAACTATGAAGGAATACCTACTGATGGGTGCTCGCACCTCTATGTTGGTTATATAGAGATCACTTTTGAAAGTGTTGCTGCAAGCCCAAGTTCCATTAAGCATGATAATGAAGACCTTGTAGCACTTGAAGAAGAACCAAGATCAACTTCCCCATCACCACTTGAGCTTCATGAAGTTGGTCCAAGCAAAAATGAAGAAGATGAGGAGGTTCATTTGCAAGAGCCTCATTTTCTTGAAGGGTCCTTAAAGATGAATGAAAATAAGATCCAAGATTCCCTCAACATTCTCCATGGCACTCAAGCATTGGTGTCAAATTCTTGTTGGAGAGCTACTTCATTGGAGGAAACATCCTTCCTTAAATACATGGAGAAGATTGAAAAAGAAATGTGTCATATCAAAGGTAATTTCATGTCTTTGCTTTTTGATAGAAACCATTTGTTTGAGCTTAATGAATTGTTACATGATGCATACTTGACGAATAATGAGGATATTCATAATCTCACAATTCAAAATGAACAACTTCTTGAAAAGTTGCAAGATACTTGTTTTTCCTCGTATGTTTCAGATTGTCAAATGGTAGATTGTTTGGAGGATTCTCATGACATGGTGGATCATGAGAAATGTGGAAATTTGAATGTGCTTAATGTGTTTGAATATGAACTTGAAGAGATCCAAACACTTGATGTGGTGGAAGAGGAACTTGAATTGTCTCTTGATGAAGGTTATGCAATTTTTAAAGAAGAGCATGATTCCTCTATATTGGAACCAATCTATGACAAAGGTTTCACACTTTTGAAGGAGATGCATGATACTACCCATATGGATCCTTTCCATGATGAAACTTCTTCATTTTTTGATCATTTGGGTGAGTTAGTTCATTCTCCTACATCCTACAATTCCATGTTTTGCAGCATTAGTCTCAATGAAGTATGGGTGAAAGGGTTCTTTTTTATGGTGCCACATGAGGAGTATGGAACTCCTAGATTTACCTTTTATGATGACATGGTTGGAGCACATTCTTATTCACATTTGCAGCAACATCATTTGTCACTTTATGATGATGCACATCTATATGGATGCACCTATGATATGCATTTGAGTCACTTGAAGACTCGTGTTTTTTCTTGCTCAACACTTGGTTCATTTGATGTTAGAGGAACTTGATCCAACACTTGGGTGAATAGATTTATAATGGGAGAACATTTTTGTTGGAAGCCACATACTTTGTTACATCTTTATGATTCTCACATTCATGGATGTATGGGTGAGACTTATTTGAGTCCTTTGAAGTCTCCTTGTTTTTTATGCTCATTATTTGCTTCAGATTTTAGTGGAGACTCTTCATTCACTTCTTGGATGAAAGAATACATGGCTGAATATTTTGATGCATATCACATCCATTTGGAGCAGCATTATAGGACATGGGATCCTCACCTATGTCATTAAAGCAGATTTGATGGGTCACTTGAAGATTGTATGCACTTGGAAAATGGTGGTCTACATGCTTGGAGGTATAAGCACGTTCATGACTCTTTGATGAAGCATCTCCTTGATGTACATTTTCATTATGTTGTTATGTACTTTGATGATATATATTTTGTACTCATGATGTTTGGAAGAATGCATACAAGAAAATGGTATCCAGGAATCCTCTTATCTGATGGTATGGGTTGGAGAGCACTCTTAATTGTTGGGGTGCAATACAAGCAATGGGACCCTGGGATCATTTTTGTCTCATTGGTTTCAATTTTTTTTGGGAAACAAGTAGTATGGGAGATGGATTCCACACATAATAAAGTGATTTTTATCATAGTAGTGCAGAAACAAGCATGGTGGTTCCTCTCTAAAATCTTCATGGAAACTCAAAGACTCAAGTTTGGGCAATTTAATGGCAACTTCGAAGAATTATACAGAAAGCAGGTTCTTCAACACCCATGTTTGAAATTGTTTGAGGACAAGAAATATTGGGAAGGGAGGATTTGTCATGTCCCAAATTTGGCATTGGGTCACAATGGCCTAAGAAAATTGGCCCTATTCATTAGAGTTTGTCAAATTGATGCTAAAGGTCAAATAATTGCCAAGGAGAAAAATTACTAGTTTCCTAGGTTTGGGGTGGAAGCTTTGGGATTTTGAATAATGGAGATAATAATGATGTTGGAACATTAGGATGGCATAAATATTTAATAAAGGAGATAAATAAATATATACAAGTGAAAATCAAAATGGAATTTGATCATGAAGACACATGGAGGAAGTGGGACCCACACAAGCTAGAATTTATGTGCCACATGACATCCTCTTCTTGCAATTTCGAATCCATGGGAAGCCTAATGTTCTTGGGATGAGTTATAAGGTCAATAATACTTGGAATGAGTCATTGAGGTCAAAATATAGAGGAAGAGTAACTCCCATGGAAGAGAAAGAGGCAATTTGGAGCTAGTGAGACACTTGGGCTAGATTCCCTAGCTCTATGACAACAATGATGAAGATCCTATGACACCTATGACACAAATCAAACCTGAAGGCTGACATATGACATATATGACATGTCAGGGCTAAAAATAGACTCCAAGAGGGCACTCAAGGGTGTTAGGGCAGCTAAGATGCTTCCACATGTGATTTGGTGGAAGTGGGAGACTAGGAATTGTTGTACAAGTGGTGTTCTTTGGAATCTCTTCCCAACTTGAGTTGGCATGAGTCTCTTGGAAGGAATTTGACCCATGGAGGACATTATAAATTTATAAATGTCAATAACAAAGAATGAAATTAGCTTTTGATCATTTTTAGAATTTGCAATTGCATTTGTGAAGAGGGAGAGCTAGTGGATGACTAGTTTCTTGCCTTAGCCAATTTCAAGGGTGAAAGATTCCCATCCAAGTTGGTAATTGGAAAGGCCATTCAGACTTTTCATTTGGAGCTTTAATGGATTATTATTTGCATGTGTAAGCTACATGGTAGCTCATGTTTTCTTCTATTGCAGCTGACTCCTTCAACCATTTCCAGTTTTGATGGCATATTCTTGATCCTTGAGGGAGGGCGTTTTTGGTGAGATATTGTACTCTTTGGGGGAGCTTCTAATGCCCAATTTATTTTTTAATATGAATTAAATACTCTTTTATTCATCTCCAAAACGTTTCAGGTCTAAATTCCAAGTAGAAATGTGTAAATCTCATTTTTAATGAAAGAACAGTGCCATTTCCCCACTACCTTGTTGTGAACCAATGTACTGCTGATGATTTCGAATGAATGGATGATTCTATGATACATTTATGATTAATATACTACCATGGATGTATTTTACAAGTTTCATGTACTGTACTTGAGCATTTGAAGTATTTTTACTCATTTTAATTGCATTAGGAGAAGAAATAGTGTCATTTCCCCAAGGGTCGAATGGGTGATTTTTGCAGCTGAATGGGAGAGGGTTGGAACAGATATAATAATCAATTAATGGTGCACATGAGACCTTAATAAAATCCTTAATACATTCCCTACCTCTTTTCAGAAATTTGAGTGGGCTTGGAGGCATTTGGGAAGCCATTTTCTGTACTTATCCTAGGGGGATTTGAACCCCAAATTACTAGTAAAATTGCATACTTGGTCCAAAATTTTAAGAGAATTTGAAGAGGTCTTTTGGTGGACATATATCATCCCTGAACATCATATTCAAGTCCTAATATCATTCATACACCTTCCTTGAATATTTGGAGGCATTTGGAGTCAATTTGAGACCTAGAGACCAATACTAGTCAAAGGGAATTACTAGTAAAATTCCCTACATTGGCCATAATTGAAAGTGGATTTGCAGAAGTATTTTAAATGTCCAAAAGCATCCCTGAAACACATATTTATGTTCTAACATCATCCATATACCTTCTCAGAATATTTGTGAGCAATTGGAGCAATTTGGGGACCTAGTGCTCAAAACTAGTCAAAGGTCTAACTAGGGAAAAAAGTGAAAAATTGTCATTTTAATAAAATTCCTAACAAGGGATATTACAATCTTTTGTTTTTGAAATTTTCAATTGGAAGTATAAGCATAATTACATGTTTGGAGAAAGAACACTTCATTTCCCTTTTTCAGTCACTTTGGAACCATAATACTTATTGTCAAGTTATCAATCATTTTTTGTGGCTAGAAAAGGTGTTTAAAGATCAATTCCATCTTTTTTCCATTTTTGAGCATCAAATGGGTCTGACTTGATTTTTCTTCTTTTAAACCTTAATTTGTCCCCACCTGGTTTTTATTTGATCATTAGTCCCAGGGAGAAGCAAATTGAATCTGTGAGAGAAGTGAATAAGGATGGTAATTTGTGCAAAGAGAAATTGAATCAAGTGCCATGTGCTTTCCCTCCATCAATTCTAAATAATAGCTCGCATAATTTTTATGATCCCATCAATTCTTTGATGGAGGATGTTTTCATCAATCATTCTTCTCCTTGGCATGATTTCTTGTTGCATCATTCAAACCATTCTTCAATTTTTGAACAAGTCGGGAAGATTGTGCCCTCAAATATGTTAATCTTTAGCCCAATCTTGACTTGTTCTATTATCAAAAATCAAATAAGAATCATTAACCTATTTGATGAATGGTTGCACTGGATTTATGATTTTTACGCCATAAGGCATTTTATTTCAACTTTGGGGTGGGGCGAGGGTGGATGATTTTTCATTTTAAAAAAAATGAATGGACAGATTTAAAGAATGGCAGAATATTCTTCGCCTGGTGCATGAATAAATGATTGAGATTTACTAAATTAACTAGGGTGCATGTTTAATTCGAAGAGTCACCACTAATTAATAAAAGAATATAATTATTTCAAATGGCACGGTAATGTTAGTAACAGCTGCCACGTTTTGCATGCTCCTGCACATTCCCGTTTCTTCTTTACACTCCTTCACGGCACTATTTGCCTATTTGACCAGGAAAACCTTCAGTCTCAAGGTTGAATCCGCTTAATTTCTAAGCTCATAAGGTTTGAGTCGGTAGGATTAAGCACTATCCTATTATCTTTGCCTTGTGAAGCGTGGATCTTTAATTTCAAATCTAAGGCTAAAATTATGAGTGGCTTTAAATTGTTTGGCTAACGTTTGCACCAAAATAATTTTATGACGCTACAGGGATGGATCTTTAACATTCAAACCAGGCAGAGAGTCATGCTGCGAGCGATGATGGAAGACCAAATGTGGGGTTTATTTGAAATTGCCTTTTCCATTCCTCTAATTCCGTTACAGACATGTGCCATGGCTATTACAGTTGTATTATTTCTGCCTTAAGTTAATTCCTAGTTGTTTTTGTTGATTCCCAGTTTGTTATTTCTTGATTTCCCTATTTGAATAGGTTACAAAATACGCAAGGTTTTCTACATGCATGCAGTAACTCTGCGATCTTTATCTTCTTGGAGCGCAACCCTCCCTTCTGGAACGATCTTCCTACTATTGAATTTTGCAAATGATTTTCAATCAATTATAATTCTACAAACAATTAAACTGCTCTCTTTTTGTTGTTGCAGGTTGCGGTGGGGACAAACTGTGATACTGTGCAAAGTGAGAGGGGTGAGTAGAAAGAGGGAGAGCTCACACCCTCATGGATTCTTGCTCACAGATTACGCCCTGGCTTATTTTCATTCAAAACTACTGCTTTTCTCCATGCATGCAATAACTATGCTATATTTATCTTCCTAAAGCACATCTATCCCTTGTGGAGCAATCTTCCTACTATTAAATTCTGCAAATGATTTTCAATATTATAATTCTACAAACAATTTAAATTGCTCCCTTTTTTTTGTTGCAAATTGTCTCGTTTTTTAAGTCTTGTTTATTTAATATATCTCTCACCCCATCATCTTTTTCATGATCAAAATGTTTATACCAAATTCAATCCTAAATCCTATAAATCATATTTCCACTGCATGCTCTCGGTCTAAGAAATAGTTGTTTCTTGATCACTCTTGTCCTCGTGGATTTTCGTGTAGGCAGTAGTTGTTTCATACCCTGAGATATAACATGATATAGATTTGATGTTTCTCCCTCTCGTTGCCTTGTTCTTTCCTCGGCATCATGGCTAGAATGTACGCCTCGGGTTCATGGGTTTCCAACTTTCTTAGTGGTGTTTGCCTTTTGATTTTCTAGATATTCAATCCAGATCGTATCCACGTGGACAAGTTATGAGGCAACCGTGGTAATAATCAAATTTTGTTAATGTAGAAACTAGCAAGTCATATTAATAATTAATATGGCTTATATATGTTGATAGGCGTATATCAACCATGGCCACATATTTAAATGTGGTTGATATACGTCAATCGATGTATATAAGCCATATTAATTATTAATATGGCTTGCTAGTACCTAGCATTTGTGCTAACTAGTTAGAGTAGGGTAGGTAGGAACTGAATAAGCCTACTTGGGCAATAGTTAGTTTTTTTAGCCATTGAGTCTGGTACATTTTTGTCTTTTCCTTGAGCTCACTTTTGAAGCTCTTAGTTTAGCCGAGTACTTGTCATTTTCTTTTCTTGCACAATAAAACCAAACTTTTTAAGTTATGTTAATAGATTATATTTACTTTCTGCATTTATATTTCATGCATTTCAGTTTCAGTATTGTTATTTATTTGAGATTTATATATATACATGCGACGTTCTAACATCTGGTCTGCGAGTTAGGTATAGTTCTGGCCATTTTACAAGTAATAGGTGATATGCTGGTAGTAGTTACAGAGATAGAGTGTTGGATCGAGGATTCGAGTAGCAGAGTTTGAGGACCAGAGATTCTGAGGTTCTCGAGCGCTCTTTTCAGCAGAGCACTTGTCCCAGCTGGAGCCAGATGTTATCACATATATAGTAGCTGGGCTACCATACACTATTTTTTAGATTCCAGTACACTATTCATCCAGTTCCCTTGCATTTGAGATGCTGAGATGAGCATCTATTATGGATCGCTATCAGATTATGGACAACAGTTTTATTCCCCATGCCATGACTGAGTCTCGGGACACTCAGAGAGATGACCGATGTAGCCATTTAGCCATTTATATAGAGCAGCCAGTATCACCCAGAGTTATAGCAGCAGTTTCAGAGGACAGATGATCGTTCAGATATTGTGCATTCAGGTATATGACTCAGCAGGTATATTTTGGTGTTATGGTTATATTGCTTTTATATTCATTCTTGTAGCACGTCTTAGCATTTAGTGTCATGATTTGGCGATCATATAGATATGTGGACCTGGTTGTATTTTTATATATATCATATTGTCCCTACTCAGACTTAAAAGTTCTTGACCTATACTCATCGGTTTTATCCTCCTTAGGGAGATTAGAGGTGATCATTCCCACCATACTTTGGCTTGCTAGTGTTGTTCTCATTATTCATTGTCTTCATCCATTCGTTACCTACCTAGTTTGTTATTTACCTTGACTTACTACTTGACTAGTGGCATGAAGGACCTTTCCCCGTTGTAGCCTCTGTATTGGATGAGCTTCCTTGTTTATTGTGTCTTGGCTATGAGTTGGTGACAAAAATTACCTTTGGTGAGTTGGATTGTAGGCCTAAATCATTCTGGTCGGTTGTCCTGATGTTTGGCACTGGCACGAAGTCCCCTTAGTCATTAAAGATGTTGTTGGATAAACCTCAAACAAATAGTGTTGCCATGAATACAAATTATGAAAAAGGAAATGTTATATCTATTGTGAAAAGCCAAATGAAACTGGCAAAGAAATATCAAATGTTATATCTATTGTGAAATGTAAATACCCAGGTAAACAAGATGTTTAAAACACACCTAGAAGTGCTCAGGTAAACAAGTGCCTTAAAAACACACCTGCAGCAAGAAGCCTTATGTAAAATGTAAATCTATGCAATGTGTTTATAAACACACATAGATCAAAGGCTATGGAAACTAAGGCCCAAAAAGCAATGGAACTTAAACTCTATATCAAAAAAATTGCTGGCCTCTTTGTATTATGGATTGTGAGCATCTGCCAAGGTGAATAAACACTCTTTGAACAACTTACCCATTTGTGAGACATCGCTATTCCCTGTGTTATTGCTTGTCCAGTATATGCTATGGTGTGTATTCCCTTTTCCATATCCAAAGTGTCACAGTGTTAAGTCAGTAAGTCATCCTTTGGCCTAGCCATCTTTATTTTAGCCTTCACCCTTCAATAACAAATTGATCACAATTATGAAGTGAGTATGGTCTTGAAAGTCTAGTCTGAGTTATAACTAATAATTAATGAATTTATATATATTTGGATTTAGATCGCCGGTAATGATTACTTTTTGTTATAATTTCTATTTGAATGGTTTGTAAAGCATGTTTTAACCTTTGACACCTTGCAGTAGTTTGATGATAGTTTGAGTTATATTTTGGTCATGTTGACTTGGTCAAACCCAGTTTGACCAAAATTCAACCACAAGACATGAGGTGGCAGACCTCAGATGATACAGAGATATGATATATGGTCTGGTACAGGTCACCATGGTGGTTCTATGCAGTGGTTTCAGGCTTATGATGATTATTTGTGCTTTTCAACACTTTTACAGATTATTATTATTTGGTCTATCGGATATGATGAGTATTTATTTTTGACCATGCAGAGGTCTATATGGTGTATGAGTACACATCTTATATGGTTTTGGACCCTCTGAGTCCAATGGGACAGTTTGTTTTCAGTTCCGGGAAGTTACAGTGATCTTTAGCCTTAGTTGGCTATCCTAGTGTAGTTTTGTCCTATCAAAGGCCCTTTCAGAGCAGAGCAGAGAGTTGATGAGTTCACCTAGGGCGTTGTGCATGGAGGGGGTGGTCCAACCACTTGATTCTACCATATTACCCACCTCCCAAAGAGCCTGGTGGCCTCACCTTGACAACGCAGGCACTCCAGGAGGCAGTTTGGGCAGTTCCACATTTCTTGAGGCAGATCAGAAATGGTAAAAATGGCTACTGAAGGATTCGATTTGGGATACTGAGGCAAGGGATTGGAATGGGATGACTTGTCATGATGAGGTGGATGTCTTCCACACCTTCTCCAACAGTTTCAGCTTTTAGTGGGACCCACACCCATCACTTTGGGCATTTTATATTATTTTCTGGAGCCTCCAAAGGCTCATGACTTTCCCGAAGAGGCACGAATTGGTGTCTAGCTTGATTATTTTTGGATATTGTGCCATGGGGATTGACCAAGGGTGTTAATAATTACCCCTTGGACCCACCATGAGCTAGATCTATTGTTTTATCATTTACTTTTGGTGGGACCCCCTCTCCTAGGGCGATTTGGTCCATTTGATGTATTATTTTATTAGTGATCCATGTATTGTATTATTGAGATCATCTCAACCATTGATTATATCTTTGGATATTTTAATATTAGCCTCATTCAAAAAGTGGTTAGGATTTTGGCCTCTCTCCATCCTATTTAAAGGAGAGAACTTCTCATTGTAAAAGGGGACTTTTGGATCTAGATTATGGGAATAGAAAAATACTATTGCATCTATCTATTGTGTTGTGGTGAATGCTTTTGGAGTTTGTTCCTTGATTCTTCCTTTGCACTGGGTTATTAGAGATTTATCTTGCTATCTATTTTGTTCCATGATTTTGTCATCTGCAGGTGGAGGCCGAATTGGTTCAAGGAGGACACATTGGTAGGGGAGGACCCTCCTTGCTTCTTCTTTGGTTTGCTTCGTCAGTATCATGGAGTATTACTGTCTTTGTACCTTCTACTTCATGTTATCATTCACTTATAGTTGTATTTCCTCCATGCTTGATCATTCTGATTGAATCGACTTTCCTTGGTTTGACAGGTACAGGAGGGCGCACGTGTGGAGCTAGGGCATCAATTCAAGCAAGGAAAATCAAAGATCTCACATTTGATGTCTGCAAGAATCTTCCTCAACAACAAGGCAACCTCATCCATCACTCAAGTATGATCTCAAGGTAAATTTCTCATTCCATGATCTATCCATTTGTCTAAGTAACTGAAAACCCTCATAAGTTAAAACCCCCATTTTACAATTTCTTAGATATACTTAGATCGAGTGGCTTCTTGGCTAAGATATTGAAAAACCACCTCTATAGCATCCATGACAATACGGATCTATAGTTTGGTGAGGATTGGCATCCATTTGACCCCTTTCCCAAGGCAACTTAGCCTCTCCAAGTGAGGTCGCACTCCTTGGTTGGGTGAGTTCTCCTAGATCTAGCACTTGGGTAGGTGAGATCCCACTTGATCCTTAATCTCCACAGTTGATAACACCCCTAGTGTGTCACTTTAGTGATTTTCACCTTGTGGGCCCCATTCCTCATTTTGAGAGTTGAGCCCCACTTGGGTCACTTGGTGATACATCTTAGATCTCAAATCTACTGAGATCTGGCCATTGGATGAACTTGATCTTTAAAAACCACCTAGACTTACACCTTGACATCCCTGATATGTAATTTGGTGGACATCTGAATCCATTTGGCCCATTTCCCAAGGCATTGATCTTTCTCCAAGCCCTCACAACTTTCTTAGGTTGTTGATTTTGCTTGTAGTTTGATCTTTGTCTCACTGCTTGAACACCTAAACATTGTAATATTTACTCACCAAGTCTATCTTTGGTACTAGTTATCCCCAATTTGGTCCTTAACTACCCTGCATTGGACACGGTTCCCAAGGCAGTGGATTTTCTCATCTTTGACTAGTACCCTGATCCTAGATCTGATTTTAAATCTCATAAGTCACTTACATAACCAAGTTGGATCAAATTTACATTTGATTAAGCCTCTTGATCCAAACCCTTACTCATCTTGTGACTTCATCCATAGATCTAGGGTTTACCATACACCTTACGTACTTCATCCATACTTGATTTGATCTGGTGTCTTGGTATGATCTCTCCTATCGGGAGTAGATCTGGGTCTCCCCCTTTGTTGTCTTGGGTTAGATAACATAAAGTGAAGATTGCCTCAATTGGCATGACAACCATCCATTGGGATTCGAGGCTATATTGGTTGCACCTCTTTGGTTTCCCATCCCCTCTGCCATCCATCTTGGATCCATCTCTAGGGGCAACTACATGTTTGGTGATAACAATTACCATTAAACTTCTCCATAGGTATAGAATCCATATTACCTCACAAAAAACTACAGAAGCTCTACTCACCAAAGACTTGCCTTGCAGCGATCTATTTCTTCTTCTCACCATGCAGATTTGTTTGACACTCCTCCTTCATGAAAATGAAAATGAACAATGACAGCGTTTCCTCCTTTGGAAGTGTTTGGCAGTGATGGCTCTTCAAATATGCGACCTCCTCCTCAAATGCCGACCTCCTCTTGCTGGCAGAAAGACTCACGATATTCTTTACAGTGATATTCTCCACGCCGTCTTGATTCAGTCACACAACATCGGTTACTCCTAACTAACAATGGCAACCTCACACAGCGGAATGGAAATCTCATGATAGCAATTCACAATGACAAGAAGTTCCCACGCTCTGATACCAAGTTGGAAATAAGGAGAGCTGCCATTACACAAGATTCACACAAACTATAATTGTATTGCACATCTACAGATCAAGATACACATGTATATATAGTTGAAGTGAGATCCAACTAACTACAAATGTAACTACAAATGTGGAGATGTAGGTTGAGAGAATATCTCAACTGTCTCCTATAAAATATCAAACCAATCCCACACTTAGTATGCTGCATTAATTAGGCATTATCTCTAACAAGCAGGAGAGGCCAGAATTATAATTACTGCATCTCATTTGTCTTGAGGAGGTCAGGTCATGTTGTCTAGAAGGTTAATGAAGTAGATTGTTCTTCAAGTACCAAATTTCATCCTTCAATTTGTTCAAAATTAAGTACAAACAAAGTTGATGCAAATCATATGATATATGGGCCAACAACAATAAATTGTAGTAGCTTTGCTTCCAATTTTTCAAATGGAGATTTTTCCTACCTTGTTTGGTTCCTATGGCCTCTGGAACCCCGAAGGAATTAACTTGTGAAGCATATTCACTTTTTGTTATACAATTTACTATTTTATCATTGTGATCGCTTGTGAGGTAGAAATTAAACCAAAGCATGTTTACCATTTCCATCAATTGTCCTTCTTTATATTGTCCAGTTCAAGCGTGTTGAATTGGGATCATCTATTGATGCATCGATTGTTGAAGTGGGACTATAGAACTCCATTTATTTGAAAATGGTTAGATCCATCATGTATACACAATTTCAATGCTTGTTTCATAAGTCGCCATTGGCGCAACACTGCCAAAGACATCTATTCAAACCTATTTGTTTATAAGTACCAATAATCCATTTTCCAAAATTGAGGAGCTTAAATAATCAAACATTGATCCAGGAATGTATGAAGAAAATCAGTTTGCATTGTTTTGTACAGTAATATTAATGATGATAAAGTATTTTAAAAGAAAATATAAGTTTACTTACATCATAATATTATGATCCAGGAATGTATGAAGAAAATCAGTTTGCATTGTTTTGTATAGTAATATTAATGACGATAAAGTGTTTTAAAAGAAAATATAAGTTTACTTACATCATAATATCCTCCAAGTACATAAATCTCCCATGAAAAAGCAACACACATGAGATCCCCTCTTGGAGTTGGCATATTAGGAAGTTGACTCCTTTGATATTTACAATGTCACAGACTTCATCTATGTTCATCTAAGAATAATTTATCCCATAGTCTCTAGCCATGTAAACCTATTGAGAACACACAGACACATGGTAACCATGTTAACATAATAGTGGTTGAAATCATAGCTGGATAGTTACTCAACATATGCATTCTACAATTTTGAAGTTTCCCTAATCTATCCTTTATTTTGACAAGATGGACAATACCACATGGCCTTTGGAATCATAGAAATCCATGGATTTACATAGTACATGTGATAAAAATCATCACATCTATCACAAAGGATAAGTTTTTCATCATTTTCATTTACATAGAAAGCTTGAAATAGACATGAAGAGAAGTACCATGTAGGCAAGGGGATTTTCTTAAATTGAGGTTTCAGGTAGATTAAATGAAAATATTTGAAAGGACAATTGGCATTGATACATTCTATAACATTGTTTTCATGTCTATCTCTAGTAGAACTAACCTTGGACATATTTTTTATTTTTAGGAAATTCCTTTTTTCATAGATTGCCTAATCCACCATTAAAGTACAAACATAAATTAATGATCATGTCCTTGACCTTATCGTAATTTAGGCCTCGCAGATAGTTTCGGTGAAATTATTTTACCTGTATCAAAGTCGACAAAACTTGAGGGGGGAGCAGAATTTAGAACATCGGCTTCAGCCTTCATGTAAGGATATTTACAAATATGGTACTTACGATTAGGGAATGTTGACCATGTAACCCAAATCCAACAATTTCCTCACACATGTTATCATCTTCATCCTCAAAATTTTCTCTCCTAATACTTGTTCCGTGTGGAAGGTCATTTCATTTTTTTCCACAACTCTGATGTGACGGAAAATGTATAATTTGTGTCCTCCATATACGAAAGTGCTTGTATAATTTGTGTCCTCCATCATTTATGCATTTAAATATTACAAAGTTGTGCATGGAGGTGACATGTGTAAGGATGAATAATATGCATTTACGAAATAAATAAATAATATTTTTGTCTGAAACTAACAATTGTCATGAGCCTCTAGGGGTGGCAAGTCGGGGGGTACTCTATGACCCTAGGGAATCACCTTGGAGGTTTTTTTTTTAAATAGAAACACACTGTATGATATCCGACGATCACCCCCAAATAATCCGACGCCTTTTCCATAAAACCGACGGCTAATGACGTCGGATATTGGTCCTTTTTCTATGTTACGGATGTCGGATATCCGACGTATCCTTACACACAATCCAACGCTTTTTCCATACAACCGATGGTGAAACGCGTCGGTTATTGAACTTTTTTCTATAGAAAAGACGTCGGATTTCCGACGGCATAGGGCATGATATATGGTCGGATTTCTGACTGGAAGATGTCGGATATCCGATGGGGAATTTAAATGTCGGATGTTAGCTGAAATCAAACCGATGTTAAAAAAAGATACTGCTTGTCAGATGGTCGACATCAAGATTTCGAAAATCAGACATCTATGGCGTCGGAATTTGGGCTCAAAAATACTAGTGAAAAGAGAGAAAAGTAACTATCTCCTAGATCTAAATAACCACCTCTTGCATTCTAGAAATTTGCTCCACCTATATAGGGTATATTGTTTTTTGAATTACCCCCACATAATGACAAATGTTGTGCTTGTTAAGGCCAAATGTTGTGTCTTTCTTACTAGAAATGGGAATTGTTAGAAAAAGTAGCACATAAATGTTCTTGGGCATTGTGAAAGTTGATTGGAGGGCATTTCCTGGTTGCAACATTGTGGGAATCACAAGTCAATATCAATATGGGTGGTGATTTAAGGGCTCTTCACACTATTGCATCCATTCCCTAGGTAGAGAGGGACTTAGTTTCCATCAAGCCAAGTGGGCTCCCTTGTATTCAGGACTGCCTTTCCATAATAAGTTGGAACAAATATTTTTAATCTTAGCTAAAATTCCTTATGTGATATCTACCAGGAAGTGACAGTAAAATGAGATTGCTTCAATAACAACTTTAATCAACACAAGCTGACCACCACACAAGATCTACCTATTGTACTAGTGGATGATTCTTTGTTCTATTTTTTCAACTAGCCATTTCTAGTCCTCTACCGATAATTATTGGGCTTGAGAATAAATCATATGTACTTAAAACCATATTTAAAGTCCTTCAGAGGGATGTTAAACAATCCATCAATTTTTCCTAGGGAACGTTGTCATGCCAAACGTAAAAAGCCTAGATTTCTCATAGTTGATTGCCATACCCGTTGCACAACAGTAAGTGTCCAAAGCTCTATGGTCCATCCGTCGGGCCTAGGGCTCTTTTCCTTTTGAAAGGAATCCATAACCTAGAACAAATCCTCCTTGGAGATCTCCTGGAACAATAAATTATTGTCATCTTCTTTGATCATCATAGGATAGCATGAGATAATTTTGAAGATTTCCTAGATGTTATTCCTCAATTAGGATCCTTTAGTAGACTAGAGTCTAAGTGGTATACACTAATTTCGGCAAGATCCTTAAGCCCTAAGATTTCATTCCTTACAAGATCTTTCAATCTCCAAATTGTGTTCAATATTTTGCGATAGTTTGCAAATCTATGAAAATAATTTGTATTATGATCCCTAGTAGCAAGCCAAGTAGCTCTAATTTTAATCCTCTAGTAAATTTCTTTGTCAAGAAGCAATTTGGACCTCCTCTCCTTAATACCTTTAATTATTTCAACTTCAACCTCTGAGGTCTGGACATATGCATATATGTCATACATAGTTTTTAGGCCCTCATTAATTTGCACAAAGGATTTTTCTTTGTTTTTAAATCGCTCATGATCCTACGCCACTCAACACTGCCTTCTCCTTGACTGCTTTCAGAGCATTGGTGAACTGGTTCATAATAGGAAGATCTACTAGGGGATCATACTTCATCTAGATCTCGAAGACCAACTGTTTGAACTCATCAAGTTGTCCCTAAGTTGGGTTGTATTTAAATGGAGCTTTTGGCTTGCTGGAGCCCGAGCTGATTTCTAACACCATAGGAAAGTGATTTGAATATCTATTATGCTCAACCTAGGTAATGTAATTGACATTCTCCAAGATGGAGTGATGAAGAAAAATTTGATCAATCTTTTTTTCTATTCCAGCATTCCCTACTTTATTGTTGGACCAAGTGGGCTTAAGCTCTATTGGCTCAACATCCACCATCCCTTTGGCTTCAAATAAATCCAAAAGAAAGCTTGATAACATGTCCTACCTAGCTGAAGTTCCCCATACTTAACCTCTAGCCATGGTGAAATTCAAGTCACCCCCAAGTATTTTTTGGAATATTCACCAATACTGAGAGGGGGGGTGAATCAATATTGGGAAAAATTTATTGCCAAATGTGAAAATTAACCATTAACAATAACATTCAATATCACATGAACCATACATATTACACAAGAGATTTTACGTGGAAACCCAAATGGGATAAAAACACAAAATGATTTTCTTATATAATATAAAGATTTTATTTACCAACTCCAACTGGTAGGATCCTACAATCCCCTATTTTATCGTAGGCTCCAACCTCTAGTGATGAATCCAATCCTCGGTGAGCTCCAACCCACTAGATTTACTAGCATCAACTAGAAGGAGGCTACAATCCCTTGGTTTTACCATAGGCTCCAACTTGTAGTGAGGACTCTAATCCTCAGTGAGATCCAACTCACTAGATTTACCATCATTAGATGGAAGGAGGCTAAAACCCCCTATCCTTGCCCCATCCTACCACCATGATATGAATAGAATAATAAATCTCTAATAATCATTGTATAACTGTCTCTGACAACCTGTACCTGTATCTCTGTTCCTATACTTATATCATTGTTCATGTTCCTATCACAAACCATGACCTCCAACAAGTATAAATCCAAACTTGTAATCAATAAGGATCTGAAAATTCTACCAAATATTCTTCAAGGTATCTAATTCATCTCCTCCAAGGGGCACTCTCTAAAACATCTTGAATCGAAACTTATAATGAAAATGCCAAACTAACCTATTTAAATATTATTTCCGAGTCATTCAGAAGCCCTGACTTCTAAAGATCATATCTCCGAAACGATAGTGAACCAGTATCTGAAACAAATTGAACCATTTTTATTCAATATTTGTACTACTTCCTCTCCTAGGGGCACATTTGAAAAAATTCTAGGTCAAAAGACATAAAGAAAATTCCAAACTAACCTATTTGAAGATGATTTTTGAGTCATTCTGGAGCCCTGGCTTCTAGAGATCATATCTCCTAAATTGCAGATAAACATGATCTAGAACTTGAACCATATGTTCTTCAATATTTATAATACTTCCCCTACAAGGGAAACATTTAGAAACTTTCCAGATCAAAATATTTAAAGAAAATTACAAACTGACCTATTTGAATATTATTCAGAAACCCTAACTTCCCGAGGTCATATCTCCGAAATTATAGTGAATCAGCATCTAAAACTTCTACAACAGGTTCATCAAGATCTCTACTTCATCTCATCCAATGAGCACTATATGAATCGTCCTATAATAGATGATATACCTAACATTCCATGATGACCTAAAACATATTTCACAACAAAAACCCCAAATAGAGATCATCAAAAGATTTCATCTTCCACTAGAATTTCGGCCTTATTCACTTCATATTCCCCTAAAATTTGGTCCTTTACTCCTGTATATGACCTCTTCCATTTTATAATAAAAAATTAAAAGTTCCATATCTTATTTATACTTGGCATAGGTCACTTTTAGTGTCGACCTATCACCTAAAATTAATTCTTGTTTTCCACATTTTAAGGGGCCTCTTTAATGGGTCAATGGCAACTTCATGGCTTCATCAAGTGGATTTAATTTCCTTCCTGATAACTTCATGCTTAGTGGACACATCATCATTTATTGTGGGGATCCTTGCCACTTCATGTGGTCCAATGGGCCAAAGTACCACAACTTTTGGGGTCATGTGGACCAAACATCATTATTTTGGGGATACTTCAAGCTTCACCCCAACTTGCTTTGGACCAACTTTGGGGACTCTTTAGGGCCTTCTCCACCATGGGTCATGTAACCACAAAATCATGGGAAAGTGAACCAAACACCATTGTTTAGGGGTTTCTTCACCTTTTATTTCAACCTTTATTAGGGGCAACCTTAGGAACTTCTTGAGGGTTTTTATCCATATGTGTACATTACAAAGTGTCTTCCCCTAAGGACCATGCGTAACTGCTATTCCATAAGGGGACTTCTTTGGAATTATGTACACTAAGACTTTGACATCAATGGCAACCTTATTCAACAGTATTAATTTCTCAAGGTCAATCCAACTAATGGGGGTACATTCCATATTAATATTTACTCGTATACCTAACAAGCCCTACAAGCAATTTTGATATCATAACTTTGGCATTTGAAGGTCATGGAGGTTTAAAATATGCAAGCAACTCTATGGGAATAATCATTTATTTGAAGTCACCATGGTCGCCACCTTGACAAACTCTTTTCTCATTAACCCTCTTGTTGCTTCCTACCCATTACTCCAAACTCTTCAGCCTTGTAAATCACTGTTGTCTCCATACAAATCATCAATATTTTCTATAAACTTTTGCCATAATATTTGAAGTCACACTCAAGTTTGTTGGCCCAAATTGCTTAAAAAGTTTAAGCTCAAATTCCTTTGGTCTCTGCTTCTGTTAGTACTGTTATTGGAGTTGAATTGTATTGGATGTTGAGGCAATCCACTCACCCTTAAAAATATTTATTGTATGGTTTTTGTATGTTAAGGTTTTCATTAGGGTTTTGCAAAAGACATGCACACTTCCAAAGCGTTTGTGGCACCAAGTTTTCCTTCGTGGTGTATTTTTTAATTGGTTTTGGTGGTATTTTTTTTTTAGTTGTGGAGATGTTCCAAGTTCATAGAGGTTTGGAACACCGGGGATGATTTTTAGTGTCCAATATATGGTTTAGTGCAAAAATATAGGTTATTGCTTAAAAAATTGTCTTTATGGCTCATTGGCCATACATGGGGCCTTAGGCCATAACATAAGGCCCTCCAAAGGGAATATTTGGCATGCAAGTGGGGTATGTTGTTTATTTCAAGGTCTATCACACCATGTATAGTTCTCATAGTGCATACCATGGTCCAATGTCAAAAGATAGATCCTTGGGCCATAATATTTGTCTCAATGGCTCCT
Organism: Larix kaempferi; assembly: GCA_027924585.1. Lineage (NCBI taxonomy): Eukaryota > Viridiplantae > Streptophyta > Pinopsida > Pinales > Pinaceae > Larix > Larix kaempferi. Next base: position 2,640,011 of record BSBM01001242.1, on the reverse strand, counting down.
GGGCCATGCACAAGTGTTTGAGGCATCACATAGGCCTTGTAGAGGAAATGTTTAGCTTATAAATGAGTTATAGTGTTGATTTTGAGTTTTCTTACACCAAAAAAGGTTCTTGTGGCCAATGGCATGGTCCAAGGTTTAAACTTAGGATATAATTCCAAGCCAATTTCCTCTACGGCTCATGGGCCATTCATGATGCACTAGACCAACACGAAAGGTTTGCATAATGAATCCTTATCTTACATGTGAGACATGGTCACCATTTTGAGGATTATTTTGAATTATTAAGAGACTTGTTTCGTCTCTACTTTATTGTTTTCACACTCCCATATCAAAGAATTGTTTATCAAGGCCTGTCATCTTTCATATATGGTGTCCATTTCAAGATTCGTCACACAAATGATGGTTTTCATCACCCATGAAATGGTCCAAGGTATAAATTCAAAGTTGAAGTTCATAGTAATTTCCTCTCATATCATCAAACTTCAAACCACAAAAATGCATAAGATAAGCCTAATCCAAAATCAACTATCATGATTAGGTGAGAGACAGACATGATCAAAACAACTTTGAGGGAGAAGCAATGCACTGATAATAACACTACAGGAAAATGGATTTAGGTGGATATGCCAACATCTAAGAGGTATTGATAATTGAAATGCTACAGATGGTCGTCTAACACCATCCAACGATCGAGATTCCTTTACAGTATTTAGAAACACATAAGCTTGACAAGAGAGAAAATGCCTCACGACATAATGAAAATAATAATAATCTACTTTTAAGGTCATAGCCTAGTTAGACACCAATTTAGTGCATGAGATCCCCTTGGTTTTGAGACAATATTTGATTGTTAAATTTTGCTAAGGTGTACATACCCTACACCCTCCGGATTTGAACATATGGCCTCATGTTTTTGCTTGAAATACGGTTAAAATTTTAGATAAATGATTGAAATTGCATATATAAGTTGTTAAGATTAAATATAGGTCTAACATGGATATTTAAGGAAGATAAATCCATTTATGGAATCGAAACAACAATTTCAACAATGAAAAATGTCTAATATTTAAACTACTTTTATAAATTTTGGTTATTTAATTAGGCTTATATATAATAATAATAATAATAATTTATTTTTTAGGTCACAAACACCATTTTGGTGTATGAGACCCCCTTGTTTGTGGACAAGGCCCCCTACACATAGTGATTTGACTGTTAAAGCCTATCGAGGTGTACATATCCTACCCCCCTCTAGATTTGAACCTATTTAATTGGATCTAGCCTGAGTGGTTATGGGATGGATTGTTATCCTCCCCAATTTAGGGTTTACCCTGGGTACCACCCTCTAAATTGAGATGAATTATTTTGAACAATTTTTTTAGTATTTTGTTTTTAGCCGTCCAAAGTTATTTAGTTTTGAATTTGAGTTCTAATGTTTGTGATTTTTGTTTTTAATATTATTATAATTTTTTCTAGTTCTTTTATTTTGTTTTTAAATGTGGTCTTTTGACACATAAACAAATTTTCTTTAAAGGGTTTATTTATTTGTAATGTTAGAATCTAACTTGTGATATAAAGTTTTTGGTCCATATAGGTTATAATTCTTTCGCCATTTGAATTCCATTAATTGTTTTTGGAAGTTGTGGCATAAGTGCCCTACAACCACAACTATTCTATGCCTAACACCATATCCATCCCACTTAGTGGTAGAGCAAAAAAATCTTACATGCATTTCCAAGTTTTGTACTCATACCAAAACTATATGTCATCTTCCTACACCTTTAACTTGTTATTCATTTGCAATTGTAATTGTGAGATCTTAAACAAGTTATAAAAAATGTTTTTTTGAAATATCAACCTCTACAAAACTATGTGTACTTCTAGAATCCATTAATAATGTGACATTTTTATTTTTTCATGATGTTTTTGAGTTTGGGTTGAATCATGGGTTCCAATCTCTTAGTAATTGAAACAAGATAGATCTTGAGAACTTCATTAATGCTTTAGAACTTATTGATGTTGTTTAACTAAATTGTTTTTTAACAACCATTCTATTTTCTTTCTTTCTATGTTACTTAGGGTATAAGATTAATGTTAATGATATTTTGACAAATCCATATCATTTTTAAATTTTAACATATTTTTGTTATTGGTAGTTTCTACTATAATGGTTTTGACCTACTTTTAATTAAAAACCATATTTTACTACATTTATTTTCATTTTTTAACTTTGGATTTAAATTTAAGAAATATTGAGACAATTTTTAAATTAATTTAATTTTAGAGTTTATTTATATTTTCTAATAAATAATTTAAAAAAAAGAACTTTCCAAAATGAAAAACTATATAATACTTTACAAATAAAAACTTAAAAACAAAATATTTAAACATTCCAAACAATTATTCAAAACATTTCTTACTCGCTCTAGTTTAAAAATTAAAAAGTAATTTCTTCTCGCTCAATAAACCAAGAGATCAGTAATTTCAAAGCTCTTATGGGCGGCTTCACATTTTTCTTCTCTGCCCAGTTTTGATCTTTCCCTTTTTCTCTATTTCCCATTTTTTCCTTTTACCGTTTTTGTTTCCCACTCCCGTTCCGTTTCTCTCTTTTAATTTTAATGGACCACAGTCACATCCATTATCAAGTCCAGTATAAACCTAATACCATATTCACCTCCTCTGCCTTTGAACCAAATGCAGAACACTCACAAATACATTTTCAAGGAGCTTCTACAATAGGTACCGACAAATTCTTTGCTAATTGCAAAACTCTACTGTTTTTTCAAGTAGGGTTTCATGTGCTTATCTTCTTCACGATTTCCTTCTACAAGTTGAAGCCGAGGAGACCTCCATCCAGGATGCAACAAGTCTCGGCAATGCTGCAGAGTTAATATTTGAAGCCCATGAACAAGACCTTAAACGACCTGCTCTTGATTTTCTTATTTGGGGAAGCCTCATCACACTCGTGCACTGTCTATGCCCATCTGACTCCGAGGATTGTGCTTGATGAATTATTTTCTATCTTCCATTTCCCCAGTCAATCTCAAATTCAGTTTTCTTGAAATCAGGTATGATTTAGATTTCATTGTAAATTTTTATGCTAGGTTAATACCAGGTTTGGCCATTTTTAGTTTTTATTACTTGCTAAGGAAGTTCATCCACCCTTATTTACAAAATAGGGCATCACTCACCCTCTCTCACTCATGAATAATTACCAAGTCAAAACCCTATTTGCATGAACGAATAAGGATGCTTCCACTTAGAAATGAACCTAGATTTGGGGACATGTAAATGTTTAAGCTATTAAGTACTTTGTCATGGACCAAAACTAGAAGCTTGCCAAATTTCAAAAACGCATTTTTTTTTCAGATTTTAGAAATGCATTTTTTTTCAGATTTCCATCACAGGGCCAGAGCACCCTAATTCAAAAGGGATAGAGCAAGAGCGGATACTGCTATGCATTTTTTTGTTGATGAAATATGTGTTCTAGTGCATACACCCTATGTGTTCTAGTGCATACACATGCTCTGATTCTAAATCTACTGTTGTTGACATGTTATTGTGGCATTACCTGCTCCTAGGTTGCAAATCAATCACAAATTTCCTTTTCTTCTTTTAATGAAGGTGCTCTTGTATCTTACCATAAGGCACTACCCTGATGAAACTCTGTTCGAGCCTGGGATCCTTTTCCCTGATTAAAATTGAAAAACTTTCTCCAACTAAGTCTCGATCAACAATAGTGTCAAATTGTGGAGTTGAGGTCTATTTATCTTATAGTTTCACTTTTATGATAAAAAAATAAATAAATAAAAACTTATTCTACTAAATTTTGTTGTTAAAAATGAGACACTTCCATACTAATAATCCAAATTTAAAACCTAAGAACATGATGGAATATAAAAATTTCAAAAAAATGGAATATAAATTTTCACAGATGGATATTTGTCATGGATTATAAAATTTCACCATTCAAAAACTGAAATGTATATTTCTCATTTGAGTTTTGGGTTCTTTATAAAGACCATTACATTTGAAATTCATTACAGAGATGTATATTTCTCATTTGAGTTTTGAGTTCTTTATAAAGACCCATTACATTTGAAATTCACTACTTTGAAGTCTGAGTACTATTAACTCGTCACAAATTATGAGAAAGGATATAAGCTGACAGCTCCATTGTCATTGTATTAGGGAACATAATTTAAATATATATACACATGGGGATCATCCACATCTAAATAATCCTTTGTAACATTCTGCGTAGGACAAACAGTCTTATCAATGCATAAATCTCCGCCACCAAATACATATGCCAATCCTCCGGCTTGGGAAGCTGCAGTTTTGAATCTTGCTATGGATATCATGGCCTTTACAATCCGTGTTTGGTCTGATACATAATACACCTACTGGAATTTTACTTTTTTAATCCAAGTTCTTTTTTTTATAAGCAACATCTTTATGAGGAACTTTGAACCATTAGAGTTGATAGACATACAATGGCATGCTATTGACTGTGAATATATATAAGGAGGATTTCAACTTCATTCTCTTGAAGAAAATCAGTATTAGCATACCTTTTTATGTGCTTTGGGTATTTAAAGTCGCTATTGTTCTCACAATGGCCTTCTCCACTAATAAGCGTAATTCTCTCTCCTGGAAGCACAACTATTCCTATCAAATAATTGGTTTTCGGCCATGTATTTGAAGGAGTGGTAGTGATATGATTTTATGTCTAACTGATTAAGATTCAAAATATCACAGTAATGACATGGGAAAAGGATCAAACTTCAGAAAGACGGATTCAAGAATGAGGTTTTAAATCATTTAAATAATTTCAAGAGATCTCAGATGCTAATTGTATTACAAGAAGTGAAATATCATAGTAATGACCTGGGAAAAGGATCAAACTTCAGAAAGATAGATTCAATAATGAGTTTTTAAACCATTTAAATCATTTCAAGAGATCTCAGATACTAAATGTATTAAGAGAAGTGAGTCCTATATTCTTGGCTGGGGAAGTATTAAGCTAAGTGTAACACAGATGATAAAGCAGGAGAGGCCAGAATTATAATTACTGCGTATCATCTGGTCTTGAGGAGGTCAGGTCGTGTTGTCCAGGAGGTTAATGAAGTAGATTGTTCTTCAAGTACCAAATTTCATCCTTCAATTTGTTCAAAATTATATATAAACAAAGTTGATGCAAATCATATGATATATGGGCCAACAACAATAAATTGTAGTAGCTTTGCTTCCAATTTTTCAAATGGAGATTTTTCCTACCTTGTTGGGTGTGTTGTTGTTGTGTACAACGTTGATGCAAATGGCCAAGTTTGGTTCGTATGGCCTCTGGAACCCCGAAGGAATTAACTTGTGAAGCATATTCACTTCTTGTTATACAATTTACTATTTTATCATAGTGATCGCTTGTGAGGTAGAAAAACCAAAGCATGTTTACCATTTGCATCAATTGTCCTTCTTTATACTGTCCAGTTTAAGCGTGCTGATTGGGTTCATCTGTTGATGCATCGATTGTGGAAGTGGGGCTGTAGAACTCCATTTATTTGAAAATGGTTAGATCCATCATGTATGCACAATTTCAATGCTTGTTTCATAAGTCGCCATTGGCGCAACACTGCCAAAGACATCTATTCAATCCTATTTGTTTATAAGTACCAATAATCCATTTTCTGAAATTCAGGAGCTTAAATAATCAAACATTGATCCAGGAATGTATGAAGAAAATCAGTTTGCATTGTTTTGTACAGTAATATTAATGATGATAAAGTATTTTAAAAGAAAATATAAGTTTACTTACATCATAATATTATGATCCAGGAATGTATGAAGAAAATCAGTTTGCATTGTTTTGTACAGTAATATTAATGATGATAAAGTGTTTTAAAAGAAAATATAAGTTTACTTACATCATAATATCCTCCAAGTACATAAATCTCCCATGCAAAAGCAACACACATGAGATCCCCTCTTAGAGTTGACATATTAGGAGGTTGACTCCTTTGATATTTACAAGGTCACAGACTTCCTCTATGTTCAACTAAGAATAATTTATCCCATAGCCTCTAGCCATGTAAACCTATTGAGAACACACAACCTATTGAGAACACACATACACATGGTAACCATGTTAACATAATAGTGGTTGAAATCATAGCTGGATAGTTACTCAACATATGCATTCTACAATTTTGAAGTTTCCCTAATCTATCCTTTATTTTGACAAGATGGACAATACCACATGGCCTTTGGGATCATAGAAATCCATGGATTTACATAGTACATGTGATAAGAATCATCACATCCATCACAAAGGATAAGTGTATCATCATTTTCATTTACATAGAAAGCTTGACGTCGACATGAAGAGAAGTACCATGTAGGCTGGGGGATTTTCTTAAATTGAGGTTTTAGGTAGATTAAATGAAAATATTTGAAAGGACAATTGGCATTGATACATTCTATAACATGGTTATCATGTCTATCTTTAGTAGAACTAACCTTGGACATCTTTTTTATTTTTAAGAAATTCCCTTTTTCATAGATTGTCTAATCCACCATGGAACATAGGTTGCAAACAAAATTCCCCTTGTGATAACTCATCTTCCTCTTTGGATTTTTAAAGTCCTAAATCTCTTGACTCTTGTAATATAGAAGTGGGTTGAGTGTTAAAATTTCAGATCATGGTAAGCAAATTTTGTAGATAAATTAACCTAAACCTAGGTAGCTTAAAAACTGAAAGCCTCAATCAAAATAACTATCTCTAAATGTGTTAATCTACAAATAGATATTGTTGGAAGTTATGAACAAGTAAACATGTGGAACACTCAATACTACATCTATCTTCTATTCACTGAAAGAAGAAAAAATACACCACTATAGCTCAAGACTCAAACTTTCCAATCAACACAATGGTGCATCATGCATCTCCTTTACATAATATAAATAAGAGGGAAGATATAGTGTATATGGTCACATGCATGAAGTGCTCTAGGTGAACCAATGAAACACCAACCCTATTCTAGTAAACTAATCCATTTTTTTGCATGGATAGAAGTTCCAAAGGTAGTGCCCCAACTGAAGGATAATATTGGCATGCACGCGTGCACACTCTTTAGGATATTCACCCTTATCATCTTTTCCCACAATCCAGGAAGTTGTCCTAGGTAACTACACCCTTCTCTAATGATAGTAAGTGTGTACAAAAATAAACTCTAGAATATGAGAACTAATGAAAGTGGAACTCTTGTCTAAAAAAGAACTTGAAGTACACTCACTCTTCCTACACAAGTCTAGCACAACTTTCAAGAACCTTAGTGTTGTTCCATCACTCTAATCTGATGCATCCTTATGGTGTTTGCACAAGACCAAGATTTCCTCTGTTGAAACTGTTGCACCATCAAGGATCTGTTGTGTATATTGGTTATGTGCAGCTATAGGAGAATACTAATATGAACAACCTTATAAAATGCTAACACTGAGAAATCAATCAAAGAAACAACGAGATTCTCATTCATCCAAAGTCATCAAGCAGACACATTTGTTGCAGACATTTTAGAATTCTAGAAATTCTCTCTATTCTTGAGTGTGATCTAATTGTTACCTTGTCCTCTTGTGTACTAAATTCAAAAGCAGGGAACAATAACATGCTTGATTAGTGCATGAAAGATTGAATGTATGATTTATAGACATTAATTAGTATTTCCAAGACTTTCTCCTATAATGAGGATGCCAAAGTGGACTTGGGTGTATGGAAAGATAGTAGCATGCTAATCTTTATGAAGTGATCAAGTGGGATATAATAATGTTTTCTTGCAAGAGATATCACCATATTTGAAAAAATCGAGCTCTAGTAGATTACAAGTTTTTACATTTTCAGGTTTTTCTCATACCATCAAATTCTAAGTCTTCCCTTTTCCCTTTCTCTTTTGAAAAATATAGGGCATCTTACATACAATCATTAAGGTTGTGAAAAGTGATAAAAAAAAGGCCATGTTTTGGCTATTAAATCTAATATCAAATTTTCTCCCCTTTCTTTAGGTCTTAATTTGAAAATCCCCTTGATTAATTAGATTCCAAAGTATCCAAGGAATCCCTATCACTATTTTCCTTTTTTGGAAGAAAATGATCCACATCACCATGAAAGTTGGATGGATTCAAACTCTCATTGTTGAGGTACTCTATCAACTCCTAATAGTCCTTTGCATTTGTATTGAGCTAGCTGATAGAAAAAGATGACCCAAATTTTTGAACTAATATTGCAAAAATTTGGAAGGAAGAGATGTCTTCAACCAACTTTTATGCAAAAAATCCAATTGTACTTTGAATGGTCTCAAATTCTCAAAAATTTTGTTTTATACTTTTAAACCCTCTTTTATAATTCCATAGGTCTCTAGTTAATTTTATTTTTGTTGACAAATCATTATTTATGTAAACAAAAGCACAAATAGTACATAGCTATGAAAAATGTGTATGAAAAAGTAATATTTGTATTAAATAAGATAACTTGGAAAGATACAATAATGGAGAATGGAATTTTATCACTCTTCCTTGAGATTATTTGTGTCTTTACAATTTGAGTCTTCTTCTTCATTCATGGTTATGGAGAAAGGATAACCATGTGGGGAATCTTTCTCAAAATTGCTTCCCAAAATTTGGTCCTCTTGCAGTTGTCCATGCTATCCCTTTCTACTTAATATTTTAACAACTCTAGATTGAGTTGGATTCATTTTTGAGCAGTCACAGTGTGCGCATATTTCAGAAAGAACTTGAGTTTCTTCTCGAATGTTAGAATATAATGCATAAACCCTTGGAGAAGAATATAATCATATGTAAAAAATCAAGAGAGAAGAGTAGTTCCATTATTATTCTGACTTGGATATGTGTGGACGTGATGGATTTAATGAATTAATAGTTTTTCATGTGGATCAATTGAAGCAACTGTTTTAACAAAGTTAATCAAGATAAGAGACATAGTCAAATATGATCACCAATTAGAGTGCACCAATCTAAAAAGAGACCTATAACTGTGCTCATTACAACTTTGGGGGAAGAAGAAATGAGTGGTGAGAAGACCAAACCTAATGTGAATATGAATGATTTAGTTGAGTCTGTTGATGTAAAGAAGCTAGCCTATAATCAATTAGCAAATGTGACTAGTTAGTCCATAGTAACAAAGAATAAGTGAAGAAGTCCAAGCTAGATTTGTCATCTAGATAAGATAGATAAGATAAAATAATTTTGTTGACATCCGAGAATGAATAGAAAAAGGTCAATGGGACTAAAAAGTACAATCCAATAGTGGAAAACTGTGGGAGTGTTGAAGCAACTCAATCAATGTTTAGACAAGATAGCAGACATAGTCAAATATGATCACCAATTAGAGTGTACCAATTTTAAAAGTGACCTATAAATGTGCTTAGTACTTTGGGAGAAGAAGAAATGATTGGTGAAAAGACCAATCCTAATGTGAATATGAATGATCAAGTTGATTCTATCGATTTAACATAGTTCTCCTATAATCAGTTAGCAAACGTGACCAGTTACTCAATAATGACAAAGAACAAGTGAAGAAGTCCAAGATAGCTTTGCCATAGATAAGATAAAAAAAAATTGACATCCAAGAATGACTAGAAAAAGGTCAATGGGACTAGAAACTACAATCCAATAGTAGAAAACTCTGGGAGTGTTGAAGCAACTCAATCAATGTTTAGACAAGATAGAAAACATAGTCAAATATGATCACCAATTAGAGTGCACCAATCTAAAAATTGACCTATAACTATGCTCAATACAACTTTCGGAGAAGAAGAAATGATTGGTGAAAATACCAATCCTAATGTGAATATGAATGATCAAGTTGAGTGTATCTATGTAAAGGAGATAGCATGTCATTAGTTAGAAAATGTGACTAGTTAGTCCATAGTGACAAAGAACAATTGAAGAAGTCCAAGATAGATTTTCCATAGATAAGAGAGATAAGATAAAATAATTTTGTTGACATCAGTGGGACTAAAAACTACAATACAATAGTGGAAAACTGTGGGAGTGTTGAAGCAACTCAATCAATAATTAGACAAGAAGTTTTTTAACAAATTACAATCCTTTTCATGTGAGATGATGGAAGGGTGGAATCATGCATTCGGAAAGACTAGAAAAGTTATATTTTGTAGGATATCAATTAGAAAAAATGGAAAATGAACCTGAAACTAAGAGTTAGACGATTCATAAGATAAATGTAAGAGGGCTTACACTTGGAATTTACAATAGCAACAGTTGTGGAACATAGGCTGGTCTATCAATGTATTTGGGGTTATATATATGGTTTTCTTTATGTTTTTCACCTTGTATTAGTTTCCTTGGGGTACATTTATTTCTCTCCTTTGAGGTATCAAATTTTCTAAGTGACTTTATTACTAATCAAGAGCTTTCCTCCTACCTAGAAAGCGTATGTTGTCATGAGAGGCACTAGTTTGTATAGGAAGGTTTGAATAGTTCATCTATATGTGGCATAACTTGTTTGATAAGTCTAAAGTAAAAGTGTCTTTTTTTTATAAAAATATTGGAGTCTCAACAACTATAACTGGTCATATTTTTTCTTTTTAATTTCATTTTTCCATCTCTTCATTGATTGAGTGTCAATTCACTACAATGAAAAAGGCCTGTAGCGAAGGTAATAGCAGAGGTTTTTAGTGTTACAACATTGGCCAAAATTGTCAAAAAAACCTCCACTACAACCTCTGCAATTGGTAGTGGATATTTTAATGGAGGTTTTTACTGATATTTTTTATAACTAAAGAAACTCGATGACCAGAGGATATCGCTAATTTTTTTTATCAGTGCACTTCCTTAAAATACAACACACAAGTGCATAATAATCTAATACGCACTGGTGAAATATAATAAAAATGACATGCACCGGTGCACTCCAACACATAGAACACCAACATGCCCCAAAATTTATCGTTGCCTAGTGCTTTCAACCACTATATGAACCGGTACGTTGTAGCCAAACCAATACCTATTCTTATTTATCATTAAACACATTGGGGCTTACGTACTATGAAAGAGCACTAGCATGATATGTTACTACATATGCACCGACAATCTTCTATATTTTTAAAATTTAACAGTTCCTTTTATATATCATAGTGCCCTGATTTTGTTCATCATAATAATCACCAATGTGTTTTAACAATTAGAAAGCACCAGTGTGATTAATAAAGATAAACACATTAGTAAATGCGATTGGGTCATGAACTTTATTAAAAAAAAATTAATGGTGTGGTAAATATAAATTAGAGGATCGGGACGTATCATTCAACAATGTACTAGGGCATAAAATTTTATTCAATTCCCCGGTGCATAAAATTTGATGAAGTGCACCAGTGCGGAAATAAATATCAAAAGCACCATAGCTTATTTCTTGAACAGTGGCTACTAACATTGTAATGGAATATTTATATTTTATTATTTATTTTTTTAATTCTACTATTCATTAAAAATTGAAATATTTTTTATAGTATTATTCATTTCAATTTTAATTACCGTGTTTGTTTGGATTAATTTCTTATATCATAGATTCTATCATCTATAATAATATTTAATCATCCATACATTTAGTTACCAATTTACCGTTTCACATGTAACATTTGACAATGACATTGGAGATTGCCATTTAATAAATAAAAAAATATTATATATCAATAAGAGACCATTTTTTCATACAAAATAAGACAACATAAATTCCACAATAATCAAAATGTCAACATGCATTTAATTTCATTTAATTGTTACACTTATTGATAACATGATGTCTTTCAATTCGGACACTAACATTCCAATACATTATACAAAATGTTTGATTTTCACAAACAATTATTTCAAAATATATAGCATCTTGCATTAAGATCCAAAATATATGGATCATCATTCTTCACTAGAATTGTTATCAGTGTTCGAGCCACTTGCATCACTTGGATTATTTGGCCAAATGTTTTGTTGATTGCTTCAATTGTTTTTCTCTTCTTCAAATTCTATCTGCAAACATAAAAATAAAGTGTACTACGTGTATCTATAATGTTGTTGGGAATAATAAAAATTAAAATAGATAATATACGGATGATCCACGGTGGTCATTTTCGTAGTCGACGTTTCGAATCCCAAGCTGGATTCATCATCAGGACAGAATATGTTGTAAGAAGTTGCTCATCTGCATATAAATAGTTAGGGATGCCTTCTCATCTTCTCGTCTTTGCATCTTCTACATCTTCATCTTTTCACATTCAACTTCAACCACTATGTCAACGAAATTCTAGAAATCATTCAAAAATTATTCATTCATACAAGTTCAACTCAATTGAAAGATAATCAAACAAATTAAAAATCATTATTGAAATAATGATTATTAAAACCTTTACTAATGAAATAATATCACTATATAATAATAAAGGTCTAGCTAATTAATAATTGATAATTGATTATTAATAATAAAATCATTAAAAAGTATAATTAAATGACCTTCACAATAAAACTATATAGTCTTTATTTCTCAAAATCAACCAGTCACATTAATAATCAAATATTAATAATAATTATTAATGGTCCATATGATTATTAAAAACCTTTACTAATGAAATAATACAACTATAAAACACTAAAGGTCCAAAATAAAGATCTCAATGATAGCTAACTAATTAATAATTGATTCTTAATAATAAAATCATTAAGAAGTATAATTAAATGACCTTCACAATAAGAAAATAAAACTATATAGTATTTATTACTCTAAAGGTCTCACAATCAACCAGTCATACTAATAATCAATTATTAATAAATATTAATGGTCCATAATTGAATGAAAAATTCATGATAGTCCTCATACCAATCACCGATGAAATGGATAAGACGAGTCGGAGGCTAGTGATAAAATGAGCGTAGAGCCCTCAGAAACCTGAGAAATAATGAAGTGATTGTGGTACTCAAGGCAGATAAAGGAGGAGCCACGGTAGTGATGAACATAGAGGACTACAACAAGAAGATGATAGAACACCTGGAAACTAGTGGCAGCTATAAAAAGTTACTTGGAAATCCAATTTCGAGGGTTATGAAAGAGGTAAGAAAAGCCATTAAAGAATCTAGCATTGAAGAGAGGATTAAAAAACGCCTCATGCCTGGCAACGAGATCACGCCCAGAATATATGGCTTGCCAAAGATTCACAAAGAAGGGGTTCCTCTTAGACCAATTGTGAATACAATTGGTTCCCCAACCTACCACCTCGCCAAATATGTAGCCAGTTTATTAAGCCCACTAGTTGGGAATACAGACTCGTTTATCAAAGACTCTAAGGATTTCATTAATATCATCAAGGAGGAAAAATTAGACGCACATGACTTACTAATAAGCTTTGATGTTGTGGGTCTATTTACCAAAATTCCCCTCAATGAAGCAGTGCAGGTGTTATTCGAAGTAGCGGATTCAGATACTGCAAAGCTGGCAGAAGTATGCCTCCGATCCACCTTCTTCAGCTTCAGAGGTGAATTCTATGAGCAAACTAGCGGGGTAGCAATGGGGTCCCCTTTGTCACCAATTGTGGCTAATCTCTTTATGGAACACTTCGAAACGAAATCCCTTCATTCGTTCCCTATTGAATGTGAAAAGATGAAGATGTAGAAGATGAAAAGACGAGAAGATGAGAAGGCATCCCTAACTATTTATATGCAGATGAGCAACTTCTTACAACATATTCTGTCCTGATGATGAATCTAGCTTGGGATTCGAAACGTCGACTACGAAAATGACCACCGTGGATCATCCGAATACCTTTTCAAACACTGCAAACCACGGAAACCTAAAATCCTTAGATAATATACATTAATGTAAATTGAAAATCGACATACCGAAGAAAGAATTGTGTCCTGAATGTCACATATTCTTTCAAAACCATGTCTCGTGACATCTATCAACAACTCCTATGTTGGTTTCATTCCATACATTTTTTCCTACAAGTTTTATACCTTGTAAGAAATCATAGATTTAACATAAAGGATTTGTGTTCTATTATTTATAAAATCAAAGAAGTAAAAGAACATAGATACTTACAAATTCCACAATTAATATTTGATACGCCAACATATACTCACAACCCTTGTTTAACCCAATGTCAATCAATTTTTCTGATGGCTTCTCTTTGTATGTTAATGCCTATTTCAAGACATCCAACGATGGCCAGTGAAAATAAATAAATAAATATAAAGATCATAACCACTATGAAATCTTAAGTTGTTATAAGGAAATCACAACTACTCACAAACTTTTATATCAACCCCTTTTTTCCTTGTCGTCCTATCATATGTGCTAAATCGTCCTATCATATGTGCAACAAAAAAATTGAAAATTAAAATTTAATGTTGAATTAATTAATTAGATGTGCATGATAATCCAAAAAATCAATGATTTGATACATTTGAAGCATGGTGTTGTTGAGATGGCTCCTCCTGCAATGCAATTATGACCACTTCCTTTACCATCTCCTTGTACACTTTTTTTGACATCCCTACTACACATTTTGCATGTCACCGCATTCATCCTTTGGGATTTTCATAATCTTCCTGAAAATGTAAAATGACATTAAACTATTTTTCTGTTGATATGAAAAATAAATATAGCATAATTAAAAGTATTAAATGAATGCTTTGCAGTAGTAGATACATTTTCTACATAAACATGTTTAGGAATATTACTTTTTGAATGATTTTTTTTGTTGTTGTATGTTTTTTCTATAGCAAGACTAACAGGTCTCACTGACCATTGCTCTAGAAATTCCTCTTGTAGTTTACATATGACCTGATTCTTGGAATCATTTGATTGATTTTTGTATTGTAAGTGAAAAATACATCTATATATTATTTCCACTATATCTCTCATAGTTTCATAAAAGTGTTTCCTCATTCTATTAACTTCCGGCACCACTCTAGATGAGCTAATGACCAATTCATCACCATTTGCATCTTCCATAAAAAATTCTTATGATGACATTCCCTTATGTTGTTGTCAGTATCGGCATAACATGCAACATATATGAATTAGATTATTTGAAACATATTAGTGAATATCCTTAATGACAATATTACTCAAAATTCAAGAAATAATTCATATTGATATATTATTTATTTACCTTATTCATCCCTCTGCAACTTTTCCATTAACGTTTTGTGCTCTTCTACACTTAGATTGGTAAGAATTTTGTTGAGCTTCTTCATTTTTTGGCTCTGCGTGTCAGACATTAACCAATACATATTACTTAAATTTACAAATAATTCAAACAGATTAATTTAAATACATAAATTAAAAATCACTTGCCTTCTTCACAATTTTGGATGTGCTCCCATCATGTCAAAATGCCAACTCATGAAGTCCACATGCCACATCATTGAGCATCTTTTGTTAGGATTTTCGTGCCCTGCTAGTGGTGCAACATGCGAAAATTCCTCTTTTTCACGTTCTGCATACTTGCAGGGGCGCGAAAATTACATCATTTTCGCGCTCTGCTCAGTGTTTGGGACGCGAAAATTGCCTTAACCATATCTTATCTTGGAAAGTGGATCTTACCTCTGGGAGATTTTCTTGGGATTGAAGCTCCTTTCGATCCTAACTTACCCTCCCTCTTTGGTCTAGTTCAACCTCTTGATCCACCATTCACTCATCTAGATCCACCTTCCTCTCTTAGTGGTTGGTCTCCCTAACCCTATAAGAAGGAGGCCATCCATGAGCTAAGGGGAGAACATTGGAGACACCAAACCTATGGTCTTGGAGATTTTGCAGAGCAAGGAGGAAGGCTTGGAATGGGACGCTACTGCTTGGTCACTAAGGGTAACATTGTATTATTCTTCTTTAAGGTACCTTAATAGAACTTGGCTTATTCTCCCATATGATGATTCTCACTAGAAATTAGATCTTGATCTTTGTATTTGGTACTTGGAGATATTTTGCTTTTCTTGCTCTCACAAGTTCACAACTTGGACGTCAAGTTTGGAGCTAAAGCTTGGACAACCGATCGACTTGAAGTAAGTTATACCTTCTTCTCTATCTATCAATATCCTGATCTTTGTACATTGAACTAGATCTAGGAGTTTAAGGTTCCATTTGTTATTTAGTTGTCTTAGATTAGGCTTGCTTGAATCTTGTCTGGTCTATGAGTAAATTTAACTATCCATAGGACGAATTTACTTAAAAAGAAATTGGCGACTCCATTGGGGAGATCCTAGTCTTCTTTTGGATATTAGACCCACATTTCTTAACCATTTGATCTGTTATCTTTGCATCTGATCAACCCTGGACCCATGTTCACTATTGTGATCCTCATAAATTTGTTCTTTGGGTCTACAAACCTGATAAAAACACTAAACACTTCTCATACTTCCACCCTATCCACTTACAGAGAATTTTCGTGCCCCCCCCATACACCACAGAACGAAAAATACTGATATTTTCTCTCCCCAACAGTACAACAGAACGCGAAAATCCCAAAAAACCGCGCTTGGGTGACCTTCAAGGAAGCAAAAATTCCGTGTGTATTGTTTAATTTTGGTTTTTGCTTGTTCATTTTTTGGTTTTTGATTTTTTGGTTTGAATGCACCTCTCTGAGCCTGATCAGATCTGTATGATTCCAGTCTGACTCCTGCATTTCTTGCAGTGG
This sequence comes from Larix kaempferi, assembly GCA_027924585.1. Lineage (NCBI taxonomy): Eukaryota > Viridiplantae > Streptophyta > Pinopsida > Pinales > Pinaceae > Larix > Larix kaempferi. The sequence continues at coordinate 2,623,299 of BSBM01001242.1, read as the reverse complement.
CTTCTGAACCCTTATTTAGCTTGGTTTGCTTGATCTCTTTTTGGTTTGGATTTTTTGAGCGAAAGTGACAAGAGTGAATTTGTTTTACTTGGATTCTTGACTTCTGCATTGCAAAAGGTGATCATTTTTAAAATTTCAAGGCAAATTTTTTACACATATTGGTTTGCATCCTTGAAAGAACTTAGTAGAAATTTCATTACTTGAGAAAAATTCTTTGCATTTTGAATTTGCTTAGAAAAAATTTCGTCAAACCTATTTCTCCTTTGTTTCAGCGATCAAGTTGTTTCTGCAATTGATAGGCGTTGTTCCATTTACTTGTCACACTTTAGATACTCATTCAAAGTAGAAACAAAAACAAAAATTTGATTTTCAATTAGTAGTTGGATCCATTCATTTCTTGAAAGAGTAGTTGAATTTTATTTGGCACATAAAAGTGACTGATTTTTTCTCTCTTTTGGAAAAAAATTGGTTTATGCTTGTTATTGGGAACGAAAGAACTCTCTCCCTCCTTTAGCTAGACATTCATCAAAAATAAAAATTGCATTGATTCATTCTACATGCATGGTTTGAGTCAAGTATTCACACCATCGAGTTTCACTTCCGCCACCCATTGAGTTAACAACTAGCCCTTAAAATCAATCTCCTAACTAAACACATATTAACCTCACTTGAGGATACAAAAACAATTGTGTAGTTAGGTAGGACATAAGGGATATGAATCCAAATAATTCCCCCCTATAACTTTACATTTGAAACATAGTTGTTGTACTTTAGGGTGCTCAAATCCTCTTGTATTTGTTGACACGGTTTTACACCAATTTGTGAGAGGGCCTTTCGTTTCACGAGGGTAAGCAAAGAGGACTAGTTTCGGACAGACTTTGTGGAATACCACACTCCACTTAGCACCTAAGGACATCAATCCATTGTCTTCCTTGTATTTGATGGCCTCCATACCGGTCACTGTACGAGGGATCAAAGGCAGAAGCTCCAGCAATCCTTCTCGGATGTGTCATGAACGAGGTATCTTAGTGACCTTTCTTCTAGGGCTCTTTTACCCAGGATCCCTTTCGGTAGAGGGATATCCTTCCAGTTTTTTGGTCTCTCACTTCGTATTGTTTGACTTGGATTTCATCACGTTGCGAAGGATATGATCTGTTGAGGTCTCCAGACCTGAGATAGGAAGTTTGATTTCTATTTTACCTTATAGAAGGTCTTTTTCTTTTTAGTGTTGCTTGTTGGCTTTTTGGCCATTTTGTTGTAGCTCGCTTATTGTGACATCCATCTGAGTGTAGTTTTTTGAGCTTGCCTTTTTGGCCTGTGTGCCTTTTCTGTTCATATCTCTCCTTTTGCACACTCGGTTTCTTTAGGGTTTTTGAGTTCTTTTTCAACGAGAATTTCCCCAGAACGTTTAATCCGGTCCCATGGAGGATCAATGGAAATCACGTAGACAACAAGGGAAGAGTCTCGAACCAGTACCCAGAACTAGCCTACCATCATCTTCACGCATACCCACCCCCTTACGCAGACCAACTAGCCAATGGATCGTTCCACCATCACTTAGTATGACACCACCAGCTGCTACGGTACCCCAAACCCATAGCACAGTTCTAGATATGAGTACTATCCTAGAATTTAGTACAGTACCTGAGACTAGTGCAGTACCACAATCCACTATTGCACTAGAAGTTAGTGCCATAGTGGAAACTACTTTAGCTCATGAGGTTAATGTCTCACTTCAAACCTATGTTATGCTGGAAGTTATTATCCTTCCGGAGGCTAGCATCGCTCCAGTCATGCCATCCCAATTTGATCTTCCGGAAGGATATGTCGAGGTTATTGAGGAATCTGACCCAACACCCCCTTCGATGATTCACTACACTGCGAACTTTAACCAATCCTTTGTACAGCTTCTAACCCCACCTCTCATAGCTTCTCCCTCGTTTATACGTAACTACGAAGTTGGATCTTATAGGAATAGATCATTCGGAATGCCTTCCCCCGATCTCCCTTCAGACCAAGATATCATGGCATATATCCGAGCAAAAATGGTCAATCTATCCCATGAACAAGTGGCGACAGAACGATTTAGACGTGAAGCTGCACAAATACTGGCTTTGACCTCACAATACCCACCCATATCCACTTCTCAAGTGGTAAATCCGCATAATTCCAGAGCCCTTCGATCCACTTCTGATGATACTACCTATCTCATATTATTCATAGGTCGATCTGGACCCACATACTGGATCCATCCAGAATATTTCCCTAATGACTCAGGAACAACCAATATTTTTGATCCATCCTCTTCATTATGGAACACAACTCTAGGCCAAACCCTCGACCATTTCCACACTTTTTCAACACCCATGCAATTGACGCCCGAAAGTCCCCTTCAACCTTCCCCTCATTTATTTCCAAATGACATTTTTGGCCCTTCTTTGGGGAATATTCCTACTATGAGGACAAACCCTACTTTCTCGTCATTTCCCTTATCATTTGGAACTAGTACATGATCATCTTCACAAGTCGGCACCACTAATGCAGTCAACCAACCTGCACAACCAATTCTTTCTAATGTTCCTGTTGGAAGGCCACCCATTTCTACTGTTAGAACGCCTGTTGTGACTGGAGGTCAATCTTCAGCCACAATCTATACTATTTCTGGAGGACAATTGTTCATTGGTTCCCTACCCAAAACTAATAACCAACCCCCTCTATCGGGACCATCTACCTTATGGGGATGACAAGCCTCAATTTTTGGAGGACAACCATCTATTTGTGCCCCAAGTGGAACCAATTACCAACCCCCTCCATCAACTCCATCTGCTCTGTGGGGGCCACAAACCTAACCTAGCGGAGGACAACCTTTTGTCAGTACCCCAAGCGGGACCAACAACCAATTTCCTTCGTTCGGCCCAGTTCCTTCTTTGGTGCCACAAGTCCCACCTACTGGGGGGAAATATTTTTGGAACCCAGAATCCAACCGAGGGGCATACAGATCGACATCAATCATTTGTTCCCCTTAACTTGAATTATGGAGTCCCTTACCCCAATGTCTCAAACAATCAATGGAACCCACCCCCTCAAACCCTGTCTCATAATCAAAGCGGAACAAACAATCCATGGGCTCCATTCTTTCAGACACCCCTCCCCTACTCAAGGCATGGGAAAAACACCCAACCAAGGATTTGGGAACTCTGCCTGGATCCCACAACCCCATGCATATACTCTGTTTAATCCCACTCAACAGTATCCCCACCAACTGGTTTATAATTCAATCCTGAATCAATTGGTGAATCCAATGATTCCTAACCACCAACCGGTTAATCAGATGGCCCCCAATATGCAGTGCAGGAAACATGTATGGGTATAACATGCAACAATATGCAGTGCAGGGCGCGATAGGCATCCTAACACCCCATCAATACTACTCATTCCCGCAACCCAATCGAAAATTTTCATTTTTGGCAACATTAGATCTACCTGAACTGTCAATACTCATCAACGATCCCATTTGGCATGAACCACATTGGCCACCCATTCCTTCCAAACTACTATCAGACATTCCAAAGTTTGATTCCAAACCCGGGGAAGACCCAAAAAATCATGTTATGACATTCCATCTTTGGTGTTCTTCGAACTCACTGATGCATGATTCCATACGATTGAGGCTCTTCCAACGCACACTTAACGGAACGGCAGCAAAATGGCATATCGAGCTGCCACAACACTCTTTTAGGGACTTCAACACCCTCGCTATGCAGTTTTTGACACACTTCCAGCTTCCCATTCGATATGAGACTAGAACGGACCTTTTAACTTTGTTGCGACAATCTACCGCCACTCACATCTCCGATCATATCCATGAGTGGCGGAGATGCCGAAGATTGATTAAGGCTCCTGTCCTTGACCAATTACTAGTTGATTGGTTTACAAAGTCATTACTGCCACCCATTGCTAGGGATGTTGCAATGGGGGGGGTTGTCACAGAAGAAAAGGAAATCGCTCGTGCTTAATACCTGGATTTGGTCTATACCCAATCCGGCACCCTATACGAATTGATTCCTCACTCCCCATGCCCTACCAACGATCCATCTAGGCTCGTTGCAGAACCACCTATCAATGGTGTAGTTGGTCTATGAAGGCCCAGCCTACAACCAAGTCGAGTGGACAACAAAACACTACCGCTCCACCTCAAACCCAGGCTGCACCCAAAACCTCTACTTCTCCTACTCAGACCTTCGAGGTGAATGTCATTCAATCATTGCCACAACAATCTGGAGGGAAAAAGAAGAACAATAAAGGGAAACCTAAAAAATATTCCACTCAGTAGGAAAATCCTAAACCACAACAAACCTAAACAGAAAGCTAAGTTTCCCACCACTACACAAAGGAATGTCCTTATAAAGAGGGTCAATAAATTTGTTAAAGGATCTTCCCGCCCGACAGTCTTAACCGGCCCTTTCCCACATCAACAACAGAAGATGGTTTCACACAACCCCCCTCAAGGGGGCAACCGGAATGATAATTCTCAACCAAATACATCTTCCAATCGCGACATTCTTATGATGAGTAACGAGATTGCCCACATATCCACTCGTTCAAAGACGTATGACTCGATTCCCGCTCCAAAAAAGAATGGGAATTCCAAAGAGAAACCTCTCTTGGAAGACATTCCTTCTGCTCCTCCTTCTACAGGATATCTTCATAAAGAGAGACCTCCTACCAACACTGTGTTGCGCCCACCAAAGGCCACCATTCGAAAGGATACATTTAATCCAAATGTGTGAGCTGCCCAAAATTACAGCATTGTTGAGGACTTAGCTCAAGCACCTTGTGCAATGTCTACCCTCGAAGTTCTACAACACTGTCCTACTCAGCGTAGAACCTTACTGTTAGCACTTGGAGCTGTCGATCCCGATTCTTCCAATACAATCATGTTCAATTTGGAATACTTTAAGACGAGATTATCTCACCAACTGGCCTTCCATATTCATACTAATATTTGTGGAAACAACATCCATCGTACCGTTTCGGACGAAGATGCTTCCACTTCTATCATGTCTTTGTCTTGTTGGCGAGCTATTGGCTCTCCAGAGGTAACTCGGTCTCCCACTACTCTAAAAGCTTTTGATGGCCATGGTTTTCAACCTTACGGAATCATGCCATCACTCGTCGTAGAACTATGGGAAAAACCATCTCTATCCATGTTGAAATCATAGATGCTCCATTGGATTATAACATCCTACTCAACCGTAATTGGTTTTATGCCATGACTGTCGTAGCATCTTCCCTTTTCCATTTGGTCCAATTTCCTCATCAGGAGAAAATTGTTACCATTGATCAATTAGACTTTTGCACTTCGAACGTCCACTCCAACACCACCAATAATGTCCCGTTGTTGACACAATCTCAGCATCACTACGAAGACATTGGTGTTGGTTTGTTGAAAGACTCCTCCATCATTGGAGTATTTCCAGAGCTCCCACCCCCGATATTTTCGATCAAAATGATCTCATCGAGTACCTTTCAACCTCACGAATCCCACGATTTCTGGGTTATACCGAGTCCCATCGAATGTAAAACCATTGGTGATTGCATGCCTATGAACCGGAACCAAGCAAATTACCATGTGATTCAATCCACTTCTGATTGGATTGACACCACTAACCACCATACGGTGGCACATCTTTTGTCTCGAATCTATTCATATTTTCCCTGTGTTGACTCCCTTACATAGAATTTTCCTTCCGACGAGTCTATCATGGAGATCATGAGCATCGATGAACCACCATGGGAAGATCACCATCATTGGTATTATTTTCCTACGATCCAAGCGATATAACTCGATTCAAAATCCATTGTTTCACTAGACATTGTCAACACTAAGATTCCCATTCCTACACACGACGTGTTTTCTGAGGGAAACTTAGCAAACATTATGGATACCATTCCAATTGACATCTCTGTGAAACCTGGTATCATGGAACACATCCATTTAGGAAAAAATTGCACACCTACTGAGGTGGAATTCTATACTGCCTTATTCAAAGAGTTCCGCGATGTTTTTGCTTGGAGTTATGAATAAATTCCAGGGATAGACCCCTCTATATTGGTTCATTAAATTCAAGTCCATCCTGGTGCCCGACCCGTCTGGCAGAAACTTCGACCCATCCATCCCCGCAAAACTGCAGCCATTAAAGAGGAAGTTGAAAAAATTCTTTGTGTTGGTTTCATTTACCCTGTCCCACTAACATATTGGGTGTCTAATATCGTTCATGTAGCTAAGAAACAGGGTACGATTAGGGTCTGCGTCAATTATAGATATTTGAACAAAGCTTGTCCCAAAGACAACTACCCAACTCCCTTCATTGACCAGATTACTGGCAACTGTGCTGGGAGTGTCATCTTTTCATTTATGGATGGCTTCTCTGGCTACAATCAGATTGAGATACTCCCTTTAGACCAGCATAAGACTGCTTTTATATGCCCATGGGGGACATTTTCATATCGCAAATTAATTTTTGGTATCAAGAACATTGAAGCCACATTTCAATGGGCCATGTCATATGCATTTCATGATATAAAACATGTTGTCGATCCTTATCTGGATGACCTACCCACTCACTCTGATACACGAGAGGACCATCCAGATCATCTGAGTGCCATATTCTCACGATGTTGGCACTATAACATCCATTTCAACCCGCATAAATGTGTATTCTGTGTCAAAGCCGGTAGATTGTTAGGATTCATAATATCCAAGGACGACATTCGCCTAGACCCATCAGAGGTGGAGGCTATTATAGCTTTACCTTCCCCCTCCAACATTCCAGAACTCCAAATTTTGCAAGGGCATGCGAACTTTTTACGCCGATTTGTTTGCAACTTCACCGAGATTACTAAGGGCTACATGAGGCTTCTTAAGAAAGACATTCCTTTCATCTAGGATGACGAATCCCAACCGTCCTTTGACCATTTGAATTAGGCCCTTACCAATGCTCCCGTGATACAACCCCCCAATTATACATGGGACTACATTTTATATCTCATTGCCTCGACTACCACCATTGGCATGGTGCCCGTACAAGAAGATAATAGCGGTCAGGAACATATGTTTTATTATCTTAGCAAGAGTCTCATCGACTCTGAGACACGTTACTCACATGTGGAGAAACTGGATCTGGCCACAGTTTTTGCGGTCCAGAGATTTCACCATTATATATTACTCTGAAAAACCATTGTCATCGCGAACTTCAATCCGATGTATTATATCCTAACACATCAAGTGCTAGGGGAAAAATATTCCTGTTGGATCGTAGTTCTCCAGGAATTCGATTTGGATTTTGCCAAAGTGAAATCCAAAAAATCCTTTGTCTTTGCAGAGCTTATGTGTGCATTGCCCCGTGTCAATGATCAATTTGAGCCCATTGATTCTCTCCCAGATGAATCTATGTTCCTCATTGGAACGACTGACCCTTGGTATGGAGACATTATCTTATATCTCCAAACCCAACGCTTTCGGCCCGACCTCAACCGTGATGAACGTCGCCGCATAAGACACCACACTAAATATTATCTTATCATAAGTGATACCCTTTACCGCCGTGGTATTGATTTTGTGTTACGACGTTGTCTAACCCTTGAAGAAGCCGAACATGTTCTTAATGACTTCCACTCTAGAGCATGTGGTGTTCATCTTTCTGGGATGTCTACAGCCCAGAAAATTTTGTGTGCGGGTTACTTCTGGCCTTCAATATTCAAATACTGTGTTGAAGCGGTTAAGAAGTCCCCCCACATGTCAATTATTTCACGCCAAGAAGCGTTCACACCCCGCTCCACTTCATCATGTCATTTCCGTCGGCCCCTTTGCAAAATGGGGTATTGATTTTATGCACTGTAATCCCACTTCAGCCGAGGGGCATAGCTATGTCATTGTAGCTGTTGACTACTTTACTAAATGGGATGAATCCATGCCTACATACATAGAAGACGGAAAGACAACATCCTTATTCATATTCAATCATATCATAGCTAGGTTCGGAGACCCGCAAGCCATCGTGATTGACCATGGTTCCCACTTCAGGAACCGTATGATGGACGAACTGAGTTCCAAACTGGGTTTTTGTCATGAAAAACTCAACCCCATACTACCCACAGGTGAACGGTCAAGTAGAGGCGATCAATAAAATCTTGAAACATATGATCCAACACACCATGGGTACCCAAAAATATAAATGGCACTTAGCTCTATTCTCATCTCTTTGGGCCTATAGGACATCGGTCAAAAATGAAACTGGGTTCACACCATTTCAACTGGTTTACGGCCTAGAAGAAATCCTACCGATTGAGTGTGAGATACCATCCCTCAAGTTAGCCGTAGAACTCTTACCCAACACAACCACCGAGGAAGAACGGTTTCTATACCTAGCCAAGCTAGATGGAACCCATTGAGACACTGCACTCGCCAATGAGGCCCATAAAAAATGGGTCAAAGCTCAATATGATAAATCCCTCCAACCTTGAATTTTCAACGAAGTGACCTAGTCTTAACCTACGACCAGATGCATGATAAGATAGGAAAAGGCAAGATAGAGTCTATGTGGTACGATACCTACGTTGTTACACATGTGTTAGAGAAGGGATCTTACGAGCTCGTAGACTGTGATGGTATATCTTTGGGAGAGCCCTGCAACGGGATTTACCTAAAGAGATTCTACCCATAGAGACATCCTGCGTGGAACACTTTGTATATGATGTATTTAGTGTGATTTTGATTTAGTTTTTTGCATGTTAGGACTCTACCTCATACACAATAATTTATCTCGACTTGTGCTTTTATGAGTAGATGTCGCCATACTTTGGATTCGCGGACAACGCTAGTAAGCATACCTAGAACCTTGCTTCTGCGGGATGGGTACTTTATTCCCCTGTCGACGAGTTGATATCTTTAGGTGGCATTTTCTTGGGCCCCGCAACCAATAACATTGCGGAGTATCATGCAATCATTGGACTTCTAACTGAAGTTTCTTCTCTGGGAATCCGTTCCTTCATAGTCTACCTGGACTCTCAGCTCATGGTATCCCAGTTGAATCCTGTTTACACCGTCCGCGATCCTACACTACTTCATTTATATAGAAGTGTATGCCTCCTTAAGCGATCATTTGATTACATTTTATATCAACGTGTACCAAGGGAATTCAACACGGTAGATGATTCGTTAGCTAACTATATGTTGGATTGGCATCTAGCACACACATAATCAATACACCATAAAAGAACACATGTAAAAATGTAACATACAAGTCATCATAGGTAAACAATAGAGATAGATTCGTATGTATATATCATATAAAAAGTGTTTTTCTGCCATATAAAATAGTATAATGTGTCGAAAGTCAAAATTGGGATCACAACCCATACAAAAATTGGCTCTCTGGCCTACATATCGTATACATGCCGTTAGTAATACTACTGCCTAAACACTAGTCACGAGGTGCACGGTGCTCATGGTAGCACACCACTGCCCCGACAAATCGATGGAGCAACCGCCCAATCCACTTTGGCACACCCACAATGTGCCTCTGGAGAGGATATGGGACTTCGGGCATCCTCATAGGAGGAACACCCATAGTCAGTCCCTCTAAGTTCCACTCCACATCGTGGAGCCCTCCTGCCTCATCTTCTTCAACTTGGTACTATGCCCCACTTCGTCACAACGGAGAAGATTATGCTGGCCTCACTGACCCTCGATCTACAACATTATACATATACATTAGGCTTTCTACACATTATCAAAACAAAACAAAAAATGACATAAACTTTAAAAATTAAAAACAAGTTTGAAGGTCATATACCTGATTCATCCCAGTCATCATCCTCAGGTAGGGCTAGATATATATCACTACGTAAGTCCACCCCAGCATAGGGATAGTCTTCGATCATGACAATCTTCTCCTCAAGCCATGACAAGAAGTCCTCACCAAAGGCTAGGACCTATGGCCCACCAAGCTATCCAGCATAGTCACTCTATCGCCCCATCCGTGGCTTGGATGCGGGACGTCGAGGCCTCTCTATTTGAGGACGCAACAACGACACCCTCTCCAAGAAGAAGGTGACCAATATGATACCATACCCGAACGGGTGGATGGTCCCATTGCTGCACTTAGTCACCTGATCCTTGAGGTTGACCAGGACCCCTTCACACCAATTGAACAACTTAGGATCCATGCATTCTATAGCGTAATTCATCTGAGCTTTGGTTGCATGGTGAGCCCCCACACTTCCCGCCATTCGAGCAATAGTATATAGGACCTTCCTCAAGGGAAGATCCAACACATCCGAAATGAGCACTTTCCCTCTTTTCTTATGGGATCTCTGTCTACAGTATTGAGCAATATATGTATCTCTGGTCTCTTCGGTGGTCCGGTGCCCTTCCAGATTGACCTGTGCTCCTCTCTTGAAGAGACTGGTCAAGAAGTAGATGTCCTCGAGCTCTATCTTGACGACATTCTCTCCGATGCGGAAAGCTTGGATATCGGCATCCCACATTTGGACAATGTGGTTTAGTAACTTTCCTTTTTTTGGATGCCCCTGCTCTTGAAAAATTTCAACAGGCCACACTCTCTTAGTGCAGCTAGTGTGGTGTCATCATTCAAAGTGTCCCTTCCATCCCCTTCATGTTCTCTTTCTTTCCACTCCACCATCTTCACTCTAACCACTTGGAATCTCCTGCAAATCATCAAGGGAGATCTTAGTCAGAAGATGCAAACCCATTTTGGTGCCATGAAGGAGAGGCAAGCATTTAATTTCCCAAGTCTATGGATTTTCCCGTCCTGGGCAGTGCAGGGGACGCGAAAACTGATAATTTTCACGCCCCTACCAAAGCCCTGAATGCGAAATTCTTTTAATTTTCACACTTCCCGACATAGGAGGGGCGCGGAAATTTTAGGGCGCAAATTTGGTGCCCTAGGGCCCTTGAAAACCCCAAAAAGTTGCATGAAATGGAAAACTAAATGGATGGAAAGAAAGAGGAGGATGAGAGGACTTACCTGCTTCAAATGATGGTCGAAGTAATGCTATGGATCTCCCAATATCCTCAGCTGAAGTTTTGCTCTCCACAAGGTGAAAATCCTCTTTGTGTAAAAATGGCCAAGTCAAAATGGGTAATTTCCATTTTACCCTCTCTTATACATTTCTTTTAGTCATTTTTACCTATTTTTCACATTAAAAACCTTTGTTGAGAATTTGTTCTTCATATTTTGACCTAACATCCTTTCCAAGTTTTTTGACCTCCTTTGACGGGTTCACATGAGTCGTCCACATTGGTGGAGTTACGTGTTTGAATTTATTTTCTCTCTTTCGTGCTCTGGACTTGAACTATGAAAGAGATTCCAAGCGCTTTTCAAACTTGATTCATGCTTGTTAAACCCAATTAAAATGGTGTCGAGCTTAGTCTGCTTTACTCGTGCTCGTAAAACAATGAGCAAAGTATCAATTTAGTATTATTTTCTCTCTTTTTCGGACTAAGTTGATTAACTCACGAAAACGGAACCATTGGAGTTCTTTTAATCTCTTTTTGGACTCCCTCGCTTAAAAAAGATTTCCAAGTGAACTTGTCTCTTTCACACTTGTAAAAGTATTTGAAAGGGCGTCTATCTGGTGGTAGGTTATCCCTTTTTTGGACCGTTTAGACTATTTACGAGAAAGGTATACCTTAGTCAGTCATGACTACGAGAGTTCTTCTGGATATTATTCTATGCTTTTTTCGGGTCCAGGGACTAATTTTCATGAAATAGGAAAACCTTGGAGTCTTCTTTAGGTTATTTCAGACTCTCTAAACATGAAAAATCACTGAGTTTCCCTTCTTTGGACTCATGAAATTAAACATCGAAGGATCCTTATGGAGCCAAACCTCTCCTTCCTTGGGTTTGTAAAATGTGCAAGGTTGGACTCACTCAAAAGTGAGCTATATCGAGTATCTATTATCCTCCTCAAGCTCGTTAAAAAACAAAGAGGTACTCGTCAATTATGATGGGGGGAAATGGGGGAATGAGCCGAGTTTATCTTTTGGCAGCTTATGCATCATCACCTTTGAACATGGCATGTGTCTATGCCTTGTCTTATTCAGGTATCCACTCTATATTCCGGTCTACAGTTGTGGGTCGTTCTTTTTCATCAGAGTCGGCTCGCCTTGTAGTTGTTCTATTGTTAGTCTCTATTTCCAAGTCATCTTTCATGTCGTTATATGTTCAAAGGATCAGTGTTAACTTGAGTCAACCTTCCACAATATTTTCAAGCCTCCACTTTTGTGTCAGTCCATACTATTTTGATCCATTTCTCCACACCTCTTTCCTATGTCGGCTTCGTGTCGATGATGTGGAATTAATTATGGCCCTCCTTCGACGAGCCTATTCCGGTCGGCATCAACTCACTACCCATGAATTAGGCTTAGGAACCAACCGTAGTCCTTGGTGCATGCATGCCTCAATGGAAGGTTTCCTCATATTCGACAATAGGTTTTCATTATTGACCTCTGATCGAATAATCCCTCAAATGTTCGACTTCAGGAACTTTATTCACATTCGTTGGACTGTACTAGAGATACCTTGGGGATCATTGTCATCATTGGTGATTACCCTCGTACTTGTTTACAACTTACATCATTGGTTGGAAATCAAGTAGTCTCAACCATGTTCAACTTCAACACCTTGTAATCACATGGTTAGATTCGTATCGCTTCGTATTTGGGTAGAAGACCCTAGACGATCCCGATGTTCCTCTCACATCCAGGATGCGATGGCGATTATTGAGTAGGTCCCCACATTGGCATCATGTTGGTGACCTCGTTTGTGTACTGTCACATAGATCCACTATTGTATTGGTCATGGTTGTGCCATTATCTTGTCATGGATCTACATTTGTTCTTAGTAGCCATGATTTGTCTCTAACCTATATCATGTCAATTATGTCATGGATCTGCAATGTATTAGTCAGTAGCCATGCTTTGAGTCATTTTTTATTAGCATGGGTATGCCCGCCTCGACGTTATTTGACATATTGTTTATGTTTCCTTGCAACTACACTCCAACCTCTCTCCTACTATCTCTGCAAACTCATTTATTGGTAAAGTGTTTCGGCCATCAGTTTCTTCTGACCTCACACTTTAGGGGGCATTTGTTATACCTCAAAGTTCCACTTTGACTTCCATTTCACATCTTCATGTCGTAACACCATGCAGAACCTAATGGCGCTACCTCCTAACGAGTGTCGGACCTTACTCCTACCTAGTTGGTCCCCTCCCAGGTATTCATTGAATTTCTTAGAGATAAATCCAACATACCTTAGCCGAATGCCAAATCATGAAGTCCACATGCCACATCATTGAGAATCTTTTGTTAGGATTTTCGCACCCTGCTAGTGGCGCAACACACGAAAATTCCTCATTTTCACATTCTGCATACCTGCAGGGGCCCGAAAATTACATCATTTTCGTGCTCTGCTCAGTGTTTGAGACACGAAAATTTCCTTAACCATGACTTATCTTGGAAAGTGGATCTTACCTCTGGGATATTTTCTTGGGATTGAAGCTCCTTTTGATCCTAACTTACCCTCCCTCTTTGTTCTGGTTCAACCTCTTGATCCACCATTCACTCATCTAGATCCACATTCCTATCTTAGTAGTTGGTCTCCCTAACCCTATAAGAAGGAGGCGATCCATGAGCTAAGGGGAGAACATTGGAGGCATCAAACCTATGGTCTTGGAGCTTTTGCAGAGATAGCAAGGAGGAAGGCTTGGAAGGAGACATTACTGCTTGGTCATCAAGGGTAACATTGTACTATTCTTCTTAACGCTACCTTAATAGAACTTGGCTGATTCTCACTAGCTTATATTTATGATATGTTTTCACCAAAAGTTAGATCTTGATCTTTGTATACTTGGAGATACTTTGCTTGTCTTGATCTCACAGGTTCACAACTTGGACGTCAAGTTTGGAGCTAGAGCTTGGACAACTGGCTGGCCTGAAGTAAGTTATACATTCTTCTCTATATATCAACTTCCCGATCTTGATACATTGAACTAGATATAGGATTTTAAGGTTCCATTTGTTATTTAGCTATCTTAGATTAGGCTTGCTTGAATCTTGTTTGGTCTATGAGTAAATTTAACTATCCGTAGGATAGATTTACTTAAACAAGAATAATCTGGTTGCTCCAAACTCCTTCAGCGTAAGTCTCTCTTCCAAAACTCTCCCCTTGAAATTTCAGCGAAAGAATAAAATAATGTTAATGTTTTTACTTTTAAATACCTTTTCGAATTAGTTTGCGAAATTAAAATTCCTACCCTTTTTTTTCAGTTTAGGACAAAAATAACTTGTGCGATTTTTTAATTTTTATTTTTGGCATTATGGTGCGCTTAAGGTTAAGTCGCACTCATGCATATATGAGATAACAACAATGGTGCGTTTAATGTTTAATGTGGCACCATATAACCATATAATATTTAAAAAATTAAGAAACATATATCATGATTTAGTGCGTATACAAAATAAGACGCCCTGGTGTGCTTGTTTACACTAAATGCACCAGTAAGAATATTTTTTTGTAAAATGCATCAATAAATATCCGCTATCAAATATAGTGGATATTTTATTTGCGGAGGTTTTTGCAAATGTTGACATATGGTGCATTCTTTGTGCTTCCACCTAGTGTGTCTATATGTTAAGTCACACCGGTGCAGTTGATGTAGATTTGTCGCACCGATAGAATATAAACATCCTATGATTTGATATTTCAACTTAAAATTTTATATTCATCTCAAATATTATTTTAGGATTCAACCCCACCAATTACAATATTTCATAATGTGTGTGTGTGTGTGTGTGTGTGTGTGTGTGTGTGTGTGTGTTTCTTAAACTCACCTTATTCTTACAAAATGGTTTCGAAACTATATTGTAAGTTAGATTGTAATATGGTTCTAAAAAATATTTTAGGAGTATAGAGACATATATTGATTGCTGAGTTGGATCAAATGCAGGGAGAAAAGGTTATAGTATCAAATGGCCAATTCTTCAGATTCCAACTCATTTCATCTTGTTCAAAGTTTGATGAGTTCTCCCTTTCCATCTCTAGTAAGTTCAAGTTTTATTTATATTTTGACTATATATTTGAATTTATGTTACTTATCCATGTGAATATGGATATAAATGTATTCTATATTGCAGAATCCCGATTCAATATCAAGTTCAGATGCACAAGATATTCCACTAGTTTCAAAACGTTGTAAGCTCTTATCAGGAGCAAGATACTGCAAGCAATTGGTAGATGAAAATGGGAAGCCACTTTACCCCACCAATTCTAACGTGCCATATTCAAGCCACACTCCTCTATAATAGATGGTAATTCGTCGTGAGCTGAATCTCTTTTATGACACCCCAATAGTATGTGGTTTCTCAAAATGTTGAGGGTTAAAGGAGAACCCTCAGTGTTTCATACTCACCCATTACACCAATGATCGATTACCAATTTTGATGGTATAATACCCCTTACCGTAGTAAAAAATACAATAGGTGATCTAGAAAAGATGTGTAGGAACACTTCCCTATGATCATTTTTGGAAAATTTGGGAGCTAAAACAACTATGTCTTGTCCTAAATTGAAAAACCCCTATGCTTATGTTCAGTCAACTGAAATTTCTAGTGATCCAAGGTATGATATGAATGCCACCGAACACATCTCTACTAGAATATCGAAAAAGTTGCATGAGTTGAGGAAAAAACTATCCAAGTACACACTAAGGTTTGTCCAATTGTTGGAGGGTAGTGATGGTTTCTCCCTTCCTATGAATTTGTAAAGTAAAGATAAAACTTCTTACAACCACGCTTTGTATGGTGCTTGGCCATCTTCTCTACTTGTGCCTGATATTGGAACCGAATTCTCATTTTGTGGTAATCATTTTATGATTTCCAAGTCTAATATAGATGCTGCAAATCTTGGGTTGTTTATCCTTTCACATGTACTCATTCCTCCAAAACAGTCAGTAACACTTATGCCATTTTGCAGTCCTATGTATTGTTGGTCATGTTGAGAATTGGTTTTCATTGATGTCAACTAATGTCAAAGAGGATGTCAACTGATTCATACTAATTCATTGATATCAATTGATGTCAAAGTGGATACAACATTCCTACAGAAGTGTGAATGAGTATATCCAGAAGTGTATCTAGTCTGATGATGTGTGTCCAATGATACATGATAAGTTTGAAGAAGTACATAAGGAAGGTACATCATGCAGATCCAACTCAAAGAAAAACAGAAGTAATGTATCCTACTGCATGTGGTCCATGTGCATATATCGAGTCCACCAAGTCATACTCTCTCATGGTAGAAATCAAAGGACTAGTTGGACAATGGTACATGTGCTCAAGCAGCCAAGGAGTTGGTTGAGAAAATGGTACAAGTATGAAAACATGTTGAAATAAGACTCTAATATGTGCAAGTGTTGCTTGGTAAAAGGTTGGAAGTGCACAACCTACAACCAATGGTCGGATAGTCCTGAAAGCGTGCAAGTACAACCAATTAGTAGATGATTCAGTTAGTGTAACTTGCACAAGTTCCTAGAAGGGTACAACAATTGAATACCATCTATGAGAAAATTCCACAGCGGATGGTACAGCAGGTGCGCATGTCCCACAAGTGATGACAAGGAAAACTTCAAATTCCCACCAAGTAGAAGATGGAGTATGCGCAGAATCCGCAAAGTGTTAATACATCAAGTGTGCATTAACCACAAGTGATGAAGTGGAAAGGGTCAAAGTACCACCAAGTATAAGTTGGAGTATGCGTATATTCCACAAAGCATCAATACCACAAAGGAACAATACCCACAAGGGATGGTACAACAAGCACAAAAGACTCATCAAGATGAAGACTAAGGATATGCACATACCTCAAAGCAATGGTACATCAAGGGCGCAAAGGTACATCACCAAGGTGTAAAGTCCCACTAAGTTGTGGACCATGAAGGAGCTTGACATATAATAGATGAAACATCAACAGAGAAGAAGATGACACGTGGCATATGCACAATCCGTGAAGTATGGAAGAAGGGATGCCACAACCAAATTTTGAACATACAATCCGTGCAGGCATGTATAAATAGAGATGCAAGTTGGAGATTTGAAGTAAGCTTGATGGAAAGAGCATAAGATCTTTAAGAGAAAGTTTCAGTTTGATTTTTGGGGCATCAAAGGGATCATGGACAGAACAGTGTGATCTAGTGAGGAGCCGAATGTGCACATGTAGCAGAATGAATTTTTGACGGTGCGTAGAATGATACTGTAGATATGTGACGGATGCGCAAGTACTGAAAGGAAGAAATAGTGAAGTATGTGCAAGTTCTTGATGTTTCGAAGGACAACATTACAGTCAACATGTTGATATTAACATATGTACTAAATACAGAAGTGCAGAGACATAACTGAAGTATATCAAACAATGCGTAGATGTCTACCTGGTGCATATAATCAAAAGTGAAAGTGTGTGAAGTTGAGAACTCCATCTGATGCACAAAACGACATAGCAGAAGCAGAATCCGGCAATCACATCATGATGCAGATGATCTGATACAAGTGCATTAAACGGAATGAACGAATCATTTGATGCACAGGACGTAACATATTGTCTAAGAGATTGTAGCACTTAAACAGAATGGACACATCAGTAAGTGCGCAGTTCCATCTGTTACTAGTGCATTATTTCATAACAACAAACTATCAATTGAAAGCACAGTATCAATTGGTTATTGCAATCATGCAGGGCAGTGACATAGATTGCAGTATTAGTGAGCCCACAATACACGAATATAGACATTAGCATAAATTTGATTTGAGAATAATGAGAAGTAAAGTTATGTATGCAACACAGTGAAAGAGAATTGACTGCATACGAAGGTAGCACGCAACAAAACTATTATCAGAAGATCGGAAGAGTGCATGAAGTTGAATTTCAATAAGACAGAAACATACATTGGACATCATGGCAGTCGAACGGGTAAAGGAGATAGGTAGTTCGAGCTTCTATCAGGTTAGTTCTTGGAAAACAACAAGGAGACATGGGGTCGTAGCCTCCTTCCAGTAGGTGCTGGAGAAACATAGGGAGTTGTAGCTTCCTTCAGGTTGGAGCCTGTAAAATTATGGGGTTGATGCCTCCTTCCAGTTGGTGTTAATAAACATAGGAAGTTGGTGATTCCTGTTACACCTAAAATATTACCACTATTAGATTCAGTGTATACATCCCTAAAGTCCATTAGCTAATTCATTTGCCTGGAAGGGACATCATTGTGCTTATGCTAGGTTTTGAGAGGTTGTCGCAGGCTGCACTCATGCAACCTACGACGTCGCACCTTGCTCCATTACAGGGTGCGATGAAGTCAGTTAAATGGAAAAAATAGCTTCTTCGAGCTCATTCTCGAAGGTTGCTGACTTGGATCCCTATCCCTAACCTGTTGGGGGAGCTGGCCTTCGGTTCCTAACCTCTTGGAAGGATCCCCTATCTCTCTCCTACCATATCTCAACCTACCCTATCCATATCCTATCCACTTAGTCCTATATAAGTGAAGCTATACCCCTCTCCAAAGGAAGGAAGTCTATAGTGTCTACATGCTGGTGAAATCATCTTTGAGAGATCTCTACTCATCTGTTCTGAGACTCGTACTTCCTTGGGAGGATATGGAAAATGGCTTGGACTGAGAAGGGCTGCAACATTAAGCCTTGGTTGCAGTTCTATGTCTCTACTATGTATTTCCCTATTTATAGTAATACAAATGCTTGCCACCAATATTGTTAATGTGTGATGATATTGAGTAGTTTACCTACTTAACTGTTTATTTAGATCTCTTATTGTATAGATGCTCTTTACTCGTTTTGTGTTGTTTTTTGTGTCTTAACAGGTCTTGCAACTGAGATCTGACGACCGCTGGACGTGGACCAACATTCAGGAGAAAGGATTGTGAAGTAAAAGGTAAGACATCTAGCACTTGATCCTTAAGTAGATCTAGGAAATCCATTTGTAGTTTGCTCTATTTTTTCTAGACTCACATTGAGCTAGGGAGATCTAGCTTGCGTCCGCTCAAGTGGATTGTCCGTCAAACAATGACGGCGGAGGGGGGCCACCACCTTATGGTCATGGGCCACCTTATTATGGTAATGGACCGCCTTACTATGGCTGCGGACCTCCATTTGATCCAGGTGGCACATACCCCTATGTCCAGTTTCCTCCTGGTACACCTTATGGTTAATCAATGCAAGATCCTTATACACCTTATCCGTACTATCAGTACTCGCAGCCTAATCTGCAGCTGCTCTTTTTGGCTACTTTGGACCTACCTGACCTGTCTCGTTTGACCAACGACCCTATTTACCACGGAGCTAATTGGCCACCTATTCCGGTGAAACTTCCGTCTGATATCTCGAAATTTGATGGCAAGCCAGATGAGGATCCTAAAAATCACTTGATGACATACCATTTATGGTGTTCATCTAACTCCCTGATTGACGACTTGATCCGTCTTCGGTTATTTCAAAGGACTCTTACCGGTTTGGCTGCAAGTGGTACATTGAGTTACCACCACATTCTTTTCCTGATTTTGGTTCTCTTGCTATGAACTTTTTGACTCACTTCCAGCTACCTATACGGTATGAAACTGGTATAGAGCTTTTAACCTCGCTCCATCAAAATACCACCACTCATATATTTGATCATATACATGAGTGGCGGAGGAGATGACGTCTCATTAAGGCTCCTATTCCAAATCAACTCCTAGTGGATTGGTTTACGAAGTCTCTCCAACCCACCATAACACGAGATGTTGCCATGGGAGGTGTCGTCACTGAAGAACAAGCCATCGCACATGCCCATTTGCTAGACTTAGTCTATGCTCAGTCTGGCACATTGTTTGATATCCTTCCTGACGCACCCTGCAACACTTATGACCCAGCAAAACCACCCAAGGGACTCTAAACCGATGGCATCATTGGATCCCTTACCACCCAGCCGTCTTCTCAAACCGTTGGTTCGTCGAAACCCCAGGGTTCTTCCCCATCACCAACACAGGCTAGTCACGACACCACCAAATCACCCACTCCTGCTGTCACCGAAGAAGTGAATTCGGTTCCATCAGCTTCACCTCAAAACTCTGGTGGTAAGAAGAAGAACAAGGGGAAACCTAACAAATCTTCCACTTAGCAGGAACAAAGGAGCACCCCTGATGATACCAAACAGAAAAGGAAGTTAAAGTATCCTTGTCTATTATGTGGTGATGAACATTTCTATAAGGAGTGCCCCCATAGAGACAAACTTCAAAAGTTTCTTAAGGGAAAACCCACACCCACAGTTCTCAACGATCCTTTCCCTACTCAAAATCAGCAGTCGATCGCTCACACTTCTTCTTCCCAAGGAGAAGCACCCAACACCGCACATGTTCTCATGGTGCGAAATGAGACCATCAACTTGAACACCCGTTCTCGTTCGTATGACTCTGTTATAGCTAAAGAACCTGTTGGAAGTAATAATGAAAAAGATTCCACCTCGATGCATGAAGTCACCGTACCAACGACTCCTCTCACCATAGAGAATCCCTCTCTAGAGTCAGTATTGTGTCCACCCAAGAGCATGATTAGAAAATTGGTTTTCAATCCTAATGCTCGGGCTGCTCAAAGATACAACATTGTAGAGGACCTAGCACAAGCTCCTTGCACTATGTCGACGCTAGAATTTTTGCAAAACTGTCTTAATCAGTGCAAAACTCTCATCCCTGCCATCGGTGTAGTTGACCCGGATTCATCGAATACCATTATGTTCTGGCTGGAATACTTCAAATCGAGGCTCTCCCATCAACTGGAATTTCAAGTTGCCACAAACATCGCTGGGAAGACGATCCATCGTTCTATTTTGGATGAAGGCGCCTCCACTTCAATCATGTCGATCTCATGTTGGAGAGCCATTGGCTCTCCCAAGTTGAACCGTTCTCCTACCAATTTGAGAGCATTTGACGGACGTGGCTTTCAACCTCATGGGCTGTTACAAGCTTTACCTGTCGATTTGGGGGGCAAGACCACAACCAATAATGTGGAAGTAGTCGCTGCTCCATTAGATTACAACATTCTGCTTGGTCGTAATTGGTTTTATGCCATGACCGCGGTTGCCTCATCGGTCTTCCGCATAGTGCAATTCCCCCATCAAGGCCAAATTGTCACAGTCAACCAATTGGATTTCTGCACACCTGACACCACTTCTCACCCAGGCGATAACGTTCCTTCCATTGGACAATCTATGCAGAAGTATGAGAGTGTGGGGGTTGGCCTACTTAAGGATTCATCCCTTATGGGAATTTTTCTTAGTCCGGATCCCCCCAACCATGTTTCCACGGTAAACATGATCTCCTCGCAGACTTTGTTCATTCCCAACTCCACTGATTCATGGCTTAGACCTGATGAAGCCACCACACACCTGATTGGAGACATTATGCGTTTGTCACCCGTCGAACTTATGTACTAGGCTATCCAGTCAGCCCTATAGGATCACTTAGACGTGACCTCCACCTCTAGTTCTCTGCAGCGGACATCATCTAATCCCTTCCTACAGAATTTTCATTCTGATGAGTCCATTATGGAAATCATGAGTGCGGATGATCCTCCGTGGGAATACCTCCATCATCGTTCTTCTTCCCTTCCTATTTTGGCTACTGTAGAGAACAACATCGCACCATCTCTACATCGGATTTCCTTTCTAGCTCTCAGTCTTTGATACTCGCATGTCAAATGAATTCTAAAGGCAACTTAGACAACATTGAGCCTACCACTTTGATTGACATCTCGGTTAAACCTAGTGTAGTGGAACACATTCAGTTAGGCCAGAAGTGTTCCCCTGAAGAATTCATTACTGCTACGGCCTTATTCAAGCGATTTCGAGACGTATTCACTTGGACCTACGAGGATATTCCTGGGATAGACCCCTCCATTGTTTTGCATGAGATCAAAACCTATCCCGACATCAAACCTGTCCGCCAAAAGTTGCGACCAGTACACCCCCGAAAGACTGCGGCAATCAAGGCAGAAATTGAGAAACTCTTGAAGGCCGGCTTCATTTACCCTGTCCCATTGACAGAGTGGGTCTCCAACGTCATCCCTGTTACTTAAAAATAGGGTACTATTCACATCTGTGTCGATTATTGGGATCTCAACAAAGCTTGTCCCAAGGACAACTACCCGACTCCCTTTATCGGCCAGATTATCAACAATTGTGCCAAAAGCGTCATCTTTTCATTTATGGATGGTTTTTCTGGGTGCAACCAGATTGAGATTCACCCCGCCGACCAACACAAGACTGATTTCATCTGTCCTTGGGGAACGTTTGCATACCGCAAACTTTCGTTTGGCCTTAAAAACGCTGGTGCCACATTCCAGCGGGCCATGTCGTACGCTTTCCACGATGTGAAGGACTTTGTGGAACCTTACTTGGATGATCTCCCTGCCCATTCGAAGCAACGTGAGTTCCACTTCGATCATTTGACGGTTGTTTTCCTCAGATGCAGGCGGTACAATATCCCTCTGAATCCTCGTAAGTGTATTTTTTGTGTCGAGTCTAGACACCTCCTAGGGTTTATTGTCTCGAAAGATGGGATTCGCATTGATCCCTCGAAAGTGGAAGCCATCGTCGCTCTTCCACCTCCAACCAATATTACAGAACTTCAGAGTCTGCAAGGACGAGCGACTTATTTACGGTGCTTCGTTTGTAATTTTGTGCTAAAGACGCAGGGTTACATGAGATTGATGAAGAAAGACGTCCCGTTCATTTGGGACGACCGCACTCAACAATATTTCGATAGTTTGAAGCATGCCATCATGCATGCCCCCGTGCTCCAACCGCCGAATTACTATTGAGATTACATTTTATATCTCGCTGCTTTCGACACCAATATCGCCATGGTTTTGGTTTAGGAAGACCAGGACACCCAGGAACATGTGATATATTATGCCAACAAAGGTCTCATTGACACCGAAACCCAGTATTCACATGTTGAAAAACTCTCTCTCGCGGTCGTCGTAGCCGTGCAGAAGTTCCAACACTATATTTTGCTCCGCACCACCACCATCATTTCCAATTCCAACCCCATGTACCACGTTCTGACATGTCAGGTGCTTGGGGGCAAGTATTCACGCTGGATCGTGATACTGCAATAATTTGATCTTCTTTTCGAAAAGGCCAAGTCTAAAAAGTCATTGGTGTTTGCCAAGCTCATCTGCGACCTCCACCGCACTGATGAAGAGTCTGAGCCTAATGACTCCTTTCCGGATGAGTCATTGTTTCTTATTAGTACGTTTGACCCATGGTATGGAGATATTACATTGTATCTTCAAACCCAACGTTTCAGTCCTCAACTATCTCGTGACGACTGTCGTCGCATACGCCACCATGCAAAGTATTACTTAATCATCAGTGATACCTTGTACCGTCGGGGTGTCAATTCCATTCTCCGACGTTGTCTCACTCATGATGAGGCTAAACACGTTCTAAATGACTGTCATGCTGGGGCGTGTGGCAGTCACCTCTCTGGGATGGCTACATCCTAGAATATTTTGCGCGTAGGATATTATTGGCCTACTGTCTTCAAAGAATGTATTGAGGCCGTCAAAAAATGTCCTCCATGTCAACACTTTCATACGAAAAAGAGCACCCACCCCGCCCCGTTATACCCGGTTATTGTCGTTGGCCCCTTCGCTAAATGGGGCATAGATTTCATGCATTGTAATCCTACCTTGGCCGGGGGGCATAGTTACGTCATTGTAGCTATGGACTACTTTACAAAGTGGGCCGAGGCAATGCCTACATACATGAACGACGACAAGACAGCCGCACTCTTCATGTTCAATCATGTAATAGCACGGTTTGGAGTTCCTCAAGTGATAGTTACCGACCATGGTTCTCACTTTATGAACCACATGGTTGATGAGTTGAGCGATAGATTGGGTTTTCGCCATGAAAACTCAACACCATACTACCCACAGTCGAATGGACAGGTCGAGGCCATCAACAAGGTCTTGAAAACTATGGTCCAATGAATAGTAAGTACGCATAAGTCCAACTGGCATAATATGCTCTTCTCTACACTTTGGGCTTATAGGAATTCTGTTAAAACCGCCACTGGATTTACTCCTTTCCAACTAGTGTATGGATTGGAGGTAGTCCTCCCTATAGAGTGTGAGATTCTGTCTCTCAAGCTCGCCATCGAACTTCTCCCAAATACTACTGCCAAGGAAGAATGTTTCCTCTACCTAGCTAAACTCGACGAAACTCATCGAGATGCCGCTCTTGCCAACGAGGCTTATAAGAAATGCATCAAAGCGCAGTACAACAAGTCAGTAGAACCACGCACTTACAGCAAAGGATATTTTGTCCTTACATACAATCAAAAACATGATAAGCTGGCGCAGGCAAGTTTGATTCCATGTGGCATTGACCTTACATAGTAAGACGCGTTTTAGAGAAGGGAGCTTATGAGCTTGAAGGCTATGAAGGGATATCTTTGGGTGAGCCTCACAACGGGCTCTACCTGAAGAGGTACTATGATTGAGTCTTTCATGTATGAGTACTTTTGTATATAATGTACATGGCGTGCATGTGTGTTTTCTGTGTGATGTGACGCTTTGATTTCTTGCGTGTTTAGGTCTTGTTTCGTTTCTTATACCATGTTCTGTCTGTGTGTGTAGATGGCAACTTGTTATGGATTCGTGGACGACACCATTCAGCATACCCGCAACCTTGCTTCGACAACCTGGGTTCTCTATTTACCTATGGGTGAGCTTATCAGCTCAGGGGGAATGTGTCTAGGTTTCGCAACCAACAATGCTGTAGAATATCAAGCAGTCATTGGAACCCTAACTAACGCCATTTCTTTGGGTATGGACCATGTTGTCATCCATTTGGACTCTCAACTAATGGTCTCTCATCTTAAATGAGTTTACGCCATCCGCGACCCCTTTTTACTTCGTCTATATCGACGAGTCCGTCTTCTAGAAAGGTCCTTCGAGTCCATTCAGTACCTGCACATTCCACAAGACGTTAACACAATTGCTGACTCTATGGCCAACTTCATCTTAGATTGGTACATTGCACACACATAAGCATATTCATGAACTGTTAAAAGTAGACATAACATGTAATTAATTCATTTTATAAGCAAACACATAAGCAAGACCACATCATTCACTCATTTGAAACACATAATGTATAAATCGTCGGAATATCTGTATATATATATAATCTCAAAAGGTAGTGCTGGTACAAAAGTCTGAAGCACGATAGCTTTCAGTGAGTCTCTACAAAATCTGAAGCCTTGTAGCTTTCAGTAGTACAAAAAATATGAGGCCTCTAAACTCTCAGTACACACACAGTAACAACATATGGCTTATCACCTAGCCCGTACAGCCCTAGGAGGTCTAGCAGCTCTAGCCTGCTGAGTCTGGAAACAGTCGACTGCTCTCGCAACCCTGCGAAGCAGCGTGTTGAAGCGCGTAGTAGCTCCAACCGTGTGTACCTGCATGGGCCATGGCACCTCATCTACCGTTGGCTCAGGAACATCTAGTGTCAGCCGGAACCACAACTACTCCCTCTCCTCTCTCTCTCCTAGCAAGAAGAGAGGTCCCCACTGGTCGTACAGGGCCCACATCTGCACACACATGTTGTTCACCTGTTAGCACTATATCAAAAAAATCATAAACGCACAAAACTCTAAAAAGTACAAGGGTCATCTGTTCTTACCGAGGTCTCCCCATGCTTCTCCCTTTGGCAGTGGCAAGTCCGGGTCATCTCTAAAGTCCGTACCACTGTATGGGAAGTCCTCCACCATTAGTAATTGGCCCTCCAGCCAAGTGAAGAACTCAGGAGGGTATCCAATAATGGGGCCCCCACCATGTCAAGCCATCACATCGGTCCACCTAGCCATGTGAAGATCTCTAGGATCCCTATCCTCCAATGGTACGTGAGGACGCAAAAGGGGAACCCGTTCCAGTAAGAACAAGATCACTATCGATCCATAGCCAAGCTGTTTGAGTTCTCCCTGCCGACACTTTGTCAGTTGAGCTCGCATGTTTACGATGACTCCCTTGCACTAGTTAAAGATCTTCGAAGACATATAATCCTTCGCATAAAGCATTTGTGCCCTGGTGGCTAAGTGAGGAGCTTGGCTCCCCGCCATCCTTGTAATGGTGAATAGTATGGCATGTAATGGATGTTCCCATACATCTTTAATGGGAATCTTCCCACTAGATGCACGGGTGTTGGGACTGCAATGTTGTCGAATCATATCATCCACGGTCTGATCACTCCCGCATGATCCAGTAAGTAGCACAATGTCCCCCCTTCGGGACAATCCGGTCAGAAAGTATGTCCTCAACATCTATGATAAGCTCGTGCTCATCGATCACGAAGTATTGCTAGGCCGCATCCCAGCATCGGAGCATATGAGTCAATAGTGGGATTTGGGATCTCATCCCCTCGATGCAAAAGAACTTGAGGAGCCCACAATTCCTCAATGCTTGTATGCATTCTGGATCATTTGTAGCATGCATGTCATCTATTGCATGCTCCCTTTCTCGCCATTCCAAAACCATTTTGGATGCTTGGAACCTGTCAATAGGAGAATTTTAACAATGTTAGAACTTGCTTCAACCACTGAAAATCCTTCTTTTGAGCTTGGCTTGAGTTTGGGGATGGACGTTGCCGTCGTCGCACCCCGTTTTTACAAACAGAGCGATGTCATCGTAGTCCAGCTGTGATATCATAGCGACGACTCAGTCTCGTCGTAGTTCTCGAAAGGGCAAGCTGCGACGAGCCGAGGGCGCAATAGCCCTTCCCAAATCAAGCTAAAACCCAAAAAAATGACTGAAATTAAAAAATGTAAACCACTACAATCATGTTGGATTAAGTTTAGGGTTACCTGTTCCTGACGGCAAGTGAAATGGCTGCTCGTAGCTCCCGAAATCGATGAGTAAATATTTGGCTCCAAATGACACTAATCCTCCCAAATTTGGCAAATAGAACAATGGTGACTATGTTTGGTTTTTATTTCTATTTATAAACAAAATGGAATATTCCTTTTTCAAATATTTGATGTCGTTATGCCATTTGCTATAGTTTGGATCAATTTTATTATATTTGAACATTCGGTTGACTATTTGACCTAGTTTCCGAGTGTGCAGGAGTTTTGAAGTGTCTTTCTACGCCATTTTCGTATTGGAACGGTCATCTCAGGTATGAACACCCCTTGTGTATTTTGTTGTTTATCTTTTCATTTCATTAGATTATAATTATTTAATGATTATGAGCTTACTCTTTGTTCTTTCTCGTGCTCCTGAAACTATGAGAATACGTTACCGAGTTACGATTTATCACTTTTCCGGGCTCGTTAAACTCCTAGGGAAAAGGAACCCCCCAGAGTCTATCTTTAAGCTCTTTTCAGGCTCTCGAAATACGAAAAGATTGCCAAGCGAACTTGTCGCGTTCACGCTTGTAAAAGAATTTGAATGGTCGTCTTCCTAGTGATAGTTTACCCCCTTTTTTGGACCAGGGGGCACTAGTTACAAAAAAGGTATACTCCAGCCAATCATGACTGGAAGAGTCTTCTCCCGCATTGTTTTAACCTTTTTCGGGTGATGAGACTAACTTTACGAAAAAGGACCATTGGAGTCTTCTTTAGTTCTTTTCAGACTCTCTAAACATGAAATGACGACTAATTTTACCTTCTATGGACTCATTAAATTCTTACATTGAAGGGCCTGCCATGGGACGAACCCCTCCTATCCCAGGTTCGAAAAATATTTGCGATTGGACTCATCTATGAGATGAGCTATATCGAGCATCTGGCTACCCTCATCACGCTTGTAAAAAACACATGAGGCACTCATCGTTCATGATGGGGAAAAAGGAAATATTTTGTA
Organism: Larix kaempferi; assembly: GCA_027924585.1. NCBI lineage: Eukaryota > Viridiplantae > Streptophyta > Pinopsida > Pinales > Pinaceae > Larix > Larix kaempferi. The sequence continues at coordinate 2,595,304 of BSBM01001242.1, read as the reverse complement.
TTACACCTTTATCAGTGGCAGTACCTAGTCGTTCTTGAACATGGCACTCATCTGCATTTGCATACAGCACTTGGATCATCTATTTGTCCTCAAGTTCCGCTTACTTCCTGAGTCTTGTTACTTCTTTGAGTCATTCAAAGAAATATTTCATCATCAGTTGCATTAGGAATTTGTGTCATACTCGTCATGTCAATACTGCCAAGTCATGCCATGCTCATGTTCAAGAATACTTTCACTATTCATCTCTTTGCAGTCAGTACGCCTTCAATCATGTCAGTCTACTCTGAGTCAGTCTTGCATATTATTGTACCATCCGATCCACTCTACACATCTTTTGTCGTGTTTCGTGTCGATGATGGGGGATTCATCATGGCCCTCCTTCAACGGATTCATCCTTGTCGAATTCAACACATCATCCAAGGATTGAGTCTAGAAACCAACCAAGGACCTTGGCCCTGCATTCCTCAATGGTAGGTTATCTCTCTTTCGGCATGAGTTTACATCATGGACTCTTGATCGAAAGATTTCATCTTGCGTTGACTTCAACTCATTTATTCACGCTTGATGATATGTATTGTGATACATTGGGGATCATTGGCATTAATGGTGATTTCCCTCGCACTTGTTAACGGTATACATCAATGGTCGGTAATCAAGTGGTTTCTACCATGTTCGACGTCAAGACATTTCTAATCACATGGATAGATTCGTATCATTACGGGTTCAGCTTGAAGACCCTAGGGAGTCATGTTTTACCCAGGTCGCGATGGAGTTTGTATTGATTCATATTACATGGATCCACATTTGTATTGGTCGTGGTTGTGTCACCATCTCATCATGGATCTACGCTTGTGTCCAGTAGCCATGATTGTGTTCAGTCGGTCATTACTACCATGGATCTGCATTGTATTGGTCGGCAGCCATGTTGTACATCATATGAGATTGTCAGTTTAGAGTCAGTTGTACTGCAGTAGCGTCCTTCATCCGACAAGTCCATTTTGCCATTCTTTCTGTCAAAGCATTTCACCTATCCAATCTTCAAACAGGTTCATGCTTTGGGGGGCATTCTGTTACACCTAAAATCTTACCACTATTAGATTTAGTGTATACATCCCTGAAGTCCATTGGCTAAGTCATTTTCCTAAAAAGGACATCATTGTGCTTCTGCTAGGTTTTGAGAGGTCGTCGCAGGCTGCACTCATGCAACCTGCGACGTTGCACCTTGCTCCTTTACAGGGTGCGACGAAGTCAGTTAAATGGAAAAAATAGCTTCTTCGAGCTCATTCTCGAAGGTTGTTGACTTGGATCCCTATCCCTGACCTGTTGGAAGAGCTGTCCTTCAGTTCCTAACCTCTTGGAAGGATCCCCTATCTCTCTCCTACCCTATCCATATCTTATCCACTTAGTCCTATATAAGTGAAGCTATACCCCTCTCCAAAGGGAGGAAGTCTATAGTGTCTACATGCTGGTGGAATCATCTTTGAGAAATCTCTACTCATCTATTGGGAGACTCATACTTCCTTGGGAGGATATGGAAAATGGCTTGGATGGAGAAGGGCCACAACGTTAAGCCTTGGTTGTAGTTCTATGTCTCTACTATGTATTTCCCTATTTACAGTAATACAAATGCTTTCCATCAATATTGTTAATGTGTGATGATATTGAGTAGTTTACCTGCTTAATTGTTTACTTAGATCTCTTATTGTATAGATGCTCTTTACTCGATTTGTTTTGTTCTTTGTGTCTTAACGGGTCTTGCAGCTGAGATCTGATGACCGCTATATGTGGAGCAACATTCAGGAGAAAGGATTGCGAAGTAAAAGGTAAGACATCTAGCACTTGATCCTTAAATAGATCTAGGAAATCCATTTGTTCTAGACTCACATTGAGTTAGGGAGATCCAGCTCGCGTCTGCTCGAGTGGATTGTCCGTCAAACAATTCCTTGAATGTATTCTTTCTCATTATGAAGAAGCATTCTGTGGTTTTCTCCCATTTCGGTTTCCACATAAAAATCATGTGCGTTATGTGTTGCTTGTGTTGGTGCATATATGTGTGGATGTTTATTTGTTGATGCATAACTGAAGATAAAGATTAATTAAAGGCTAATCTGTTAAAGAAAGTAAAAACTACTGATAACTACACTAATACTGATTCACCCCCCCCTATCAGTATTAAATCGGTTCCAATAGGTCATATTACTTGAATATTGTTAAATATAAGCATAGCATTTCCATGTATAGTATGTGCATGAATGGTTATGTTTCTGGGAACTTTAACAGCAAGATCCTATTATATATAGATGGTCATCCATGCACTCATGGGAGCATTGTACGGTTCATAAATAGTTCTAGGTGATCTTTATTTTCTACAAATTGTTCATTTGAGGAACACTTCAATGACCAGGAGTTCTTTATGAAAAGGAAAGCTTCCAGATTTGTTGTTGTGCATGCAATACGTAGTTTGTATCCTGGAGACGATTTGTTAATAAAATATAAATTTCATAGACCACCAACCACTCATCAAAGATGCCTTGCATTGGGATTACCCTTAGACGTACCCTTGGGGCATAAGACAAAAAAACATTGATTAATTGTATTTGTTAATTTTCAATGGGATTCATGTTAATGTATTGCTCAGTTTGAAATTTTGTTTTATAAATTGTGTGTTTTATGGCCGAAATAGGGGATCTTATCTAAACTCCTCATGTGATTCATCATACACTCAAGGATGTTTGATCACACCATTATCATATGCGTAATTGTTACACCGAAATCTCATACACATACTCATGAATTGCACTACATGTACTGCTATCCTTGGATACAACGCTCTTCTTCGATTAATTCTATTTGTCAATTTTCAATGGGATTCATGTTAATGTATTGCTCATTTTGAAATTATGTTTTATAAATTGTTAATTTAATTTATAAAGTGTTTGCTATATGGCTAAAGTAGGGGACTATTGGAAATGATTCTCATGCTTATGTAAAATAATTATACTGGCCAAAATAATTCTTGTGCTTCTGTAATAATTCTTTTGTACAAAGTTGTGCCAAACCAATTGCATTGTGCTTACTAACATCATCGATGTAATGTTCAATATTTTTGAAATCAGGATTCTGATGATGAGCTACCTCTCTACCATCTTCCATTGCACACCAGTACAATTTCATCTCGAGAGAAGGCTTAAAAAAGAGTGCAACTTGGAGAGGAATCGTACCAATCATGGTTGAATCAACCACCTATTCAATGTCCACATGTCCAGATTCACTAATTAGGAATGCCTATAGTAATAGTAGTTCTTCACATGTTGGAAATGGAGGAAATGAAGTAGAGGTTGGTATGAATGAGTTATTATGACAAACATGTTTCATGGATGCAATGTTGTTACATGTACATTCTAGGACAATGAGCTAGGAGATGATTCTCATATCATTGAAGCCTTCTTTGAAAAACTTAAATCGACTTCAACACCCCTCTCTTTGGACCTAGATCGTCAAAGTCTACATAGTTGGGGACAATAATGTTACTATACAACTTGAAGGAAAAGTATGGCATGTCAAACGCATGTTTATCGAAACTTTTGAGGTAACTGACCATCAAGTACCTTATATTTTGAGGCATCTTGTCACACAATGAACATAAAAAATGGTCAAATTTATGAACGTTAAATGACATTGAACATTTATATTTCCCAATAACTACAGGTTATTCAAAGATAAGGTACTTCCGAGTGATAATGTCTTTCCCAACAGCTATGAAGAGGCAAAACAAATGTTGAAAATGTTGGGTGTCAAGTACATATCATATCATGTGTGTCCCAATGATTGTATTCTATATAGAGGCGAATATGCAGACGATGAGGTGTGTCCAAAATGTGGGCATCATATGTACCAAAAATAAAAAATAAAAAAGGCTAAAGAACATGGTCCTCCTTATAATATATTAAGGCACATGCCTATAATCCTAAGGATTTGAAGGCTCTTTCATTGTAAAGAATTAGCTATGATGCGGGGATGGAATGCCTCGCACTGAAGTGAGGAAGGAGTTATGCGAATACCAATAGATTCAATAGCCATGAAGAATATATAGGATACATGGCCCAATGAATTAAAGGATGAAATACAGAGCCTTCAATTGAGCATAGCCATTGATGGTGTCAACCCATTTTCCCTCCCAAACACCTACTATACTATCTAACCTGTAGTAGTGATCAATAAAATACCCCCCCATGGTTTTCCATGAAGAATGAACATCTTATGTCATCTATTATAGTCCCCGGTAAAATACAAGCGAAAGTTTCATGCTCTTTTTGCAAATTTGTTGCATAACATTTGGTATCAAAGCTCTTTCCTTGGGTTTGGGTGCTTCAAAACTATTCATTTCGGAATATTTTCTATACAAGTTTTTTTACAAGGTTTCAAAGATTGAGGCTTGGAACCCATCTAGGAAACAGGACAAACTATCTTTGATATAATTTTTAGATCTTGAAACCTTACATATTCATATTTATTTGCATTTGAAGTTAGGGTTTTTTACTAGTCCAAAAACTAGTCGCAAACAAGGGTGCTACGTAAAATTGTTATATCTAGGGCATGCAAGATCCAAATTGAGTGATACCTATTGAATCAAAAATAAGATAGACCAAGGTATAAGTGGTAACATTTTCAGACTCGAATCTGAAATATTGGACATGTGGAAGTCTGTACAAGTTCGCTCTTCTGAATGGACCGAAAATAACAAGCGTTGGGAGATTTGCAATATCTTTTGACTGGCCTATCAGAATTAGGTCAGACCTGTGGAATTATAGATATGATATATCATGATACGTCATGAAGGATTTTTAGACTCGGAGGGTCCGAAATTGCATATATATCTCAGTTTGAATGTCGGTTAGAAACACAGTTTTCAAATTAGGGTTGATTAAGGTATGCCATTTTAAATTAGAATAATTTTTAGTATAAGGATATATTGGAGGTGAAACCTATGGTGTGATATCTATTTATATTGTTCAAAATTCCGCCCAGGTTAGTGTAAAAAATAACACTCCACTCAAACCACCTGAGGACTCATCCCATACGTACGATGAAATGGAAGACCTATCTTTTCAAATGTCCAAGCTGGAGGAAAATATGAAAGGGTATGTGAAAACGGTCGATTAACTTAATCTATAGGAGAATTTGATGGGACATATGGATGAAAATATCAAAAACATTACTACGCTCATCCAAAATTCAAAGGATACTCTCCCTATAGGTGATGATGTGTTCCAAGGTACTTAAGAGGACAAGGATAATAAGCATTCCCATAATGGAAGTTATCGGGGATTGTCACCAAGAGGTACCCAACTTTCCAATATTGACATGAGAAAGTTTGATGGAAATGATCCAATAACATGGATATTCCAGATGGAGAAATTCTTTGATCTGCACCAAGTGCCAACTTTGCGAAAGGTAACTATTGCATCAATATATTTATAGCCTGATCAATTTGTATGGTACTAATGGCTTTGTGACCGAAAAAATGACTCTATTATATCTTGTTCCATATTCACAAAATAATTAATTCCACATTATGGGGGTATTAATAGCAACACCTTCTTTAGCCAGTTAATAAATCTTAAGCAAAAAGGTCCAGTTATAGAGCACATCAAGCAATTTCAGAAGTTAATTCTTCGAGTGAAGAACATTTCAAAAGATAATTTTTTGGATCTCTTTATTGGAACCTTGAAGGATAACATTCAACATGAGGTGTGTCTCTTTGAACCACCATCCTTAGAGAAGGCTTTCATAGTGGCAAGGAAGGTTGAAAGTAAAAATATGACAATGGATACTAGAAAGACCAGCTCCAACACATATAGAGAGAATAATGTTTCTTTCTTCTAACCCACCTCTAAGGTTGACACCTCAGCAGCTAGATGAAAGAAGAGCAAAAGGCCTATGCTTTAATTGCGATAACAAATATAGTAAGGGACATAAGTGTGGTGAGAAGAAATTATTTTACATATATTGTGAAGAGGAAGAACCAAAAGAATAAGAACCACCTCCAGATGAAGAAATATAAGATATTATTTCATAAGAGATTACTCCCACCGTATCATGTCATGCATTGGTTGGAATTAGCACTCCTCAAACTCTCAAGATCGAAGGATTTATCAAAAAGAAAAAGGTAATAGTGTTGATTAATTCTGGTAGTACTCATAATATCATTCACTATAAATTAGCAAAAGTTCTCGTTTGCTTTGTATATCCTTTCAAGTAATTATTGCAAATGGAGGAACTATCAATTTCTCAGGAAAATGCCATAATATCAATCTTACTATGGGGGGAATATGTATTGAATAGTCTAATGATTGTTATTCCAATGGGTAGTGTTGATGTTGTCTTAGGATTTCAATGGTTACAATCATTGGGAACTGTGGCTTTTAATTTTTAGAAGCTTTTCATGAAATTTTTATGGGAAGGAAAGGAATATGAGTTAAAAGGTATCACAAGGAAACCAAGCAAGGTGATAAGCTCTAATGTTATAACAAATTTGATAAAAAAGGGACATCAAGGTGTAATTGCACAATTATGTTCATTAGATTTTCAAACATCTAAGCCTCCTATTTCCCCAGATCTACAAAGGGTCATTAATAAGCATTCAAAGGTATTTGAAGATATTTCGAAATTTCTTCCAATTATTCGAGATTTTTATCATGTTATTCACTTAATTCCAGGAAGTGCTCCTCCTAACATTAGACCTTACAGATACCCCTATGGCCAGAAGAATGATTTTGAGCGTATGGTTGAAGAAATGTTAGAGGCTGGCATAATTAGTCTTAGCCAAAGTTCTTACTCTGCACCAGTGGTAATGGTACACAAGCGAGATCGATAATGGTGTATGTGTCCATATTATAAAGAGCTCAACAAGATCACCATTAAAGATAATATTCCCATTCATGTCATTGATGAATTGTTAGATGAATTACATGGAGCAATTTTCTTCACAAAGTTGGAACTTCGTTCTAGGTATCATCATATTAGAATGAAGGATGAAGACATCCAAAAAAAAACATTCAGAACTCATGAAGGTCATTATGAATTTATGGTCATGAAATTTGGTCTCAAGAATGTACCTTCCACATTTCAAGTTTTGATGAATTCCATTTTCAAGCCTTTTCTTAGAAAAATCCTGCTAGTATTCTTTCATGATATAGTAATCTATAGCAAGTATGGGAAGAACATGTTCAACATGTTGACAGGGTACTACAACTACTAAAGGGGAACAACTATATGCAAAACCTTCCAAATGTTTCTTTGGGGTGAAGCAGGTAGAGTATATGGGGTCATATTGTATCTCATGAAGGTGTCAAGGTATACCCTAACAAAATTAAATCCATGATAGATTGGTCGATTCCCAAAACCCTGAAGAATATTCGAGGATTCTTAGGTCTAACAGGGTATTACCCGCAAGCTTCTTCAGAACTATGGAAGAATAGCAATGCCTCTAACAACATTATTGAAGAAAGATGCATTTTCTTGGAATCCAGAAGCAACTCAAGCTTTTGAACAACTTAAACAGGAAATGTGCAAAGCTCCTATTTTGGCCACACCAGACTTCACAAAAACCTTTATTGTGGAATGTGATGCTTCAGTAAATGGAATTGGTGTTGTTCTAATGCAAGAAGGACACCCACTTTCTTTCACAAGTCATCCAATCAAGGGAAAGAACTTACAGAATCCCATTTATGAGAAGGAAATGTTAGCAATACTACATGCTCTTGAGAAATGGTGTCCTTACCTAATAGGTAGGCACTTCAAGGTCAAAATAGATCATGATAGTCTTAAATACTTCCTGGAATAGAGACTATCTTCGGAAGAGAAACAAAAATGGGTAACCAAGGTGTTGGAATATGACTTTGAAATCATCTATCGAAAAGGGAAACATAATGTGGTGGCATATGTGCTCTCCAGAAAAGATGAAGATGTTGGGGCATTACTTTGTGTAATTTCCAAAATGACCTATCTATGTGTACGCTCATTCAAAAGCTACAGAACGATCCCAATGTATTAGATACTTTTGTGTGGAAAAATGATTCACTATGGTATAAAGGACCACTTATATTTATGCAAAAACTCCCAACTCAAACAAAAGGTCCTCTCAATATTACACACCTCTCATATAGGTGGGCACTCCCGGATTCCTGAAAACTTACCATAGGGTCAAGAAGGAATTTTTTGGGAAGGTATTAAATCTTATGTTCAAAGGTTCGTGTAACACACCCAAAATCCTCGATGTGATTTTGAGGAAATGGGGAGTAAATTTTTTCCTTTGCATCATTCAACAGACAATTGCATTAGTCGTTATAATCATTAATCATCATAGTTAAATATTCCTCATTGAATTTCATATAGACCCATTTAAATTGAGATTCATTAAACTTAATCATTGCTTATAAGACTATATGATTATCCAATAATGCCTATGAAAACATGACACTCCAAGTCCATCAAGAACATGATATCAATCTCTAGGGAAACATAGAAATGACATCTATGTAAGTACAACATTCACATTAATGATATCTAATAATTACATCATACTCTTCTTAATAAATCTATGATTATTAATGCATCTTTCCTACATACTATGCGATATTAGTTAAGGAGTTAAGAACAACATTACTCATTATTAGCATAAACCAATTATTTTAGTCGCCTATCAATATGCATGATCGATGTCCTAGAATATGCATGCACCACAATTATTTTGATCACATAATAGTCTTACAATAACAATGGACCAATCTTTATACGATGGGCTATATCAACTACTCCTGCTCAAATATAACATTGACCATTTCAAAGTATTACTCCTTTTAACATATATACATTTCTTATACATGGAATACTACACATACTATCATTATGTTGGTGACATTAATCAACCGAATATAAATGTACAACTTTTATAAAGTAAATCAAACTCAATATCACTATGCTAATCTCATAAGCCAATTAAATACACATGTGATCCCATTTATTATTGCAATCAATATTTCATAACATCTATACATACGAATGGAATCAATTAAGAAGGCAACTCATGATGAATGTATATATATTCATAAACTTGACATCTTCTAAAACATTACAACAATGAAGAATGTATAGAAATTTATGCAACATAATCCTCAATCCTGATATGAACATGTCATTATAAAACTTTTACCTTATGTCATAATAATAAAAAATACAACAGTGAGGAATACTTATTTGAGTAAAGTAGGATAAAGCGAGTGCGGACATGACTTTCCACCCAACCATAGGTTCTCTATCCAGCGTATTTTTCCCTCCGAGAGACCATCCCCAAGTTGGGAAATGAATCCACTAGAGTTGAGGATCACTCCGAGAGTCCTCCCACCCTCTTGTAAGTAAAAAAATTCATCCTTATATGCCTTACTTAAGTGTTTAATTATTTTATTTATAATAATACGAAAATGTTGGGGGTTGTGCCCCACCCCAAGAAACTCCTTGGTACTACAAGGCTTGAAGCTAAGGTTTTCGCCCCTTCCCTATCTATTTTCCAATAAATAAAAAGATAATATATATAAATCAATCCTAAAATGGAGCTAAGGACCACAACCTTCTCTAACTCTCCATTGTATAAATTATGTAATAAAATTTATATATTTCAATTTCAACTCTGAATAGAGATGGGGTGGCTGTGACCTTCTAAGGTTGCGGCCTCTCTATTACGCACAGAGGTATAAAACAATATATATAAAACACAGACTACTAGATCTGCAAATATCACCCGATAATTAATATACCATACTAAGTTAAACGAGAAGTCTAGTACCTTATTGGTGAGATCGCCTTACCAAACTCATCTCGCGGACATAAGTATAAGGAACGGGTCAGATATATCCTAATTGGAAGTCTCCCAGCTACTTTTGGCATCAAAATAACTGTAGCACAAAGATCAATTACAAACTTGGGGTCAATTTCCCCAATGGGAAAACGCCCAGCTCACTTACACAGTAAGCAACATGATAGGGATTGAACCCTTCGAAGGAATCCCCCAAATTTTTCTCATTTAAGCACAATATACACTACAGTAAAAGATTTAGCATGGATCAAATCTCAAGAGTGATATAGTCCACCCTCTTCTCACTTAATAAAATGTACACTATAGTAAAATATTTGGCATGGATTGAATCTAAAGAGTGAGATCGTCCACCCTTTTCTCAAGTGTTACACATAGTGGTTATCATAAATGGAGATCACCCTCCTCAAGTAAGTGGAACTCACAGCTATAATACATAATTCAAGGGAAGATCGTCTCTCAACTAAAACATAGCACAACACTTAAAAATTTATGCAACATCATATACAAGCCTCGACTCTCAAAATAGAATTCCCACATACTAAAGGTATAGAGCTTTTCTCAACGTAATCGCCCATCAATACACTAAATTTAACTATACAGATAAAATAAAATTAGGGCATGCAATGGAAGATCACCCTCACACATAAAACCAATGACGTTATATAAACTAATATCCTGAGCATTCAAAATAAAAATGACCATCATTTTGAAATCAAACCAATGTCAACTCAACGAAGGAATATAAACCCACCTAAAATGGGCAGAACACCCTTCATTTACACGGCAACAAAATCAAACCAAAGGAAATCACATGGGCCATGTGACTAAAATGAATATCACCCTCCCCTTATTTACCATGAGAGCGCAGCTATGAGAAGGCCGCCCAACCTCCCCTTCCTCCAATCATGGGCTCGGCTCACCTTAAAGAGGCCGCCCATCTCAAAGAGAATCCCCCAATTAAAAGAAAACTCAAACCATTAAAAGAATAATTGAAAATAAAGAAAAAAAAGGGAAAGAGCTGCTTATTTTTCTCCCCTTCTATGGAGACCGCACCCCCTTTAAATTATTGAGTTGCTGAAAAAAAAAAAGCTAGCGATTTCCCCAAAGGGCTCCGATTAAACCCTAAAAGAGCCCCCCCAATATCCATCCACACACAATGGATAAATAAATTCCTGAAATAAACTCGAGTAGGTCTCCACCGAGAGACTCCTCTCATATTAATACACCATGTTCTCTCCATCGAACTCACCGTGAAACCATAGAAAGCTTGAGTGCTTTCTTCATGGAGAGACAACGTAAGATAAGATAAGATTTGAATTGTTGAAGAATAGCCATTATAAATTGACATTATATAAAATATTGTAGACTTATCATGGGATAAGATATTATAGTTTATGAGAAAATTATAATGATATTGTGTATGGTTGATCTAATAAAAAGATGAGTAGTTATATTCGGGTTGAATAAAAAAATGAGTAGATATATTCCAGATGAGTAAACATAATGATAGTATGTGTGTTGTACCAATGTTGTATTTCATGTGAAGGAGTTGTGTGCGGATTAAAAGGAAATAGTACCTTGAAATAATCAAGCTATATTAGAAGTTGAGTATATTATGTACAACCTATTATGATGATTTCACGATTTAAATTCTTAGCTAATCTAGCACGGTGTGGCCATAAAGAAAATTGAGTGATATCAAATGTATGGAACATCATATAAATCAGATTTCTTTGGGATTAGTAAGTTATTGAGAAAACCTTAATGAATTAGTATAGTTCTTCCTCCTATGAGCAATGAACCTATGAAGGTGTTATCTTATATTTTCCTTGAGGGTTGACTTGCAAAGTACTCATCCTTTATATTAGTTTATTGACGAACTTTGGTTCATAGTTTATGAAAAAGAACAATAAATGTTATGTACTAACATTGCAAGACTATGTCCATGGTTCACGACCAATGAAAATAATAATAAAAAAGAATGATATTAGAATTAAATCACTCACAAGTGAGTGATGAATTTTAAACATTTTATTATATTTTGGTTGTAGGAGTGTATGGAAACTAAAAACCATGTTTAGAAAAGGATTTCCTAAAAAATTTGAATGTATCACACTAACAATTGGCTTTTGGTAGATTGGCAATAGCTACGTGATTGTTTACAACAAGAGCATTATAAATGATTGTGCATAAAATATGGTGATTTTATTGCAAGGGTTTAATTAAAGATCAAACTTAAAGACTAATGTATAGTGATAGTTAAATCACTAAAACATATGAAATGTTTATGAGTAATCGCTGATCAATAAACAAGTGAACCTATTATTGATGAATGGATGATGAAATGTGGTGACTAACTATTCTATCTATAAAGATGTAATAGATTCAGAGGACTTGGCAATGACAATGAAGCCACAATGAGAACCAAGTTGTCGCAAATAGTCAAATGTTGTGAATGACAGAAAACAGGGACCAGAAATAATATGATCATTATTAATGAATCATAAAACGGAGAAAGACAATATCAAAAAGGCAAAACACCAAGTGGAGAAATTGATGATCTAGCTCTACTATGCTAAAATAATTTCTTGGACTCAAAAGCTTAAATCCCGTAAGACCACACGTAAATTGGTGACAGATCTCAGGGAGAGTTATGTGTCTAGCAAAGTGTTGCTGAAGTCCCAAATCTCAAGGGAAAGTTATATGTTCAACAAGTGTTGTTGAAGTCTTTCATCTCCATGATGTAACATTGGAACATACGGTAAGAGATGCCAAGTAAATCGGCCATTAGCTTCACTAATGTTTAAGTAGTATGTATGCAAATCATACTATAAGTAATGCAAAATTCATCCAAAGATGAGGATGAATGCCAAGTTGAGGTTTATCGCATGAAAAATACATGATATAATACTACTAACCTGTGAATGAAGGGAATGTCTATCACAAGTTAAGGACTAGATAAGAGTCTGAGAATTGGAAGTGAAGGATATCCTCCAAAAGATAAGTAAACATTTTCTTCACGTATGCATTCTTTTGATTTATATTGAAAAATAATCATGTATTATGTTGTCTTATGGTGATAAGAACATAAATTTCAGTGAAAAAAAACTAGGAGAATGTCCATGAATGGAAACAACATTATGATGCAAAAGGACTTATTGATTATGTTTTGATTTAAATTGAAAATAATGGTGTTATGTTATGCTAAAAACTATTGCAAGACCTTGTATGGGTTGTGTAAAGTGCAGGCTATGAGATGAAGTGGAGCAATAATGACATGCAGGGAGTGTAGAAGCTTAAAGACTATTAAAAGTTGAAGACAAAGAAATAAAATATTTCCAACACCGAGAATGGTGTTACTTTTAAGGGGGGGAGGATGTAACATCCATCTTTTCCCTATTCTTTTGTCACTGAAAATGTAACTATGTACTTGTTTCTAGTGAGGATCTCAAGGCCAAGTCCCCACCAGTAAACATTGTAAGTATTTTTATTTATACCTAAGTTGTAATTTTGAATATTTTAGACTTAAAAGACAGAGGACATGATGAAACTTAAACGATGAGGGGCAATGAATCCACTAGAAGGGCAAGTGAAAGACTAATGTGAAGCCTTGGGAACCAATTGAAGAAGGTGTCATCTTTGCACGTATGATTCTAGAAGGTTAATTTAACTACAAAAAAATTAACATAATTATGTTAGGTGATCAAGCGAAAACAAGCCATTCATTACTAATTAATAAACTTAATCAAGTGGAAAAATATACCTATATTCTATATGATGAGAGGAAGGAAAATTCCTTGCTAGGATCCCTAAACAACTTAGTACCTAAAAAGAATTATCAATTCCATTAATCGCCTTTTAAGTATAAAGGCCAAATGAAATTCTTTTCATATGGAAAAAAGAAATTAAATATAAAATACCTTATATATATATATCATTATGAAAGGAAACAATAAATCCTTTAAGTCTGGAATGGAGACATTTCGTTAGTCCCTCACTAGCCACTCATGATGCAATATCATATATTTTTAGAGTTTCCCATTTGTACAAGGGGGATCATATATAAAGATAGATCTAAATATTTTATTAAAAAAAGGGCAAAAAGGAACCTTAGCAAAAAATATAGTGCATATTATATTGGAGTGTCATGTTTTCATAGGCATGATTGGATAATCATATAATCTTATAAGCAATGATTAAGTTTAATGAATCTCAATTTAAATGGGTCTATATGAAATTCAATGAGGAATATTTAACTATGATGATTAATGATTATAATGGCTAACACAATTGTCTGTTGAATGATGCAAAGGAAAAAAATTTACTCCCCATTTCCTCAAAATCACATCGAGGATTTTAGGTGTGTTACAGTTTGTGGCCAAATATTTGGTTTGCCAACAAAAATAAGGGTGAAAAATTTAAGACCTCGGGACTTCTACAACCATTAGACATACCTTGTCAGTGCTGGAGGAAGTCTCCCATGGATTTTATCACGGTTCTACCCAAATCAAAACGAAAGAATGTTATTAAGGTGGTTGTTGATAGACTCACAAAGTATGCACATTTTTGTGCACTCTCTCGCCCTTTTAATGCAAGTACAGTAGATATAATCTTTATGGAAACTGTTCAGAAGTTACATGGAAATCCGAATATTATTATAAGTGATAGAGATCCAATTTTCACTGGAAAATTTTGGACTAGATTATTTTCTTGTTTGGGTACCCAATTGACTCACAGTTCATCTTATCACCCTCAATCTGATTGGAAAACTGAGATAGTGAACAAGTGTTTTGAAGACTATCTTCGTTGCTTTGCATCTAATAAACAAACACAGTGGATGAAATGGTTGTATTTGGCATAATGGTGGTACAATAATTCCTTCCATACATCATAAAAAATGTCTTCATTTATTGTACTTTATGGGTACCATCCTCCCTCTATCGCATCTCCCTTAAAAGGAAAATATAAAGTTCAATTCGTGGAAGCTCACATAGAGAACCAGAAAGAAGTTCTCCGGATACTTAAGGACAACTTGGCTATGTCAAAAAATAGGATGAAACAACAAGCTGATCAACATCACAGTGAAAGGAGTTTCAAAGAAGGGGATTGGGTATTTCTGAGGCTACAATCTTAGAAGCAGATGTCTCTCAAGCAACTAAATAAGGAAAATAAATTAGCACCCAAGTATTATGGTCCTTATAAAGTGTTGTAGAAGATTGTAGTATCAGCTACAAATTGGAGCTCCCTTCATCTTCAAGAGTACATCCAATTTTCCATGTTTCTTGATTAAAGAAGGTAATAGGAGACAAGATCCCAATTCAAACAATCTTGTGGGAGCTTGATGAAGAAGAAAAATTCATGTTGGAACCTGAACAAATCACTGAAACAAGGACCAAACAGCTATGAAATCGGGCTATTACTGAGTACCTCATCAAGTGGAAGAACTTACCAGTTGAAGATTCAACATGGGAAGATGAGCCCTTCATACCAAGGCATCCACAACTAATCGAGCATTGAGGACAACAGTTTTCTTAAGGGGAGGAGCATGTTAATCCCTAAATGTGGGCACATTTCCCCCTATATTGTGGTGCATTACATTAGTTTTGATGTTGGCTTTGGGTCCATTAGTGGTAATTTTCATTAGTATGGTTATATTAGTTACTTCAGCTTGGTTCAGTTAGTTGGAATTGTACTTATTAGTCTCCTATATATAGGAAGTATACTTGTCAAATCCCAAATTTTTCGAAAATTTAAAATTTTTAAGATAGCAGATAATGTTAGTAAATGCGATCATTTAACTGTTTTGATTAGATTAAATGGACATAAATGTGTATGAAGTATCTGTATTGTACTTAAATTTAAATATGGTTTTTATTTAGAGTTACTGATTGTTTTTTCTGTTTTTCAACCGCAAGGGGGAATTGTCATAGCAGACTGGGCTTACTTAGCTTTCAAGCTAATGCATTCAAATGTCTTTCTCTTACAGATATACAGGTAAGGTACGAGTCGCTGCAATTAATTTTTAAAGCATAAAAATCGTTTAGCTGTACCAAGTCATTCAGAAAAAGTCTAAACATGCTAGACAGATCATCATGTGTTTAAAGGTAGCATTCATCCTATAATCTCTGCAGGATCTTACGGTTACCGAATTAGAAATTACTTAGAGGTTATGAATGATATGTTTCTTGTGAACAGAAGAATTAAATAGCTCTATGAAGTAGTTGTGCTCTGATATTATTACTGAATTACAAGAAGTATTTCATTGCTAGCTTTGTACATCACAACTGGTTACCCAACACCAAATGACAATCATTACTCATCCATTGTTACTGTTTTATTTACAACTACCCATATACAAGATCTGGAATGTTCATCGTATAAGTTGCTTATTTCTAGCATTGTGATATTCTATCAGTTACTTGTCTTCTCATGATATCCTTAGGGGTTCGATTTGATTGCATCGATACTACGGTTAGTAAATATAAGGATCATACTACAGCTATCTCCAAGACGCTAATGAATGCCAATCACTTCTTCTACGTCTAGAATAATATATGACTGAGTTTCGATCAATGTTCATAATACGTGAATTAATGAGTCAAGGTTTACTCTATACAATGAGTGATTCTTAAGATATTTATCCAAATGTTTCGATGGCTTAAGGAATGTCATAAAAACTATGTTATTTCAACTTTTATGGTTAACCATGCAAATAACCCTAATTCTCATGCTATATATTTAATTAGCAAAAATGTTGGATAATTCATTGGAGTCTTGAACCCTAATGACTATTGCATGATTCTAATGTTTGCATGGCAGGTATTACTATTCACTATATAAGTTTGATAGCTTTGTTTTCATTACGAATAGTGGCAAGTTTCAAATAGTATCACGACCATGGAAGAACATCCATGCTATGATTTTGGGTGACCTTTGTAATGATTTTAATTGTCCCACAAAATAATTGGGAATCATGTTGTAAACTATTGAACCTCGACCCACTTTGCATGAAATATTTAAGCTGTTACGTGCTTAAATGAGAGCCAAGTGCTGAAGATATTTAAGTGTTGACTCAACCCTAAACCAGGCATTTTTCCTTTGCCTTCGAGCTTGGTCCTTATGTAGAAACCCTCCTGTCCGAATCCGAACCCTACTGAAATGTTAAGAGCACAACTTTTCTGCAACTTTGAATCCTTCGTGCTTGTTCACCTCATTGCAAGAGAGTTATTGTGTTTTGTTAAAGGCGACTGTAGTTGGTTACAATCCTAGGGTTTTATCCCTTTCATGTAAAAATTTAAACCTGTCTTTGCGTTGCCATACTCTCGGCTTGGTCCTGATGAAGCTTTCAATGTGGTAGCTGTCTTATTTCTGCCAGCTCGTGGCATTTGTTGACGAGGATGGGGTTCTTACACTTACCTTGCTTACGGTTAACGTGCTGAATACAGTGTTAAAACTGCTTCCCGAAAGTGGTAAGTTACAGGACTTCGCCATTATCATTATAGTTAAATATTTGGATTTTATATAATTGCATTTATTAACTAGTACCAAAAATGTTAATGCAGGACCTGGCTGCTCACGATGAGGTACCGGGCACTCCCCTCAATCGGTTGGCTTCTCCGGGTAAGCCTGGTCGATAGCCATGGCATTCCTCCTTGCTGGTTGTAGATCTTAGGGATTGTCTTGCATGAAGTGATATAAGGATTATGACAGCTTTGTTATGTGTTTTAATGAAAGGTTATGGGCTTAGATCCCGGGTTGTAAAGAATGTTACGGCCATGGTTCAATTTGTATTTCTAGTTTTATTTTTGTGTTGAAAACTCCTGTAGATGTAATACTGTGTAAAAACATAAAGCTAGAAAAGAAGACTCTGGAGCTGGCCTGTAGATGACATTATGGCCTTGAAATTTTTAATACAGGGCTCTAACAATTGCACTCAGGGTTTGTTAATACGTTTTTGATATAAGAATTTCCTGTATATACGAGTTTTGTTGAAAAGTACTTTGTTGCTAAACCCTTACATTAAGTCAGGGTTTCCACTCCAGGTTTTGATAAACGAACCTTGTAAGGTTTCTCCTGTATAATTGAATTGGTGTTTAACGCGTATGTTTGTAATTTCTAAGCTTTTATAAATGCTTATATTAGGTATTTAAGCTACTGCCGTAGGTGAATTTCGTTGTCTGCAACCCTTGTGTTTATTTTATTAAAAAAGCAAATGCTGAAAGGATAGGGTTCCACATGACCCCCACAGTCGTGGATGGTTTAGTTATTTAATTTATTGTTGTGATTATAACTCCGTCGGGAATTTAGAGTTAAGTTAAAGTTAATATATAAATAATAAGAACTCGATACTGAGTTGGAATAAGGATTTGTTGTTTCGGTGGTTTGTATAGACTATTAAAAACACTTGTACATTGAACCTGAGTTACGGCCGCAGTTAATATTGTTGTCTTAAATTCTAGAAATTTCTTATTTCGACAAACTGAAAAGGTGGGGTTCGGTTCGAGCTCCATAGTCAATATTTTATTTAGTTTTCTTACTCTGCTATTACGATTTGGACTCTGTGGAAAACTGGAAGTTTTAAGGGAAGATAGTACGGTTCTGATAAGCTCGATGTCGCGCTAGCTAAGGTCCTGTTACTTCCTTTTTTTTGTTGAAACCATGACTGGTTTATAAACTGTTAATGCATACGGTGTGATGAATTTCTATTTCTTTATTATCAATGTTTTCTATTAAGAAAAAGGCTGCAGCCATAAATGAAATTGATGCCTTAAGTATTTAATTTGCTAGGAATATCTAGAAAGATAGGGTTTTGAATCGTTATTTATGATTTGTTTAAATATTTATTATGTCAATAGGAAAAGAATGACTCTGTCGATACTGTGAATCAAGTGAAGAGTATAACTAGAAGTTTTAAACTCGATAAAGAGCTAACAATCCTGTTCTGTTAAATCTAAAACGATTCTGTTGGTACAAGAAAGTTAAAGGGAAAATAATACTGTACTGTTCGAGTTTACTATTGTTCCTATTATTGTTTGTTTATTTTCTTATAATGTACAGAGTACTATTACTTTATAAATGAACCCTACTTTTCTATTCAACAAATATAATTAAGTAGGTTATAAATATAACTATAACTATTACATACAGTATTAATATCTACTGAATAATTTGTAGAAACATTAATGGTAATATAACAGAAATATTACAACATACTGACGATACAGAAAAACACAGTAGCTCTTAGAATCTTATGACTGATATTCTAAGATATTAAATCCACCAAACTAATTAATTACTCCTCAGACATGTAAATAAAACACAACACACATTCATTCATCTCTAGTAAACATAAAGAGGCAAAATGACAAAACCTGTTGAGCTGTGGACAACAACAACAATGGGAGGCTGTTCCTCCCTTCCAACTCCTGGAGAGTGCCCAAACAGCACTTCTCAGGACCCCCGAGCTTGCTCTGGTCTCCCTGGCTGGAACTAGGTGCAGAAAAACAATTCACTCAGCCAAAACAGCTAAACTGGAACCAAGTTGCTGCAGCATCCCACTCAAACAATTTTCCTTACTGTCTTTCCCTCTTCCTTAATGGGATTCCTGAATAGCATTCACCTGAATGTATTCTCCCTCCTGAACTATCTGAACCCCCAGCTCAGTTCATTGAGTACTATTTAAAAGATTGCCTAGGTCTTAGTTGGGTTAACTGTCATTAATGAGCCACCTGCTCAGATTCCACTTTCTTGGGGAATCATGACCCCAAAATATAGGGAAGTTGCCACCTGCAACTTAGGAAGTGTTTGAGGATGCTACCACTTGTCTTTTGCCTTTCCACCTAGTTCCATCCACCAGTTAGACCAGTAACCTCTTTTTAACAGCTCTCCCATGCTGTTGTCTCCATAATTTATTTATTAATAATAAAATATTCAGAATTACATTCCATTTCTAGTGACTCTGCTGAGTCATCAATTTCTACTAAGCATTAAATTTAACATAATGTCTTAGGAATATGATAAAATAATTACATTATTTTCACAAAATTGGGGTATGTGACATACACATCCCCTTAAAATGTAACATCGTCCTCGATGTTACTTATTCCTCATCCTCAGCCACCTGCTGGAATAGATTTGGGTATGCTTCCCACATCTTACTTTCCAGTTCCCAGGTAGCTTCTTCAGGACTAAGGTGCTTCCATTGCACCTTCAGCTGTCCAATTGTGCGGTTCCGCAGAGTAATTTCCCTCCTCTCGAGGATACAATCCGGTTCCACCAGAACTTCCCCTTCTGGTTCTACCTGTACAATGTTCCAATCAATAACATGAGTAGCAATCATGAACATACTTTTTCAGAACAGAAATATGAAAAACATTGTGTACTTTTAAATTAGGTGGTAATGCTAGCTGATAAGCAACTTGACCAATTTTAGATAAAATTTCAAACGGACCACAGTAACGTGGCGCTAATTTTGCACAACTCCCCAGTCTTAGGGAGCTCATCTTTGGTCTTACCTTGATGAACACATGTTCACCTACCTGGAACTCTTTAGGAGTTCTTTTCAAATCTGCTTCACTCTTTTGCCGATCCTGGGCAATCTTCAAATTTACCTGCACTTGTTTCACAATCTGTTCCATCTCTTTTAATAAATCAGGTCCTAACACTAATCTATCTACTGGATTACTCCAAGAGATAGGAGTGTTACATTTACGTCCATACAAAATTTCAAAAGGACTAAACTTAGCTGACGATTGATAGTTGTTATTGTATGCAAATTCTCCTAAATGTAAATAATCTTCCCACTTCCCTGGTTGATCTTTAACATACATCCTTAGTAGATCTTCTAATACCTGATTAACTCTTTCAGTTTGTCCGTCTGTCTGAGGATGGAAAGAAGTGCTGAAATTCAGAGTTGTGTTTAATCCTTTAAACAAAGATTTCCAGAAATTCCCTGTGAATTTCGGATCCCTGTCTGAAATAATAACTTTTGGGACACCATGTAACCGAAAAATATGTTTCAAAAATATATCAGCTATGTTTGCAGCCTTGTAAGTGGTTTTAACAGGAATAAAGTGTGCTGATTTACTTAATTTATCTACTACCACCATAATTGAATCATTCTGATGCTGATTTTTGGGTAATCCTGTAATGAAATCTAAGCTGATTATTTCCCACTTCCAACTAGGGATAGACAAAGGTTGCAATAACCCAGCTGGATGCTGATGTTCTGTTTTTACCTTTTGACAATCTAAACATCTAGCTATATACTCAGTTGTTTCAGATTTCATATTAGGCCAAAAATAATCTTTTCTCAACATGGTGACAGTTTTCTGGTAGCCTGGATGCCCTGAGTAAGGGGTTTTATGCACTTCATCCAGAATTAGTAATTTAACCTTGGATACATTAGGCACATACAGTCTGTCCTTAAACAATAAAAATCCATCTTTGTTTAGGCTGTAACCCTTTATTAAACTTTCTGTAGGTTCTTCTTTAGCTGTAGCTTGTAACTTTTGATAACTTTCATCTGATTTTATCCCTTCAGACAACTGTTCATTTAAATCAGAGGTATAAGTGCTGCTAGTTGATATAAAATTCAGCCTTGCATTTCTGCTCAAGGCATCAGCCACCTTATTTTCTTTTCCTTTTATGTGCTAAATTTCAAAATCGTATTCACTTAAGAAGGCCAACCATCTTGCTTGTCTTGCATTTAAATTAGGCTGATCTAAAAGGTATTTTAGACCCTTATTATCATTCATTAAAGTAAACTTTCTGCCTATTAAGTGATGTCACCACATCTTTAAGGCATGAATAACAGCCGCTAATTCTAATTCATAAGTGGCATAATTCTTTTCATGAATTTTCAGCTTCCTGGATTCATAGGCAATGACATGTCCATCCTGAGTCAACACTCCGCCTAGACCGTCATTACAAGCGTCTGTGCAAACCACGAAATCCTTATTAGGGTCCGCTATTCTTAGAATAGGCGCAGTTGTCAATAAAGTCTTTAGTTTCTTAAAGCTTTCATCACACTTCACGTTCCAATCAAACTTCTTGCCTTTCTTTTGCAACAAAGTGATTGGATTGGCTATTTTTGAAAAACCTTCAATGAATCTCCGGTAATAACCGGTAATTCCCATGAAGGACCTAACATCTGTTACGTCTTTTGGTACTGGCCAATCCTCAATTGCCCAGATCTTTTTAGGATCAACTGAAATCCTTTCCTTGGTGACTGCATGACCTAAGTACTGGATTTCATCTTTGAAGAAGTCACACTTACTGAACTTCGCAAAGAGCTGCTGCTCTCGTAGTTCTTGTAAGACTATCCGTAAGTGTTCTTTATGCTCCTCTTCATTCTTAGAATAAATTAAAATGTCATCGATGAATACGACAACAAATTTATCTAAGTATTTATGCATTATGTTATTCATTAGGCACATAAAGACGATTGGGGCGTTAGTAAGCCCAAATGGCATTACGACAAATTCATAATGTCCATACCTTGTTCTGAAAGCTGTTTTGAAAATGTCTTCTTCTTTAATCCTCACTTGATGATAACCCGACCTCAGGTCTATCTTAGAGAACACCGTAGCTCCACGTAGCTGATCAAACAGATCATCTATGCGAGGCAACGGATATCTGTTTTTAATTGTCATCTTGTTCAGTTGACGGTAATCTATGCAAAGTTGCATAGTTCCGTCCTTCTTTTTAACAAAAATTACTGGTGCTCCCCAAGGGGACACACTGGGTCGAATGTAGTTCTTATCTATTAACTCCTTTAACTGAGTTTTTAATTCGTTAAGCTCCAAAATATTCATACGATACGGAGCCTTTGAACTGGGTACAGCACCTGGTACCAGCTCAATTGTAAAATCCAGTTCTCTCTTGGGAGGTAATCCTGGGATTTCCTCCAGGAAAACATCAACAAATTCATTTACTAC
This sequence comes from Larix kaempferi, assembly GCA_027924585.1. Lineage (NCBI taxonomy): Eukaryota > Viridiplantae > Streptophyta > Pinopsida > Pinales > Pinaceae > Larix > Larix kaempferi. The sequence continues at coordinate 2,572,492 of BSBM01001242.1, read as the reverse complement.
AGGGATATCCTCTACTGTTATCTTGCTGATTTCATACTTATCTGCCTCATCTGTAATAGTTACAGCATAGGCTTTGCACCCTTTTCTGACTGCCCTTTTAAGTTGTAAAGCAGAAATCTGCCTGACTACTGTTTTCCTAGGAATACCCCTAACAGTTACAGGCTGTTCATTATTGTTTACACACCTAAAAGTTTTATCAAAACAGTTTAAAACTACCTTATGCTGTTCTAACCAATCCATACTGATAAGTATGTCATAAGAGCCAAGTGGCAAAACATTTAATTTAACAGTGGTCTTAAAATCATTCATATCTAGGACACATTCCTTAACATAACAGTTTACCTTCCTTTTTGCCCCAGTAGCTAGTTGTACGGACCAAGAATTATCAAACCTTTCAACAGTCAGATTACATTTTTCTACTAGCTGGGGTGAAATATAACTAAGACTAGCACCCGGATCTATTAAAATAGTTACAGGGATTTTGTTAATCATACCTCCTACTTCCACCATGGAAGTTTGATAGTCAGCTTGGCGGTTCTCCAATGTTGCATTGATTCAGGGCATAGTTCCTGCAAAGTCTCCAACACCCATTTCATCTTGTATAGTATGAATATTGTTGTTTGGCTTCTTCCGATTTGGGCAAACTGAAGCATAGTGTGGGCCATTGCACTCCCAGCACTTAACAGGTTCTTTTCGCTCAAAATTCTTAGTGTAGTTTCCATGATTGTTAGGAGCCTCATTGCTGCCCTTGAAATTGTTGGAATAATTTGCAGCTCCATTTTTGTTTCCCTGGAAGCTTTTACCATTAAAATGGTTTCCATTCTTGTTATTCTTGAAATTTTTCTGCGGTACAAACTCTTTTTTCCTGTACTCAAACTAATTACTATTCTTTTTAGCCTTCCAGTTAGCTATCCCTTCTTTCTTTTTATTCTGTTCAAAACAGAAATTGGCCTTTCACATAGCCTCTTCCAGAGTTTTGGGGTTATCATATTCAATTATGTCCTTGATATGACATGGCAGGCAGCTAAGAAACCGTTTTATTTTAGGTTTCTCTTCAACAAAATACGGCACATATCTTAACAGACTTAAGAACTTACTGTTTAAGTCCTTCATAGTCATAGATCCTAGCTTCAGTTCATAAAATTCCTTGGCCCTTTCTTCATAGTATTGTTCAGACAAATTTTTTTTTTTGAAGTACCTTTTAAAAGTACTCCAATTGACTTCTTTTTCTTTGATCCCCTTGACCCTTTTCAGGTCTTGCCACCATATGTCCGCCTTTCCAGAAAGGTTGTAGATGGCCATTCGTGCATTCAGCTGATTTGAATAGTTGTAAATTTGAAAATATTTTCTCATCCCGGATAACCAGGATTCTGCCTCTTCTCCTGTCTCAGATTCTCCATTGAAAGTTGGGGGTTTTATTTTCTTAAACTCCTCGGAAATCTCTTCATAAGGTCTGTACTTTTTCTTTCTGTTATGCAACTCAGCTTCACTGTTGTCACTAGTAGTACGATAGCTGTGTTGTTCCCTTCTTTCTTCAGATGATGAACTGCTGTCAGATTTAGCTGGTTTCATCCTTTTAGACCCTCTTTGATGACTAGCTTCTTCAGATCCAGCTCTTTTGCTTCTTCCTTCTGTCTGAAATTTTTCTATCAATAATTGATTTAGCTGCTCTTGAGTTTTCATTATCCTTCTTGACTGTTTCTATCTCCGTCTTTAAACCTTTTATGGTCTGCATCAGTTCTGAGGAGTGAGCAATTACCTCCTCTGTCACAGGTTCTCTCGACATCTGTCTTGTCGCAGTGTTTGGAGATCCTTCCTCAGCATATTCTCCTAGCTTTTCCATACCTACCTGTTAAATTCAGAAAAAAAGAACTTTTTCTGCTATGTTTTTATGAAACAGAAATACAAGTTAGTACTTTATATATATAAAATTTTCTTTCATGGTCACTGTTTTGCGGAAACTAGTTGAGTCACATCAAGGCCTAGTGTATGAACCATGCTCTGATACCACATGTCAAATCCCATATTTTCCTAAAAATTTAAAATTTTTAAGATAGCAGATAATGTTAGTAAATGCGATCATTTAACTGTTTTGATTAGATTAAATGGACATAACTGTGTATGAAGTATCTGTTTTGTACTTAAATTTAAATATGGTTTTTATTTAGAGTTACTGATTGTTTTTCTGTTTTTCAACCGCAAGGGGGAATTGTCATAGCAGACTAGGCTTACTTAGCTTTCGAGCTAATGCATTCAAATGTCTTTCTCTTACAGATATACAGGTAAGGTACGGGTCGCTGCAATTAATTTTTAAAGCATAAAAATCGTTTAGCTGTACCAAGTCATTCAGAAAAAGTCTAAACATGCTAGACAGATCATCATGTGTTTAAAGGTAGCATTCATCCTATAATCTCTGCAGGATCTTACTGTTACCGAATTAGAAATTACTTAGAGGTTATGACTGATATGTTTCTTGTGAACAGAAGAATTAAATAGCTCTATGAAGTAGTTGTGCTCTGATATTATTACTGAATTACAAGGAGTATTTCATTGCTAGCTTTGTACATTACAACTGGTTACCCAACACCAAATGACAATCATTACTCATCCATTGTTACTGTTTTATTTACAACTACCCATATACAAGATCTGGAATGTTCATCGTATAAGTTGCTTATTTCTAGCATTGTGATATTCTATCAGTTACTTGTCTTCTCATGATATCCTTAGGGGTTTGATTTGATTGCATCGATACTACAATTAATAAATATAAGGATCATACTAACAGCTATCTCCAAGACGCTAATGAATGCCAATCACTTCTTCTACGTCTAGAATAATATATGACTGAGTTTCGATCAATGTTCATAATACGTGGATTAATGAGTCAAGGTTTACTCTATACAATGAGTGATTCTTAAGATATTTATCCAAATGTTTCGATGGTTTAAGGAATGTCATAAAAACTATGTTATTTCAACTTTTATGGTTAACCATGCAAATAACCCTAATTCTCATGCTATAATATTTAATTAGCAAAAATGTTGGATAATTCATTGGAGTCTTGAACCCTAATGACTATTGCATGATTCTAATGTTTGCATGGCAGGTATTACTATTCACTATATAGGTTTGATAGCTTTGTTTTCGTTACGAATAGTGGCAAGTTTCAAATAGTATCATGACCATGGAAGAATATCCATGCTATGATTTTGGATGACCTTTGTAATGATTTTAATTGTCCCACAAAATAATTGGGAATCATGTTGTAAACTATTGAACCTCGACCCACTTTGCATGAAATATTTAAGCTGCTACGTGGTTAAATGAGAGCCAAGTGCTGAAGATATTTAAGTGTTGACTCAACCCTAAACTAGGCATTTTTCCTTTGCCTTCGAGCTTGGTCCTTCTGTAGAAACCCTCCTGTCCGAATCCGAACCCTACTGAAATGTTAAGAGCACAGCTTTTCTGCAACTTTGAATCCTTCGTGCTTGTTCACCTCATTGCAAGAGAGTTATTGTGTTTTGTAAAGGCGACTGTAGTTGGTTACAATCCTAGGGTTGTATCCCTTTCATGTCAAAATTTAAACCTGTCTTTGCGTTGCCATACTCTCGGCTTGGTCCTGATGAAGCTTTCAATGTGGTAGCTGTCTTATTTCTGCCAGCTCGTGGCATTTGTTGACGAGGATGGGGTTCTTACACTTACCTTGCTTACGGTTAACGTGTTGAATACAGTGTTAAAACTGCTTCCCGAAAGTGGTAAGTTACAGGACTTCGCCATTATCATTATAGTTAAAGATTTGGATTTTATATAATTGCGTTTATTAACTAGTACCAAAAATGTTAATGCAGGACCTGGCCGCTCACGATGAGGTACTGGGCACTCCCCTCAATCGGTTGGCTTCTCCGGGTAAGCCTGGTCGATAGCCATGGCATTCCTCCTTGCTGGTTGTAGATCTTAGGGTTTGTCTTGCATGAAGTGATATAAGGATTACGGTAGCTTTGTTATGTGTTTTAATGAAAGGTTATGGGCTTAGATCCCGGGTTGTAAAGAATGTTACGGCCATGGTTCAATTTGTATTTCTAGTTTTATTTTTGTGTTGAAAACTCCTGTAGATGTAATACTGTGTAAAAACATAAAGCTAGAAAAGAAGACTCTGGAGCCGGCCTGTAGATGACATTATGGCCTTGAAATTTTTAATACAGGGCTCTAACAATTGCACTCAGGGTTTGTTAATACGTTTTTGATATAAGAATTTCCTGTATATACGAGTTTTGTTGAAAAGTACTTTGTTGCTAAACCCTTACATTAAGTCAGGGTTTCCACTCCAGGTTTTGATAAACGAACCTTGTAAGGTTTCTCCTGTATAATTGAACTGGTGTTTAACGCATATGTTTGTAATTTCTAAGCTTTTATAAATGCTTATATTAGGTATTTAAGCTACTGCCGTAGGTGAATTTCGTTGTCTGCAACCCTTGTGTTTATTTTATTAAAAAAACAAATGCTGAAAGGATAGGGTTCCACATGACCCCCACAGTCGTGGATGGTTTAGTTATTTAATTTATTGCTATGATTATAACTCCGTCGGGAATTTAGAGTTAAGTTAAAGTTAATATATAAATAATAAGAACTCGATACTGAGTTGGAATAAGGATTTGTTGTTTCGGTGGTTTGTATAGACTATTTAAAACACTTATACAGTGAACCTGAGTTACGGCCGCAGTTAATATTGTTGTCTTAAATTCTAGAAATTTCTTATTTCGACAAACTGAAAAGGTGGGGTTCGGTTCAAGCTCCACAGTCAATATTTTATTTAGTTTTCTTACTCTGCTATTACGATTTGGACTCTGTGGAAAACTGGAAGTTTTAAGGGAAGATAGTACGGTTCTGATAAGCTCGATGTCGCGCTAGATAAGGTCCTGTTACTTCCTTTTTTTTGTTGAAACCATGACTGGTTTATAAACTGTTAATGCATACGGTGTGATGAATTTCTATTTCTTTATTATAAATTTTTTCTATTAAGAAAAAGGATGCGGCCATAAATGAAATTGATGCCTTAAGTATTTAATTTGCTAGGAATATCTAGAAAGATAGGGTTTTGAATCGTTATTTATGATTTGTTTAAATATTTATTATGTCAATAGGAAAAGAATGACTCTGTCGATATTGTGAATCAAGTGAAGAGTATAACTAGAAGTTTTAAACTCGATAAAGAGCTAACAATCCTGTTCTGTTAAATCTAAAACAATTCTGTTGGTACAAGAAAGTTAAAGGGAAAATAATACTGTACTGTTCGAGTTTACTATTGTTCCTATTATTGTTTGTTTATTTTCTTATAATGTACAGAGTACTATTACTTTATAAATGAACCCTACTTTTCTATTCAACAAATATAATTAAGTAGGTTATAAATATAACTATAACTATTACATACAGTATTAATATCTACTGAATAATTTGTAGAAACATTAATGGTAATATAACAGAAATATTACAACATATTGACGATACAGAAAAACACAGTAGCTCTTAGAATCTTATGACTGATATTCTAAGATATTAAATCCACCAAACTAATTAATTACTCCTCAGACATGTAAATAAAACACAACACACATTCATTCATCTCTAGTAAACATAAAGAGGCAAAATGACAGAACCTGTTGAGCTGTGGACAAAAACAGCAATGGGAGGCTGTTCCTCCCTACCAACTCCTAGAGAGTGCCCAAACATCACTTCTCAGGACCCCCGAGCTTGCTCTGGTCTCCCTGGCTGGAACTAGGTTCGGCAAAACAATTCACTCAGCCAAAACAGCTAAACTGGAACCAAGTTGCTGCAGCATCCCACTCAAACAATTTTCCTTACTGTCTTTCCCTCTTCCTCAATGGGATTCCTGAATAGCATTCACCTGAATGTATTCTCCCTCCTGAACTATCTGAACCCCCAGCTCAGTTCATTGAGTACTATTTAAAAGATTGCCTAGGTCTTAGTTGGGTTAACTATCATTAATGAGCCACCTGCTCAGATTCCACTTTCTTGGGGAATCATGACCCCAAAATATAGGGAAGTTGCCACCTGCAACTTAGGAAGTGTTTGAGGATGCTGCCACTTGTCTTTTGCCTTTCCACCTAGTTCCATCCACCAGTTAGACCAGTAACCTCTTTTTAACAGCTCTCCCATGCTATTGTCTCCATAATTTATTTATTAATAATAAAATATTCAGAATTACATTCCATTTCTAGTGACTCTGCTGAGTCATCAATTTCTACTAAGCATTAAATTTAACATAATGTCTTAGGAATATGATAAAATAATTACATTATTTTCACAAAATTGGGGTATGTGACAATACCTTTTCATTTGGAGTATCTTGTCTTGTCTTCTCTTATGTACATAGTACATTGTATAAGGAGGTTTCCCCCTCGAAGAGGCTTGTTATCCATCTATTTTCTCCATAAAGTCATGGAATAATCTTTCTAATCTATTTCTACTATTTTCATGCTCTTTTCGGAAATTTGTTGCATAACATATGTACTCTCCCATCATCCATTTGATTGCAACTTGTGAGTCACCAAATACCTGTACCCTCCAAGCACCATTATCCAAAATAAGTTTTGAGAGCAAGCTTCAGATCCATTAACTCGGCATAAGTATTGGATCCTCCTCCTATCCCTACTTTGAGTTTTAATCAGTGATAGTTCAATAAGTGTATTGTTCCTCCAACTCCACAAAAATGAGGAATCCCTTGATATGCTCCATTGAAATATAGCCAATCCCAAAATTTGTCTATCACCTCTACAAAATGATACCTTGGATTCATTACTATTTACTATTGATAATGCCTTTTTACTCTAAATCACATTACAAGGGGAGTATTTGTCAGTCCTCAAATATTCTCAAGTTCCTATATAAGCATACTCCCCAAGCAACAATGAGGAAATGCATGGAACATCTTCACACATGAGTTTCAATCCAAATTTTAAAGACTTTCTTCAATTGTGCCACCATGCCAAAACTTGCATGAACATATAAATGCATCTAATTCCTTCCAAACTTGTTTAGTATAAGGACAAAAAATGAGCAAGTAATTAATATTTTCATCATTTTTTTGTTAAGTGAACACCATCTAGGCCCATTTTTGTTTCTTTTTTGTAATTTATCCTAAGTAAGTACCTTGTTATTGAGTGATAGTTACATAAAAATTATGTCTCTTAATGGGCATATGTACTTCCATATCTTCCTCCAACAACAAATAATATCCTCCCTAATAGCTTCTTCAAATAAAACCCTGTATCCTAGCTTGGGAAAATATGTGCCTATGTTTGGGTTCTTTGACCATATCATCCCATCCTCCAGATCTCTAATACTAAGATAGCTAGATTTCAGTTTTCTATGTATTCCTCACATTGCAAAGATTCATCATTTACCAACCCAATATCCTCTATGTCCTTCCAGTACTGACCCTACATTGTAGTTGAATCAATATCTACTTCTTGAGACAGGGTAAATAATATATTCTCCCTAAGAGTATCAATAAAATTTCCTAACAACCTAAAGGATTCATCACATCCAATCCAAGGTTCTTCACCTATTATGACTTGGCGACCATCTCCCACCTTCCATACAAGCAAAATTATTTTGAGAGGAAAGGCCTTTACTGTGGCCTTCTAGATGCTTGATCCATTTTGAAACGATTTTAAGGGAGCTCTAATCCATTCTTCCACTATATCAGGAGGAATATACTTTTGAACAATCACCTAACACTAGAGTCATTTCCCCAAGGTAAGCCTCCATATGCTTCTTTGCATATAGAACACTTGTATATTAAATATGTTTTTCAACCCCCAGCTCCCCAACTCCTTTGGGACTACTAATTTTCTCCATTTGACAAGTGGAATGCCTATTTTTCCTTCCTACCAAACCAAAAAAAATGTAGCACATCCTTCTTAGTTTATTCAATGTTCCTTTCAGAATAAAGGAAAGGGATGGCTTCAAGTATTGATTTTATCAATATCAACCTTCCTCCCTAATATAAGTAATGGTTACACCAAATCGAGATTTTCTTCTCCAGTTTTGAAATAAGCCATACCTAGTTCATTTTCCCATAGTCATTGGGCATGATGATGAAACCTAAGTATTTTAATCCATGTTGTACATTTGGTTGTTGGTACAAGAATAATTTTGTAATGAATCTCTCCTCTTTCTCCATCTCAACAAAGGACATGGTTGATTTCCTAAGATTCACCAGCATCCCAATAGCAAAACAATAGAGATCAATAACTTATTTTAACTTAGTAGCATCCTATCCTGATGATCCGGATTTTATGAGTAGAATGAAATGAATACAGATTATTACCAGATGCTTAACACAAAATAACAGAGATACAGTAAAACTGGTTTTTTATTCAATAAGGAAATAAGCTAGAACTGTAAAATGCAGCGGAAAACAAGCTTGCTGGAATGGTAACTTAGTACATCAACTTCCCGTGGTCATAACTTTTGCATACGATCTCCGTTTGGGGCACTCGGTAGCCCGTTGGAAAGGTCTAACCGAGATTTAGAACTTTGGACTAAGACCAAATGTATGCCAAGGGAAACCATTTGGCTCCCCAAATTGCCAAAAAAGGTCGTTTAGGGCCTCAAAATGGCCCCGAAAGTTCAGGACCCGAAAAACTGCTAAAAATAGTACAATACCAAAGTTGCCATAAAACTATTTTGAGCCAGTTGGAAAGGTGGGTGGCCACTAATATCCACCTGGATCAATCCTCCCTCCTTAGGAAGCAATGGTCTCCATTGTGTTGAGTTCCCCCATCAGATGAGGAAATTTCTGCTGAATTTGGCCTCGGGTGAGCCACTTGCCTTGGTGCAGGAGCTGCCCTGCTTTGACAACTCGATAAAGCTGGATCCTTTGGTGTCGAGTGCCCTTGATCTGTGTGTCTGCAATATGATCACTAGATGCTTGTTGTAGGCAGTCAGGGTTGAGCTCTGTTGGTGTCAACTTCTTTGCTATCTCTGAGGTGTCTAATAGTGGTGGGAAATATGGCCGAAGGAGAGCCACGTTGAAGACTGGATGCAGACCAAGGAAGGGGGGAATGTTGAGCTCAAAAGCATTGTCACCCACCGCCTTGGTGATGGTGTACAGCCCATAACGGAGTGGGCGAAGCTTTCGATGGGGCCCTGTAAGGCGTTCTTTCTGCAAATGCAACCAAACTTTGTCGCCCACCTGAAACTTATGTGGCACCCGATATTGATCATGGCGCTGCTTGTACATGGAATTAGACTTCTGTAGAATATCTTGCACCTATTGGCGGATATGCTGGATCCGTTCAATGAACTAGGCGGCTTTGTCAGCTTCTGGGGATGAGTCGGCCAACGTGGTCGCAAGGGGAAGTGCAACATCCATGGGGCCCAATGGTTGGAATCCCATCCCCACCTGAAAGGGGCTGTGGCCAGTTGAGCTATGCAGGGCTCGGTTATAGCTATGTTGGACATAGGGGAGACTCTCATCCCATGTGCGCGGGTGTGTTGAATTGTACATGCGCAGGATATGTACGACCATCCGGTTGACGACCTCCGTTTGTCCATCGGTCTGGGGGTGGAAGGCAGTGGATTTGGTGAGCTTGGTATCCAGCAGTGACCAGAGGCTTGACCAGAATGAGCTGAGGAACCGACTGTCACGGTCTGAGATAATGGTCTGTGGGATCCCAAAATGTACCCATACTCGTTCAAAGAAGAGCTTGGCAGTGGCTTCTGCTGTGATGTTCTTCTTGCAAGCGGCTAGAATCGCCATCTTGGAAAAGCGATCAACAACCACGAAAACACAGTCGTTTCCCCTCTTGGTGGACGGGAGGCCCGACATGTAGTCCATTGAGATGGATTCCCACGGCCTGTTAGGAGTAGGCAGAGAGGTGTATAGGCCCCGTTTCTTAGTGGTCGGTTTGGCAATAGCGCAAGCGGTGCAGGACTTGATATACTTGCCGACATCCTGTCGAATTTTCGGCCAGTAGAAATGTTTCTGCAACACTGCCACTATCTTTTCGACGCCAAAGTGTCCTGCCACCCGACTATAGTGAGATTCCCAAATCAGCTTCGCGCGCTCGCTTGATGGAACGCAGAGATGGCCCAGACGACACAACAACCCGTCCTGAAGATGGAAATTAGCAACCACTGAGTTGGTGCCCAACATTTGATAGGTGGCGGAGAAGTCAGGGTCTGTCTCGTAGAGGTGGAGCCATCCAGAGGTCTCGTGACCACAAGAGTCTAGCACCGTGGTAAGTGTCGCGCCTGGAGGTCGACTAAGGCAGTCAGCAACTCGGTTGGTACTCCCTGTTTTATATTTGATGTTCAAGTGGAACTGCTGTAAATATGTTGACCACTTCTGATGGCGTTCATTCTGCAACTTTCCTTGGGTCTGCATGAACTATAGTGGCTTGTGATCAGTGTGGATGACTGTCTCCTTCCCAAGAATGTAATGTCTCCACTGGCGGCAGGCTTGTACAATGGAGTACATTTCTTTGTCGTAGGTAGGGTACTTTCAGACAGCATCTGATAGTGTCTCACTATGATATGCCACGGGGTGGCCGTGTTGAGTGAGAACGGCACCCACAGCATAATCTGAAGCATCTGTCTCAATCTCAAAGGGATGTTGCAGGTTCGGTAATGAGAGTACCGGCGATGAGCACAAATGCTTCTTCAAGTCATCGAAGGCTTGTTGTTGGGAAGGGCCCCACACAAATTTTTCCTTACCACCACCCCTGATCACTTGGATGAGGGCCCATGCGATATGAGAGAATCCCAGCACAAACCGTCGATAGAAATTGGCGAGGCCCAAGAAGCTCCGAAGTTCAGTGAGTGTGGTTGGGGCTGGCCAGTCATGGATGACCTTGATCTTGGCTGGATCCACATGCACACCATGTCGATCAATGATGTAGCCTAAGTAATGGACCCTATCCATGCCGAAGGAGCATTTTTCCAAGTTTGCATACAGTTTGTGCTTCCGCAGGGTGTGCAGAACCTGTTGAATATGCTGCAAGTGTTCCTCCCAAGTCTTGTTGTAGATGAGGATGTCATCCAGATACACCACTACAAAATTGTTGGTGAAAGGTCGTAGGATATCGTCCATCATCCTCATAAAAGTTGCTGGAGCATTTGTCAAACCAAAAGGCATGACCAACCATTCAAAAAGACCTTCTTTTGACTTGAAGGCAGTCTTCCATACATCTGTCTGTTCTATTGGGACCTGGTGGTAGCCAGACTTTAGATCAATCTTACTGAAGTATTTGGCCCCCGTGAGCTGATCAAGGAGGTCGTCGATTCAGGGAATCGGGTACCGATTACGGACTGTGATTTTATTCAGGGCCCGGTAATCAATGCAAAGTCTCCAGGTCCCATCTTTCTTCTGTACGAGCACGATTGGGCTCCCACAAGGTGATGAACTGGGACGGATGTGCCCCTTGCGGAGCAATTCTTGGATCTGCCTCTTGATCTCCTCGTTTTCCAACAAAGAGCGGCGATAGACTGGCCCATTAGGTAGTGGTGCGCCTGGGGTCAGATCGATGGGATGCTTGACTTAGCAGTGCAAAGGTACCCCGGTCGGAGAGGAGAAGATATCTGAGTATCCTTCCACCGCCTTATCCACTTGCTTCTGTTGTGTGGATAGATCGTTCGTGGAGGCCCGGGATATGGCTCCGATCTTTCTTTCGCTCTGAGAGCGAATCACGAAGAAGAAAAATTTCCCGGTCTGAGAGATGACCTTCCTACATTGCTTGGCAGAGATCACGGAAATAGCACTAGGAGGGACTGCCTCGGGTATCCTGTACAATTTCCTGTTCAAAGAGATAATAACACTACGAGGCCTAGACTCATATACAGCATGACGTTTCCATAAATAAGGTTGTCCCAAAAGAACATCTGAAACTTCAAGAGGAGCAACATCACACAATACCTTGTCCTTGAAGGGCTTGATGCCATATGGCAGTCGGCACTGTTGGCTGACGCGGAGATTGCTTCCTTTGCGGATCCATCCAATGGTGTAGGGTTGTGGGTGCGGCATTGTCGGCAGGGCCAGGCGCTTGACGACCTCTGCTGAGATGAGATTCTTCTGGCTACCGCTATCAACAATGAAGTGCAGTGGGGTGCCTTTTACCCATATCTGTGAATGGAAGAGGCATTCTCCTTCTTCTGGCTCGTCTGGTTCATCAGGCTGGAGCTTGGTGGTAGCAATGGTGGCACTGGGTTCCGCGTCAATAATCTGTCTTCCCCTTTCTGGTTCGGACTCAGAGTCAGAACCCGCATCTGATTCAGATGCTTTCACTTCGGCCACCAACGACTGCTTTGAGCGGCAATCGGCAGTGTTATGCCAAGGGCTCTTATGGAAGTCGCACCACTTCCCGGTATCTTTCTTTGTTTTTTCGGTGTCCTTCTTTGCTTGCGGCTGGGACTGGTTGTCCTGATGCTGTCCATCTTTGCTCTGTCCTTTATTCTGTGGGTTGGGGCCACCCTTTCCTGTCTTTTGCTATGAAGGGTTCCCAGGCCCAAATTGCCGCGTCTTTTGTTTGAGCTTCTGCTCGATTTTGACGGCATATCGGTAGGCCGCGCCCAAGGAAGAGATGTCCAGAAATTCCATTTCGGTCTGGATGTATCTATGCAAACCACCGCGATACTTGAGCACTAGATGTCGCTCTGAATCTTTTATACCCAGCTTGGTGCGCAAGGTATGGAAGATATTTGTGAACTCTGGCACTGCTTGGTCTCTTTCTTGTCGTAGTGTGGTCCATTTGGTATACAAGTCATCATAACTTCCAACAGGGTAGTATTGTTCCTTAATAGCATCCCTGAAGGATCCCCCGGTGGCCGTGACTGAAAATAATGAGGCTTCTTCTGTGTCCTTTTGCTCGCAGAATGTTTCCCACCAATCTTTGACATGGGGAACGGCTTTGAGGAGCGCAAAAGTAATCTTTTCTTTATTCGAAAAGTTATGGACAGAAAAATACCCTTCTAGTAGATTCAACCACTTATCTACAGCATCTGCGTCTATTTGTCCTTCAAATATAGGGATATTGAAGTTGATTTGTACCTTGAAGGGGGCGGCGCCTTCGCTTGAGGAAGATGCGTCGCTTGTTGGTAGTCGCCGAAGGATTTGCGCGAAATTATCCATCATCTCGTTCCTCTGCTGCGTGAGGGCTTCCTCAAGCAACATTTTGATAGGATATCCTGTCCCGTCATCTTTCTTTTCTCCTGCCATGAGAGGTCGCTTGGGCGTGCGAGAGCTTTTGTCCTCAAGAGAAACAAGCTCGAGACCCAATTCTTTGTACCCTGACCTCGTTGGGGACATGCATTAAGACGACAAGGAGCAGACCGCTCTGATACCACTTATCCAGATTTTATGAGTAGAATGAAATGAATACAGATTATTACCAGATGCTTAACACAAAATAACAGAGATATAGTAAAACTAGTTTTCTATTCAATAAGGAAATAAGCTAGAACTGTAAAATGCAGCGGAAAACAAGCTTGCTGGAATGGTGGCGGCTTATCTCTGAGAAGAGATGTGACGGCTGCGCTCATTTCGCAAGAAGATGGTTACAATGAGGCTCTCAAGGCCTTTTACAATAAATAGGAATGTCAAAAACCCTAGACATCCAAAAACCTAACCTTAGGAGATGAAGCGCCAAAAGTCATGTGGGCCCCGTTTGGGTAAGTTAGTACATCAACTTCCCGGGGTCGTAACTTTTGCATACGATCTCCGTTTGGGGCGCTCGGTAGCCCGTTGGAAAGGTCTAACCGAGATTTAGAAATTTCAAATGGGACCAAATGCATGCCGAGGGCAACCATTTGACTCCCCAAATTGCCAAAAAAGGTCGTATAGGGCCTCAAAATGGCCCCGAAAGTTCAGGACCCGAAAAACTGCTAAAAATAGTACAATACCAAAGTTGCCATAAAACTATTTTGAGCCAGTTGGAAAGGTGGGTGGCCACCAATATCCACCTGGATCAATCCTCCCTCCTTAGGAAGCAATGGTCTCCATTGCGTTGAGTCCCCCCATCAGATGAGGAAATTTCTGCTGAATTTAGCCTTGGGTGAGCCACTTGCCTTGGTGCAGGAGCTGCCCTGCTTTGACAACTCGATAAAGCTGGATCCTTTGATGTCGAGTGCCCTTGATCTGTGTGTCTGCAATATGATCACTAGATGCTTGTTGTAGGCAGTCAGGGTTGAGCTCTGTTGGTGTCAACTTCTCTGCTATCTCTGAGGTGTCTAATAGTGGTGGGAAATATGGCCGAAGGAGAGCCACGTTGAAGACTGGATGCAGACCAAGGAAGGGGGGAATGTTGAGCTCAAAAGCATTGTCACCCACCACCTTGGTGATGGTGTACGGCCCATAACGGAGTGGGCGAAGCTTTCGATGGGGCCCTGTAAGGCGTTCTTTCTGCAAATGCAACCAAACTTTGTCGCCCACCTGAAACTTTTGTGGCACCCGATGTTGATCATGGTGCTGCTTGTACTTGGAATTAGACTTCTGTAGAATATCCTGAACCTGTTGGCGGATATGCTAGATCCGTTCAATGAACCGGGCGTCTTTGTCAGCTTCTGGGGATGAGTCGGCCAAGGTGGTCGCAAGGGGAAGTGCAACATCCATGGGGCCCAATGGTTGGAATCCCATCCCCACCTGAAAGGGGCTGTGGCCAGTTGAGCTATGCAGGGCTCGGTTGTAGCTATGTTGGACATAGGGGAGACTCTCATCCCATGTGCAGGGGTGTGTTGAATTGTACATGTGCAAGATATGTACGACCATCTGGTTGACGACCTCCGTTTGTCCATCGGTCTGGGGGTGGAAGGCAGTGGATTTGGTGAGCTTGGTATCCAGCAGTGACCAGAGGCTTGACCAGAATGAGCTGAGGAACCGATTGTCACGGTCTGAGATAATGGTCTGTGGGATCCCAAAATGTACCCATACTCGTTCAAAGAAGAGCTTGGCAGTGGCTTCTGCTGTGATGTTCTTCTTGCAAGCGACTAGAATCGCCATCTTGGAAAAGCGATCAACAACCACGAAAACACAGTCGTTTCCCCTCTTGGTGGACAGGAGGCCCGACATGTAGTCCATTGAGATGGATTCCCACGGCCTGTTAGGAGTAGGAAGAGGGGTGTATAGGCATTGTTTCTTAGTGGTCGGTTTGGCAATAGCGCAAGCGGTGCAGGACCTGATATACTTGCCGACATCCTGTCGAAGTTTCGGCCAGTAGAAATGTTTCTGCAACACTGCCACTGTCTTTTCGACGCCAAAGTGTCCTGCCACCCGACTATAGTGAGCTTCCCAAATCAGCTTCGTGCGCTCTCTTGATGGAACGCAGAGATGGCCTAGACGACACAACAACCCGTCCTGAAGATGGAAATTAGCAACCACTGAGTTGGTCGCAACATTTGATAGGTGGCGGAGAAGTCAGGGTCTGTCTTGTAGAGGTGGGGCCATCCAGAGGTCTCATGGCCACAAGAGTCTAGCACCGTGGTAAGTGCCGCGACTGGAGGTCGACTAAGGCAGTCAGCAACTCGGTTGGTACTCCCTGTTTTATATTTGATGTTGAGGTGGAACTGCTGTAAATATGTTGACCACTTCTGATGGCGGTCATTCTGCAACTTTCCTTGGGTCTGGATGAACTGTAGTGGCTTGTGATCAATGTGGATGACTGTCTCCTTCCCAAGAATGTAATGTCTCCACTGGCGGCAGGCTTGTACAATGGAGTACATTTCTTTGTCGTAGGTAGGGTACTTTCGGACAGCATCTGATAGTGTCTCACTATGATATGCCACGGGGTGGCCGTGTTGAGTGAGAACGGCACCCACAGCATAATCTGAAGCATCTGTCTCAATCTCAAAGGGATGTTGCAGGTTCGGTAATGAGAGTACCGGCGATGAGCACAAACGCTTCTTCAAGTCATCGAAGGCTTGTTGTTGGGAAGGGCCCCACACAAATTTTTCCTTACCACCACCCCTGGTCACTTGGCTGAGGGCCCATGCGATATGAGAGAATCCCAGCACGAACCGTCGATAGAAATTGGCGAGGCCCAAGAAGCTCTGAAGTTCAGTGAGTGTGGTTGGGGCTGGCCAGTCACGGATGACCTGGATCTTGGCTGGATCCACATGCACACCATGTCGATCAACGATGTAGCCTAAGTAATGGACCCTGTCCATGCCGAAGGAGCATTTTTCCAAGTTTGCATACAGTTTGTGCTTCCGCAGGGTGTGCAAAACCTACTGAATATGCTGCAAGTGTTCCTCCCAAGTCTTGTTGTAGATGAGGATGTCATCCAGATACACCACTACAAAATTGTTGGTGAAAGGTCGTAGGATATCGTCCATCATCCTCATAAAAGTTGCTGGAGCATTTGTCAAACCAAAAGGCATGACCAACCATTCAAAAAGACCTTCTTTTGACTTGAAGGCAGTCTTCCATACATCTGTCTGTTCTATTGGGACCTGGTGGTAGCCAGACTTTAGATCAATCTTACTGAAGTATTTGGCCCCCGTGAGCTGATCAAGGAGGTCGTCGATTCGGGGAATCGGGTACCGGTTACGGACTGTGATTTTATTCAGGGCCCGGTAATCAATGCAAAGTCTCCAGGTCCCATCTTTCTTCTGTACCAGCATGATTAGGCTCCCACAAGGTGATGAACTGGGACGGATGTGCCCCTTGCGGAGCAATTCTTGGATCTGCCTCTTGATCTCCTCGTTTTCCAACAGAGAGCGGCGATAGACTGGCCCATTGGGTAGTGGTGCGCCTGGGGTCAGATCGATGGGATGCTTGACTTGGCAGTGCAGAGGTACCCCGGTCGGAGAGGAGAAGATATCTGAGTATCCTTCCACCACCTTATCCACTTGCTTCTGTTGTGTGGATAGATCGGTCGTGGAGGCCCGGGATGTGGCTGCGATCTTTCTTTCGCTCTGAGAGCGAATCATGAAGAAGACAAATTTCCCGGTCTGAGAGATGACCTTCCTACATTGCTTGGCAGAGATCAAGGAAATAGCACTAGGAGGGACTGCCTCGGGTATCCTGTACAATTTCCAGTTCAAAGAGATAATAACACTACGAGGCCTAGACTCATATACAGCATGACGTTTCCATAAATAAGGTTGTCCCAAAAGAACATCTGAAACTTCGAGAGGAGCAACATCACACAATACCTCGTCCTTGAAGGGCTTGATGCCGTATGGCAGTCGGCACTGTTGGCTGACGCGGAGATTGCTTCCTTTGCGGAGCCATCCAATGGTGTAGGGTTGTGGGTGCGGCGTTGTCGGCAGGGCCAGGTGCTTGATGACCTCTGCTGAGATGAGATTCTTCTGGCTACCGCTATCAACGATGAAGTGCAGTGGGGTGCCTTTTACCCACATCTGTGAATGGAAGAGGCGTTCTCCTTCTTCTGGCTCGTCTGGTTCATCAGGCTGGAGCTTGGTGGTAGCAATGGTGGCACTGGGTTCCGTGTCAATGATCCGTCTTCCCCTTTCTGGTTCGGACTCAGAGTCAGAACCCGCATCTGATTCAGATGCTTTCACTTCGGCCACCAACGACTGCTTTGAGCGGCAATCGGCAGTGTTATGCCAAGGGCTCTTATGGAAGTTGCACCACTTCCCGGTATCTTTCTTTGTTTTTCCGTTGTCCTTCTTTGCTTGCGGCTTGTACTGGTTTCCTGATGCTGTCCGTCTTTGCTCTATCCTTTATTCTGTGGGTTGGGGCCGCCCTTTCCTGTCTTTTGCTGTGAAGGGTTGCCAGGCCCAAATTGCCGCGTCTTTTGTTTGAGCTTCTGCTCGATTTTGACGGCATATCGGTAGGCCGCGCCCAAGGAAGAGATGTCCAGAAATTCCATTTCGGTCTGGATGTATCTATGCAAACCACCGCGATACTTGAGCACCAAATGTCGCTATGAATCTTTTATACCCAGCTTGGTGCGCAAGGTATGGAAGATATTTGTGAACTCTGGCACTGCTTGGTCTCTTTCTTGTCGCAGTGTGGTCCATTTGGTATACAAGTCGTCATAACTTCCAACAGGGTAGTATTGTTCCTTAATAGCATCCCTGAAGGATCCCTAGGTGGTCATGACTGAAAATAATGAGGCTTCTTCTGTGTCCTTTTGCTCGCAGAATGTTTCCCACCAATCTTTGACATGGGGAACGGCTTTGAGGAGCGCAAAAGTAATCTTTTCTTTATTCGAAAAGTTATGGACAGAAAAATACCCTTCTAGTAGATTCAACCACTTATCTACAGCATCTGCGTCTATCTGTCCTTCAAATATAGGGATATCGAAGTTGATTTGTACCTTAAAGGGGGCGGCGCCTCCGCTCGAGGAAGATGCGTCGCTTGTTGGTAGTCGCCGAAGGATTTGCGCGAAATTATCCATCATCTCGTTCCTCTGCTGCGTGAGGGCTTCCTCAAGCAACATTTTGATAGGATCTCCTGTCCCCTGATCTTTCTTTTCTCCTGCCATGAGAGGTCGCTTGGGCGTGCGAGAGCTTTTGTCCTCAAGAGAAACAAGCTCGAGACCCAATTCTTTGTACCCTGACCTCGTTGGGGACATGCATTAAGACGACAAGGAGCAGACCGCTCTGATACCACTGATCCGGATTTTATGAGTAGAACGAAATGAATACAGATTATTACCAGATGCTTAACACAAAATAACAGAGATACAGTAAAACTGGTTTTCTATTCAATAAGGAAATAAGCTAGAACTGTAAAATGCAACGAAAAACAAGCTTGCTGGAATGGTGGCGGCTTATCTCTGAGAAGAGATGTGACGGTTGCGCTCATTTCACAAGAAGATGGTTACAATGAGGCTCTCAAGGCCTTTTACAATAAACAGGAATGTCAAAAACCCTAGACATCCAAAAACCTAACCCTAGGAGATGAAGCGCCAAAAGTCATGTGGGCCCCGTTTGGGTAAGTTAGTACATCAACTTCCCGGGGTCGTAACTTTTGCATACGATCTCCGTTTGGGGCGCTCGGTAGCCCGTTGGAAAGGTCTAACTGAGATTTCAAACTTTTGACTGGGGCCAAATGTATGCTAAGGGCAACCATTTGGCTCCCCAAATTGCCAAAAGAGGTCATTTAGGGCCTCAAAATGGCCCCAGAAGTTCAGGACCCGAAAAACTGCTAAAAATAGTACAATACCAAAGTTGCCATAAAACTGTTTTGAGCCAGTTGGAAAGGTGGGTGGCCACCAATATCCACCCGGATCACCTGATCCATCACGAAACAATACAATTCCATCTACAAAATCAAATGCGTTAGATTAACTAACCCAATTATGATACCATTTAAAGCTCAATTACTTTTTGCACTCATCAAATCCCTATTTAAACCTTAGGATACAATAAGGAACAATAGGGGCTACAATGGACATCCTTGTCGAGGACATGTGCCTGGCCTGCAAAAATCTTGTATTTGAACCATTAATCAAGATAGAGAATGATATTGTAGAAACACAATTCATTTCCCATGTTACAATCTATACACAAAACCCCATATGAATCAACATAAACCTCAAATAGTTCTAGTTAACCCAACCATAAGCCTTGGTGAGATCTATTTTGAGCATCATAGTAGACATCTTCTTGGTTTTGATAAAATGCAAGCCTTCCTTGGTGACAAAAACCGCTTGGTGGATCCTTTTATCCGAGAGAAACCCAAATTTTCCTTCTGATATCAACTTTGATAGAATTTCTTTTACCCTCAATATTATTATCTTGGTAATTATTTTGGATATACAGTTGCATGAGGATATAGGCTTGTATTATTCAAATGACAAGGGATTGCCATATTTTGGTATTAAGGAAATAATGGCTAAGTTGAAGGCTTCCATCATTCATCCATTAACCCTTTATTCCTTTATAACCTTCAATAAGTCTTAACATATGACCTCATAAAACACAAGGAAGAATTCAACCAATGATCCATTTGGACCAAGATCGTATCCTTTTTTAACCTATGAAGAACTTCCTCTAGCTCAAAATTTGTAACATGGTCCATCAAACTTTATTTATCTTCATCTGAAGAAAAAAACTTGGAAAATAGGGAATCAATTGGACAATTTCTACAACATACACCCTATTGTCATATTTATACACCCCTTCAAGGAGTTCTATCCCAAGTCTAGTCAAGTCTTCAAAGTTGGAAGCATCCTCACTATTACTATTCCTCAACTTCCAAATGGGTTGACATTTTTCTAGTGATTAGCAAATTGATCAAATAACTTGTATTTTCATAATCCTTTTGCATCCATATGGCTCTGCCTTTTAACCTCTAGGTTGCCTCTCTATCCTCTAATAGTTTCTCTTTTTTTACTCTAGGGATTTACTGTCCTTTTAAGCCTCATCAAAAGATTAACTAGGCAAATCATGGGTATGTATTAACTCTAATTAGGTATCTACCTTCTTCATCTCCTTGTTGTCCTTCAATTTTTCTCATGTGCCTCATAAACAATTACTTGTTTTGTCTTTTAAGATTTTCCACAAACTAAAGTGGGGCCAATTTAATTATAGTCTCATTAAAGGGAGTCCAATTATCCTTTATCAAGGTTACAAATCTTCATATTCAATCCAAGCAGGTTTGTATTTGAATGGACTAAGAGGCTTGATTCCTACCTTGGCCACTTTCAGAAAAAATGGGAAAATGATCAGAGTCTCCCCCTTGAACCAACCTATTTCCTAGTCCTAAGATGGTCATGAAGAAGTCCTTCATAAATTAGAAAAATATCAAGTCTCTTTTCTATTATATCCACACCTACCGCTTGTTCCTCTAGGTAGGTCAAAGTTTAATAGGCTCTACATCAAGTAGTGCATTGTCCTCGAATATTTGAATAAGAAAATCAGTTAAGGGATCAATCTAGGTAGCTTGTCCCTAGATTTTTTCTCTCCCCAAAGATAAATTTAAGTCACCTCATATAATAAGATAAGTTTTTTCCAAAAGATCCATCTTGAGCAACTTTTCCCAATAAGACATCCTCTCTAGATAAGGCTCATACAAAATTATTTTTGTGAACTCCTTTACGAACCCCTGTCAATGAAGTACAATAGCTAGACCTAAATCCATAGACATTAAATTGGTACTATGAAAAGAACATAAATAACACATCATAATTAACCCAAATGAATGACCACAAACATCCAAGAAGGAGAAGTCCCATCCATAAAGTAATTTCCCCAACTTTGAAACCAATTTCTCACCTTCCCCCAAAGTCTCCTGTAATGTAATAATACCAGGTTTATAAACTTCAATGGAAGCTTTTTAGAGGAGCTTCCAAAACATATAAAAAATGAGGGGTAAACAAATCACATACAACCATCATCGAGAGGGCCATTTTCTCAGAGAATCCTTAATAGTGAAGTTTTTTTACTAAATTGAACCTTTGATGTTTCCTTTTCTTAAGCTTGCCTCTCCCATATTACCTATCCCATCCCGGCCCTTTTACCTGTTTCCCTAGGTCCATAGCTAGTCCACCACTAACTCCCCTTCCCTAAATTATAGATGATAATTTATAGGATCTTAGAATGTACTTATTATGAAACTTCACATTATCACTTCACTTAATAGGTTCAATATCACAAATAATTGTAGCAGAATCACCTTTACCCCTCATATATCTACAAGAATTTCCCCTTTAGTAGTGTCAGGCAGAAAACACAGAGACTTGAGAGATAAGTCCTTTCCATATCCATTCTCGATAACAATGGCTACATCACCAAATAGATCTAACTATTTATATTTTAGTTGAGCCCAAGAAGTCAAATTGTCCCCCTTATATCCATTAAGAGACATATACAAGGGAGTAAGTTCAAAAATAGACATGCTTTTGTCTAACATAGACTCCAAGTACTACAAAACCTACACAAGGATGACGATAGGTATTGGATCTGTACTCATCTCGGGAGCTACACCTTCAATACTAATCGTGTATTCACCCTTCTTAGAAGTAGGCCCATCCACTAATCTCTCAACAAACCTATCATTATGATCCATCATATCAACCTTCTCTTCACTAGTCCCTTGTGGCTTATCAGAATTGACCTAAGTCTACCCTTTTTGAATTCTTGTGTCTATGGATTTCTTGACCCACATTTTTTATTGAATGGTACCACATAGTCTTATGCTAGGTTCCTAGGCCTATGAAATCTAAAGCATTTGAACATGACTCTGTAGTAATTAAGGTCTATAGTAATAGAAGAAGTGCCTTATGATTAACAATTTCCAAGGCCAAGTCATCTTTAGGGTCAACTCTAACTATAATATTGGATAGTGTCATTTTATTGGTATTAATATAGCTCATGTCTACCTCCAAGAATTGCCTTAAGGTTACCAATTTCCTTGAATACATCAAAAAACCAATATTTGATAGGAAGACTCATTAGTTTCACCCATAACAAGACTCTATCCAATCTTTGTGAGTGTGCGTCAAAAGAGGGTGACCACTCTTTACCATGAGAGGGGTATGATCCCACTGCCAGAAAAATGATATAATTTTCTATGCATCGAAGGTCGATCTAAAGGTGAAATGAAACCACACTCAATAAAGGGTTCCCATGACTTTTCCATTTAAGCTCAGATGCTTGTTTTTCTAAATTGTATTCCAAATAACCTCCCCACCAAAGTATGATAAACTGTATTGACAATCTCATTCAATGTTATATCATCTCCTAGTACCAACCTTGCATGATTACACTTTTGCTTAATGCATTTTCTTCTATTTTTCTTCTTGAATCCTATCCCATTCCAACCTCCAACACTAAGATTTGTCACTAGAATGTTCTTTCAATTACCCCGATCCATGTCCCTCAATTCATGCTCCTTCTCAAGATATGAAACACTAGGGGGTGATAAAGGAAGCCCCAAATATTCAACAAATTTCTTCCCACTTGCCTACAGATCACTACCCTTAATCAATTCTTCTCCTGGGGTCCTCTCCCTCTTCATTATAGAATCCTCCTCTATGAAAACCACACTAGGATCCTAAACGAACAAGTCAAGTAGTACATAAGTAACATCCTTTATAGAAGTGTTACCTCCACCATTTAGACTAACAAAATCCCTATCCACAGTCTCCCCTTCCAACAATGGCCTCATAATCATTGAAACCCTTAGACCCTGCACTACCAGACACATTTTCCAAATGCTTCAAAAGAGGAATAAAAAGGTTCCTATGAGCTTGATTGTGATAGTGGGAAGTAGCTAATGCATCATAACTGCCATAATGAGTCCAAATTTTTGAAGTTTGATAGAGGCCGACCTTGATTGATGCCCTCCAAAATATTATTTCGTTTATGATCCAATAGGATGGTCTCCATCTCTCTCGAGACCTAACAAACCCTTGAGTGAGTAGTATTCTAACTCGGTTGAGAATATTTTCATCCCACAAATCCACTTTCAAAATATTATTCAGATGCTTGAGAAGGATCTCCAAGGTCCCCATTAGCATGCCAAGTTCCATGGAAAAATCCAAGGGCTAAATTTGGATCCTTAAAATTTTCTCTACTAAGGTCATATCTTGTTGTATGGCTAAGATTGAATCCCTTTTCCAAATAACTACTGCAAACCCTAACAGTCACAAGGTTAAGGAAAATGACTAATTCATCCAACTCATCATCAAAGTAGTCTAAAGCTACATTGTTTCAATCCATACTCGACACCTATTCTCATTCAAAGAGTCATGGCTAGTCATTCCCCAAGTGAGTGTTAAGACATAACCCATCTTAATCTTGAATAAACTATAGGGTTCTAATTCATCGCTAACCCCTTAGTGTAAATTGTTTGATTTGATTGGTATTGAATATTCTTCACTATTCCTACGAAGCTTCTTTGATATGCATTTCAAATTCTTTATATCTAAGTTGATGACAACTCCTACGGATCCATTTAGTTAAAATTTTCTTGATGTCATAGCTAGGGTTAACTTTTATCTACTTAGAGATATTGTTGAACTTTGGTTGTCATTGATGTCAACTAATGGAAAAGAAGATGTCAACTGATTCAGTCTGAGTCATTAACATCAATTAATGTCAAAGTGGATATAGCATTCCTACAGAAGTATGAAGAAGTATATGGAAGCCACTTTGAAGAAGTATATGCACAAAATGAAGAAGAACATGAATGCTAGAAGTATATGCACATGATGGTGAAGGTGACAGATATGGATTCCAGTTTGAATAAGTATATACAGAAGTGCATCTAGTCTGAAGATGTGTATCCAAGGATACATCATGCATGATGAGTTTGAAGAAGTACATAAGAAGATACATCATGCAGATCCGGCTCAAGAAAGAACACAAGCAATGTGTCCTATAGCATGTGGTCCTTGCGCAAAAATCAAGTCCACCAAGTCATACTCTCTCATGGAATCAATCAAAGGAGTTGGTTGGACAGTGGTAGAGGTGCAAAAGTATCCAAGGATTTGTTTGGACAGTGGTACATGTGCACAAGCATCCAAGGAGTTGGTTGAACAAATGGTACGAGTGCGCAAGCAAGTCTAAGCGTTGCTTGGTTAATGGTTGGAAGTGCGCAAACAGTAAGAACCAACAAATGGTTAGAAAGTCCTAAAAGCGCACAAGTCTAGCCAATCAAACTATGCTTTCAGTTAGTTGAACGCGCATAAGTTCCTAGAAAGGTACAGCGATTGAAACAAGTCTATGAGTAAATTCCACAGTCGACGATTCAACAAGTGTGTAAGTCCCACAAGTGATGACAAGGCAAGTGTCATAATCCCACCAAGTAGAAGTTGGAATATGCACAGATTCCGCGAAGCATAAATACCACAAGGGCACAATACCCACAAGCAATGGTATAGCAAAGGTTATAGAGTTATCAAGATGAAGAGTAAGGATGAGCACATACCTCAAGGAAATGGTACATCAAGGGCGTAGATGTACACCACCAAGGTGTAAAGTCCCACTAAGTTGTGGACCATGAAGATGCTTGACACATCAAGGATGACACACCAATAGCGTTGATAATGACACGTGTCATATGCACAATCCATGAAGTATGGAAGAATGGATGCCATGACCAACTTGTGGACATACAATCCATGCAGGACCTGTATAAATAGAGATGCAAGTTGGATATTTGAATTAATATTGATGCCGAGAGCATAAGAGCTTCAAGTGAAAGTTCAGTTTGATTTTCGGGGCATCAAAGGGATCAAGGACAGAACAACATGATCTAGCAAGGAGCCAAATGCACACATGCAGTTGAACAAATTTTTGATGGTGCGCAGAAAGATGTTGTAGATCTATGACAGATGAGCAAGTACTGAAATGAAGAAATACTAAAGTATGCGCAAGTGCTTGATGTTTCGACGAACAACATTACAGTTAACACGATGTTAGTCACAGATGTTGTAAAGACAAAAGCACAGAGATAGAACCGAATTTTATCAGATAATGCGCAAATGTATAGCTGATGCATATGAGCTAAAGTGAAAGTGTGCGAAGTTGAGAACTCCATCTGATGCACAACGACAGAACAACATTAGGATCTAACAGGCGCATCATGATGCAGATGATATGAGAGAAGTGCGTTAAATGGAATGGATGAATCAGTTGATGCACAAGACGTCGCAGATTGTCTGAGAGACTATAGCACTTAAACAGAACGGACACATTAGTAAGTGCACAGTTCCATCTGTTACTATTGCTTCATTTCATAATAGAAAAGTATTGATTGAAAGCACAGTATCAGTCGGTCATTGCAGTCACGCACATAGCAAAAAGATGAATTAATCAGTGACACAAACTGCAGTATCAGCGAGCACACAGAACATGAAGTAAGTCATCAGCAGAGATTTGATTTGAGAGGAATGAGAATTCAAGTGATGTATGCAGCTTAGTGAAAGAGTATTGACTACATAAGAAGGTTACGCACAGTAGACTTATTATTAGAAGATAAAAAAAGTGCACAGAGTTGAAGTGAAGTTCAACAAAACCACACATTGGACATCAGGGAGGTCGTACGGGGGCAAGGAGACAGGGAGTTGGAGATTCCTTTGGGTTGGTTCCTTTAAAACAACAAGGAGACAGGCGGTCAATGCCTCCTTCCAGTTGGTGTTGGAGAAACACAAGGAGTTGTAGCTTCCTTTAGGTTGGAGCTTGTAAAACTAGGGGGTTGGTGCCTCCTTCCAGTTGGTGCTGGTAAACAGAGGAAGTTGGTGCTTCCTTGAATGTATTATTTCTCATTATAAAGAAGAATTCTGTGGTTTTCTCCCGTTTGGGTTTCAACGTAAAAATCTTGTGTGTTATGTGTTGTTTATGTTGGTGCATACATGTGTGGATGTTTATTAATTGATGCATAACTAAAGATAAATATTAAGTAAAGGATAATTTGTTAAAGAAAGTTAAAAACTGGTGATAACTGCACTAATACTAATTCACCCCCCCCCCCTCTTAGTATTAAATCGATTCCAACAATTGGTATCAGAGCAGGTGTCTTCATTAACATATTAACATCTGGAAGATAGATCATTGCCCATAAATGGATAAGCAGGAAGGCCTTTCCACCAACAGAGCACCAATATTTGATGGCACCAATTAAAATTTCTGGAAGGTACGTATGCAAGTTTATTTGCAATCATTGGGAGAAGATGTTTGGCAATCTATCATCAATGGTTATGATGGCCCAGCAGTTGTACCAGTTAATCCAGTGCAAAGGAGAATCTATGAAAGCAATGCTAGAGCCAGAAATGCTCTGCTATGTGGCTTGATGGGTGATGAATTTGTCAAAGTTATGCACTGTGCATTAGCCAAGGAATTTTGGGACAAACTCAGAGTCATATATGAAGGCGACGACAAGGTAAAGAAAGAAAAGCTGCAAATCTACTCTGGGCAATTTGAATCTCTAAGAATGAAAAATGAAGAGAACATTACATATTACTTGTTAAGAGTAGATGAGATAGTTAATGCTATCAAGAGTCTTGGGGTCACTCTGGACGAAGAATCAATGGTACAGAAGATATTGAGAACTCTACCTCAAAGATTCAATGTGAAGGTGTCTTTGTTAGAAGATCGAGCTAGTTTTGAAGACTTGACGAAGGATGAGCTTCAGGGAGTTCTCACTGCATACGAGATGAGAACTGAGAAAGAGACTCCCATAAGAAAGGAAGTTTCTTTTAAAGCCACAGGAAAGGATAAGCATGATCATGAAAAATATTGCTATGATGAGTCGGATGATGAGGAATCAAACTTTGTCAAGAAGCTGAAAAGAGGACGAGGTAAGTACAAGAACAAGTTAACTTTAAAATGCTTCAGATGTGGAGGAGTAGGTCATTATGCCTCAAAGTGTCCTTTCAAAGAAAATGGAGATGGCGACAGTGATGAGGAATCTAGTTCGTATGATCAAAATACTATGCGCTCACAATGCAAGCCTGAGAATAGAAGGAGGATTCCAAAATAGAGGAAAACTCTGTACACTGGAGAAGGAAGTAATCTATCTGAAGGAAGTGATTGCAATGAAGAACCGAAAGAAGTACTCTTCATGTCCCATGTATTAGAAGAGAGCAAATATGAAAGGAAAATAACTAGTTCAAAGAACACTCCAATTTCGCAAAACAAGCCAAGATCACTAGATAAGTATTTCTTCAGTGGATCGATCAAAACACCTCCAAATCCAACCACATCTCCAAAACCTGTTGTAGAGGTCAAGACTGATAGTCAATCCGATGATGAAGACACTGCAGACATTAACTAGGAAGGTGAATTGATTAGTGCCTTGGATGAGTTAAAGAAGTAAAAGAAGAAGAATAAAATCTTGCAGGAACAATTGTCAAAGTATGAAGAACAGGACAGACCATGTCAGGAATCTGTTGGCATAGATATCTGTGAAAAGATAACTAGCTATGAGATTCAACTGAGTTGCGCACAAGAAAAGGTTCAAGTACTTGAGAAACATAAATCTGCATTGAGAGCCTCACTGGAAGAATTGGCGCAGAAAATCAGGATGGTGACAAATCAACTTGAAGAAAAGGATAAAGAGATATCTCATCTAGAATAAAAGATGACTAAGATAAAGGGAAGGAAACAAGTACATATTGCAAGCAATAATCCTATCTACGCACAATCAGAAAGTGACAAGTTAGAATCCGAAGATGAAGTGCAGAACAGGTTAAAAGAGAGCACAACAATGTTGAACAGGATTCTGAAGGATCAAAGGCCTCCAGAAGACAAAATAGGTCTTGGTTATGTAAAGACACCAAAGAAGGCCTGCGACAGATAGCATTGCCCAAATCATGATAAGTCCTCCAGGTATGATAATTTCTTCAACTATAACCCTTTTCAATATACCAATTGAAGAAGGATCAATAGGGTGAAGTGCGCAAGATGCAATCGTTTTGGCCATGTTGCAAAATATTGTCAAACTGTGAGATGTTATGCTTGTGATGGTTTTGGACACAAAGCCATGTACTGTTGAAAAGTAGTTAACTACCCAAATGAAGACTTATTGCACAAAGGCTATCACACTCAATGTAACTTTAGTCGAAAATATACGGAATAGAATCACAATAGGAGCGCACACAACAAGGCCCGGGTCAGGAAATCTCCTCATAAGTGTTCTAAAGATGTAAATAATCAGGTACATCTAATGGAGCAAGCAATTGTTGCCTCTCTGGATAATCCCATAAGGAATATGGGAGACCCTTGAGTTCAACACAATGCATCTTAAGGAATTCAAGCGGATGTTAGTCAGAATGTGTGGTTAGAATGTGTTCGAGAAAAGGAAGTTCATGCATACATTAAGTGATTGTAGATTTACACTACATATGATATATTACAGAACTAAGAGTATCAGATTGAATTTTGTGGCACAAATACCAACATAAGATTTTTACATGAAGAATCAAACATAGCTGAAAGACATGAGATTGAGCAAAATAGATCTTTTCATTGTATTCAAAATTTGGCATGATTACAAAGTTGCATGAGTCAAGACTCTGTCAAGAAGCCAAGGATGGCGTATACAAAAAGACAAAAAAGGAAAAAAATGAGAAATGCTGAAGCATTCTACAGCCACAGTTTGAGATCATGTTATGTTTCTGGTTGGTTCACAAGACGTAACTCCAAATCCATCAAAACCAGTGCCATGCATTAAGAAGAAGGATGCAGAGGTAGAAGTTATAGAGTGGCATACGACAATGGTTCCACATGTTGAGGTTGAAGACGAGATAACTCATCCATAATTTTTTACTGCTGACACTCCATATTATCAACCCGACGATTCAGAAGGATCAGTTGCTTGGAATGTCTGTGGTTCACCTGCGACTGAGAATATTGATGAAGGAATTGTTTTTCTTCCATTTGTTGTTGCCAAGATCCCATCTCAACTCTCAAGCGTGAAAACTCATATTGTTGAGTTTAGACTGCAAGTCGCACATTCTCAAGGGATGTTTTCATTCTCTGGAAGGAATCCATTTAAAATAAAAAGAAGAACTAGAGGAGGGATCAGACAACAATATGACATGGAAATGCAAAAATGCAAGAGACGATGAATCGGGCATAGTTCACAAATATCTTATAGAGTTGATTGAAATATGTTTGCGCACATGAAGTTAGTTTGATGAGATATGCATGCAATGTCACACAGGTCGAAGAAGGTGGTGGAGTCGCCAAAAGTAAATGCTGGATTTAATGAGTTTTTGGAAACAGTACGAAAAGGAAAAAATTAAATTCATTGCACCATACGATAAAGAATGTTGCCTCAAAAGGTTTGAGTATGGAACCAACACGTCATTGTTGCCACACAGACTAAGTTTCATGTCCGATTGTATGCCAAGTTGTCCAATAAATGAAAAGCATGCCATATATTTGGTTGTCTTGGCAAAGGATGCAACAACATTAAATACGACAAGGCCCTATGACAGCGAAGTAAATGCAACATATGAAGCAGTCAGGCGCATGAAGTGTAATGAAAAACCAGTAGAGGAATGACTTTGACACTACGCAGTTGACAAGCAAGGATAATTGTATGGATCACTCTGCATGATATGGTGAAGTATTATGATAGGAACATGAGATCAAGATAAAGGAATCATGTAATATCTATACCAAAAAAAGCCATCAAATATAATTATGAAAAGACATCAATGTAGGATTACAACAAAGAAATGAAGCATGAAGATATAGAATTTATGCAAAGAAACGAAGCATGAAGATAGGGGGATTCATCCCTAAAAATAGTTAAGGATGAAGCAAGCACAAAACAAATAGAATAATGCACATTGCGCAAGTAATGGCACCTCTTTGCCATTGATTTCAAAGGGGGAGAGATGCATGAAGCTGAGGCATAAATTGCACATCATGAAAAATTTGAGGCATAAAATGCACATCATGAAGCTGACATTAAGATGGAGAGAGATACATGAAGCTTAGACATGTAGAGATGCATAAATTTAGCAGGACAGCATGAAAGGGGGAGAAATGCAGATAGCAACAGATACAAGAAATGTAGCATGAAGCTACAACGGATGTGAAAGAGTGTGAAGAAGATCACTTGAAGAAATGACATCAATATGACTGACTGCATGGTCTATGCAGAAATAACAGAAAGCAGCACAGTTCGCGCACAAGTAGCAGAAGAACAAACAACAGAAGGCACAGCAGAAAAAATCCCAAAGAAATCAGGCGGAGCATTGCAACCAAGTGAAGATGAAGGATACAGTTCAAAGAATATTAGACACAGCTTCATAAGTTGTTGACATCAATGCCAAAGGGGGATATTATTGAAATTTGGTTGTCATCGATGTGAACTAATGGAAAAGAAGATGTCAACTAAATCAGTCTGAGTCATTGATATCAACTGATGTCAAAGTGGATATAGAATTCATACAGAAGTATGAATAAGTATATGGAAGCCACTTTGAAGAAGTATATGCACAAACTGAAGAAGAATGTGAATGCCAAAAGTATCTACGCATGATGGTGAAGGTGAAAGATGTGGATTCTAGTTTGAAGAAGTGCATCTAGTTTGAAGATGTGTATCTAAGGATACATCATGCATGATAAGTTTGAAGAAGTACATAAGAAGATACATCATGTAGATCCAGTTCAAGAAAGAACACAAGTAATGTGTCCTATAGCATGTGGTCCTTACGTAGAAATCAAGTCCACCAAGTCATACTTTCTCATGGTAGCAATCAAAGGAGTTGGTTTGACAGTGGTATAGGTGCACAAGCAGCCAAGAAGTTAGTTGGATAGTGGTACATGTGCACAAGTAGCCAAGGAGTTGGTTGAACAAATGGTACGAGTGCGCAAGCAAGTCTAAGTGTTGCTTGGTTAATGGTCGGAAGTGCGCAAGTAGTAAGAACCAGCAAATGGTTGGACAATCCTAAAAGCACTCAAGTCTATCCAATCAAAAGATGCTTTCAGATAGTGGAATGCGCACAAGTTCCTAGAAAGGTACAGGGTTGAAGCAAGTCTATGAGTAAATTCCACAGCCGACGATTCAACAAGTGTGAAAGTCCCACAAGTGTTGACAAGGAAAGTGTCATAATCCCACCAAGTAGAAGTTGGAGTATGTGTATATTCCACGAAGCATCAATACTGCAAGGGCGTAATACCCACAAGGTATGGCACAAGAAAGGTTATAGACTCATCAAGATGAAGAGTAAGGATGCGCACATACCTCAAGGAAATGGTACATCAAGGGCGCATATGTACACCACCAAGGTGTAAATTCCCACTAAGTTGTGGGGCCATGAAGGTGCTTGACACATCAAGGATGACACACCAACATCGTAGATAATGACACATGGCATATCCACAATCAGTGAAGTATAGAAGAATGGATGCCACGACCAATTTGTGTACATACAATCCATGCAGGACCTGTATAAATAGATATGCAAGTTGAAGATTTGAAGTAATCTTGATGGCAAAAGCATAAGAGCTTCAAGTGAAAGTTCAGTTTGATTTTTGGGGCATCAAAGGGCTCGAGGACAGAACAACATGATCTAGTGAGGAGTCGAATGTGCACATGCAGCGGAATGAAGTTTTGATGCTGGGCGGAAAGATGTTGTAGATCTGTGACAGATGAGAAAGTATTGAAAGGAAGAAATACTGAAGTATGTGCAATTGTTTGATGTTTTGAAGGATAGCATTATAGTTAACACGTCGTTAGTCACAGATTGTGTAAAGACAAAAGCGTAGAGATAGAACCGAATTTTATCAGATAATTCCCAGATGTCTAACTGATGCATATGAGAAAAAGTGAAAGTGTGCGAAGTTGAGAACTCCATCTGATGCGCAAGGACATAACAATAGTAGGATCTGACAGGTGCATCATGATGCAGATGATATGAGACAAGTGCATTAAACAGAATGGACAAATCATTTGATGGACAGGACATCGCAGATTGTCTGAGAGACTGTAGCACTTAAACAGAATGGACACATCAGTAAGTGTGTAGTTCCATTTGTTACTAGTGCTTCATTTCATAACAACAAACTATCAATTGAAAGCACAGTATCAGTTGGTCATTGCAATCACGCAAGTAGCAGAACGATGAATTAATCAGTGATGCGGACTGCAGTATCAGCGAGCACACAAAACATGAAGTAAGTCATCAGTGGAGATTTGATTTGAGAGGAATGAGAAGTCAAGTGATGTATGCAGCTTAGTGACAGAGTATCGACTGCATATAAAGGTTGTGCACAGCAGACTTATTATCAAAAGATCAAAAAAGTGCGTGGAGTTGAAGTGAAGTTCAACAGAACCACACATTGGACATCAAGGAGGTCAGACGGGGAAAGGAGATAGGGAGTTGGAACTTCCTTCAAGTTGGTGCCTGTAAAACAATAAGGAGACAGAGGGTTGGTGCCTCCTTCTAGTTGGTGGTGGAGAAACATAGGGAGTTGTAGCTTCCTTCATATTGGAGCCTTTAAAACTAGGGGGTTGGTGCCTCCTTCCAGTTGGTGTTGGTAAACACAGGAATTCGATGCTTCCTTGAATGTATTCTTTCTCATTATAATGAAGCATTCCATGGTTTTATCCCGTTTGGGTTTCCACGTAAAAATCATGTGTTATGTGTTATTTATGTTGGTGCATACATGTGTGGATGTTTATTATTTGATGCATAGCTGAAGATAAAGATTAAGTAAAGGCTAATATGTTAAATAAAGTTAAAAATTGTTGATAACTGCGCTAATACTGATTCACCCCCCCTCCTTAGTATTAAATCGATTCCAACAGATATGGTACCATATATTATTATGTTATGATCAAAATACTATGAATAGATTGGGTGCCTTCTCTTCTTGAAATACACCCATGCATAAACCCATGGATCCAATCAACTCAAATATGAGTTGAATATTGTGTCTTACCCCTTCCTTGTGCATCATTTCCATCTAAACACAACCAAATCAATCAATCAACTCAAACCTCCAACATTTGTCCTCGAAAATGAATGGTTGAGCTAGCATGGTTAAAGTTTGAACATGAATGCAAAATCAAGGGACTAGTTGATTTAAGAAAACTATTTCCTCTTAAATATGTGTTGGGCAGAGCACCAAAATACTCACTTTGAATCCATGGAAAGAAAGAGCCATGATATGCTTGGTGGAATCCTAATTCACCATAGGTTTGACTTGAAACCTAATTGTGTTTCCCCAAGAAACATATCCTACCTCATTGTGTTGATGGAGGAAGCCCTAATGTTTTCACAAGTGATACGGGAAAGCCTAATTACTTTGAGTGATGGATTTAAGCTCCATTATTTCACGCAATGGATAGAAACTCCAATTACTCATCACGAATTGATCGCGCCATATCCTTTTGAAAACAGTCCTTGTGACAATCCTTCTCCACAATCGTGTCTAGGTATTCAATGATTTAAAATATAGATTGTTCACTATCGTAGAAGCCTTGCATTCTGAAGGAACCCTCCACTAACGTGCCAAAAAACAAAGAGATATATTAATACTCATTCTATGAGTTACTGGTTGGTCTTTTGAGCTTTGTTGTGTGTCATTGTCTATTCTGTACATTCCAATCATCAATCTAATGGCATGACTAGATATTGGGAAAATTATAAAATACTAAAAGGAATTTATTATCCATTCCAGTGTTCAAACCTTAGTTTTATGCCCTAAAAGGAGAACTTAGAATAAACAATTCAAATGCATGCAAACAAGATATGTATTAGACTTTTACTCGTAGATATCATCATAGAATTTCTCAAAATATTCTATTTGAGGTATTTTTGGAAAGAACTATAAAAATTATTTCACTAGGCAAATCTATTTACTGAGTTGAAAAAGGTAATATTTTTCTTTGTATTTACTACAAAATCAATTTTATGGTACTGTTTATTAGGTTTTCCACTTTTCTTGAAAACAATCAAGTAAATGTTAACTAAAAGATTATGACTATTAATTGGGATTTGAGATGACTATTAATTAAATAACTCTCTTCACATTTAATGATTTTTGTTACGTCCTCCCTTTTCCCTTTGCAACATTAAGGTGATTTTTATGACATACTTTGCACCAATAGGAGCAGAAACCATGCAAATAAATCATTCTTTGGCTTCCAAGTTCGAAAAAAATACTTTGAAGCAAAAATAGTGAGGTTTTTTGCTTTGACTTAACTCACAACATCTTGTTCAGATAGAGTGTTCTCTTTCTCACGTAAAGGGGCATGATATATTGCAAGAGCAAGATCGAGGGTTTCCGAATGAAAAGAGCCATACCTTCTTTTATTTTTGGAATAGATTGGATCAATTAAGCATTTCATCGTATGAGAGACAAAAGGCACCCTACACCTTATGGGTGCTTTTTTTGGTCCCGTAAAGGAAGGAGTTGGGATAGTGCATGAAAAGACGTTCCAATTCCAACAGATTCCCCACCCCCCCACCTAAAATATATAAAGAGTGGGAGTGAAATAAATTATGCCTCTCTTTATTCTCCCTTCCTTTCATAATAAGCAAGGACATCAATGAATGGTCAAGCACCTACCCTATGTAGAGACAAATGAAGTTTAGTAAATTGAACCAATTGATCCAAGAGCTAAGGTAGCACCTTCAATGGAAAGAATACAATAGTGAAACTATGAAGGAGATATAAGAAAGGCAAAATGATAGCAAGGGTAAGAGGAATATAGGAAGATAAGAAGAACATAATAATATGGTATATGAGAGGATGGCAAATAAGACTAATATAAGAATATAAGAAGATGGGAAGATAATAATATGGGGATATAAGTTTATAATTGCTAGTAGTAAATTTTATAATATTTAGAGTTATTGGCCTAGTCTCTATTGATACAATCAGTAGACCCTAACATGTAATTGCATCATTTCATGTAAACAAAAATTGGCAACCTGAAATAGCATGTTGGTTGCCCACAAAGGAGTAGACTTCCACTCCTTCCAAATACCTCTTGGTCTCGAGTCCTTAACTCATTTATTTACATTCAAGGAAGACAAACTCTTAGCTAATCATAAGTAGTTTAAGGTCATACTTTAGGACCAAAAAGGTGTTTTCAACCAAGATAATATCTGCAAGAAAGTCAATGTCCCTTTGGGTCATGGTTGAGGCTAACTCCAATGGGATCATGTGCTTTCCATTAACATCTAACTTTATCCCCATACATGAAATGTAACACCCCAATTTTGAACCCTTGATATAATGATGTACATCTAGATGATGAAATTCCTGAAAGGGTGAACATATTGTATTTTGAAATATTAATATAATATAAATATAACTGGTTTCGACTAAGGTGAATGCTCAAAGAACTATGGACTATGAATCCACAAGTGAGAAGGAAAGGGGGTTGTAGATAGCCTAGGGAGCTTATAACATGACCCTAACCTAACCTTGAGCCAAAAAGTGTCTTTATTATATTTTAAGTGTTATTACGTTTTTTATTGAGGTTAAATCCTTATTTATGTGCTAATGGGGAATTAGTGCATTGGAATGGACGTGAGTCTCTTGGGAACGACCACGTGGAAGAGGTTGGACAAGTAGCTAAAGCATGCATGCAGAAGGAGTTGGACACACTCTTCCACAAATTCAGACATTCAAACTCTCTCATACGACGGCTCTCACTCTCTCACTCGCACAGACGCAGAGGAAAATCTGTTGTTTATGTTTTTTGTCGGTGAACCATCTTCCTGGTTGGGTACTAAATATGAAAACAAGTTGTCATTCACCTTGTCATGAAAATGGAAAACTAGTTAGTTATGGGGGCATGGATTGTTATGTCATATTCTAGATAGTTAATACGATTGACCTAATAAACTTGTCCCTAGGTGAAAATTTTGTGGCGTTAATTAACAGTGGCAGGCCTGAGGTACTATAGTGAAGGGTTACCACTATTAGGCATTTGGAATAGAAACCAAGGAAGGGTTTGCATTATTTGTTGAGGAATTGGTTGGTGCCAAGTTCTTGATGGGATAATATTTTACATTATTTATTTATTGTGGGTTTGGTGTGTGCCAAAGCTATGAGATAAGTTGTGGAGATATATGTTGCAATCTATGTACTTCTTTCCCTCCTAGATTTGAGTTTTCTCTTGGTGGGTTCATAGTCTCATCTTGGGGGGGGCGCCTTATTGAGAGATTTATTAGCAGGGTGGCCTATGGTTGGGTGGAGCATGCCTCACACACAACTAGTTTCCAAGATTTTAATTACTCAGATAAGTAATTGCGCTTTGTATCATCTTTATTCTTATTTTTATAATTTTTTATGAAATTTGAATGAATGAAATGTTTATTATCTGCATTAAAATGATGCTGGTGAACTGAATGGTTAAGCTTGGTTTATGTTCAATGTGAAATTGTACTTTAATGTTTTGTTTGAATTTGATATATATGTTCAGATATATAGCCTTTGGGCATGAATTTATGGGATGGAATGTTTTTTAAAGATTACAAATTCTTGGGTTAATTCAATTGTTATACATAATGCTATGTTTTCTCTGTTAAGCCCTAAATATTGGTACATTACCCCCTATGTAGTGGCACATTACCCCCTTTACTATGCCACATTACACATTATTGATGTCGACTTGGGTCTATTAGTTTTTATTGTACCCCTTTTTCTTCTATATATAGGAAGGAGACATTTTCATTTTAGTCATCATTGTACCTTGTCTTGTCTTATGTACTTGGTACATTGTGTAAGGAGGTTACTCCCTTGAAGAGGATTGTTATTCATCTCAGTTATTCATTATTAAGGCGTGGATTACTTTCTTCTGGTCTATTTTTGTTATTTTAATGCTATTTATGGGACTTGGTTGCATAACATTTGGTATCAGAGCTCTTTCCCCGAGACTGGTTTCTTCAAAATGAGTCATATTGTAATTTTCGCTATAAGTTTTTTTATACAAGGGTTCAAATAGTGAGACTTAAAACCCATCTGGAAAAAATGATGAAATAATTGTGGTCCAAGTTTCAGATCTGATACAGTATAGGTTTAGATATATTTGTTGTAGAATCTAAGGTTTCTGACTAGTCCAAAAACTAGTCTAAAACATGTGTTCTAGGAAAAAAGGTCATATATGGGGAATGCAAGATCTAAATTGAGTGATACTTGTTGCATTAGCAAGAATATGGACCAAAGTATATGTGGTAGGTTTTTCAACCTCATATCTGAAATATTGTACATGTGGCAGACTGTACAAGGTCGCTCTTCTGGAAATACCAACAATAAGATGTGTTGGGAGATTCACAATAACTTCTT
The DNA here is from genome assembly GCA_027924585.1 of Larix kaempferi. Classification (NCBI taxonomy): domain Eukaryota; kingdom Viridiplantae; phylum Streptophyta; class Pinopsida; order Pinales; family Pinaceae; genus Larix; species Larix kaempferi. The sequence continues at coordinate 2,534,788 of BSBM01001242.1, read as the reverse complement.
ATTCGTACATCCAAATTAGGTCAAACCTATGGAATTGGAGAAAGGACACATAAATATACAATGGCGTGAAGTTTAAGACCTAGAGGAGCAGAAATTGAAAATTTACATCAGTTTCAAGTCGGCCATAAAACAATGTTCCAATCAGGGTTTGAAAAGGTATGCCATTTTAAATTTGAGTAACTTTGAGTAGAAGGATCTAACTGTGGTGAAACCTAGGGTGTGATATCTGTTTATATTATTCAAAATACCACCAAAAGGAAGTGTAAAGACTCGCACTCCATCCAAACCACTAAAGGATCCATCCTCGACATATGATGAAAAGGAAGACCTCTCTTTTTGAGTGTCCCAGTTGGAAGATATGATTAAAGGGTCCGTAAAAAAAGTTGATTTAGTAGAGGAGAAGTTGAATAAAATTGAGGAAAATATGAAAGGTTCGGTGATTTACTTAATCTAGAGGATAAGTTGTTGGGAAATATGAAAAATATTGCTAATCTCATACAAAATTCAAGGGATAATCCCCCTATAGGTGATGATGTGTTCCATGATACTCAGGAGGATAAAGATAATTTCCATGTTGAGAACCATTCCCTGAATAAGAATATTCCAAGAGGAAATTATTCTAGTAATGGAAGTCCGGAAGGATGGTCACCAAGGGGAACCCAACTTCCCAAGATTGACATGAGAAAGTTTGATGGTAATTATCCAATAACATGGATATTCCAGATGGAGCAATTCTTTGATCTACACCAAGTTCCAACTTTGCAAAAGGTAACTATTGCATTATTATACTTAGAGACTGATCAATTTGTATGGTACCAATGGATTTGTTGTTAAGATTTAATATGCTAAGACAGAAAATAGCAGCATTGCATTCCATTTCACAATAATAGCATATACAGGATCACTGAAGAAACAACAAGCACAACATAAACACAAGAGACACAAATTTATCCTGGGAAACCCTCATGGGGTAGAAAACCCAGTAAAGCTTCCTCAATATAGATGACCAGCAATATACAAAGATGTAACCCTGAGCATAAGCTCCTCCTTCTCCATAGCAGACCTCTCCTCCACAAGTGAGCCACTCTCAAGTAAGTGAGTGTGTGTAAAATGAGGAATAGACCTCCTCTATTTATACACTACTTCGACTTGTCTTTTACACAAATCATGTAGGCTCGTATTTAACCATTGGGTTAAATACCCCGCTACAACTGACTGGGTCGACCCCTCTAGGGTGGTCTAATAACCCTTTGACCCACATAACACATACAGGTCCGACCCCCACTAGGGAAGTCTAATAACCCAAGTTACCACATTCCGACGGAGGAATAAACATCTCCGGATATACAATAAGATCTTCAAGGAGGAATGAAACATCTCCAGAATAATAAAGTACAAATATAATATTCTTTGAAGTTACAATATCTCAACATTTGTGACCCTAAAAAGGACTCTGTTATATCTTGGTCTATATTCACCGAAGAATTGATTGCACATTATGGGGATATTAATAGCAACACCTTCTTTAGCCAATTAATAAATGTCAACCAAAAAGGTCCAGTTACCGAGCACATCAATCAGTTTCAGAAGCTAAGTCTTAGAGTGAAGAACATATATGAAGATAATATATTGGATCTCTTTATTGGAACCTTGAAGGATAACATTCAACATGAGGTGTGTCTCTTTGAACCACCATCCATGGAGAAGGATTTTGTGATGGAAAGGAAGGTTGAATGTAAAAATAGAACGATGGCTACTAGAAAGACTACCTCCAACACATACTGAGAGAATAATGTTCCTTCTTCTAACCCACCTCAAAGGTTGACACCTAAACAACTAGAGGAAAGAAGAGCAAAAGGCATTTGCTTTAATTGTGACAACAAGTATAGTAAGGGACATAAGTGTGGTGAGAAGAAATTATTCTACATAGATTGTGAAGAGGAAGAACAAAAAGAATAGGAACCATCTCAAGATGCAAAAATAGAGGATACTAGTTCTGAAGAGATTACTCCCACCATATCCTGTAATGCATTGGTTGGTATTAGCACTCCTCAAACTCTCAAGATCGAAGGATATATCAAAAAGAAAAAGGTAATTGTGTTTATCGATTCTAGTAGTACTCATAATTTCGTTCACTGTAAATTAGCCAAAGCTCTCAATTGCTTTGTATATTCAGCACCAGAGTTTCAAGTAATGATTGCAGATGGAGGAACAAGAAAGTGTATTGTCTTTATTTATGGTCAAATGAGATATCAAATGGTATATATATATATATAGATAGATATAGATATAGATATAGATATATAGATATATATATAAGAAAAGAGCCTTGCTATTAAACTTTGGAAAATGTTGTTACAAAAATTATAACGTCATCCAGAGCCTTGTTGGAATATTCTCACCATCATATCTTGGTTTTGCATGCATGCATTTCATGAAGCACTCCATGCATCCATTCATCAGCAGTTGAGTCTCATAGCACCTAGTCCCTATTTTGGGCCCCCTGGAGCTTGTTTTTGGCCATCATTATCCCTCCTAACCACTCATGTCCCTTGTTTCCATCACTGGAGTTACAAATGCACCCTCATGCACAGATTTAGGAGATCTATCAGTTAGTTCCATGATTTAGGGAACCGTGTCCCCTTGATTGCTCAGTTAACTAACTGTAGTTCCTAGTTTACTGCTTCTGAGTGTAGGAGCACCCTCCTTGACCACTGACAGCTAGTTATGCACCCCCTTGGATTATCCTTCCCTATTTTTGTGCCCACATGGTTCAGTTATGCTCAGTCCTACTCTAGTTGATTGATTATTCACCATCAGTGGCCACTGGACCTCATTGGGAGATGGTTCCAATGCAACCTAAGCCATGAATTGAGAAGAATTTGAATCCTCCCATGAGTATCGAATTCATTTCTATTGTATTATCACATTTTTTCCAGCTTATAGCTGATGAATGTATCAACAACAATTTATCATATCTTTTGAGTTTCATGAGTGAATTTGATCATATTTCTTGCTAATTCCTCTCTGCAATAAACACTGTAAAATTGTGAGGTTTGTTCAAGCTTAGTGATATACCCCTGTGGAATTTCACATGGTATCAGAGCTTGTAAGAGCTTTTGAATTTGCAGCAGTTTTTTGAGTAGTTTTTTTTTTTTAGTAGAGCACCAGAAGCCTCTGGATTTCCACAGCAAATCCTGGTGCAATTGCATTGAATTCATTGGAGGAATACTTTGAGGTCTAGCTCGGTGTGAAGGATCCGGATAAAAGTGCCTACTGTCCTAAAGCAGTGTTCAATAGATTCTATAACAATCCTCCAAATAAATTTCATTGCTTTTGCAGGTTATTCCATCATTAGAAGTGCATTCAGTTAGCTACTATGGATCTCACCTTGATTCCTAAACTCACTTCCTTCAACTTCTTTGAATGGAAGGGACAAATAGAGATCTTCATGCTCAACAGAGGTCTCTACAGAGTGTTACATGGCACTGAGGTCGAACCAAATGTTGCTACAGAAAAATACAAGTATCTAAATAAACTTGATGAAGCAATTGGATTGCTACTCCTCAGCATTTCCAAAGATCTACTCCTTCATCTCATCGGCCTAAAAATTCCCAAGGAGGTTTGGACAAAGCTCAAATCCTTATTTGGGAAACATGATGATTTGAGAGGACATCAATTGGAAAATGAGTTGATCTCACTGAGCCCCAGCAATTTCGAATCCATCACAAATTTCTTCACAAGGTTCAAGAACTTGGTTGTGTAGCTAAAACTATGTGGAATTGAGAAGGATGACAAGCAACTTATCCTTGGTATTCTTTCAAAATTGGGTTGATAGTATTCTATGTTTGTATCCACCTTCCAAACAAAAAATATTTCCATCCCAAATTGGAAAATTCCCACTCTAGATGCATTCATACTCTCTCTCACAAAGGAGCAGGACAAATTGGTGCAGATGGGATTAATAAAACCAAAGAGGGATCAAGCTCTTGCTACAGGAGAATGAAAGACTGCGAATGTAAAAGGGAAGCAGAAGGGTAAGGAAAAGAAACCTTATGAGAAGAATTCAAGGGAGACCCCAAAACGGTCAGAAGAGATCTCGAATCCAAAGAGAGGCAATAAAAACTAGAAAGAGAAGACCCAATGTCCATATTGCAATAGACGTTTTCATCCAAAAAGTGCTTGCATGAATAATACCATTGATCTCATGGCTCAGCTTCTTGAGAAAAACAATCTTCCAGTACCTGCAAATGCTAGAAGAAAAGAAGTTGATCCTAAATCTGAGGATAAAGAGAGGTGTCATGCACTCATGGCTGCACTTCGAATGACTCCTCCTTCATCATAGATTCTGGAGCATCAAGACACATGTCTTCTTCCAAGGATCTATTCTCTGAATTCAAACCCACTATAGGGCATTCTATCTTGATGGGATATGACTATGAAGTTTCCTCAGAAGGGATTGGAAGGATCAATCTGGATCATGGATACTTCAATGATGTACTCTATGTGCCTACTCTTGCAACTAACCTCCTTTATGTTTACCAAAAGACCCATACAGGAGTTCCCAAGAAGGTAATATTTACTCATAATGCGGTTGAAATCCAAGAGATATCATATGGGAAGATCATTGCACAAGGCATTACATATCACTATTCTAAACTCTATGATTTTTCTCACTTCTTGCCTTACTAAAAAAAAAGTGCACTTATCACTCATGCAAATGAAGTGAGTAGACTTTGGCATGAGAGGTTTGGGCACCTCAACTACAAATATTTGCAAGAACTTCACAATCAGAAAATGGTTGAAGGGCTTCTAAACATCATATTTTCTAATGGAACTTGTAAAGATTGCTTGATTGGTAAGCATCTAGAGCACAAGTTTGAGAAACAAAAGGCAAAGAGACCCTCATCACCTCTTGAGTTGATTCATAATGATATATCAGGACCTCTTCCTCACCTATCTTTGAATAATGCAAGATACATATTAACATTCATAGATTATTATTCAAGATTCAGTTGGGTATATTTTCTTAAGTTGAAGTCAGAAGTATTTGGATACTTAAAAAATTTTAAAGCTTATGTAGAAAAGTTCACTGATAAGAAGATCAAGGTCCTTCGTACTGACAATAGAGGAGAGTATGTGAATAATTAGTTTCAGTTATTTTGTGCAGATGAAGGTATTGATATGCAACACATTGTTCCCTACACACCACATCAGAATGGTGTAGCAGAGAGAAATAACAGAACTTTGAAAGAGATAACAACTTGCATGCTTGAGTCTAAAGCATTGTCTCCTAGTCTTTGGGTAGAAGCTGTCAATTGTGTTTCTTATCTCCAAAATAGAGTTCCTCGCAAAGGCCTACAAGGTAAAAATCCTTTCAAAGCATGGATGGGATACAAGATAGATGTGTCTCATCTGAGAGTCTTTGGATCCAAAGCTTGGTAAAGGATTCCTTCCGAGAAGAGAAGAGCCTTAGAGCCACAAAGTAAAGAGTGCATACTAGTTGGTTATGCACTGAGTGCAAAGGCCTACAAACTGCTAGATCTATCTACCATCCAGACATTTCTTGAGAGAAGTGTTCAATTTGAGGAATGGCCATTGCGTGATGCCCACCATGTCGATGAAGACAGCTTTCCAACTACTCCACCACAGCCTATTGAACAAGATAGCGAAGCATACTCTCATGAAAGTTCATATTTTGACTATGAAAGTGAAGATGAGTGAATGTTAGATCCATATCCACAAGAAATTGAAGATCCACCTCCTCTTCCAATATGGGTTTCCATGACCCTTGAATCTGTCGGTGATCTTGATGGAGATCCACAATATCCAAGAAGAACTATATCTAAGTTTCAAAATGCAAGGTTTGCACTCTCTCATACAAATCCATTTCTTGTTGACAGATGTTTTCTTATGATTGGATCATATCCAAAAACTTTCTTTGAGGCCTCCCAAGATCCGAGATGGATATCAGCTATGGATGAAGAGTAACAATCTCTTCAAAGAAATGATACTTGGCAACTTGTTTGTCTTCCTCCTGGAAGGAAGCTTGTTCAATGTAAGAGGGTATACAGAACCAATATGGACTCAGATGGAGTCGCAAGCAAGTACAAGGATCTCTTGGTTGCTAAAGGTTTCTCACAAGTTCAAGGGATTGACTATTCAGAGACCTTCTCTCTAGTTGCAAAGATGGACTCCATCCGTCTTGTTCTGGCTCTTGCTGCATCCAAGCACTGGGAAATGCATCACATGGATGTCAAGAGTGCTTTTATTCATGGATATCTATAGGAGGTGATCTACATGAAGCAACCTGAAGGATACATTGATGATCCTTCACTAGTGTGCAAATTGAGGAAGTCCTTGTATGGGCTCAAGCGGGCTCCCCGAGCATGGTATGCTAAGATGGACTCCTTTTTGTTGTCACAAGATTTTCAGAGATGCAAATTTGATTCGAATGTCTACATGAGACATGATGGTAACTCTTTACTACTTATTGTCCTCTATGTTGATGATTTACTGATTGCAGGGAGTCTCTCTTCATGTATTAGATCTATCAAAACAGCCTTACATGACTCCTTCTCTATGTCATATTTGGGATTGCTAAAGCAGTTTCTTGGTCTTGAAGTCTCTTAGAGTGATTCAAGAATTAAGATTGCATAATCCAAGTATACATCAAATCTACTTGATAGGTTTCATATGACGGAATGCAAACCAACAACATTTCCTTTTCTTTCAGGTATTAGTCTTGAGGATGGTTATTCTTCACCTTTGGTGGATAGTACTTTGTATCAATAGTTGATCGAGAGTCTTTTGTTTCTTACACATACTCGCCCTGATCTATCCTATGCAGTGAGTGTTGTATCCAAATACATGCAAGAGCCTCATAAGATTCACTAGAAGGCAACCAAAAGGATCTTGCATTATTTGCAAGGGACAAAGACCTATGGTATTCACTATGCAGCAGGGTATCCATTGAACCTAGTTGGGTATACAGATTCAGATTGGGCTGGAGACAGCTCAGGTCGAAAGTCTACATCTGGTTTTTTCTTCATAATTGGATCTCGTCCTATATGTTGGTCGAGAAAAAAGCAGGATGCTCTAGCTCTTTCATCATCTGAGGCCGAGTACAGAGGTGCAGTAAATGCAGCCACATAGTGCATCTGGTTGCGGGGCATCTTGTTGGGATTTGCTACAATACTCCACCAGTCATCTATTGTGACAATCAGAGTGCTATCAGGATTTCTACAAATCCGGTTTTGAGACAAAGAACCAAACATATTGAGATACACATGCATTACATCCGAGGTTGGTGCATGATCGTACCATCACAGAAGAGAAGATTGCAGATATCTTCACCGATACTTTTTTCATTGAATAAGTTTACTTTGTTGGAATATCCAGCAATACTGAGAAGGGGGGTGAATCAGTATTGCCTTCTTTTTACTTTTATTAAAACAATTAGTACAAGACACACAAATAATCAAACAAATTACGACACAAGATTTTATTTTGGAAACCTCAAAGAGAAAACCACAAACACATACTCATTAATAAGATGAATTTTACAAAATTGTTTATTTGCTTCTACGGAAGGGATGCAACTACACCCCATATTTTTCTTGCTGCTACAGACAAGGATGCAACAACACCCTGGATCTTCTGCCTGATGCTACAAACAAGGATGCAATGACACCCCGTTTTCCAGCTTCTACTGGAAGGAGGCTACGACCCCCTACAGGCTTTCTGCCTTCCCTAGCACCACCTTGCCACCCTAATTTAAATTCATCAAAATTCCAGATCTTCTTCATGTTTTCAAAACTATCACTAGTTTTCCTTCTTTGGTATCTGTCTACAGCTGCTACTACAGATATCTAGATCACAGACACGACTTCTTTCACTCAGCACTCTGTCTATAAATACCTTCTAACACGTTTTCTACGAATGCATCTTCTCACAGTTGCACCTTTTCATTCTTAGATGACGCCACTTCATGAAAACACAAATATTCATTTTAATAATTCTTTAACTCTATTTAGGTTTATCAGTCATGACTTTACGCAACAAAAATCTTTCCAAAATTGCCTCTCCGCAATGATAATTTTGCACCATAATTCCTTCCAATTTTTTTTTTTTTTTTTCGTAATTATATTTCCGCAATGATCTTTCCACAATTACATTTCCACAGTGACCTTTCCGCAATTTCCTTTCCTCAACGACTTTTCCGCAATCTCCTTTCTGCAGTGTTTTTTTCGCAACGACTTTTCCACAATCTCCTTTCCGCAGTGATCGTGGACCCTCTGATCTTGATCAACGGTGGATTCTCTTTCCACAGCTTGTGGATTGCGGTTTGCGGAACTATATTTCGATTTTTACAAACTAGCTTCTGCAAGTCTCTTTCTGCAAGGTTCTTTCTGCAGTGATCGTGGACCGTCGAATCTTGATCAACGGTGGATTCTCTTTTCGCAGCTTGCGGATTGTGGATTGCAGAACTGTATTTCGACTTTTACAAATTGTCTTCCACAATTTATCTTTCTGCAATTCTCTTTCTGTAGTCAGGTTGCAAATTGCAGATTGCAGATGTGCCTTCAACTTTTCCCGAAATGGGCTTCCTCAATTTCCCTCCTGCAATTCCTTTTCCACAACTCTTTACAACCGTCGATTTCTTGCAGGTTCTTTCCTGACCGTCAATCTGAGATCAGATTCGGATCTCACCTTATCTATGCAGATCCGTTGTCTTCCTTACACCTTTCTCTTGCGGAATTTCTCTAGGGCATCAGATCTCTTGCGGCTTTGATCTCGTCCGTCGATCTCCTGCCTCCGGCAGAACTTCACTCAATCTTGCAGATTTCTTATCTTTCGTTCATGTTCACCTCGTGATATCTTTCCCATCGTTGATCCATCTTTTCTCCTTTAGTCTGGATCGTCCAAATCTCTGCAAACTTCAATCTTTGCAACTCTACTATTTTGCATTGATTGATCAGAGAATCAATCAATCACTCAATCGATCATCACCGGACCTCATTCCCTTGTTGGATCTGCACATCGACTTCGTGGTTTTACACACACAGAGATCATTCATACATCCACTACAACATTCAATCCTCAAAATCCCTTACTTCAGGATGCGCATACACACAGTGATTAATCAAGCATTTACACAGATATCCCAAACTGTCAATTGATTCATTGATACAGATATACACAAATATTCAACTATTAACACTTCAGACATAGATTCATGCGTACACATAGATACAGCTTAATTAGCTTTCTTTATTCACACAGGAACCTAATACAAACAAGGTTGCTTCCTCTGGCCTGGTTTACATTGATTTGGCCACCCCCCTAGCCATACTCTTCATAATGATGCCATATTGCAACACTGACTTCATAATAGCACTAAAACGCCACCATGTGTCTTTTACATGCCATGTCATCATATCTTCCCTAGCATCATCCATGCCATGTCATCACTACCTTTGTCTTTCACTGAGTTTACCTTGCCATCATGTACTTGATTATTCGTTTGTCATTACTGAACTCCTTTGACATCAATGACAACCATATCCAACATTCTCCCCCTTGGAATTGATGGCAACACCTAAACATTCTCCCCCTTTGACAACGGTGACAAAGGATAACCTTATTATGCCCTTTACTGTAATCATCTTGATATAGAATTTCCAATCATTCTCCTTTTAGACAATTGCCCTTCTTTTTCTTCTCTTCCTCCAGTTAAATTCATCTTGGTGTTGATCATCTAATTAGCATCCTTCTTTACCTTCTTGTAGTGAGTCTTTGATAAGTTCATGGACTCCCCCTATCACAGTGCTCCTTCTCTTGCTAACACATTCTTCTTTTGTGACAAATTTTATACTTATTGGTTTATCTTTGAGTTCTTTCATTCAACCCTTATTTTTCTTCCATAGATTTCTCTTTAAAGATACATCATATAACTTGTTCTTCTTTAAGGAGTCTTCAATGCCATACAAGAAACTTCTCAACTTTATGTTTTTGCTCCCCTTTTTGACCAAATATCAAAATGATATGGACTAGCTTCATTCCCACTTATACTCTTCTTCCAACACTTTCTTTTATAGCCTTCACCATGATTCCTCAATCTTTTCTACAGGTTCAAAAACAAATTCAGAGAGAACTTGATCGAACTGATATGTGTCTGAATACCAATTGTTCCTTCGCAATCTTCAACTGTTGAAGCTCTGGCTGAAGTTCCACATAATCTGCAAATTTTGAATCTGCAGCCTTCTCCTCTTGATTTCTAGGATGTAATCTTACTGCTACTTTTACTCATCTTGGCACTTTACAATAAAAAGAATGACTGTTTATAATTTCCCCATCAGACAATCCTTAAAATTGTCTAAATCTGCTCTTGTATTAATTTTTACATGTGCTCATCAACTATGAAGACAGGCTTATCGAATTTTCCAAGTGTAGAATGTCGAAGGTCATCCCAAACCAATGTAATTAAATGAGTACTTTCAGTATGGAGAAAGTTTTTAATTAATGTGTCATGGCTTCATATTTTGTAGAATCATATAGCACCAGCAAATTGCAACCATTCATCATTCCAGAGAAGTGTAGATGAACTTTCATGAACCAGCTAACCTGAATAATAGGATAATCTTCATCTTGGTTTACATATTTCATGGTATTCATGTATCTCATGGATCACACATTTTAATATTTCATGTTACTTACACTATGTTCTTTGCCAACCATATACTAGTCGTACGATAATTTCTTATCTTTTAGGAATATAGATTTTTACCAAGTACTCGTATGACTCTTCTTTTCCTTGTTTTTGATGGAAACCTCAAAACATTCTTTTCTTCTTACCAAAATATATTTTCAAGTACCAATTGCAATTTTCTGATATTAACTCCCCCTGAGTACATGATCCTTTCTAATGCTTCATTTCAGGGTTCTCTTCTAAGTCATGAGAGTTTTAGAAAATACATCCATCTTTAGTTCCACCATCATCACTAACTTCTTCTTCATCATCTTTATCTCCATCAATGTGTTCTTTTACATCTTCATCTTTCTTCCCATCATAATGGATGTCATTCTTATCTACAACACTATTATTCTTAACATCATCTTTGGAACTTCATTGTGGCTTGGGGTCTTTGTTTCCTCTGACTCTTTGTAGTCTTCCTTTCTTCTCCACATCTTTCCATGAGGTACCCTGCTTACTGACCTTGGTTGTTTCTTGGATTCCCTACTTAGATCTTTTCTCTTGGTTCTGCAATCAACAGCCTTGTGGACAAGCTTGTGACAGTAGTGACAATATCCATAGAATCTTCCTTTATGTTTGAGGAATCTTTGATCTTCCTGCTTCATATATTCTATCTTTTTCCATCTCTTCCTTTGTTCTTGACCTTTTATTGAAGCATTCTTCCTCAGCTTACATTCTCTAGCCATATGTCCAAAATTATGACATGTGTAGCATTGACCAAAAAAGATCTATTGCACTCTACTTGTCATTGGTCCTTTAGGTATCATATCAGTTCTGTCTTTATTATAAGATGAGGGAGCATAATTCTGACTATCTTTCTTAATCGAGCTTTTGAGTGCAGTAACATGGATTCTTTCATTTCTATCTTGGAGTGTAGAGGACAAATATTTTGAATTATTTTCTTTGTCATAGCCTAATCAGTTTTATCACTTAATGGTCTTTGGCTACTCAAGATCTCATCTAAAATATTTGAATTTCTTTCATATTTTGACTTAATAGATTCTTCATCAAGCTTCTTTCTAAGCTGCATAATCTCTTCTTCAAGCTTCTCTGATTTTTTCATTCTCTTTTTGAGCTGTAAAACTAGATCGTCTTCAATCTTCTTGGCCTCTTCAAGCTGGGTTTTCAAGTTACTAATGATTTGGTTTGACTGTTTGTTCTTTTTCCTGCATTTATCAAATTCTTCAAGAGCACTGATTAATTCAGCTCTTATACCTACTTCTCCTTCTTCCATCAATTCATCATCTTGAGCTTCTATTCCCATGAACAGAATCTCTGTTTCCTCATCATCACTTGTGTCTTCATCTTCACTATATTCCATGGTGTAAGAGATTTTCTTCTTTTCATTGAACTTCTTTTTGTTTACTATTTTTCCCTTTTTGAACTTCTTTGAAGCTTCTTTCTCATCACTTCCATTTTGCTTAGGATAAGGAAATTTTGAAGCAAAGTGTCCAATTCTTCCACAGTTAAAGCACTTTAGAGGTAGCTTTCCCCTGTACTTGCCAATACCTTTCTCAAGCTTCCTGATGAACAAGGCTTCTTCATCGTCTGATTTTTTTTATTGGTTCTTGGATAAGGATTTAAAGGATGCTTATTTCCTTGATCGACCATCTTCTCCTTTTCTCATCTCGTAGGCAGTGAAAAACCCACGTAGTTCATCTACTGTCATGTCTTCAAGATCATCTCGTTCTTCTAGAGAAGGTACCTTTGAGTCATATTTCATTGGCAGGGTTCTTAGTACTTTTTCAACTACTTCTTTCTTCTTTAATTCTCCTCCAAGGCCTCGAATAGCATTGACAATTGCATCTACTCTTAGAAGATATTCTACAATATTTTCTTCCTCTTTCATTTTTAGGCTTTCAAACTGTCCCTTGTATGCCTGAAGTTTTGATTGTTTGACTTTGGGTGCTCCTTCATAGACAACTTTTAATTTATCCCAAGCCTCCTTGGTTGTCTTGCATTGCATGACTTTTACAAACACTAAGTTTGTTAACCCATTCAATATTGCATTCATCGCTTTTGCATTGGCCTCATATTGGTCAAGTTCTTCTTTGTCTGTAGGTAGATTGTCTTCTATTTTATACTTCTTTTCAACTTCTCTCCAAACCTTTCATCCAAGAGACATTAGATGACACTTCATTCTTGCACTCCAATATGCATATTTAATTCCTGTGAACAATGGAGGTATGTTGGTAGCTAATCCTTCTTGCTGATCCATTGTGGTATTTAACTAGGATCTTCCTTCCAGTGGTTAGACTGTAGTGAAGAAACCTGCTCTTATACCAATTGTTGGAATATCCAGAAATACTCAGAGGGGGGGTGAATCAATATTGCCTTCTTTTTCCTTTTATTAAAACAATTAGTATAAGACACACAAATAATCAAACAAGTTAGGACACAAGATTTTATTGTGGAAACCTCAAAGAGAAAACCACAAACTCATACTCATTAATAAGATGAATTTTACAAAATTGTTTATCTACTTCTACAGAAGGGATGCAACTACACCCCAGATTTTTCCTGCTACTACAGATAAGGATGCAACGACACCCTAGATCTTTTTCCTGCTGCTATAGACAAGGATGTAATGACACCCTGTTTTCCAGCTTCTACTAGAAGGAGGCTACGACCCCCTACAAGCTTTTTTCCTGCCCTAGCACAACCCAACCACCCTAATTTAAATTCATCAAACTTCCAGATCTTCTTTATGTTTTCAAACCTATCACTAGTTTTCCTTCTTTGGTCTCTTTCTACAGCTGTTGCCACATAGATCTGGATCACAGACATGACTTCTTTCACTCAGCAATCTGTCTATAAATACCTTCTAACACGTTTTCAATGAATGCATCTTCTCACAGTTGCTCCTTTTCATTCTTAGATCATGCCTCTTCATGAAAACACCATTCTTCAATTTAATAATTCTTTAACTCTATTTAGGTTTATCAGTCATGACTTTCCATAACAAAAATCTTTCCAAAATTGCCTTACCGCAATGATAATTTTGCATCAAAATTCCTTCCGAATTTTCTTTTTTTTCGCAATGATATTTCCGCAACAAAAAATAATTCTGCAATTGTCTTTCCGCAACGATTTTTCTACAATTACCTTTCCACAGTGACCTTTCTGCAGTGGCTTTTCCGCGATTTTCTTTCCGCAACAACTTTTCTGCAATCTCCTTTCCGCAGTGGTTTTTCCGCAATTTCTTTTCCACAATCTCCTTTCGCAGTGATCGTGGTCCGTTTGATCTTGATCAATGGTGGATTCTCTTTCCGTAGCTTGTGGATTGCGTATTGCGGAACCATATTTCAATTTTTACAAACTAGCTTCCGCAATTTGTCTCTTGCAAGACTTCTTCCACAAGTCTATTTCCGCAAGGTTCTTTCTGCAATGATCGTGGACCGTCGAATCTTCATCAACAATGGATTCTCTTTCCATAGCTTGCGGATTGAGGATTTCGGAACTGTATTTCAACTTTTACAAATTATCTTCCACAATTTATCATTCCGCAATTCTCTTTCCGTAGTCAGGTTGCGGATTGTGGACGTGCCTTCAACTTTTCCCGAAATGGGCTTCCGCAATTTCCCTCCCGCAATTCCTTTTCCGCAACTCTTTACAACCATTGATTTCTTGCGGGTTCTTTCTTGACCATTGATCTGAGATCATATGCGGATCTGTTATCTTCCTTACACCTTATCTTCTGTTATCTGATATCTCACCTTATCTTTGCGGATCCGTTATCTTACTTACACCTTTCTCTTGCGGAATTTCTCTGGGGTGTTAGATCTCTTGCAGCTTTGATCTCGTCCATCAATTTGCTGTCTTCAGCAGAACTTCACTTAATCTTGTGGATTTCTTATCTTTCGTTCACGTTCACCTTGTGATCTCTTTCTCGTCATTGATCCATCTTTTCTCCTTTAATCTGGATCGCCCAAATCTCTGCAAACTTCAATCTTTGCAATCTATGATTTTACATTGATTGATCAGAGAATCAATCAATCACTCAATCAATCATCACCAGACTTGATTCCCTTACTGGATCTACACATCGACTCTGTGGTTTTACGCACACAGAGATCATTCATACATCTGCTACAACATTCAATCCTCAAAATCCCTTACTTTAGGCTACGCATAGACACAGTGAGTAATCAAGCATTTACACATATATCCCAAACTATCAATTGATTCATTGATACAAAGATACACAAATATTCAACTGTTAACACTTCAGACATAGATTCATGCGTACACACAGAGATAGCTTAATTAGCTTTCTTTATTCGCACAGGAACCTGATACAAACAGGGTCACTTCTTCTTGCCTGATTTACATTGATTTGGCCACCCCCCCTAGCCATACTCTTCATAATGATGCCATATTGCAACACTGACTTCATAACAGCACTAAAACGCCACCATGTGTCTTTTACATGCCACATCATCATCTATGTCATGCCATGTCATAATATAGCCATATCATCATCCATGCCATGTCATCATTACCTTTGTCTTTCACTGCCATCATGTCCTTGATTATTCTTTTGTCATTATTGAACTCATTTGACATCACTGACAACCATATCCAACACACATACCTCCGATACCTTCTTGGGGTGAGTGCTACCTTGGTTGATTAGTTTTTTACAGTCTATCTTGAGGGTTTTTTTCCTACTGGATTTTCCCTCTTTCCTCACACTTTTTTAGATTGTTGTACGGGGTGACCTTAGGTCTTAGTAACCAGGGCCTTATTTTTTCAGTTATTTTTTCCTCATAGTTCGACTTAAGGGGGGGGTGTTGGATTATTCTCACGATCATATCTTGGTTTTTCATGCATTTTTCATGCATGCATGCATTCCATGCAACACTCCATGCATCCATGCACCAACAATTTAGTCTCTTAGCACCTAGTCCCTATTTTGGGCCCCCTGGAGCTTGTTTTTGGCCAACATTAGCCCTACTAGCCACTCATGCACCTTGTTTCCATCACTGGAGTTACAAATGCGCCCTCATGCATAGATTTAGGAGATGTATCAGTCAGTTCCATGATTTAGGGAACCTTGTCCCCTTGATTGCTCAGTTAACTGACTGTAGCTCCTAGTTGACTGCTTCTGAGTGTAGGAATGCCCTCCTTGACCACTGATAGCTAGTTATGCACCCCCTTGGAGTCTCCTTCCTTATTTTGGTACCCACATGGTTCATTTATGCTCAATCCTACTCTAGTTGACTGATTATTCATCATCGGTGGCCACTAGACCTTATCGGGAGATGGTTCCAATGCAAACTAATCCATGACTTGAGGAGAATTTGAATCCTTCCAGGAGTATCGAATTCATTTCTACTGTATTATCATATTTTTACCAGCTTATAGCTGATGAATGTATCAACAACAGTTTCTCATATCTTTTGAGTTTCATGAGTGAATTTGATCATATTTCTTGCTAATTCTTCTCTGCAATAAACACTGTGAAATTGTGAGGTTTGTTCAAGCTTAGTGATCTACTCTTGTGGAATTTCACAAGCCTTTCCAGTGTGCAAGGAGATCAAAAAATGTATAGAATTGTCCTAAGATAGCTAACTAAGACCCACAATGCTAGATTTGTTAACCCGCATAACATGCCTACATCATACTTGAAAAAATTTAAAGTGTTACAAAAGTATTTAATGTCTGGAAATTAAACATGCTTAGAGAGGTTTCTGTAGTTTTGATCGTAGTAAACAAAAAGTAGAGCACAAAAAAGCTAGGAGTAACCTGCCTTATCCTCATCTATAGGAGCATCATCCTTGATGATGATAGGAGAGTCTTTGGTATTTCCAAGAATAGGAGCAACAGAATTGGAGACACCTTCATCCAGGTGTTCTGCCATAATTGTGATTTTGGTAACCATCAAACAGTTGATTTGATTGTGATCCTCCCCTAGAGTACAACAATCTTCGACAGTCTTGGCTATGTCCTCTCTGTGTTGAAGCATGGTTGTCGTAAGGTTGCGCATAATCCAGTGCAGTGTCGTTGAACATTCATAATGGTCCGCATGCATCTTGATATTCCCTGGGTTCTGGATCTAAGGAGCCAAAGGATTGAAGGGGGTACCCTGATGCATATCCTCAGAGTGTAAGTGTTCATCCTATTGGTTATCTGTTAGAATGTCACATGGTTTCCTTTTTCCCTTACCGGAGGTTGGTTGCTCCATACCTTGGGACGAAGTCCGCTGCACAGAGGCTGGCTGCTCCATTCCTTGAGACGAATTCCGATGTACGAATTGAATGCCAAGCCAGCTAGCAAGTTTAGTTAAGTTACCATTAATGATATTTACCTCTTTCTGCATCCCCTCGAGGATATGCTTTGCCAAAGTATGGGCTAGATGCTTCTAGGTGTCTTCCATGAGAATTTGCCCCAAAGTAATCTTATTAGTCCAGAAGGCTACCAGGGTTTGCTAAAAAAGAGCAATTCTTCCTCTAGTGGAGCTTGGGTTAGGTTCCCAAAAACCAAGCTCGGCCAAGGATGGGATTTTGCTGCTAGCACAGTAATCAACCCATAGTTCTTCCTCTTTGTTTTCAATTATATTTATGATATCTGGTGCAACCGTTGAGGAATAGGCTCTTGTAGCCTCCAAATCCTTTAATTGATTCATCGTGATGGAGTGGTTCTCCAGACCTGCAATAATACACTTCATGGGCCTCACCATCTTGAATTCTCTATAATTGCAGCAGATGTTGAGAGGGTAAACGGAATAACCACTTGCCCATAATATAAGGGATAGATGTATGGCACGACTCGTTTATTTTTCAAGATCCTATTATAGCTCTATGATGGTAAATTGTCATACCTTTGTTCTTTATGATGGCACTGTACATCCTCTCGATCTGGCATCTCCTTCTAAATCCTATACCATCAGTCCCCATGAACACATTAAGGAATAAGGTACCCGGCATTGATTTTTCTATCGGGTTCTGTATGCTCTTCATGGGCTTGGGTGGTTAAATAGGGATGCATGTACCATCCTATTTTTCTTAACGATGTCTAAGGTGACATTCTCCATATACGTGCTTTAATTTTCCTTATGGTTCGTGTTCAGTCGCACCAGTTGCATACTGCTCTGACATGTGGTGAAAGTCATCATATCCTCCATAGCTAGGCGATAACAAGTGGTAAAGCGAGGATCATCCCCGTTATTAGTGCCATTCTCATTAATGATTATGGCTCCGAGCTGAGTCCCAATATTGGCTAGGTGGTCAGCCACCCTGTTTTCATCCCGTATGACGTGGAGAGGGATAAGAGTGGCAAAGCTTCCAGCTAGCTTGGCCATGGTTTTGAGATCATCCTCCAGGCACTAGTAGTTGCCAAGATTGTTGATAGTTGAACCATTAAGTATTTTTTTCAGTATGTTGATCAGTATATGTGCGTCCCCTTCTACCATTATCCAGTTGAGATTTTTCATTTTGGAAATTTTCAAACCATGGACCAGAGCCACCAATTCTGTCACGTTATTGTTGTTGATACCAGTGTATCTTGCAAAAATTCGAAGGATGTCACCTTTGCTATCCCGAAAAATTCCTCTATACCCAGAGTGCCCTGGATTAAATTAGGAGGCTTCGTCGAAATTGAGCTTAATAAAATTGTGAGTGGGAGGGTGCCATATATTAGGGATTTTGATGGCAAGTTTGAGATTTTTTGGAATAGAAATCTGGTTATGAATATTGAGCCCCGAGTCATTCAGAATAATGGCTTCCTCTCCCTCGAGCTGCATATCCTGATCCAACCACGACTGGATAAGGATGGTTTCCGTAATGCTTGTCTTTATTCGACTCCAAATTTCCTCTGTGGTCATGGATGTTGCTTTGAAGACATGCCTATTTCGTTCTTTCCATGCTTCCCATAATAGAAAGGAGGGGAAGAGGTTCCAGATTCACTCTCGCAAGGGGTTATTGAAATGAAAAAAATTCCAATTTAGGAGCGAGTTGTTGATATTGGTGCGGTCTCTTTGTGTAGTTCGAAATAATGCTGCTCCCCTGTCCCACATCTCGTTTGCAAAGGAACATGAGTTAAAAGGAATAAAGGCTCTTTCAGTAGGAGATCATGCTCCGCCTGAATGTGATAACCCTCCTTTATAGTAAAGTGACCTTTTGGGGTATGTCCCCACCTAAGTTTGTCATCTTCATTCTTGATTTTAATTCTTCTGCTGCTTATTTCATCATATATAATGTTGCCAATATCATCTTGAGGTTGAATGGACCATTATTTTGGGAGCTTCCAATTTCACCATTCATGGTGCTCCTCTATGTCACTCTAATATTGGTAGACTGTGTTTATCCCACATTATTCCATAGAATCTTTAAGATAAGGATCTCTTAGAAGACTTTGGATTTTGGAATCTTGTTGCCAGGAGTCATCCCATAAGAGAGCACTTTTTTCCATTTTTAACTTCCCAGAAACTATGGTTTTGAATTAGTGTACAATTAGTCCAGGATAGTTTCCAAACAATCGAACCATGCATCTCTTCATTAAAACAAATTAAGTCCTACTGATTCCAAGTGGGGATGTATTTGGATTTCCAAAGAAGTGCCCATGGTTCCTTTTTATGAGTAATCCACTTCCACCAGAGTTTTGGTCCCATCACCAGATTTAATAACTCGGGATCTCGGATTCCAAGACCCCTTTTAACTTGGGTTGACAGGCATCCTCCCATTTTACAAGAGCCCACTTCTTGTGGTGCTCATTACATCCCCAAAGAAAATTTATTTGAAGGTTTCAGATTCTTTTGATTATACTTTTGGGGGCAGACAGGACAAAGAACATATAAAGGGGCATGGCTTGGAGCACATACTTGGCCAGAGTAAGACGATTGGAAAAATTTAGGGAGCGGAAGGTCCATCTAGCGAGACGGTTATTGAGAAGAGTGAGTAGATCCTCCCAATTATCCTGACGGAGAGGTTTGTCCATGAGCGGGGCACCCAGGTATTTGGAGGGAATATTATGTATCGACAGACCGAGACATAACGAGATTCTTCTTTTTATAAGATGGTTGGTATTAAAGAAGAAAAAGTGGGATTTATCCAAGTTTGTACAAGCTCCCGAGGCCTTCTCAAATGTTTTTAAGATGGTTTGAAATCATTTGGACTCTTTATAGGAGGGGTGGACCATTAACATAGTGTCATCAACAAACTATTGGTGGGAACAATTCGGGGCATCTCTATGGAGATTGATACCCTTCATATTACCTTTCTGAATTTATGCCTTTATATCTCTCCCTAGCCCCTCCGCCATAAGTATATAGAGAAAGGGAGAAAGGGGATCCCCTTTTCTGATGAATCTAGAGGGGGTGAAAGGCTTGATGAGTGCCCCATTGACCAGGATAGAAAAAAAAGAAAATAAAAAAGATAAAAGAGAGAGGATCTAGTCAATTAAATACTGACGAAAGCCATAGGCCTACAAGACGCTAGATATATAAGTCCAGTTAAGTCAATCAAAGGATTTGGACATATCTAACTTGATGAGAATTCCAAGTTTTTTGGTGACTTTGAGAGAGTGTATAACTTCATGAGCTAGAATGACACCATCAAGAATTTGTCACCCTTCAACATAACCAAATTGCTTCGAGCAAATGAGTACAGGGAGGACTGGTTTGAGGCAATTAGAAATGACTTTGGTAATGATTTTGTAGTTTACATTGCATAAATATATGGGTATGAATTTTTCAGGGGTAGTAGGATTGGTCCCTTTAGGGATGAGAGTGAGGAAGGTAGCATTAAAATCAGAGAGGATGCCTTTTGTGCGACAAGAATCTTCCACAATCTCCAGGACCTCATCCTTTATGATATCCCAACATTCATGGAAAAAATCAGTGGTGAATCCATCCAGTCCAGGGGATTTTCCCCTTTTCATGCTGGATATGGTTGTTTCCACCTCTTGCATGCTTATTTGCCTCATCAGACCCTCATTTTGTTCTCTGTTAAGGAGACATGGGATGTTTTTGGTGATATCTCCAATGGCCTGCCTTCTGTCAATCTGGGGTTCATAAAGGAGATATTTGAAGTAGGAATTGAGTTCCAATGCAATTTCCTCCTATTCATAAATGGGGCTCCCATTGGTGGCTTTTATCATAGTGATTTTGTTGTGTTTCCGGTGTTGAAGCATAGAGTTATGGAAGAATTTGGTATTCCTTTCGCTCTCTTTTAACCAATTTATTCTTGGTTTTTGCTTCCATAAAATCTCTTCTTGTTTGAGTCTTTCTGTCAATTGGTAATTAAGGAGAGATTCTTCCTGAGTCTTGGCCTCTGAATACCTAGATAGTATGATAACTTGTTGAAGCTGAGAAATTTTTTCCTCGATTTTCCTTTTTTCTTCAAAGATGTTGCCAAAGGTGGTTTTGTTCCAGTCTTTGATTTTTTGTTTTAGATTTTTAAGTTTCTGCTGGAATTTGTACATGAGGGAGCCATTCTTGATAGAAGCTTCATTCCACCAGCTACTAATATTATCTTTGAAGTCAGGATGTGTAAGCCATAATTTCTCAAAGCAGAAAGGCCTATTGTGACAAGCTTTGTATCTCTAACCTTGGAGACAGATGGGCCAATGGTCTTAGCCATTTGCCAGAACGATGGTGGCAGTCCAAATGTCGCCTTGAGTATACAAGTCACTGGATAAGAGAAAAAAATACAGTCATGAGGCAATTTGGTCTTGATTTCCTCTCCTATTGTTCCAAGTGTGGATGCCAGTAGTTGTTTCCATATCTATCATCCTGGTATTGTCGGTAAATGTCTTGAAGGATGCACTATCGTTTTCCAATTTTCTGACACCTCCTTTCTTTTCCTGAAGATTAGTAATTATATTGAAATCTCCTCCCATGATCTAGTTCTCACTCTGATGGGAGTCCCAAATCCATTGGAGATGGTTTAGAATTGCAATCTTATGGTTCAATATTTGTGGACCATAGATGTTGGTAATGAGCCCTTGTTTGTTGGTGCCAATGAGGTGATAGGTAGCATATAGGGTTCTGGTGGTAGCTTCGAAATTATTTAAGCAGATGTCATTAGGATTCCACAAGATTGCGAGACCCCCTAAGGCTCCCATGGCATTGACAACTATAACTGCAGAGATTTTCCAAACTTTTTGAGTTATTTTTTCCATATTATGGATAGAACACTTGGTTTGTTGTAGAAGGACTATATTGGGTTTTTCCATTGCAATATTATTTTTGAGTAGTCGATGCTTTGAGGAACCGTTCATCCCTCTGATATTCCAAGAGATAATGTTCATTTTTGAGATGAGGCTAGAGCAGAAAAAAAACTATGGAATCAAGCATTAGATTATCTTTGTCTATTGGTTCTTAGTCCTTTCTTTTTATCCTCTTGATGTTGTCGCTTGAGTTCCTTTTTTCCAATGGTTTTTATGTCGAGTACAGAATCCTTTGATGTTCCTTTGGGACTCTTATTGTGGTATGTTCTAGCTTTGATAACAACGTTTTTAAAGAGATCAATTTGAGGTTCTGAGATAGGAGTTGTATGCTTACAGGATTCCTTTATTTCCTTCAAATTCAGGTCCTCAAGGTCCGAATATTCCAATTCCTCTTGGAGGTCATGCATATCTGCATCTTTGTTAAGAGTATCAGTTGTTCCTATCTAAACCAAATTGGTATCCAAGTCAGGGTTTGAAGTAAGCATTTCCTCTGGAGCAGAAGCTAGAGTTTCAAATTGATTATTAGTACTTGTTGCATTATTTGTAGGAGATGGTATTGGTCTCTTGTGGCTTCTTCTTCTGTTTGGAACTTTAGTAAACCCTCCTAATCCTTTATTTTAGAGGAATCTTGTTTCAAATCTATTGTGTTCAAAGGGAATTCCATGAATAGATGTCTGTGTTCGTGGCATTTCCTACAAAGGAAGGGTATGTGTTCATAGTTGATAGTTTGAGTCCATTCTATATCCTGAAATTTGAGAAAAATTGCCTCGGGGAGAAGTTGAGAGATGTGTTGAATATTGTAACTTCTAAGAATATTATATTTGTACTTTATTATTCCGGAGATGTTTCATCCCTCCGAGGTAATTCTATTATGTATCCGGAGATGTTTATTCCTCCGATGGATTGTGGTAACCAGGGTTATTAGATCCACCATGTAGGGGTCGGCCCTGAGTTATTTAATTAGGGGTTATTAGACTCCATTGGGAGAGGTCGGCCCCATTAGGGAAACGGTTAGTTGGAAATCTAGTATAAGTAGAGGAGGATGCTCCTCACTTATCTCACACTTGCATAGATAGGAAAGTAGCACACTTGTGTTTGAGAGGTCTGCATAGGAGGTAGAGAAGGATCTCTAGTCTTGGAGCACCTCTTGTATTTTGGTTGATCATCTTATTGAGGAAAGCTTTGCTGGGTTTTCTACCCCATGAGGGTTTCCCAGAGTAATATCTTTGTCTATCTTGTGATTATGTTTCTTTCAATGATCTTGCTATTCAAATTAGTTTAAACTTAACATGGTATCAGAGCTAGCCTGAATAGAACATCTTTCACAAGGTGAAATTATCTTTCTCTCTCTCTCTCTCCCAAAATTTAGGGTTTATGCAAAATTTAGTATTTTTGGATTCTCGTTACATGGCTGAATATCCCTTCTCAAAATCAATCCTTTGAGCTCTAGATCGAAGTTTTTTGGTTGGGTAGAACTCCGGGAAAGTCAAACCCTAGTTTGACCAAAAGTGCGATAAACCAAAAATTATGTTGCAGATCCGAAAAGTGAAAAGTTGAAGTTTCCAAAAACAGAACACACCAGTGTTCTCAAGTCAATCAAGCACATCTCCTGGTAAGTGTTACTCTATCTCTTGAAACTGTTGGACTCCCCCAAGAGAAGATGGATCCAAGCACTAAGCTTGAAGACAAGCTAGAAGGTATAGAGAATTTCCGGGCATGGAAATACAGAATTGGTCTCATTCTTGAAGAGAATGATCTTGCTCCATATATCAAGGATGAAGTTGCAGAACCCACTGAAGATGAAGCTAAAGAAAAGTATAGTAAGGATCTAATTAGGGCAAAGAGAATCATTGTTAATTCTATCAAGGACCACTTGATTCCCCAAGTGGCGTCCAAGAAGACCCCAAAGAAAATGTATGATGCCCTAGGAAGAATGTATGAAGGGAGGAACATCAATAGGAATATGAACCTAAGAACTCAGTTGAAGAGTACCAAGATGAACAAAGGAGAATCCATTCAAGACTACTTCATAACGGTTTCCCAAATCAAGGAACACCTAGATGCCATTGGAGATACCCTTGATGAAGATGAACTTGTAATGACTGCTCTAAATGGTCTCACTAGACCTTGGGAGTCATTCATACAAACTATGTGTGCCAGAAAAGAAGGTATGAAGTTTGATACAGTATGGGAGGGTTGTGTTCAAGAAGAAGCTAGGGTAGCCAATAGGGAAGCCTTTCTCAAGGAGGATGACCAAGCCTTGGCTACTCACACCAAAGGAAGAAGAAAGGGTCACTTCAAGAAAGTTGACCACAAAGGGTCTCAACTCTTCCATAGATTTAAAAGGGGAGGACGACCCAAATCAAGAAGAGATCTCTCCATAGTCCAATGTTACAATTGTCTTAAACTAGGACACATTGCCAGATTTTGTACTTCAAAAAAAAGAAAGTTTGTTCACAAAAGACATCATGCACATATGGCAGAAGATGATAGTGGAGAAGAAGAAGAAGAGGAAAGGCCTCAAAAGAAAAGATCTAAAGTAAAGAAAGTAGATGCGAAAGAATATGTTTTATTTTCTGCACTATCTGGGTCTGTATCACCTGGAGAAGATACATGGCTCATCGATAGTGGTGCTTCAAAGCACATGACAGGTCAAAAGAAAACTCTCTCAAGACTTGAGGAAAAGACTTCTCCACAAAAGGTATCCCTAGGAGATGATTATCAATATCCCATGAAGGGAATTGGTGAAACAAGCTACAAGCTTGATTCTGGAACACCTCTAAAGATGAAGGAAATTTTATATGTACCAGGTTTGAAGAAGAACCTACTCTCTATTTCAGCACTAGATAAGAAAGTCTTTAGAGTTGCTTTCATAGATGGACAAGTACTTATGTGGCCCAAAGGAAAATCAATTGAAGATGCAATTGTTATTGGTGAAGAGGAAGGAGGTCTTTACAAGCTCAAGGGACATCCAAAATTTGCCCTTGCTCATGAAACCTTTATCCCCAGTGAGCTATGGCATAGAAGACTGGCTCACATTAACTACAAAGCCTTACCATGTGTAAGCAAGGTAGTTATAGGACTACCAGACTTGAAGTTTGATCATAATGGCGCATGTAAAGGATGTGAGAAAGGGAAGAATATCAAGAACCCATTTCCAAAGAGTGAAACAAATACTAAGAACATCCTAGAGCTAATACATTCAGATGTATGTGGACCAATGCCCACCACATCCCTAAGTGGGTTTGAATACTATCTCACATTCATTGATGATTATTCAAGGAAGACTTGGATATACTTTCTAAAAGGAAAGAATAAAGTTTTTGAAAAGTTCAAAGAATTCAAGGCTTTGATAGAAAATCACTCAGAAAAGAAAATTAAGATTCTCAGAACAAATAATGGCAGAGAATATACTTCAAAGGATTTTGAAGACTTTTGTAAGGAAGTTGGAATCAAGAGGGAACTAACCACTCCCTACAATCCCCAACAAAATGGGGTTGCTGAAAGAAAGAATAGAACCATCATGGAAGCTGTAAAGACTATGATACATGACCAAGATCTACCCATGTATCTATGGGCTAAAGTAGCTAGGACAGCAGTCTATGTACAAAATAGGCTATCCCATAGTGCTCTTGAATTCAAGACTCCAGAAGAAGTGTTCACTGGAAAGAAGCATGAGGTAAGTCATCTCAAAATATTTGGATGTCCAGTGAACATTCACATTCCAAAAGAAAAGAGAACCAAGTTGGATCCTTCTGGCAAGAAGGGAATATTTGTTGGATATTGTGAATCATCCAAAGCTTTCAAAATTTACATACCAGTTTTTCATCATATGGAAATAAGTAGAGATGTGACATTTGATGAAGAAGCAGCTCTCAAGAAATCTAGGAAGTGCCAACTTGAAGAAGTTTATGAATAATATACACCTCCTAGAGTCACAGAGGCTGTACCCATCCCTGAAGACCATGACATGTTAGAACCTCAAGAACCCCCCATTACAAATTTATCTAAGAAAAGAAGGCCCGCATGGGCTAGAGACATTATTCAAGGAGTTGAAAAATATGGAGCTCCTAAAGGCTCCACTAGAGAAAGAAAGAAACCAAAGCTAGTATCCAACTATGTGGCTTTGATGTGTGACCTTGTGGATCAACAACCTACTAGCTATGAAGAAGCAGTTCAGAAGAAAGAGTGGGTAGAAGCTATGACGGAAGAATAGCAATAAATAATGAAAAATGATGTTTGGGATATAGTTCCCAAACCAAAAGATAAAAGTGTGGTATCTTCCAAATGGATATTCAAGATAAAACATGTTGCAGATGGTATCATTGAAAAATATAAGGCAAGATTTGTAGCCAGAGGATTCTCTCAGAAAGAGGGAATTGACTATGAAGAAACATTTGCACCAGTTGCTAGATACACTTCTATTAGAACTATCATGGCACTTGCATCTATGATGAAATGGAAATTACACCAAATGGATGTTAAGACAGCCTTCCTGAATGGTGTGATTGAAGAAGAAGTGTACATAGAACAACCACAAGGATTTGAGGTTAAAGATGGAAGAACACATGTATGCAAGCTGAAAAAGGCTTTGTATGGATTAAAGAAAGCTCCCAGAGCTTGGTACGGAAGGATTGACAGTTTCTTAACAAGCATGGGCTTTACCAAGAGTAAAGTTGATCCTAATCTTTATCTCAAAGTCATGGATGATGAACCAGTTATATTACTATTGTATGTAGATGATCTATTTCTGACTAGAAACGAGAAACAAATTATAGAGTGCAAGAAGAAGCTCTCTTCAGAATTTGAGATGAAAGATCTCGGATTAATGCACTACTTCTTAGGTCTAGAAGTATGGCAAGAACCAAAAGGAATCTTTCTAAATCAAGTTAAGTATGCTGTGGGAATTTTGAAAAGATTTGATATGTTGGAGTGTAAAGCTATGGCCACTCCCATGGAATCTAACTTAAAGTTACTAGTTGATGACTCATCAGAGTTAGTAGATGTGACTCTATACAGATAGATTATTGGGTCATTAATGTATTTGACAAATAGCAGACCAGACATATGCTTTGATGTAAATACCTTGAGTCAGTATCTAGTGGAACCTAGAAAAGTTCACTTAATAGCTGCAAAGCATGTAATGAGGTATCTAAAGGGTACATTAGATTTTGGTCTATACTATCTTGGAAATCATGAACTCAGATTACATGGTTACTCAGATTCTGATTAGGCAGGAAGTGTGTCAGACAGGAAAAGTACATCAGGTGGATGTTATGGTCTTGGATCTGCCATGATCTCATGGTTCAGCAAGAAACAATCTAGTGTAGCTCTCAGTACCGTGGAAGCAAAATATATAGCTGCTTGCTCTGCTAGTTGTGAAGCAGTATGGCTTTGGAAATTATTATCAGGATTGTTTGACTTAGAGATGGATCCCACGGTGATCATGTGTAACAACCAAAGCTGTATTAAAATGACAGAAAATCCAGTGTTCCATGACAAGTCAAAACACATAGAGATCCGATATTTCTATATACGGGATATGGTGCAGAAAGGAGCTATTAAGCTCGAGTATGTGAGCACCAATGAACAAATTGCTGATATATTGACCAAACCTCTGTCTCAAGTAAAATTTGAGTATTTCCGAGACAAGCTTGGTGTGGTCCAAAAGGACCCTCCTCGAAAGGGGGAGTGATATGGACATTGATGATGAGTTTGCCCGCATCGACAGTGAGGTCGATGATGAGGATACCTGCTTTATCATACTTAGGATACTTATATTACTTATATATACTTAGGATACTTACATTACTTATATTTTTTATTTATGCACTTATATTACTGATATATAGTGATGTATTGATGAGAATACTTGTATTGTTACATGTAGTATTGATGAGAATACTTGTATTATTACATGTAGTATTGATGAGAATACTTGTATTATTACATGTAGTGATGTATTGATGAGGATACTTGTATTGATGATATGTGTACATGTATTGATTGATGTACTTGTATGGATGAGGATACTTGTACCTATATTGATGAGGAAACAAGTAGGGATTGGATCATCCCTGGACTTCAGTCCTAAAGTGAGCCATAGACAGATGTCTCCGAGAATGAAGTCCTTAGTGGACAAGGATGGGATTGGATCATCCCTGGATTTTTG
The DNA here is from genome assembly GCA_027924585.1 of Larix kaempferi. NCBI lineage: Eukaryota > Viridiplantae > Streptophyta > Pinopsida > Pinales > Pinaceae > Larix > Larix kaempferi. The sequence goes on along the minus strand of BSBM01001242.1, from coordinate 2,506,691 downwards.
GTCCCTTGAATTGAGCCGTAGACATGATGTCTTCGAGAATGAAGTCCCTAGTGGACAGGATGGGATTGGATCGTCCCTGGATTTTTGGTCCCTTGAATTGAGCCGTAGACATGATGTCTCCGAGAATGAAGTCCCTAGTGGACAGGATGGGATTGGATCATCCCTGGATTTTTGGTCCCTTGAATTGAGCTTTAGACATGATGTCTCCGAGAATGAAGTCCCTAGTGGACAGGATGGGATTGGATCATCCCTGGATTTTTAGTCCCTTGAATTGAGCCGTAGACATGATGTCTCCGAGAATGAAGTCCCTAGTGGACAGGATGGGATTGGATCGTCCCTGGATTTTTGGTCCCTTGAATTGAACTGTAGACAGAGGTCCCCGAGAATTGAATGATAGGACTGGATCGTCCCTGGATCTCGGTTCAAAAGGTACATGATAGGACTGGATCGTCCCTGGACCTCGGTTCAAAAGGTACGTGATTAGGATTGATCATCCTGGAACTTGATTTGGATTGTATCATCCATGGACCTATGTCCTAAAGAGAGATGGATTGATCATCATGTAATATGATCGTGTGATGACGATGATGATGATGATGATCATGTGATGACGATGTTGATGATTATGTGATGATGATGTTGATGATCGTGTGATGACGATGCTGATGATCGTGTGATGATGATGCTGATGATCGTGTGATAATGATGATGATGATGATGACAATGCTGATGATCGTGTGATGACGATGATGATGATGATGCTGATGATCGTGTAATGACGATGCTAATGATTGTATGATGACGATGTTGTTGATCGTGAGGATTTAGATATTCGAGTAACTATTTGAGTTACTGATGATGATGTATTGAATAAAGCTTCCGATGATTTATAGATGTATCATGTATGATGTAGTCGATGACTCCTTGCTCCTGCAGATGTTGTTATAATATCCTTCTCGTTAATGGGGAGTGTTGAATATTGTAACTTCTAAGAATATTATATTTGTACTTTATTATTCCGGAGATGTTTATTCCTTCGATGGATTGTGGTAACCAGGGTTATTAGATCCACCATGTAGGGGTCGGCCCTGAGTTATTTAATTAAGGGTTATTAGACTCCATTGGGAGAGGTTGGCCCCATCAGGGAAAAAGTCAGTCGAAAATCTAGTATAATTAGAGGAGGATGCTCCTCACTTATCTCACACTTGCATAGCTCAGAAAGTAGCGCACTTGTGTTTGAGAGGTCTGCGTAGGAGGTAGAGAAGGAGCTCTAGTCTTGGAGCACATCTTGTATTTTGGTTGATCATCTTATTAAGGAAAGCTTTGTTAGGTTTTCTACCCCATGAGGGTTTCCCAGGGTAATATCTTTGTCTATCTTGTGATTATGTTTCTTTCAATGATCTTGCTAGTCAAATTAGTTTAAACTTAACAAGATGTTCATATAAACACAAATGATAGAAAAGTAAATATATCTCCCATTTAAGTTGGTTTCAGATATTTTACCAAATCTTCCTAGGGTATTGCCTATACCTTCTAGGGTGGTAAGGTCCCAATATTCCTGCGGGAGAGAAAAGAGACGGATCCAAACTGGGGCTTCTTTGAAATCTTCTTTCTCTGGGCTAAAATTTTCCTTTCAGGGTGTCATATACAGGTCGACTATGTTAAAGAAGTAGGGACTGCCTTCAAAAGCGAATATGTAGTCTTCAAGATGATTGAAGATGACAGTAAAAAACCATTTGGAGCCAAGATTGAGATCATAATGGCCCTTAGGGTTCCACTTATGCTTAATCCATCCCATGAGAGCTCGTTCAGATGGACATAGCCCCATAAAGTTGCAGATGATTGCGTGATCATGCATAAACTGGATATTTTTAGAGACCTTGGGAGAAGTTATTTCATACCTTGGTATTATAGCTTCTTTTGGGATACACTTGCTTGTTCCCTTTGGATTTTGGCTTTCAACAGATTCTTGACATCCTGACGTGCTCAACAATTTTGGCCAATCCATGCTGCTAGAGACGTTTGGATCTACAGGGCCCTTTCCCTTGTCAACTTCACATGGGGGAATGGATTGGTCCCCCGAGTTTGGTGTCTTCGCATTAGGTTGAGAAGTCTGTCGCCGCCCTCCTGGCGGGGCCATCGAGGGAGGCTCAATCTAGTTTGGTATAGCACCTCCATACTTTACAGTGGAAGCCTAGTCCTCCTTGGTTATATATATATTTATACAAATATATCATGGATATGGTTAAAATTTATGAAACTATCATAAGTAAACAATGAATGTCAAGTAATTTACTTCAAATAAGTAATATTGCATACTGTGTCCTTGCAATATGGAATACCCATATTTATATCGGAGATAAATAGCCTCTGGTTACACTCTACTAAATCGATAGTCCCAATGTATAACTAGAGGTTGAATAAGATTTTGATTAATTCTTTGTTCCTTCATTATTAACTCATGGCTTTGTTACTTATGTCTGGATATATACGTATATTTATATCATTATGTGTGAAAATATCGATATGCATAACCTTATGGTTCAGTTTCTGAGGTCGAATCGATCTCTCTCTCTTTGTATTATAGTCGGATCCTTGATATATGACCTTCACCCTTTGTATTTATTTTCCTTTTTTTTAACCCTGTGTGAATCTAGGTGATTGAACTCTAGTTGACCTCTGCGTTTTTCTTAAGGTCGGAAATTGGTGTTTAGTTGTCAAATTATAATAGTCTCTGTAGGAGAGTTAGGTATCAATTTCTATCTTTGTGTGTGTAAACCTTGTAAACAATTCTGGATCCTCTTTATTTTGATCTTTGTGTGAAGATATAGCAAGTCGAAATTGTTTATAGTTCCCACCGAATTTTTATGAAAGCAGTTTTATTTAACTTATGTTACTTTATACATAGTAAACACATCAAACACTGGTTCGATGATGAATCAATGTATGGTAAATATTTGTGCTCTATGTAAACAATGGAGAAACGAAACCCGACGAATATGGTTGAGATTTCGTTGTATGGTTCGCTTGGTTGAACTTCAATGAACTCATGTAGAGTTTTTCTTCCTTTTTACCTTTTGTTGTGTTATCCGGTTCAGTTTGCAACTTGAATGTTTTTGTTTCTTCATATTGCTCCAGAATTAGTTCTGTTGGACTAACATTCAGATGGATCCGATCTGTTCCCAGCAATAACGCTAGTGGGTTATCCGAGGAGCAGCGAATCACTTATCTTAGTGAGGATGTTGACTTTGTAATCATGAGAAAGATCCCAATGTTTCCATGCTCGACATCTCTTATGAGTCTACTTTGGGCAATCCGCTCACTTAAACTCTTACTCACTGTAAGTAGTAAAGGTGGAAGTGCAGATCACGAACCCCAGTCACCATCCTCAGGTCGCCATGCCCTTAGTTACACGTCGAATGTTTCTTGTTTTCCGCTTTAGTTGCTTTGCTCATGTACGCTAAAACCTTGGTTACTCTGCGTGCAACTGGTTAATTTGTGTTTAGGTTGTGAAACGTATTTTTTTGCAATCTCACATACTTCCTGATGACCGTTCGTTTATGAAGTATATCCGATCTATCAAAACGACTGTTCACTTATGATATTGTATCCTATAATTATCTTATGACTATCAACACGACTGTTACGGTGATAGTTGGGAAGTTGGATACTTAATTTTTTACCATTGGGATTTTTGTGCATTATAGAGTGCCACCATTCTTGTTAACTTGATGTTGGGATTATATTTTATTATGTTAAAAAATCGGGTTATATGATAAATGGATTAATACATATATATATACCCCCTCTTGTTAATTTGATGTTGGGAACTGCCCCAAAGGCCAACCTTTAGGGGGGCAGCCCTTGGCTGCCACATGGGCCAACCTTTAGGGTGACCTTTGGGGCTGCTTAGGGAAGCCACCCATGCTATTTAAATAGGCCCTCACCCCACCATGCAATTCATTCATTTTCATTGAGTTTTGAGAGCTAAGGCAAGGAAGATTTATGCCATAGTTTATTGTTGTCCTATACCTGAGTATACTGTTGATATACTGTTGATTCATGAGTTGATATCTTTTGGGTTTGATGTTGTCATGTACCTGAGTTTACTGCTTTAGTGAAGATCGAAGAAGGTTGTCCTAGATTCTAAGTTTGTTGGTCACACAGCCAGGTATTTATTTTCTTGGCAAAACTCATTAAAGAGCATAGTTCATGGTGATTTTGTAATCTGGGCCTGATATACTATTTATATAAGGAAGATTGTTTGCTGATTTTTTCTCCCTTCTAAGGGTTTCTCCAGGGTAAAACTACTGTGTTCATGTGGAATAAATTTGTGCACTTTGATTATGACATGTAATTGATGAAAATAGAAATTTGAATCCTGTGTTTCTGCTTGAATTAAAACTTCACATGATATATTTTATTATGTTAAATAGTGTTGAGAACTCAAGTTACAAAATAAGTGGATATATATATATATATATATATATATATATATATATATATATATATATATATATATATATATATATATACAATTTATTATTATTATTATATGGATGATTTGTAATATGAAGAAATAAGTGATATATATATATATATATATTAATTATAGAGTGTTTTGCAAATTGAGAAGTAATTAAGAAAGTATGGTTAATACAAAAAAGAATGATTAGTGGCATTATAAGATTAAAAAAAAGGCTCATCTCATGTCAAGTGAATAATTATATAAATTGTCATATTTGTTATGTGCTTATGAATTTCACTTGGATGATATTTTGTGAAATGTTGGCATTGTTATACTTTGATCACGATGAGATAAAAAGGATATGAAAGTTATATGTTCAAGTTATCAATGATGGAGAATAGGGTTCTTTATACCTAGATGCTTAAACTCAATAAGATATAGAAAAAGGAGTAGACCATGATTATATGTCCATAGAAGGAAAAGACGAAGTTATGCCTCGTGGATTATGGAGACTAGATATTTAATAGGTCTATGTTGTAATACTGAAATCATTGGAAATGTTAAATGTCTTTTTTAGTATCAAGAAGTAATGCAAGATACTAGTCTCACTATATTTTTTTTAAATTCCCAAATTTTAGTATACTTTAGGTTTGTTACATTGTGGTATCAGAGCTTAGATTACGACACTTGGCCTTATGGTGTCCATTCATGTTATGAGAAAACTGATTTTGTTTATATGTTATTCTTCTTTCGTGCATAGAATAATTTTTGCTTTACTAAATTGCAGGAAGAATTGGCCAGAAGACGATCCCCTACCCCACCTATTTGGGTTGAACTTAATGATGGGGTTCAACCAAACAATAACAATGTTAATAATGAAATTTTACAAACAATAAGGGATTTACAAGTTGAACTAATGAACTTTAAAATTGAACATGAGAGGGTAATGAGAACCCAGGAGGACTTAAATGAAGCTTTACTATCTAAACTGAATGAGATAACTACTGATAAAGATCAGAAGAAATGTAAATGAAAAAACTCATCCTCCGATTTTCCTTCTTCTGATGAAATCCCTATAACTAGTGAATCGGAAGATTCTAGTAGTGACTCTGAGGATAAACGAAGGAAGAAGAGAAAATATAAAGATGAGATAATAGGAGAATTAAAAAAAAATAAAGCCCCCTACCTTTGATGGTGAAATAAAAAATGGAGAAGAAGCTGAGGCTTGGCTATCTGGGATGAAGAAGTACTTTACTATGTACAATTATTCCAACTCTATGAAGGGAAAATTGCTCATCTTCAATCTAGTTGGGAAGGTTGAGATTTGGTGGAAGGTTAAAAAGAGATAAAAGAATTAATGATAGAAAAGTTAGCCGGAATTGGTTGAAAAATGAATTTAAAAAGGAATACCTCTCAGAGTATTACTATGAGGGGAAGGAAAATGAGTTTTATGAGTTAAGACTAGGATCAATGTATATGCATGACTTCTGTACTAAATTTTTATCCTTGTTAAGTTATGTGCCTTACATAAATGAAGAAAAACCTAAAATCCAGAGATTCCTAGGTTGCTTACCTAGCTTTTATAAAGATAGAATAGAGTTTGACAACCCAAAGACTTTATATGAGGCAATGAGGAAGGCCAAATTAACTTATGATCAATCAAAATGTAAAAATGAAAATCCTTATAATTTCAACAAAAAAAAGGAAGTAATTTTAAAAGAAGAGAATTCAAACCCTTCAATAAACATAAGAATTTTCAGAAGAATACTTTTAAGGATAGACAACAACCAATAAGAATTGAGTATAAAGACAATCTATTTAACAAGAGGAAAGAAGAGATAAAAGAGAACCATTACAGTTTTGGGGCTGTGGGGAGAGTCATTTATATCGAGATTGTCCTCATAATAAGGATAATCAGAATATTCACACTGTCTGTGAAAGAGTCACTATTGGAGAGGTTGCTCAGAACGTACCGAAGATAAGCGCAACCTTGGACAATCATCAAGCAGATTATCAACCTTCAATGATTGAAGTAGAGGGTAAGATCTTTGACCAACCTATTTCTATATTAATTGATTCCGGATCTACCTTAAGTTACATATCTCCCGGGCTAGTAGATTTGTGTAAAATGAAAAATTATGATTTTGAAAAATTGTGGTTAATGCAATTAGCCACAGGGACAAAAAGAAAGGTAACCAACTTTATTTTTAGTTGTGAAGTTTATATGCAAGATTTGGTTACAAAAGTAGATTTGAACATTTTGCCATTAGGATCATATGATGTGTTAATTGGCATGAATTGGTTAGAAAAACATAGAGTAATATTGAATTGCTTTGAGAAAAAATTTACTTGTATTGATGAAAAGGGTGAAAATAGACTTGTTAAAGGGATTCCTAAAAAAGTTCTTTCTAGGAAAATATATGCTTTGCAATTGAAAAAGTGTGCTAGGAAAGGATGTAGATTGTTTGTTGTGCATATCGCCGAGAATAACGACGAAAAAACAAAACCTAGATTGGAATATTTTCCTCTTTTAAATGAATTTAAAGATGTTTTTCCAGAGGAGATACCTGGATTACCTCCAAGGAGGGATATTGACTTTACCATTGAGTTGGTACCAGGAGCAGTACCTGCCTCAAAGGCTCCTTATAGAATGAATACACCTGAGTTAGTGGAATTAAAATTAAAATTGCAAGAATTAATAGATAAAGAATATATAAGACCGAGTGTGTCTCCGTGGGGAGCACCAGTTTTGTTGGTTAAAAGAAAGATGACACATTAAGACTTTGTATTGATTACATACAATTAAATAAAATGATGATAAAAAATAGATACCCTCTCCCCCGCATCGATTACATGTTTGATCAAGTATGGGGATTTGCGGTATTCTCTAAGATTGACTTAAGGTCTGGGTACCATCAAGTAAGAATTAAAGATGAGGATGTTCATAAAACAACATTTAGAACATGGTACATGCATTACGAATTCTTGGTTGTACGATTTGGCTTGACCAATGCCCCAACCACGTTCATGTGTTTACTGAATAGTGTTCTCCATAAGTATTTAGATAAATTTATGATAGTATTTATTGATGACATATTAATATACTCTAAAAATGAAGATGAACATGAAGAACATTTGAAGTTAGTCTTACAAACCCTAAGAGAACATAAACTTTATGTAAAGTTTATTAAATGTGATTTATTTCAAGATAAAATTCAATACCTAAGTAATGTTATATCTAAGGAAGGCATTTATGTAGACCCAGATAATATCAAGGCAATCATTGATTGGCCAGTTCCTAAGGATGTAATCCTTTATGGGAATCATGGGTTACTATCGTAGGTTCATTGAGGGGTTCTCTAGAATTGCTTACCCAATAAATTCACTTCAAAAGAAAGGAACTAAATTCATATGGTCTAATAAATGCCAAGAAATCTTTGAAAAGCTTAAACACTTGTTGACCACCTCACCTATTCTAAGAATAGCGGATCCGTACAAGGACTTCGTGGTATGTACGGATGTCTTCTTAGAGGGATTAGGTGGTGTGTTACTGCAGGAATATTATGTAATAAGCTATGAGTCCATAAAACTTAAAGAACATGAACGAAACTATGCAACACATGAATTGGAACTAGCTACTATAATACATGCATTAAGAATGTGGAGGCATTACTTAATAGGAAGAATATTCACTTTAATGTCAGATAACATAAGCTTAAAATACTTGTTTAATCAACAAAGTTTAAACGTTGGTCAAGCAAGGTGGTTATCCTTCTTGAGCGAGTATGATTTTGAAATTAAACACATTAAAGGCAAAGAGAATAAAGTGGCAGATGCCTTGAGTAGGAATGCCATTCCACGTTGTTCGGCTGCTTTTAGCAGTTACAAGACAAATCTTGAAGATTTAATAAAAGATGCAATTGAAAATGACGAAGAATACCTAAAAATTTAAGAACAATTGGGAAAATATGTTAATGGAAATGAATCCTCAGTTTTCTCTATAAGCTCAGAAGATTTGCTAGTCTATAAAAATCAATTTTATATACCAAATTTTGAAGAAGTTAAGCAGTTAATCATGAACGAGTTACATAAGAAACTGTATTTCGGACATCAGGGATACCAAAAGATGATAACAAAGCAAAGAAGAAGTAATTATTGGCTTAATATGAAGAATGACAATGCAAACTACCTAGCTAGATGTATAGAATGTCAAAAAGTAAAAACAGAACATCAACATCCTGTTGGGTTACTTCAACCCTTGCCTATTCCAAAATGGAAATGGGAGATAATAAGCATGGACTTTATCACAGGATTACCTAAAACATATAAACAGCATGACTCAATAATGGTATTTGTTGATAAGTTAAGTAAAGCTCCACACTTCATACCTGTGAAATCGACCTTTAAAGCAATTAACATAACTGGTATTTTTATGAAAGAAATCTTCTGTTTACATGGTATTCCGAAAGTTGTGATTTCTGATAGTGATGCAAAATTTACAAGTAATTTTTGGAAATATTTGTTTAAAGGTCTAGATACCTAGTTGAATTTTAGTACTGCTTACCATCCTCAAATGGATGGACAGACTAAAAGAACTAACCAAGTGTTAGAAGACATGTTCTGAATGTATGTTATGGATAAACTAGGTAAATGGGAGGACAATTTGCATTTAGTAGAATTTGCTTATAATAATGGATATCAAGCTTCATTAAAAATGAGTCCATTTGAAGTACTGTATGGCCGAAAATGCCACGTTCTCGTGTCTTGGGATAACCCTATTGATAGGATTGTTTTAGGACCTAACATGTTAAAGGAGATGGAACAGATGGTCAAGGAAGTTCAACAAAACATAAAAGTTTCCCAAGATCGGCATAAGAGTTATGCAGATTTAAAAAGAACTCTAATAGAGTTCAACATTGGAGATCGTGTGTATCTAAAGGTAAAACCAAAGAAGAGTACCTTGAGCTTGGGAAGGTGTTCCAAGCTGGCACCCAGGTATTGTGGGTCTTTCGAAGTGTTAGCTAAGATAGGGTTGGTAGCCTATCAGCTTGCACTTCCCCATACTATAAAAGTACACAATGTATTTCATGTTTCCTTGTTAAAAAAATATCTGCATGATGCTACTCATGAAATTGATTCGAATATGGTTCAAGTAGAATCCGAGGGCGAGTTCCAAACTGAACATTTACACATATTAGACAAGAAGGAATGTATACTATTGAATTGAGCCATCATTCAAATAAAAGTGCAATGGAATCACTTCATCCCTAAAGAGGCAGCATGGGAAATGGAGGATAAAATGCAAGAGGCATATCCCTCCATGTTCCAAATGAGCAAGAGAGCTCAGAATAAAGAACACCGAGGATGGTGTTAAGAATAATGTGGGAGAAATGTGATACCCCCGAGACATTATTATTTTATTTTGATTTAATATTTGTGACAATATTTTCAAATATATATATATATATATAAGAGTTATTTAAAAACTCAAAAACACTCACAAGAGGTGTGAGTGATGTTGGTTGTGGAGCCAGATCTTCCAATCTCATAGCTGATATTGTCTTAGTCGTGCACCCGAGAGGACTGTACACTCATTCCCCTACCTTGGGGTTTCGCCACCAGTTTTTGGGCCCATGGTTTTGGGTAACCTATGGTATTTTCCCATTGTATTTCCCTTATAAAAGAAAGACATTGTAATACGACTAGGGAAGATGTATTAGTTTTTATGCATTGTAAAGATCTCTATGAGATCAGAAGAGAGACTGTGAGAGAGTGTGAATAGGAAGTGCAGCAGCTGTGCTGCAGGTTGTATCCCTTCACTTTGCTGGACGGAATAATAATAAGGACTGGCAACTTCACTGTGGACGTAGCCCAAGTTGGGTGAACCACGATATATATGTGTCTCTCTTGTAATGTGTGTGTGATTATATTTGCATTTCTGTTTTATTGTTATTGCTTTGCGATCCTATTTTTCTAACAATTGGTATCAGAGCCAAAGGTCTATTTGGCAGATAAACCCGCAGGAAGCTAGGGTTTCTGGTTAGAGTGGGAGCAATGGCGGAAGAAGGAAAGTTTAAGGTCGAGAAGTTTAATGGCCAAAACTTCCAGTTATGGAAGATGCAAATGGAGGACTATCTGTACCAGAAGGATCTATTCCTACTGTTGGGAGGAAAAGCAAAACAGCCGATGGCTATGAAGGACGAAGAATGGGAGGTTCTTGACAGAAAGGCTCTGGGAACAATACGACTGAGCCTAGCTTCGTCGGTGGCTTTCAAATATCTCAAAAGAAACGACAACGGAGGGTTTGATGAGTGCACTGGGTAAGCTGTATGAAAAACCCTCGGCCTCCAACAAGGTATTTCTAATGAAGCGTTTATTTAATATGAAGATGTCTGAAGGTGGATCTATTACTGATCATTTAAATGAGTTTAATACAGTTACAAATCAACTAAGTTCTGTAAGTGTGAACTTCGATGATGAGGTTAGGGCTCTTCTAATCTTGTGTTCATTGCCAGAAAGTTAGAATAGCTTGGTCATGGCTGTAAGTAATTTTGTCTCTAGTTCAAACACCCTGAAATTTGATGATGTTATTGGTGTTATTCTTAGCGAAGAAATGCGAAGAAAAAGCACAGGTGAGACATCAAGTAATGCGTTGACCATGGAGACCAGGGGAAGACAAAAGGAGAGAGGAAAGAGCCAAGGTAATCGTGGCAAGTCTAAAACGGGCAGATCCAAGTCCAGATTGGGAAAAATAGAGTGCTGAAATTGTGGAAAGAAAGGGCATCTGAAGAAAGACTGCAGATCTCTAAAGAAGAAAGGAGATGGACAGAAGAAAACTACCCAAGAAGCAAATGTAGCAGGTGATGTGTTACAAGATGCTTTGATTCTTGCATTAGATAATACTAGTGATTATTAGGTAGTAGATTCAGGGGCTTCATGTCATGCTACACCCCATAGGAAATATTTTCATGATTATGTTCCAAGCGATTTTGGACATGTTTTATTGGGTGATGATGAGCCATGTAAAATTGTTGGAATGGGTAAGGTATGGATAAAAGTTAAGAATGGAACTGATTGGCTGTTGAAAGATGTTAGGCATATTCTCGCTATGAAAAGAAATCTGATCTCAACAGGGCAGTTGGGAGATGGCATCTGTCTATCTACATTTGGAGAAAAGTGGTGGAAGATCACTAAAGGATCAATGGTGATAGCAAAAGAAGACACGGTAGGTACGTTGTATTTATTTCCTCATAATACTGACCATTCTATCTCTTTAGCTTCCACAGGAATAAATACAGCATTGTGGCATCATAGGCTTGGCCACATGAGTGAGAAGGGGATGCAAATTCTCCACTCAAGGAAGTTGTTGCCAGATTTGAAGCAGGTAAGTTTGGAATTCTGTGAGAACTGTGTTTATGGAAAACAGAAGAGAGTCAGATTTCTCAGGGTTGGGAAATAGAAGAAGAATGAAAAGTTAGAGCTTGTGCATACTGATATATGGGGACCGGTTCAGGTACAATCTCTGGGTGTCTATCATTATTATGTTACATTTATTGATGATGCAACTAGGAAAACTTGGGTTTATTGCATTAGACAAAAATCTGATGTGTTTGCTACTTTTAAGAAGTGGAAAGCTTTGGTTGAGAATAAGACCAGAAAAAGGTTGAAGTGTCTCAGATCTGACAATGGAGGTGAGTACTGCGACAAGGAGTTTGATAGTTACTGTTCATACCATGGGATTCGTAGAGAGAAGACAATCCCATGAACACCACAAGAAAATGGTGTGTCTAAAAGGCTGAACAGAACGATCATGGAGCGTGCAAGGTGTATGAGATTACATACAGGGTTGCCCTTACAGTTTTGGGCGGATGCTGTAAATACTGCTATTTATTTAATAAACAGAGGACCTTCAAGTGCTTTGGATGGTGGCATTCCAGAGGAGGCATGGACAAATAAAAAGGTAAACTACTCATTTCTGAGAACGTTTGGTTGTGAAGCATTTGTCCATGTTGATAAGGAAAATAGAACAAAGCTTGAAGCTAAATCCAAGAAATGTAACTTTATTGGATATGGGGTTAATGAATTTGGCTATCGTTTATGGGATTACGAACATAACAAAATTATCAGAAGTAGAGATGTAATATTCAATGAAAAGGTCATGTATAAAGATCAGTTGCAGGGAAAGAAACAGGAAAAGGAAAACACATAGTACACAGTACTTGATGAAATTAAAGAAAATGAAGTTCCAAAGGTGCCAAAAAATCAAGAACAACAGTAAGTACCTGAAACTCCTGCAACTGTAAGAAGATCTACCAGGTTAAGTAGACTCCCTGAACGATACTCTCATTCAATGTATTATTTATTGATGACTGGCTCTGGTGAACCAGAATGTTATGAAGAAGCAATGCAGGTGGAAACTAGAAAGAAGTGGGAGCAAGGCATGAATGAGGAGATGGACTCATTGGTAGGAAACCAGACTTGGGATTTGGTTCAGTTGCCTGCTGGTAAAAGAGCATTGCAGAACAAATGGATTTACAGGTTGAAGGAAAAAGGAGGTAAGAAGCGGTACAAGGAGAGACTTGTTGTAAAGGGGTTTGCACAGAAGAAAGGTATAGATTTTGATGAAATATTTTCTCCTGTTGTTAAGATGACTTCAATTAGGACTATCTTAAGTCTAGTGGTGGTAGAAGATTTTCATCTTGAACAATTAGATGTAAAAACAACATTTCTCCATGGGGATTTGGAGGAAGAGATATATATGTAGCAGCCACAAGGGTATGAGGTCAAAGGTAAGGAGAACTTGGTATGTAGGTTGAAAAAGAGCTTGTATGGCTTGAAGCAAGCCCCAAGGCAGTGGTATTTAAAATTTGACAGGTTATGATAGAACAAGGTTATAGTAGATGTCATTTTGACCACTGTGTTTATTTAAAGAAGCTAGACAATGAAAGATATATTATCTTGTTATTGTATGTGGATGACATGCTTGTTGCAGGGTCTAACATGCAGGATATAAATGTACTCAAAAGGAAGCTAGCTAATTCATTTGAGATGAAGGATTTGGGTGTTGCAAAGCAAATCCTTCGTATGAGAATAACGAGAGACAGGAAATATCGCAAATTGACATTGTCTCAGAGTGAGTACATACAAAAGGTGTTGGAGAGGTTTAGAATGCAGAATGCAAAACCAGTAAGTACACCTTTGGCCAACCATTTCAGTCTAAGTAAGGAAATGTGTCGCAAGACACCGGAAGAGACAGATTACATGTCCAAGATTCCCTATCAATCAGCAGTTGGCAGCTTGATGTATGCCATGGTGTGCACAAGACCAGATATTGCACAAGCAATGGGAGTTGTGAGCAGATATATGAACAATCCAGGTAAAGAACATTGGAAGGAAATACAGTGGATTCTCAGGTATTTGAGAGGTACCACCACTCAGGCATTATGTTTTGGAGGTTCAGACATTGTTCTACAGGGATATGTTGATGCAGATATGGCAGGTGATAAGGATAGCATGAGGAGCACCACAGGGTATGTGTTTACTGTAGGTGGAACAACAGTAAGTTGGATTTAGAGATTGCATAAGGTTGTTGCACTTTCAACAACGGAAGCAAATTATGTTGTTGTTACAGAGGCTAGTAAGGAGATGATTTGGTTGCAGAGGTTTATGGAGGAAGTGGGTAAGAAGCAGAAGGATAGCAGGTTGTATAGTGTTGTATAGTGACAGCCAGAGTGACATTCATCTTGCAAAGAACTCAGCATTCCATTCCAGGACTAAACATATACAGCTCAAGTACCATTTCATACGCTTTGTTCTAGAAGATGAACTATTGAAGCTGGAAAAGATACACACTAGCCAGAATCCCGCAGACAAGTTCACAAAGGTAGTGACCAGAGAGAAACTGAGTTCCTCCTCGGTTTCAGTTGGCCTTGTAACATGAAGGTGAAGATGAGAAAGTTTCCAAGTTCAAGGTCTAGCAAGTATAGGAGTGGTGGAGTTGTTGTGATCAGTTTCCAAGTGGGAGATTGTTGGTTGTGGAGCCAAATCTTCCAGTCTCATAGATGATATTGTCTTAGCCGTGCACCCGAGAGGACTGTACACTCATTCCCCTACCTTGGGGTTCGGGGCAACGCCCTGAAAAAGGGGTTCGGGGGCAGCGCCCCCGAGAAATGGGGGTTCGGGGGCAACCCCCCCTCGAAATTTTTTTGGGGTTGTTTTCGCCACCAGTTTTCGAGCCCATGGTTTTGGGTAACCCGGTATTTTCCCATTGTATTTCCCTTATAAAATAAAGAAATTGTAATATGGCTAGGGAAGATGTATTAGGTTTTATGCATTGTAAAGATCTCTGTGAGATCGAAAGAGAGAGAGAGTGTGAAGAGGAAGTGTAGCGGCTGTGCTGCAGGTTGTATCCCTTCACTTTGTTGGACAGAATAATAATAAGGACTGACAACTTCAGTGTGGACATAACCCAAGTTGGGTGAACCACGATATATTTGTGTCTCTCTTGTAATGTGTGTGTGATTATATTTGCGTTTCCGTTTTATTGTTATTGCTCTGCGATCCTATTTTTCTAACAAGTGACACTTTGCACAACACACTATTATTTTATTATTAATAAAAGAAAAAGAAACTTGGAGAATCGAGCTAAATGAGGGGACACCACTCTGAAACAGAGAACAAGTGTAAAGCAAAAAAGGGATATTTTTACCAATCAAATCCAATCTAAAAGCTCAACTACCAGACAAGATCCTAAATCATAGGGATTGAAGGATTGATTGAAGATTTGATTGGGATGGCACAAGACCTAGGCAAAACTATATATATTGGTGCACTGAGATAGCCCGGGACATCGTGCAGTGCATGTATAAATTGTGTGTTGAGTGTTTCTCTCTTTCATAAGTCCATCATTTGAGCTTGTTACGGAATCTGAAAGAGAGTGCAATGTGGAAGTGTTTCTTGGCGTTCTAGTGCATGGTGGTGATCCATCTCGGGGGT
This sequence comes from Larix kaempferi, assembly GCA_027924585.1. Lineage (NCBI taxonomy): Eukaryota > Viridiplantae > Streptophyta > Pinopsida > Pinales > Pinaceae > Larix > Larix kaempferi. Next base: position 2,491,228 of record BSBM01001242.1, on the reverse strand, counting down.
GGAGTTGGGAAAACAGTCGAGTTGCTCTCTCCTATGGTTGGGAGGAGCTGATTCTCCAAGTATTTATTCTCATCATTACAAGTAAGTGTATTGTATTTATTTATGGTCAAATGAGATATCAAATGGTATATATATATATATATATTACTCTAAGTTTTCTTCATTTTTATATAAAAAAAAAGAGTCGCATTGACATTATTTTGATAGCTTTGTTATGTGTGGATTTTCCAAAATCGAGGTCTTATTGATTTTTATTCTGTAGAATGAGTGCTGGATATAATACGTTTACATACTCTGGTTTTATACTCTGTTATGAGAGAAAAGCTACATCCTCTGCTTTATATATATATATATATATATATACAAATATATCATGTATATGGTTAAAAAATTTGAAACTGTCATAAGTAAATGATGAATGTCAAGTAATTTCCTTCAAATAAGTAATATTGCATACTATGTCCTTGCAATATGGAATACCCAGATTTATATCGGAGATAAATAGCCTCTGGTTAAACTCTGCTAAATCGATGGTCCCAATGTATAACTAGAAGTTGAATAAGACTATGATTAAGTCTTTGTTCCTTCATTATTAACTCACGGCTTTGTTACCTATGTCTGGATATATATACGTATACATATATCATTCTGCGTGAAAATCTCAATATGCATAATCTTGTGGCTTAGTTTCTAAGGTCGAATCGATCTCTCTCTCTGTATTATAGTCGGATCCTTGATATATGACCTTCACCCTTCATATTTATTTTCGTTTTTTTAAACCCTGCGTGAATCTAGGAGATCGAACTCTAGTTGACCTCTGTGTTTTTATTAAGGTCGAAAATTAGTGTTTGGTTGTCAAATTATTATAGTCTTTGTAGCAGAGTTAGGTGCTAATTGCTATCTGTGTGTGTGTAAACCTTGGATACAATTTTGGATCCTCTTTATTTCGATCTTTGTGTGTAGATATAGCAGTTCGAAATTGTTTATAGTTCCCACCAGATTCTAATGAAAGTAGTTTTATTTAACTTTTGTTACTTTATCCATAGTAAACACGTCAAATGCTGGTTCGATGATGAATCGGTATATGGTAAATATTTTTGCTTTGTGTAAAAAATGAAGAATTGGAACCCGACGAATATGGCTAAGATTTCTGTGTATGGTTCACTTGGTTGAACTTCGATGAACTCCTATAGAGTTTTTCTTCCTTTTTACCTTTCGCTATGTTATCCGGTTCAGTTTGTAACTTAAATGTTTTTGTTTCTTCGTATTGCTCCAGACTTAGTTATGTTGGACTAACAGTCAGATGGATCCGATATGTTCCCAAAAATAACATTGGAGGGGATCTGAGGAGCAGTGAATCACTTATCTTAGTGAGGACGCTGACTTTGTAATCATGAGAAAGATCCCAATGTTTCCATGCTCGACAGCTCTTATGAGTCTACTTTGGTAAATCCGCTCACTTATACTCTCGCTCACTGTAAGTAGTAAAGGTGGAAGTGCAGATCGCAAACCACAATCACCATCCTCGGGTCGCCATGCCCTTATTTATGCGCGGAATGTTTCTTGTTTTCCGCTTTAGTTGCTTTGGTCATGTACTCTAAAACCTTGGTTACTCCGCTTGCGATTGGTTAAATTTATGTTTAGGTTGTGAAATGTATATATATATATATATTGAATGAATACATGTTATGTATCCTAGACATATGGCTTGAATTCAATGGCTTTGATATATATATATATATATGAGTGTTTTGCAAATTGAGAAGTAATTAAGAAAGTATGGTTCATACAAAAAGGAATGAATAGTGGCATTATAAGATTTAAAAAAAAGGTCATCTCATGTCAAGTGAATAATTATATAAATTGTCATTTTGTTATGAATTTCACTTGGATTGTATTTTACAAACTATCGCCATTATTATACTTTGATCATGACGAGATAAAAAGCTATGAAAGTTATATGTTAAAGTTATCAATGATGGAGAATAGGGTTCTTTATACCTACATGCTTAAACTCAATAAGATATAGAAAAAGGAGTAGACCATGATTATATGTCTAGAGAAGGAAAAGACAAAGTTATGCTTCATGGATTATGAAGACTAGATTTTTAATAGATGTATGTTGTAATACTGAAATCATTGCAAATGTTAAATGTCTCTTTTAATATCAAGAAGTAACGCAAGATACTAGTCTCACTATTTTTTTTTTTAAATTCCCAAATTTTAGTATATTTTGGGGTTGTTACAGTTCCTCCCTCGAAGAGGATTGTTATTCATCTCAGTTCTTCATTATTAAGGTGTGGATTACTTTCTTTTGGTCTATTTCTGTTATTTTTATGCTATATCTAGGATTTGGTTCCATAATGTTTTCAGTTACTATTTATGCTTATGATTTCTAAGAATTACCGAAGAACTATGATTTATGAAGCTTGTGTTGGATAATCCTGTGGGTCCTTTCATATCAGTTGTTATGTTGAACGTTGCTTTTCCGTTTTAGTTACAATTTTTTGTTTATAACATTTAATGAACTTTGAAGGACCTAATTTATGAAATGTATAGGATATTAAGCTTGTGCTTTGGTTATTCATGTGGACTCTCCATATATGTTTGTTCATCGTCTCATTTAAGTTGGGAACAACCTCATATCATTTGATAAATTTATTTACAAAATGAGAGCACATGGTGTGCATTTATAAATGGCCTTTTAAACTTCTAGGTTATACACTTAGACAGTTTTTCAAAACCTTAGGTCAAATAAGATGATTTTTATTTTCACCAATATGGGAAATATGAAGCATCCAAAACATGGGGGGACATCATGTAGATTCCATCCATGTCAATTCCATCATCTGCACCCTCATCCTCTCTCCTTGGCAGGCATTTTACTGGGACAGTGCAAATCATGCCAGAGGGCACTTTTGGCAGGCCAATATCTTCACCCTCAATGATTGTTTTAGCAAACTAATCATATGCTTAGATGCACAAACCAACAATCTATATTCCTATATCCTCAAAATTAATTAATCAATCAAATGCAGAAGGTGGCGAGCATTTTCCTGAGGCTACATAGGCAGTTTTACTGGAAAAGTTTATACTTAGCCAAATCCTTCAATTTTCAAGGTGGATTTTTATTTCACCACAACAATGAAAATATGATACCAGAAAAGAGTATCCATCTAACTGAGTTCATCACAATTGGTTTCACCTTCATATTCATCATCCTCTGACTTGGGCAAGCATTTTATTGAACTAGGTTCCCAACCAGTAAAACAATATGAATCCTTGTTTTGGCAGATCTGTATATTTCTCTTCAAACACTCTTAAAGCAAACTGAGACCATGGTCAGATGCACAAGTCAACAAGCTATAGCCTGACACTCTTTGATCATTTTTATCATTAACCTATGAGACATGGTAGGCATTTTCTCGGAGCAACTTAGACTAATTTTCCAATACTTAGTCATTTTCCAGAGTTTCACCAAACTGTCAAACCTTTACATAATGATGTCAAATATGACATCATGAAGGTACTAGAACACCATCAGATGGATTTTCACACTCATCACACATGCCACATAATCATATATTCCATATCATCATATCCTTTGTTATTCCTTTGTCATTAATGAACTCCTTTTGACATCAATGACAATCATACTCAACATTCTCCCCTTTGTCATTGATGACAACAAATCTTCTATTTTCTTCCCCTTTGACATTAATGACAAAGTCCTCCTTTTGAAAGCTCCCCCTGTCAACATGTCTCCCCCTAACATAATGTCTTTTCTCCTTTTTTATCTATTGTAGGGATATTACTCCCAACTGTTGTCTAAGATGCTCAAATGCTTCTTTGGGTAGTGGCTTAGTGAAGATATCAGCTATCTGTTCCTTTGTATCAACATATTCCAGTTTGAAAACCTTTTATGGCACTTGCTCTCTTAGAAAATGATATTTGATTGGAATATGTTTTGTCTTAGAATGCATAAGAAGATTTTTGGATATGTTTATAGCACTTGTATTGTCACAATGTATAACAATGAGATCCTCATATTTTACAAGTAAATCTTCCAATGTTTGCTTCATCTAGATGACTTGTGTACAACATGATGCAGCAACAATATACTCGGCTTCTGCTGTAGATAGTGAAATGGAAGACTGCTTTTTGCTTAGCCATGACACCAAGCAATTCCCTAAGTAAAATGTTGCTCCACTAGTGCTTTTTCTGTCATCAATACTTCCATCCCAATCTGCATCAGTGAATGCCTTTAGAGTAAAGTTATTGCTTTTTGGATACCATAATCCATAATCCATAGTACCTTTTAGATATCTAAGAATTATTTTTACTGTAGCCACATGTGTTTCTTTTGGGGCTGATTGGAATCTAGCAACCAAACCTACAGCCTGCATTACATCTGGTCTTGTAGCTGTTACATATAATAAACTACCAATCATTGAACTATACATAGTATGATCCACTTCTAAGGATTCATCATCCTTGCTCAATTTACAACTAGTGGCCATAGGAGTACTAATAGGTTTGGATTCTTCCATTTTGAACTTTTTCAACATCTCTTTGATATACTTAGTTTGAGAGATGAAGATCCCTTTTTCTGAAGCAAATTTTACACTCAGAATTTGTAGATCACTTCCAAATATGATATCGTCTACATAGACTACAACAATGATCATATTTTTGTTTTCAAATTTTATGTATAGATTACTGTTAGTGCCCCCTCTTTTATATCCTTGCTTCTTTAAATACTTGTCAAGTCTTGAGAACCATGCTCTTGGAGCTTGTTTAATACCATAGAGTGCCTTCTTAAGTTTGCAAACATAATCTCTATTTTCTGATAAGAGAAAACCTTCAGGATGCTCAAGATATACTTCTTCTTCAAGTTCTCCATTAAGAAATGCAGATTTTACATCCATTTGATACACTTTAAAGTCCTTGCAGCATGCAAAAGCTAAAAACATCCTAATGGCTTCAAGTCTTGCCACGGGTGCAAAAGTTTCTTCAAAATCAACACCTTCTACTTGAGCATATCCCTTACATACTAATCTGGCCTTGTTCCTTATCACATGACCATCCTCATTGAACTTGTTTTTAAAGATCCATTTGGTTCCAATAACATTCATGTCCTTAGGTCTTGGGACAAGTTCCCAAGTTTGGCTCTTCTCTATTTGATCAAGTTCATCATTCATAGCAATGATCCAATCCTCACTTTTGCAAGCTTCTTTAAAGGTTTTGGGTTCTACTATCGAAAGTAGTGCTTGTTCTTCATCATAAAACAATTTTCTCCTTGTTTGAACTCCTGAATTTTTGTTACCAATTATTTGACTTTCAGGATGATTCTTTTGAGCCCGTCTGGATGGTGTTTTTGTGTCCGATCTGGGGGATTCTTCATTCTCTATTTTCTCTTCTTCTTCTTCTTCTTCTTCAAGAATATCTTCTTCTTGTGAACTTTTTTCTTTTTCTTCATCATCATTTCTTCATCATCAGTTTCCTCAACATCCACACTTTCTTGGATTTGTATCCTTCTTGGTTTAGTGTCATCTATAGTTACATTTTTACTTTCTATGATCTTGTGCAACCTTAGATTGTAAAATCTATATGCTCTTTTGGTGGAAGAATATCCAATAGATATGCCTTCATATGTTCTATAGTCAAACTTCCCTAGATTATCATCATCTCTTTTTATGTAGCATTTACTTCCAAAAACTCTAAAATATTTAACTGAAGCTGGTCTTCCAAACCATAGCTCATAAGGATTTTTGTCACTATTTACTCTTGTCCTATGTTTGTACATAGACAACTGTATATACTGCTTCTCTCCAATAGCCATCAGGAAGTTTTGCTTCATTTATCATAGTTCTGGCTGCTTCTTGGCCAGTCCTGTTTTTTTCTCTCGACCACTCCATTTTGTTGAGGAGTTCTTGGGGCTGAAAACTGCCTCTTGATTCCATGATTTTCACAAAACTCATTGAATTCATTTGAGGTGAACTCACCACCATTATCTGATCTTAGACACTTAATCTTGATATTTGCTTCATTTTCAATAAGTGCTTTGAAGGCTTTGAACTTCATAAAAGCTTATGATTTTTCTTTAAGAAATGCCACCCAAGTCATCCTTGTATAATCATCAATTAATAACATGAGGTAATATTCACCTTGAAAGCATTTAGTCCTTGTAGGTCCACAAAGATCAGTGTGAATTATTTCTAATGGCTGAGAGGTTGTATGGTCTTTGACCTTGAAGCTTGTTCTTGTTTGCTTCCCATGAAGACAGTGTCTACAAACATGGTTTGGTGGTTTTATGATCTTTGGTAAATTTCTTACAACTCCCTTCTTACTAACTTTTACAAGATTGTCAAAGTTCAAGTGTCCCATCCTTCTATGCCGTAGCAAACTCTCATCAAATTGACCCATATGATATTGTTCTTCATTTTCTAGAATATACACATTGCTTGGAGTTCTCACAACAATCCCAATAAGTTTTCCTGAATATTTTCTCCTGATTTCACACTTCTTGGAATCAAATATACACATGTGTCCTTGATCACATGTTTGGCTCACACTTAAAATATTAGGTTTTAAGTTTTTTACAAGCAAAACATTTTCAGCTTTCATCTTGTCTCTAAGAGCCATTGTACCATTCCCAATTATTTTAGAGGATAGATTATCTGCAAAAGTGACTTTTCCTTTTTGATTTCTTTTTAGGCTTATAAATTTGTGTGGGTGTCTTGTCATATGTTTTGAACATCCACTGTCAACATGCCATATATTTTGTTTTTCTGTTGCACACAGCGCTATTGAACATTCCACATCTTCCTTCTTCTTCCAAACCTTCTTTTCCTCATTGCCTTGAGATTTTGTGGTGTCATTCTTCATAGGAATCACTAGTTTACAATTTCTAGCTATGTGTCCTAGGTTACCACATTTGTAACATTCTATACTATACTTTTGTAGAGGAGCAAAAGAGTTATAACTTCTTCCTTTTGGATTACTTCTAGTGCCATTCTTATTATACAACAGAGATTGTGATGTAATGCCTTTCCCAATAGGAGCATTTAGTTTACAATTTCTAGCTATATGTCCAAAATTGTTACAGGCATAAAAATTTCCCAAAAAGAATTGTTGATGTCTACTTGGCACATTATCTGTCATGCTTTTATTTTGAGAGTGAGCAAATTTTTGACTGTATTCCTTTGCAACTGGTTTCATAAGTGCATCAACATAACTTCTTTTATTTCCTTCTTTATTTATGAAAGAGGATTGTTCTAACTTCTTTCCTTTGTCATAACCTAGTTTAGTTTTATTACTGAATGATCTTTGACAACTTAGGATGTCATCTAGATTTTTTGAGTTGCTCTTAAATTTTGATTGAAAGGATTCTTTATCAGTCTTCTTTCTAAGCAAGATCATTTCAGCTTCGAGCTTTTCTAATTTTTCTTCTTGTTTCTTGAGCTGCTGTTCTAGATTGTTATTATCCTCTTTGATTTCTTGAAGCTGATTTTTCAAGTCAATAATAATTCTTTCTAATTATTCGATGGCACTTTCAAGTTTTGCTTTAAGATCTACCACACCTTCTACTTCTTCTTCAGAGATTTTATTTTCTACTCCCAAGAATAAGACTTCTGCTTCTTCATCTTCACTAGACTCATTTGAGCAGTTGTCATCCATGGAATAAAAGGTCTTCTTTTTGTTTTTCTTGAAGTTATTAGGGCACTCATCATCGTCTTCTTGTTTGGGATAAGGACATTTGGAAGCAAAGTGACCAATTCCCCCATAGTTAAAACATTTTAAGGGCAATTTCCCTTTGAACTTGCCAGTACCTCTCTTAAGATTTTTAACAAGAAGTGCTTCTTCATCATCTTTGTCTTCTGATTGAAATTTCGTTTTAGATTTCTTATCTACTTTTGATGCTTTAAAAGCTGCTTCCTTCTTTTGAGAATTGTCTTGCCCAATCCTCATTTCATAAGCTATGAGAATCCCATATAGTTCTTCCATGGTGAGTTTGTCTAGATTTTCTCTATCTTCTAGTGTGGAAATCTTAGGATTATAAATCATTGGAAGTGATCTTAATACTTTTTCAACTATTTCCTTTTCTTTCAATTCTTCTCCTAGCCCTTGAATTGCATTGACGATTTCAACAATTCTCTCAAAGTATTCTGAAATGTTTTCTTCTTCCTTCATTTTTAGACTTTCAAATTGGGTTTTAAATGTCTGGAGTTTTACCCTTTTACCTTGGTGTCTCCTTCATAGATGGTCTGCAATTTGTCCCAGATCTCCTTCGTTGTTTTGCAATGCATCACTTTGGCAAAGACTATTCCGGCTAATCTAGCCAAGATTGCATTAACAACTTTAACATTGCTTCCAATTTTTTTTGTTCCTTCAAGATCAGTGGGAGGGGTTTTGGGATATATGTACCCTGTTTCTACAGACATCCAAACATCTAATCCAAGAGACATTAAATGGCTTCTCATCCTGATGCTCTAGAAAGCATAATCTTGTTCATTGAATATTGGAGCTTTGGAGGACATTTTTACTTGTTGATCCAAAGTGATAAAAGATTTATCTTCAAGTGTTTAAACTTTTCGTGAAGAGCCTTCTTTGATACCAATTGTTGGAATATCAAGTAATACAGAGATGGGGGGGTGAATCAATATTAGGCTATCTTTTTAAATTTTTATCACTTTAAAATAGAATCAACAATGAAGATAGAACACACAATATTATCATGGAAGCCCAATTGGGAAAACCACCAATACTTTCTATTACTGCAAAATTATATTTACAAATAATTTGCAAGCACCAACTTGTTGGATGCACCAACACCCAAATTTTTCAGCAACGACTGAAGGATGCACCAACACCCTGTTTTCCAACACCAATTGGAAGGAGGCTATGACCCCCTACAGGCTTGCGGCCTGTCCTTGCACCTCCCAACCACCCTTATTTTGTCTTTTAAGGATCTTCAAAACTTCTTCAAGAATTGATGTTGCTATTCTCTGTCTTTGACCTCTGTTTTTGATCTGCTTATTGGAACCGCAGAGACCCTTCTATCATTTGGTCAAATTTTTTTTTTATATGCATCATTTCAAAAAGAACCATCGTGCCTTTTCATTTAAAACATCAAAACATTATGTCTCTTCACAAAGATGTTATATCTTTATGTTGTTATCATCTAATCATCACGCCTCTTCATATCCAGAATGGAAGAAACCTTTCAAACTTATATTTAATTAAATACTAACACACACATACTTTAATTAACTTGTTATTCTTCAAACAACACTGTGCATTTCCTTCAAGATGGATATCCTACAAGCTCTATGCTCGCATATCTTTTATGGTTAACCTCCATAGACTAGCGGGTGAACATTTTCAATTATCCCTCATTCACCTATAGGCATATTTCCTGAGCTTGCGGGCATACTGTAAAGTGTGAACAAACATTTTCTTTTTGGCATACCAAAATATCGCACATGTGACCATCAAAGGAAACCAAGAACATGGATGGATGGAAAAATAATCAAGTAACAACCTCATACCATTCAATAAATTTATTTACAAAACGAGAGCACATGGCGTGCATTTATAAATGGCCTTTTAAACTTATGGGTTATACACTTAGACCGTTTTTCAAAACCCTAGGTCAAATAAGATGATTTTTATTTTCACCAATATGGAAAATATGAAGCATCCACAACATGGGGGACATCATGCAGATTCCATCCATGTCAATTCCATCCTCTGCACCCTCATCCTCTTTCCTTGGCGGGCATTTTACTGGGACAGTGCAAATCATGCCAGAGGGCATTTTTGGCAGGCCAATATCTTCACCCTCAATGGTTATTTTGGAAAACTAATCATATGGTTAGATGCACAAACCAACAATATACATTCCTATATCCTCAGAATTAATTAATCAATGAAATGCAGAAGGTGGCGGGCATTTTCCCGAGGCTACACAGGCAGTTTTACTGGAAAAGTTTATACTTAGCCAAATCCTTCAATTTTCAAGGTGAATTTTATTTCACCATAACACTGAAAACATGATACCAGACAATAGTATCCATCTAACTGAGCTCATCAAAATTGGTTTCACCTTCAGATTCATCATCCTCTGACCTGGGGGGGCATTTTATTGATGGGTTCCCAACTAGTAAAACAACCTGAACCCTTGTTTTGGCAGACCTGTATCTTTCTCTTCAAACACTCTTAAAGTAAACTGAGACCATGGTCAGATGCACAAGTCAACAAGCTACAGCCTGACACTCTTAGATAATTTTTATCATTAACCTATGAGACATGGTAGACATTTTCCCAGAGCAACTTAGAATAATTTTCCAATACTTAGTCATTTTCCAGAGTTTCACCAAACTATCAAACCTTTATATAATGATGTCAAATTGTAACAATGACATCATGAAGGTACTAGAACACCATCAGATAGATTTGCACACTCATCACACATGCCACATCATCATATCCTTTGTTAAACTTCTTTTGACATCAATGACAATCATACTCGACATTTATACTCTTTAAAATCTAACATTTTTTAAAAACAAAAATGGTTAATGGTTTTTTATATATAAACAACTGAAAACAACAACAAAAATGTCTGACACTGTAGACCCATAAAATACAAAGGGGTGCTGGCCTATAAGGCAAAATGCCCATTTTAAAAACAAAAGTTACTATCCTATAAGTGTTATATATATGCACAAACTCACCTAACAGAAAGATACATTTGCATTGCATGAAAAAAATATGAAATAAGAGGCTCGAGAAAAATGTCCATTGCTATCCAAGCTTGACAGAGACATGCATTGGAAGGTGGATAGAGTCCTCTTCCATAGCTTTCAACTCAAAGGATGAAATGGTTGGGTAATCACTACACTGGTTCATCTTCAGAAGCTTGTCAAGATCTGTTCTTAGCTCAATAACTTGTCCCCCCTGCTCAAACAAATGAGTCTCGATATCCTCCATCCTTGAGTCCAGCATTGAGTCTCCGAAAATGTTAACTCACGGCAGTTTGAGGGAGGCAATTAGCTCAACCCCATGCAGAAGGGCATGCCACTCAGCGTGATTATTCAATTTTCGCCCTAATCCCCACGCATAGGTTTCTATAATTGTTCCTGCGGGGTTAAAGAGAATCCCCACACCTGCCTCCCTAATGAAAGTCCAATGTTCCAACATTGAATAATAGTGGGTTAAACTATAGCTTAGTAATAATAATCATTTTTATCTTTCAAATTACATCAAATTGTAATGTCTCTATTTAAAATGAAAGTAAAAGGTTACATTATTTAATTTGTTGGGGTGTGGTTTAGTGATTGGGATATGCAAACAACCCAAATTTAGACCCATACCTCTCAATGAGTTTAAAACCCGACGAAAGGCGTTTGACCTTTCAATGGTTATATTTTTGATCATGAAGATTCAAATAATTGACGTTAGTAGTTACTTATTCTTTTGATGTAAAATGGTTATTGGAACGATAGTTTGTATAAATTGTAATTGAACGTATTTTGAAATCCGGTGTCCAAATCTTTTGCTCGACCATTCTTTATTAAACAATTTTGAACTAAATTCGAATCCGAACGAGTAAACTTCTAGAACGTTCTTCACCCTATACTTTATCGTTCCGTTCTAGTTATTTAAAGGGCATCTGAAAGGGCGTTTTAGAGGCCAAATTAGGAGATTCATAGCAAAAGATCGGACTTTATCAATTTGCCTGCACATTGGATTTTATTGGCATCTCTGTAAATCTGAAGTTTCAATGTTTTTTTCTCTCTTTGGCCGTTGCTTCTAGGGTTTTGCCGCACGCTAATATTTTCCGGGGTAAGCGAGGGTTTTATTTGTGGGAAGGTCGAAGACATACTGTCCACCGGAATCTCTTCTCCAAGCGGTCATGGTGAGTTTTTGTCTTTCTGTTTTCGGGTTAAATCTTATAACTTGATGGAGAAAATGCGATGTAATGATATCTGCAAACTCGTTCTGTTGGCTTGAAAGTATTCAAGCTGTCAAAGAAAACGAAGCGAAAATTCATTAAAAAGAAGTCTGTCATCAAGGTTAAGCTAGAGATAGTGCCCCACGATTGTTTGGGGAATTTTGCGTTGGGTCTTGGTGGCTTGGGTTGTAAAATACATTTTGATTGGCTTTCTGTTGTGACCTGTGTAAATTAAGTTTTCAAGTAATGCTTTGCTTCTTAAAATTGTAATTGTAATGTTTTGGGGAATGTTTTGTTTCTTAATTGGTAAAATCAAAGACTTTTGAAATCTTGGACCCAGTTTTATCCACAAATGTCAAAACCCAATTTTTTTAATTAGTTCTATTAGACATGGCAGCATGTTAATGTAGCCAACAGAGTATCAGAGCATCTAATTGTTGGTGGGCACCCTCTGTGGGCACTCTCTGTGTTACTTATAATATATACCCTTTGTTGCTTCCTTTTCTGAGAAACCATGGAAAGAATAGCTTGATTTTTTTAAGCCGCTAGTATCCGTTTTTCACAGGACACTCTGTCTGGCTGGTGAAATGCTTGGTCCGACTGCATTAATATATTGCCTCTCATTTTACACTGGACATTCCAGCTTTAAAGGGAATCGTACTCTGTTGGGGAATATCATCACCTTTTCTTGACCAACCAGCCAGGCTCATAAGAGGTTGTGCTATTGATAATTATAAGTTGAAGATAACAGGATATCCAGTAAGGATTATTGGAGATTACCGACATTGCATGCATGATAAACGGGCATATTAATTAGACACATATAATGGTTTAGAATAATGATGGAGATTAAAATCTTCCATTTGGATGTTACTAAATAAATACTCCATTTTTATGTTACTAAATAATGTTATTAAGGGTAGGTCGTCCATTGGGCTCTGTTCCATTCTTTAGAGGGAATTGACCCCCAGTGAGGGTCACGCACTTTCTTTTAACAATCAGTGGTTTTTTGTTAGAGAATATGCTGCTGATAAATGGAGATCAAATATAACATATACCTAATAATGAGGCATAATTGGAGATTGGTGGAGAATGTTTTACTGATAACCGGAAATTAAAGACAACTTGAGCCTAATAATAATTAAGCTTAATCGGAGATTAGTTTGATAGTTAAGACACAACGAATGGTGTGGAGTGTTTATTGATAGCGGTTAAAATGATCTATTTCAATATTTTTAAATAATATGTATAGAATAGGTTGCCCATCGGGCTGTGGTTCATCACTGATCCAGTGGGAGTTTACTTCAACTGGTCTAGGTTTGAATCCCAGTGTTTTTATCCCATCTTATTAATCCGGGAGTCTATAGAAACACTTATCCTACGGTATTGAAGCTAATGGAAAAATGTCTGTAAAGTAGGTTGAAAGGCACTGGAAAGCATATTATAATCTAGTGACGGTTTCACCTGCTATATTATCCATAGCAATGAATTGCACAGGCTTTTCTAGCTATATCTTATTTATTAAGCCTATACAAGGCAGAAGACAACCGATGTAAAATCCCAAGGGCTACTTTCTAAGGGCTATTCGAAGTTTCAATATTTTAAAGTTAATCAAATTGTCACATGCTAGTTTTTTAGGAGCTTTATTTCAAACATCATATATAGAGTTAAGCGGGTTGAAGTGTTTTTCGAATGGGAATTTTAATTGCATGAAATTATGAGAGTTGGTGTATTTATTTCGGCCTGCAGCAGGCTGAATAATGCTCGCCATTTATTTACTTGAGATCCAACGGCCTGTAGGCTAAATAATGTTCGCCATTTATTTTAATTTTATGCTGACATGCTTTCTATTTGTAAAATCCCAAGTGCTACAAGGGCTATCCGAAGTTTCAAATTTTAAAGTTATCACGTGCTAGTTCTTTAGGAACCTTATTTCAAACATCATACATAGAGTTAAGCGGTTTGAAGTGGTTTTCGCATGGGAATTTTAATTGCATGAAATTATGTGTTATAGTGTATTTTATATTTTATGCTGACATGCTTTCTATTTTTCTTTTTCATACAGTCGTACTCAAGGAGAGGGAGGTGAGTTCTATATAAATACTGAGCTTCCTGTAATTCTTTTTCCTCGTTGCATCAATGTATAGTAGATATTTGAATTTTTCTTTTTCGTCTTTAAAGGTATGATTCATACTCCCCAATAAGGAGAAATCGTTCTATATCAAGGTCAATTTCAAGGTCTCGGAGCCGTTCCAGGTATGGACAGTGAAATGTTTTTATGCTGTTGTGACATTCTATGATTTCAAAAAATCTTCCACCCAAAAAATTATTTATCAGAAAAATTGAGATTATTTATTATATTTTTTATGCTTTTGTTTAATTAGGAGCTGGGATTCGAATGGTGTTGCAAATCCTGGAAACAACCTTTATGTTACGGGCTTGTCCCCTCGAATTGCAAAAGGGGATCTTGAAGACCATTTCTCTACAGAAGGAAAGGTAAGTATTGCTTTTGTGGTAATATGCGTTATGGTATCATTTTCTTGCAGGTTTTATAATCAATGTTTGGCCTAATTTTTTGTTTTCTAGATATCCAATTATTATAAAAAATAAGACTTTTATTGTTTAGATACTGTTAAGGTGAAGACTGTTTTTGGGGCAGTGGTTAGCTACATAGAAGGGGAATGAGCTATATGGAGGCTATGATATAGCTGTTGTGTTCTATTTTGTACAGCATTCTAGCTGTTATAGTTCGGTCACTTTTTTCTTGTAAGTGCTGTTGTAGGAAGCTCAGATTAATTGTTTGCATGTTATCCTATATATTATCTACAGGTTGTCGAATGTCATCTTGTCGTTGATCCTCGTACCAGGGAGTCACGTGGTTTTGGATTTGTTACAATGGCCACTTTGGAAGATGCAGAGCGTTGTATTAAACATTTGAATCGATCTGTTTTAGAAGGCCGTGTTATAACTGTTGAGAAGGTATGCATGAATGGAGGAGTTTTAGTTCAACCTCTGAAATTGGGCAGGATGCATTGCAAATGGCTATGAAATAGTTGTTTTGACTAATTGTATTATTGGCCCTCACCATTCAGAAATGTTGCCTCTATTATTTTGGCAGCAGGGCAGCTGTGTAGCTTCATCGACTCTTTTTCAACTTAAGAGCCTAAGCCTACGAGCATAACGACTTTCCCGTCAACTTGCATTGGCATTTGTGTTGATACAATCGACAATGTCACCATCAGCTACATCAGATTTCAAAAATAATTCAATATGCTGACGTTCAAATGCAGCAACCACCCGACTATACAAGGGTTGTATGCCCTGCATTTTTGTTTCAAAGCAATTAACTGACTTTTTCCTTGCATATGCCTCCATGCATACGATTAGATGCTAGTAGATGTTGTAGAGTGTATGCATATTAATGCTATAGCCCTATATTTTGTATTGTGTAGTATGTGAGAATTGTCTGCCGTGAGAATTGACAAGATGATTAACTTCTCTATCTTATGTTCTCAGTTTTGCTCTTCATCGATGTGTTGTGTGTTTTAGCTTTTAGACAAACTTCCAGGGCGATGTAGGCAATATTTTTTTAGACTCTAGATCTTTTATTTACTGTTGCACTTTATAGGTTATTATATTCTTGATTATTTTTGGTGACACCATTACTGCTGCAGGCAAAAAGGAAGCGGGGAAGGACACCTACACCTGGCAAATACCTAGGCGTGAGGCCAACAAGAGGTAACAAGGAATTGTTTTAAAGCCCCCTTGTTTGCAGTGTAGTAAATTCCAAAATATATTGATGCTTCATTTTCACAGTTTCCCTTAAAATTGTCTTTTGGTTTTGGGACTTTTCTCGTCACACTACATGATGTCCTCATTATCCGCCAACATTTTCTGTGTAAGCAGTGCGTGACTATGACAGACGACGTACTTACAGCAGATCCAGTGATCGCCATAGTTCACGGCGTTCTCCAAGTTATTCTCCGTACAGGGGGGACCGATATGGCTCACCTCGGTATTCCCCATATGATGACAGAAGTTATGGACGGGATAGGTCGGTGTCTCCTTATTATAGAAGGCGGGATAGGTCGGTTTCTCCTTATTACAGAGGGCGGGATAGGTCGGTTTCTCCTTATTACAGAAGGCGGGATGGGTCTCTCTCGCCATATGGTGGGAGGGATAGGTCTCTCTCTCCATATGGTAGAAGGGATCGGTCACTCTCCCCTTACAGTAGGCGGGATCGGTCACTATCCCCTTACAGTAGGAGGAACGGAGCAGCAGCACCATATTCAAGGCGTTATCGATCAGTGTCTCCTGCAGATTCTCCCTATCGGGGTTCCAACAGACCCTGAAATTTATATACCTGTTGGAAGGGTTTATCTAGAGTATGGTTCTGGCTTGACTTTAGAGCATTGTTCTCTTCTAGTAGTTTAACAACTTAATTTATCTTGTAAAGAGGAGTTCCGTATTAACTTATTCATTTAACTTTGTCTTCAATCATTGTTATTGGAGATTAAAATCTCAACCACTCTAGAATAAGCCTCTTTGACTGTTCTTGCAAGCTAGCTTTTGTAATGCATTTTCAAGGTGCAGTTGGCCTCTAAGTTGTAATGTATATACTATTGGAAGGATGTGCTTATGTCTACTAGCTAGCTATATGTCGGTGCTTGAGATTTTTGTACTCATTTAGCTGTTGGTTGCACACTTGGTTTAAAGTTGGTCGCACACTTGGTTTAAAGTGATGATAATTTGTGTTCTAAAAATAAATTCTGTTCTGATTATAAGGTGTAGCAGATGTTTCAATTGGATTTTAACTTGTTGATGCCCAAAGAAACGCTTTTTTGTTTCTGTGGGCTATGTGCCCTTTTTGGCGTTAAGGGGCATTGGAATGGGCACACTGGAAAAGGGAAATTACGCTTCTCTTGAATAAGAAGAGC
Organism: Larix kaempferi; assembly: GCA_027924585.1. NCBI lineage: Eukaryota > Viridiplantae > Streptophyta > Pinopsida > Pinales > Pinaceae > Larix > Larix kaempferi. The sequence continues at coordinate 2,474,332 of BSBM01001242.1, read as the reverse complement.
CTATTGATTGTAATGCCATTTGTTGTTTAGAAGGGTTAACCATCATTAAAATTCATAATCTCATACCTTAAATATTAGAATCATTATAAATAGGTATGGTGAAACAGACAATAAACAAATTGCAATAAAAAGCACATAGCCCAAGTGTTACATGCTTTGAGAAATGGAAATCGTGATCTGCTTGTATTTGTACCTACATGGGCATCCATCTTTTGAGCCTCTCTCTGTACGCACCTCTCTTTTTCTCTTTCTTCTTCCGTGTCCTTGGTTGAATATTTATTCGAGCACAGACCCATCATGATATATTGAAGGATTCAGTGTGTTGGGATGGGGATCCATTATGATTGCATGCGTTTCTTTCTGTGCGTGTGCACCTCTCTCCCCTTGTGCCCGTCTCTCAGTTGAATATCTATTACTAGCACGGACCCGGAAGCAGCCCCGCCCAAATTTGGAGTTAAACTTTGAGTTCATACAAATGGTTGATATGCAGTCCCTGGTCTTCACAAACTTGGAAGTGCATGTCTAGATGGGTTTTTGCTAGTCTGTCAAACATATATGCTGTATGCAGCGTTCGAACAAATGGTTGATATGCAGTCCCTGGTCTTCACAAACTTGGAAGTGCATGTCTAGATGGGTCTTTGCTAGTCTGTCAAACATGTATGCTGTATGCAGCGTTCCAACAAATGGTTGATATGCAGTCTCTGGTCTTCACAAACTTGGAAGTGCATGTCTAGATGGGTCTTTGCTAGTCTGTACATATATGCTGTATCCAGCGTTCAAACAAATGGTTGATATGCTGTCCCTGGTCTTCACAAACTTGGAAGTGCATGTCTAGATGGGTCTTTGCTAGTCTGTCAAACATATATGCTGTATCCGGAGTGCATTCTTGGGATAAATGTGATGTATGCATTTCCATGTTTCCAATTCTCATGATTGCTGATATGCAATCTCTGGTCTTCACAAACTGGGAAGTGCGAGTGAGACAAGGTTCTATATGGGTTTTTGCTAGTCTGTCAAACATATGCTGTACCCAGTGTGTATACTTGATACGCATTTCTATGTTTTTGTTTGCCATGGTGTTTTGTATAAGTTTCATCAATACAAACTAATGTAAATTTTTCAAAGTTTGCAGCTTGTTGGTTTATGTCACATTTAAGTGGTCTTCATTTCCAACGGGTTTTGTATGGTTTTGTATAGGCTGGAAATTATTTATGAAATTTTTTTAGACAATTAAACACACATTGTAAAATCACTCTAACAGGCAGAAAATAAATTTTAACATGCACACCATTAAACTTTCAGTCTCAGAATTTTTGGCCAATAGCGCTGGAAAAACCCTACGGGAAAAACTAGTGAAAGAGAGAGTTTCTTATTTCTTTAGTAAATCTTAGTACATAAATTTTACAGCAGAAATGTACTTATCTCCACCATGATTTTTCACCCAACATTTATTTTGAAATTAGTGCCAAACTGCAGCCTCGATTTCTGTGCTTGTGGTTGCCTCGAAATCTGTGCCGAAAGTATAGTGACCATATTGTACGGTCCTCCCCGAAATCTGTGTAATTGCTGTCTTGAAATCTGTGCCCCAAATATGCCTCGAAATGTGTGCAGCAGTTCTTGAATTCTGTGCAACTCAACTGCTTAAAACTCGTGCTGAATATTTCAGGAAATGTGCCCAAAATGTGCATTGGGCTGTGCACAGTCTTGGGAATGGTGCTTAGATTTGCCTCGAAACTTGTGTCTAGATTATCTCGATACTTGTGCCAATAATAATTGCTGTACCATACACCTCGTGATGTGTGCCAACTAAAGAAACATGCTGATACGAATCTGTATTGTGCATTAAATGTCTTGCAGGTGCTTCGAAACTCGTGCCCTTTCCAAGCTCTCTCTCTTCTTTTCACTTCAATCCGCAAAAATTCAAAATGAATGCTTTCCTCAAGCTTTTTGATCCGACCCTAGGGTTTCCCTAAACCAATTGGTGAGATTGATTTAGATCAAGGGTGGAAATTAAATGCTTCATTTACTTTTCATAAATAATTAATTTCTCTTAACCACTTAAATTTATGAAAAAGTGATTAAGTTTATAAAGTCTCATTAAATGCTTTTAATAAGTCATTTAATGTGAGGGTCATCTTTTTTCCTTTTCTAAGGGACTTTAGCCAAAAGGTCACTTGGGGAACACTTTCCTAGGGTACAAAAACTAACACTTCCTCTTACTGAGGAAGGTGTTTTGCACTACTCCCAACTTGTCTTTGAAGAAGACAAACTTCCCTCTCCCCAAAGATTTTGTCAAGATATCTGTAACCTGCTAATCAGTGGAAATATACTGCAACTCAATTGCTTCTCTTTGGACGTAGTCTCAGACGAAATGGTACCTGATCTCAATGTGCTTTGATTTGTCATGGAACATCGGATTCTTAGAGAGTTGAATGCAACTCTGATTGTCACAATAGATCACCATAGGTCTAAGCCCCTGATCAAATAAATCTACCAACAACTTACGAAGCCATAGTGCTTCGCAAGTAGCCTGACTGGCTGCCATATACTTAGCGTCGGTGGAATTCAATGCAACGGAATTTCGTTTCCGACTAAACCACGACACTATTGTCGAGCCCAAATTGAAACAACAATATGAAGTGCTCTTCTGATCTCTCAGCATAATTAGGCTTAGCCAAAGTTCTTACTTTGCACCAGTGGTAATGGTACACAAGCCGGAAGGATCATGGCGTATGTATCCAGATTATAGAGAGATCAACAAGATCACCATTAAAGATAAATTTTCCATTCTTGTCATTGATGAATTGTTAGATGAATTACATGGAGCATTTTTTTTCACAAAGTTGGATCTTCATTCTGGATATTGTTAGATTAGAATGAAGAAGAAAGACATTCCAAAAACAACATTCAGAACTCATGAAGGTCATTATGATTTTTTGGTCATTTCATTTGGTCTCACGAATGCACCTTCCACATTTCAAGGTTTGATGAATTCAATTTTCAATCATTTCCTTAGAAAATTTTTGATAGTAGTCTTTGATGATATACTAATCTATAGAAAGTCTTGGGAAGAACATGTTCAACATGTTGACAAGGTACTAAAACTATTAAAGGACTAACAACTATATGTAAAACCTTCCAAATGTTTCTTTGGGGTAAAGGAGGTAGAATATTTGGGTCATATTGTATCTCATGATGGTGTCAAGTTTGACTCCAACAAAATTAAAGTCGCGGATGGACTGGACGATTCCCAAAACCCTGAAGAATCTTCAAGGATTCTTAGGTCTGATAAGGTATTACCGCTAGGTTTTTTGGAAATATGGAACAATAGCAACGCCTCTAACAACATTATTTAAGAAAGATGCATTTTCTTGGACTCTAGAGGAAACTCTATTTTGAATAGCTTAAGGAGGCAATGTGCAAATATTCTTATTTTAGCCACGCCAGACTTCACAAAAACATTTATTGTGGAATGTGATGCTTTAGGAAATGGCGTTGGTGTTGTTCTAATGCAAGAAGGACACCTGCTTGCTTTCAAAAGTCATCCAATCAAGGGAAAGCACTTACAGAAGGCCATTTATGAGAAGGAAATGTTGACAATTATACATTCTCTTAAGAAATGGCATCATTACTTAATAGGTAGACACTTCATGGTCAAAACAGATCATGCTGGTCTTAAATACTTCTTGGAACATAGATTATCTTCGGAAGAGCAACAAAAATGGATAACCAAGATGTTTGGATATGACTTTGAAATCATTTTTCAAAAAGGAAAACATAATATGGTGGTAGATGTGCTTTCCATAAAAGATGAAGATGTCAGGGCATTACTTAGTGCAATTTTCATTCTACAACTTGATTTGGTAGTAGCAGCAAGGGAAGAATGGAAAAATGACCTATCTATATCTATGTGGACGCTCATTCAAAAGATACATGACGATCCAAGTGTAGCAAATACTTTTGTGTGGGAAAATGATTCACTATGGTCTACTGATCATTTATATTTATGCAAAGACTCCCAACTCAAAAAAGGTCTTCTTGGAATTACACACCTCCCCTATAGTTGGGCACTCCAGATTCCTAAAAACTTACCACAGGGTCAAGAAGGAATTTTTTTGAGAAGGTCTTAAATCTAATGTTCAAAGGTTCGTGGCCGAATGTTGGTTTGCTAACAAAATAAGGTGGAAATAGTTAAGACTCTATGACTTATACAACCATTAGACATACCTTGCCAACATTGGAAAGAAGTCTCAATGGATTTTATCACAGGTTTACCCAACTCATAAGGAAAGAATGTTATTATTGTGGTTGTTGATAGACTCACGAAGTATGCACATTTTTTTTGCAGTCTCTCATCCTTTTAATGCAAGTACAGTAACCACATATTTTATGGAAACATTTCAAAAGTTACAAGGAAATCCAAAGATTATTGTAAGCGATAGAGATCCAATTTTCACTAGAAAATTTTGGACTGGATTATTTTCTTGTTTGGGTACCCAATTGGCTCACAATTCATCTTATCACCTTTAATCTGATGGGAAAACTGAGTTAGTGAACAAATGTTTGGAAGTATATCTTCGTTTCTTTGTATCTGATAAACAAAGATAGTGGGTGAAATGGTTATCTTTGACAGAATGGTGGTACAATACTTCCTTCTATACATCATAAAAAATGTCTCAATTTATGGAAATTTATGGGTACCAGCCTCCATCTATCACATCTCCCTTAAAAGAAAAATCTAAAGTTTAAGCCATGGAAGATCACATAGAGCACCAACAAGAATTTCTCCGGATACTTAAGGACAACCTAGCTATGTCACAAAACAGGATGAAACAACAAGTTGATCAACATTGAAGTGAAAGGAGTTTTGAAAGGGGATTGGGTATTTCTGAGGCTACAAACTTACAAGCAGACATCCCTTGAGCAACTAAATAAGGAAAATAAATTAGCACTCAAGTATTATGGTCCTTATAAAGTGTTGGAGAAGATTGGTAGTATGAATTACAAATTGGAGCTCCCTTCATCTTCAAGAGTGCATCTAGTTTTCCATGTTTCTTGGTCAAAGAAGGTGATAGGAGACAAGATCCCCATTCAAACAATATTGCCCGAGCTTGATGAATAAGGAAGATTCATATTGGAACTTGAACAAATCATTGAAACAAGGACCAAACAGCTACGTAATCGGGCTATTACTTGTTAATTTTTTGATAATTTCATTCCATTATCATTCAGGATCACTAAGAGAATAACATGTACAACATATCAATCATAAACACAATAATGCAAGCACACAAGAGACACAGAGTTTCACCGGGGAAAACCAAGAAGGTGAAAAACCCTGCAACTTCCTCAGAGATAAGATAAGCCCCAATACAAGATCACAAGGATCAAACCCAATAAGATGTCTCTAGCAGATGCTCCTCCTCCTCCACATGAGTGCCACTTTCTCTCTTAGCTATGTGAGCTTGAGGAGTGAGTGAATGAATCAAATGAGAGACACAACCTCTCTATTTATACACTGACTTGACCTGCCAATAAATCATTGGGGCCGACTTGTTAATCAAGTCTAATAACCCAACCACATGACTTAACTAGGGCCGACTCCACACTGGTGGTCTAATAACCCATCAATACAAATGACGACACTTACAATGTAACTTGCGACACTTGCAAATACAAATGACGACACTTCCAATCAAAGGAATAATACATCTCTGTTGGATATACAATAAAGTACAAATGTAATATACAAGTGAATATCTTCCGAAGTTACAAATACATCAACACTCCCTCTTAACTAGGAAGGTATTCTTTAAACACAGGTCATCAAAACATATTGGCACAAGTCTTCAATTCTGGAGTTGGATCATCATCACTGGATCACGGAGCATCATCATCATCATCACTGTTGTTGTACTCGACATCTCGATCACTAGGGTATCTCTGAATCCTTCTCGTCATAGGAAGTTCTATAGAGCTAGCCCTTTTTCATGCTGGATGTAGGCCTAGCCTCCTTCGGGTCTTCATCATCACTGGACATATTGTGGAATCCTCGGGACTTATTACGTGCGTCAACAAAACCTAACTCAGACTATAGGATCTTTTACATGTTGACTATCACAAAACCTTAAAAGAGTGTCTTACAACCTGCAAGAACTCTAAAAAGCATCCCAGTACTGATTACGAGCTTACTGCTCAACCCATCGGATCTCCAAGGTTGATTACATGTGAGTCCCACCACAAAACCTTAAAATAGTGTCCTGCATCCTGCAAGAACTCTATAGAGCATCCCAGGACTAATTACGAGCTTACTACTCAACTTATTGGATCTACAGGGCTGATTACATGTGGTTAGGAAAAACTTTTAAAGAGTGTCTTGCAACCTGCAAGAACTTTACAGAGCATCCCAGGACTGATTACAAGCTTATTGCTCAACTTATTGGATCTCCAGGGCTGATTACATGCCTCTCGTAGCAAAACCTCTAAAGAGCATCCTAGCTCAGACTATAGGATTTCCTAGGACCTTTTCTATGCTACATGCACAACCTATCTACGGCCATAGAGTATCATCCTGATACTCACCATACATCGTCCTGATGTACATGATCATCCTAATCATCATCATATCATCGTCCTGATGCATATCATCCAGAGCATCGTCCTGATACTCATCACACATGATCATCCTGATCATCATCACTGCATCGTCATGATGCATGTCATCCAGAGCATCATCCTGATACTCATTACACATTATCATCCTGATCATTGTCACTGCATCGTCTTGATGCATATCATCCAGAGCATCGTCCTGATACTCATCACACATGATTATCTTGATCATCATCACTACATCGTCCTGATGCATATCATATACATGATCCAACTGATATACAAAGCATCCACTTGATGCATATACATATACATGATCCAACTGATTATACAAAGCATCCACCTGATCATACAAAGCATCCACCTGATGCATATACATATGCATGATCCAACTGATCATACAAAGCATCCACCTGATTCATATACATATACATGATCCAATTGATCATACAAAGCATCCAACTGATGCATATCCAAATACATGATCCAACTGATCATACAAAGCATCCAACTGATGCATTTCCAACTTTTGATTCGCATCATATTTGACCCATAATCAATTGTACTCTTCAGGTACCTCAGAATATGTTTTACAACAAACAGGTGAACACCTCTGGGATCTGTAAGGAACTGGCTCAATGTGTTCACCGCAAAGCAAATATCTAGTCTCGTGTTTGTCAGGTATATCAAGGACCCAATCATCTGATGATACATCGTGACATCAGCCGGATCAGATGAAGCATCACATAGAAGTTTCAGGTTCGATGCCATAGGTGTGGCCATGGCCTTGTAGTCCATCATCCCGAACCGCTTCAGGATCTCCACTGCATACTTTCCTTGTCCAAGGAAGATCCCATCTGCTCTCTGCCACACCTCCATACCTAAAAAGTAATGCATCATCCCCAAGTCCTTCATCTCGAACTTGGAAGCAAGCTTCCTCTTGGTGTCAGCGATCAACCCATCCTCACCTGTAACAAACAGGTCATCCACATATAGGAGAAGTATCACTGGATTGCCTTCTTCAACCTTGTAGTAAAGGTTGGAATTTGCTTTACTCTTAGTAAAGCCCAAACTGGATAGAAAACTGTTCTTCCTACCATACGAATCCCTAAGAGCTTGCTTCAAGCCATACAAGGCTTTCTTCAACCTGCACACATATGACTCTCTGTCATGTGTCTCAAAACCAAGCGGCTGCTCCACATACACTTCCTCTTCGACTACACCATTCAAGAAAGTTGTCTTGACATCCATCTGGTGTATCTTCCATTTCATCACTGCAGCCAGAACAAGTACTGTTCTGATGGAAGTGTATCTGGCCATAGGGGCAAAAGTCTCTTCATAATCCATTCCCTCTTTCTGGGAGAAGCCACAAGCTACAAACCTCCCCTTGTACTTCTCTATGCTGCTATCTGCGGCATGCTTGATCTTATAGATCCACTTGGAAGTCACAATAGACTTCTCTTTAGGTCTTGGGACTACTTCCCAAATATCATTCTTCATGATCAACTGGTATTCCTCGACCATGGCATCCTTCCATTCTTTCTTTTCCGTTGTTTTTTCATAACTGGAAGGTTCTTTGTTCATAATGTCACAGAGCAAGGCAACATAGTTGGTGTGTGACCTTGTCCTTTTCTTTTCTCTGTGTTCTTCTTCTGGAATACCATACCTTTTTGCATCTTGGATGAGCTCTCTAGCCCATGCAGGTTTCCTCTTGTGAGATATCTTCTCACGGGGTGGATCTACAGGTTCTTGCGGATCTTCAATTTCACGATGTTCTTCTGGAATTGCTTCATTCATAGTGGTGTCTTGAATTCTGGTTACCTTTGGTTCTTCATTGTCTTCAGCAGGTGTCTTCCTTGATTTGATGTATGCTGAGTTTTCATCAATTGTTACATCCCTGCTGATGTTAATCTTCTTGAACCCTGGAAAGTAGATCCTGTATACCTTCGAGCTTTCACTGTAACCCACAAAGATACCCTTCTTTCCTAAAGGATCGAGCTTTGTCCTCTTTTCCTTTGGAATGTGAGTGTATACTGGACAACCAAATATCTTGAGATGGCTAACTTCAGGTTTCTTACCAGAGAAGATTTCGTTTGATGTCTTGTTGTCAAGTATCTTGTGAGATGTTCTGTTTTGCACATATACAGCTGTCCTAGCTGCTTCTTCCCATAGATGCATAGGCAGATCTTGGTCATGAAGCATTGCCCGTGCTACTTCCATGATAGTCCTATTCTTTCTTTCTGCAACTCCATTTTATTGTGGATTGGAGGGAGCAGTCTACTCCCTCTTAATCTTTGCATCACTGCATAGCTTCTTGAAATCACTCGAAGTGAATTATCCGCCATTGTCGGATCTGAAGGTCTTGATCTTCTTATCGGTTTGATTTTCTATCAAGGCTTTGAATTCCTTGAACTTATCAAACACTTCATCTTTATTCTTCAAGAAGTAAACCCAAGTCTTCCTATAGAAATCATCAATGAAGGAAACATAGTATACCTACCCACTCAGAGAACTGGATGACATTGGACCGCATATATCGGAGTGGATAATTTTCAAGATTCCTTTTGCTTTGCTTTCACTGCTTGGAAATGCCTTCTTTGTGTTCTTTCCTTTTGCACATCCTTTGCGAATACCTTCATGCTTTGACTAGATTTCAGGAAGATCCTCTACTGCTTTGCTTGCTATTGGAAGTGCTCTATAGTGCACATGAGCAAGCCTTCTATGCCAAAGTTCACTTGGCTCCATGGATTCATGCACCATGGCATGTTCAGGTTGCCCCTTCAATTTGTACAATCCTTCCTCTTGCTCTCCAATCGCCACTATATCAGCTAGTGTCTTACCCTTAGGCCACATGAGTACTTGGCCATCTATAAATGCAACTCTCATTCCCTTTGCATCTAAAGATGATACGGAGAGAAGATTCTTCTTGAGTCCAGGTACATATAGAACATCTTGCATCTTCAAAGACTACCCAGAGTCTAACTTGTAGGAGGCTTCACCACTTCCTTTTATAGGATATTGATAGTCATCCCCAAGTTTCACTTTATGGGGTGACTCATGTTCAGATAGATCTATAAAAGATTCTTTAAATCCCGTCATGTGTTTGGAAGCCCCACTATCAATAAGCCAATCATCACATCCATGTGATATAGTACCCGTGAGAGTAGAGATCATCACATATTCTTCCTCACTTGAAGAGTCTTCAATTTCTGCCATATTTTTCTTCTTGGGAGGTTCATCATCCTCAGTAGCATGAGCATGGTGCCTCTTCTTGATGTTCTTTTTCTTGTAGTCTTTTCTCTTCTTGGGATAATCTGAAGCAAAGTGTCATTTCTCATCACAATTGAAACATCGAACTTGAGAGAGATCTTTCTTCTTATGATGGAAGTGAGAATTTTTTGTTGTTGTGAGATTTCTCTCTCTTAAACTTACTTCCCTTAGTGCATGTTGTGAGGGCTTGATCTTCACTTCCCATCTTTTCTTCTCGGGAAACAAGCCTAGCTTCTTCTTGTGAAAATTTCTTCCATAGTCTATTGAAAGAGATCAATTTCTTTCTTGCACAGATTCCTTGGATGAATGAGTCCCATGACCTAGGTAGGCCATTCAAAGTGGTCATGAAAATTTCTCCATTCTCCACTACTTCATCCATAGTTTCAAGTTGTTCCTTGATTTGAGAGACCTTAGTAAAGTAGGATTGGATGGTCTCTCCATTCTGGATCTTTACCCCTTTCAATTGGTTCCGCAGAGTCATCTTCCGATTTATGTTCTTTCCTTCAAACAACTTGGTCAAGAAGTCAAACATCTCCGTAGGCATTTTTAGGGAAGACACATGAGGTATGAGATGGTCTTTGATAGAATCAGCAATGATTCTCTTAGCCTTGACCAGGTTCTTCTTGTGTAAGGCTTTAGCCTCTTCTCCCTCTTGGACAGGAACCTGTTCACTTATGTAAATGTCCAACTCATTCTCTTCTAGGATTAACCCAATCCTATACTTCCAGGCTCGAAATTTATCAGCCCCTTCAAGCTTATCCTCAAGCTTGGTGTGGTGAGACATCTTAACGAGTGCTTCAAATGGAAATAGAAAAGATTTAGGTCTTAACACTTGATTTGCTGAAAATTGGATCTGGAGCTGGATTAGGGTTTGTCAGAGAAACTTAAAAATTCAAAAGTTGAATTTCAAACTTCTGAAAGGATAGAAAGATGCGCCTTGCTAAGCTGGTCAAGCTGGTATACTCATAATTTGAAATCTGCAAATTTTCACCCCTCAAAATTGCTTTTGAGATTTATGGATTCATTAGACAGGACCCCAAACTAGGGTTTGATTTTTCCATAGCTTCACCCAACCAAAAAGTTCGATCCAAAGCTCTAAACTTTGATTTTTCAGAGGAGCTTCCAGTCGTGGTCTCAGATTTCAGAAATTTCAATTTTTGTAGAAACTCTAATTTTTTAGGTCAAAAACTGAAAATGCTCAGAATTGAATTCTGTATCGACAGAAATATGCGCCCTTGCTAGGAGAGTCAATCTAGCCTCATGCCTTTGATGATATGTGGAGAGAAACCCAAATATTAAGAAGCCCTAGCTTCCGCAGCTGCACAGTGCTTTCTTCTTAGGTCAGCTCTGATACCATGTTAATTTTTCGATAATTTCATTCCATTATCATTCAGGATCACTAAGAGAATAACCTGTACAACATATCAACAGCATATCAATCATAAACACAATAATGCAAGCACACAAGAGACACAAAGTTTCACTGGGGAAAACCAAGAAGGTGAAAACCCTGCAACTTCCTTAGAGATAAGATAATCCCTAATACAAGATCACAAGGATCAAACCCAATAAGATGTCTCTAGAAGATGCTCCTCCTCCTCCACATGTGCACCACTTTCTCTCTTCGCTATGCAAGCTTGAGGAGTGAGTGAATGAATCAAATGAAAGACACAACCTCTCTATTTATACACTGACTTGCCCTGCCAATAAATCATTGGGGCCGACTTGCTAATCAAGTATAATAACCCAACCACATGATTTAACTAGGGCCGACCCCACACTAGTGGTCTAATAACCCATCAATACAAATGACGACACTTCCAATCAGAGGAATAATACATCTCTGTTGGATATACAATAAAGTACAAATGTAATATACAAGTGAATATCTTCTGAAGTTACAAATACATCAACATTATTAGGTACCTCATTAAATGGAAGAACCTTCCAATGGAAGATTCGACATGGGAAGATGATTCCTTCATATAGAAGCATCCACAACTAATCAAGCATTGAGGACAACACTAGTTTAAAGGGGAGGGGCATTTTAAGCCATAAATATTGGCACATTACCCCTTATGTAGTGGCACATTATCCCATTTATTATAGTGCATTACATATTATTGATGTTGGCTTGGGTCTAATAGTGGGTCTATTAGTTGTTATTGTACCCCTTTGTCTCATATATATAGGAAGGAGACATTTTCATTTTAGTCATCATGGTATTTTGTCTTGTCTTATGTACTTAATACATTATGTAAGGAGGTTCCTCCCTCGAAGAGAATTTTTATTCATCTCAGTTCTTCATTATTAAAGCATGGATTAATATCTTTTAGTATAGTTTTGTTATTTTTATGTTATATTTGAGACTTTGTTGCATAACACACGTGTGTGCACGCACGCACACACACACATACACACACAATCTCTAAAGTGAGATGTATTGCACCAATGTCAACTATTTTCCAATCCCTAACAAGATTTCCATGTTTATATTTGTTACAAAATGCAACAATAATGAAAGAAGAGAAGGTGAAAGACTAGAAGCTATACTTCTAAGAGGTAAGTGCACTAGGTTGGAAAAGAGGCGTTAGATCTAGAGACCATATCTCACACATAAGAACACAAAACAGTGTTGGTTGTGGAACCTAATATTCCTTATTTAGACATGTTGTTGTTTCAGCCGTGTTTATACCTCAGTTTTATATGTTGTATAGGTGTATTGTACACTCATCCCAGCAGGGGGTGTGAGGGGACATTGCCCCCCCATGGAGAGGGGTTTCAGGGGAAAAGCCCCCGAAAGAATTTTTTGGGTTGTTTGTTGGCCAACAGTTTACGGGCCCATTGTATTGGGTAGCCCATAGTATTTTCCCATGGTAATTCCCCTTTAAAAGGAAGAAATTGTGATACGGTTGTGTAATGTATTGTGGCATTGTAAAGATATCTATGATTGTGTAAGAAAGATTGAGAGAGAGTGCAGAAGAAGTTGCAGTGGATGTGATGCAGGTTGTATCCCTTTATTTTGTTGGATGGTATAATAATAAGGACTGAAAATTTCTATGTGGACATAGCCCATCTTGGGTGAACCACGTTATATCGATGTCTCTCTTGTCATATTTTTTATGTGATTTATATTTGCATATTTTTTATTGTTATTTCTCTACGATCCTTATTTTCTAAAAATTGGTATCAGATCCAGAGGTCTATTTGGCATATAAACTCGTAGGAAAGAAGGGTTCTTGATTCAAGTGGGAGGAATGGCGGAAGAATTAAATTTTAAGGTTGATAAATTTAATTACAAAAAATACCAGTTACAGAAGATGAAAATGGAGGACTATATATATTAGAAGGATCTATTCCTACCATTGCGAGGAAAAGTAAAACAATCGGAAACTATGAAGGATGAAGAATGGGAGGTTCTTGACAGAAAGGCATTGGGAACAACATGGTTGTACTTGGCTTCGTCGGTGGATTTCAATATCACAAAAGAAAAGACAATGGAGGGTCTAATGAGCGCATTGGGTAAGCTATATGAAAAACCCTCGGCCTACAACAAAGTATTTCTAGCTCTGTTTGTAACGGCTTGGTCATGGATGTAACTAACTCTGTTTCTAGTTCAAACACTTTTAAATTTTACGGTGTTGTTGGTGTTATCATTAGTGAGGAAATTTGAAGGACAAACACAAGTGAGACATCAGGTAATGTGTTGACCATGGAGAGCAGAGGAAGGCAAAGGGAGAGAGGAAAGAGCCTAGGTAATCGCAACAAGTCCAGGAAGGGAAGATCCTAGTTCAGAATGGGAAAGATAGAGTGTTGGAATTATGGAAAGAAAGGACATTTGAAGAAAGATTGCAACTATCTAAAGAAGAAAGGATATGGATAGAAGGAGACTACATGGGAAGAAAATATAGCAGGTGATGTGTTACAAGATGTTTTGATTCTTGCATTAGACAATACTAGTGATTACTGGGTAGTAGATTCACGGGCTTCATGTCATGCTACACCCCATAGGAAATTCTTTCATGATTATGTTCCAGGCGATTTTGGACATGTTTTATTGAGTGATGATGAACTATGTAAAATTGTTTGAATAGGTAAGGTACAAATAAAGTTAAAGAATAGTGAATGGATGTTTAAAGATGTAAGACATATTCCGGCTATGAAAAGAAATTTGATCTCAACGGGGCAGTTGGGAGATGGTGGTTGTTTATCTACGTTTGGAGAAACACGATGGAAGATCACTAAAGGATCGATGGTGATAGAAAAAGGAGAAAGTATAGGTGCCTTGTATTTATGTCCTCATAATACTGACTATTATCTCTTTAGCTTCCACAGGAACAGATACAACATTGTACAATCATAGGAGTGAGAAGGGGATGCAGATTCTCCACTCAAGGAAGTTTCCAAATCTGAAGCGGGTAAGTTTGGAATTCTGTGAGAACTGTGTTTATGGAAAACAAAAGAGAGTTAGATTTCTCAAAGTTGTTGTATATTTTTTATATTCTTTGCATATGTATGTGGGGGGATGCTCATATCAACGGATTATGGTATTGGATGATGTTGAATACCTATATTGTATTGTGAGTGATTCATAATGAGAATGATAAAATAAGAGGTGCAACTCTAATTTTTGTTATTTTTCTAGGTTAAGGGTTTCTAGGGTAACTCTTTGTGTATTATGTGTGAATGTTGTGGTGTAATCTCTGTTTTTATTAAAAGAATATGTATGCTTTGCTTCTCTACATACGTTTAAAACTTACAAGGATTGAGAAACAAAAGAAAAGTGAAAGGTTAGAGCTTGTGCATACAGATGTATGGGGACCAACTCAAGTACAATCTCTTGGTGGCTCTTATTATTATGTTACTTTTATTGATGATGCAACTAGAATAACATGGGATTCGTAGAGAGAATACAGTCCCAGGAACACCACGAGAAAATGGTGTATCAGAAAATATGAAAAGGATGATCATGGAGTGTGTAAGGTGTATGAGATTGCATGCAAGGTTTTCCTTACATTTTTGGGAAGATGTTGTAGATATTGTTCTTTACTTAATAAGCAGAGGACCTTCAAGCGCTTTGGATGGTGGTATTCTAGAGGAGGCATGGACAGGTAAAATGGTAAACTACTCATTTTTGAGAACTTTTGGTTGTGAATCATTTGTCCATATTGATAAAGAAATTAGAACAAAGCTTGAGGCTAAATCCAAGAAATGTACTTTTATTGGATACGGGGTTGATAATTTTGATTATCGCATATGGGATTATGAAAATAACAAAATCATTAGGAGTATAGATGTGGTATTCAATGAAAATTTCATGTATAAAGATCAATTACAGGGAAATAAACAGGAAAAAGAAAACACAGAGTACAGAGTGTTTGATGAAATCAAATAAAATGAAGTTCTAAAGGTGGCAGAAAATCAAGAATAGCAGTAGGTACCTCCAAACTCCCTCAAGTGTTAGAATATCTACCATTTCAAGTAGACCCTCTGAACAATACTCTCCTTCAATGTATTATTTTATTGATGATTGACTTTGGTGAACCAGAATGTTATGAAAAAGCAATACAAGTGGAAACTAGAAAGAAGTGGGAGCAAGGCATGAATGAAGATATGGACTCATTGGTAAGAAACCAGACTTGGGATTTGGTTCAGTTTTCTGTAGGTAAAAGAGCATTGCATAATAAATGGGTTTATGGGTTGAAGGAAGAATATGGAGGAAAGAAGCGGTATAAGGCCAAACTTGTGGTAAAGGGGTTTACACAAAAGAAAGGTATTTATTTTGTTGAAATATTTTCTCCTGTTGTTAAAATGACGTCAATTAGAACTATTTTAAGTCTAGTGGTAGTAGAATATTTTCGTCTTGAACAATTAGATGTAAAAATTTCCTTTCTCCATAGGGATTTGGAGAAAGATATTTATATGTAACAACCACAAGGGTATGAGTTCAAAGGGAAGGAGAATCTGGTATGTAGGTTGAAGAAGAGATTGTATGGCCTAAAGCAAGCTCCAGGGAAATGGTATTTAAAATTTGACAAGTTTATGACATAACAAGGTTATAGTAGATGTCATTCTGACCACTGAGTTTATTTCAAGAGGTTAGATAATTAAAGATATATTATCTTGTTATTTTATGTGGATGACATGCTTGTTGCAAGGTCTAACATGCAGGATATAAATGTGCTCAAAAGGAAGTTAGATGATTCATTTGCAATAAAGGATTTGGGTGCTGCAAAGCAAATCCTTGATATGAGAATAACAAGAAACGGGAAAAATCACAAATTGACATTGTTTCAGGGTGAGTACATACAAAAGGTGTTGGAGAGGTTTAGAATGCAGAATGAAAAACCAATTAGTACATCTTTGGCCATCCATTTCAAACTAAGTAAGGAGATGTGTCCCAAGACATGGGAAGAAATAGACTACATGTCCAAGGTTCCCTATTCATCAGCAATTGTTAGCTTGATGTGTGCCATGGTGTGCACAAGACCAGATATTGCACATGCAGTGGGAGTTGTGAGCAGGTATATGAAAAATAGATGTAAAGAACATTGGAAGGCAGTACAGTGGATTCTAGGGTATTTGAGAGGTACTACTACTCATGCATTATGTTTTGAAGGTTCAGACATTGTTCTACAGGGATATGTTGATGCAGATATGGCAGGTGATAAATATAGTAGGAGAAGCACCACAAGGTATGTCTTTATTGTAGGTGGAACAATAGTAAGTTGGATTTCGAAACTGCAAAAGGTTGTTGCATTTTCAATAAAGGAAGTAGAGTATGTTGTTGCTACAGAGGCTATTAAGGAGATTATATGGTTACAACGGTTCATGGAAGAATTGGGTAAGAAGCAGGAGAATAGCAAGTTGTACAATGACATTTAGAGTGCCAATCATCTTGCAAAGAACTCAACCTTCCATTCTAATACTAGACATATACGTCTCAAGTATCATTTCATATGGTATGTTCTAGAAGATCGATTATTGAAGCTAGAAAAGATACACACTAGCCAAAATCCTGTAGACATGTTGACAAAGGTAGTAACCAAAGATAAACTGAGTTCCTGCTCGGTTTTAGTTGGAATTCAAGCATGAAGTTGAAGATGAAAAATTTCCCAAGTTCAACGTTCATAGCATAGTCCTACAAGTGCAGTTGCGGTGGAGTTGTTGTGATCAGTATCCAAGTGGGAGATTGTTGGTTGTGGAGCTTGATCTTCTTGATTTAGAGATGTTGTTGTTTCAGTTGTGTTTGTACCCTAGTTTTATATTTTGTGCAGGTGGAATGTACACTCATCCCAGCGGGGGGTGTTGGGGGAATCGTCCCCCCACAGGGGTTCGGGGGGGACCATCCTCCCATGTTAGGGGGTCTGGGGGCCAACGAGCCCCTGGAGGGGGTTCAGGGGAAACGCCCCTGAGAGAGGGGGTTCAGGAGAGAATCCCATGAAATAATTTTTTTGGGTTGTTTGTTGGCCAATAGTTTATGGGCCCATGGTATTGAGTAGCTCGTAGTATTTTTCCATGGTAATTCTCCTTTACAAGGAAGACATTGTAATATGGTTGTGTAATGCATTGTAGAATTGTAAAGATCTCTTTGATTTTGTAAGAGATACTGAGAGAGAGTGAAGAGGAAGTTGCAACAGATGTGTTGCGGGTTGTATTCCTTCATTTTATTGGATGGTATAATTATAAGGATTGGCAATTTATGTGTGGACGTAGCCCATCTTGGGTGAACCACATTATATTGGTGTCTCTCTTGTAATGTGTTTTTATGTGATTTATATTGACATCTTGTTTATTGTTATTGCTCTGCGATCTTATTTTTTCAAAAAATAGATGCTTGACAAATCATTGGAATGCTAGAGTAGGGATCACATCAGATGCAAATATATGCTAAAAAGACACAAAATGTGTGCAAACTAGACACCAAATGGACACAATATGCTTGCATTAGGGACATAAAATTGATGCTAAAGAGACACAATTGAAAAAACAATACAAAAATGGGTGCACAAGGATGCAAAAGTGGACGCAAAAAAGACAAAGAAGAGAAGGCTACATAGACACAAAATTTGACACAAGAAATGTAGAAATGAACATAAGAAAAGGATTTTAAAGTACAAATGTATGTTCCGTTTTCTAGTTTGCTACGTTGAAAGGACAATTGATATTCTTTGTGCCTCATAGGGGTGGAAAGTGTGTGGGAGATCATATTTGATCTCAAGGGAAAACAAGAAACTAGTTTTGAATGGGGTCCAAGTGAAGAAACTAACAATCACGTTGAAGTGTTGGCTCTTTTTCAAGAATTGAGGATTCTTGACTCAAGAAAATAAGGATCCTCTTCATTAGAAGGGACTCCTAAATCATCATTAGATACACTCTCCATTATACCATCCCAAAGGAATTTATTTTGGAAAGGCTCATACATAAAATAAAAAAGATGTGTGGAAATTCAATTCTGTAGATTTATTTCATGTGTTGAGAGACTAAAATAGTCAAGCAAATCTCCTAGCTAATGGAGCCACCAATTTGAATACAAGAATCCTGAGAACAAGATGGGGATGATATCCATATCCTCTATCCCCTATGTTAGTTTTTCTAACCATAATCCACATTCACAATTAATAATGCAAGGCACAATAGATGGTAGATATGATTTAATTGGAAGAGATTAGCACTAATAGACTAGAGGGTGTGAGAACCTCACACACTTTAATCACAATGGGGAAGCAATTACACATTTGTCTCAAAATTAACATAAGGAATGGAGGTGGCATTATTCTAGATATAGATTTGACATGTTTACACTCAGTCCGTTAATTTGGGTTTAGGGAGGAAATGGCCTTGGTTGGTCTCCATCCCAATATTAGTTTGAATTGCTTTGTTTGGATTAAGGAGGAATAAGGATCCAATGGATGAGTTCTTCCTTTGGTATGAAATTTGTTTTATGCCAAATTTGGATATTCTCCAAAGTTTTGAAGCACCCTCTATGTGGATTTGTGATGCATTAGTCTTATTCCTTAGTAGCACTAAGAAGCAGTGGAACATGGAAAAGCATAGCCGCCCTGGACATTGATTTTCATGTCAAACTCTGGACCTATGATGATCTTTGAGGAGATAGAAGAGACTTATAGAAAATAATAGGGTATCTATTTCCAAATTGAAGAATATATTTTACATCCTTGATGAAGTTTAGAGCATTGGCCATGAAGAATCATTAGAGATAATCACACAATATAAAAAGCAAATTGAGAAGATTGACACTAAATATAACATCTTATACCAATTGGTTCTTTGTATTGCTAGGATCTCTCAAATTGTGGGTTCCAATCCAATGATTTCACTTGGTTTTACTCCATATTTTGCAAAAGAATAAGAAATAATGCAGCAAGCCTCTAGAGACATGCAATTAGATCATGTAGAAGAGGAACCTAGGTTATTAGAGAAATCAAGCATGAATCCCATAGAAGGCATGACTTTTTCTAATTCTAGGTTCAACTATGTTTTGGAAGATAGATTGTCATTAGGAAAATTTATTGGGATATATACCAACGGAATTTTGTGTTACAATTTTTAGCAAGGCAGAACAATCTAGTTTGTATGGCTTAATTTGGAATTTTGGACATTTTCTAAATGTTCGAATCTTAGAAATATCTCTTCTATTTATATTATCATGTTGCATAGTGCAGCCACAACTTTTTAATACAATTATTAACCATTCAAATAAATACAAAGAAGAAATTTTATTTATGTCACTCATACAAATAAACAACTCAGGCCCATTGCAAAATATTATTCTTGCCACTTAACAATGTAAACGGATTTGAGCTATTTCAAAGTGGAATGATTAAATTTGAAGAGGTAAATATTGAATTTATCTTCCATATATATTGTTAACACCCAACATTGGCCATGTCACCGGCCCAGTTGCCCGCATACACCATCATGCTAATTCATTTCCACTCATTTCCACTCCTTGGACCTTGACAGACCTTGACAAAAGCCAAAAATATAAGCAAACATAAAAAAGAGACAATTTAAACTTAGTTCACACATTTCCCTAGGGAATGTATGACCCAAATCACACCAAAGTATTCGAAAAGAGTGACCCAAGCCACAGAAAAGATAAAAAATAAGCAACCTGACTCCTGGCATGAAAATTGGTCATTTCATGCTTTTCTTGGGAAAAAAGAGGAAACTAACACTCAAACTTCAACTCGACACAAATTACGGAGAGGATTATGGACGGAAAAAATCCATATGGATCCTTATCCACGGATCCTTGCGTTGATCCTATAAATCAAGCCCCAAGGTCCACCATCCATTACATACAAAAATATTATGCCATCATACACTCTTTTCCCATTTACCTACTCAAGTTGTCACTCCGTCGAATTTCTGCCTGAATCCGGAGCTGGCCTTCTTCCTACTCCCATTTATGCCTATCAAATTTTCTTGCATGAGCAGACTCAGGTTTTTAGTGTCTACCTATTGACAATCCATTTTTGTCTTGCTTTTCAACCGTTTGATTGTTGTGGCAATTTACATTGTTTTTACTTTTGAGTTGTTTGGTGAAGAAATAGCCCTTTGTTGTTGAGTGTTTTTTGTTTTACAGTACTTCAATTAGGATTATCATTTGACCGCATATTCCTCTGTTTCAGTAAGATAGTTATGAAAAATCGAAATCAATTAGATGATTGATCAGTTTAGTCATTTAGAGCATGCTTAATTTGTTGGGTTGGGGCCTCCCCTGATATTTATGATTTTAGATTGTTTCAGTTATATACCATTTGCATGCATTCTTTAAATTTTGAATCCTTAGTCATAACCATATTATGTTGAGATGATTTCTGAACACTGCCATTCTTTTAAGAATATAAATTATTATCTTACAGTTGTACACACATCCAGTGCACACGTAATCAGTCCCTAGTTTAAACTATCGTTTGGTTCATGCAACCAACCAGAGCCTTAAAATAAATCTGTCATGTCCCAAATTTTGAATTGGGTCACAATGGCCTAAGCCAATTGGCTATATTCATGAGAGTTTGTCAAATTGATGTTAAGGGTCAAATAATTGCCAAGGAGGAAAATCACTAGTTTCCTAGGTTGGGGGTGGAAGTTTTGGGATTTGAGATAAGGGGGATAATAAATTATGTTTGAACATTAGAATGACATAAATATTTAATAAATGATCTAAATAAATAAATACAAGAGAAATTTTAGGTGGCAATTGGTTTTGAAGACATATGGAGGATGTGGGACCCACACTAGCTTGATTTTTCAATGCCATGTGGCATCTCTCTCTTGCCATTTTGAATCCATGAGAAGGAAAACATTCTTGGATGAGTTGGTAGGATAATACACATGGAATTTAGCATCATAGGTCTAATTTGGATGGAATGGTAACCTCCATGGAAGAGGAAGAGTCAAACTAGAGGTTTGGGGACACTTGGGCTAGATTCCTTAACTCCCATGACAACAATGATGAATAATATATGACACCTATGACACAAATCAGACCTGAAGGCTGACATATGACATGTCGGGGCTAAAAATATCCTCCAAGAGGGTGCTCAAGTGAGTTAGGGAAGCCAAAGAGACACCAAGTCGAATTTGGAGAAGGAAGGAGCTAGAATTGGAAGGACAAGTGGCATACTTGGGAATCTCTTCCCAACTTGAGTTGGCATGAAGCTCTTGGAAGGAATTCGAACCATGGAGGACATTAGAACCTTATAAAATACAATAAAAAGGAAGAATGGTGGCTTTTGATCATTTTTAGAATTTGCAATTGAATTTGTGAAGAGGGAGAGCTAGTGGATGACTAGTTTCTTTCCTTAGCCAACTTCGAGGGTGAAAGATTTCCATCCAAGATGGTAATTGGAAAGGCCATTCATAACTTTCATTTGGAGATTTAATGGAGTCATTTTTTGCAAGTGTAATCTACAGGGAAGATCATGGTTTCTTCTAGTGCAACTCATTTCTTCAACCATTTCCAGTTTTCATTGCATATTCTTGATCCTTGAGGGAGGGCGTTTTTGGTGAGCTATTGTACTCTTTGGGGGGGATTCTAATGCTCCATTTATTTTATAATATGAATTAAATACTCTTTTATTCATGTCCAAAAAGTTTCAGGTCTAAATTCCAAGTGGAAATGTATAAATCTGATTTTTAATGAAGAAATGGTGCCATTTTCCCCATAGCTCTTGCATGACGCTCTTGTGGTTGCATATAGTTAGTGAAGGAATTCCATTTCGACTTCATGTACATGTCAGATTCTATATATATTTGTAATAACCATATCAGAAGATACACAAGTCGACATTCCAAGAAAAACTATGTTAAATTGCTCATTAATGGACAAACAATGCCATTTCCCCACTACCTTGTTGTGAACCAATGTAATGTTGATGGATTCGAATTGATAAGTAAAATACTGATGGTTTATTGATGAATGGACTGTTATTGATGTATTATATGAGTTTAATGTTCAGTACATAAGAATTTGGAGTCATTTTGTTGAGTTTCATAGCATTTGGAGAAGATTGCCTATCATTTCCCCCAAGGCTGAAACTAGTCTTTTTGCATCTAATTTAAGGGAGTTATAGCAGGCATTAAAAGTTCAATGGTGATGCATATGAGTCCATGTTGATTTCCTTTATATGTCCCCTGATTCCATTCATAAATTTGAGCTGGATTGACTGCATTTGGAAAGTCATTTTCATCATCTACCCCTAGGGGATTTAAACCACAATTTACTAGTAAAACTCCATACAATGACCAGATTGCCAAAGGGGTTTGAAGAAGTACTTTAATGGGTCTAAATCATCCCTGAAAATAATAATCAAGTCCTAGTATCATTCATACACCTTCTCAGAAGATTTGGGAGCATTTGGAGCAAATTGGATAACTAGAGCTCAAAACTAGTCAAAGGTCGAAATAGGGAAAAAAAAGTGGAAAATTTGTCATTTTATTAAATTCATAAAAAGGGTCATTACAAAACCCTAACTTAAAAACACAATAAACTCATTTAAGGATAAATGGTTTTTTAATTAAATTAGGTCACTGGGGATAGGCATCCAAATAATTCCCATCTGTCTCTATACATCTGAAACATAGAAGTTGTTTATTAGGGAGCCAAAAATCCTCTAGCACTATCAGATGCGGTTTAAAGGAGAGCTATGGGGTGAGCCTCTTCCTTAGGAGGGTAAACGAAAAAATCGAAACCAGAGGGATGGGTGGTGTACCGTCCCCACTCAGTACTAAAGATCATCTAGATTTTTGTCTTTAGACTAAACTTGTGGAAGACTCACTCTGATGTGTTTGTGAACGACGTATCCTAGAATCCCTTCTCTTAGGTATCTTACCCAAAGGCCATCCCCTTTGGTGGGGGGAGACCTAGGACATATGGATTTGGTTGCATCCCTAGCTCTATAACTATCCTTTCGATCTTCACTCAATGGGTCAGGATATGATTGATGCCCCTATTGCGTTCTAGTGATTGTAATACCCGACTTGGCATCGTACTTCTTTTCATATAATGGGTAGGTGATGACCCCACATAGGAAATTACTTGAGGAATATTTATTTGGTGCTTTTCTTTTTTATTGTGTAGATCTATTAGGCTAGTGGGTCCTTTATCTTTATAGGATTCCTATGAGTCTTAAGATTCTAACTCCTCATAATCAGGATCATCCACACCTCCACATATTTGTATCCCCATGGATACTAACATTCCTCCATTGGTAAACCCTCCTCTAGGGGGTCCTCCTCGGAGGAACCCTACTCTGGGGCATCCTCCCCTGGGGAATCCTCCTCCTGGGATCCTCCCCTAGGGAACCCTCCTCTACGGGGCCCTCCACCAAGGAACCATCCGCCAATAAAGCCTCCATTGGGAGGCCCCATGACTGCGAGCTTGCCATTGATGGCTATCCTCAACCTCCCTAATTTATAAAGGATGACAAATTATCTAATCCACCATGATCCAAACTAGCCCCCAATGCCTACCAAACCCCCATCGGACATTCCAAAGTTCAAAGGGAATGTTGGTGAAGACCCCCAAAACTATATCATGTCATTTCACCTATGGTTCTCTTCAAATAGCATCGTAGATGATTCTATTAGACTCTGCATGTTTTAGAGAACCCTCACTAGTGCTTTCGCTAAGTGGTACATTGACCAACCTCATGGGACACATCCCAATTTTGTGTCCTTAGCGTCCACCTTCCTGTAGTTTTTCTAGTTGCTTGTTTGATACGACAATGGTGTGGAAATACACCTTTCATGTTTTCAAAACTCCCCCATTCACATCATGGACCATATCCATGAGTTGCATTGACGTCGAAGTTTGTGTAAGATCAAACTCGGCGATAGGATCTTTTTAGACTGGTTTCTAAAATCTCTCCTTCCCACCATTGCCAAGGATGCGGCCTCTAGAAAACCACAGAATGAGGAAGAGGCTATCCTCAAGGTCCAGCATTTCAACTTGATTTATGCATAATCTAGTTATTTGTACACGATCATCCCCAATGCCCCTCACATATAGTCCGCTCAGAAAGACCCATCGGGGGAATCCCACACTACGGTTGGTTTTATTGGCATTGTTTCATCCCGTCTCAATCTGTATGCACCTTACCCTCCCCTATCAAGTAGTTATGCCTATGGTAATATTCCCAATGTTATAAGTTTCTATATATACACTATGAAATTTGTCATCTCGTCTGTCTTTAGGTTTATGATGTTCCCCCACGAAGGGAAGATTGTAAAACTACACTAGTTGACTTATTATGACCCCAAGATGTCGACTTGCCCAAAAAACGTTCAACCCATAGTAGACAGTAGTATCAGTTGCACGTCTATCTAGACTTTTATGAGTGTTGGTCCTGGCATATTTCATGATGCCCCCATGATCAAAACCTTTTATGCTTTACCTCATCCATCCCCAAAGGTGGAAATATCATATTTGTGTATGGTTTCCTTTAATAAATTTGCATCCCAACCTCAACCCTAGTCTCAACCTCAACCTCAAACCTAGCATGCCCCTTCTTCCAACCATTTACCTAGGAACCAATGGGAAACCACACCTATTTAGAAAATATTGTTCTTGTTTCGCACCTTCTAGAATCGTGAGCGTGCCTGTCATGGAAACTCTTAATCTCTCGGGTTTGACGTTAGACCTCCCTATTTGGTATCTTACCCCTCCCAAGCCACCTCCTACACCACAGGTTGTTTTAACACCTGTGTATCCAATCGGTATTTCCAATCATCTCCCCCTTGTATTCCCTAAGGCAGCACCTCCCACCAACCCACCACTTCCCAATAAGAAGGTTGGGGGAAAAACAACAGGCGCGACACTATCGAAAAATACGAACAAATATGTGAACCCCCCCAACATTGTCATCTAGAACACCCACACCTTGTGCTTTGTGCAATGTTTGGGTTCATGCTACCCAAAATTGTCCAAAGCTACCCATCTTACGCACTCATCTGCAAACATTAGATGATGAACCCAATGAAAACATTCTGGTAGTCCATATTCCTAACACCTCCCAAAATGTGCAACAAGTCATTGTGCACTAACCATCATTGTGCATTCTTTGGCCCCCACAGTCATTATTTTCACCATTTCCCAAATCTACCCAAGTATCAATCTGTGTTGGATAAATTGTGCCAACACTTTGTAGAGTCCCAAGGTGTCACCATCATAGAATAAGTTCACCCTCTAGAGTCTTCTTCGAGTGGGACGAACACCATTTTCTTTATCTCATAGTCGAATGACCTGTCCGTGTTATCCCATGATGTTTCCATGGTATTGATAGAGCTAGGCCCCCAAGACTTAGCAAATTGATCCTTTCAAAGTGGCAAAGACATCCTTGAAGTGTTGATGAAACCCGAATTCCCTTGGGACGATATGCACCATCGTGCATATTTCATTCATAAGGAATTGGTCCTTATGTTTCCTTCTTCAGACCAATTCTCCATTGAGTCGAAAGATTTCATCCCTCATGGAAATGTTGATTGGTTCAAAAAACTAATACCAGCCCCTGATTCCTTCAAAGAAGTTAATATGGAAAATATCTCCCCCACCATTCAGGTGGATATCTTGGTTAAACCTAGTGTCACAAAAAATATCACTTTAGGCGCTTCTTGCACCCCTGAGGAATTTGCACCCCTGAGTTAGTAGTTGGGGTGGCACGCCCCCCCGTATCGGTTAGTAAGAATTTTAGTAGGGATTTTAGTTGGAATTTTGTTAGTTTTGTACCTAGGGAAGTGTTACCCAAGTGACATTTTCCTATTGTCACTTAGAAAGGGGAAAAAGGTGACCCTCACATTAAATGCACTTAATGAGACTTTATAAAATGAAAGTCACTTTTTGATAAATTTAAGTGGGTGAGTGAATTTTATTTATGAGATTTAAATAAAAGGTATTTTCACTCTCATTCAATCTCAACCATCAGATTAGATCTAATCTTGACCGTTGGATTAAAACTCACTTAGGGTGTGATAAAAAAGGCTTGAGGGAGGCAAGGAGGCCCACTTTTGAGAGATTCAAGAGAGAAGAAGAGCAAGAGAGATTGGGCACACAGTTCGAGGAGGAATTTAATGCATGTATTAGTTGGCACTCACTTCAAGGCAACCTGCTGGGCATTTAATGCATTGTACGGATTAGTAAACAACAATATTTCTTCATAATAGCACACATCCTGAGGTGTAAGGTACAACAACCATTTTTGGCACAAGTTTTGAGGCAGTATGGGCACAAGTTTCGAGATAAATCTAGGCACAGATTTCTGGATAGTTTGCATGTAGCCCGAGGCACATTCTGGGCACATTTCCTGAAATTATCAGCATGAGTTTCGAGGAGATTAAGTGGCATAGATTTCAAGAACTGCTGCACACATCCCAAGGCAGATTTGGGGCACATATTTTGAGACAGCAGTTGCACAAGTTTCGAGGAGGACCATACAGTACGGTCACTGTACTTTCAGCACAGAAATCGAGGTTGTAGTTTGGCACAGTTTTCAAGAAAATTTGCTGGGTGAAATTTCATGGTGGAGACAAGTAAAACTCTGCTGTAAAATTTATGTACTTTGAGTTACTGAAGAAATAAGAAAATCTCTCTCTCTTACTGGTTTTCCCCGTGGGGGTTTTCCCAAGGCATAGTTGCCAAAAAATTTTGAGTCTCTATCTTTTATGTTGTGCATGTTAAAATTGTTTTTCTGTATGTTAGTATGATTTTACGTGTTTAATTGTTGAAGAAAATTTCATAAGTAACTTTCAGCCTATGCAAAACTGGCTGAAAGTGAAAACCACTGAAATGTTGACATAAACCAGCAAGCAGTAAAACTTAGAAAATTTACATGGTATCAGAGCAAGGGGGCAGAAAACAGTGATATTTTGCAGATACACAGAAATTTTCAGAACTCAGAAATTTTAGTGATTTTCTTCTGTTAGTGAACAACACTCTGTTGGGTTGAAGTAGAGATGGCTATAGGACTTAGGTTGGAGAATAGGCTGAATGGGACAGTGAACTTTGTGCCATGGAAGGCCAGAATTTTACTAATATTAGAGGAGAATGAACTTTGGGAAGAGGTGGTTAGGAATACTATAGCAAACCCGGTTCAGATTCCCGCTGCTACAGATGCAGCAGGACTATCAACCTTCAACAAGAAGGACTATAAGGCTAGGAGGATTATCCTTGATGCAGTTAAATACCACATAATCCCTCACATTTCAGGAAAGACTAGGGCACACTTGATGTGGACAGCTTTGACCAGTTTGTATGAGAGTACCAATAAGAACCCGAAGATGGTTCTCAAGGAGAAACTCAAGAGTATAAAGATGAATGGAGGAGAGGGAGTGACAGCATACCTTACCAGGATATCTGCAGTTCGAGATGAACTGGCAGGGGTTGGGGAGGTGGTATTTGTTACCGAGCTTGTATGTACAGCAGTGAATGGGGATTCAAAGCCCTGGGGTGCATTTGTGTAGGCCATAGTGGGTAGAGAGAACCTACTGTCTTGGGAGAGACTGTGGGATGACTTTGTGCAGGAGGAGACCATGAGAGGTCTTGTACAGGGCAGTTCATCTCAGAGTGGGGTAGATGAGGAGAACGTGGCATTGACAACAAAGGGGAAGAAGAAGAAGGGTCCCAAGAAGGGTGGGGCCAAGCAGCAGCAGCAGCAGGGTGGGCAGAAGAAGGACTTGAGTAAAATCAAGTGCTATGGTTGTTAGACGTTTAGGCACTATGCTTCATAGTGTCCAAACAAGAAGAAGAAGAAGAAGGGACAGTAGACAGCAGCCTCAGCAGAGGTTGATGAATTTGGAGATAGGTTTCAGAGGGAGTTTTCCCTATATGCTGGACAGATTGAGAGAGAGAGAGAGTCTCTTTAGCCACTAGCACAGATATGGATATGGAGATTGAGTATTCATTGTTGGCAGGCCATCAAGGGAGTCCATCCACCACTAGTACTTGGTACATTGACAGCGGAGCCTCGAGCCACATGACTGGAGCTCGAGAGATGTTCTTAGAGCTATCACAGACAGGTAGAGATGTGGAGGTGGTACTTGGTGACAACACCATTGTTAGAGTAGTTGGTCGGGGGACTATTACATTTTAGAGGGAGTCTATGAGTCCCATGATTCTGAGGGATGTGTTGTATGTCCCTGGGCTGAAGAAGAACCTTGTTTCAGTTTCCACTATTGAGGACAGGGGTCTTGGGGTGTGTTTCTAAGATGGGAGAGTGCAGGTTTTCCCCAGGACTACAGGTGTATCGACCCCCATGGACATTGGGGTTAGGTGTGGAAAGCTGTACAAATTATTGTTTCAGCCGCAACATGCTCTAGCACACAGCAACAGCAATGAGCTATGTGAGCTATGGCATCAGAGGATGGCCCACCTACATCACCCAGCTCTGAGATTGTTGAGGAGCATGGTTACAGGTTTACCTGAGTTCAGCACTGAGCAAAGTGATGTGTGCAGGGGGTGTGCTTTGGGAAAGCACACCAAGACTGCTTTTCCAAGCAGTGACACGAGAGCAGCGGGAGTGCTTGACTTGATCCATTTTGATATTTGCGGTCCTATGTCATCGGTCTCTTTGACTGGTTTTGAGTACTACATCATCTTCATTGTTGACTACTCCAGGAAGACTTGGATCTACTTCTTGAGGAGCAAGAAGTCACACCTAGTTTTGAGTGCCTTCCAAGGGTTCAAAGCCCTTGTGGAGAAGCAGGCAGGGAGGAAGATCCGGATGTTAAAATCAGACAATGGGGGTGAGTATACCTCCAAGGAGTTTGATGCTTTTTGCAGACATGAGGGTATATAGAGACAACTGACAGTTCCCTACATTCCTGAGCATAATGGAGTAGTAGAGAGGAAGAACAGGTCGATTGTGGGAGCAGTGAGAGCTATGCTTCATGATCAGGGGGTTACCATTCTTTCTATGGGAAGAGGCATGTAGCACTGCAGTTTATCTGCAGGACATGAGTCCTCACCGTGCTTTGGGGAGGAAGACTCCAGAGGAGATGTATATAGGCAAGAAGCCTGAGGTGAGCCACTTTCATATATTTGGTTCTTTGACTTACTCTCACATCCCTTATGAGAAGAGGACAAAGTTTGAGCCCACTGCAGAGAGAGGTATCTTTGTGGGTTATGATGACACTTCGAAGGCATATCGGCTTTACATTCCTGGACAAAGAGAGTTGTAGTGAGGTGGGAAGTGAAGTTTGATGAGGAGAGATCTTTCAGGAAATCTAGAGAGTTAGAGCAGTGGGATCCACTAGCTCCCACACCTCAGTTTACACAGGCTTCTTTGATATAGGTTTCAGGTCCACAGGTTTCCGAAGTGACAGGATCACAGAGTATAGGCACAGCTCCTACAGGTTCAATGGTTCAAGTGACAGGTACTTCAGGGACAAGTTCAGGTTCTGGTTCACAGGTTACAGGTTCTTCAGGGACTGGTTCATCAGTCACTGGTCCTCGAGGTGTTGGACCTTCTGCTTCTGGGAGTTCCTCATATGAGGATAGACTAGTATGGAAGGAGCCTTCAAGGAAGAGGAAGCCTAAGTGGCTTCAAAACACCTTGAAGGAGGCCAATGGACAAATTTTGGGTGTTAACAACAAGATATATACAATATTCTTATATTGAGAACTTTTATGATAACTCTCATTTTAGGGTATAAGACTTTAGAGCTCGAAATAATTCTTTCGACGGGTGCCATTGGGTTTCTCATCCAACAACGAACCCTTACGCACTTCGAAGTACGTGAAGCCTCAGTGTATGTGAAAATTCTGTCAATAGCATTTTGGGGCGAAAGCTAAGCATTGAGCTGCAGAGCATTAAATGCGGCAGCTTAGTGCTTAGTGTCCATGATCCATGTAAGCATTAAATGGACATTAAGCACTAAGCTGCCGCATTTAATGCTTTGCAGCTCAATGCTTAGCTTTCGCCCCAAAATGCTATTGACAGAATTTTCACGTACGCCGAGGCTTCACGTACTTCGAAGCACGTAAGGGTTCGTTGTTGGATGAGAAACCCAATGGCACTCGTCGAAAGAATTATTTCGAGTTCTAAAGTCTTATACCCTAAAATGAGAGTTATCATAAAAGTTCTCAATATAAGAATATTGTATATATCTTGTTGTTAACACCCAAAATATGTCCATTGGCCATTGGCCATGTTGGTATGTACAATGATGTTACTTCATTTCCACTTTCAAAAGGGACACTTAAAACTTAGGTCACACATTTCCCTAGGGAATGGGCGACCCAAATCGTACCAAGTCCTTGGGATAAAGTAACTCAAGTTGCACAAAGCTCAAAAAATAAATGACATGTCTTTAAGCACAAAATTTTGTTGTTTTATGTTTTTCTCGGGGAAAAAGAGGAAACTAACACTCGGACTTCAACTCCACACAAATCATGGAAAGGATTTTAGATGGAAAAATCCGGGATCCAATGGACACTAAGCACTAAGTTACCGCATTTAATGCTCTATAGCTCAATGCTTAGCTTTCGCTGCATTTTGGAGGGTAGGGTTGTCGTTGTCATTGTCAATGCATGAAGTTTGAACAATTACCAATAGTTGAAAACAAAACAATTACCGACTGATAAATACCACCATCAATGTTTCTTTCTTTCATTCCAAATTCTAAAAAGCTCCATCGATAGTGTTACTGATCACTGTATGTAGTTCGAAGTTAGGGTTACAGTGATCACTGTATGTATTTGGAAGTTCATAACTTTACGCAACTACAAATTCGGTCTCGCTGACAATTATTGTCGTCCTCACCTGTGAGAAAATGGATGCCCTAGTTGTCTTTATATGCGATTGAGGCATCTCATTACAGTGCAATGTCTGGATCAGCACGGCAGTTAACTGTTTGGAAGTCTTATCGGGTATGCTGTTCCTTAATAATAGAGGAAATATGTCAAATTTATTCGAGTAAAATCCTAATCGTTAGGATTTTGTATATGGTAAAGAGTTTCTAAGAATTTCTGGTTTTGGGACCCAATTTATTCACTATAGAATTGATTTTATAAGAAATATATACTTATTCTGTCATATACGTTCAGCTGAAGCATACAGAAAGGTAAAGAATACTGAAAAGCTTTAGATTCTAAAGATTTTATATAAAAATATTTGTATTCCTCGTACTTTTTGGATATAAAGTTGTCTGTACAAAATCTGTATCCTTGAGCCACTTTTCCTGATTGACAGTTAACTTCAAACACCCCAAAAATATTGAATGAACGTGTTAATTCAAACCACATAACAAACCATATTTGTTACTCAACGACAGCAATGCACTCACTCTCGTGAAGGGAAAATTTCGTTTCTTTTTATAAAAGTTAAAATGTTATTTAGAAACTTCACTCTCCTCCAACAAACACGACTTTCAGAAGCTTTCTAGCGTGTGTTATTTGTTGACCATGGCTCAGAATAAATGTGTTTTCTGATTAACACTAGTGCTATTGTGGCTAACATAGTGATCTAGAAACAAATCATCTTTGAAATAACTTAAATTGATATCACATGCATCATGCTGATCATGGCAACGATATAAAGTATGATCTACATGTTTAGTAGTGTTTGGCAATCATGTGATAAAGTGGTAGTTTGTGTAGGACTTGACATAAAGTCTTGGCAGCACATATGGAGTGCCGAAGTGGGAGAGGGGGTGAAGAAGCAATAGTTTAATTCTTTCCACACATTTGTTGGTGAGTCAAAGATACTAGAAGCCACGAGGAAAGGAAAGGAAAAGCCAAGCACTCCAAACAATAAAGTAGGACCTTTGAATGGAGAGTAGCCCTCTAATTGTTAAAGATTAATTGATGCAATTGACTTGGATATGTGTCACATAGATCAAGTAGGACCTTCAAATGGAGAGTAGCCCTTTAATTGTTAAGGATTAATTCATGCATTTGACTTGGATATGTGTAACATAGATCAATTATGGTGTAGAATCAAGGCACTGTAAGTTTTAAATTTATGTAAGTGAAGCAATGCATACAATTTTTTAAGCAAAATACAAATTACAATATTGATGATGTATATATATAGTGAACAGAGATATTTTTTTTGGAAACCTTTAACTTGAAAAACCAATTAATATAATAAAATATTTAGGTTTGTAGCATCTAAAACTCTAATATATGAACTTTGATTAGATTACAACTTGAATTCATTTATCGATATTAGAATATAGTGTGATGAAAAACCATTGGCCAAAAAAACACAAAAAACAAACTAAAAATATAACACATCTCTAGTCCACTAGCGGGATTATTGGATTTTTGCTTGGCATACTCCACATGCAACTTGAATATAACACATTTCCAACATCCTCCTTGTTTCTTTGCAAAATATGTAGCCCATGATTTATAAGGTCATAGATTTAGGGTAGCAATGCCCATTGCTTCCCTACACCAGGATAACTTCTTAGTAATAATAGACTCTGTCAATACATGAGTCTACAACATTTTTGAAGTTGACAACCTTCTCCAATAACTCCAATAACTCGTCTTTAACCACGTCTCTCACAAAGTGGTATTGGACATCAATATGTTTAGTCTTATAAAGATAAGTAGGGTTCTTTGCTAGAAAGATTGCATTATGACTATTGCAATGTAATGTTAGAACTTGTTGTACAAACACAATATATGAACACATTGTTTGAGACCATACAAATTCCTTACTTGCATGGGTGGCTTCCATGTATTTAGTTTTTGTGATTGGAAGTGCAACTACAACTTAGCTCTTGCTCATCCAACTGATTGCTCCTCCAAATAGGTTAAACATGTAACCGCTTATAGATTTTCTACGATCAAGATCTCCAATCTAGTTTGCATAAACAAAACCTTGTGCATCTCTCATTCTACCTGATTTAGGTCTTCTTTAGTATTAAATTGCATAATCTATAGTGCGATGCAAATACTTGAAGAATCTCTTTACATCTATTCAATGCTTTTTCATTGGTTTTTGCATATATATGCTCAAAACTCCCACTACATGGGAAATCCCTAGTTTAGTAGAGAGCATAACATGCATCAAACTACCATTAACATTGGAATAGGGCACATGGGACATGTCCGCTACCTCTCTTCATGTATTGTGGCATTATTTTCTAGATAACTTTGCACCTGCAGGAATAAGAACCTTTACCAATTTACATTTTTGCAAAATTGTTTCAACATACTTCCTTTGATTTAACCAAATTTTTTCCATCTACACAATCTCTTTTAATCTCCATGTCCAAAATAAAGTTTGTATCACCAAGATCCTTCTTGTCAAACTTAGAGGATAGCTAGAACTTGGCCTCTTTGATGATATCCTTATTATTTATGATTAACAACATATCATCAACATACAAAACTACATAAATAAATGATCATGAACCTGCTTGGAATACACATAATTATCAACCTTGTTTCTTACAAATCTCAATCCTTGTATGTAAGTATCGAACTTTTAATACTGCATTCTTGGGGATTGCTTTAGATCATATTGGGGGGGTGTGAAAACATGAATATCGGTTAGTATTCCATGAGAATCATGGTGAGGAAATTCAGCTTGTTTGTTTTTTCTATTGAATACTATCAATTGTTTGGATGAACAATTGATGTTAATGTTTGACCAAAAGTTAAATTTAATAGAGTGCAACTCAACTAGATTCTACTTTGATTTATCAAAGATTGTTTGTTGGGAAAACAATTGTTCAACTAAAATATTTTTTTGTCCAAACTTTTTTTTGACTAAAAATGTGTCTATATATATGAAACATTGCAAATAACCAGTTTCATTTGTAGCCTTCTTCATTTGGGTGATTATGTTATAGGTTGTTTGTGTGGTTGGGTTATACATTGTGGGGTGTCGTTTTTATGATCAACTCTATTGCTCTTGCTCATGGTCCACCTCATGTGTGGTCAACTATGTTTCCCTTGTGGGGTTGACTCTCTTGCTCCTGTGTGATTGGCTCTATTGCTACAAGTAGGTATCCATTTATTCACAAATATGTTAGTCCCATGAATATATTAAGCTATCAAATGAATGCATTAGTCTATTTACACTTAGGTTTGCAACTTGATTATGATGTCTTGCAGATAAGCATAGGATGAACCCAAATAAGTTCACAACTAACTTTGCAATGGGAAAGTTACTTGTAACCAAAGAAGTTTCTAGGATTTACATCTTTAGTTCTCTTTCTTTGAAAATTAATTGACAAAAGTCTATTTAGTTCGAGTGAATTTATAGAAGTCTATTGAGTTCCAAATGTTTCAATTGTGAAATGATTAGCTTTATAGTCTCTTATAGTTTTGAAAATTAATTGACAAAATTCTATTGAGTTTGAGTGAATTTATAGATGCCTATTGAGTTCCAAATGTTTCATTCGCAGAATGTTTTTCACTTTGAAGGATTTTCTTAGACAATAATGATTGGCTTAATTGAAAATTTATTTCTAATTAGCTTAAAAGATCAGATTAATTGTTTCCTTTTAAGCAAAAAACCTAACTACCCACTAACTATCTAAGGGGATTTATTCAAATAATATAGCCTCATACATTGATTGAATAACTGCTAAGTACCCAAAGTAGTGAGGTTAGGGTAGGACCCTAACATTTTCCCAATCTCCATATTTGTACAATGGTCTAACATACTCCATCAATTTAGATACGTTATTGCATGGAATGTTTATACGATCCATAAAAAAGGGTTCCAAGCCATGTAAAGAAGATGGAGCAATGCGGTATGCTCTCCTATTAATACCAAAATCAAAGTTCACCTCAAGAAGTGGTTTGAGTTCCCACTCTTTCACAAGATCTTATACGTCAATGGCACTTCTTGGTCATTGTTAGTCTCATCATCATAAAATCACATCCCAATCACGTCCCTCCTTTAGTAGAAAAAAATTCATGTCTTTGAGAGTTTTGAGAGTTTTTATTAAATTATAAAACTTCTAGTTGATCTCACTCTCTTAACATTTCCCCTTCCCTTGTTTCTCAAGAACTACCATCACTATTTAAACAAAGATATGACAAATATCTACTTAGTCATAGTTGTCTCTACATCAACAAAGATTACAATTTAGTGTTGATTTTTCTCATACATCAAATTTAAAGGTTATGGCATTGAGAAAAGTATGCAATAGTTATTCTGGGAGTTCAAACAACTTTATGGCTCATACCCCTTATTTTTGGGATAATAAATGTCCAAGTTAAGTAGGTCATCCTTTAGTGACAAAATCTAAAGAGGAAATGTCATAGTTTTTTCATATGATGGCTAGCATTAGAAAGAAGACACAGGTTAAGATGATCATTTTTTAATGGGCTTCACACATTTATAATTCAAAATCATTGCAACGTGCTTAAAGAAAAACACTACCATTTTACTCCCAAATTCTCAATCCCACTAGATTCCTAAGTTTTCATTAGCTCGTACATGTTTGGAATCATATTTTTTGAGGCGTTTTGTGTACATTTAAGAAAATCTTAGACCCCAACCTCCAACTAGGGATTTTCTAGTTAGTAACTTTAGATATATTTGAATTAAAACTTGTGTAGGTTCATCCAATTAACAACTTGATCTCCATATGACTATCCCCAACCTTGTTGACTTTTAGTCAACTATTTGTACACACTATAGGATGTTTAATGGAGTAGGAATTGAACAACATTTATTTCCTTAGATAATGTGGAGATCACCTTTTTTTGTAAGCTTGAGGAAGTCTTTTGTATTATTGAAAGAAATCAAGCATAGAATACAACAACAATATTGGCTAACCTTCCATTGGCAAAACCATGTTATCCAAATAAGCTAAAAGTCAGATGGGAACTAGTTTTAGCAGCCATACAAGAGAAAAATTGTTCTGCATAGGATAGGAATTCCCAAACTTGTTGGGAAACCAAATCCTGTTATGCTCTAAACCCATTTGTTTATAGAGCTCAAAGTTTTACAAAAAGGATTGTTAAGCACAAAAAACGTATTTGGCAATGATGCATTGAGAGAGAAACCAAAATATTTATATAACTACCTATGACTATCATATGCTAAGACCTCAGGAGGAGTAGGAGTGAACCCATCACAATTCTTGACATTCATCTACATGGGAGTGTTTGCTACATCTACTAGAATATCCAATTTAAGGTGAATGGCATTGATAGCTTCCCTAATGATAGGAATGAACATTAGAATGTTGTATTGAGTTTGATAGCGTTCCAAGAGTGCTTTTCCAAAAAGAAGCTTCACTCCCCAATAAGGATATGATTTTTCTATGGCCTTATTAGCAGGTGTCTTGGTCCAAGAGAGGTCAGGTGTCCGAGCCTTCGTAGTGGCACCCATTTGGGGCTAAAATACCTCATAATAGAGTCACCTCCGCTTGGTCAATGTCATGTCGGATATGCTAGGGGACCTCTTGCTAAAATTTTCCTCCATTGTCCACTACCAGAGGCTCCCACCGCGACGAATCTGAGCTCACTATTGCAACATGGAGAATCCCCAACCAAAAAGATTGGAAAATAACTAGAGTCAAAAGAAGTGCCCCCTAAGAGTTGCATACAAGAGCCTAGTGAAACTAATAATGCCATAATACCGTCGGCCTGCCTTACCCCTCGTATAATTGCTTGAATGATAGGATTTGAAATTTGCATGTTGGAGTATAGATCCAACATACAACCAAGATCTAGTTCACATGCATCTCTCCTTGGAATCCATGACCCTTTCGTTTGTGAAACCACAACTTGGGGAAAAGGAAAACAATTCACAAGGGACCTACATTAACGTTGTGGTCGACACTCCTCTGCATGCCCTCCCTCATTATCATTGCAACCTGCACCCACCACTTGTTGAGCATGAGGGGAAAATCCTTCTTCTCTTCTCAACCCATCCAAGGGTTGAGATCACCTTGATCCTCAACAATCAACATAAATAAGCTAGTGATATGGAACAATAAGCAATAGGAGGAAATCCTCCAAAACCATAAAAAATAGATAAATTGTTGATTCCTTTGAGAATTTCATTTATATGGATATATTCTTAATAAAGGATTATGATCCAAATTCATCGAGGTGGAAATGATAAAATCCAACCTAACCCATTTTCAGTTCATTAAAAAAGAAATTGCTTATTTTAAAAATAAGCAATTAATTATGAACCACATGTCAAAAAAGAGCGACTTATTATACACATTGTGTTAAATCCTTACTTCTTATAACAATCCTAGCTATAAACAACAAGTTTATATTTTTAAGAGACTAGTCCATCCTCATACATCATCTTGGTGGGAATGAACATATCCAACATAATATTCCACATCCCTATGAGTATAAGGTCCTTATCATCACCACGAAAATTCATTTCAACTAATCACTCATGGTGATTCCATTTATATTAAGTGTAGATTGAATACAACCCTTTAACTCAAATGCACCTTTTCAAATAAACACGAATGTGAGCGATAGGATCAATTAAAGTGATGCTCCTTGTACGGTTATACTTAATGATGCTAGATCCATTTCTTTTTTTTTCAAACGAAAAGAAAAATAACTTACTATTAATAGAAGCAAATAGCAATAGTGACACGTGTCATAAATGTCCAAAGCACCAATAACCGCGGCTACAACCCAACCGCTAAGTAGAAAATAATAACGATCACCACAAGGAAACAGTAGTATCCAACACACTAAATATCACAGCTAAAACCCAGCCGCTAAGTCAAAACCACGATTAGAAACAAGGACTTCGGACCAAAAACTAAACAAACCAATGGCAGATAGAAAGTCGAATCATGCCCAAATCACACCTGAGAGGATCAACCAAAAAATAAAAACCTCCTATAAGAGGCCATCGAAACAAAACATGGACCACCAAATAAGAATTAATAACCAGAGCGACGGTCTAGAAGTAGCAAGAAACCAACCAGCGGTTGGCCAAATGATCAAACACTAAGAACCTGCAAAAATATAAAGCCGATAATATGTAACCCACAAAAACAGTTACCACAAAAGGTGATCCATAGAGCCCGCAGACAACAATAGGTCATCCTCCCAATCCTCCCAAAAAATAAGTCCCAAAGGATAAGTTAAGGCCCGCTTCGACAAGTCATCCACCAACTGGTTGTGAACGCGAGGCATATGATGGAAATTGATACAGTGGAAGCCATCAATCAATGTACGAGTCTCCCAGAGCCAATGTGAGAGCAACAACACCCTAATGGAGGTTGCACCATTGGCCCAATCAATCGTAACACGAGAGTCGCCCCAAATCTGAAGGGAATGGAACCACCGAGAAGAAGCAAAACGAAGTAATAACCAGAGAGCCATAAGCTCACTACGAGAGTTTGAACCCACCCCGGAGTTTAACCACAATTTGAATCTCTGAGTTGGATTCACAAAGAGGATCACACCAGTCCCACTGACTGAACCCCTACCCTGCGAAGCACCATCGAAGAACCCACATGGATATACAAGCTTTGTAAGTGCTTGTAAGTGCAAAACTGGGGCCCGTTGGACACGAAGGAACAACACCAGCAGGGCACACACTAGTTGACTCTCAAAAAGCAACCAATGCTCTGCTGCCCAGAAAGGTTACATCCAGAAGTTTATCTTCAAATATGATAGAGTTCCTGGCCCACCAGACTTCCCAGAAAATAAAACATGGGAGTGCATGCCACTCATTATGGATACTCCCCCAAACACGAAGGCCATCCACCAGAGAGTTGATACCCCAATAGAGGTGACGCCCACAGATTTTACTGATAACCGACCAAATAGCAGTAACAAAAGGGCATCGTAGGAAAATATGGTCAATAGTTTCCCCCTGGGAACGACAGAGCACACACCAACCAGGTCCATAAAATCCCCGTCGGCACATGTTATCCCAAGTGAGTATGCAGTTCCTCAGCACCAACCAGATAAAACATTTAAGTTTTAAGGGCATATGAAAAAGCCACAATTTAGTAAACCACCACTTCTCATTCGGAGGATCACCGGTGGCTAATGACTCGTAGTCTAATTTTGCAGTAACAATCCCATCGCTTGGATTCCACGACCAAACCAACCGGTATTCAGTGGCCATAAGAGAAATATTTGAGTCCTTCAAACATTGCACAAAGGAATTCCATTCTAGGGCCATCCCTCCAATAAGTCCAAGTTGCCCCACCGACATCCAATTCGACTGTCCCCCATCAGCCCGATATAAAGCATGGGAGAGAACATAATATCCTTTGGACCGCAAAACCCCAATGAGATCCGCAGAGAAATAGGGGTTCGATGTCCCACCAACAATCGGATTGGCACCCAACCGAATATCCCGGCCATTTCCGGGAACCCAAGCCAGCCAATTCTTAATAATAGATAACGAACCCTTTAGACCTTTCCAGATATTTGAAACCACATTTGTAGTATGTGAACCCCGTTTTAATCCAATCAATCACAGAAGTAGATTTTAGATATTTTCCTTGAATAAGTGTACTCCAAGCAGAATCCCCAAACAGAGCACGCCATAGGATTTTTGCTTTCAAATCCAAATCAAATTGTTCCAAATTTTTTATAGCCTAGCCACCTAGTTGGCGAGGTCAAGCCAAAGACTTCCAGTCAACAAGGTGGAATTTGAAAAAATCTCTCCCCCCGGTCCAAATAAAGGAGAAAATACGCTTGCGCAACCCATGCATAATAGACTTGGGGATCTTGCTGAGAGATAACCAATATACTGCAAGATTTTGAAGCACAGACCTTGCCAAAGTGAGTCTACCACCCAGTGTTAGCCAACGCCAACACCAGTAATTGATACGCTTGTCAAAGCGTTTTAACAGCCACAACAGCCACAAATGAGGTAGTTAGTCGGCTTCAGGAAAAAGCCCAGATATACAATGCCCATCATAATATCTTTGAAATTGTAAGGAAAGAAAGAGAAAACCTGATTTTTAATCACCAGATCAACATTATGCTCTAGAAACCAAGATTTAAAGGGGCTTATCAACATCCCTGAAGCACAGTAGAAAATATCTAAAATATTTTTGTAGCAGCGCCATTCCAGAATAGAATTCGGACCAAAGAGCATGACATCATCAACAAATAAAGTATGGATCACCGCAACCTGATAAGTAATTTTGATGCTCGAAATACACCCATCCCGCTTGGCCCAAAGAATCAGCCTGCTTAGTCCTTCAATTGTCAACAAGAATAATAAGGGTGAAAGAGGACAACCCTAGCGTATCCCCCTCGAGCTCTTGAAAAATTCAGAAGAGAAACCGTTGATGATTACCACAAAATTCACAGAAGAAAAAAAAGCCATAATCCATTTGACCACGGACTACGGCAACCCAATCTGAACCAAAATAAAACAGAGGAAGTTCCAATTCACACAATAATAGGCCTTTTATAGGTCCAATTTAAACATAGAGAGATGATATTTTTCATTTTTATACTATGAAAGACCTCCTGAGTAACACCCACAACATCCAGAATATGATGGTTCTCAAGGAACCCGAATTGCTCGATAGAAATATATTTCGATAAGTGTTACACCAAAATGTCGTCACCCTTGTGCAAGTGTTGCAAGTGTCGTCATCATGGCCTGGTGTCATCACCATGACCGTTGAAATTGTCGTCATTATGACCAAGTGTCGTCATCATGACCATTGTGATAATGTCGTCATCTTGACCATTGTGTAAACTCTTTGCTCTAACCCTTAAATTCATTCTGGGTAAAACACATCCAACTGAGAGATTTCCCTGCCTAGTTGACCTCTTTGAGTAGGCTGTCGCACTTTGTCTTCCTACAGGGTGCGACAGACCCCCTCTGTCGCAGTTCTTGGTCAGCTAGGGTGAGACACTGTCGCAGTTTGTCCTCAGGAAAAGTGCGACAGGCCCCTCTGTCGCTCTGTGTCCTCTACCAGGGTGCGATGAAGTTGGTTAAATCCTATTTTGGGGAGTCTCGAGGTCTCTCTAGAAGTTTGTTGAGGTGGAGGCCTATCCCTAGGCTCTAGGTGAGGTGGCATTTTGGTTCCTAACCTAATGGGAGGATCCCTTAACCATCTCCCCCTAATCCTCAACCTACCCTATCTATTTATCCCTATATAAACACCCACTCTCTCCATGGGAATAGAGGAAGGTCTATGGTATCCTTATGCTGGTAGAATCCATATTGGTGATTGAGAAGCTTGTACCACCTTGGAGGCTTTGCTTGGACATGTTGGATGGAGGATGCGATGTTGAGGCTTTGGTTGTAGCTTCATCCTTTCTATGTATTCCCAAGTTTTAATACAGTTAATATAATCTCTTTCCATGAATGTTGTCTCATTGATGATGTTTAGAAATTTCTTCCTCAACTGTTAGTTTAGATCAGTTATTGTTTAGATATATAGTACTGCTTGTATCGTTTCTATATTGTTTTGACAGGTCTTGCAGCTGGAGATCTGACGACCGCGAGACTTGGAGCAACAACAAGGAGAAGGATCCGCGATCTGAAAGGTACGATATCTAAATACTCGATCTATAACTAGATCTAGGAAATTAGTCTTATATTCTGTCCTATTTGTTCTAGTCTTACGTTAAGCTAGGGAGATTAGGCCTCGAGTCCGCTCTTGGTAGAATTTCCGTCAAACAAATCTGGCGACCATACTGGGGAAGTGCATTCTTTGTTTGCAGTTTTCAATTTGAATTCCATTTTCAGTTGATTTCTTTTTCAAGTCATTTCATTTTGCCTCCTAAGTCTTTTCACCACTAGATCCTCACTTTAAAGCGTCTAGAGTCATCCTATGAATCTGCACTCACTATTTTCAAACCGTTTTACTGCTCATTGTTTGGAGATTTGTTCATTCTTTAACTTGGATCTCTCCCATCGCACCTGGGCAGTGCAACCAGAGTGTTGATTTGACCTTTGTTTCTCTGTCTTTTGGTCTGTCGTCGCAACCCATCCACTGGTGTACTGCGACATCGTCGCTTTTCCTGCAATAGTGACCTGCGACGGTCGCTCTGTGTATACACACAGACTGCGCCGATCTGTCAAAATTGACATGTGGGGATCCCCCTCCATCTTTTTTATTTGAGTTTTGGTTTGGTGTGCAGACCTCTCTGTGCTGCAAGATCCAGTCAGAGACCCTTTTTTATTAGTGTGTTAAAAGTGTTTGGTTTTTGTGTGGGTTGTATTGGGCCTCATCTCTTGACAAACTTAATCTTGGTAGTGGTGGACACTTTGGTTTCCCCATCTTCATCCACTTAGCCCTATCATCATCCCTCTCCTCACCTGATCTGATATTTGCATTAGATCCGATCCCAAGCTTCTTTTTTGCACTTGTCATTTAGCATTGTTTGCATTTGGTTTGCTTGTGTTGGACTTTGGGGTCTTTTTGAGATTTGGATCCATGTTTGGCCCCTTGAGTAA
The DNA here is from genome assembly GCA_027924585.1 of Larix kaempferi. Lineage (NCBI taxonomy): Eukaryota > Viridiplantae > Streptophyta > Pinopsida > Pinales > Pinaceae > Larix > Larix kaempferi. The sequence continues at coordinate 2,431,574 of BSBM01001242.1, read as the reverse complement.
AAACTAGTGTTTTTCTTGCATTTTTAAGCGAAATGGGGGGCAATGAATCATGTATCCTAGAGTTGTTTTGACCCATATTAAGGTTGTGAGATCATTATTGGTTTGGGGTGATTGGCTTGTTTTAAAGACTTGAAGAGTGTGGGATATCCATGTCTTTTTTAGCCTCTTTTTCTTGGGTTATGCATCTTGTTTCCTTTACATGCTAAGCTATCTAATGATTATTGGAAAAGATTGATTCTTTGTCTCCACTTTAGTTCAAAGAAAAGCTTGATTTTGTCACTCTTTTACTATATTCATGAAATTGGAAAACACAAGTATTCTTCTTGCTTTAATTTGATCATTTGGCATTTTTGGTCTTACACTCATAGGAAGAAGAAAAGGCTTGTTTAAGTTTTGTGTACGTTTGAGTTAGACATGATTATTAAGTGCTTTTCTTTGTCTTGCATTTGATTGGAAACGTTTGTGGAAATCCTTCTTTTCGTAGCTTAGATGTGTCTTTTTCAAAGTGTAAAAATATAGGAAATGGATTAGAATTATTGCATTTGGTAGATTTTGAGCTTTTCTTGAGTGCCTTTGAGTTGTTTGGGTGCTTGTCATTTTTGTTTGGGAATTTCTGAACGATTAGAGTGTTGTAGATATTCTCTCACTTTCTGTATAGAGATATGAAAAGCGTTTAGTCATCAAGTTCCATTTTTGATACATGCATTTGAAAATTGAAAGCGCTTAATTATTTTGTCTTATACATTGTTAAGATTCGTTGCATCTTTCATTTTTTTTGCGCTTTTTGGCTTATTATTGCGGAAAGTTAGATTTATTGCATTCTAGGTAGGAATTATTAATTTCATTACTACTTAAGGTCATTTTGATTATAAAAGAGAAAAAGATATCTCCTTACCTTAAGTAGTTTTCATTGAAAAGGAAAGGAAAATGTGCATTATCATGTAGTTGAGGATTGCATTATGTTTACATTTATGTACTCACGTCATGCATCCACCTAAACATACAGGATAAAATTAATGCTAGCTTAATGTACTAAAATCTGAAAAATAGAATATGGTAGCCCGACTACTATATATGTGATAATAGGGACGTGACAAGAGATCAAGTTGAGGATGAATTGACCTGGAAGAGGAACCAAATTCTACGCATTCACTCCACCTTAGGAAGCATTGTTGAAGCCACCAGGGAACTAGCCCGACGCATCAACATTTTGGAAAAAGCCACCGTAGGCAAGGTTTTGGTGCCCAAGATAGAATAATCAGACCAATACTTTTATGCAACTACATGTTACAGAAGTGGTAACCATTTCGGAATAGCTCTCGCCCTTGCTCCGGTGTCTTTTGGTCATTTTTCCTTTAGTTTCAATCGATATTTTCAATACTATTTTGTCTTAGCTATATTTTGGCTTAAGTATGTTTCAAAACTATGATGGCTCTATTCAATCTCAAAGACACGAGTTATTAACATAGAAAACAAAAGGAAAGTAAGGAGAACTCTAGGGTTTGCAGTAATGAAGGTAACTCTGAAGGAAGAAGAACAAAGGGGTTTGCAACATTGAAGGTAACTCTTATATCCTCTATTTTCTTAAAGAAACATATTAAATTTATGCCATTCTTTTAATCTAGTAAGAGAAATATTACCCAAAGTGTCTCATTTGTAGAGTTGTGTGTGTCCACGGTGATCCCTTACAAAATTTATATTCAAAGAAATCTTCCTCTTGAAACTCTTATGTAGTAAATCTCTCTTGCAAAATTCTCTCCTCAAATTTTTTGGCCAAAAAAGGTTTAGGGATTATGGTTTTCTTTTATTTATAATCCCACTACCTTAAAATTAAATTCCTAGCCTTTTTTCATTTGATATTTCAGCACATTAATGATAAACATGCGCAACTTTTTTTAAATTGGCAGTTCAGTGTGGAAATAAAAGAATAGCGCACTATTGTGCTATACTGATATAAGCACACTATACAAATAGTGAAAGGAAATATAAAATTTTGCAATTGGTTGGGATACCGATGCGCTACTCAGATAATAGCACACCGGTGCATTATACTGATATAAGTACATTGTATAAAAAGTAAGACAAAAATGAAAATAGAAACTTTCACAATTTTTTAGGATGGGATACCAGTGCACTACATATATAATAGTGCACCGATGTATAATAATGATATAAGTGCTCCTATTACACAACAATATATATATATATATATATATATATATATATATATATATATCTTTCGAGGGGCAAAAGATATAAGCTTTCCAGTTCGTTTTTTTGTAAATATATATATATTTCTTTGGGGGGGAAGATATAAGCTTTCCAGTACATTTTTTGTAAATGCACCGGTGCTTATGTCTTTGTTAGGAGCACTGGTTCTTTTATTTTAGATTTTTTTAAAATCAAACTTTAAACCGGTATGTCATTTTAACTAGCTGGTGCATTCATAAATAATAAAGTGCACCGGTGCGCTTATATATTATCAGCGCACGAGAGACAAAACATCTGCAAAAAACTTCGACCGCCCACCTCCACTATCCACCTCTGCTATAAACGGATAAAGTAATTTTTTATTGGAGGTTTCGCCAAAACCTCTGTTAGAAGGTATTCTCCTTGCAGTGGCCTTACAACAATTTACATGTGTTTTTCATGTTATCAATTTATAAGCAATGCAAATAAGTTGATCTATTTGTCATATGCATGATACTTAATATTTCATTTCCAAACATATTATAAATTGGTGTCCACGTACCAAAATTATATATTGCTAGAGGGACATCATACTACTTCCATCAGTCACAACATAACCAATAAACTTTATACATAACTTGTGTATATAGCTAGGTCCATAATTCACACATATATAGTTTTCTCAGTATAGCTGAGGTAATATATAATATAAGCAAAGAAATATAGCATAGATCAAAATTTATTTTAGTTGCCTACGCCAAAATTAGGCATTATATTGAAGGCCTTGGCATAGCTATAATTGAGACAAAAAACACTAAAATTTTGAAAGGTATAAAATTCAAAAGATCCTTAAACCTAACTCATTTACTTTTTGTTGATGGTGTTTTTCTTTTCGTTGATGTGACTAGGAAAGATTCTAACAAGTTGAAGGAATTTCTAGACCTATATTGTTTAGCTATAGGAATGAAACTGAACATGTAAAAATCCTCCATATGATTTAATGGGATAGAGGAGTCTTAAATCAAACACCTACTATAGTTCTTCCCATACGATTGTTCAAACATCCAAGGATTAAATATTTGGGTTTTTTCATAAAATATAATGATTATGGCATAAGTGATTGGAAATGACTTCTAGAAAAGGCAGAAAAGGTAATAAATCAATAGAGCAATAGATGGTTATCTAAAGGTGGAAGATTAACTCTATTCAAATATGTGTTGGAGGCAATCTCACTCTATTGGCACATTCTAGCATATATATCCCAAAATGAATACTATAGAAAATCAAGAGATCAAACTTCATATTTCTATGCTCAAGGAATAGGGAGAAATAAGTCATTTCCCTAGTAAGTGGGAAGCTATAGTAGAGCCAAAGAGCTGGGTGGATGGGATTTGGAAGAAAAAAAATCTGACATTTTGGGAAATAATTATTAGCTAAAAGTTTGTAGAGATTGGTATCAAAGGATGAACTCTGGAATTCGGTTCTTGTTCAAAAATATATTGAACCTAATACAATAAAAGAATGGATTAGAAGCCCATCCAAGCCCAACAACAATGCATATATCGTATGGAAAGCAATGGTATAGTCCTTCCCACTAATAGGGACCCAACTAGCTTGAAGGGTTGGGAATGAGGAAAAGGTTAGGATTGGGATAGATTCTGAGGTGGGAAGTGGCAATGCTTTCAAACTACCATAACCAGTGGTAGCATCCCTTCATGGAGAAGGAATTTTAGTTTGGATCAAGTAGCTTTTCCAAAGATCTCATCCATATAGAAATGAGATTTGAGGAGGGTAGAGAAGCTAGGCCTGGAGGGGAAAGAATATATTCAATGGGAAGCATATACAAACTAAAATTGAGTTATGTCTGAATTAAAGAAACAAGAGAAGAACTTGTGTAGTCCAAGAGCTCAATGTTGGGATTCTACACCCCAAAACAAGGATATAAGGAAATGTATAGAGCAGACAAACTGGAACCTCAATGGTGATGAAGGTCATTATGGAAAATTAAATCCCCATTAAAGGGTTGAACATCTATGTGGTTTCCATTTGCAAACAAAGAACTTAAATGGAAAATTGTACTTCATAAAATGAATAAACATAGGTCAAATAGATGCAATCTATGTCAAGGAGAGGAAATAAACATAGGTCATTTACTAATCTCTTCCCTTACACAAAGGAAATTTTGGTTGAAATGAAATCTTTGATAGGGATAAAGGACAATTGGTAAGGAGATATAGTTGGTGAATGTCTTAGGAAATGAATACAAAAGCTAGTACTCAAAGAATTCAAAGATCTTCCTTTAATTATATCTCGGGGCATGATTTAGCTAGCTAGGGATGCAAGCATCTTTTAGGATAGGTTTATGCCTCCCTACCAATGTTACTATCAAGAAAAATATATTTTCTCGAGTTTCAAATATGATTTAGAATCCAATATCCAAAGACAACTAACCCAAGCTAGAACCGGTAAAACTGGAGATTAGGGGTGTTTTGACAAAGCCAGTCAAAGTAATCCACCAAAAGGTGGTGCTAGATGTTGATGTTTCTCCAGTTTATATCATTGGACAGGCATTCTCCCATATTGGTCATGTTGATTTGACCAAGCAGAAATGATACATTCACCCTCAGAGCCTAAGTCATATGGCTAGAGGTGAATGGCCAAGGCAAGGGCAGTCTTTCTCCCATTAGCCTGAGTCATATGGCTTGGGGAGATTGGCCCCAGGGTGCTCTCACATTGTCTGCTCTAGGACGGAGTGATCTATTCTATATTCGAGCAGGCTTGACTTGTTTATTTGATAGGGGCTTTCATCCCCTTGCATAATATACAAGTCTAGTCTAATGTTGAATTGACGTAGACTCTAAGAAGTGTCTGTGACTTCTTAGTGGATCTATTCAACATTAGATCTCTATATTAATAGACATGCATGTGAGGAGAATAATAACATCAACAAGGCTCATAGACAACTTTTCTAGTGAAGAATAAATGCCAAAAAGACAAGTCAAAGCCCATTGTACCATTGAAGAAACCCCATCAAACATTAAAAAAGCCCTAAAAAATATTGAAGACAAAAAGTACAAATTAGCCCCAAAAGAAAATTAAAAAATGAAATTAAAAATGACTTAAAGTGTATAAATAAATGCTCAAACATTTCATTTTCATCATCATTAGATCATCTCTTCTCTGCTAGTGCGCAAGTCAAGAAGGGCGCATCTCTTTTGTACGACAGTTTCCTCGAGAAGGGCACATTTCTTATGGCTAGGTTTTTCTTCATAATGATGGTGACGTACTTATAATATTGGACTGATTTCTTCTTTAGACAAGTTGTTGGGTTTTCTCCTGAGTTGTCGGATTTTCTCCTGAGTTTGTATCTATGTGCATGGATGTCTTTTTATTGTTTCCACTTCATTTTAAGTTGAGATTTTTCACTGTGTAAGTGGCATAAAAATTCTGTTTTGAAATCATAAGGAAATAATTATCAGATTTGAAAACAGAAAATTCAACTTGGTAGCAGAGCCACGTTGTGGCTTTGGCATACATAATTTTTGAAAGAGCCATCAGAGAGCCGAAGAAACCAGATTATCAAAGAAACGAACTTCACGGAAGCATTACATAAAGAATCTGTGTGAAGGTGCCGCTGCTAATTCACCGAGCTCAACCCACAATGATTTTGCCCTACTCCCAAATTAAAAAACGCCGAGTCCGTCTGAAGAGGATAGGCACAGTCGGGTTTGAGCCAAAAGAGCCGAGACGCAATTAGAGACACGTCGAGTAATATATCCTTGCGCAGAGCAATATAGATGCCCGTGGATCTGAATGAGACCAAGCGTGAGGCTATCGGGTCCAAACGACCAAGACTGAACTGTGGAAGACAAATTAAAGACACCGCCACCTAAAGATACACGAAAACGACTTGACGGATTGGACGACTGTGTGATTGTGTGGTGTCGTACCTTTGGAAATACTTTGTGTGGTGAGTCAAAAAGGTGCTCGAGTGGCTGTCAATCACTGTGAGGTGTTATATACCCTCGAGAAATTTCGCTATAAGCACCAAATCTCTGTTGAAGTTCGTGTGTAGATCTGTTGAGATGGTTCTTGGAGCACGCAGAGGAGAGATCATGGATGGATTGCTATCGATTGCAGCTTGAACTGTTACAGGCACATATGGTTTGAAGGTAGACTTGAAGTCTGGTTCATGTATCTCTTGGTGAGCTTGTGAAGTTTGCTCACAGGATGAATCATTGAAAATCATGTCAATGTTGATCACATTGTAATGGAGAGTGAACCACAAGTTTGAGGTAGCATTGCAGTCACGAAGGGAGATCGGAGCGCCATCCTCGAGGAAGAGTCGGGTGGAATATTCTAGCGATAAACATAGCCATGAGGGCACGTTGCAAGGTATAAATGACGTGGCCAAGAGATCTAGATGCCGGGATTGTGAGCTAAGACGCATGGGTGGACGCATGGGTGGCATGGCAGTTGATGGAACAAGGAGACTCCACGGGGTTTACTAGCAAGGCATTATTATAGTACGTTCATTCATATTGGGGGTTTGAATACTCCTAAAAATTTCAAAAATATATTGCCTCGTATTAAGGGGTCAAGGGTAACCTCCAAATTGTGGGATGGATTCATACCTCCAAATCATGGGCTTAATTCATACATCCAAATTGCGGGTTGAATTCATATTAGTCATAGTTTTTGCTAAGGAATAACCTCCAAATTGTGGGTTGGATTCATATCAGTCCTAATTGCTGCTAAGGAATAACCTAAGACTTTACATTCATACCTCCAAATCATTGGATGGATTCATATCAGTCCTAACTGCTGCTAAGGAATAACCTCCAATTCGTGAGCTGGATTTATACCTCCAAATCATTGAACTTGTAAAGTCTTCTGTTTTTAGAATAAGTTTCTTCATGAATGAGATTTATCTAAGATTTCATTGACCCCAAGTCCAGGAAAAGGGGTAGTAAAAAAACTAATAAAATAATAAATTCATAAATGTGATCTTCCCCTTGATGAGATGTGCTCTTAAATTCCTAGTCAATTGTGACTCCATCCATAAGTGTGATCTATCCTTTTAAATTCCTATTGTTGTTTGAGTAATTTATTGTAATCTGTGCCTCCATTCGATTGTTGAGTTTCACATTTTTATGACGCGAGCAATTTTCTCATCCATATTTTGTCACCCATTAAATTCCCCATGGGGCCTTCATAGTTTGTTATTTATTTTATGCAACTTGCAATCTAGCTAGGAAGTCAATGTTCGGGAAACTTATGTCTCCATAGTTGTTTAAATTTATATAGAATTATGGTGCTCCTAAATGCATAAGCCACGTAGATGCGTAAATCAACCTGTACAAATTTTCTATGAGTTTAAATTTTCTACTCAACTGCATCGAACTCAACAATTGAGCTTATTTTCTCATTTTTGCATGAAGCCTTATAAACATTTATGTGGTTGTTACAAATTAAAAAACAAAAAAAATAGTCATCCTCTAAAATCATGTCTCCCCCCAAAAAAACTTATTTATAATGCACATAAGCTCCAATTCATGTAGAATAAATTAAAAAAAAAAAGAAAAAAAAAAACATATTCCATCTCTTAGATATATGCATGTACCTTCTTTCCTACATTTTCTCTTAAACATCTATATATAGTTTTCTTTTGCAAAAAAAAAACAAAACAAAAGAGGATTGGGAGAGCTCCGATGCTCAATGGTTATTTCTTTGGAAATATGTAGGCTAAGGTTGGAGATTTCCTTCCATGCCACTTTAAAACAATTTCACAAATGAAAATGACGGCATGAATTGAATGAGGGTGGTGAGCAATTACTAGTTGCATTCATTGCTCTGACCATCGTAGTTGATTGCTTCAATTGCCCCTAGATTTGGTTGTGTACACATCTCAATTGGAATCCTCCATGAGCCCTCGATTGCATATATGGAATTTACACCCTTCTTCTTTTTTTCATGTTTGCCCATACTTTCCCATTCTTCTTTCACTTTCAAATTTCTTCTTGATTCTTCTTTGGAATAAGCTTTGAATCTTCGCTGGTTCAAATTCCTAAAATTCTTTAGAACCCTCCAGGCCCCAAATTCTTGAATTTTGCAAGGGTTTGATATTTTTGTCCCTATAGTAGGGGTTGATTGGGCCAAGGATTGAAAGGTGTTATCATCGGTCCCAATGCTAGTCAGGGATAGGCATCTGCTCGGCTTCTAGGTATTCTTTGCACATAATACATAAATGATTTCTTTTCATTCCATTCTTGTGAACTTCTTGCGTTTTCTTCTTGTAAAATATCTAACTCTTCATTTTTTTAGGTTGGGGCTTAGGTGGGTATTTAGATTCAATCAAACCTTGCTCCATGAAAACCAAGAAAAGTGATATCAATCTTTATTGGCTCACTAGAACCAAGAAAAGTTGGATCAATTTTTCTTGACTAATTATTTATTTCAATTTTTTGTATTATTCTTTAACATTTTCACATTTTCCAGTTAGGAATAGTTGTTAGATTGAGTTATATTTGGCACATTCATAATTGTAATTTCAATTCTTATATGCAAGGCAATCCTCTTAATATTGTATTAGAACTGACATGAACATAGGTGAAAATATAAATCCTTATTTACATACCCTATGTGTTATCGCTACCATGAAATGGTATCATATAAGTTTCATCATCTGTGTATCTTTATAACTATCGCATGCTTGAAACTTAACAACGAAGATTTTTCCCTCTCTTGTAAAGATTAAAAAAACTAGATATAACCCAAGAACAGGTAACTAAATGTTGTTAATTCCCTTGATTGCAAGAATAAATGTAAAGGAAGTGGATGCAATTCATTTCATCTTGCGAATGACCCAAATCCAAGCTATGCACATGATCATATGGTGTTATTGGAAAGTAAGAGGAATTTTTCTATGTTTATTTAGGTTCAAACATCAATGATGTTTTTTTTGACAGGAAGGTAGACAAGTCCATCCATTAAAGGGTTTCAAAATTTTCCATTTTTATAGAGTTTAATTTATTAAGCTTATAGAAAACATGAGCTCTTTATGGCTATACTTGTATTTACATGATATAAAATTGGTAGATTTGCGGGATGTGGTGTGAAACATCTGTAATTCTCATGTTTTCTAAGCAATGCACTGGCTATTGGACTATCAGTATTTTAAATTCTTTGTTACATTGATATCTTGACAGGGTTTCCTTTTACGCGTTTTTCCTTTCCCCATTACTATTTCATTGGGTCTTCCACTATCCAATGCTACTAATTGATCAGTTTCCCCTACAATCCGGTGGGATCATTATTAGCATTGTACTATTATTGTATTTAGCATCTTGCTTGCTTATACTAAGATGCATCAGGGCTCCAATTTGTTACAAATAGATAGTATGATATATAGAGGGTATTAAAAATGGGTTGATAAAATTGATACCTACAATATCTGGTGAAACTAGGGGTTTTCTTAATTGGAAAGGTATATTGAGAGGGGGGGTCAACAATACAATTTTAGGAGGCATTTCCAATATTTAGTGAAATTAGGGGTATTCTTTAATATCCTATGAACGGTCGTGCTATGTAACAAGTTCACTGAGTGAACCCCCATGGGAGACGCCTGCATAATGAAGAAGGTAGAGATGCCAGTGGTCGATGGAGGAGAATGGCAAGTGGCAAGATGTCAAGGTTTGGAGCTCGATCTACAATGAGGAGAAGTAGAACTACCAGATGAAATACCCACTGAGTTCAACGATGTCGAGGTGTTGTAGATGTTATTTGTGCATTGGATCATGTTGGATTCTCTGCCAGGATTGTGGATTTTGGGTTAGCCAAGATGAAGATGGAAGTGGTAGATTTGTCATCTGGTGACAGCTCATGCATGAAGGAACTCAAGGCTACCACTGAAAGAGACTCGCATGAGGAGAACAAGCAACTGCCTTAAGATCCATAAACCAATCTATTCATGGGAGAACGTTATACTACTAGTGGTCAATCTGCATGAGATCAAATTGTATTGCCTCGTGCAATGGTGTTGAGAACCTAATGTGAATGACCACATTGCCTGCACAGATGTGTGGATCCATAGATCATGTTGTGTGAATGTGTTCCGGTGTAACATGATTCTATTGGTGCCTCCATGTATTATGGTTGGGTAAACCTGTCATTGATCAAGCAATGGTAAAATGAATAATATTATTTATTTATTTAGCTATGCATGATGGAGGAGAGTATACTTCTAGGTACTTTAGTTATTTTTACAAGGAGGAAAGGATCAAGTGGGAGTCAACAACAAGATAACTATTTAATGCTTTGTGCAATGAGTTTTATGTTCGGGTACACAGGGTACTACCAAAGGACCGAACACCAAGAGCAACCACTTCACACAAACAGATCACAGATCAACACACCGATGTTTTGACGTGGTTTAAACCCTCTTGAGGGAAACACTCCACGGCCCCGGCCAAATAGCTTCTACGGGACAATTTATTATGCAAAGAAATAAATTTACAAATGAGCTTCTCATAATCGATCAACTAAACAATGACCCTCCATGCTCTTTAAATAGAGATCATGGACCAATCGGGTGTTAAGCCACGGATCAAGGTTAGGTTTGATCTAAGAGAAGTTGAGCCGTCGGATCACTCTATGTCGAGAACATATCGTGACCGTCAGATTAAGTATTTACAAATGCATACTAATGCATACTAAAGAAACACACTATCCCTAACGGATATATTACACAAGTTGATCTTAACTAACTCCTAAGTGTCTAAATATCCTAACATTTTATTTATTAAAAATTGAATTGATATTTTGTTGATGAATAACATAGTTATTTAATTGGTACTAGTTAACTCGTGTGGACAATTCTGTCATGTATTGCAAAATAGGTCCATTGTGGAGGTTGTCAAGGTGACGATCCATGATTAGGATTTACCCATGTTCTTATGGGTAGAGGCATCCAGTACAACCATTTATATTCAGAACAGGAGTCCTCACCAGATATTGGGGGACAAGACTCCTAAGGAGACATTCACAAGAGTGAAACCAAAAGTCATTCATTTGAGGATATTTGGTTATCCGGTATACACCCATGTGCCCAAGGAGAAGAGGACGAAGTTAGAACCTTCTGGGAAGAAGGGTAATTTTGTGGGATACAACGAGACCTCGAAGGCCTATAGGATCTACATTTCAGGACAACATTGGATTGAGGTTAGTTGGGATGTTACTTTTGATGAGGAGGTATCCTTTAGGAGGTTTAGAGACTCTCATGTGGAGAGGAATAGGAGGCTTCGAAGGATGATAGTACAGATCCCTCTATTCCAGTTGTTCATCCTTCAAACTATCAGGAGGAGTCAGTAGAGCCAGCAGATCCAGTGGATCTACCTAAAGATGTTGCATTGATTAGGAAGAAGCCAACATGACTTCATGATACTTTTCAAGTTGCAGAGGGGCATGTAGATCCCAGTGATACTTTCAGGGAGAATAAATGACCTCACATGCTCTCAACTTATGTGGCATTGATGAGTCACATCAATGATTTTGATCCTTCCAATTATGAGGAAGAAGTAGGACAACAAGTTTGGAAGGATGACATGATGAAAGAGTATCATCCCATCATGAAGAATGATGTACGGGATATAGTTCGAAGACTAGAGGGGAATTCAGTGGTGACTTCCAAGTGGATCTATAAGATCAAGCATGCAGTCCATATTAGCATTAGGGATGACACATTATATAGGCCATGGATTTAGCTAGTTTGTAGGATTATAGAGAGTCATGGATGGTATTCAGTGTTCTTGAGCGAGCAGGAGGCTCCTCTCAGTAAACCCACTTGGTGGGAGATGACACAGATGGATACACAGGGATCAACAGTGCAGAGGGAAACAGGTTGCTTCAATGCAGGATACTCAGTTGCAGATTGAGAAGGGTATCCAGATGCATAAGGGATCAGGATACTCAGGTGCTCACCAACAGAGGGAGTAGCTGCAACATAGTTTGTTGATAATGGAGGAGGTGTCTCAGTTAGCAGTACCTCCCTCACCAAGAAGAAGTTGGATTCTAGGTTCAAAAGCAAGGATATTGGATTGATGCATCATTTCTTGGGATTGGAGGTGTGGTAGAGACCAGATGGGATCTTCCTCAGTTGGGGGAAATACACGGTCAATATCTTGAAGAGATTCGTTGTAATGGACTGCAAGTCCATGGCTACACCTATGGAGACAAATCTGAAGAAGCTGAGTGATTCTGCTTTAGATTCAGATTTGGTGGATCCCACTATGTACGGGACACTGATTAGATCCTTGATGTACCTGGTTAACACCAGGCGAGATATTTTCTTTGTAGTGAGCACCTTAAGCCATTTTATGGTTGACCTGGAGCACTTCCACTGGGTTGTAGCAAGGTATCTGTTAAGTACCTGCGTGGTACAGTTGGATATGGTCTAAGATATGTCTCAAGTGTTGAAGTGAGGTTGTAGGGATATACAAATTCTGATTGGGAAGGGAGTGTAGTGGACAGAAAGAGCACCTCGGGCTGTTTCTTCAGCTTGGGATCAGCTATGATAGCCTGGTTTAGTAGGAAGTAGACTCCTGTAGCACTTAGTACAACATAAGTGGAGTATATTGCAGCCAGTGTCGTAGGTCACGAAGTTGTGTGGCTTCGAAAACTTCTTGCATGACTATTTGATCAGGAGATCAAAAATCACTTTATCCGAGACATGGTGCAAAAGGGAGCAGTAAAGCTCCAGTACATATCCACAAATGAGAAGCATCAAGAAGACATTCTCCCATATTTGTCATGCTGATTTGACCAAGGGGTAATGATACATTAATCCTCCGATTTGGATAGTGGTGAATGGCCCAGGCATACATATACACAAATGAGCAACATCGGGAATACATTGTCCTAAATTGGCCATGTTGATTTGACCAAGGGAGAATGATACATTCAATCACAGGGCTATGATAGTGGTGAATGGCCCATGCAAAATCTCTCTCCAGATAGCCATGATGATTTGGCTAGGAGTGAAAGACTCGAGATGCAGAATGTCTTCCTTGCTTAGAGGTAGTGCTGATGTTTCTCCAGTTTACAGCATTAGGCAGACATTCTCCCAAATTGGTCATGTTGATTTGAGCAAGGGGTATTGATACATTCAGCCTCAGATCCTAAGTAATATGGATAGAGGTGAATGGCCCAAGCAAGGGTAGTCCTTCTCCCATTAGCCTGAGTCATATGGTTTGGGTAGATTGGCCCCGGGGTGCTTTCACGTCGCCTACTCCAAGATTGAGTGATATCTTCTATATTAGAGCAAGTTTGACTTGTTTATTTGATAGGGAATTTCATCCCCTTGTAGAATATACAAGTCTAGTCTAATGTTGAATTGGTGTAGACTCTAAGAAGTGTCTGGGACTTCTTAGTGGATCTATTGAACGTTAGAGCTCTATATTAATAGATGTGCATGTGAGGAGAAGAATAGAATCAACAAGGCTCATGGACCACTTTTCTAATGAAGAAGAAATGCTAAGAAGATAAGTCATTAAATCCCATTGTACCATTGAAGAAACCCCATGAACCATTAAAGAAGCCCCATGAAATATTGAAGACAAAAAGTACAAGTTGGCCCTAAAAGAAAATTAAAAGGTGAAATTAAAAGTGACTTGAAGTGTATAAATAAGTGCTCAAACATTTCATTTTCGTAATCATCGGATCAGATCATCTCTTCTTTGCTAGTGCGCAAGTCAATAAGGGCGCATCTCTTTTGTACTAAGGTTTCCTCAAGAAAGACGCATCTCTTTTGTACTAGGGTTTCCTCAAGAAGGGCACATTTCTTATGGTTAGGTTTTTCTTCATAATGATGGTGATGTACTTGTAATATTGGACTGAATTCTTCTCTAGAAAAGTTGTTGGGTTTTCTCCCAAGTTTGGGTTTCCCGAGATAAAAATATTGTGTCTACTGTGCATGGCTATCTTTCTATTGTTTCCGCTACATTTTTAGTTCAGATTTTTCAGTGTGTAATTATTCTATGATAATAGTGGCATAAAAATTATGTTTTGAAATCATAGGGAAATAATTATCAAATCTGGAAAATAGAAAATTCAACGCTAGAGGTATAATTTTTGTAAATGAATCCCATGATATTTGATTTAAGGCCAAACTAGTGAAAGGAAAAACAATTATGTTGAGCTCCTTGCTCTAAAAATTCTTTTAAAATTGGTTGCTCCAAGGAATATAAAAAATTTAGATGTTTGAAGACTTAATGATTGTAATCAATTTGATGAATGGAAAACTTGGTTTTGAATCCAATTTGATGATGATGATGATGATGATGGTTAATGACCATGTAGACCAACTTTGGTCTGTCGGACCCTACTAAGGAATTATTTAGTTTGCTTTAGAATGTTATTCCTATGCTCAAAAAGCTTGAAGAGAAACATTCCTAGCTCATTGTAGTTTTGATAGGTTAGAAGGTTAAGAAGGTTTGTATTGTAACAAATATTTTGAAATTGAGATTTAATGTGGGTGTACGGAGAGCACTCTAAGAGAAAGTGTTCTCAACACTCATAGTCTCATAGAGATGACAAATTTTTTCATGCCATTGTGTTTTAGGAATTGTCTAACGCCCTGTTTCACTAAGGAGCTCATGAGATTTTGTCCTTATCTGTGTTTAATTCATTTTTCTTTGAACATGTTTTATACATAAAATTTAACAATAAAATTCTTTATGCAAGGAGGGGATTTCTTTGTCCACTGGTATAGGGCCTAGAGGGAAAAAAACATGGTGATATCTTTTAGAGATGTCATTTATCCATCATGTTTTGATGATTCCATTGTCAACTAGATTTTGGATGACGATTTGGATTGACATATTGTTTTAATCTTGAGACTGAAGAGAGAACCAAATTTAGTGAAGAAAGTTTCCCTGCGTTGATACAATTTACATATTTTTGTGTCAAAGAAAAAATATAACTGATATGAATAATTAGCAGGGAATATATTCTTGGAGATTTTCTTTATTACTTGAATTTTGCTATGCAATAGACATGTAATGATGAATACTTTGTTTTCATTAGATGGGTTATCTCTTTTCTTTTTTGCTTGAGATGAGTAAAACAACGACTCTCTCTTAATGCTATAAGCATTTATAAAATATAATTTTCTTTCAACTTGAATGGAATATATGTTCTTTTAGCAAGGAAAATGATTAAGTCAAAAAATAATTTACATAACATTTTTTATTTTGTAATTCATTTTTGTATTTCGTCAATTACATAGGGTGTGTTAGAATTCCAAGAATCCTAGTTGCCTCATAAAACTATATTGTTTTGTCTCAATGGTGTATTTGGTACTCTAAAATATGGATGGTAGCTCCAATGTTGAATATATTAATAAGACCCCATATATCACAGGACACCTTAAATCCTAAACTTTGTAAAAGAAAAAAAATGAACATGATCCATTAACTCTCCAAAATAAAAACAAAAGCATGAACATGATGATTCTAGAATGTGTAAGTTGTAGGCAGTTACATCTCTCGGTGCTGTGTCGTCTGGCTATCAGAATGGAGGAAAATATACCGGTCCCCATTATCCCAGCGGATAACAACTTGAATGTATCAGACTTCATGATAGAAGAAGCCGGTTTATTTAAACCGGACTCATACTTCAAAAACCAGCTTAAAGGGAAAAGAGCTCTAAACCTAACTAGCCGATAGGTGGCGCCTCGTGTCAAGTCGCATAGGGGACATTTGGCTGGGGGGAGGACACCTGCTGAAGCTGTGGGTTCGGACCCTTTCGTCGGCAGTGCTAGGGGTTTACCTGGTTTGGGTAACAGCGACAAAACTGGGACATCTTCCCGCGCGGCTAGAAGGTTGAATGGGAAATATTTCTGTAGACCTGGGAAGCCCTGGTTAACTATTGGAAGAGATATTGGGCTCGAAGAAATCGTGGAATTTAATATGACAGTGCTGGTTGGTAAGTTCTCATACCACGCTATGAACCGTAGAGACATTGTAAAATGGGTTATGGAGAAGTGGAATCCCATTCTGAAATACACCCCACAAATTTTCGCATTGGCATGTGGCTGGTATGGCTTCAAATTCGAACAAGAGGCGCATTGTTCCCTCATTTTGGAGAGACTATGGCTTTATGGTTCGGGTAGCTTAATGTTGCAGAAATGGCAAACCGATTTTGATCCGAAATCTGCTTCGGTTCGACTTCGGCATTTGTGGGTACTTCTTCCTAGTCTTCCACTGGCACTCTGGAACCGTGGGGCTTTCGAAGCCATTGGAAATTGCATTGGTTGGTTTTTACATGTTGATGAGGAGCATCTTAATGGTTTTGATCGTCGTATGGGTCGGGTTCTTGTGGAGGTGGACATTTCTTTGGGCCTTATTGATGTGCTTAACATAAACTGGTGTGGCCGAAAGCTCTCACAGAAAATAGATTATTGGGGCATTCCATTTCGATGTTCAAATTGCAAAGGGGTGGGGCACTTGTGGTGGCAATGCAAAGCTCCGACTTCTTCTGGTCGTCTTAAAGATGGGGGTCCGTTCTGGTCTTCTGATGATGGCAGCGACATCGATTTGGATTCATCGGGCTCACTGGAGGGCTACTCCAACAGGGTATCCACCCTTGATGCTCCGGACTCGGCCTTGTTCCGTAAGTTAGAATCACAGGACCCTAACTTCTTCCATTCACTAAATGAGTTGGATATTTCATTTATAAATGCATTAGATTTAAACAATGGAAATAATGGAAATTACATGAGTCGCCGTCATCACATGGAAACAAATTCCTCCGGGTCTGAACAGGTTACTAATGAATCATCTGGGAATGATGACCCTGTCTCCGAGAATGAGCCGTTTGAGAAAAAGAATGTGCTTAGCCCTGCTGATTCCTCCTCGGTCAAATCTGTTACCCCCGGGCTTCCTCTTTCAGTTACCCCGACTGTTATTATATCTACCGACTCTGAGCTACCTATCCTGGCACGGGAAGTTTGTGGGGGTGGGGGAGATGAGACGAATCCCAACGGGTCTTCATTTGCGTCTGATGTAAAGAGGGAGGGGTCCAGTGGACTGAATCCTGTGGATCTTTCGGGGACAGATGACCATGATGTGGGACCGGACATATCTACGGATCCAAGTGAGAAAATTTTACTTATCCCATCTTATTCAGATATGGTGAAGAAGACGCCTATCCCTACATTCTTCAAAAACCGGATGGTAGATGTGACTGAGCCAACAGGTGGGGATTTGGGGGGTTTTTTGGGTTTGAAGAACTCTGATCCGGATGGGGATATTAACAATACCTCTGTGATTCCCCCTGAAACAATTGGAGATATATGTGTTCAAAAGGGGGCACATAGGGGTAGATTGGCCCCGGATTTCTCACCTCTTAAAACGAGAAGTGCTAGGAAAAACAAGAAGGTCACCCTGGGGGAGATTGAGGATGGCCTATGCAAGGTGGACTCCCCCAACTCTTCTGATACCCGGGCTCTTAGAGGAATGAAATCCCTAGCAAGGGTTCGCAAATTATTTTTTTCTCTTTAAATATCCGGGATGTGGGGGGTCTACCCAGACAATTGGCCCTCAAGCGAGTCCTACATATTACCAATCCAGATTTGGTTCTTCTTCAGGAAACTATGGTTTGTGGTGAGAAGGCCCACATTTTTTTTAATAAAGTTAAGCCGGGATGGATGGTTTGCACTGTGGATGCTGTTGGTCTTTCTGGTGGTCTCTTAGTTGCTTGGAACCCTTTGGTTTTGAGACTAAATCCATCTATCATCTCTCTGGGTATTTTGTTGTCCGACAATATTAGGGGATCGGAGAAAAAATTAAATATTATCAACTGTTATGGGCCTTATTGTGATAGGGTGGCATTCTGGGATATGGCTGTCTCGGGTCATCTGCTGGAATTGGAAAATTTAGTTCTAGCTGGGGACTTAAATTTCACTTGGGGGGATGAGGAGTTTTGGGGCATTTTGGCTAGGCGGGATCCCCTGGGATCCTATTTCAGTAATCTCTTCATGAAATTCTCCCTAGTTGATGTGGCTCCGTGGCCAATGGCTCCAACTTGGACAAATGGTAGAATGGGGGAAAATATGATTCAGAAACGCATTGATCGTTTCTTAATATCGGAATCCCTTCTGGATTGCTTTCAAAATTACAGGTCCTGGATTCATCAAATAAAAATCAGTGATCATCTTCCTATTATTCTACAATTTGATGTGGAGGCCTCACACCAATCCTCCCATTCAAATTCAATTCCACATGGCTTTCGGATGTTGAATACACTTCAGGTGTGAGGACTAAATGGCAACAGATAGATGTTTCGGGGGAGAGATCTGCAATGGACAAGCTGGCGGTGAAACTCAAGGCTATTAAAGATTATACTATTTTGTGGGAAAAAAATAAAAAAGCTTTGATGGGAATAGAACTTGCTGAGATCGAAAAGGAAATGAAGACATTGATGCAGAGATCAGTAGGTTCTGGGCTAAGCCCAGAGGATGCGATAAAACTCTCTTCAATGGAGAGCCGAAAATTAAATATTCTTCTTATTCAGGAGGAAACATGGAGGCTGAAGAGCCGAGCCATATGGATCAAAGCTGGGGATCAGAGCACAAATTTTTTTCATCAATATGCGGATTCTAGAAGGATGCGAAATTCTATTTGGGATCTTAATGATCACAGGGGTCGGCGAATCTGGGGGGAGGAGGAATTGATGAATGAGGCTGCCCGTCACTTTCAGGAATACTACTGTGACCCAAAAAAACACAACTCTGGCAGAACAATTTAAGATTATTATGGAGTATCCTCGAATATTTAATAATGAGGAGGGGGACTATATATATATGGATGTTACTTTGATGGATGTGGAAAACACATTGCGAGGGTTTGCTAAAGATAAATCACCTGGTCCGGATGGGTGGTCGGTGGAACTATTTATCCATTTCTTTGATATAATGGGGGAGGATATCCGAATGGCTGTGGATGAGTCTCGGAAATTAGGCACGGTCTCTGGGGCATTAAACTCAACTTATTTGGCCCTCATTCCGAAAACATCACATCCGAATAACTATAATGAATTCAGACCTATTGCCCTCTGCAATTTAGTCTACAAGATTATTTCTAAGATTATTGCAGATCGGATCAAACCATTTCTTTCCAGACACATTTCCATGGAGCAGTATGGGTTTCTACAGGGCCGTCAAATCCATGATGCGGTGGGGGTGACACAGGAAATTTTTCACACAGTAAAACAAAAGAGACTTGATGCACTCATACTACAATTGGATTTGGTGAAAGCATATGATAGGGTGGACTAAAATTTCTTGAGATTAATTCTGATTCAGATCGGTCTGCCATGGAAGGTGATGAAATGGATTATGGCCTGTATAACTTCGGTTAATTATGCTATATTGATTAATGGACATCCAACGGAATTCTTTAAGGCATACCGGGGCCTTCGTCAAGGATGTCCTCTATCGCCGCTCCTCTTCCTATTGGTCATTGAAGGCTTGAGTCTATCCATTCATAAGGAAAGAAGGGAAGGACTGATTGATGGCATTAAAATTACAAGAGATATATCTGTTACACACTCTTTGTTTGTGGATGATGTAATGCTTTTCGGTAAGGGTATCCTTGCTGAGTGGATTCAATATAAGAGGATACTTGACTTGTTCTGCTCGGTTTCTGGTATGATCATCAATTATATAAAATCTCAATTTTTGAAACATTCCCTATTGATTGATGTGGAATGCTCGATAAGCTCTGTTCTACCATTAAAATTTAAGGAGATGGATGCTGGAATGAAATATCTTGGTTTTTTCATAAAGCCTGCTAATTACCTGAAGAATGACTGGACATGGCTCGTTAGATGATTTGAAAGGCGTATAAGTCACTGGAGCTTTCGCCATTTATCCTTGGGGGGCACACTTATGCTGGCAAAAGCCGTCTTGCAGAATTTAGGAGTTTATTGGTTTTCACTGTGTAAAATCCCATGATCCATCCTCTGTCTTATTCGACGGAAGCTGTTCAGCTTCTTATGGTCGGGTGGTGGAGCTCAAGAAAAATTTCATCTTATAAAATGGTCTGTTTTGGCCCGACCCTAGAAGTTGGGGGGATGGAATATAAAGGACATGGATCTATTTGTAAAGGCCCTGCATGCAAAAGTCCTATGGCGTGCACTCTTCGATAATTCTGTTTGGGGAAGGATTATTAGAGCTAAGTACCTGAAAAATATCTCTGTTGCAAACTGGCTTAGATTGGACCGTCCTGCTACATTGGGCGTGTCAAATTTTTGGAATGGCTTGATGGGATCTTTCAAGGTTATTACGCAATGGATTGCTTGGATTCCTGGCAAAGGTCGAGACATTAAACTAGGGATTTATCCGATCTTGGGGGGGCCTACGGGGCATATCCTATCGATGGAATTAAGGACTCATCTCAGATCAAATAGATTTTTCACTCTGGCTCATGCGACTAGTCAGTATAAGGATGGACGGTCTCTTTGGATCTCAGATCCACAGCTGGGATTAACTGGCACTTTGGGAAATGAATGGGAAGGATATATCAGGTTGTTTTATCAATCAAACTTACAATTATTAGATTCTGTGGACAGATTAGCCTGGTCGTGGGATGTGTCTTGTGGCAATGTCTTTGCTAAATTGGCATATGATGCAATGTTTGTTGAGTCCCATTCTGAGGTTCGTTGGTGGGAAAAAAATATCTGGAAGCTGGTCATTCCCCTCAAGATAAAGTGTTTTATCTGGCTAGCGTTGTGTAATAAGATACTTACTTGGGACAACTTATGTCGACGAGGGTTCATTGGTCCGGGATGGTGTCCCCTATGCTACTCACTGGAGGAGTCTGTTGATCACCTTTTTTCCTCCTGTCCTTTCATCAGGGATCTTTGGGAACATATTGCATATAAATCTGGTGTTCAATTCCGCTGGGGATATCATACTCTCTGTGATTGTCTGGAGGCTTGGTCCGGTCTTTCCACAGGTTGTACAGAGATCCCATACTTTATGATCTGGGAGGTTTGGAAAGCTCGCAATTCTTGAATTTTTGAAAACTTGACACCACACCGTGATGGGATATGCTATAGAACCATTGCTGCACACAAGGAATATATAACAACTTATGGAGCTGTTGATGGCAGGAAGGCTCGGAATCAGAAATACAAGTTGGCTCCTCCAGTCCTGGTATTTCCATGTGGATTCTTTGATGGGGCTGCTGTGAGTCGGAATGGGTCGGGTGGGGCGGGTGCAACAATTCACATTTCCAACACTGTCTCAATCCATATCTGGCTTAATCTGGGTAATGGATCCAATACCAGGATTGAGATATGTGCCCTATGGCTCTTACTATTTTGTGCCCGCCAGAGAAAGATCTCATCCCTTGTAATATTTGGGGACTCTTTATCTATTATCTCTTGGGCTAGGTGCACTTCACCACTCAATGTTCTACAACTTACTCACTGGATGGAAGCGGCTCAAAAGCTTATTCTTGAATTTGAGCACATTCATTTTGATCATATCTTCAGAGAGGTGAATATGGAGGCGTATATGCTCTCAAAGCGGGCTCTTAACTCTCAGGCGGGGGTCATCATGTGGCAGGAATGGCGGGAGGATATACTTTTTACACATGGTTCTTATCAGTTACATTGGACATGTTGATTATAGACATTACTGTTTACACTCTTTTTGTTTTCTTTCCAGTATTATGCGGCATTATTAATCTTATATGACTTATAGTTCTGTGTGCAGATCCTTAAAATATTCTTAGTCCAACTACTTGTTGGGCGCTTATTTATACTCACATACATTTTGCGGCCTATATTACGGCTTCTTGCAGATGCTGTATGGTATTTTCAGATCGGATGTAATCTCGTCTTTACACTTCGCTATATGCTGATATTTTTGAGTTGATTATCTGCTACTTCTGATGGCGATACCATTGGTGATTGGTATTTGCGGATGTTTATACTTTGGACCTATTTTTATTTTTTGATCTGTACATATCTGATGATGTGGCATATAGTTACTGTTATGCTACAGGATGTATTCCTGTATTGACTTATGGATGATTTAGGGACATGTGGCTCTATTTATTGGTATTTTCTGAACTAGTTGCTGGCACATGCTGCTGCTGTGACCGGTTTTCTCCCTGGTCCTACTTTTGACAGGGTTTGTATGCCTTTGTTTGGACTGACAGTTGGACATATTTACTATTTCGTATATTAATAGTAAGTTTAATTTTTCTGTGAAAAAAAAGAATGTGTAAGTTGTAAACCAATATCGTGAATATTGTTTGCATTATTAGTATGTAAGGTTTGCTAACCTTTATTGGTATGCCCATGCAAATTTCTCTTAGTTTAAGCATTAGTGTTGAAGTTGCATGCTTTAGAAGACTCACAAGTTCACGTACAAGCCAAAAATAATGTAACAAAATAAAAGACGTATAATGTAGGATTGTCTTTGAAACAAACCTAGCTACATGTACTACGATAAGCTATTTATAGTTATACCCATGTCAAAAAAGATCGCCTAAGTCACCATCTTAATCATTTTTTTTTGTTCTCTTTGTATTGTGTTCGAATATTTCTTGATAATATATATGGGTTTTTGTCTATGCTATCACCAATATAGATCCATCCTAAATGTGGATCTATCAAGCATCAATAGGCATCCACTTTCTTGAGGTGTTATTTTTTTAATAGCTTTTTATTTGGTTTTAAATTTTTATTTTATGAGTGGATATGGATTTTTTAATTTTTTTTATTTGGTTTTCATTTTTTATTTTATGAGCCTACATTAAAAAAAATATTACTTTTTAATTTTTGGTGTTACATTACATTATGTTACACATCTTCCCATACTAGGTTGTAAGCACCTTGCTACTCTCAGTGCAACAAGCAACACCTTGGTAATCGAATACTCTTAAAACTCGTGTACATTTGTTCATGTTCCAAATTTTCAACAAACTACAACTTGCATGTTTCTAAATTGAATTAGTTGTTGGTATTATGTAGATACCAACTTGCCTCTGTGCAGGTTTCTTTGTAAATGAAAACAGTACTGATTTGGATTTAGGGTGGAATATTTGAGCCATATATACCTCTTCCCATCACAAGTAGGGCAACTAAGTAATTGTGGTCACATTATGGATGCATCTAGGAGGAAACAATTCCTCAAGAACTCAAATATGTGATAATTGGATTTATCACTGCATAAATCCATAAAAACAAAGATAGTCATTTGATCCAACGATGTTGTCAATGTTTGTATATAATTTATGGTAGCTAATTTGTCCTCTCGATTTGTAACTAATGAGACAAATCTGAGAGTTTAAACCAAACTGGGTTTTGTTAAACCTACCATATATAAGGAAAACAATAATAGCACATGCAACAACATAGTATTCTACAATTGGATAGAGACTATGCAAATTATTATTTAACCAAACTATTGATTGATAAGTGAGATTATGATGTCATGAACTATATTGTTTTCTTTACATGAAACACATCCCAATTAGGTTGCATGAACTCCCCAATGAAGAGGTGGTTGTTAACAATCAAGGTAATGTGTGGTTGTGAGCAATCGACGCAATGTGGATTATGTAAGATAATGGCTCCAAAGGAATGAAATCATGGTAAGCTCATGCTTTGAATTGGTAACCCAAAAAAGTATGAGTTAGTCTCAAGAAATATGAACCAAAGTATAACTGAAAATATTAAAGGATCAACCATATATTGTAACCAAATAAAGTGCATCTATGTTGTGACTAATGCATCTAAATGTGTAAAACAAAAGTATCTTATGCCTTGTGGTATTGAGTTGTCAATGTCACTCTTGCATGGAGACCTATCAACAATCTTGAGAATGCATTAAACATCAACTTTAATGCCATCAATCCAAGTTATAGCCATGTAACCAAGTAATTTATTGTAAAATCGTAATACTTTCTTAGGATTCACTCAACCAAATCCTTGTGTGGTATGGGTATATGTTTGCCATCCTGGGTCATAGTTCAAGGCACATGCAGAAATTACAAGGTACTTCATTGCAGAGACATAATGTTCCATTTCAAAAGCATTGGGTATTTCATTGTAGAGTCATAATGTTCCATATCAAAAACATTGGGTTTAACTCACGGAAAATTTTAAGGATCCATGTTTTTTTAAAGTGTAAAAACCTTTTCCCAAATGCGGTGACTGGCATGAATGAGGCCCATGTGGAAAGAGTAGAGTAGTCCCAAGTGGACATGAAAAATGAATCTCGCATGTCAATGGAGGTGGTGGCTTGTCAGTCTAGAGAAGAGGTGGCAGGCTCCTTTGCCTCGATCATTAAAAGAACCGTCCTGACCATTAAAAGAATTGTCTGTTGGTATAGTTCCACAATGGAGGTGGATTATAACACAAGGTTGGAGAGAGGCGAGCTTGAAATATCGCACGAGTGGAAGGATGAGCACATAGTGGGAAATGATGGCCATCTTCATTACTCAAGCTTACAATGAAAGCTCAACATGCCTGAAGCCAAAAGTAATCATGGTGAGCAATTGAATAAAGGAGGATGATGATGCCATGAACCCATGGCTTTGTCTCTGCTCTCATTGGAACAAAAACAATGCTTGTTGTTTTTCCTTATTTGGGTATTCAACTCCCCTCACTCCTAGTGTTATGGAGCCCCGTGGTGGAAGGTCCTTCCCTTTTCCTGTTGGTTCGACTCACGCGGCCAAGGTTGCTATGGAAGCAACAAATTTATACAACACAAAAGTCTCGGAGGAGGAGCAACTGGTCGAGCCTCCTGCTGATAGTCCTTCTCAGGTTGCACCCTCAGAAACTGCTCACCAAAATGTTGAGAATTGTCCACCTACCCAGGTTTCGCAACCCCAAGACTAACATAGTCTTCTAGATCTAGTTTTTTGATGTTTCAGTTTTAGGATATTTTAGTTTCTTTCATATCTAGATTCCATGGGTTAAAACTTGAAAGATGGCATCTAGAACAGTTTTAGCTTCTCTTTGACATGGTTTCCCATCGAGGTAGGCATAGTTTTTAATTCTCAAAACTATGGATGATTGTTTAAAAGGTTTTAATATGTGGACCTGCTTTGATACCTTTGTACATTTTCCATACATCAATATAGTTACTCTTACTTACAAAAAAAGTGTACAAACCTTGGTGAATCGTACTAATTATCAAATTTCCACCATAAAATGTTTGGTGATATTTTTAAAAAATATTCAATTTTGTAGGGTTTTATATAGTTTTTGGACAATTTTGGCGATTTTTAGAGTAAAATTTTTTAATCCTATGGAATTTGAGTGAATCATATTAGAAAAAAATGGAAAATGATGAATATTTTTTGGGGAAAAAACCTTGAAAATTATCCCATGCGCTAAATTTCACCCCCTAAAATTTCCCTTGGTTAACTCCTCCGCGGTAGTTTGGAAATGTAAACCATAAATACACACAAAGCAAATGAATAATTTTTTTAGTTATACAAAAAATTGTAACCTCATTTTATATCGATCTAAATGGTTCAAAACTTTAGGTTAGATCATTATATTAAAACCCAATTTAATGGGTTTCACGAATTATATAAAATTTAAAGGTTTATATTCAATGCATCCAAAACAATCTATATACATCATTATACTAAAAATGTTAATAGAAAATGTGTGCTATACTTAAGAGAAGGCTCAAAACATTGATAAATAAATGAATTTTACCGCAACTTCTCTATCAAATACTAATACGTATCAATGTAAATTCTCAACCAATGCAATATAATTATAATTTTAAAATTTTTATATAAACTTTGATCAATTAGAAAATCTATACTAATCCTCTAATTAAGTATACCAGAACAATAATTAAGTATACCAGAACAATAATTAAGTATAGAAGAACAATAATAAATTTATATTAGTAAAAGGAATACTATTATTTTTCTTTTTCGAACTTATAATAGAATTGAGTTATATACTTGTTTTTCTGTAAGCAAGAAAAAAATTATATTAAACAGGTACCTTCATTACAAAAAAAGATCATAGCTCACAGGGCCTTTCATGCCCGGATATTCTGTCACACCACCCTACTACAAGATTCATTTGTGCCTCTTAAACTTCTACATAGAACCTATCTACTCCCTTAACCCTGTTACAAAATCCCATAGCAAAAACTGTCCCAAAACGATGTTCAAAATTCGCCCGAAAAACCAAATGATGGGACATTATAGCCGAACTGGAGAGAAATTACAAAGGTAGATACTCGGGTGAATCTCGTCATCATCATAACAGCCTATCCTAATTAAATAAATAGAAACATTAGACCCGAAAATAGTAAACATCATAAATTTACGCGAAAAACCCAGCATTAGGGATCCTAGGCGACGTTCTTATGGATCAGAGTGCCCGAGTGAAGGCCATCGAGCTTGTGGTCATCTGCAGGAGAGGGTTGGCCAGACGGACCATGAATAGGGAAGGAATCTAAATGAAGCAGAACGGAGGTACCAACAGCAGCATTCGAGGTTTCCGGAGAAAGGCCGAGTTTTTTAGCAATTCGATCAATTGTCCTTCGCATAGAGCGATTATCCTCCAAGTGCGCTTTCCAAGCTCTAGCTGGTTCAGCCTCGCCCATAGCCTTGTTTTCCCTTTCCATCATCACATGGGCTAGGAGTTCCTTAGTAACCCAATAGGTGGTGACAATCCCATCATAAGCTAAAAGACACCCAGCCGTAGTCCCTGGGTCACTAATCCATTCTTCAACCTCTTCTTTTATAGTATCGATATCCAGGGACTTGACCTGCTCCCACAGGTCCTTCTCAAGTTGTTCTATTTCCTCCCTGATAATCGAAGGGATTTGCTTATGGAAGAATTAGGCGGCCTGCCCTGCTTTCTACAGCTCACGGGTTGTTTTCCTCCTACCAACTACCTTTTTCCCTTTGCGGGAATTTCGCTTAGGAGCCATCGCACCAGTCACTCGGGATAGCAAATAACACCGAATTCTCTCTTGACAGCCCCCAACAAAACTTTCCACAGCATACAGACACAGGCTGCAGGGTGGAGGGGAGTGCTTAGAATAAATAGACAAATGTTGCAAGCGAAAACCAGTACCCATGCTAATTGCATTCATCATTCTAATGGGTTCCACGAGGAACTCGTACCTCTCTCTACTGCTCTGCCAGGATCGGCATACCCTGCCTTTCAATGGCCGAAGGTGGTTGTAGGATCTCCCCATAATTGAAAATCGGGGTGAAATCATGGGAAGTCATGTCTCGGTTTAATATTGAAGCATCGGCATCGAAAGATGATTGCTGATGGGACGATAAACATGTGTTGATCGAGCTGGGAATATGTGCGTTTTTCATGGTAACCGAGGCCAGACTTGTGCGTCACATCATGTCCTGGTACAATCTTATGTCATTAGCTTCCAGGTGGGCGCATTGGGTCTGCCATTCATTACTTCCCTCGTCTGGAAATTGTCCTTCATCCATCATGGCTTCGTTGCGTTCCCCAATGTTTGCCAACGGGTTGGACACCTTATTACCATCATGTTTAACATAGGTAAAATACCAATCATGGCAGCCACGTATGAGGGTCGTGAGCTGTTCAACCTGAGACATAATTCTCCAACTCTTCACAACTTTGGCTACAGTTTGACCACCCTGTATCTTCTTGGCCATATGGATGATGACATGCGAATCCCCTTCGATGACCATGGGTTCCTAGCTATTCCGAATGGCAATTCTTATTCCATGAAGCAGACCTTCAAGTTCATCCGCATTCTTGGTGTCGAAACCAATATTCCCATAGAAGTAATGAAGAATAACACCTTCACTATTTCTTATAACGCCTCCAAATCTGGTCGACCCAGGGTTTCCTTTGGAAGCCTCGTCAAAGTTTAGCTTGAAATGGCCCCTGGGAGGAAGGTGCCATAGACGTGGGCTGGCAGGAGCCGTTGGTCATGCCCGAAACCATCTCCAAACTTGTGGAGAGCAATCCAACCCCCATCCCACGAGAATCCATTTTTCTTGGTCATCCATTTCCCAGACTCTGTCTATTAACGAGATGATTTTAATGGTTTCCTAAATATGCTTGCTGACTTGGTTCTAGACAGTCTGCATCAAATTCTCCTTGCCCTAAAAAATCCTACCATTTCTCTCCTTCCAGACAACCCACATTAGAGAACTCAAAAACATGAGCCAAATCTTAAGGATGACAGGATTTTTGAATGCCTCCTTATCCCAATTTTTGATAGTCTCGGTTGGTTTCCCTCTGACCCAATCCGATCTTCTGAAAATTGCCGCTCCAAATTCCCATAGAGAAGAGGCCCAAGGGCATGAATCTAAAAGATGGTTTATAGATTCATCTGTGCCTTCCTAGAGAACACACCAAAAAGGGCAGTGCATGCCTATTCTTATGAGGTTCTCACCGGTCAAGATATGCCTGTAAGATACCAGTCAGATGAAGGTTGCAATTTTAGGCCAAGGGTTGAAATCCCAGACCGACTTCCAGTCCATCCCAAGAGGTGGATCCTCTTGGTTAAAGAGCAGGTCATAGGATTATTTAGTGGAGTAAATTCCCTTTGTCTGGTACCCCCATCTGAGTTTATCTAGGTGGTTCTGGATTCGAATGCAATGATCCTGCAAGGCATCCATAATATTGGGTATCTGCTCCCCTAGGAAACGTTGATCCCACCAAATTTGTGGTTGTCATTCATGGAAATCTTCGTTAACATGTTCGTCTCTCCAAAATTGGCATACTTTTGTTAGGCTCGGACCTTTGGCACAAGACCAGTTGTTATGAACTTCTTGCTGGTTAGTGATTCTTGGCATTTGTTGCCAGGAGTCATTCCAGAAATTGGCACTCTTACCATCCCTGATTTCCTAAAAAGTATGACTCTGGACAATCCTTCTTTTAGCATGGGCATAATTCCATATGTGGGAGCCTTGTAAGTTTTCATTGAATCTGATCAGATCATGTTTGGATTTCCCCTGGGCATACCTACTATGCCAAAGTTTGGCCCAAGGTTCTTCTTTGTGTGACACCCATTGCCACCAAATATTAGCACCAAGAACTTCATTATTCTTCTTCGGATCTCTCAGCCCTAAACCCCCATGGACCTTTGGTTTGCAGACAGTATCCCAGCTAACCAAAGCCCAGCGGTTTTTTTCTTGATTACCTCCCCATAGGAACTGTCATCAAATAGATCTTATTTTCTTTAGAACCGCTTTTGGGGCAGCCAAAGTGGAGAAAAGATAAATAGGCATGGCTTGGAGGACAACTTTCACAAGCACAGTTGTACTGGCAAGGTTTAGAGACCTGTAAGCCTAGTTATCCAATTTCCTTCTTAATTTCTCCAGGAGGTCCTCCCAGGAGACTTTCCTAATCACCCCATCAGCAAGAGGAGCGTCGAGATATTTGGATGTAAGGGAGCTCCCTTGGAATCCCAGGATACGAAGAATATTCCTATGGTGTATCTTTGGAGTATTGAAAAAGAAAACCAGGGATTTAGTATTATTCACTTCCAGCCCAGAAGCTTTGGCAAAAGAATTCAAGCATTTCTTTATGGATCTTGCTTCTTGCATCGAAGAATTCCCCATCAGCATTGTGTCATCCACGAATTGTTGGTGTGAAATGGTCTCCGATCGAGGGTGGATGTTCAAACCTTTAAGCTCCCTTTTGTCAATTCGGTCTTTGATAACCCTGCTCAACCCTTCCGCCATAAGGATGAACAAGAACATGGACAGAGGATCTCCTTGTTGAATACCCCATGTAGGAGTGAAATTTATGGTGGGAGAGCCATTCAAGAGGATAGAAAAGAAGGCTGTGAAGGTGATATTCATAATCCAATGGACCTAGTCCTAGTGGAAACCAAAGGCCTCAAGCATCTCTTTCAAAAACTTCCAACTTAATTTGTCGTAGGATTTTGATATATCAAGTTTTAACAACATTCTGGGTTTCTTAGTGGTTTTCAGAGAGTGGATAACTTCATGGACTAAATGATACCATCCAAGATTTGACACCCCTCCACAAACCCTGACTATTCGGTGGCCACCAGGTCATGGAGGAGAGGCTTTAGCCGGTTAGCTAACACTTTAAATATGATCTTATAAATGACATTACAGAGCACTATAGGTCTGAATTTCCCAGGATATTCAACTCCCTCCTCTTTGGGGATGAGAGTGAGAAAGGTGGAATTGAGAGCTCTAAGGACTCCTTTATTTTTATGCGAGTCCTCCACAATTCTCCAGACATCATCTTTGATCAGATCCCAGAAATGATGAAAAAAATTGGTGGTAAGCCCATCAAGTCCTGGAGCCTTCCCATCTTTCATTTGATTAACAACATCCTCAAATTCATGTAATTCCACAGGATTCATTAATATGTCATTCTGGGAAACCATCACCAGCCGGGTGATATGTCTGGTTATCATCCTTATATGGGTAGATCTGTCCTGCCTATCTTCCATCATGATAGATTCGAAGTAGTGGACAAGCTCATCCTCCATATATTCCCTGGTTTCTAGATACTGTCCGTCATCTTTTTTTAACCTTGAGATCTTGGCCCTTTTGTGATTTTGAAATGCCGAGTGGTGGAAGAATTTCGTGTTTCGTTCTCCCTCCTAAAGCCATTGATTTCAGGATTTTTGTTTCCACAAGATCTCCTCTTGTCGCTCCCTGGAATTAAGTTGCTCCAGGGTGGCTTGCTCACGCTGTTTTAGATCCCGAGAGTGCCCAGAATTCATGCCTTCTCGTTGAATCTCCTCTAGCTTTTCCGTTAGAGACTTTTGATCTTGGAATATGTTCCCAAATTCCTCCTTATTCTAGATACGGATTTTTGCTTTTAATTTTTTCATTTTTTGTTGGAATTAGTACATCGGGGTACCCCTGATAGGCTCCAAATCTGCCCACCATTTGCCGAAAAGATCTTTGAAGTGCTTATGTTCAAGCCAGAATTGTTCAAACCGAAAAGGTCGTCTAATGGGGGGACCACCATCATCCCAAACCAGACTTACTAGCCAATGATCAGAGCCAGCCGAGGGTAGGAATAGAGCGGTAGCTTCCCTGTCCCCAGTAATCATAGCCTCAGGTAAAAGGAATATAATGTCTAAATGGGAGGCGACGTGATGCTCACCACCTCTCCTGTTATTCCATGTAAACCAACCATTCCCTGTCTCGATGTCCACCAAACCATTCTCCTGGACGAAATTTTTGAAGGATATATTGGCTGCATCCATACTACGCCTGCCGCCTTTCTTCTCATCCAAGGAAGTGATCATGTTGAAATCACTGCCCATAACCCATAGAGAGCCATCATTCTCATGGGCTTCCATAGATAAGAAGGATAAGAAAGTAGGTTTTTGGGCCAAAACACTGGGGCCATAGACATTGGTTAGAGTACCTCTTACCTCAGAATTCTCAAGTTTAAAATCGACGTTGAGGGAGAACCTAGTGCCATGGAAGCAGGCGAGGGAAATTTCCATGGGGTTCCATAAAATGGAAACTCCACCAGCTGCTCCCCGAGCATCATTAGCAATTACCAGACTTCCCCGCCAAAGTTGTCCACCCAAAACCTGCATAGTCTCTGATCTGCATTTTGTTTCTTGTAGAAATAAAACATCTGGTTTTTCCTTAGTTAACTTCATCTTCAAGGTTCTTATCTTTCTTGGATTGTTAACCCCACAGATATTCCAGGTTATAATCTTCATCATATACTATTAATTACTTCTGAGAAGGCATCCCTTATCGTTGGGTACTGCCTTGATTCTACTAGTCCGGTCCCAATCTCTGCAATTCTCTGTCGATTCGTCTTTCGTCCCCGTTTTTCCCCTTCCTCGGGTTGTTTCCTTTTGCTGCCCTTCATTGGATCTTTATCTATACGTAGATGTGGGGAGGATTTGGTTTTGAGGATAGCCTGCTGTAGAATTTCTAGCTGTCTTCTAGAAACATAACCTTTCCCTTTTTTGTTGCATTCCTTCTCAATCTCATCCAGATCCAGATCGCCCAGGGCCATATCTTCGTTCTCCTCCGTTGTTTCTTCCTCCATGATTTCCACTATCTCCTCCATAAGACTGATTATGGATTGAGTGCCTTACTCATTAGGGATTTTATCCTTTTGAGGGCCTTCATCCTCGATCTCCATGTTACTTAGAGTTGCAAACCTATTCCCGCTCAGATTCCGCTTGTCGGTGCTCTGTTTTGCAAGAGGAGGATGTGGGGTCTTTTTGTTCTGCCTTTTGCGATTTTGAACCTGCGTAAAACTCTCATTGTCCTTTTCCTTTTCTTTCTTTTCCAGGGAGGGGGAGACAGTAGATTTAAGTGTCGAACAATCCCTGCTCAGATGCCCATATTCATGACACTGTCGGCACCGAAAAGTGAGTTGTTCATAGTCAAGACTTTAGACCCAATCCTCATCTTCCCAAGTCAAGTTGATTGCCTCTGCTAGATCTTTGGAGAGGTTCATGTAGACACAAATTCTAGCGTAGGTGGTGTATCGCTGCAGTCTTATATGCTCTAAAACTTTCACAAATTTCCCCAAGGTGTTCCCTATGGCCTCCAAGATTTCAAGTTCCCAGTACTCACATGGGAGTGAGTAAAGCCGGATCCAAACTGAAGCAATACTCAAATCCTCTGTATCAAGGTTAAACCTCTCCTTCCAGGGGCGTAGGAATAACCCTGATGAGTAAAAGAAGTATGGACCACCCATAAGAACATGGTCTCAATCTTCCTGGTTGAAGAAGATAATGGTAAAGAATTTTTTTTCTCCCAGGTGCAGATCATAATGACCTTTGGGGTTCCAGGTGGTCTTAATCCAATGAACCTGATCTTTCTCCTTTGGCCAGATGCCAATGGATTTCTCGATGAGAGCTTTCTCCTTCCATTATTCAACTCGGGTTTGGAGCTTGTTAGAGGTGATCTGCAAATATGGGTTCTCAGCAGATCTGGGTAAGCATCCTCCCCGAGTCTTTTTCCTGTCATTCTCCATTGATATCTCAGCTACATTACCCTTACCAATTTGGATCACATTGGGTATTTGCACACTTAGGGCGATTCGTGGATGTGGAGGGGGATCCTACCCCTCCGGGCGACGCCATATATGAACCTTGAATCATGCAGACCAAGCTCTCCTCACATATCTAAACCTTGCCACCGTAGCCCACAGTCGAGCCAAGCCTTAACGCGGACGATAGAGACTCCTGCAACAGGAGATTAGCTACTACCTCGCATCCCTCTCTTCCGCCCCATTACTGTTCAAAAAAGAAAATAACCCTTTCGAATTGAGTTATATACTTAAAATTCATTTCCTGTGCTTATTAATATAAGCTATACAATCATAAAAAATAAAAATTTATATAAAATCTTGATTTTTTAATTTTTTATTTAAATTTATATAAAATCTAGATTTTTAAAGTTTTATTTAAATTTATATAAAATCTAGATTTTTAAGTTTTATATAAAGTATCAAATTAGAATTGTTATATAATTTTTTTTCTATATTTTTATGTTAAGAGATGTTTTCTATGCTAAGTATGAGGGAGAAGTGTAATTGTGTGCTCAATATGGAGTTGACATGTGATATTTTAATAAAATAATAAAATATTAAGCAAATAATATTTTTATAACGAAAGTTGGATACTTCTTGCTATGTGATATGGGAGCTAAACCAACATTAAACAAATGATTTACATACCAGCATAGATCCATCTTAAAGCCATATCTATTAAGCACCGAGAGGGATCCAATTTCTTGAGGTGTATTTCTTTTTTTAAATTTAAACTCAAGAAATTTGATCTCTCTTGATTGATAGATCCGAGTTTAAGTTTTAAGTTTTTATTTTATAAACGAACATCTATTTTTTAATTATTTTTCATAATATTTTATTTTATGAACCAACATGGATTTTTTTTAAATACTTTCCATAAATTTTTTTATGAGTGGACATGAATTTTTTTAATTATTTTGTTAGTAACAAACATTACATCACAAACCTTACAACATCTCCCCCATACTTACTTTACTTCTTTTTTCTTTACTTTACTTTACTTACTTTACTTCTTTTTTCTTTACTTTACTTTACTTACTTCTTTTTACTTTACTTTACTTACTTCTTTTTACCCGCAATCACTTTTTACGTTTTATTAGATGTAACGCTACATCACACACGTTAGAAGATCTCCCCTGGGTTGTAAGCACCTCTTTTACACTCGGTGCGATGAGGGATTTGAGTAAATAGGAAGGATTAACGTATAAAACTAGTATAGATTTATCTTAACTCCATGTCTACAAACCCTTTTTAAGAATGGAAAATTTGAAGAAAAGTTTGCACCTCAAGAGATTGGATCTCTCTCAACGTTTGATAGATAGATTTATACTAATTCAATAGTCAACCAAAAACAATTCGCTACTTATATAAAGAAAAGTTGAGAAAAATTAAACATACATACATTAATATAATTTTATTATATTATTAATAAAAAAATATATTACTTAGTTTTTTTATCATGTATTTCAAAATTTTATTATATTATTAATAAAAAAAATTATATTACTTAGTTTTTTTATCATGTATTTCAATACAAATTCATTTCATTTTATGGCACATATTCAATGCTCAATTACTCTAGCCACTTTAAAGTTGTACACTAAAGGGGGCTGCATGACATACAATGGAATCCTCTAAATATCTTAAATAGTTTGATCTAAGAGAAAGTGGCATCGATGGAGAATCAACACTTTAGAATTTAGGATGGAATCCTACTAGTGTCTCGAGAGGAGGGCAAGGGCTTAAGAATATAATTTGGAGAGCCAAATGCTAGCGAACATGAATAAGTTGCTAGGTGTATATAGAAAGAACCATTACATAAACTTTATTATTGTATAGAATAATTTACAACCCATACTTCATACTTTGTGTGGTGGACATTCAATTTGGATTTGAAATTTATCACATTAATAATATTTGTTTTAGGATTTGTGGTAATTAGTTTCAAATTTCTCTATCAAAGAATTTATAGTGATTGTTTTGTTATTTAATAATATTTGTTTTAAGATTTATGTGGTAATTAATTTCAAATTTCTCTCTCAAAGAATTTATAGTGATTGTTGTGTTATTTGACGTTCTGATTCCAAAACAAGATTCATCAAGATAGAGTATCAATTTTTATTAAATAAAATTTAAATTAAAAAAACAATATCACATAAGTGTGTCAACATCAAATACAAAATTTTAAATTAAAAAAAACATAAAAATAATAATAATTTGAAATAATCCATTTAGTAAACAATATTATCAATCTATATATAAATGTTTTTAGAAACAACGGAAATATTCTAAAATCAACTTGCAAGCGAAATGCATAGTCCCTTACTTGCAATAGGGACTACTAAGAAGCCGTGCAAAAGCGGTAATGTTATGTTTTATCATTCTTTTTGTTTGAATTATGAATGATTTGTTTTACAAAATATTACACAGGTTAAAAATTAAAATTAATATTGCAAACAATATTGATTATGAAAATTATATTATAATATTGATAATGTTGCGCTATCAACGGCTCTCATACTGCCAAAGTTAATCATACTTCAAATGAAACTATGTCAACTCCTTTTTGTCACATTTATGTGAAGGTCAACATCACGCAAAATGTAAAATCAAAATCAAAGTCTGGAAAACCTTTTAGTTTACGTATATAAAGTGCATTCCAGTGGACCTCAATCTTGAATTGGAGCACCTTATCTTATGATTTCTATAATTTAATATATCTAGTATATCTATAACCAAAATGCTTGCTTGAGTATATCTCTCACATCTTCCAATACATTTTTGGGAGTTAGGTTTTTTTAAGACAACTTAAATACTTTGAGTAGATATTTAAAAACATATATAGATCAAACAAAGCTTAGACATAATTTTATATATGCTCACATATATGTGTGGTAATCAACATTTGTAAGGGATTACTAAATAAACTTATACTTAAAAAAATGCTCCATGTGGATGTTGGAAATGGATATGAAAATACAACATTTCGGTGTCACATTTGTTAACAAGTAAGACATGTGTAGGATAAATGTCCTCAAGCACGAGATTATCCTAAAAAGAGCAAAGAATATAAACCAAAAACCAAAAGATAACAATCATTTGAGCAACAATTGTTGGATGATGAAGAGGACATAGTGCATAAAATCTATAAAATATAGATTTAGAGAAGGATATTAATGGATTCCCAAACGTGTAGGTTGAGAGAAGAATGCTCTCTATATTGGATAGAGAATAAGACCATAATAGCTTGAGGGTGGTAGTTGCAACTAAAGACCCAATGTGGGGAATGAAGAGAACTCATGAACCTAATAGCTTTGATTATGATAAAGAATTGCCACGTCTTTCAAATCCTTGACATCCAGTTTCTCATATGAATCATGAGCATCCAATTTTTGAATTATTGTTAATCATCATGGAACCTTTTCTAAGGGGATGTCATGAGGTTAAAAAGAAGAAAGAAAGAAAGAAAAACAAATTGAAGACCATTTTTAACAGAACAAAATTGAAATGACATTAATATGCAATACTAAAATTTGTTAGTGGAGTATGCACTTTAAAAAAAAAAAAAAAAAACTCATAATATTTCATTATAATAGGAAATATTACATCCTTTAAATGTTGTTATGCATTTCATCTCATTCACCATCAACATACTTATGATGCCCTCCTATCAATATTACTTTCTAAAGTTACAAAAATAGATCTACATAATCTTTTAGTAATCCACACTATCTCATTTGCTTGAAACTTAATTCCAATTATGTTTAGTATAGAGAATTAATTACCTCGTCTTTATGACTTATAGACCAATTGCCTTTCTGCATTAAGGTTCCCTCCTTTGAGAGGATGTCTCCCTTCATATTGTTCTCTCTGTACACATGGTTGAAGCTAATTTCCTCAAATGAATCTTTCAGTAAGCTTGCTTCTGCTACAATGTTCTCTAAATGCATTTTGTGACATTTAATTACCTTCCTCATCTAGTTAATTACTACTTGTGAGTCACCATAAACTTTCAGTTTCTTCATACCTTTGATCTTTGCAAGCCTGAGAAGGAACCATAGAGTCGATATCTCTGCATAGTTGTTGGTGCCAATGCGCAGTCCTACTTTAAATGTCACTGAATCTTCTTTTGTAATTTGTATGACTCATCTAGCCTCACACTATCCACACGTTCCCTTTGCTGCTCCATCAAAGAAAGCCTAAGGGAATTCCTTAGGTTCCAGTTCACTCATTGTCCTGCTTTTCTTGCTTAAACTTATCTCGGGATAGAATGACAACAATATTTTGCTTTGCATTGCAAATAGAAGGTTGGTAATTTTATATTTCAAATAGACTTTTATTTCTTTCCATCCATATGTTCCATAATACTATTGCTGGAAATGCTCTTACTTGTTTTGTTTCCTTTTTCCTGCACTGGTTTTGAAGGCATTTTTCAACCATTTCTCCATTCCAGCAATC
The DNA here is from genome assembly GCA_027924585.1 of Larix kaempferi. NCBI lineage: Eukaryota > Viridiplantae > Streptophyta > Pinopsida > Pinales > Pinaceae > Larix > Larix kaempferi. Next base: position 2,393,864 of record BSBM01001242.1, on the reverse strand, counting down.
TGTTAATCCTGTAGTACTTTCTAATTCTTTCCACACTTGCTTTGTAAATCTGCATCCAATCGCTAAATGACTATTCTTTTCCTCTTATTCTTTGCACAAGTAACACCTGTTAGGGCCTTCCCAATTTATTCTTTGTAATTTGTCCCAAGCTAAAGCCTTATTTAAGAGCACGGACCAGAGTAGGATTTTTTTTCCTTCAATTTACAGTTAAACTCCCAAATATACTTCCACCATATTTTTTGAGTTTTTCCCTGGAACACTTTCTCCATCAAAAATTTATAACCCTCCGGCATATAATTTCCATCTTCTACTCCTATCTATACAAGAGTATCCCTGTTGTTTTTTAAAGTGACTAAGTTTTCTTTTAAATTTCCTATTAAATCTTCCCAAGGTCGAATTCCTCTTTATTCAAACCCATTTGTTCTGTGGTCAACCAGATTTGAGTCCCCTGCTCACTTAGAATGCTTATGTTTATTTGGTTAAGCATGTACAAGTTCTTGTCATGTAATTTTAGTACCAGGTCCTATGGTAAGATGTGATCGATTGCACTTCCTCTCCATGGGTCTATGCCCAGATGAACCTTGCTTCCATTCCCTATCTTCCATGTTATCCCTTCTCCAATTAAGTTGAAATAACTTAAGGCTGCCTCCTTCCAGATTGTGGAGGCCTTTCGAACTGATTTGTTTGGTTTTCTTATCCATTCTAGCAAAGACAATGGAGAGAGATATTTTTGTTTTACTAATCCCAACCAAATACCTTTTCCTTTTATTAGCCTCCAGATACTCTTGGCCGGTAGTGATTTGGAGAATGGGATGAGGCTTTTTACTCCCCCACGCCCCCATTCTTGAGGAACAACTATGTATTTCCACTTTATCCATTCAAAACCTTATCCACCTTTCCCGACCAGTAAAACCTCATTAATCCCAGAGATGTAATATTGTTGAGAATCCCTTTTGGAATCCAAGCCAGCGTCCAATAAACTGGAATTGCATTTAGGACTAATTTAATCAAAGTAAGATGCCCTCCTTTAGAAAGCTATATATAGCTCCAGTTTACTATCCTTTTTTCACACTTCTTTATCAACCAATTCCAGTCCTTTACACCATAGTCTTGAGGTTTGAGTGTGAATCCCAAGTACTTCAATCCCTAATCAAAGGTAGATACTTCAAATCCCAGTTGATTTTTAAAGTCTTCTATTTCTTTTGGTTCCATATTGTTTCCCAAGATTTGCAATTAATTACTTGGATTTGCCTTCGTACCTGTCGCACTGCTATACAAATCTATAATTTCTTTAAATTTTGCTACCTCCTTCCTTTTTCCATCACAAAAGATCAGTACATCATCTACAAAGAGCATATGCATTATTCTCATAGTGCCCCCGATTTGAATTCCTTTAAATCTTCCATTTTATTTTGCTTGAGAAATTGTTCGACTTAGTCCTTCTACAACTAGAATGAATAGCAGAGGGGACATCGAACAACCCTGTCTTATTCCTCTTCCTGCTATGAAAAATGGGGAGGCTTTACCATTAATTAGTACTGAGAATGAGATAGACATTATGCATCCCATTATCCAACTGATAAATGTTGGATTAAATCCAATATGTGAAAGGAATAACCTCATGTAGGTCCATCTTACTCTGTCGTAAGCTTTAAATCGGTCAATTTTTACAACTGTAGATTTCAAATTTCTTCTTTTAATAGAGTGAATCCCTTCTTGTGCCACCCCAATGGCATGAATCTGTCATCCTTCTAGAAACCCAAACTGATCTACTTGCTTGCTTCCTATATAGTCAGTTGGAAAAAATCTCATGGATCTACAAAAACCAAAGCAAGGGTTGTGAAATCATTGGGACAGAACAATTGGAAAACACATGGATCATTGCTATTGAAAACTCTATCATCCTTTGATTCAAAATGTGCTTTGGGAATAGATAAACACTTGGAAGAGTTAAATGAGGAATCAAATGTTGTAATTAATAAGATTCTCTATGAAGAATGTGAAGTGCAAGCATTTAATATCATTAAGGAGAATAGTGGATGAAAACTATGTAGTTGGATCCAATATCCCAGAAAAATGAAATTTTCAAGGGGAACGGAGGAATCAACCCGAAAAAGAAAGTAAATTCGGTCTTTCTTGAAGATCTTGATAGGAATGTAATGGAGGAATAAGCTTGATCCAGAGATCCCACTCTTGAGAGAATACATACAGGGTTTAAATATCATAATAATAGTAAGCCTAGGAAAAAAAAGAACTATGTGAAATGAAAGCAGAGTCCATTGCTTGTGTTAGGGGACAATGTAAAGTTTAATGAGGTGGTCAATTTAGTCGAGAAAGTCCAGGTGGGGAGAATGATAGGATTCAGAACCGGAATACAGATATTAAAGTCTTGGGTAAAATAAATTTGGTAGGATGTTATCGAACACCTATCGGACCTATATTTTCTCCCCGGAGGATGGATGAATTTTAAATTTAATATTGGTCATATGCTAAAGTAATTCACTCTAGAGGTGGCCAGTCTCTAGAGGAGACTTAATAGCTTATACATCTCTAATACCATGGTTAGTAGTACAATACACACCATTCATGCTTCGACAAACAAAGCATTACCTCAACACATGAGGAACCACCTCAATGCATGAGGATATTTCTTGGCACACAAGACCTTATTCTTGACAAACAAGACTGTACAACACCAACACTTTGACATACAAATCACTTACCTCAACACATAAGGATTTAACCTTTACACATAAGGCTTAGTCATTCTTGAGTCCAACTCAAGATTCTACTCCAAGTTTCCTGAGTCCAACTCAAGCTCCTATAAGGCACTATCTCGACACACGAGGCTCAATCTTGGTGCACAATATTGACTTAGAGAATGACTCATGATGTTGTAATTTTAACACTCCCTCTTAAAGAGGGAGGCATTCTCTGTCATGCTAATCTTGTCTTAGAAGTACCTCTACTTCATCAAGGATAAAGTATTAGTCAACATATATGTTATCTGCTCATTAGTAGTAACATACTGAAGTCTTACAACACCTCTCTGGACCATGTGTCTGATGTAATGGTATTTCATCTCAATGTGTTTCGAATTGTCATGAAACATGGGGTTTTCTAAGAGCTTACTGCATCCCTGATTGTTAGAGCAAATGATAGTAGTCTCAAGCTTCTCACCGAACAACCTAGCAAGTAGCTTCCTAATCCACACAACTTCTCAACAGGCATTATTGGTTGCAATATACTCTGCTTCTATAGTACTCTGGGCTATGGATCCCTGATTCCTACTAGACCAAGAGATCATAGTTGATCCCAAGCTAAAACAATATCTGGATGTACTCTTTCGTTCCACAGTACCACCACCCCAATCAGAGTCAGCATATCCAAGTAGCATCACTCCACCACTGGAAGCATATCTGAGTCCATAAGCAATAGTACCTTGAAGGTATCTAAGCACGTGATTGGAAGCAACTCAATGTCTATGTCTTGGCTCAGACATGAACTGACTCAAGATACTCACAGCATAACTTATGCCTAGTCTAGTATGTATCAAATACATCAAGGAACCAACGAGATTTCTATACATGGTAGGATCCACTAGATCCGATCCAAAATCTGACTCATGTATTTTCTTCATATTAGACACCATTGGTGTAGACATGGAATTATAGTCCATCATACCAAATCTGCGCAACACATCAACTGTGTACTTTCCTTGTGAAAGAAATATCTCATCTTTCCTTTTCCAAACTTCTATACCAAGAAAATAGTGCATAGGACCTAAGTCTTTCATTTTGAAATCATAAGTGAGCTCCCTCTTGCACTAAGCTATCTATTGTTCCTCTCCAGTAAGGAACAATTCATAAACATAGAGAACCAAGATCAGTGGTTGGTTCTTCACAACCTTGAAGTACAGGTTGGTGTCAGCTTCACTTTTGGAGAATCCAAAGCTCCGAAGATAGTTGTCAATCCTCAAATACCAAGCCCTCGGGACTTTCTTAATACATACAATTATTTCTTAAGTTTTCCTACATGGGAATCCTTCCCATGAACTAAAAACCCTTCAGGTTGTTTATGTATACTTCTTCCTCAACTTCACCATTGATAAATGCAATCTTCACATTCATCTGGTGAAGTTTCCACCCCATAACTGAGGCAAGGGAAATGATGGCTCTAATAGTGGTGTACCTGGATATAGAGTGAATGTATCATCATAGTCTATCCCTTCCTTCTAAGAGAAACCACGAGCCACAAATATTGCTTTCTATTTTTCAATACTACCATCAGTTGCATGTTTTATTTTATAAATCCACTTAGAAGTTACTACATACTTCCCTTCCGGTTTAGGGACCACTTCCTACACATCATTTTGCATGATAGATTTGTATTCTTCCACCATGTCATCTTTCCATACCTGCTGCTTAGCAGCTTCCTCATAGGTGGTGGGTTTTGAATCACTGATGTGACTCATGTGAGCTACATATCCTGAATATATTTCAGGTCTCTTTTGCTCTTTGAATGTACCTGGCGGTGCTCCATGTTTTTTTGCCTCTTACAGAATGTTTCGACACTATGCAGATCTCCTCTTAGCGGGAGGTTCATCAAGAGATATGTCTACCAGTTCTAATAGATATTTAGGATCAAGCGGATCTGTGGACTCTTCTGGATTCTCCCTCTCAAAATCTAAATGGGGAGAATCAAAATGTGGATCCTCTATCATGGGAGTCTCATGCTCCTCCATATATGAATCACACTGAAGTTCTTTAGAGCGCTTGAAGGCAGCCTCTTCGTGAAATGTTACATCTATGTTGACTTCAATGTTCCTTTGTCCTGGAACATAGATTTTATAAGATTTGGAGGATTCACTATATTCAACAAATGTGTCTTTATTTATGGATGGATCCATTTTTGTCCTCTTATCTTTTGACACATGAAATTATATAGGGAAACCGAAAATATTCAAGTGTCCAACATCCCGTTTTTCACCAGTGAAAACTTCTTTAGGATTCTTTTCTCCTAGTACAACATGAAGACTTATGTTTTGTATAAAAACAACAATGATTGAGGCTTATACCCATAATTAAGTGGGCATATCTTGATCACACATCATAGCTTTCGTAGACTCATAGATTGTTTTGCTCTTTCTTTCAGCAACCCCATTTTGTTGGGGATTGTAAGGTACAGTTAGTTGTCTTCTTATCCCTGTCTCTCGACAGAAGTCATTAAAGTCATGAGACTCGAATTCTCCTCCATTATCATATCTCAAAGCACGAATGTGCTTTCCAATATGATTCTCAATCAGTGCTTTAAACTCTTGGAATTTGTTGAAAATTTCACTCTTTTCCTTCAGAAAATAGATCCAAGACTTGCAAGAGAAGTCATCTATGAAAAGAATGTAGGACCCATGTCCTACTTTACCTCATGTTTATAATAAAATTTTGACTTTCTTTGTTTACCTACTGTTGCAAATTTATGTTTTGTTATCTAGCTTTTGTTTAAACTTTCATGCCTGTAAAATAAATATAATGTTTACATTTACAGGTTGAAACATCCATAAGTGCTATTTAGTTGTTCTAACATTTAATATTTGTGCAAGTGTAACAGCATATATATATATATATATATATATATATATATATGCAATGATTTACTCTAAATTTAATTTCCATTATAACATGAAATAGTGATAATTGACAGAGTTAGAAATTATCAATATACATGTAGGATAAGTACCTGTATTTAGCTAGTAGATCCCTGTTTCTTCTCTTTTGCTTTGTTGTATGCCCTGTTGTATCCCTGCAACCAAAATCCTTCCCAAACCCTTGAAACTCAATCGACCAGACAATCTGGTATGCCACCTTGCCAACTGGCGAGGTCTCGCCGACCACCCAGCTCCAAAGGTACCCCTTTGGACCCCCGAGCACAAACCGAGTACAAGCCAACCAGTAAATTTCCCTTCTGCAAATTATCCAACAAGAACCCCCTTCTCCTCTGCTCTCAAAATTTCTATCTCCGCTCCCATTTCCCCAAAAATATCCCCCTCGGGTGAAGAAGATCCCTCTTCCTCCTTCTCTTCTTGACCTTCTTCTCCCCTCTTGCCGACTCTTTTCCCCCTCCATTAATACCCTATCTCTAACATAAATGTTCCCCCCTAAGTCTTGTCTTGAGCCCATCCCCATGACTCTCATTTAATAATTAAAATATTATAAAAATTATTGGTTGGGATAACCTGCCAACCATAACTCCTCATTCAATAATCTTAACCTATTTTATTTCTTTTATCATTGTTGACTTTACGATTTAATAATTCACAATTAAATTTACAATTTGTTTAATTAACTCCAAAACTTACTTTATCACATTGTTATTAGTAAAAGTTATATAAGTTCGTTGAATACGTATCCACAATTCTACCGACCTTCATTCCTGACATAATCACTAATATTTACACTTAAATTTGATCAACATATTATTATATTAGTTAAACAATATTATCTAAGACTTAATCAAACTCATTTTTCTAGTACCATATTATCTAATAGTTTATTATTAAACTATTTAACACTATTACTTAAGATAATAATAGTCTCATTAATATTAATTGACATTATTAATACATAGTTAATTTAAGGAATCCAGTTAATAATGTTTTTAATTAATATTATTAACACCGTTAACTTGTGATAACGAGGTAATTAAACTAGCTTATTCTATTTACACTTATTAACATTAGTCAACAATATTAACATTAATTGTCAATAATTAAAATTAATCAACATCACTAACATTAATCGACAACAATTAACATTAATCAACACCATCAACATTAATCTACGATAAATAACATTAATTACCAATATTTAACATTAATCAACATTATTAACATTAATCAACAATGACTAACATTAATCAATATTATTAACATTAATCGACAACAATTAACATTATTACTTAATCGTCTTTCATTACTACCTAATTCACTCTATTATCCTATTCAGTTATCAAACCAAAATTTACTAACTTGACGTATTAATTTAATCTCCTAGTTAGATAAGTAGTAATAATGTAATTAATGCCTAAACATCATAGTTCAGTTTTATTTCACGCAATTTATAAATATGTAGGCGAGTTATGTAAGCATAGCTATTGCTTACATACCTTGCGTAAGTACACTAACAGTAATAAATCACACACATCAAATGCAATCACGAAACTTATTGTTTAGTGACACAGGTTTAAACATAGTTTGCAAGGTACAATCCTTTACCTAACTGCAATCTTATTAAGTTATGACAATTCATACATTACTGAGTTACGACACTTAATTAATCAAAGGTTTTCAACATACACAGTTAGATCACGTTTTCTTCCCGACTTCAAGCTACACCTATATACGTACGTCATCTACCTAATCACAACTAACTTCCACATCCTATCATTTCCTCTGTTGGACTACCTTGAAGTGTCAAGCCATGACCGGCTCCAGTTAGAACCCGTAAGCGGAAGTTTCGACTACATCGACCAAGCTTCCCCAGCAAGAAAGCACCAGTCATCATCACACACCTTGGGGAGCGCGTCGTAACACATCCATCCCATGACTCTGGGTTTTGGGGATAAACAGTGGGTAAAGCCTCCACGCCCCTAATGGAACAAGGGACTATGTATACAACGACATGATAACAGTGTTGCACTTGTACTCGATTTGTCATCGTATAACCAATCTGGCGGGTTGAGTTTCCTGAAACCCTACCCCACCCATACATCATAATAATCATGTGAAATTAAATAATGCATCACTTGCATACCATTTATCTTTCGGAATCCATGTCCCTGAGGCTCTACCACCTCGCAGGATCCAACTATCACTTAGCCATTTTAACCTGTAAGTTAGTCTCCGACATACGATCTAGAATATCGTGCAAAATACTTGACATGTATACATACATTTCGTCATTAAGAAACAATAAGAAAAAATCATTTCTATTTACCATGCACCTGGTACAACATTCATTCATTTAACATAGAAATTTTAACGGTATCCACGTACCCATCATTCACCAATTTGCATATATGAGACATAATTAACACATGACATATATCAAAACATGACTACATATCCTAACACTAACATCACACACACACACCTATATATATCTCGGCAATAATAGAACCATATGTCCACAGTGTCGTCAAACTGACGAAGTCTCACGATCAAGCAAATACAACATATAATACTAGTTCATGTAGTAATGTCAAACGGGGCGTTACAAAGCACATAGTATAAATAACCATTGAAGGATGGTGCTAACATAGGACCACATAGATTAGAATGTATCAAGTCCAGAATCCCTTTGGATATTTTGGTACAGCTTGGAAAGATCTTCTTGGTGTTCTTACCAAGAGCACAGCCTCTACAAATACCATCATGTTCAGATTGAAATGCATGCATTCCTTTTACCATCTTATGCAAGCCTGTTAGAGCTTTGAAATGATGATGACCAAGCCTCCTATGCCAGAGTTCACAAGGACTGACTGTGTCATGGAGCATAGCTTGAATGAGATTTCCAGGAACTTTGTAGAGACCTCCATCTCTAACTCCAATTACAGATGTAGACTTCAAGTCTGTATTCTTAGTCCACAAGAGCGTTTTATTGTCCATAAATATTACTTTGAATCCTTTATCTTGTAGAACTGAAATAGACAGGACGTTATTCTTCATTCCATGAATAAACAAAATTTCATCAACATGTAGTACATCTCTTGAATCCAATTAAAAATAAGTGGATCCAACTCCTTGGATTGAATATGCGGTATTATCTCCACGCTCCACTTGATAAGAGAACTTATTTTCTTTCATATCTATGATAGCACTCCTATATCCAGTCATATGTTTGGATGCGGCACTACCTATATCCAGTCATATGTTTGGATGCGGCACTATCCACCATCCATGTCTCAACACTAGTGGTAATGGATCCAGACAGGGTTGAGACAATATAGTACTCCTTCCTTGTCTCTTGATCATTGGAAGAATTATTTCTTGTAGGTTTATCTTTTGTAGTAGTAGAAGAATGAAACCTACCCTTGAAATTTTCTCTTTGCTTTGCATGATAGTCTCTTGCAAAGTGACCCTTCTTATTGCAGTTGAATAATTTAACTTTAGAATGATCAAATTTCTTGTTGTATTCTTTTTCCTTTTGATGAGGAAACTTCTTTTGAGAAAATGATTTCTTTTACTCTCTTCATCTGTGCCATAAGAGAAAGGTTCTCTTCTTTGGAGGAAGCATATTTGCTTTGAATTCACCCTTCTTCATGTAGGCAATCATGCCACATTCTTTCAAAGTTTGGTTTCACTTATCGACCATTTACAACGGCTAATAATGTCTCCCATGAAGATGGAAGGCCATTGACAATAGTCTATATGAGATCATCATCATCAACAGTTGCACCAATACTCAAGATTTGATCTCTCACTTGAGAGATATTTGTGAATAAGGAAGCAACAACTTTTTCCTTCTCCATCTTCGGATTACGAAATTTGTTCTTCAATGCTCCCTTCTAACTGGGAGGCTTCTTCTCATAAATATTGGTCAAAGTGTCGAAGCATTCCTTTGCAGTCTTTAATGGAGTAATCACTGACATCAAATTGTCTTTCACAGAATCATAAATGATTCTCTTTGCTTTGGCTTGTTTCTTCTTGAAATTAGTGCACCCAGCATTAGTAGTAGGCTCTTCAACAACTATGGATATGTATACATCCAGATCATTCTCTTCCAGGATATCCAGAATCCTAGCCTTGCAAGTACTGAAGTTTGAAGTTCCTTTAATTCTATCTTCCGGTCTTATTGAGATTGAAGCCATTATTCTTCAAGTACTGTGCTCACCCAGGATCAACATAGGCTCACGCTTGACTGCTGAACTTAGATCTTTCACGCCTTGATATATGATACCATGTTAATTTTTATCTTAATTGCGGAATTACAATAGTACTTGAAAAAAAGAATAATCAGAAGCATAAACATTCACAGTCGACACATAAATTTACCCTGGGGAAACCCTCAATAACTTGAGGGAGAAAACCCCAGTAAAATATTCCTTAGTATTTTGATAGGTAGCAGAGAATGTTTCCTTTACAATGATCAGATTACATCAAGAACCACTAGTGCACTGTCATAGAGAAATTCCAAGCACCCCAGGTGAAATATCATAGCAAGAGATAGATAGATAATTAGAAGAACCTTGAAGAATATCCAACACAAAACTAATTCTCTAATTTTGATTACATGCACAAGAATTTCAAATTCCTTCAAGAGCGAATTCACTCTGACATTGGTTTCATTAATCTGCATGACAATTGCGCCATACTTCTCATGCTTTTGCTTTTTTATATTTTTCTTATGACTTCAAAATGAACTCGCCATTCAACTGGATGTTATATCACTTAGTTATGTGGCTAAATCAAGTGTCACAACTCAAGTGTTGTCTTTTACTTTAAATCAAGTGTCGTCATGCAAGTGTCATAACTCAAGTGTTGTATTTTAGTTTAATTCAAGTGTCGTCATGCTTAACACATAGTTAACTATATATTCTTTGTTAACACTTTAGTTAACTCTTTTTACTGAAGCATTTCTTGTTAACACTTTAGTTAATTCTTTTTATTGAAGTATTTCTTGTTAACACTTTAGTTAACTCTTTTACTGAATTCTTTCTTGTTAATACTTTATTTAATTATTTTAGCACACTTGATAACTAAAGCCTTTCTTGTTAACACATAACTAACTCTTTTAGCACACCGATCACTAAAGTCAACAAAATCGAGTTCTCTCTTATCTTAACTCATCTATCTTTATCTCTTGTCTTATCTTTATGGTCCACTTGTTCCAACTTAATTATTTATCATATCAAATATACTAAGGAGATTTTTCCAATGATGTGATCATTTCGTTCTACTCTCATTCCAAGTGGTCATATGATAAAGTAATTCACTCTAGACGTGGCCAGTCTCTAGAGGATACTTAATAGCTTATCCATCTCTAAGACCATAGTTAGTAGTATGTCACACATCATGCATGCTTCAACAAGCAACTCATTACCTCAACACATGAGGATCTATCTTGACACACAAGACCTTAGTATTGACAAACAATACTATACAGCACCAACACGTTGACATACAAAGCACTTATCGCAACACGTGAGGCTTTAACCTTTACACATAAGGCTTAGTCATTCTTGATTCCAACTCAAGATTCTACTCCAAGTTTCTCGAGTCCAACTCAGGCTCCTACAAGGCACTACCTTGACACATAAGGCTCAATCTTGGCGCACAAGATTGACTTGGAGAATGATTCATGATGCTGTAAATTTAACAATTGTCTCATCCAACAATGACTATAAATGGAAATTCTTCATCATACACTCCCCCTTGAACCTTTTGATTACCATTAAAGAATCATTAAAGATATGTTGAGAGGCTTAAACATATTTAGTTGCCAAGGTGAGACTTAGCCTTAAAGCTCACAACTTTGCTAGATTGATTGATCCTTGACGAATCCCTCCTTAAAAATTGATAGAATGGATTTCCATGATGTTTAAATCCCACCAACTCCAACTATTTGAGGTTCCCCTTGGGAGGCTCCATCAAAATAGTTCCATGTTATGATTTTGGTGATAGTTTCTTCTAATGTCACTCTAAGTATTTTAACATTTTTTTTGTTTATAGGATTTCATTATATTGATTTATTGAATTGTCATTTACAAACGATGTATTGTTTTGTCCTCAAAGATTGGTGAGTTTCTAGCTCGGCATATACCCCATGCCATCATTAGTGGAAAGGCTCTAAACTCTTTTGTTTCGGCATGGTCACACCACTTCTTCAGAACCTATTCAATGGAATGTCCTATCCAAATACTTGTCAAACAAATGATATTTGTAATCGGGTGAAAATGGAAGTTGGGTAACGCTTTTTTGAGAATGGGTGCATTTGGAATGCAAAATCTACTTTCTTGGCCGAGAAAACAAGTCAAAAAAATTTATCGGGTGAGAGTTTCAATTTTTCTTGGCCGATAATTTGAGCGGAGTTAAATATTTTCTCAGGTGAGAGTTTTGGCGGTGTTAATATTTTATTGGGCAAGAGTTTGAAATTTTCTCGAGTGAGAAATTTAGATATCTGTCATCCACAAACTCTTGGGTAAGAGATTTCAAAATATCAGAGGAGAGAGTTAGATTCCTTTTTATTTCTCATCCGAGAGTGTGATTTCTATATAAGGTGCATTAAACGACCCTGGCCCTCACAAACCCCCACTGCCGCGAACTATTACTTACTTGCAGCGAGATGTTTTTGCTTACCTCCTGCGAAATCTTATTGCTTACCTCCCATGAATTGTTACTGCTTAACAGCCCTGGTGAATTGACAGGACACAACGAACCTATTGTAACTGGAATGGGATGAGAGTGATTGGAGACAGGTTGTTAGGAAAGCACATAATTCATTTTTTCTTCAGTCACCAGGTATGTCATAAACCTAGGTCCATAATTTGTTTTCCCAATTTTGTTGGAATTCTAATCTAGGGATTCACACAGACCCTGCTCAATTTCCATTCTAAAGCTACTATTGTAGTTACCCCTTCTACAAGTAAGTACATAGATTCCAGTGAGGACCTCTTAATTGATAGAGAAGGCCATATATATGAATGCTTTCCCTCTTATTCATATGTAGGAGAGCTTAGAGTCCTATCCCATGATAGGTTTTGAGATACCCATGATTTTTTCAATCTATGGGAATGAAACCTTGCATATTGAGTCATCCACCAAGTCTATCCATTCCTCGAGTTCATTGCATGGTGTGACAAGAACTATTTACCGGAAAAAAGATTCATTATTTCTATAGACAGTTCGAGGGTGATATGTCATGTTACCCCTAAGTCAATTGAACAAATCCTCATGCTTCCCCCACATCCAATGCATCAAATTCTACATTAAGAAGTCCTAATAGCAGAATATAGGTCCTTGACACAAGAGGAGAAGAATGCTTTGGTGACTAAATTCCTACCCAAAGAGGATCATATGTCTACAGATCCTCCCCCGTATTCTGTTGATATTTTTTATAATATTTCCAAGCAAACCATTGCCATGATGAGTTAAATTTTAGGTTTTGATGATGAAAAGAAAGTCAATGAAGTTATGGTTAGTAAATTTGATCATGCACAATACATTTATGAAGCTATTCATTCCCAACTGGTTAATTTTCCCACTATCAGGAACTTCATATATCAGTCATATATGGTGTATTTTATTTTGTTCTATCAAAGTGAACATTTTCAATACTTGGAATTTAATATGTTGGATGAAATAGATAACCCTAGACATGTTCTAGAGTGGACCTCATTTGTAATAAAGAAGACAAACAATGAGGGATTCTTTTAATTTGTTAATAAATTTATGTACAAAGTATATGAAATCCTCTATGATGATTCTCCACCTAGTGTTTTTATAGAGATGAAGAAATGGTTGTAGTTGAGTCTGGATACTATGATAGGAGATTGGTTCATTTTTTAAAGGTGTACAATAATCATAGTTTATGGACCATATCTCAATCCTTTTATATTGCCTACTTTCCTCACTATTAGGATTTTTACCCTAGAATTCTTAAGATAGGAGTTCAATTCTAATTCTATTCATTTTGCAAGAAATAATAAAACAATATCTTTTAAGTTACCTTAGGAGGTTGGCCCATTCTTGGTCAGTAGTATATCAACCCAATTTTTTGTGGAAAAAATTCTAGAACAATTTAATTTCAAGCAGAGAGATGTGTGAAAATACAACTTATATCACATTATTGCAAAAATAATAAAGTCCTACAAGTGTGGGACATATACTCATCAATCCAACCCCCCACTGGAACTAGTGGAAAATCTAGTCACCTAGAGGAAGTGAAAAATAAATTACAAACATATGTGCAAGGGCCAACACCTCTTGCAGTTTTCTATCCCTTGTTTGGTAGTGTAAATCATCTTTGATTAGACTTGAATTAGGGTTTGCACTAGCCAAGGTGGGTCCATGCAGTCAAATCCTATCAAAATTTATCAAAGAAAATCATGAAATGTTTCATGTACATGTACAAAAACATACCAAAAACATGGATGGAATTCCATTTCACATGGCCAAATTATGAAATGTGTTTCCATACATTTTTAGGGTTGTACGATACACGTTTCCCTACATTTTTGGAAATAGTACAAAACCTATACTTGTGTTTCCTACAACTTAGGTTTCACACCTAATTCCTAATCTCTTCTCTTGGACAAAACTATCCTTCAAAATTAAACAAACAACCCTAACAAAGGGAAGACACTAGCGACAAAGTAATAGCAATATCACATACCAAAATAATCTATGAAGATAGAAGAAATATGCACAAACCACACATTGATCGCATGCTCTTCTTCTATCCTGCAATAATATTTAACTATGTCATTGGGGATTTTCTCTTCTTCAATTCCCTCCTTTATCAAATGACAATGAATCTTCTCTTATTGCTTTGTCTTCAAACTTCTTTTCGTTAAAAAGATGTAGAATATCCTTCTCAACCCTTTCCTCCATTAGAATGATTCAACCCTTCGATAAATATTATTAAATGGGTTTTGGATGAGGTCTTGGCATCACCTGGAATCTACACAAGCAAAGCACCCTTCTTAAAGCATGCATTTATTCTTGATTTAATGGTTTGACTATGTCAACAATGACACAATGTACCACCTCGTGCAATGATATTGGCTTCAATTATGTATAAGATTCCTTGAACAATGTGTAAGGTGAAATATGCATTGAAAAATAGATTGCTAAGGTGAAATATGCTTCCAAATATGTGAGATACGCATTAAACAATGTGTCTTTACCCGAAATGACCTCCTCAAAGGTGAAATATACCGCCAAATATGTGATACACATGTTGAACAATGTGTCTTTATAATTTACCCCAAGAGACCTCCTCAAAGGTGAAACATGGCTCCAAATATGTGGAAGTAGATTCATTTGACATATGAATGGGGCTAAGATTCACATGGTAACCCTCCTAGGATAGCTCACCTCTGTAGTGTGTTGTTTGGATTTCGAATTAGCCATCTATTGTCTTGATTATTACATGGATGAAGGATACAATCATGCTTGGGATAAAGATCAAACCCAAATGTGTCTTCCAACTGTTTTCAATTGAAACTATTCTTCAAAATGGACATATTTTTGTGAATTTCATGTTTGACCTTAGAAGCATCCTAAGGGAGAAAAAATGGCCAATGGTTGCTATTGAGGTGTGGAGAAAGAATCGTTCACTTCTAGGCTATAAAATTGGCTCCATATGGAAATTGGACTACCCTGTGGGGTGCAATACAAATCTAGAATCTCTAACATGTCAACCTCTTGTTTTGATGTATTTGTAATATGATCAAAGGAATTGAGAATTTTGGGGTGGGATGGATAAAAAACATCACATCCCTATCAATCCATATATATTGTTTCCAAATCATGTTCATATCAAAATGCTTGAGAATGTTCATTCCCTTTGTATTTTGACTCTACCAAGACTCACGACTCTTATTGAGTGTTAGTTGGGCCAAGTGCTTTCCTAATACTCTACCCTAAACTAGCACTTGACAAGAATCATCCAAACTCCTTGTTGGCACTTAGATTTTATTCCGGTTGTAAAAGAATAACACCTAAGGTAACCTATTTCAAACCAAGCTTTAGGCAGAAAACTCAGCCATTTTTCCACTAGAGAGGGCTCTCTCACAATACATATACAAGGGCTGAAATATATAAAAGTTCTCTCAAAATTTCTCAAAAAGGATTTTCTGGTTGAAAAGGAAAACAAGAAACATTGGGCGTGGAGTCAAAGTTTCAAATATATAATGTGCCAGTAAGAGATTTATACCAAATAGATTTTCACAGAGGCAAGATAGTAATCATATCACAGTCAATCTGATTTTTGCAGGTGGTATAGAAAGAAATAATGACATTCCATCAACAACATGCATCTAACTAGGATGAATCCATTGTCAACTTTGGAGAAAATAGTGAATATTTAAAAGCGATAAAATGAGGCATAACCAGTATGAATCTCGAATTATTTCAAATGCTCATTTAAATATAGAAGAAAGACATAATGGAAGATATAACGAAGAGAGTGAACATGCACATATAAAGATAAAGGAAAAACAGACTGTAAAGTTGATCAACACATGAATCTCTGGTCTTAAAAGATAGGTATATCCACTGTACTGCCTTTATTTATCAAAAAATAGACTTCAAAACATACTTGTCTCTCAAAGGATTTCCAACCCCTTCAACAATGACTCTCATTGTTTTTATACAAAATTCGGAAGAAGCTTGACATAATTGCTTCTTCTAACTAATAACTTAAAATACTTTAACTTAAAGATAACTGTCTTTGAGCAATAGATAACTGTCTCCAAATAATATTACATATTTAAAATAAAAGTATCTTTTTGCCACTTGGCAAAAATTTTGAATATCATTTTTCCGCCACTTGGCAAGAGTTTTGAAAGCATCTATGAATGGACAGAATATCTTGTCCTTCCATATTTTTCCACATAATTCCACTGGTCGGCCGTGGGTAAGTCATAGTTGGTCATTTCCTTTACCAAGACTCGCATTTCAACATGACCTGCATAAGAAACAGGAAGAAGATTTCCACAGGTTGAGATTATCATATTTAAAATTTCAAAATCTTCTGATATTTTCTCCATTAAAATTTTTCCTGTAAGCATATGATCCAATTGCTAGAATTTTTTGTGATCCATCCTTATGTCAAACAGCAATCTCTTATATTCATTAGGAGGAATTAATTCATTCTTTTCATTCCAGAAAGCAGGGAATCCTTTGTTTACTAATTTTTCAAATTGCTTTTTGAACTTTACTACTTCTTCCCGTATTTCTCCAGCTTTGGCTTCAATATTCTCAACATGCGAGTATTTCCCCAAGATCCTTCTGGCCCATGTAATGACTGAAATTCTGTTCGTTATGTTCATGGCTGTCAGGTCTGCCTCAGTTAGACTGTTTAAAAAGGTTATTGCTTTCTGGGCTACTTCTTTTGGCTTTTTATTTAAGTTTTCCCTGACTGCTTTGCAACTTTCGAAGGCGTCTTTGACCACTTTTTCTTTGACTCTTATGTAATCCAGATATGGTCTTAGTTTCTCAACTTCTTTTATGATATGGTCTCATACCATGTGTTTGCAACCTTGCATAGTAGCTTGCCCTGTCACATGAGCTGCTAATCCCTTATTATTATTACTTAATTCCTTATTCTTTGTCTGCAAAGTTTTTATTTCCTTATTTTTTATTTCATTTTCTTCTCTTAGCTTCTGTATTTCTACCTTCAATTCTTTGATTTCACTTTCTTTTAAACTTACTTGGGACATGGCTTGTAAAATACCATCTACCCCAGTTTTGTCTTCCTCTGTGTCTGTTTGTGCCTGCTGCTGACCACTTCCTGCTGTTTGTACCTGCTGCTGACCACTTCCTGCTAATCTCTTCCTTGCTTCCTCCAACTGCTCTTCCAAAACGATTTTATCTTTTTCCCAATGTTCTTTTTCATCAGAGAGCTTTAACATTTTTGTAGTAACATCATTTACTTCATTGGACAATTCTTCTTTTTCTTTTTCCAGTATCGTTAGTTCTGCTCCCTGGATAAGCACAGTATCTAGAATCTTAAGCTTTCGTCTTAACATTAGGATGGTATCATCTTTCTCTTTGAGCAATTTTGTTGCAGCATCTCCTTCTTTATTTATCAAATCTGCTTGCAATTTTTTAATTTGTTGCTGTCGAGACTTATTTTCTGCATTTTCCTGTCTCAATTGATTATTCAATTTATCTAGTGAATTTTATAATTTGTCTGCCCTCAATACTGCCCCCAAAGAATCCGAATATATAACTTCTCCCGTTTGTCTGTGCAGTAAGATTTTATCTGGGGCATTTATTTTAGACAAATCTATGTTCATTTTTGAAATCTTATTTTTTGTGACAACTGAAAATTTAAAAGAATTCTCTCTGATATTTTTGCTAGTAAACAAACTTACCTCAGTATTTGATATATTTCTAACTTTTGGAAACAGCTGACTGGTTTGTTTAGAGGATTCCTGCTTATTCCGACTATGTTCATCAAATACATCCATTATATTCCGGGGTCTATTTACATCACCCTCTACTGGGGTTTCTTCAATGCTGTATTCTTTAACTGTAACCTCTGGTATCTTTTCTTCAGTTCTTGTTGCTTCTTCTGAAACTGTTGTTAACTCTTGTGGTTCATTCATTTTCAACTTTTTTCCTCTCTCTGTTTCTTCATCATCAATATTTATTAAGTCCTGTATGGGTCTCTTAAATCCCACCAATGCAGTACTCACTGTATCTTCTGTTTATGTTGTTGTATTTGCCAACGCCATTTCTTTGTCGTGTGCATCCGGAATGATTTCTTCTTTAAAATCAAGCCAATTGGCTCTGTCAGACATCCCTTCAATTGTCTGATGGCTGAGTGCTTTGATGCGACGATCTGTTCTTCGTTTTGATATTATATTCAGCGGATCATACTCAATAGCTATATCAACCTCAAAACTCATATCTTTCAATAACTTCTCTATATACACAGCAGCATTTTTATTCTTTATTGTGAAGGGACCAAGTGTGAATGGATATTTAATGTCTGTAGCTTGTTTGTAAACCAAAAAATTGTTATCTTCAACAATCAACTTCTGTCTCAGGAATTCCAAAGCAAAAACCCTTAAGGTAAGAAAAGCTGGTAAGACATAAGGTTTATGTTTGAATCCATATAATCTGATTACTGTACTATCCTTCGACAAGAACCAATCTCCTGTCGCATACTCTGCACTCAATTGCATGCATGCCTGCATCTCTGGTAATACTCTAGGCAAATTTTGACCAAATATCATTCTGTAAATCTCCGAGAGCATGAAGTTGATGTAATTGAACATGTTATTTTCTAATAGGGTCATGAAAATGATTTATGGGAACTACAACTCTTCTTGACTGGCTAACATAATCATTTTCATAAAAAAAGACTGAAACCTGAAATGCCTCATAGTGGGAAAATTGACCATCTGGTCATGAATCTTCTCTGTTAAAAAATCTTCAAAATTAAGTCGAGGGATTTGATTTTCATCGGTCCCTGACTAAACTGTATTCATTTTGTACAACAAACTCAATTGAAACTCGGTTACATACAAATCCGTATCAAACCCTAAAACTAAATCCAATAATGTCAAAACTAATTGGGTATTTTCATCAAACAAATTGATATCTATAGGGTACGGGACCTCCGAAATACTGGTTTCTGGCTTGAGACATGACGACAAAAACCTTTCCCTATCATTCTGAGAAGTACGATGATAATTTTCAATAATGGAGGTTTCAGTAAAACTTTCAAACTCGAGGGTTTGGGAAAAATCTATTTCTAGGGCTTTAATTAACTCAGCTGGTTTTATTTCACACACGGCTCTGGTTTTTTTACTGTTTAGAATAGTTCTTTCTTCTCGGGAGTAATTTTCGGCACACCATGATACAAATTCTGGGAAAGAAGGGATTTGGTTTGGGCAAAAGGCTATTAAAGATGACTGGTGGACTCTATGTAGGTCTGTCCCTTCCTTTAATAATTCAGATAACCTAATTTTAATATCAGAGACTGGTGACCTAATTAGGGTATCGTAAACATCTTCGTCTCTATCCTCTAGGGCTTCCTTTGCTTTAAAAACGTCTAAATCATGTACAGTTTCCATTTAAACGTTTCTTTAAACAAAATTCTGTGTAAAAAGTGGGCCAGGTCACCAGACCCTACCTGTATGTACACGCCTTTCGCCTTCTGTCGCAATCGCTGCACTCCACCAGTCTTCAGAGCTCTCCACGATAACGACACATATGCACAATGCCGTTATGAGAGGCCCCTTTTGTTTTATATAAGACTTTTTTGATTAATTCCCTGGCAACTTTTCGGAACGCGGACCATATCCGACCGTTGATCTCTACCTTTTGATATGGGCCGTCAGATCTCGCCTCCTTTTATTCCTTTTGGTGGTGTCCGCGATCAAAAAAGCGGTTTTCTTCTCCGGTTTGTTCCCTGCGCGGATCAACCACCTGCTGACACCTGTTGGAGTGGTTTGCTTCCCGCGACCGCTCTTCCTCATATCCAGTGCGCAGCTTCCCCGATGCGGACGAACACTAGCCATTGATTTTGTTTTAGATTTATATCATCCCTCTGATTTCAAAACGTATGACGCCACATGCTATGGCCCTACCGCGCTTTCTCCATTTGCCACGTATCCGGTCCCACCATGCCACGTGCTCCGATCCCGCCATGCTCTTATATTTGGTGGTTCCGCACGGCACTGTGGTGGTTTATGATACCACCATATCGCCTATGCGGATAAATGAGATTAGGACACGTGCCTGGCGGTATTGAGTCCGCAACCGCCCACAAATCCTTGCGACTGATCACTTTGGCGATGCGGGAAATGATATCAGCCGTAGATCTTGATCTCTATCATCTCCGCCGGTGAAACTTTGTCAGGATTTAACCCTTTTGAAAAATTTATTTCCGGACTTTGTATAAGTGGGTTTTCTTTCTCGTTTTTTGCATTTTAAACCTTTTCTTCAACCCCTTTGTGATAATTTCTTCCCCTTTTGGACATTTTAGCAAATTTTTTTAGATTTAGACATTCTCAAACCTAATGTCAACAACTGGCTCCAACTGGGGATGCTATCCTCCCTATGAGGTAGCAAAGAACATCGTAGACCAAGTGCTTGATCCATTGGGCTGCATTCAAACCAAAAAAAAAAAAATTCTCTTTTTTTTTTTTTTTTGAAAAAATAATTTACACTGTACAAAAACTTTCTCTCACTTCTGTCTTTTAGGAAAGATAATGTTTGAGGTGTCTCCCATTGACTGGTCCTCCAAGATAAAATTCTCCATTGCAATTTTTTAGGATAAATGCATTTTCTCCTTGACATCCTGCAACAATATATGGGCCTTTCCATAAATGCTCGAACTTTCCATGGTGATCTTCATTTCTGGAATCCCACTTCAAAACCAAATCATTTATATGAAAATCCCTTTCCTTAACTTTCCTATCAA
Source organism: Larix kaempferi (assembly GCA_027924585.1). Taxonomy (NCBI): domain Eukaryota; kingdom Viridiplantae; phylum Streptophyta; class Pinopsida; order Pinales; family Pinaceae; genus Larix; species Larix kaempferi. The sequence continues at coordinate 2,372,706 of BSBM01001242.1, read as the reverse complement.
AAGTTTTCTTCATTTTTTCCTGATGCATTTGGGTTTTGTTATATGTTTTTTCTCTGACTTCATGCAATTCTATCATTTGATTTATTCTCCTTTGCATATGATTTGGTTCTTCATCGACTTCTTGTAATAATTTCATAACTGGCAATCCCAACGAAACAGGGAAAATGACCTCTGTGCCGTACACCAACTGGAAAGGGGAAGTGCCAATTGCTCTCTTTGTACTGATTCTATCTGCCCACAAAGCATATTTCAGTTTAGTGTGCCATGCCCTCTTGTTATCTTCTAGCAACCTCTTTATAATTCTCACTAAACTTTTATTTGAAGATTCGGCCAATCCATTCCCTTGTGGATAATAAGCAGTTGAATGATTCAGATGTATGTGATACTTGTGACAAAAATTTACCATCTTTTTTTACTTGAACGCTGGAGCATTATCTGTCACTATCCTTTTAGGACAAACAAACCTGGACAAAATGTTTTCTTCCAAAAAGTTCATAATCACTGTTTCTGTAGCATTTCTGGTTGGGATGGCCTCAATCCATTTTGTGAAGTAATCTGTAGCAGTCAGAATCCACTTATGTTTCCCTGAAGAGTTTGGGTTAATCTCACCAATAAAATCTAACCCCCACTGTTGGAAAGGTGCTTCAACTGAAATAGGTTTCAATGGAAATGGCAATAGTTCTCTTTTTCTATCAAAAATTTGACATTCATGGCATTTCGTTATTTCTTTATACACATCTGAATACATACTAGGCCAATAAAAACCAGCTCTAAGAATCTTGTTCACTGTAGCTTTCCATGAATGCTGCCCTCCACACATACCTTTATGAAATTCCACCATAATATGTTGCGCTTCATTCTCTAATAGACAATTCAACAGGATTCCTCCTGGATCTTTCCAGAACAAATTTCCATCTAATATGCAAAACTTTGCTGCTTTCAATTTTACTAATCTTGCCCTAGTTTTTTCCATATTCGCAGGTGCTTGGAGATTCTGCAAGACATATACAATATCTGCGTACCAGGGGGATAAAGAGAAATATTCAATTATCTGTGAATTTGGAACATTTTCGGTCGAAGTTTCAGAAATAAAATTCATACTGAGAGAATCCCAATTTGTTTCTGTCATCATTTTAGCCAAACCTTGGCCCTTTATCAATTTTGTAGGTTTAATGTCCAAGTCATATTCCAATAGCACGGCTATCCATTTTGCTCTTTTCCCCTCAGGATCTGGCTGGGTAAGAATGTCTTTCACTGCTGCTGATGGAACATGTGCTATTGTATGAGAATGCAAAATATATATTCTGAAATCTTTCAATGCTTTCACTAAAGCATAAGCTTGTTTCTCCATGATGTTGTATTTTAATTCTGCATCTCTCAGAATCTTACTAAAAAATGCAATTGGTTGTTCCACTCCTTGATTCTTTTGTAACAATACCCCAGCTACTGTGTGTTCTGATGCATAAGTAAACATAATGAAATCCTTTGTATAATCTGGACGTATTAACACTGGTACTTCAGTCAATGCCTTTTTAATGTTATCAAAGGATTGTCTTGCTTCTTCAGTCCACTTAATTTCCTTGTCTTTTCTTAGCATTTCAGTTATGTTTCTCAGAATTTCAGCAAAACTAGGAATGAACCTTCTTAACCAATTTACCCTTCCAATAAATGACTGAATCTCTTTTTTGCTCCTAGGGATTCCTACCTTTTGTATTGCGGATACTCTCTCAGGGTCAATTTTAATGCCTTCTTTTGATATGATGTGTCCCAATAATCTTCCTTCTTTCATGCAAAAATGAGATTTCTTTGGATTCAAGGAAATCCCAAATTTTCTACATTTTATAAAAACTCTTTCCAGATGCTTCCAATGGTCAGCAGCATTTTTTGAATAAACAATGATATCATCCATGTATACTACCACAATTTTGTCCCTTTCATCTGCAAATGCAATATCCATGGCTCTCTGAAAAGTTGCGCCTGCATTCATCAAACCAAATGGCATTTTGGCGTACATAAATGTTCCCCATGGAGTAGTAAAAGCAGTTTTTTCTTGATCTTCTGGATGAACTTTAATTTGATTATAACCTGAGAAACCATCTAACATGGAAATTCTTTCAGCCCCCAAAACTTGCTGTAAAACCTGATCCATTTTAGGGAGTGGATAATTATCTTTCAAAGAAGCTCTGTTCAAGTTTCTAAAATCCACGCACAGCCTTATCTCACCATTCTTTTTCCTTACTGGTACTAGGTTAGCTAACCACTTGGAAAACCTCAAGGACACAATTATCTTGGCATCAAACAGCTTTCTCACCTCTTTTTCTATCACTGGCAGCAACTTGGGATTTATTCTTCTTAATTTCTGTTTAAAAGGTTTTTCATCTGGTTTGATTGGAATTGTATGTTGTATAACAAAAACATCATATTCCTTCAGGTCTTCATAGCTCCAAGCAAAAACATCAGAAAATCTCTTCATCACTTCCACACTTTTATCTTCTTCCTTTCTTGGTAATTTCTTGGAAAGCTTTACCAACTTGGGATCTTTTTCAGAACCTAAATTGTAGTCATTTACATCTTCAGGTTTAAGTTCTATCTTTGGATTTTTCACCACGTCATTTTTATCAAATAATTTTTCTAAAGGAATTAAACCTCTAGGGATAACATTATTTTTCAGCTGTATTATATCCTTACCTCCGATCCTTTGCTTGAATTTTTTTGTTTCTTCCGGAGAATCCACTTCATCTGGACCAATTTCATCACCTTCTGCATCAATAGACCTGTAATTGAATTCATCTGTCATTTCCAAAAAGCGTTTAATCTGCTGATCATCTTCAAAGACCTGCCAATGTTTGATATTGTCTGGAATAGAGGGTCTGTGTATGACTTCAATATCATATTTCTTTTTAGAAAAGATGGGATTTTTGAATGTTGCTCCTGCAGTGGCCAAAGAATCTGCTACAGTGTTTCTAACTCTGGGAATTGAAACAATGTCATGTTCATCGAAAAAAATTTCCAGTAAATCCCACACTTCATTCCTATATGATCTCATTTTAGGGTGTTTGGTCTGATAAATAGCTTTTACTTGATTTATAACCAATTCAGAATCTCCAAACACTTCAATCATTTTTTCTTTTAAATCTCTCAACACGTTCAATCCCAAAATCAAAGCTTCATATTCTGCAACATTGTTGGTACATTCAAAATTCAATTAGTAAGAAAACATTAGGAATTCTCGATCAGGTGTAATTATCCATACTCCTGCACCAGCTCCTTCTCTGCTTCTAGCTCCATCAAAATGCATTGTCTAGGTCCCTTCTTTTCTAATCTTTTCTCTTAACAATCTTTCCTTTTCATTTTCTTTCGGTTCAATCAAATCAATCTTTTCTTTAGATTCAACATCATTGTACAAAATGCAAGAACCCAAATCTATATCTACTGCATATATAGCATGTTTCTCGGGTTCTTTTAAATCACTTACCAAATAAGCAGCCATCTTTTCAGCATATAATCTTCTGTGTACCCCTAGTACCGGAATGGTAGCAAAAGACATATCCATCTACAAAGTTCCTTTTAATTTTGAGGCCCATGACCTGGATAGTAACATACCAAACTTTGCTGGAATGTCAGCAACCACCACATCCATAAGAATACCTTTGGCTGGTATCTTACTGAGATTGACTGTCAAATATTTTATCAACCCTAAACATTTAACTTTCCTTGAATCAAAAGAGAATAAGTCATCATACGGTCTTGTGATTTCTAGTCCCAAAGATTCTACTACAAGTTTTGGCATCAAATTATGAGAAGCTCCTGAATCTAACATACAATTATGCACGACTTTATCATGAATATTCAAATTCACATAGAAAGGAGAAACTTCGTCAACACTATTATCCTCCATTCTTGAACCCAGGCAGATATTAGGAGTATCATCCTCTAGTTCCAAAGTATCTATTTCCACTCGATTTTCTACCTGCATCATCTTAAAGATTTGTTCCTTGTATTCTTTATTCTTTAATATCTCATTGAAAGGTACATAAATCTTGACTTTTGACACTTCATTCTGTATATTGAAAGGAACCAAATTTTTATCAACCTCCTTCACCGAATCTTTCTTGTTATCTGAAATTATCTTTGGCACATCTTCAATTTCTTTTCTTTTCGTTTGCTGTTCATGCTGACTAGCAGAAGGTTTATCCACAGTTCCTTTTGATTTGCCCATTGGTTCTTTTCCTTTGTCCTTTTCCTTGTCTATTATAACGTCTCGATTTCTAAGATTTATCTTTCTTTGGAGATCGTTTATAGCATTTTGGTAACCAATCTGGTATTGATTAATTTCTGTTTCCAAATTACAACATTCCCCTTCTACAAGGAACATATCATGTTCTTGTTTAGTCAAATACATTTCTGCATCGAAATTGCTACAATGGTGAATGTCACTCTCAGGTATCTCATCTTCTACTTCTCCGGCAACATAATTTTTAGGGAAAGGAGGTCTGATTTGATCTTCTTCTGCATTCCTTGGGTTTCGTTGTTCTCTAGGCCTTGCAGCTGGAACAAAGGGTCTCCTAAAATTTGGGTTTCTGATTTGAGGCTCTGCTTGTTCTTTATTTGGAGCTTTGTTATCCACCACTAACCTTTCTAATAACTTCTCCATAGTTTTCATCATTGCTTCAAACTTTACATCTGTGGAAGAAGAAGAAGATGCTGTATTTTGATTATCTTCTCTAATTTTCTTTCTGTCCATATCTCTATGTCTCATCTTTCCAAAAGCCATCATATTAGCATCAACTTCTACCGCATCTTTCATCATTATTGCCAAAGTAGTAGATCTTCTTTCTCTTAATGTGCATAAAAAATCACCTTCAAAAGCATCTGCATAATGTAACTTGGCTGCTCCCACTGGAGGTTTTATATCTGTAGGGATAGAATTATATACCTTCATAAATCTGGCAGAGAACTCCTGAACTGACTCAAAACCTCCTTTTTTCAGATTATTATACTGTGTCAACACCTGTGAAGGATTTTTCTGGTCTTCCCATCTTTCAATAAAAAGAGTTGTAAAGGCATCATAATTAGCAATTGATCCCGCAGCTAAAGCTCTAAACCATTTTTTGACTTCACCTCTCAAGCTTTGAGCAAACAGCCTCATTTTTGCATCATCATAATCCACTTCTTCCAAATCAATGAAATCACTAAAGTTATCAACATGTTGCTGTGCAGTATAACTACCTTTATCAAAAGTAAAGATTCTCTGTGCATAATTTTGAGGCAAGTCATGTAAAACTGCGGGCAAAACCAATGGGGCAAATCTGGCAGCCATGGGTGGTGGATTATAAGGTGGAACAACCACTGCCTGTTGTCTATTACCTTGTACAGGTATTCTTTGGGCTTTGGGTATTCTGGACTCTACCCTTTCAGATTTTTGTAAATTTTTCCAAACAGATTTTAGAGAATAATCCCACAAACTTTTTGGATCAACTTTTGTTTCTTTTAAATCAGAATCTGACTTAGTTCTAAGAAAAATCTTTTCACTTGAACCAATATTTTCTTCCTCAAACAGATTTTCTTGCAAAGAAGGGAATATATTTGAAAACTAAGAAATACCTTCTTTCGTCTTGCCTTTGCCTCTCTCCGTCTTGAGGAGATTTTCTGGATTGTCCACGCCTGAGAAGAACTGCAAACCGGGATTTCTTCTTGTAGCCACAGTGTCTTTCTCAGAATATATTAAAAAAAAAACCTTCAGAAATTGTCACAAGTGAAGTCGCCAGGGAAATATCTACAACCAACTTATTTCAAACTTCCTTGCCCAAGAAATTTGACCTTTCTTTGTCGTTTCTCCCAGGGGAAATTTCACTTTCGTTCCCCGGCAACGGCGCCAAAATGTTGGCACTTAGATTTTATTCCGGTTGTAAAAGAATAACACCTAAGGTAACCTATTTCAAACCAAGCTTTAGGCAGAAAACTCAGCCATTTTTCCACCAGCGAGGGCTCTCTCACAATACATATACAAGGGTTGAAATATATAAAAGTTCTCTCAAAATTTCTCAAAAAGGATTTTCTGGTTGAAAAGGAAAACAAGAAACGTTGGGCGTGGAGTCAAAGTTTCAAATATATAATGTGCCAGTAAGAGATTTATACCAAATAGATTTTCACAGAGGCAAGATAGTAATCATATCACAATCAATCTGATTTTTGCAGGTGGTATAGAAAGAAATAATGGCATTCCATCAACAACAGGCATCTAACTAGGATGAATCCATTGTCAACTTTGGAGAAAATAGTGAATATTTAAATGCGATAAAATGAGGCATAACCAGTATGAATCTCGAATTATTTCAAATGCTCATTTAAATATAGAAGAAAGACATAATGGAAGATATAACGAAGAGAGTGAACATGCACATATAAAGATAAAGGAAAAACAGACTGTAAAGTTGATCAACACATGAATCTCTGGTCTTAAAAGATAGGTATATCCACTGTACTGCCTTTATTTATCAAAAAATAGACTTCAAAACATACTTGTCTCTCAAAGGATTTCCAACCCCTTCAACAATGACTCTCATTGTTTTTATACAAAATTCGGAAGAAGCTTGACATAACTGTTTCTTCTAACTAATAACTTAAAATACTTTAACTTAAAGATAACTGTCTTTGAGCAATAGATAACTGTCTCCAAATAATATTACAAATTTAAAATAAAAGTATCTTTTTGCCACTTGGCAAAAATTTTGAATATCATTTTTCCGCCACTTGGCAAGAGTTTTGAAAGCATCTATGAATGGACAGAATATCTTGTCCTTCCATATTTTTCCACATAATTCCACTGGTCGGCCATGGGTAAGTCATAGTTGGTCATTTCCTTTACCAAGACTCGCATTTCAACATGACCTGCATAAGAAACAGGAAGAAGATTTCCACAGGTTGAGATTATCATATTTAAAATTTCAAAATCTTCTGATATTTTCTCCATGAAATTTTTTCCTGTAAGCATATGATCCAATTGCTAGAATTTTCTGTGATCCATCCTTATGTCAAACAGCAATCTCTTATATTCATTAGGAGGAATTAATTCATTCTTTTCATTCCAGAAAGCAGGGAATCCTTTGTTTACTAATTTTTCAAATTGCTTTTTGAACTTTACTACTTCTTCCCGTATTTCTCCAGCTTTGGTTTCAATATTCTCAACATGCGAGTATTTCCCCAAGATCCTTCTGGCCCATGTAATGACTGAAATTCTGTTCATTATGTTCATGGTTGTCAGGTCTGCCTCAGTTAGACTGTTTAAAAAGGTTATTTCTTTCTGGGCTACTTCTTTTGGCTTTTTATTTAAATTTTCCCTGACTGCTCTGCAACTTTCGAAGGCGTCTTTGACCACTTTTTCTTTGACTCTTATGTAATCCAGATATGGTCTTAGTTTCTCAACTTCTTTTATGATCTGGTCCCATACCATGTGTTTGCAACCTTGCATAGCAGCTTGCCCTGTCACATGAGCTGCTAATCCCTTATTATTATTACTTAATTCCTAATTCTTTGTCTGCAAAGTTTTTATTTCCTTATTTTTTATTTCATTTTCTTCTCTTAGCTTCTATATTTCTACCTTCAATTCTTTGATTTCATTTTCTTTTAAACTTACTTGGGACATGGCTTGTAAAATACCATCTACCCCAGTTTTGTCTTCCTCTATGTCTGTTTGTGCCTGCTGCTGACCACTTCCTGTTGTTTGTACCTGATGCTGACCACTTCCTGCTAATCTCTTCCTTGCTTCCTCCAACTGCTCTTCCAAAACGATTTTATCTTTTTCCCAATGTTCTTTTTTATCAGAGAGCTTTAACATTTTTGCAGTAACATCATTTACTTCATTGGACAATTCTTCTTTTTCTTTTTCCAGTATCGTTAGTTCTGCTCCCTGGATAAGCACAGTATCTGGAATCTTAAGCTTTTGTCTTAACATTAGGATCGTATCATCTTTCTCTTTGAGCAATTTTGTTGCAGCATCTCCTTCTTTATTTATCAAATCTGCTTGCAATTTTTTAATTTGTTGCTGTCGAGACTTATTTTCTGCCTTTTCCTGTCTCAACTGATTATTCAATTTATCTAGTGAATTTTTTAATTTGTCTGCCCTCAATACTGCCCCCAAATAATTCGATTATATAACTTCTCCCGTTTGTCTGTGCAGTAAGATTTTATTTGGGGCATTTATTTTAGACAAATCTATGTTCATTTCTAAAATCTTATTTTTTGTGACAACTGAAAATTTCAAAGAATTCTCTCTGATATTTCTGCTAGTAAACAAACTTACCTCAGTATTTGATATATTTCTAACTTTTGGAAACAGCTGACTGGTTTGTTTAGAGGATTCCTTCTTATTCTGACTATGTTCATCAAATACATCCATTATATTCCGGGGTCTATTTACATCACCCTCTACTGGGGTTTCTTCAATGCTGTATTCTTTAAATGTAACCTCTGGTATCTTTTCTTCAGTTCTTGTTGCTTCTTCTGAAACTGTTGTTAACTCTTGTGGTTCATTCATTTTCAACTTTTTTCCTCTCTCTGTTTCTTCATCATCAATATTTATTAAGTCCTGTATGGGTCTCTTAAATCCCACCAATGCAGTACTCATTGTATCTTCTGTTTCTGTTGTTGTATCTGCCAACGCCATTTCTTTGTCGTGTGCATCCGGAATGATTTCTTCTTTAAACTCAAGCCAATTGGCTCTGTCAGACATCCCTTCAATTGTCTGATGGCTGAGTGCTTTGATGCGACGATCTGTTCTTTGTTTTGATATTATATTTAGCGGATCATACTCAATAGCTATATCAACCTCAAAACTCATATCTTTCAATAACTTCTCTATATACACAGCAGCATTTTTATTCTTTATTGTGAAGGGACCAAGTGTGAATGGATATTTAATGTCTGTAGCTTGTTTGTAAACCAAAAAATTGTTATCTTCAACAGTCAACTTCTGTCTCAGGAATTCCAAAGCAAAAACCCTTAAGGGAAGAAAAGATGGTAAGACATAAGGTTTATGTTTGAATCCATATAATCTGATTACTGTACTATCCTTCGACAAGAACCAATCTCCTGTCGCATACTCTGCACTCAATTGCATGCATGCCTGCATCTCTAGTAATACTCTAGGCAAATTTTGACCAAATATCATTCTGTAAATCTCCGAGAGCATGAAGTTGATGTAATTGAACATGTTATTTTCTAATAAGGTCGTGAAAATGATTTCTGGGAACTACAACTCTTCTTGACTGGCTAACATAATCATTTTCGTCAAAAAAGACTGAAACCTGAAATGCCTCATAGTGGGAAAATTGACCATCTGGTCATGAATCTTCTCTGTTAAAAAATCTTCAAAATTAAGTCGAGGGATTTGATTTTCATCGGTCCCTGACTGAACCGTACTCATTTTGTACAACAAACTCAATTGAAACTCGGTTACATACAAATCCGTATCAAACCGTAAAACTAAAGCCAATAATGTCAAAACTAATTGGGTATTTTCATCAAACAAACTGATATCTATAAGGTACGGGACCTCCGAAATACTGGTTTCTGGCTTGAGACACGACAACAAAAACCTTTCCCTATCATTCTGAGAAGTACGATGATAATTTTCAATAATGGAGGTTTCAGTAAAACTCTCAGACTCGAGGGTTTGGGAAAAATCTATTTCTAGGGCTTTAATTAACTCAGCTGGTTTTATTTCACACACGACTCTGGTTTTTTGACTGTTTAGAACAGTTCTTTCTTCTCGGGAGTAATTTTCGGCACACCATGATACAAATTCTGGGAAAGAAGGGATTTGGTCTGGGTAAAAGGCTATTAAAGACGACTGGTGGACTCTATGTAGGTCTGTCCCTTCCTTTAATAATCCAGATAACCTAATTTTAATATCAGAGACTGGTGACCTAATTAGGGTATCGTAAACATCTTCGTCTCTATCCTCTAGGGCTTCCTTTGCTTTAAAAACGTCTAAATCATGTACAGTTTCCATTTAAACGTTTCTTTAAACAAAATTCTGTGTAAAAAGTGGGCCAGGTCACCAGACCCTACCTATATGTACACTCCTTTTGCCTTCTGTCGCAATCGCTACACTCCACCAGTCTTCAGAGCTCTCCACGATAACGACACATATGCACAATGCCGTTATGAGAGGCCCCTTTTGTTTTATATAAGACTTTTTTGATTAATTCCCTGGCAACTTTTCGGAACGCGGACCATATCCGACCGTTGATCTCTACCTTTTGATATGGGCCGTCAGATCTCGCCTCCTTTTATTCCTTTTGGTGGTGTCCGCGATCAAAAAAGTGGTTTTCTTCTCCGGTTTGTTCCCTGCGCGGATCAACCACCTGCTGACACATGTTGGAGTGGTTTGCTTCCCGCAACCGCTCTTCCTCATATCCAGTGCGCAGCTTCCCTGATGCGGACGAACACTAGCCATTTATTTTGTTTTAGATTTATATCATCCCTCCGATTTCACAACGTATGACGCCACGTGCTATGGCCTTGCCGCGCTTTCTCCATTTGCCACGTATCCGGTCCCACCATGCCACGTGCTCCGATCCCGCCATGCTCTTATATTTGGTGGTTCCGCACGGCACTGTGGTGGTTTATGATACCACCATATCGCCTATGTGGACAAATGAGATTAGGACACGTGCTTGGCGGTATTGAGTCCGCAACCGCCCACAACTCCTTGCGACCGATCACTTTGGCGATGCGGGAAATGATATCAGCCGTAGATCTTGATCTTTGTCATCTCCGCCGGTGAAACTTGGTCAGGATTTAACCGTTTTGAAAAATTTATTTCCGGACTTTGTATAAGTGGGTTTTCTTTCTTGTTTTTTGCATTTTAAACCTTTTCTTCAACCCCTTTGTGATAATTTCTTCCCCTTTTGGACATTTTAGCAAAAATGTTTGGATTTAGACATTCCCAAACCTAGTGTAAACACTCCTCATGAATCCTTCAAGACTTACTAGACTTGCCCAGACAAGGGTATCTTCCCTGCTTTTTTAAATTTCTAAGTCTTTGTTGAGTCTTTACTGAGTCACGGAGTCTTGTTGAGTCCTAGGCCAACTAAGTCTTTGTTGATTCAGAGTGTGAAAAAATGTGCATACCTAACTACTCATTCTCAAAAGGCTCTACATATAAGGCAGGAGCCAAAATGCCAAAGAGAAAGCATAAATGGAAACCTATTACTTGTAAATATCCAGCTTATTCCTCCTACACTACTCTACAAGAGTAAACACAATTTGGTGAAATCAACAACCAATTATGAAACCACCTAATTATTCCATCAAATAAATGAGATCTATATTTGTGTTTGGTAATGAACCAAATCAAGAACACATTGAATTGCCTATAAATATATCTTGGAACTTCTAAAATTTTGTTATTGAATAAGGTTGGGTCACACTATGATTTCTCGTGGTATTCCCACGCACATGGTCCATCCACTGCTGGATAGGGATGATATAAAAACAATCCCTGGGACATGAATGGGGCATGCCATCAATAAGAAACCAGCCATCACTAGACCCTATAAAATTTGTCGAGAAGTCCTATGACTAATTCAAAGTTGTGTGTGAATCATCTCCCTTGCTACTATAAAAAAAAATTTGTGCCTCATCCAACAATTAAAGAATCTTGTATGTTTCAAGAAAATTTTCAAACATGCTATCCTCTTTCATTTCCACCGAGAAAACATACACACAACACATGTATAAGTAAGTTATATTTAGAAAAAAAAACTAGATTGTGTTCTGGAGTTTATTGGCCCTACTTTGGTTGCTAAAACATGTTGCCACATATCAACAAATGTCTATGATTCTGGCCCATATAAGGTATAAAAGGTGAATTCCATGCATCTATTGAATAAAATTGATATGTTTTTTCATGTAAGTATCAATACTTGAAGACATATGACCTCTATACATATTTCGGTATCAAATTACTCCTAAGGAAAATGCTAGGCCATATACGAAATAAAGGCAATTGAATCCTATATTGCACCCTGTTGGCCCGGTTTTGCAACCAGGCTTAGTGCTATGGGCACCTGCTAACTAGTAGCAGCAGTTTCAATGGAAATAAATAACACTAAACTAATTAAACAAGACTATTCATGGATCTAAGCAAAGATATTAAGCAAATAACAAAAATAATTTAAAATCAAGAACAAGACAATGTAGAATAATGAATTTGTATTGAAAGAATGGGGCAAGCAAGTGCTTGCGGAATCAATACCTCTAATGGTGAGGTTGAATGGCTCCAAGGATGAGCAACTCCAATCTCCAATGGTCTCTTCTCCAATGTGGTTTGCAATGGCTAAAATGCTCAGGGGAGATTTCAGCAGCATAAGGATGAGATAATGGATGGATGTGAAATGAGGAGCCCCTACCACCTTTTTATAGGTTTTGGTGGTGGGAAATACCATTTGTGGTTTTGTGGAATCCAAATGGTATTGACCAACATGGTTTAGGTACTTTTCCCTCCTTTTTCCTTTTTTGAATAAAAATAATATTTTAATTCCCTTTTTAATATTTTTGGGAATTTGGACCCTTTTTGAGGGTTTTTTATGATTTTCTTGGAAAAATAATTTTTTTTAATGGAAAAAGGGGTGTACTAAGGTCTTTTGGTGACCTTTTGTTGGTTTCAGAGGCTCAGATGGTGGAAAAGTGGACAAATGGGTCATGTGAGTAAGGGAATGAGCTAGTGAGCACTTTTTAGGTGTTAACAGGTTGCCCCCTGATGTGTGAGGGCAGGAGCTCATCGTATGGCCGATAGACATCATAGTTCTTTTGTCCTTTTTTCTGGGGTTTAGGGGAGAGAAGAGACCGGTTGGAGACTAGAGCCACGGCCCTTGGAAGCTGCAAAAACAAAAAATATTACATGGCCTCAATATGAATGAGGTATAATCTCTGATGAAGGACGAGGCGGGCATTCCCATGCTCGTATCAAGACATATACAAAACAATTAGTCCCAAGAAGGGGGATCTAATACGTAAAGAAATATACTGGTACATCATAATGGTCCAGAGGGGACATTATTGTGGGATATACTCATGATCATGGCTGATCTCAATAACTGATACACTGGAATAACTGTTGAACTGCTGAAACTGAAGGTGTTCAACATCTGTATGAACTTAATGACTGTGAGCCGTTCTGGGAAGTATTTGTATCTGTATACTCGAGGGAGTATAAAACTGGGGTACATCTGAATACTGTCGCCATACGCAACCCGGATATCTAAAGAAAAAATGTAACTGGTTGTATCCATAGGTAGACTCTCAAATGTGGAGGAGTCAGGTGGAATCCGGGGTCTTCGACTAATAACTGAGCGGACGAATGCCCTGTGCGAGTCTCAACGATGCGATCAAGGTGTTGAAGTCGAGCATGTGAGAAACAACCATTTGGAGAGGCACTGAGGACTCTTCTCGAAATGATTCGTAGGTACTCATCATAGATGGGGACGAGTCCAAGACACAGGGACCTCTAGGTCTATCCTCTGGAATAAATGTGGTTGTCGTCGACAGAGGGAGAACAACAACTAACAAGGCAATGATGTTTCCTTGATAGGAGCACGAGGTGTAAAACTGAAGTGTTGTAGTACTGATGGTAGGACTAACATACTTGTGGGAACGGGAAATAAATGGGTCAAAAATGGGTAGACTCAAACTTCCTTTGTTCAGAGCATGATGACATGGTTGACCTGGCAGCGTAGGGAACTGACTTGTAGGTGTGGGGATCATCTTTTAGGGACTGAAGGGTATGTACTGACTCTGGGGGGGTGAAGCTGATGGTAGCTGTCGAGGGAGTTTCAGGGTGACATACTGCAGAATACTCTGAACAAAGGCGACCAAAATGGGGAAGCTGCTATGTGAGTAGACATGATGTGTTGTAGCGCCAAGAGGCACCATTGATTCCTTCTTCGTAGTTTTAATGAGCTCCAAGAAGGGATAAAAATGTGCTCTGAAATGGTACGGTCCTGTGGATTTTGTGAGCCCAGGACGGCGCATGCTCATGGTTGCTTTCATGTTTAGAGAGTCTGAAAGCGGTAAGTGGACTCTATTGGTGTTCTTTTTCGTAGTTTAGTCTCCAAGGCCCGAAAAAGCATAAAATGATGCGGATGGAGAACTCTTCTAGCCGATGTGACTAGAGTATACCTTTTTCATAATTAGTCTACGAGGTCCGGAAAAGGGGTAAACTTATACCAGGTAGACGCCCTTTCAGATACGTTTAGCGAGCATGAAAGGAAGCAAGATTGCTCGGCGATCTTTTCATTGTTTTAGGAGTCAGAAAAGAGCTGAACAGAAACTCCCTAAGTGCCTTTTTCGTAAAAAGGGGTTGCTCGGCCCGAAAAAGGGATAAAATTATACCGAACAAAAATGGATTGATGAGGGCGAGAAAAGGTCTCAAGCATCGTCATCAGTGCGGAAAACTGGATCCGGTGACATAAGGATTGTCGGAAACGGAGAACGGCCGATGTGGCACGCAAACCGAGGTGACAAGGGGGCGTGGAAAACATGGCCGAAAAATCTAAAGGTGAGAGCGAGAAATGATCTCAAGCATCATCACGAGCGCGGAAAACTGAATCCGGTGATATAAGGCACGTCTAAAACGGAGAACGGCCGATGTGGCACGCAAACCGAGGCGACGAGGGGGCGTGGGAAAAAATGCCCAGAAAATCTAAAGATGAGAGCGAGAAATGATCTCAAGCATCATCACGAGCGCGGAAAACTGAATCCGGTGATATAAGGCACGTCTAAAAAGGAGAACGGCCGATGTGGCACGTAAACCGAGGCAACGAGGGGGCGTGGGAAAAAATGCCTGGAAAATCTAAAGATGAGAGCGAGAAATGATCTCAAGCATCATCACGAGCACGGAAAACTGAATCCGGTGATATAAGGCACGTCTAAAACGGAGAACGGCCGATGTGGCACGTAAACCGAGGCCATGAGGGAGGCTAAAAAATGGTCAAAAAATGGACCCCGTGAAAACGGGAAAAGGAAGGAACCTGTATGAATTTCTCGCTGTGTTGATCCCAACGGTACCAACGGTTTGAGAAATGGACTTCGTATGATACCGCAATGGTTGTTGAAAAATTGGTAGATTTTCTATAAATAGGACGTGGGGCCCAAATGACTTGTCATTGTTACGTGCGAGTTTGATAGAGCTGTCAGAGCTATTTCTTGATTTCCGGGAGATTTCACCGTTGGTTTTCGATTTAGCGAGTTGCAGGTAACTCTATTCGCCTTAGCCTTGTCAATTATGTCTTTTTTTTTTGGCGGCGGGCCCCCGAAGGCCACGAAACTCCACGTTGACTCTCCAACGTGGAACCGCGCGGGTTTCGGGGCTGAACCAGCGATGAACCGCGTGGGTTTCAGGCTCACAGTCGCGATGTTCATCGCGACTGTGAGGTCGGAACCCGCGATGTTCATCGCGAGTTCATGGCGGATAGTCGCGATGTTCATCGCGACTGTCCAGTAAAAACCCGCGATGTTCATCGCGGGTTTTTGCATGGATTCCGCGATGGTCATCGCGGCTTTTTGTGGAAAAGCCGCGATGGGCATCGCGGCTTTTTGTGTAAAAGCCGCGATGGAATTTTTATAAAAATTTTGTGCTGGGGCTAAAATTTTTTCTGTTTTCCTGGCAGGATGTTGCGGAGATCTCAATCTGTGTGGCGGGAGAGGGAGATCGATGGTGATCTCATGCTGAGGATTGAGACTGATGGAGGGGTGAGACAGACCCTAGCTATGAGCGGGCTCTTGAAGTTCGCTCAGATCCCTCCTATACGTTCAGTGAGACGGCTCCTGAACAAGCTCGTGCAGTGGTGGGTGCCGGCAGAGGGTGCCTTCATTATTGGTGGTGAGAGGTTAGAGATCACTCTCACGGATGTATATTTTTTGACTGGGTTGCCTCGCTTGGGTGAGGTGGGTGATATTTTGCCGAGGTTGCCTCCGGGTGTAGATATGGAGGACCTCTTACAGACTTTCTGTGTGGATGATGTTGTTTTGGTAAACAGCTATATTAGTCTGAGATCCCTACGTGAGTGGGATATGCGAGCTGTTGGTGCCTGCGTTCTGCGGGTATTGGGTGCTGCTGCACCACATCGTATGTCTGGGGGGCAGACGATGATGGTGGATTCCGTTCTACAGGGTACTTATTATGCCTGGGCGCAGATGTTCCTGGCTGGTGTCCGGAGAGATCTGGACAAGGCCGTTAGAGAGGGAGGCGAGTTTTGTTATGCCTCGTTCTTATGCTGTTTTTTCTTCGAGCGGGTGCCGACCTTGCGGCCACGGGTACCCGTTCGTGCTGGTCTTCCGAGTGAGCCTCGTATGATGAGGTGGGGGCAGATGATGCCCCGTGCCGGCGGTGGTGTCCGCGGCTACTTCACGGAGGATTTCTATCAGCAGTGGGAGCAGATGCCTCTTGTGATTGAGGATTATCCCTACGCCGGCATGGACTACCGAGGTGACGCAGAGATGCCTCGTGCACCAGGACAGGCCTGGAGCCTAGACGGTATGTTTTGTGTTTTATTTGATATTATATCATATGTTGTTTGATTTATTATTGATGATTTTTCGTATAGTATCTGATGGCTTACTTACTTTGTGCAGATGTGGGTCCAGTGCCACCACCTGACTATGTGGCTCGGCAGGGGCGGGCGATGGTGGTCGCTCATCCACCTGTACCTGTACCTCCTCCGCGTGGTGGAGGATATGCAGCTCGTGGGCGAGGGGTTGGCCCTCATGATGATGCCATAGATGGTGTCCGACGGACCTTGGCCCGGATCGTAGCTGGGCTCCCCGAGGATGGTTGGAGAGACCTGGATCGGGATATTTTGCAGGGATGTCTCGGTGCGCCACCTGAGTGGCAGTCGCTCCTGTTGAGGGCAGCGGTGTTCGTGGCGAGGCACGGGGATGGTAGACGAGATGCTCCGGCAGGGCCGGCTTAGGGGAGGATACGTCTAAGGGACGATCCAGCGGGGCCAGCAGAGCGGCGAGTTCGAGGTCGTCATGACCCGGCGAGGCCGTCGGAGGAGGAGTCGGAGGATCCTAGGGATCCAGATGAGTAGATATATTGTATCTGCCCCCAAATGCTGATGAGCATATGGGGAAGCATTTTTGTATGACAGATGTATTTTTTGTATATCGGGTGCTGAGGGCACTTATGACATGTTGACTATTTGATTTATATATATATATGTGGATATATATTTTAGATATATTGTCGTGTATGCACGTGGATGCACATTTGTCTTTTGTATATGCCCGTGGAGGCACATGTTATGCACGTGGATGCAGTATGTTTGTTGATTTATGTATGCCCGTGGAGGCACATGTTATGCACATGGATGCATTATTTGGTTTGTTTGTCTTATGCCTGTGGAGGCACATGTTATGCATATGGATGCATTTTTTGTTTATGGATATGACGTGATGTGATTGGTGTGCCAGTCGAGGACACTGTTGGCCATATTATCTGCTACACTATTGAGGTGTCTTGGGACATGTGTGAATGTAATGGATTCAAACTGTCTAACCATTTGTTTAGTGCACAGGAATTTTCTGAAAAGACAGGGATCGCGTACCTGGTAATCATTGTTGAGCTGGGAAACTAGGAGCTGTGAGTCCAAGAAAACGTTGAGGTGACGTATGCTCATCTGGAGAGCAGCGGCCAGGAGACCGGTCATGGCATCGTATTCAGCTTGATTATTGGTAGCGGCACCTAAACATACTCCGTCAATGTGAATTAACTCATGTGAAGGGGAATATATTACCCAAGCTGCGGAGGCGAGATTGGGAGACCAACGGATTGCACCATCAGCGAAACCGACATGGCAGAGTGGAAGAGGCTCCATCTGTGGTCATGCAGAGAAAAACAAATATTTAGGTTTTTGGAAATTTTTTGTGAACAAAAAATGTATGCCTATACTAAAATGGACGATGGTGTCCATCAGATTTTCTATGGGTAAAATCGTTTAAGGTACAACCCGTTGCGTGGGTTGCGTAGGGTGTTGCCTTCTGAATCGGTCAGAATGTATGCCCCCTGCCCAAGGCAGGTGTGTATGATGTAGGGGCCTTGCCACATAGATACGAATTTTCCTTTCCCGGTTTTATCATGAGCTTGATCGTAAGCGAGGACAAGGTCTCCTTCAGAAAAGGTTCTCGGGTGGACGTGTTTGTCGTAACTTAGTTTCGATCGTTGTTTAGCTGCTTCCATGTTTTGAATGGCGGTGCGCCGATCTTCATCGGCCTGCTCTAGGAGTAGTAAACGTTGCTCGATCGGGGAAGTATCTGGTAAGAGTTCGACGGCGATATGTAAGGCTGGGATCTGGCACTCAATAGGGAGTATGGATTCGACACCATGAACTAAATGGAAAGGGGTAAAACCGGTGGCGGTTTTGGTCGAGGTGCGGTAGGCCCATAGTGCCGGGAAGAGCATGTGGTGCCAATTGGATTTGTGTTTGTCTACAGTGCGCTGCAGGATGGTTTTCAAAATTTTATTGATCGCTTCGACTTGGCCGTTTCCTTGGGGATAGTAAGCGGAAGAGAAATGGTGTTCAAATTTCAACATGGTTGATAATTCCTTCCAGACGACATCTTCGAAGTGAGAGCCGTGGTCAGAGACTAGTTGCTTGGGCACTCCGAAACGAGTGATAACATGGTTGAAGAAAAACCGTGCTGCAGTGTCGGCTTTGCAATTGTAGGTCGGCATGGCTTCTGCCCACTTGGTGAAATAATCTACAGCCACAATGATGTGTTTGTGACCGCCGACTGACGGGGGGTTGCAGTCGAGGAAGTCGATGGCCCATTTGCAGAATGGTCCAACAGTGACGACTGGATGAAGGGGGGCGGGGGGGGGTTCTTGCTTTGGGGGCAAATAGTTGGCAGTTCTGGCAATGCTTGACTGCGGTGATGCAATCAGTAAACAATGATGGCCAAAAATAACCGGCCCGAATGATTTTCTGGGCGGTAGCCATGCCGGAGAAATGGCCTCCATAGGCACCGCTATGACAATCATTGAGGACTTGTTCTGCCTCACTATGGGATAGGCAGCGGCATAAGATTGTATCAATGCCGCGTCGGTAAAGTACATCCCCTATCAGGAGGTATCGGGGTGCATGGTGTCGTATGCGACGGCGTTCGTCACGGTCGATCTGTGGTCGAAACTTTTGCGTGCGAAGGTAAATCAAAATGTCTCCGTACCATGGGTCGTCAGACGAAATGATGAAGATTTGATCGTCTATCAGATCCGTTTGGATAACGGGTGATGATGAAGAGGACGGGAGGTCTGTGATGAGGTGAGCAAGTGCGAGGGCTTTGGTGCTCTTAGGAGTCTTGAAAGTAAGGTCATATTCCTAGAGGATAATGACCCATTTAGCGACACGACCCTGAAGGAGCCGTCGGCTGAGGAGATAGACCATGGGGTTGGAGTCAGCCACGACCGTGGTATGACTGAGTAGGATGTAGTGTCGCAATTTTTGTACGGAAAAGACTACAGCTAGGGCTAATCTTTCCTCGTATGGGTAATGCAGAGGTGGGCCAGACAAGGTCTGGCTGACGTAATAAATCACATGCTCTCGGTGTGAGGCATCTTCTTGGACCAAAACTCCGGACACAGCATGTTCGGATGCCGAGACATAAAGGGTGAAGTCTTGAGAGAAATCCGGTGGGGATATCAAGGGGGCTTGTGTGAGAGCTTTCTTGAGGTCTTCGAATGCCGTGTTTGCTTGCTCATCCCAAACAAAGGGTATGTGGGTACGTAGTAAGCGTAAGAAACCGTGAACTTTGGTTGTACAGTCAGGAACGAAGCGCCTAAGGAAATTGGACCGCCCTTGCAAGCTCTGAAGCTGCCGAAGCGTGCGAGGAGGGGGAAGTTCTGAGATGGCTTTGAATTTCAGGGGATCGACAGTGATTCCGTCTTGGGAAACAATGAAACCCAACAACCGGCCCGCCGGGACGCAAAAGACACACTTGTGTGGGTTCAAGCGGATTTTATATTTGCGACAACGCAGGAAAACTTGCCGGAGGTCGTTAAGGTGGTCTGATCGTTTTCGGGAACGAGCTGTGAGGTCGTCAAGATAGACTCGCAGGATATGGACCAAGTCGTGAAAACAGTAGGTCATGGCTCGCTGGAAGGTGGCACCAGCATTTTTAAGGCCAAATGGCATGACGCGATAGGCAAATGTGCCCCATGGGGTGGTAAAGGCAGTCTTGTACTGATCCTCCTTGCGGATGTGAATCTGGTTATATCCGGAAAATCCGTCCATGAAGGATAGGACCTCATGGCCCGCACACTCATCAATGAGTTGGTCAATGAATGGCGTGGGGAAATTGTCTTTTGGACAAGCGTGGTTTAAATCACGGAAGTCAGTGCATACTCTAAGGGTGCCTTGCTTTTTGTTGACGGGAACGGGGTTCGACACCCAGGTGGTGTACGGAATAGGATAAATGAATCCTGCTTTGCGAAGTTTCTCGACCTCAGCCTTAACAGCTGGGAGCTTGGAAGGGTGAATGGGTCGCTGTTTCTGACGAACAGGGGGTACCTCAGGCCATGTATCGATGTGGTGCTCTATAATGGTGGGGTCGAGACCAGGCATCTCGGTATAGGACCAGGCAAAGACATCACGGAACTCTTGAAAGAGCTTTTTGTACGCCTGAGTTTCTGCTTGGGTGCAAGATGCGCCCAGCGAGATGAGCTCAGGTGTCCCTGGTGTTGTGGAAATATCGATTTGTATAATCGGGGAAATGTTGGACATGCTCCCTTCTTCAAAGGCATCGGGTGCTGGGATGGGGTCTTTTAACCAATCGACCTTGGTGGGTATGAAATCTTTCGATTCGACCGATAGCTGGTTGGATGCGGTGGATATAGATGCTTCCGGGAGGAAGTATGAGCGATGATGCATATCATCCCAAGGGTAGTCGGGTGCAGTGAGTGTCTGCAAAATTTGCTCATCAGTATTGAAGTAGTCAGACCATAAATCAAGGGGTTCTGGTTTGAAGTTTGTTGAAATCATATATATTGTATTGATTTCTTCCGACGAGGATGATGGTGGGGGGTGGATCTCCTCGATGATGGGAGGAGATATCTCTAAGTCGACGTTGTTTAATTCGTACAATGCTGCTCTATAATCGGGTAGATCAGGACAATGGTGAGAGTAGTGGCCGTAAACACTGCATATGGCACAAGGATGGTTGGTGCGCAGTGATTTGTCGCGAGGCTGTAGAGGTGGCTCTAGTCTAACTACTGGGATGCTGATGTCATTGTCCAACATATTCATATGCTCTTGGAGTGCCGGTAAGTGTGGGCATTGATGAGTTGGATGGCCTATCTCATCGCACAACGAGCATTTAGGGGGAGCTCGAAACACCGGTGGGGGTTTAACTGCCTTAGGAGGTGGTATAGCAGTGTATGGTTGTGGACCTCTGCCCCCAGTGGGCTTGAGAGGAGGGGGAGGATTTGTTGACGATGAAGGGATATTGAGGTTAGGAGGAGGTTTCGTTGACGACGAAGGGATTGCGACACCCGGAGGAGGTTGATTTGTGGTAACAATAGGTTGTACCGGTTGGAGGATGACGTTTGGTGTCGGCGGTCGAACGGGAGGCGGAATATACCACACGGGTAATCCCAATGTTAATCCGGGTAGACTAAGGGTAGCCATAACCGGGGCGCTTACTACACCTGAAGGAGGAAATAGGAAGGGGATGGTGTGGATGGGTGTAACACCAATGTGACTGGGGATCAATGGTGGTTGACTACCGGATGTTTGTGTATTCTGTGAAAGAGTACAGAGGTTTGCAACTTGGGTCTCCGGTGACGGTGGTGGAATGGCCTGAAATGTAGAGGTCATTGGTGTATCTGAATAAAGTCCGGGTCCCAAAGAAGAGACAAAGGAGGTAGTTGCACTAGAAGTTGGTTGTTCAATCATGGGAAGAACATTTTCGGGTGCTGCAGGGGCATTGGGATCATAGTATGTGAGTTGGTCGATTTTGACCACGTGTCCCTCGTGGGGGAACATCATGGTGCGAAAAACGGATGAGGCGACTGCTTTCATGGCGTACATGTAACTGCGGCCGAGTAAAAGGTTATAATCGAGCTGGGCATTAATGACCTCTATGTCAATGAGTACAGTTTTCCCACCTAATTGGACGGGGACCTTGGGTAGTAAACCTTGATGTTGAGCTGACCGACCGTCGTAGGCCCGCAATGCAGTGGTGGATTGCTGGAGAGTAGGGGATCCCAACTTCTGCCAAACAAATGTGGACATGACGCATGTGGAGGCACCCTCGTCGATGATACATCGATGGATGACAAGATTCCGAATAGAAACGGAAACTTGGACTGCTATGGTGGAAAGCAGCCATGGTTCAGACTGGTCTAAATCAAAGGTCATCAATTTGGAATCATTTGGGTCAATCGCCCCAATGGCGGAAAGTAAAGTCTTGCGCTGAGTAGGACAGTTTTTTAAGACTTCTAACGCAGACATGGCTGCGGGAGATTGAGCTAAGTCATCTACGATGTTATAATTGGACGCAGCCCGTGCATTGGGGTTGTTGTTGATTCGGCGAAGGGGGAAGCGAGGTGCTTTAGAAGCGCCATCGAGTGGAACCTGAGGTATACGCAATGTCTAATCAGTGGGATGAGCATTAGTATCCTTTTCGGCGGGGGGGGCTTCAGAAGTCGGTCCGTATTGATTCCGACGGGTTTGGATATTGACGTCAGCAGTGGACATCATCAATAAATGATGGGTGCCTGAATCAAACATGGGTTGGTCCAGAGCTGCGTAAGTAATTTGTTGTGGTTGCACGTTGCCCTGTGGGGGGGCTAATGGCTGAGTGTTCACCACTCCTTGTGTTGGAAAAGGGTTTTGTAGTACCAAAGTTTGTTGTGGAGGTGGTGGGGGGTTGGGTGGCGGCTGAGGAGCTGCCTGCCCTTGACGATGGGCGTCATTTGTCCATAGTTGTCGAGCTCGCTCCAGATGTGGGCAAGCGTGGGTATAGTGACCATAAACACCGCAAATGGAACAAGGATGGTTTGTTCGTAAATTAGTATTTTTGGCTTGCTTAGGTGGTTGATAAGGATTTTGATGAGCAGGCGCCGCGTTATTGTTTTGCGGAGGATGGGCAGGTTGTGGAGCTTGGTTACGGTTTTGATTGTTTCCACGGTTGCGCCCTCTTCCGCGGTTTGGTTGCCCACCTTGGTTGCGTTGGTTATTTTGGTATTGGGGCTGATGTTGTTGTGCATACACGTGCCCTTGAGCATTGGGGGGATTTTGAGGAGCCGCAGGTGCGGGAGCAGGTTGCGGTGGATAGTATGCAGGTGGAGCTGGAGGTGGTCCAGTTGCCTGTTGGGGTTGTTGGTACCCCTGAGCTGGTGGAGATGTGAGGTTAGCTGGTGCAACCGGTTGTGGGTAATGCATGGGCTGTTGTGGGAACTGCATGGGGGTCTGCACCGCAGGTTGAGCATAGTATGTAGGAGGTACATATGCTGATGGCGCTTGGCCATAACAATGTTGTGGACAAGAGGGTCCATGAACGTGATGGGTCTGGTTTGTTGGAGCATAAGAAGTTGTCGCTCCGGAACTAGATGTAGCCCTAGAAAGGTCTGGGGCAGGCATAGTGCTCACCATACTGAAAGGTTTTGCTTGCGGTGTAATTTGGCCAATAATGCCATCAGCGGCATGTGATGCCCCCGGTGTGTCACTGCGTGCAGAGTCGCCTCGTGGGGCGTCCGGTATGATCGTGTATAGGTAACCCGACTGGGCGTAGATGAGATCAAACTGTTGGGATTTGAGGATGGCCTCTTCTTCAGACTGGGGTCTTTCAGATGCTACATCCTTCGCAATGAGAGGAAGGAGGGATTTTAGAAACCAATCTAGGAAGATCCGGTCGTCTAATTTGATTTTGCATAGGCTTCGGCGCCGACGCCAATCATGAATATGGTCAGTGATATGCGTGGCCGTGTTTTGTCTGCAAGACAGTAGGATCTCGACGCCCGCATCATAGCGGACAGGTAACTGAAAGAATTGTAGGAAAGTCAAGGCAAGGGAGGTAAATGTGGCATGCGTCCCATGGGGCTGCTCGATATACCATTTGGCTGCGGAGCCAGTGAAGGTGCGTTGTAAAAGCCGGAGGCGGATTGAGTCATCCACTATGGAGTTGGAGGAACACCATAAATGGAAGGACATGATGTGGTTCTGGGAGTCTTCTCCTGCCTTACCCTCAAACTTAGGGATGTCAGAGGGGAGTTTGGTGGGCATTTGAGGCCACGCCGGATCATGTATAATGGGGTCATTTGTGAGCCTAGCTAAATCTGGCAGGTTCAGACTTGCCATGTATGGTAGACTAGCAGATGTGGTGACTGGAACTGGGACATGCCTGGCCATAGTGGTATGGTGTAGGGGTCCAGTAACGCCTAAAGGTATGCTAGGTATGGAGGGTATATGGCCTCCAATAGGTGTCGTCTGGTATGGGCCAGCGCCTCCAAGTGCAACTTGGGTTACACTTGGGTTAGGAATCGCACTAGGGATTCCTGGGATAGCACTTCCAAGTGCAACATGGGTTACACTTGGGTTGGGAATCGTACTAGGGATTCCTGGGATGGGGTTTGTGGAAACCAAAGGGGGTATGCCCCCCATGTTGGGTATACCCATGACAGGTGGTGGCCCTGTGTTAGGCATTCCTAAATGTGGAGTGTTACCCATATTGGGCATACCCAGGGGGGTGGTTGTTGCCGTGGATGGTACGACAACAGACGGGTCTGCGGATGTCTGACCTATGGTAGTTGTAAATAGTGGATCAAATGGTGTTCCAGACATAATGGTGGTTGGTGGTAACTCTGTGGGGTTTTCGGATTCTACCTCCAAATCAAAGGTGAAGTGAGGTATGTCAGAATCGGATGACTGTCTAATTGATTGACGATGTGTCGAATCAAGGGATAAGGCTCTGCGTCCGTGACGTGGAGAGCCAAGTGGACGAAACTCTGGGAGTTCGCCCTGTAGACGACGAGAGCGTCTAAAATTCTCAATGGTGAGAAAATGTGTTTAGGTAAAAAAAAAAATTGTTTAAGTATCAGGTGGTGATATATATATAAAAGACTCAAAACCCTAATGCAACCAAGGGTGCAAGAAGGGGAGTGAAAAAAAGAAGGCTCTCAGGCCAAAAAATCAATCCTAAAAAAATGCACTTATTCTAGCAGCTGTGCTACAATAAGTGGAGGAATGCAACAACTGGTCAGAATACCAACATGCAAGCGGCTCCTAGAAAAAATAGGTGTAACTAGACCACAGGTAGGTTGAAATCATGCAAACACCTAATCTAAAAGTATTGTGACTCAAACAGACGATATCCTCTGCAAGGTGATGAAATCCAAGTCAGACAATATGAATGTTGAGACAACGGCTAGATATCCCCCTACCGGGAGGGACACTGGGTAATCAATCCTAAAGACAGGCTACTAGGATACTCCGTTCATGACGCGTCGAGAAAAGGTAAATCTGCCGTTTGGTCCTTTGATCGCAATATCCCAATACAGGGATATCCCGAGAACTGCGAATGGTAGCCCTTCGGTTACTGAATGGATTTCGGTATTCCACTCAGGCTTCCAGAACCATCCTCGCGACTTCAACCCTCCTAAGGGAGAGGCCTTCCCACAAACCGGTTGTGACCGCGCCAAAAAGTACTAAGAGATTTTAGCTCCCTAATTGGACAACTTCTATGTCTCAGGTGTAAGAACTGAGGGGTGTTATTGGAACACCTATCCCCCCAATACTACCTAGCTACAAGAATTCTTTTAATGTTCCCCAAGTGGGGTTAAAAGTGTGTTCAAATTAGGGTACGTTTTTAAGGCTTAGTTCAATTAAGTGATCGTGTGAGTGCACGTGAGGTGTTGTAAACTGAACTTGAAAAAATTAAATGCTTTATAGGAAATTTTCAAAAAATAAAGGATTTTTCGAAAATAAAAAGCAAATATTTATGGCTTTTTCACTAAAAAGGAATTTAAATGCTTTTCAAAAAATAGCTCAAAAAACAAAGGATTTCTTGGATTTATGAAAGCAAATAATAGACTTCTTTTTAAAAGAAATAAATGGATTTCTTCGTTTCAAGAAAAAAAAAGGTTGCTAAGGGCAAGATTTTTAAAGAAGTAAACAGGAAAAAATTTGAATCTAGATGAAAATGCAAAATGAGTCTTTCTTTCACTTTCTTGAAAATTTTTAAAAAGATTTCTAGATATGCACTTTAAATAGTAAAAAAATTTCAAAGCTGTCAAATATGCAGAATTTAATACTGTAAAAAATGTGCTATGGGCAGAAAGTACAGTAAAATTTTTTTCAAAATCGGGATGGCCGAATGAAAAATTCAGCCGCGCGGGTTTTAACAGAAAAGCCGCGATGGACCGCGCGGGTTTTTGTCGCACAGTCGCGATGGACCGCGCGGGTTTTGGCCGCACAGGCGCGATGGACCGCGCGGGTTTTAGCCGCACAGTCGCGATGGGCAGCGCGGAAATTGGCGGCGAAGCCGCGGTGCGCAGCGCGGAAAAATGCAGAAAGGTCGCGATGGACCGCGCGACTGTCTGGCAAAAAGCCGCGATGGACCGCGCGGAAAAAACGCAGAAAAGTCGCGATGGACCGCGCGACTGTCTGGCGAAAAGCCGCGATGCGGAAGCCGTGCACGGAAATCGAGAAATGAACCCGAAAATTGAAAATTTCGGGCTGTTTATGGGGCCAAAACTCAGAGCAGCAATGGATCTGCTGTCTTAGATGGCAGATCTATGGATCTAAAGGTTAAAAACTCATAAAAAACTAAGATTAAAGGCAAAACTAGAGATCTATAGTTCAAACCAAAGCGGAGTCGCCAAAAACCGTTGGCCCAGTTTTGCAACCAGGCTTAGTGCTATGGGCACCTGCTAACTAGTAGCAGCAGTTTCAATGGAAATAAATAACAATAAACTAATTAAACAAGACTATTCATGGATCTAAGCAAAGATATTAAGCAAATAACAAAAATAATTTAAAATCAAGAACAAGACAATGTAGAATAATGAATTTGTATTGAAAGAATGGGGCAAGCAAGTGCTTGCGGAATCAATACCTCTAATGGTGAGGTTGAATGGCTCCAAGGATGAGCAACTCCAATCTCCAATGGTCTCTTCTCCAATGTGGTTTGCAATGGCTAAAATGCTCAGGGGAGATTTCAGCAGCATAAGGATGAGATAATGGATGGATGTGAAATGAGGAGCCCCTACCACCTTTTTATAGGTTTTGGTGGTGGGAAATACCATTTGTGGTTTTGTGGAAACCAAATGGTATTGACCAACATGGTTTAGGTACTTTTCCCTCCTTTTTCCTTTTTTGAATAAAAATAATATTTTAATTCCCTTTTTAATATTTTTGGGAATTTGGACCCTTTTTGAGGGTTTTTTATGATTTTCTTGAAAAAATAATCTTTTTTAATGGAAAAAGGGGTGTACTAAGGTCTTTTGGTGACCTTTTGTTGGTTTCAGAGGCTCGGATGGTGGAAAAGTGGACAAATGGGTCATGTGAGTAAGGGAATGAGCTAGTGAGCACTTTTTAGGTGTTAACACACCCATTGATAGAGAAGAAGTGGGAAGTTGTGTAATTTTCAATGCATAGTTTTATTCTAATTAGGAAATAATATTTAGAAAACAAAATTATCTGAAGTAATTAATGGACTACAAATTAAGGGCTAACCCCTGTTAAAGTGGATGAACCCCTACGCTTTCATCACAAAGGAAATATTCCTAGTCTTTATTGATCTATAATCTCTTGTGTTAATGATGAAATTTCCCTCTCCAATTAGTCATTTTCCAACCTTCTGAGATCCCTTTGGTTTCTTTCCATTTATCCATCTACTCTTCTATTTTAATATTTTTCTTTCCAATGAGATATCTTGAAAGCATTGTGATCTGGTTCTTATAAGAAGAAGCCTTTAAATTTTGACCTTATCCAATATTAACATGAGAATAGAGCCAAGCTCATATCTGACATGTTGTACTTTAGTAACATGCAGAATTTAGGGGAGATTCAATTATGACAATTTCCAGATTTGAAATAGCAATCAAAACATAAAAGGATGACATTACCAACATCTGAAAATGTGTTCTTTTAAGTCAATTAACATGTTGCAACAATAGTAAATAACGATGTAGAAACCATGTTAAAACATGAGAAGATCTATTGCATCTAATTGTCATGCTTTTTTATTCTTTGATAGATTTTATTTCAAAATTTTATTCTACTTTTACAAACAGTTTAACCCATTGCATTAAACCCCATATTAGGGCCTTAATCTATCTCTCATTACTCCATATGGATCAACTTGAGGCGCCTTGAGGTGTTTCCAGTGGTTCCAACCCTGGTAGACCTGTTTCTGATGAGTGTATTGGAGGCACCACAGGTGCTCAGATTGAGCATCTCATGAAATTGTTTGTTTCAAAGCCACGTGGCCACTTTACACACTTAGGTATATTGGATTGTCATTTGAAATGTTCAAGTATGTTTTATTTCATGCTTAATTGGCAAAAATATGAATGGAATTTTTGTTTGACATGTTTATAATTTGAAAATTACTTGTCGTGCGTAGGTGCACAGGTTAAAGGTCATGCCAATTTGGCTGCTCTGGACTCATATTCACGGAGGGCACACTCAGGTATTTTGGAGTATTTTTTAACATGTTCAAGTGTAGGCATAATTTGAAGAAATCTGAATTGAAATGTTGTTTGACATGTTTATAATTTCAAAATTTCTCATCATGCACAAGTGCTCAGAGCCAGGGTTATCCCAACTTGGCTTCTATGGACCCACATTCTCGGAGGCCACACTCAAGTATTTTGGACTATTATTTAACATTTTTAATTCTAGGCATAATTTGAAGAAATATGAATTGAAATGTTGTTTGACATGTTTATAATTTGAAAATTTGTTGTCATGCGCAGGTGCTCAAGGTCAGGGTCATGCCAACTTGGCTTATCCGGACCCACATTCTCGGAGGGCACACTCAGTTGTTTGGAATATTATTTAACATGTTCAAGTCTAGGATAAATTAAATGTTTCTTGTAATAAAAATATGAACATAAATATTTTGATTTTTTTTTAAATATCATCATCCACAGGTGCACAGGGTTAGCGTCAAGGCGACCCGGTTGCCTTGAACCCTCATAGTGAGATGATACATATGGCCCCATTTGTATCATCGCACATGGATCAATGTGAGCCCTTTAGAGATATTATGAGTGGTTCCAACTCTAGCAGACACCTTTCTGAGGGGTCTACTTGACGCACTGCAGGTGAACGGAGTCTGCATCGGGATGGCCTATCTGCTTCGAACATAGATGCCAAGATGACACATTTAGGTACATATTATTGTTATTTAACTAACATTTTCAAGTAGGTTATATGTTATTTTTTTTAACGAAACATGCATAGAAATTTATTTCTTTTGTGTTTGCTTTCAGTGCCTTATTCTATTACTCCACTGAGAACAACCAACCCACTATCTAATAGACCTATTTTAGGTAAAATTTCAGCATAAATATTGCTTGACATGTTTAATGTATTTAAAATGGAGTTTCACAAGTGCTTTTGTAATTGACACTTTATTGTTTTATACAGGTGCTAGTAGAGATGTTCCTTCTCCGGAATTGCTTGCTTCCGGTTTGGGTAGTATACAGTGTGACGAAAGGTTTTCACGTAGTTTTAATGAAAACATTTTATTTAAATTAAACTCAATTTGTCTGACAAATTATTCTTGTATTAATAGTTTCACATTTTACATCTTATAGGGTTTTTTGATCCTTGTGTTAGATGTCGTCGGGGGGGGAGATCGTAGGGTGAAAAAGTTTTCTCGCAATCCAAGCTATGAACATATTTACCCCCATCATAGAGATATTCCCAAAGAGACCTTGGGAAGAAAACATAACGATGATCACCATTGAAAAGATGATAGAGAATTAGACCAGATTGTGGGCTGAGTTGGAAAGCAGCAATATCTCTAGCAGCAGTCGAGAGAGTCTCGTGATCGTTTTGCACAATTTGGAAGGTTTGATAGAGTATTATCATAGTGTTGGACTGTCCACCCATGTATTTTTTTACATGATGCGTAGGAGTAGATTTTCAGTGATGGGTCACCACTCCTATAAAGAATTTAAAGTCGCAGTCACAAAAGAAGCGGCGTTGTCATTATTTGATTTGTGACCTGAAGAAAAAAAAATGTCTAAAGGTTGCATGATTTAATGATCCTATCATTATGTCGTATATTTATGAGAGGTTCGTGTATGCATACGGCAAGTTTCCAAATAATGATTATGAGGTGCCCCAGTATTTTGTTAGAATGATATATGTAGATTTTTGGTTGCACATGGACCCTGATTATAGAGATATGAGATCAAAATTATATGGTGCTGGCAAAGGTCGTACATATGAAAGACCTTATGCCATGTGAGATCTTCAATTTAGAGCTCCATCACCTCGCTTAGTACCTCGACCATCTAGAGTGGTTGTGTTCCAGGATGAGTTGGAGTCGCCATCCCAAGCTGCAACTGTTGTGAGGGACCAAATAAAGGATCATGTCGAAGCTGCTTTGATAGTGGTTGGGTTAGGCCTAAGTAATCAGTCGCGTCCTTCTAGTGCAAATGATATTCCATTCACAAATTTACCAGATGACGTATTGAGAACGATGGACTGATTAGATCTTGAACGACATGCATTATCTTGTAGGGATAAGTGTAAGTAATTGATCAGTTGATAAAATAAATCCATGGGTGAGGTAAAATGGCATTCTACAAACAATGTTATGAAAAAACACATTTGCAGTATTAGCTAGATTGCATGTCACATAATATGTTATTATATATACTATTTTGTGTGTGTGTGTGTGTGTGTGTGTGTGTGTGTGTGTGTGTATATTTGGTCTCGAAATCTCATGTCCATAAATGTTTTCGAACATATGCAATTTACACAATTCCTAAATGGTGACTACGATCTCAACACCGTTCAATTTTATGGTGATGAACAAGAAGAATAGGTATGAAGTGATCTATATAGATTACTGCTTGAACTTGCCAATGCCTACGTCAAATGGATATATGTTTTTAGTCGCTTACATTTTAATTATATGTAGGTAAGCGCTAATAATGTAGAGAATGTCGAGGAAGTTATAACTACCCAGTTTCCACTGGAGACACGGGTAACAATAATTTCTTTTTGTTAAGATTTCATTCATTTTGGTATACTTTTTCCCAAGCGGATATATATTGAGTTTAACTTTGATTTTCACTTTTCAAGTCCAACAAAATGATGACATGGAAATTGAGGATGAAGTAAATGGTGAAGGAAATCCACTTCAGTGACATGTACATAGGTACTTTCGCTAACCCCTCCATATTTGGAATAAATCTGAATTAATATTGGTAGATCCATCCATATAAGAAGATAAGATATTACCAAATATTTGTTACAAAGTCAATATAAGTTCTTAGGGCCTTGATTTAACTTGGGACATGCTTTCTAGCCTTAACAAGAGATAAGGGTCCCTTTCCTTACTTGAGACAATGCTTTTAGTGTCACTTCTAATATATCATATCTAAGATGTACATTGTGGACATGATCATTGGATGCACATCTCCTTAGAGATATTTTTCATGCTTCATCAAAGTATTGCAGGACTTAGAAAATTTTATTTATAGCTTCTTAAAACTTTGGGATTATAGTAAGTCATAGGTTTCCTTATTTATCCATAATCATAGATACATGATAACTGGCCTTATTGGAAAAAAATTCTTAATTTGTAATTATTCCACACTATTGGACTTTAGGTTGACCTACAGAAACAATCCACAAAACATGATTTTTTTTTGTTTGCTAGAATCAACCTGACTTGCGGGAGTGGCATTTTCTCTAATAAATCATGAACCAGGGGAATCTAAGTCGTCAAAATCACCCGGGGATAGCACTCGTCCTAGGCCACACCAACCCTCAACTAGTTGGATTTTGGGTGTCTCCTCCTAACTAGCTCACCCCTAAGGGGAATTAAACCCAGGTTGCCTTGCTGACAAGACCCATACCTTAACTGAATGAGTTAGCGGGAATTAACCAATGCACAAAACATTATCTTTATTACTAGAACTATTATATTCATTATCTTTGATAAGCTTATGCTAGATCCTAGTTGTTTCCTCAATCCTTTTATCATTAAATCTATTGATAGACTACATGTCCTCTTTTAGACCCCAATAATTAAAATAATCATTGCACTCAATATTATCAAAACTTTCTTTGACCTCATCAACTTCTTTGCTACATTTTCCTTTAGCTCTTTGACAATTTGTTCGTCTCTATGTAGGATTCTAGGCGATGGGAAACTTGATCCATAGTTATATGATATTATGTGGCCCTTGAGTATCCCTTCTAGTTCATACCCCAAGGGTTTTTTTAGTTTCCTTCAAATTGGCAGCATCCATTTCCTAGTAAATGCTTTGAAAATGTCCAATATATTAACATAATATCCAAAAAAATCAGAAGGTATGAAACATAATTCTTTAGATTCTTTTATGATTTGTAAATTGAAACCACTTCGATCCTCACCTATAAATTTTCAAGATGTACATGATTGGTCACAGTATTTGTTGTGTCAGTGTTCATCTCAGAATTATGTTGCATATTTTTCTCAGAATTTGTTTCAAGAATCATCTCGGGATTGGTCTTTGGTGAATCCCAAGACCAATCCCGAGCATCATCATAGGGATACTGAGATTCTTATGAAACTTCTTATACATGGGAGCTACATAAGATTGTTTGAAATATCATTAGCTTTGTCCTCCTTTTATATAGTTATCTTATTTATGTTGCATACATGATTAAAGAGTCTTATTAGTTTTGGTTTAGTTTTCCATTTCAAATTTTTCTAGTACTTGATATTACACAACCCTCAAGTTGGTATATTTTGAACATCTTGGTGATAAATCACTAACCCCGTATTTCACAAACTTGAGATATAATCCATTAAAACAATTTGTTTGTACTTTCATGCTTTGGGGGATAGAAACCCAAGTGTCATAAGTAATGACATCCAAGATCACTTCTAGCAAATTTTACCAAGCAATTGATGGATCAAGGTGTGTTGGGCAGGGACCAAGGGGGTATAAGTTTGGATAAAGAGCAGTTTTGGAACTGTGCAGTTCAGGCTGAGTGCGAAGAAGAAACAATTTTGTGGAGCGCGCAGTGCAAGGTATATGTTTAAGTTTTGTGCAGATATGTTGTTGCGCAGTAACATCGCATCGGCTAATTTTGGTAAAGAATATGAGTAAAGGTCGGATGAGGAAGCGACCTGTTTTGAGTAAGGGATAGAGGGGACGATAGTGGAAAGTGACATGTCTAAGAGAGTGGCGGCAAGTAGTTGAGAAGCTAGGACACTAAGTCGACGGCGACAGGCAAACTAAAGGAATGGAAATTGACAGGCCACGATGCAATTGTAATCGTTTTGTTGGTGACTGCGGTTGTCAGATGGGTGTTAGAGCCACAAGTGGTCCAGTAAGGCGGCCATAGCAAGTGGAGCAAGCTGTCGATGGCGACAGGCAGGGTGGAGAGCATCCGCGCCAGTTTTGGGAACCTTAGGGTTTTGCCTATGTATTGTCAATACATGCCCTACGGGCATGGTCTATAAATAAGGCATATTTTGTATGGGAAAGGATTGTTGAATCTCTTATTTTTTGTATTATCATTTTGATTACTCTTCATTGTTATTGACTGAATAGGTCTATGTGGAGAGACAATTTTGTAAAGGCTCTGCAAGCTGAGTGTGCAGAGGCCTATTGAGAGAGAAGAGGGTATGCAGCTGAGTGTGCAGACAAAGAACTGTTGTACCCTTCCCAAAGACTAATACAACAACAATTCTTGTGGACGTAGTTCCCATCCTGGGGGTGAACCACGTTAAATCCTGTGTAGTGTGATTGTTTGTGTTTTACACTTGTCTATTTGCTTACAATGGATGCTTGGATTCTCATTTATCAGTTGTTATGTTAATGCTTTTATATGTATTCACCATAGAAGAAAGATGGGAATAATATGTTAAGTCTTACATGTATGGATGAATGATGAATGCGCAGTAGTCCAAGTTGCGAAAGTATCAGTATGTTGAATAATCACATATGTATGTAGAGTTTGGGTTGTGTAACTATTTGACGCGCAGCACCGAAAGTGCGCAATATTGTGTGTTTCGTCTAGTTATATTGGTTATAAGGTTAATTGTACAAGGCAATAGATGAATGGATAGACACTAAGTAAAGTCATCAATATCATTTGAGTCCACAGAGGAAGCGTATAAGTCAGTTGCGATATCCTATTACTTGCAGCATGTCTGAGCCACGCAGTCCTTGGATGTGCTGGTTGCGCAAGCATCTTAGCTTGTAGACACGAGGACCGCGACGCAGTCTATCATCGCACAGTCTTTAGTCTGCAACACCCCCATAGCTACACCTCGGGTGAGACCTCAGCCTGTTCGCAGGCTGTTGCTGAAAGGGCCGGTGAGAAGGGGTTTTGTTGGTTCCTTGAAAACGCAAAAGAACCTGGGTCTACATTGGAAACCTTTAGAATTGTATCTTAAGCCAACAAGGTGTTATTTGTTCATTGTTCCCATGTTTATCCTACGGTGGTCGATTGTGCATGATGAATCGTACCATATTTATAAGTGCTTAGGTAGCAAACTCTTACGGTTAAAGTATAAATATAACCAGCAAAGAACAAGTCTACCACTTACTAGAAGGTTATTCTGTATGTCCTTGATCTTGATGGAGTAAACATTTAGTTTAACAATAGGCAATTTGATAACCCTTTCTCTTCTACTCAAAAATATTAGGGGGAAATCTGATTAGAACCATTATAAAAACCAGTGCGTTATGTGTAATACTATTAGTGATGGTACATCGGAGTCTTATCATCCATTTATGGTTTTCTCATCGGCTCTTTTCTGCTACTATTTTATTAGTTTGCTACTGCACTTGCTTAGAGTGGTCCCCCTATCCCTACTACACTTGCTCCTACTATCTCTATATCACCCAACATCCATCCCATTCTATTAAGTAAGCACCTTTTATTCAGACGAGATAACCTAGTAAAGCTACTTCTAAACCATCCACAAGCCTAATACATAGGGAGCTACATCCGAGTAATAACTCAATGTAGATTCATTGAGTCAACCTAACTGTCACCCATGGCCTATATTCGCAGGACATCCTTGGATTCATTGCATATATGCAATTGCATCCACATTATTTTAATAGTTCTAATTTTCCTTCCGCGATCAAGTTTATATTCTCCCAAGTGATTGTAACTCCTATTAGTATTGTGTAGTATCACCTACATAAAATGGGAGAGTAACCATCATCCCATCTATATAGATTTAACTTTGTTTTATCTATACTCCTATCCCATTTGATATTCATAAACTTATATAATTGCATGCCTCTATTCTAATGTTATTACCTCCTTTGATCTGGGTTATACCCCCATCTACTAATAGGTTCGTCTGAGTAGCACAATTAACTAGGTTACTTTAAGGCTCAGATTAGATTCCAACAAGCTCAGTTGCATTCAATCTACTATGTACTTAACCAACAGTTGTAACCATTTATCCTTATTACATAGTTAGGCACTTATTTGGGATAGTTGTAGCTTCCTGTGGGTCTTTATGACACATGTTTGATTTTCCACTGGATGTTGAAATTTGTTCCATAAGCGCTGCCTGCTGTAGGTTTTCATTTTCATATGCTTCTTCAAAGTGGCAAATAAGACCTTTTTTTTGTAAAGCTGCAAATTATACTAGATTAATAAAAGTACAAAGTAGATTACAGTCCATAATGGTCTGGCCCAGAGGTGCCATCCATGTCTATCGAGAGAGTTCATGATAGTCAAAATGAAACCATACAAAAAAACCCTGTCTGCATAGGGGAGAACCAAGTAGAAATTGAAAGAGTTCATGGCCTTATCAGCATTATGCTGACTGTAAATACTTAGAAGGATAGAAAAGACAAAAAACAACAGAGAAACCTGCTTAGGTAGGAGCCTATGGCGTCTCCTCCAGAATAGGGAAGCTGTAAGGTGAGTTGTCCCTCCATGCCTTGTCTGAGATCGGAGTTTCATTCTCCTCCATAGAAGTTGATGAACCAGGAGCCATCACAGGATTGATAGGGGCCGGGTGTTTAACAGGCAGAGGAGCAGTTTTTCTGGGTAGCACTGGGACGAAGGAAGACTACTCATTGCGAGTGCATTTCGAAAGGATATGGCCCATGGTACACAGAATGGGAAAGGAGGTCTGAGTCCTCTCCTTTCCCTTCATCGGAGCTTTGCTGCGTGTCAGGCCCACTAAGTTTCTTCCACGGTTGAAGTGGCAAATAAGACTTAGTTCAACCCTGCAAAATCATTTGACATTGAATTCCAACTCAGACTTCCAACTCCATCTCAGTTGAGAGAATAATTTTCTACAATATTAGGAGTGACAAAACTCATCTCAAGACTCTCAAGATCAATTATCTCAATGTTAATCATCTCATTATTCTATTGCAGATTCATATCAGAATTAATTAGCTTATCTTTGAATATGTCTAAAGATGTACAAGATTGGTCACAGGATTCGTTGTGTCAGTGTTCATTTCAGAATTCTGTTGCATATTTTTATCGGAATTTGATTGAAGAATCATCTCAGTATCCCTTTGAATATGCTCAGGATTGGTCTTTGGATTCAAATCCATCTATGGTCCATAAATCATGTAAACAATGCCCAATTCTTCTACTATAAGGTTTTGCAACACCTTGACTAACCACAAATACCATGCTCAACGCAATCTTCCTAAAGGGAAGTGCCATTTGTTTCCACCTTTGGCACACTTGCTGATCTCAGTTAGTGTTTCCATGTTTTAATGTGTTTTCATGGGTTGATGTCATGGCCTATGAGGATATGTAAAGTAACCAATAAATACAATACAAATTGATTCAATATATAACATCACTATCATATTGATACAATATATTACAATGTTGGGCATGGTTTCTTTCAATTATATGATACTCATACTTCTTATCGGAGGATTTAGAAAATTGACCCTTCATAAGATTCCCTACTAACACAAGGGACAAAGATAGTTTTTTTTGTCAATTAGAGGGATTTTCTTAACCAACATCATGAAACATTTGCTCATGTTCTACTTTTTTACTTGGATTTGCCCCTTAATCTTCAAAATTGCTTGTTAGTTCCATTATTAGTCCTGCAACAATTATCCCAACTTGGAAATGCGCCTTAATAAAACAACTAGGTCTTCATAAGATTGTTGAGAGTAAGTGAAATCAACTAGCCCTGGTTAGAGGTAAGTGATCTCGCTTTCTATTGCAGATGAGGAATTTGTTGTGGAAAAGTAGTTTTTGGAAGCTTGTGACTTCATGTTTCTTTATTATGGTAGGGATGACACACAGTTCTTGGATTGAAAAGATGACTAAATAATCCAAGTGAGGCATAGGAACTTCCTTCACCTTCCTCATAAATCCCTGCCACATAACAACCTCAAATTCATCCATAGGAACAATGGTAAAACTAATTATTCCACTCCATTGGCCAAGTTTCAAGGTGACTCCATTGGTTGTGCCAATCACCTTCCCCATTTATAAGTTTATTTCTTTATATGAAGTATGTGTAGGCTCTAGCTACAACCCAAGATCCCTTCCCACATCTTATCTTGCTTCATGTAATTGTGGGCTTCCCGAATGCTCACCATGGCTTGCATTAATTTTATTTATGGTACATCTAGCAAATCCTTGTGAAATATTTCTCTGATATTGTCATAGTACTTTCTTATAGGATAGCACCCAAGGCGTGCATGAACCTAACAATGGCTTTGTCCCATTTATCCATACTGGATAACTTTTGTTGTTTCAATGGACAATTGTTTCCATAATGGTATTTCACTCAAATCCAATAAGAGGTTGGATTTTTTTTTCTTAGGTGCATCTAGTTTCTTGTCCTTGTAGTCACTAGTCGTTTTAGATGGATTTTCCTTCACTTTACCCTTCTTCTTGTGCATGCCATCTTTCTTCTCTCCTTGAGCATCCTTGTCCATCCTTGGACAACCTTTTTCCTTTTCCTATTATACTAACAACCTGTCAATTGTAGTGATGTTTGCTGCAAGAGTCCAAGAGTGGTTCCCTGGCCCAAACTAACCCTTCAAGATTGCTTTCATTTCTACCCAATTTTTAATATACACTACACTACACCCAACTGCCAAGCCCTCTACTTGTTTTCTCCACCAAATATTCACAATGATTGTCAAGAACATCATGTAACAACATTCACCTTATCCTCATCCAAGCTTCCACTCATTTGCACAACATATTTCTCAACATCCAAACAAAAGTTACCAAGTAACTCAATGTTATAGGTGCCATCATACCATTTTGGCTCCTTGATTTTTATCCTCCTAGGATCCATCAAACTATTCCCACTTGCAACAAATCATTGAAATAG
The DNA here is from genome assembly GCA_027924585.1 of Larix kaempferi. Taxonomy (NCBI): domain Eukaryota; kingdom Viridiplantae; phylum Streptophyta; class Pinopsida; order Pinales; family Pinaceae; genus Larix; species Larix kaempferi. The sequence continues at coordinate 2,334,159 of BSBM01001242.1, read as the reverse complement.
ATTAATGGTGTCTTCCTGGTATTTCACTTGCCTAACAATAAACTTCACCAAGTATTACACAACTTGCAGTCTTCCTTATACAATGATGCTCCAAACTAATACTTCTAAAAGGGTTTTTGTAGTCTATTAGAATTATGGGCTACTACATCATTATGAGTTTAGCACATGCTCTCCAACTCTACCTCTAAGGATTTTTCCTTCTTCCAATGCTTGGAGAGAGTGGTTGTCATGTTCCCAATAGTCTTCTTTAAGTTCACAAATCTAGTCTTCACTCTTGGCATATTAGGAGTTCGGATACCATCGTTTTCATAGTATGATGTGATCTCTACATCTAAAATATACATACACAAGTTGTCTTATTCCTATGCCCAGAAACAACAAAAGAACTCATTATGTGAATGGACTACCCTAGTTTCTTTTTGTACCTAGATTAAAATTCTGTGATGCCAATCTTCAAGTCACCCTTTGTAGCCAGCTACTTGCTAATTTTCCCCAAGGTTTGAGCCTTGAGCCTAGAGAGGTGTACTTCAATTTCTTTGTCACCAAATTTTCTTCAAAATGCGGTGAAGAGATTATTTTGATATAAGTTGTCAAGGACCTAACATACTTTAGCACAATTTTTTGTCTCCAAGCCTTTTGTTCATTCCATTATGTGGCATTCATCTTAAATCAAAACATTTCACGATTTCATATTAATCATTGCCTAATAATTATATAAATGGATTTCAATTGGAAAAAATAAACATATAAATGGGGTTTATAAGTTAAATTATAATATGATTTTTTTTACATCTTACTTGATATGTTATTTTTCCATTGCTTCCACATGGATTGATATGCTCTATTAAAAATTAATTAAGAATGATAATTTAAGAAATTAATAGAAACATTTAGTCAAATTACATTTTCAAGTTATCTATATGTTCTTTTATCTAATGATTTATTAATTATTTAAGATATTAATATTGAATTTTTTAACCATCTCTGCACCTAGTTGTTGCTACCACATTGGTGTAACCTTGTCAATGAATTCTAGTCTAGGTACCAAAAACATAAATAGCAATGCCCACCCACCTTAAGAAGGAGGATTTACCGGAATTAGAATTGGAGTAGCTAGTGTCTTTGCCCATCGACAATAAACATGAAAACATTCAACCTCTTTTATGTTCAATCCGAGTTTTATGGGATTTGCAACTAAAGAAGCAACCTAATAAACCTTTAGGCCATGTTTTCTAGCATGCTTTTCTATTGTTGCTAAAGTTTCAAATACTACCATGTTTACAGATACGTGTAATAACATGCAGATAAATGAGGGTTTTAATTAGATAATCTTAATCTCCAAAATTTAATTTCTTGACCTCTAATTTCTTAATATATCTGAGTTTAACATGGATTTATCATAATTTAATATACCAAAAATGAATATCTTGCTAAAAAAATGAAAATCTCAAATGATTAAGAAATAGCTTCCCAGATTGTCCTATGGTATAATTACTAACCAGATTGTTTATTTTCAATTGTTGATGGGAAGATTTTTATATAACCTGTAGGATTATGTTCATGTGGGAATTGGGATTAACATGGAGGCAGATTCCCTTGTTTGGGATTGGAAGTACAAAGATGGACAACTGAGTGCTAAAGATGTTTATGAATCAATCTATGCCTCCTTAAATGCAACAGTCTCATATTGGTGGCATAGTAAATTTTGGAAGTAGAACCACCCATTGAAAATTAAATGGTTTAGTTGGTTGTGCATGGAAAAAAAGATTCTTTCTTATGATAATTTGATTAAAAAAGGATTCTCGGGACCACATGCATGTTTCCTATGTAAAAGTAATGAATAAAGTATTCAACATTTATTTGTTGAAGGCAATATCTGTCAAAAGGTCTGGTTTGAGATACTTTTCAAGCTACCAATTTCCTTCAAATGGTCTTCTTCTTTGCTGGAAGATATACTGTTGTCTTGGTTTAAGTGTTTTCCTCAATATAAAGCCTTGCCTTTTTTGTAATGTGGGTCATGTGAAGAGGCTACAATAGTGTAATTTTTGAATATTTTTTATCAATATTTAGTTAGAGTAAGCATGAAGGTGCTTCAGGCTACTTCAATGAATTTTTCAGAACTAGCTCCTTCAGTTAAACTTGGCCTCGAACTATCCAAAAACTCGAGTGCTCTTCTGGTGTCACTTATGGGTACTTTTCAATATTGGACCTTGAGTGATCTTATGGTATCCCTTAATTTACCTTTGATTTACTTTTCAATATTGGATCTTGTCTTTGTAAACAAACATATGAGTTTTTAATCCAGTATCATATAATGTATTTTCTAGGAAGGATAATTTAGTTTTCAATATTGGACCTTGTCTTGTTAAACAAACATTTGAGTTTTTAATCTAGTATTTTTTTCCTCTTTACAATAGTATGTGAAAAACCATTGCTTGAAATTATTAGTACTAGCTGTGAGAGGCTTTATTCAATAATGTCTCTAATAAGAGATACATTGCTAATGGGGAGTCTAGAACAACCTTCTAGCCGAGCTTAGTATTCCAATGATGTTTAAAAAATAGTCATTACAGCCTCCTTTGAAGTACCTTCCAACTGTCAAAATTATTTGAAACTGAAGGTTTGAAAACCACTTCCGCTTCATATTTGCACAAAGGAAGTGATGGGCATCACTAAAAACTAGCCATTAAAGGGGTCATATCATTTGCTTTCTGGTTCTATTCTCTTGGGATTCCTTGAATGGAAAATACATCAAAGTACTCTATACAATCATAAACTACATTGCTATAAAATTTCAATTTCAGATTTTTGTTCAAACATTGATCCCTTGTTGCACAAGTAGGCCAGAATCATCATAAACACTAAAAACATTGATTCACAAATCTTTAGCTAAATTTAGTATTAGAATCAAAGTTCTAGTTGAGCGTAGTAATCAGACGACGTTTAAAAAACGATCATTATTGCCTCCTTTGGAGAAGACTGATACTTGAAAAAAAAAGACTTTGTAACTTTTATTGGGTTTGAATATCAAGTCATTGTTTTCTTCATGTTGAAAAAAAATAAGGATTGTGTTAATTACAGTTTTCCCTTTTATTCATTTAGTTAAATACATGGTATTGTTTTATCTATCTTGCAAGTAATTTTTTAATGGACATGAATAAATTTTTATTGATAAAATTTTGTTCTGGTGTTTGCAGGTAGTGGCATACTATAAACTGGAAATGAGCATGCCATTGAGTAAAAATTACGAGTTCCAAAACATTTGCATAGAGCTCAATTAAAATTTTGTTTTAATTGCATGGAGTATTTGGGAATTGGATGAGGTTGGGTTTCATATTTATAGAAGAGTTTGTTAAGGGGTGTAGGCACTCCAGGAGGTCTATACAGATTTATGGCAGCCCATGTATCTAGGCTTTTATTTATGACATGTGTATATATTTAAATGTATGATAAGAAAATCATCATTTTTTTGTTGGGACTGGATTCATATGATGTAGTCTTCAAAAGTTTGGATTTTATGTTAAATATGTCCTCATAGTTTTTTTTGCATGGTTAAGTTAAATATGAGGCTGAACAGTTTGGTTTATGGGACATAATTTCCCTCAGTGTATCTGGAACATGTTTTGTATTTATTACACATGAAAAATCATTTGAAAATACAAAATTTTAAAAACCATAAACATCCACGTACAACCTACTTTTGATTGTTGTCACATCCATCTTAATTCAAATCAATTGGTCTAAGCATTATGAAATCCATATTAATTTATCTGAGCAAGATATTGGTGGTTGCAACTAGCAGCATATATGTCATAGAAGAATTACATATTTACTTGACCTATGGCATCTTGTGGTATCCAAGATAGTGACGGTTATTTCTACATATTCATGTGCTTACCATATTATAGCTAGTTTTGCACCTACTTCTTTTTCACTTAAGAAGTTGACACCAGCTAACCTTGAAGAGAATCATGGTATCCATAAACTACAACAACAAATGTCTTGAGGTAGATTTGAAACTAAGGTGGGGAGGATCACAACCAAACCTCCCAACACCCCAATCTACACCATGTTAACAAGTTTTACACCTGCTTTTGCAACCTACTATGTTCAAGTCACTAAATCTGTTGCGTGTACCTATGTTGTATGTGTGTTTTCCTCTCTCATTCACAAAGCTTGTTTTTATAAGTTATATTACCCAAATCACCAAGCCCACTGGTTATGGCACTCATCTAGCTCTTGCATTTAATGCAAATGCTTCTATTAATGACTTGGTACCAAGGTGATACTAAATTGAAGTACATCATGTGATAAAATGAATGAACTATATTTTGTTTAATAAAACAAAGAGTGGCGCACATATAAATCCAAGTTGTTAAGATACCTTGTAGATGTACGTTATGTATCACCTATAGTAGTAATTAAATCACAATAGTGAATAAAATCATCTATGCTAGCAACAAAGGATACAATTCATTTAGTAGAAGAAGAAATACCGATAACAAATACTGGAGAGGTCACTATAGAAGAAGAGTTTTTGTTGCATAGCTTACTGTTTCATATCCTTTAGTAGCAACATGAGAAGTACCCTATTTTATCTGAGGTCTACTTTGGTCATCGACAACTTACCTTTTTCATGAGTTTTTTTATTGAAATGATCAAATTTATATGTTTTCAGTTGCATGCTTGTTTATAAATGTTTTTACATTGTTGGTTGCAGAGTTTGTTCCATCTTTAGATAAATGAAAATATACACGAATAGAAGTATAAATTATGAAAAACTGACATTACAAAGATGACTAACAACTTGGAGTTTGATATTTTCATTCACTTGGAGTTGTAACACCTTCTCTCTTTAGGATTGATTTTCATGATTTCTTTTTCAAAGTAAGCATATCATCTCTTACACAATCAATGGTATATATCATTTTCATGAATATGATAATTATCTAATTAATATGATATGGTATATATCATTTTCATGAATATGTTAATCAGATAGTTATTATGATGTGATTCCATGGATGCGATGGATTAATCCTAATTCAATCCACACTAGGAAATCAAATGGAGAAAGACCCATTGGTAAACAATCTATGCCTTCAAATTAAGGAACAAAGAAAGGACTTACAATTGTATTTTATCTTCAACACCACTATGGTGGTCTCAAAACACAAGAACTTATAGAAGAAGTAGATCCCTTGGTCACTCAGCTCAAGCACCATAAAGCACCACTCCAACTTGAGATAAATTAAATGAAGGTTATTCGTTTGCTTGTATAGAATTAGCTAGAATTATTAAGACCAAGGAACAACCTACACATTCAACCTACATGTTTGGATGTAAATGTTGAAATACCAAGATTACCAAGTGTCATTGACCCCAAATAATGGACTATGTTATACATTGAAATCCATAAGGATAATGAATTATAGGATACTTTGTCAAGGCCTCTTAATAAGTGCAAGGATAAATTTGATAGTTTTGGTGAGTAACGATGAAGAATTATCAAGCATTGTGAAAAACGAACAATATTACTGAGCTTGATTGGACTATAGTGAAACAAATTACAAGAAAACTAGCCTAGATTAGGACAAGGCACAATTCTTTGTAGTTACAACACACCTATTTTTTTTTAATCAAAATGGCTCTCTAAAATCCAATACTTTAATAAGTTCAAGTCACATGCAAGTTGCAAGTGGTTCCAAAGTTGGCACGTTTGTTTTAAAGGTGGCATTAGAGTCCAAGTTTTAACACTTAGAATAAAGTGGAGGCAAGTTAGAGTTAAGTAAAGTGAAAGTCAGCAAGTGTGGTTGGGGCCTGTTGGCCCCTTGGTTTGAGTAAATAATGTAGTGATGCCTTCTCATGCAGTGCCAAGAGTTCTTCCAAACTCTTTCAACCTTCCAAACATTGACATGACATTCATAAATACGATTTTAAATCAATATATTACCATACCTAAGTCATGCAAGTAAACAAAATATTTTTCTTATAATACCTAATAAAGGCCAAGTAATTAAGCCAAAATTTTGAGAGCCCAACTTCTGTTGAAAATTAAATCAAACTCAACATGATTTTCCCGAAGATGCTTAGTATTGGTCCCAGGATTCATTATTTTCATCTCATAAATAATCTCAAGATCAAACAGGTCCTAGAAAATCTCCTTGCAAGCCCCCCAATGCCTAGAACACTTGGGATAAGCTCCAATTTTGAACTCTGTTTATTTCTAAAAATAGGATACTTTCCTGGTGTGAATTCAAAATCTGTCTTAGTTAAGATGGTATAGAAACCTCAACCATTAATCCACAAATTACATGAACACCAATATTCATCACAATTGTAATTTCACCTTCTATGATTTTATTTTTGAAAGGCTGAATACTATCCATTTAGATTTAATAGGACAGCCAATAGATCCATCAATTTCTAAAATCATGGAATGCCGCAGAAGCAACCCATAATGTAGTCAAGGGATAACTTAAGAAGAAAAGCGCTTTTTTTATGGCCACGTGAAACAAAAATCTTATGGGTAAAGTAAATTTTTTTATGGCCACGTCAAAGAAAAATATCATTTTACTTAAAATAATAGCAATTATTATAAATCGCAATACCCCAACTAGGTAATGGAGTAATTTGTACACATAGAAATGGTGGAAATGGTGACTTTTTCAGCAACTACAAAGACTCACGAGATCAAGTTTCTAGGTAACAGGGAAATTGGCAATTTTGATGAAAAAATTGGAATATTTGGCTAAGTTGAAGCAAATAACACTTAAGACGATGACATGCTAGAGAGACACAATTTGGAAAAAATTCATTTTTTTAACAAGGTAGATTTTGATACTAATAGGGCATCTCTCTTCTCTTATATTAGAATAAGAGAAGAGATATGGCACATAAAAAATGTGTTAATTGTTCTATTAAACAATGTAATTGTACATGTACACATATATACATGAAGGCTTTGTCTCAAGATAGATACTCTACCTTATTTCAATCATAATTATTTGAGAGAATATCTTAGCCACACACTAGGAGCTAATGTACCTCTTATCCAAAAAAACTCCTAAATCCATGACCAATAAGTTCATTCGTGCAGAGGTACTCTCTACTTGGTAATAACCAATACAATATCAAATTATGTGATTAAATACTAGCACAAAAGAAAAGTATGAATTTAAAATTATTCTAATAACCCCCCTAAATGATGTGTATTTGTCATGTCTAGTGATGTTTGAACATTATTCTCTAATCCCTTGCCAAAAAAACTTGATGTGCAAGTAACATGTAAATCATCATTATAAATAAGTAAGTAACATGTATAAATTCGATTAATTATACATATAGAATATGCAACCTTGTAACACCATTCATAAACTATACATGTTTATCAATAAAACTAGCATGCACGTACAACCTATTTTAATTCCAACACCTAGATATACTAGATATTTCAATGGTAGTTTGATTAAATCTAACACTGTGTCCATTATATTCATTATATCTACTTCATGGAACCAATTATTGAGTTCATTCTTCACATCTCAATTTTTAAAAGAATGAACGAGATGAGTTATAATTTAGTAACCACTTCTAGACAAAGAAAACATCCAAGGTAGCAACCCATATAAAACACAATTTATTAAGTTCTAAATACACTCTAATAAGTATTTTATTTTTTAAGACTATTGACTACATACATAATTTTTTTTAACAATGATCAAATAAATAAAGTAAACAAGTTAGAGACAAGAAAATAAATGACACATCAGATTTACGTGGTGAAACCCCAAATGGGGAAACATCCATGGTGCCTTGTTTAGTCTTCTAATTGTTTAGAAATATCCAAATTCACAATACACATGCCATTCTGACATAAGTAGATATCACAATCCATAGTTCACCAACAATACCACACAATTCAGATCATAATGTATATTCCAATAGGAACAATTCTATGTTCTAACCCTACAATCAAAGAAAAAATTATCAATGAATTTGTTCCATTCACATGAAATGTACCAATGGCACATTTTCAAGAATGGCATTATGATCTTCAATCGACAATTTCCATTGTTGATGCTTGTACTTTTTCCTAGTCTTCACTGGTTTCAACTACAATCGAGTTGTTATGACCAAATGACTATATTGGGCACATATAACATCTACCTAGTAGTCCTGGATAATAATATGGTTAGTACATTTCTTTACTTCTTCAAAGAAATGTCCCATTAAAACCGTCAAACCCACTGCATATGTATAATTTGACGGATCTTTAAATTCTTGCATCAACGTGCTTTTCGACCTAGTAAATCTTAATAAGTAATAATGCACTTTTTTTGGATTATCTGTTAGTGTAATGGAAGTGAATACATCACCTTCTCTAACTATATCGGAAACACGATCATAATAATTGTCAATCACAGCCACTTCATTGTCAAACTCTACACCAGTGAAACTTGGAAATGGGGGCAATGGTGTCAATTTTTCGTGTACCCAAGGTTTCACAAATTTTTCAGTTTCATTTTGACACTCATCAATGGATTCCCCATTATCAATACATCTAAGAAAAAATCAAGAGTACTTTCATTTCTGATTGAGTGTATATTTGCCACTTTCTCACTCCTAATGGAATGTAAACTCCTTGTCCCAGTGCAATATCCTGATTTTGACCCCATTTCATTTAACCTGTGAATGATGTAATATCGTTATGAAATCGTGGTGAGGAGCTCAAGGCCAAGGCCCCACCATCGATTTAGCATTAAAATTGATGCATATGGTTTGTGTGCTAGCCAGGCACAATATAAATCGTAAATATCATGTAAATATGCATTTTAATAAATTACCCACAACTAGCTATGCAATGCAATGCAACAAGAGTATGGGGGCATGGTTTTTACAAGGAAATGGGAGGGAAATATTCAAACCCTTGGACCAATAAAGCCAAGGCAAGTGTCAATGAGGAAACCCATGAACCTTCAACTACCCATTTTGACTTTTGTACCCAATCATTTATTTCACCCAAGAATTGGTTGAAATAGTTATTATTTGGGATATGGAGAGGTATGGCTGTCCAAATTCGGGTATGGGAAAGCCACAATTTTTGGAAAACGTGTTTGGCTTCTTGGGAAAGAAAATAGCAATGAATTTTCTCCCCAAGCCATTATTCACCCATCAATTTTTCTCTCCCATGAGTTACGGGCCAGCTGGGCATTTTCCCTCACGTTTTTCCTGAGTTTACCCTCATTTTCCACAGCTGGGAGGTCGTATTTTTGCTGCAGAATGTATGGGAGGAAGGGAGTCATGATTTAAGGGCCCATAGAGGTCGTTTTTTTCCCTTTGAATTCCCACATACTTGTTGGAAAATCATTTCTTCCCTGTGGTCGATTTTCCCTTTCCCACAATACTTTTTAGACTGGCCACGATTTGGGGAAAACCCTTGGACATATTGCTTGTGAATCCCATAGCTAAAAACGTTTTTAGATGCCCAACATATGTGCTTTTGGTGCTTGATGTGTGTGGGAGAGAATGTTGTGGTTTGATTTATGGGTATCCATTTTTTTGGCTTGAGCTTGAGTGCAAGCATCCAAGAATAGAAGAGGGTTCAATTTTAGCTTGATAAACCCCAATTGTGGACTGGATTGGCTTAGATGCGGTGTTCATTTTGCTGTGCATCAGTTGCAAGTTCTCTTTGCTTGTAGAAATCATGCCCAGCTCAGGGGTGGCAACTGTGCTGAGAGATTAATGAGCACAATTGGCCTATGGATGGGTGGAACGTTACAGTTGCGTAACTAGTTGCTTGGGGCATCACAATCAAGATAAGTATTATTTATGTGTATTAAACTCTGCAATGTTTTTAATTTGATGATTGTTATTGATATGTTGAATGCATGTGAAATGTGTGTGGATAGTTTAATTTTGTTGTGCATGTTTATTTTGAATGGCATCTGCACACATGTGTTTTATTTGCTATGAATCTATTCATAATGAATGGGGCTGAGTTTTTGTAAAAGCCCAAAATGTTAGTCATGTTCCCTTCCTTGCATTGGATCAATGGGAGGGGACGTGACACCCAAGGATTTTGGCACAATTATATGGCATCGATCTATAAACGTCACCCTTTGGTATATCCCAAAAGTACTTATTCTAGGAAAACAAAAAACTCATTAAAAACTCATATTTCACATATAAAAAATCCATATATTTGTTTTCGATATATATATATATATATATATATATATATATGTATGTATGTATGTATGTATGTATGTATGTATGTATGTATGTAAAAGCATCAAGGAAACATTTACACACCTTCTCATGCAAACCATCCTTTCATTAAACACGTGACTTAAGTTTTGCTTGCACTAGTTAAAAACATCGAGTGAATTTACAAGTCGAATAGTAGAGTGACTCAATTGATATCTTCTAAGTGCACGCTTTACGCAGGCCCCAACACCATCATGCTCTTCTTTTCCATGCCTTGTTTAAAAAAAAATCCATGTGTGGTGAATATACAATTGTCTTGTGAAGGAGAGAAAACCAATAAATTGATCGTGTTTATTTAAATTGACCAGCGCAACCGTCATGCCACACCCAATGTTCTTTAAAAACCACTCCTCATATTGATAATTCTTTATAAGGCATATTAAATCAATGTTGAACGAAACATGTATCATGTGTACGATCATCACTAATGTATAAATAATACTCTTTAATCACTTCACGATCATTTTCATTACTGTAAATACCATCAACATCGAGCTCTGCATGTCTATTCAAAATGTGCACAAGCATAGACACTTGGTCTGAATGATAATATTCACTTTATATTTCCTTTTATGGTGTGAAAGTGTAATTCTCAGCGAAAGCAACCACTGATACTATTGTTCCTTTTGGAAATACATCTCGTGATTATTTGAACTGGACATCTTGCCATCGTGCTGTGTGGGAGTGCTTAATATGTCTATATATTTTCTCCCTGAACTTTTCCATAAAAGATGTCACTGAAATCTCATCTTCAAGTAAATCATTTTTTTTTTATGTTTTCGTCGAATCTGTAACAAGTGTGTACTAAACATATCCATATCTCTTCCATTTCACAATGACATTTGACAATCTAGGATCATTTTGATCAATGGAATATTTAACATAAAAAAGTGTGAAATTAGCACATTCATTGCATTTTCTACCACCGACACATTATTTCTTATAAAATACTTGATCATTCTCTCATGCACATAATATCTTGGATACAAATTCATGAACACTCCTAGGAGGGGGATCATTTGGCCAATATTGTATGCCAAAATTTACAAAAGTCTCATAATATAATTGAAAATATACATGGTATCGGCAACAACATGTGTCCTGAATAGTGATGGGCCTGGCATACCATGGTTTAAGTTTGACAAATGTGATAAGGGAAATTTTGACATCAACACTACTCACCATAAAATTGTTGAACATTTCCACTTGAGTGACCTCTACTATATGTTTGGCATGATTTTCAAAAACACCTTTATATATTCGATGCCGCACAACGTCCTTTTCATTTGGTAACACATGAGAGTTCAAATGCCAAAAATCTTTGACCCTATCCCTCACATTATCTAGAGGTCTATCATGATAGGGTTTCCTACAGATAACATCCCAACATGCAACTTCATCATTCTCATCTAATTGAATCCTAAATTTTTTATACTAAAATACAATTTTCTTGACATGTTTTAATATTTTTGCAGTCATTGCCATCAATCGACTCAAGGCAGATCTTTTTGCAACAACACCTGTTAGCAATGCTCTATGAGCGACCTTTTCAACACGAGATCGCCTTTTGGAAAGTGTTGCAAGGGCGGCAGTAACATTTTTTTATACCATCTCATTTTTTCTAACCTCTTTGATACTTTTAATGCCCCATAATTTAACTACATCTCTTATGCATTTATGCTTCAACAATCTATGTAACAATTTAGCCTGTGCTATCATAGAATTACCTTCAAGATATTTTTTAGTAATTGCTTTTGCTCTATACTGAACTATATGATCCTGCATCGGAGGTCCCAATTCTTCAATTTTACTTGAATCCATATTCTAAAAAAAATTGTCGTCAATGGCGATATTGCTACAACTTCCAATTAATATCTGTGAATTGATAAGTGTGGTAGGGACTTTTTGTGAGTTGGATGTTGACCCTGCATAAAAGTATATAAATTTATAAATTGAACTTCGTATATATATATATATATATATATATATATATATATATATATATATATATATATATATATATATCGAATTAATTTTAAAATATTGTGAACTTTCAAATCAAATATACAAAATTTAAATAACTATTTAAACTTTAAATATTCTTTTCTCACCAATCATGGTGTCAATATCAACACTGCTTATCGTTCTTTCGACATTTATCATTTCCTCATCACCTCCATCTTCTTCATTTCTTTCAAGAATGTGTTCCTTGACATTTTGCATTTCTTCGTCACCACCATATGCCTCCACATTTTGTTAATTTTTTTTCTTTTTTCTCTTAACTTTCTCATGTTTTCACGTTGTTTCTCTTTCGTTGCCTCTCAATCAGTTATGATGTGATAATACTTTCTTATACAATTTATTTAGCTTCTCATGTTGAAAGAATTAAAAACCTAAAATCCAATACCAAAAACCTAAAATCATATAATAATAATTTGGATATAAAATTGTATAATTAATGAAACAAATTGCAATATTTAAGAGTCAAATTGCGATATGCCAAAAACAACATTACATAAGTGATTTAGAGCAAATTACAATATCCATTATTTCATTTAAAAAAATTGCAATATTCATGTTTTCTCTTGGAAAAAGAAATACAGTAAGATAGAGACAAATTTCACAAGTCTTAATTGAAATCGCAATATAATTCATTTTTCCTTAAAAAATGTAATTGTATGCTAAACACAAATCACAATGTGGCCCTCAGAAGAAAATGAAATATACATATAGATATACAAAAATCCAATTTCAAAATATGTCCTTTATCTATAAGGAGTAATATGCCAAAACAAAAATCACAATATGGCCTTTATACAAATTAGTGATATGCTAAAAACAAATTTAGAATAATACTTTATGAAAAATTATAATATGACAAAACTAAATTGACATTATGTTCTTTATAAAAAAACAATAATATGCCAAAACCAAATTAACAATATGTTCCTTATAAAAAACATGAATATGCCAAAACCAAATTGAAAATATGTTCCTTATAAAAAATAGGAATATGCCAAACTTATTCCATAAGTAAAAAAAAAAAATCCACTAGTAAGAAAAAATTACCCAAACTTATTTTTCAGATTTTCACGCTTTCAACAAGATTTACACTGTAGTTGCACTTGACTCACACTTGACCTGAACCAGTATAGTCAAAATACTTTTGATTTATGTTTAAAATATCTCAGCCGCGAGTGTATATATATATATATATATATCTCAAGCGAGAGTTTAATAATCTTACCATACGTCAGCTAGGATCTTTGGCATTTAATGTGTCAGCTCAAAAAAGATTCTCAGGGCGTTGTGTGCTCAAACTCTTGTCCGAGAATAAAATCAACTCTCATGTGAGAGTTTGGGTGGAGTTATTTCTTTCACCAAACTTTACTTTTGGGATGGAAAATCTCTCGGTCGAGAGTTTAAAAAGACTCTCGAGCGAGAGTTTTTTCTCGCTCGAGAGTTTCTGGTCAATAAAACTAGTGAGCATTTCTACAGTTTACATGAATTTCTGACTTTGGCAGGCTTGAAACCTTGCAAAATCACAGATTTATCTGTCAAAGTTTATACTAGTAGATTCAACTTTGAATCTACTTTATCATGGTATATTTTTTTTAATTTCATTAAGGATTGATTTTTTTTATCAAACTCCATCATTTACAAATTAGGGAGTTAAAAATAAGTCACAATGAAAATTCAATATCTTAATAAAGACACCACCAACAAATTTGAAATCTTCACAAAGATCTTCCTTTCTGTGTCCTCTTCGAAAATGTACTTTTAGTTTTTTCAACAACAATCACACTAAAAAGATAATCGAGGCTCACCAACATGTGTCAATAATGCATCATTTTATGAACATATGTTATTTCGAAAAATAATAAAAAATTGTTCTCAAGTCCGAAATACCTCACGCGGGTCACTCATTATCCATACCTAAAATTTTCAAGTATATGTTGTTGATGAGTACCAAATTTGTCCCACGATATGTCCACAAAAAAATTTAAAAAAATACAAGTACGAAGCTAATTCAATTCTCTAAAACATGTGTGTTTACTTCAAGGTGAAATTCCTAAGGGAGGTATGGGTTTAAAGGGGTAGAAGTTGAAAAACATAAAATTTTGCAGTTTGTTTTGTCAAAAACAAGCAAAATAGTTACCCAACTTCATGTTTTATATAAGAGCAACACATGATGAGATGATAATTTGTCTTCTCTTGAATTTGACAAAAAACACATCTCCTTAGACTTGCAAAGGTACTCTTTTGCATTAGGAAATTTATTATTGAGTAGCATCCACTTTGAGATTCAAACTTTTGAGGGGAATTTGAAATTCTACATCAAATTCCACCACCGATTTCAATGGTGTCATGTAAATGAGCGCAAAATTTATATTTCAATATTTAATTTTAATAAAAAAATTAAAATGGAATAATAGTTAGTTTCCTTTTGATTATTTATGGCACTTGTTTCATATGAATTTAAGCGTAATATTTATTTTAATTTATTTTGCTAAGTCATTATTTTAGGGATGATTCTATTCTTTAAATTTAGCATTAATATATTGTTCTAATAGAGTCATCTAATCTTGTAGTAAATTTTATTTTCGTTCTTGGAATTTGGTAATATAAAAATGTAAAGTTTTCATCGATCCAAAATTTTTATTTAATCTTTGACAATATATGTTGATTTAGAATTGTTCAAAACCCCAATGACATTGTTCCACCATGCATAGGCCTTGATTCATGGCAAAACCCTGTGCATCTCTAAAATTTAAATGGGTTTCTTATCATGTGGTGGAAATAAAGTATTTTTGCTATAATATTTGCTCGCTCCAACTCCAACCACTACTTGAGCATAAGCATAAGTAAAAGTGTTTTTGTTTGAAAAATATTATGTCACTTGAGAGACTTAAACTTAAGTGTGGGAAATAACAACCTCCCTCCTCTCTCTCTCTTTCTATATATATATAGTTTTGATTATTTTGATGCAACAAGTTTTCTCTTCCCCAATTTAGGATAGTTTATGATTACTATAGCCAACTTACAACATTCACATAAGATCAAAGGTTAATGCATAAGTGGAGCATGTGTATCTATTTTGCAAAAGCAATTAGGGCTTCCACCTAGCCTCCACCACTGTCGCAATATAAGCGCACAACGAGCACAAACATCATTGGAGAGACTATAACCATAGTGAGGAGTTAAAAAGCATTCAAATTAATTTACTTTTAAAAAATAATTTGTTTCTATCCATTAACTCGTTATTTATTTATTTAAATATATAAAACCTACTCAAAAATGAGTATCTAGTAATCACATCATTCACTCTGACCCGACCCATCTCTCATATATCAATATTCAATATCAATGTCATTGATCATGAACCGTCTCTTATAAAAACCATTTACATTTAAGACTAAGACTAATACATGATCTCAATAGTAAATATTCATATAGGGATATGAATATTCAATATCAATGTCATCGATCATGACCCATCTCTTATCAAAACCATTTACATTTAAGGCCATAACACGTTATCAATAATATAAAATATAGGTGTCTAATACTCAAAGTCGTTTAGTATGGCCCATCAACTATGATTGTGATTAGTTTTTGTCTTTGAAAATGGTATAATATATTAATTTTTTTCACAATAAAAAAACAACTATATTTACTATTCATATTATGAATTAAACCATACAAAATATTAAATTGCAGTTTTTAACTATTCTCAATAATAAACTTGCCAAAAGATTGAAATAATATAGATCACATAATAAATATAAAATAAGTACATAAGAATATACATACAATAAACACTAATTTAGTATTATGATCCATCAACTAGGTCAAAGACACAATAACAACAAACATATATACATACAATACACTAATTTAGTATTATGACCCATCAACCATCAGTGTAATAGTCTTTGTCTTTGAAAATTATATAAGAGATATTTTTGTAGTCATCTATTTCAATACAACTCTTTCTTAAATATATTTAATCATAAAATTTATTTTTATAATTAAATAAATATTATTTAGAAAATCTTAATAAACATTATAACATATAAACTATTTATTCATTCAAAAATATATATATATATATATATATAAAATATTTAATTACAAAATTTTATTTAAAAAATGTTTATATAAATTTATTTATTATTATAATTATAAATATTTTAAACAACTAATTTAGTGATAAAGATTTAGTAGTGTCTCCATTATACCCATCCTTGTGAAAGTTCGACCATGCCAACCCCCTTTAGAAGTCAAACACGTGTTGTTCTAATGTGTTGGTCGCCAAAACGCAACCAGAGCCGTAGAAGAGCCATATTCAAATTTATCGAAATAACTAATTTTATCTTTTAGTTTTGTAAATTAATTATTGAAAGGAAGACACTCATCTTTACATTGAACGAAATAAGAGCCGTAGAAGAGTCATATTCAAATTTATTAAAATAGATAATATAAAATTTAAAATAATTTTTTTAATTAATTATATTTTTGGAATAAGACTTTGTTCTTTACTTTGTTTGTTAGATTTGGTCTTATATTTTCAAATTTTAACTTATTTTAAAAAATCATGTTTTTAATTTTTTGTCGATGATAATAATAATGATGATGGTTAATGTCTATGGAGACTAATTCTGGTTTATTAGATCTTAAGAAGATTACTTGGATTGTTGTAGAATTTTATTTATATGCTCAAAAAGCTTAAAAATAAGTGTTCTTAGGTCACCGTAGTTTTGACAAGATAGAAGGTTAGGCAGGTTTGTATTGTAGCAAAGATTATGACACTGCAATCTAATGTGGGTATACGCAAGACATTCTAAGAGAAAGTGACTTTCATCCTCAACTCTTGTAGTCTCACAGAGATGGCAAATCCTTTCCACCCATGGTGTTGTAGGAATTGTCCAACACCCTATTTCACTATAAAGCTCATGAGAGTTCGTTCTTATCTTGGCTATATTAATTTTTTTCTTCAAACTAGTTAAAACAAAGAGATATTTTTTATCTTCCAGATTAGGGTTAATGACCTCCTTATAGTATCTTAATTTCCTTTTAACCTCTAATTCTTTCCCACCCCACATTTTTTCTTTAAACTTAGATGTGATAATATTTTTAATGCTATTGATATCTTGCCAAGTGGCATTTTCCTCGATCCCCCAATGGTTTAACCACACTATGGTGTCTTTATACCATTCTCTTTGGAGCAGAAGATGGTCTTGACTAGATTTTAAAGCAACATTAGGAAGTCTATGGGCTCCCATGTTATTTATCATGTGCTTGCACATTAGGTACCTAGTCATAGCGATGCTCTCGATGGGGGAAGACTCACTTTTAGAAGGAGAATAGGGTAGAGCATATTGCTTTTAATTTTGAAATTATACGTTATGAAATGCTTCTGAATTTGTTCAATCTTTCACTAGTATTCCTACAGATACTACAATCCCAAACTTCACAATCATACAAGATAACAGGTGTGACGAGAGTTTCAAAAAGAAACTTCATGTTATCCCACATCACAAGGTTTGTCGATTTACAATTGTTATCAAGACCAAAATAAGCTTTCCACCCTCCATTAATCATTTTCTCAATGCTAAAGTTCTAGTTGAGATTGGGATGAATATCAATTCCAAAATGCTTGTAGGAAGACACTTCCTCCAAGCTGCTATTGCCATATACAAAATTAGCATAAGTGATCTTCTTGGACTTGATAATCATAAACTTTTTTTTTATCAGTGTTAATAGTCATACCCATATTAGAGCATAAATCCTTGAGAATTTTTAATTGCTTATCAAGATCAAAGGGGCACCTTGCCATAAGAACGATATAGTTAGCATAGAGAAGGAGGATGATGACTATATCAGCTAAGGTCGTGCCAATACAACTTGCTTATTTTAAACAAGCCTTTATCTTATCAATGTATATGCCAAAATGGTAGGGGAGAGGGGGCAACCTTGCTTTACTCCAATATTACAATTAATATATTTTGACCACCCCACAATGCTTTTAAATTTTGCAATGAAAATCTCGTACAACCTTATCGCAACAACTCTCAACTCGAAAGGAACCTTTAGCTCTTCCAATCTATTCCACAAGTTATTTCTAGGCACCGTATCAAAAGGTTTCCTAAAGTCCACAAAGCAACAAAAGAGATTGGATTTACTATTATGACATTCCTCCGCAATAATCCTAAGCATAATGAGGTGATCCATTATTATATTCTTTATAACGGATTTTGACTATTCATATTTTATTATATTTTTAATAATGGATTTTAAATAAAATAAATTTATATTTATTTTCTTTAATTTTTAAAAATCCCCAATAATACCTTGCATATATGAAGGGTGGATTTCCTTAATATCCAAGCAATTATGTTGAAGTTAGTTTTTTTGACAAGTAAAATCATATTTAAAAAACTTGTGGTTAAACCAAACAATAAAAATATATAAACATATAAAATTAGGGAGACTTCCAAGACTTACCTACTCTCGTCACATCGGAAAATATCCAACATTTTTTCCTAAAATTCTTCAATCGTTTATTTTCTAGTGTCCAAGAATCGTTTATTTTCTAGTGTACAAGAGTATATTCTTATGAATTTCTTATAAAGCAAAATGAAAAAAAGGACATGATTATTGCCAAGAGGGATGAACACGTTAGGGTGAATCCCAGGAAAATGAGAAAAAAGTACATGATTATTGAAAGGCATTAATAGGTTTGGTTGAATCCAAGGAGAGTTGATGACCCAACAACAACTTTGCATCGGCTTCTTTTTCTATGAGATCTAGTCGTGGTTTCCTTCTTTAGTGAGAGGAGGAGGATGATCAAATGTCTTCAAACTTCAAACCTTTGACATAAGAAGGATTTGAAGATGCTACAGGAGCCTCTTCCACTTTAAGAGATTTCCGGATTATATCTTGTTATGGGACCTCTTCATTAACAACATGTGATTTCAAATATGGATTAAACAGATCAATACCACCAAGAGGTTCTTTCCATTTTCCATCTTCAACATCTTGATATTATTTTTCAACCTCCTTATCTTTCTCAGGTGAAAGAGGGATTGAGACATTTATAAATATTCTAGGTTTTGAAATAAATGTATCTTAATTGAAAGTTACATGTGGGTTTTGAGATAAGTGTATCTTCTTTTCTTTTTCTTTTTTTTTCTGAAGAAAAAAATCATTATATTTATGAGAATATACATTGTACCATCTTTTTGGACTAATAATTTTTTTTAAAGAAAAGTTTGCATTGCTTTCAAAACATTCTGAAGTTCTATGTGACCATCATGAGCTATCTTCTTCTGGTTACAACACTATATACATTCGCTACAAAACTATATTCATCTATTTCCTTTTCATGCCGATACTATCATTGTTGTAAACAAACAAAACATAAACTTCGAATAGATCTCAATTCAAGAGAAATGAAAGGTCATTGCTTCAACCTCTTTGGTGTCCACAAATTTTGTAAAGCTGAGGGTGCCTACCTACAAAGGAAGGGCTTCTTTTGAGAGTTCATCATCTTTTCTGTTCAACTCATGATATACATGGAGAAACTGAGTCCATTCAAAATCCTAGATGGATAAGCAAATTTCTTGAAGTAAATGCTCAAATGTGATATTTGCCACTTGAATTTTGTTGTTGGCCCAATCAATAGAAACCTTGGAATCACCTAGAACCTATACCCTACAGATCACTTTGAGGCTAGCAAAGCGAAGAAGCATCCAGAGAGTTGCAAATTTAGCTTTCGTATTTGTCCCTCTTCCCAGTGCATACCTTATGAGGAAATAATGAACAAGATTGACGAATAACACAACTCTAACACCACAGAGAGTGAGATTACCTTGATTAGCACCATGAAAGAATCCCCACAGGATCCCCATCCAAAGATGGCATCATGAGATTGTGTTGCTTGGGAAATTTTGGATCCAATTTATGTTCATGAGTCATTTTTAGAATTGTGCCAGTTGAAGATACATGAGGAATGTCCATGTCCTGAAACATATTTACATTTCTTGTCCACCAAATGATATGGATAAAGATTCTGGGAAAGGCTTTGAACTTTGTTACCGCACCATTTTGATACCAGAAATTAACATTCTCTCCCAGTATTACCTTCAACTACTATCGCCCATACTTGAGCTGCGTAGGGAGAAAACACAAAAAAATGGGGAAAGGATTTAGCATCAAATTTACATAGAGGGCATCTATAGGGACCAACCCAACCTCTTTTTAGACAATTTGCCCATAAAATTGAGATAAGTGTATCTTATTTGAAAGTTGCATGAAATTCATGTGAGAATAAAGTTTGGTGTCTTTCTTGTCCTTTTCTTTAAATTTTGTAGCTATTAGACATTAAGCTCACATTATCTTGGTAGATTTTGTATTCCAAAGATTATATTTTTAATAAGGTAATTGAATTTAATTTTCTAGCTTATAGAGAATGATCTCATATCTTGGTAAATTTTGTATTTTTAATAAGGTAATTGAATTTAATGTAAATAATTGAAAGACTATTATTATTTTTTCATTTCTTTTAATCAATTTATATGTTAAAAAAACTATATTTATCAAGTATATATAAAATACACTATCTTAAATATATTTTAATTTTAGATTTTTAAAATATTTAGTAATTTTCATCATGAGTAAGGTAATAATCATTCCTCCCAACCACCAAGCTACATCTAATGGACATTACTAAGTATTATAACCAAATGTAGGTTGAATCATCATCCTCATTAAAAAAAACCACACCACTTAAGGGGTATAATTTTACTATGACTAAATGCTTTTGGATCTTGGGTCATTAACCTATTCCTTTAAGTTTTAGAAAACAAACTATTTATCAATTAAAAGCAATTTCAAATCTTTGTTACAATTCAAAACCACATTAGATTAATAAAAAAATTATTAAAAGGAAAGCTACTAGTTTAACTAGGATTAATATTTTAATGTAAATAAAAATACATGTTTTTTTGCTAAATGTTTTGAGTCTTGGATTTTTGCTAAATGTTTTGAGTCTTGGATACTTTCCTGGTGTGAATTCAAAATCTGTCTTAATTGAGATGGTATAGAAACCTCAACCATTAATCCACAAATTACATGAACACTAATATTCATCACAACTGTAATTTCACTTTCTATTATTTTTTTTTGAAAGGCTGAATACTATCCATTTAGATTTAATAGGACAGCCAATAGATCCATCAATTTCTAAAATCATGGAATGCCGCAGAAGCAACCCATAATGTAGTCAAGGGATAACTTAAGAAGAAAAACGCTTTTTTAATGGCCACGTGAAACAAAAATCTTATGGGTAAAGTAAATTTTTTTTATGGCCACGTCAAAGAAAAAGATCATTTCACTTAAATAATAGCAATTATTATAAATCGCAATACCCCAACTAGGTAATGGAGTAATTTGTACACATAGAAATGGCGGAAAAGGTGACTTTTTCAGCAACTACAAAGACTCACGACATCAAGTTTCTAGGTAACAGGGAAATTGACAATTTTGATGAAAAAAGTGGAATATTTGGCTAAGTTGAAGCAAATAACACTTAAGACGATGACATGCTAGAGAGACACAATTTGGAAAAAAAACATTTTTTTAACAAGGTAGATTTTTATACTAATAGGGCATCTCTCTTCTCTTATATTAGAATAAGAGAAGAGATATGGCACATAAAAATGTGTTAATTGTTCTATTAAATAATGTAATTGTACATGTACATATATATACATGAAAGCTTTGTTTTAAGATAGATATTCTACCTTATTTCAATCATAACTATTTGAGAGAATATTTTAGCCACACACTACGAGTTAATGTACCTCTTATCCAAAAAAACTCCTAAATCCATGACCAATAAGTTCATTCGTGCAGAGGTACTCTCTACTTGGTAATAACCAATACAATATCAAATTATGTGATTAAATACTAGCACAAAAGAAAATTATGAATTTAAAATTATTCTAATACCCCCCTAAATGATGTGTATTTGTCATGCCTAGTGATGTTTGAATATTATTCTCTAATCCCTTGCAAAAAAAAACTTGATGTGCAAGTAACATGTAAATCATCATTATAAATAAGTAAGTAACATGTATAAATTTGATTAATTATACATATAGAATATGCAACCTTGTAACACCATTCATAAACTATACATATTTATCAATAAAACTAGCATGCACATACAACCTATTTGAATTCCAACACCTAGAGATACTAGATATTTCAATGGTAGTTTGATTAAATCTAACACCATGTCCATTATATTCATTATATCTACTTCATGGAACCAATTATTGAGTTCATTCTTCACATCTCAATTTTTAAAAGAATGAATTAGATGAGTTATAATTTAGCAACCACTTCTAGACAAAGAAAAACATCCAAGGTAGCAACCCATATAAAACACAATTTATTAAGTTCTAAATACACTCTAATAAGTATTTTATTTTTTTAAGACTATTGACTACATACATATTTTTTTTTAACAATGATCAAATAAATAAAGTAAACAAGTTAGAGACAAGAAAATAAATGACACATCAGATTTACGTGGTGAAACCCCAAATGGGGAAACATCCACGGTGCCTTGTTTAGTCTTCTAATTGTTTAGAAATATCCAAATTCACAGTACACATGCCATTCTGACATAAGTAGATATCACAATCCATAGTTCACCAACAATACCACACAATTCAGATCATAATGTATATTCCAACAGTAACAATTCTATGTTCTAACCCTACAATCAAAGAAAAATTTATCAATGAATTTGTTCCATTCACATGAAACGTACCAATGGCACATTTTCAAGAATGGCATTATGATCTTCAATCGACAATTTCCATTGTTGATGCTTGTACTTTTTCCTAGTCTTCACTGGTTTCAACTACAATCGAGTTGTTATGACCAAATGACTATATTGGGCACATATAACATCTAACTAGTAGTCCTGGATAATAATATGGTTAGTACATTTCTTTACTTCTTCAAAGAAATGTCCCATTAAAACCGTCGAACCCACTGCATATGTATAATTTGACGGATCTTTAAATTCTTGCATCAACGTGCTTTTCGACCTAGTAAATCTTAATAAGTAATAATGCACTTTTTTTGGATTATCTGTTAGTGTAATGGAAGTGAAGACATCACCTTCTCTAACTATATTGGAAACACGATCATAATAATTGTCAATCACAGCCACTTCATTGTCAAACTCTACACCAGTGAAACTTGGAAATGGGGGCAATGGTGTCAATTTTTCGTGTACCCAAGGTTTCACAAATTTTTCAGTTTCATTTTGACACTCATCAATGGATTCCCCATTATCAATACATCTAAGAAAAAATCAAGAGTACTTTCATTTATGAATTGAGTGTATATTTGCCACTTTCTCACTCCTAATGGAATGTAAACTCCTTGTCCCAGTGCAATATCCTGATTTTGACCCCATTTCATTTAACATGTGAATGATGTAATATCGTTATGAAATCGTGGTGAGGAGCTCAAGGCCAAGGCCCCACCATCGATTTAGCATTAAAATTGATGCATATGGTTTGTGTGCTAGCCAGGCACAATATAAATCGTAAATATCATGTAAATATGTATTTTAATAAATTACCCACAACTAGCTATGCAATGCAATGCAACAAGAGTATGGGGGCATGGTTTTTACAAGGAAATGGGAGGGAAATATTCAAACCCTTGGACCAATAAAGCCAAGCCAAGTGTCAATGAGGAAACCCATGAACCTTCAACTACCCATGTTGACTTTTGTACCCAATCATTTATTTCACCCAAGAATTGGTTGAAATAGTTATTATTTGGGATATGGAGAGGTATGGCTGTCCAAATTCGGGTATGGGAAAGCCACCATTTTTTGAAAACGTGTTTGGCTTCTTGGGAAAGAAAATAGCCATGAATTTTCTCCCCAAGCCATTATTCACCCATCATTTTTTCTCTCCCATGAGTTATGGGCCAGCTGGGCATTTTCCCTCACGTTTTTCCTGAGTTTACCCTCATTTTCCACAGCTGGGAGGTCGTATTTTTGCTGCAAAATGTATGGGAGGAAGGGAGTCATGATTTAAGGGCCCATAGAGGTCGTTTTTTTTCCCTTTGAATTCCCAAATACTTGTTGGAAAATCATTTCTTCCCTGTGGTCGATTTTCCCGTTCCCACAATACTTTTTTGACTGGCCACGATTTGGGGAAAACCCTTGGACATATTGCTTGTGAATCCCATAGCTAAAAACGTTTTTATATGCCCAACATATGTGCTTGTGGTGCTTGATGTGTGTGGGAGAGAATGTTGTGGTTTGATTTATGGGTATCCATTTTTTTGGCTTGAGCTTGAGTGCAAGCATCGAAGAATAGAAGAGGGTTTAATTTTAGCTTGATAAACCCCAATTGTGGACTGGATTGGCCTAGATGCGGTGTTCATTTTGTTGTGCATCAGTTGCAAGTTCTCTTTCCTTGTAGAAATCATGCCCAGCTCAGGGGTGGCAACTGTGCTGAGAGATTAACGAGCACAATTGGCCTATGGATGGGTGGAACATTACAGTTGCGTAACTAGTTGCTTGGGGCATCACAATCAAGATAAGTATTATCTATGTGTATTAAACTCTGCAATGTTTTTAATTTGATGATTGTTATTGATATGTTGAATGCATGTGAAATGTGTGTGGATAGTTTAATTCTGTTGTGCATGTTTATTTTGAATGGCATCTACACACATGTGTTTTATTTGCTATGAATCTATTCATAATGAATGGGGCTGAGTTTTTGTAAAAGCCCAGAATGTTAGTCATGTTCCCTTCCTTGCGTCGGATCAATGGGAGGGGACGTGACACCCAGGGATTTTGGCACAATTATATGGCATCGATCTATAAACGTCACCCTTTGGTATATCCCAAAAGTACTTATTCGAGGAAAACAAAAAACTCATTAAAAAATCATATTTCACATATAAAAAATCCATATATTTGTTTTCGATATATATATATATATATATATGTATGTATGTATGTAATTAAAAGCATCAAGGAAACATTTACACACCTTCTCATGCAAACCATCCTGTCATTGAACACGTGACTTAAATTTTGCTTGCACTAGTTAAAAACATCGAGTGAATTTACAAGTCGAATAGTAGAGTGACTCAATTGATATCTTCTAAGTGCACGCTTTACGCAGGCCTCAACACCATCATGCTCTTCTTTTCCATGCCTTGTTTAAAAAAAAAATCCATGTGTGGTGAATATACAATTGTCTTGTGAAGGAGAGAAAACCAATAAATTGATCGTGTTTATTTAAATTGACCAGCGCAACCGTCATACCACACCCAATGTTCTTTAAAAACCACTCCTCATATTGATAATTCTTTATAAGGCATATTAAATCAATGTTGAACGAAACATGTATCATGTGCACAATCATCACTAATGTAGAAATAATACTCTTTAATCACTTCACGATCATTTTCATTACTGTAAATACCATCAACATCGAGCTCTGCATGTCTATTCAAAATGTGCACAAGTATAGACACTTGGTCTGAATGATAATATTCACTTTATATTTCCTTTTATGGTGTGAAAGTGTAATTCTCAGCGAAAGCAACCACTGATACTATTGTTCCTTTTGGAAATACATCTCGTGATTATTTGAACTGGACATATTGCCATCGTACTGTGTGGGAGTGCTTAATATGTCTGTATATTTTCTCCCTGAACTTTTCCATAAAAGATGTCACTGAAATCTCATCTTCAAGTAAATCATTTTTTTTTATGTTTTCGTCGAATCTGTAACAAATGTGTACTAAAGATATCCATATCTCTTCCATTTCACAATGACATTTGACAGTCTAGGATCATTTTGATCAATGGAATATTTAACATCAAAAAGTGTGAAATTAGCACATTCATTGCATTTTCTACCACCGACACATTATTTCTTATAAAATACTTGATCATTCTCTCATGCACATAATATCTTGGATACAAATTCATGAACACTCCTAGGAGGGGGATCATTTGGCCAATATTGTATGCCAAAATTTACAAAAGTCTCATAATATAATTGAAAATATACATGGTATCAGCAACAACATGTGTCCTGAATAGTGATGGGCTTGGCATACCATGGTTTAAGTTTGACAAATGTGATAAGGGAAATTTTGACATCAACACTACTCACCATAAAATTGTTGAACATTTCCACTTGAGTGACCTCTATTATATGTTTGGCATGATTTTCAAAAATGCCTTTATATATTCGATGTCGCACAACATTCTTTTCATTTGGTAACACATGAGAGTTCAAATGCCAAAACTCTTTGACCCTATCCCTCACATTATCTAGAGGTCTATCATGATAGGGTTTCCTACAGATAACATCCCAACATGCAACTTCATCATTCTCATCTAATTGAATCCTAAATTTTTTATACTAAAATAAAATTTTCTTGACATGTTTTAATATTTTTGCAATCAATGCCATCAACCGACTCGAGGCAGATCTTTTTGCAACAACACCTGTTAGCAATGCTCTATGAGCGGCCTTTTCAACACGAGATTGCCTTTTGGAAAGTGTGGCAAGGGCGGCAGTAACATTTTTTTATACCATCTCATTTTTTCTAACCTCTTTGATACTTTTAATGCCCCATAATTTAACTACATCTCTTATGCATTTATGCTTCAACAATCTATGTAACAATTTAGCCTATGCTATGATAGAATTACCTTCAAGATATTTTTTAGTAATTGCTTTTGCTCTATACTGAACTATATGATCCTGCATCGGTGGTCCCAATTCTTCAATTTTACTTGAATCCATATTCTAAAAAAAATTGTCGTCAATGGCGATATTGCTACAACTTCCAATTAATCTCTGTGAATTGATAAGTGTGGTAGGGACTTTTTGTGAGTTGGATGTTGACCCTGCATAAAAGTATATAAATTTATAAATTGAACTTCGTGTATATATATATATATATAGACACGAAGTTCAATTTATAAATTTATAAGTATATATATATATATATATATATATATATATATATACGAATTAATTTTAAAATATTGTGAACTTTCAAATCAAATATACAAAATTTAAATAACTATTTAAACTTTAAATATTCTTTTCTCACCAATCATGGTGTCAATATCAACACTGCCTATCGTTCTTTCGACATTTATCATTTCCTCATCACCTCCATCTTCTTCATTTCTTTCAAGAATGTGTTCCTCGACATTTTGCATTTCTTCGTCATCACCATATGCCTCCACATTTTGTTAATTTTTTTTCTTTTTTCTCTTAACTTTCTCATGTTTTCACATTGTTTCTCTTTCATTGCCTCTCAATCAGTTCTGATGTGATAATACTTTCTTATACAATTTATTTAGCTTCTCATGTTGAAAGAATTAAAAACCTAAAATCCAATACCAAAAACCTAAAATCATATAATAATAATTTGGATATAAAATTGTATAATTAATGAAACAAATTGCAATATTTAAGAGTCAAATTGCGATATGCCAAAAACAACATTACATAAGTGATTTAGAGCAAATTGCAATATCCATTATTTCATTTAAAAAAATTGCAATATTCATGTTTTCTCTTGGAAAAAGAAATACAGTAAGATAGAGACAAATTTCACAAGTCTTAATTGAAATCGCAATATAATTCATTTTTCCTTAAAAAAATGTAATTATATGCTAAACACAAATCACAATGTGGCCCTTAGAAGAAAATGAAATATACATATAGATATACAAAAATCCAATTTCAAAATATGTCCTTTATCTATAAAGAGTAATATGCCAAAACAAAAATCACAATATGCCCTTTATACAAATTAGTGATATGCTAAAACCAAATTTAGAATAATACTTTATGAAAAATTGTAATATGACAAAACTAAATTGACATTATGTTCTTTATAAAAAAGCAATAATATGCCAAAACCAATTTGACAATATGTTCCTTATAAAAAACATGAATATGCCAAAACCAAATTGAAAATATGTTCCTTATAAAAAATAGGAATATGCCAAACTTATTCCATAAGTAACAAAAAAAAATCCACTAGTAAGAAAAAATTACCCAAACTTATTTTTCAGATTTTCACGCTTTCAACAAGATTTACACTGTAGTTGCACTTGACTCACACTTGACCTGAACCAGTATAGTCAAAATACTTTTGATTTATGTTTAAAATATCTCAGCCGCGAGTGTATATATATATATATCTCAAGTGAGAGTTTAATAATCTTACCATACGTCAGCTAGGATCTTTGGCATTTAATGTGTCAGCTCAAAAAAGATTCTCAGGGCGTTGTGTGCTCAAACTCTTGTCGGAGAATTTAAAATCAACTCTCATGTGAGAGTTTGGGTGGAGTTATTTCTTTCACCAAACTTTACTTTTGGGATGGAAAATCTCTCGGTCGAGAGTTTAAAAAGACTCTTGAGGGAGAGTTTTTTCTCGCTCGAGAGTTTCTGGTCAATAAAACTAGTGAGCATTTCTATGGTTTACAGGAATTTCCGACTTTGGCAGGCACGAAACCTTGCAAAATCACAGATTTATCTGTCAGAGTTTATACTAGTAGATTCAACTTTGAATCTACTTTATCATGGTATATTTTTTTTTAATTTCATTAAGGATTGATATTTTTTTATTAAATTCCATCATTTACAAAATTAGGGAGTTAAAATAAGTCACAATGAAAATTCAATATCTTAATAAAGACACCACCGACAAATTTGAAATCTTCACAAAGATCTTCCTTTCCGTGTCCTCTTCAAAAATGTACTTTTAGTTTTTTCAACAACAATCACACTAAAAAGATAATCGAGGCTCACCAACATGTGTCAATAATGCATCATTTTATGAACATCTGTTATTTCGAAAAATAATAAAAAATTGTTCTCAAGTCCGAAATACCTCACGCAGGTCACTCATTATCCATACCTAAAATTTTCAAGTATATGTTGTTGATGAGTACCAAATTTGTCCCACGATATGTCCACAAAAATTTTTAAAAAAATATGAGTACGAAGCTAATTCAATTCTCTAAAACATGTGTGTTTACTTCAAGGTGAAATTCCTAAGGGAGGTATGGGTTTAAAGGGGTAGAAGTTGAAAAACATAAAATTTTGCAGTTTGTTTTGTCAAAAACAAGCAAAATAGTTACCCAACTTCATGTTTTATATAAGAGCAACACATGATGAGATGATAATTTGTCTTCTCTTGAATTTGACAAAAAACACATCTCCTTAGACTTGCAAAGGTACTCTTTTGCATTAGGAAATTTATTATCGAGTAGCATCCACTTTGAGATTCAAACTTTTGAGGGGAATTTGAAATTCTACATCAAATTCCACCACCGATTTCAATGGTGTCATGTAAATGAGCGCAAAATTTATATTTCAATATTTAATTTTAATAAAAAAATTAAAATGGAATAATAGTTAGTTTCCTTTTGATTATTTATGGCACTTGTTTCATATGAATTTAAGCGTAATATTTATTTTAATTTATTTTGCTAACTCATTATGTTAGGGATGATTCTATTCTTTAAATTTAGCATTAATATATTGTTCTAATAGAGTCATCTAATCTTGTAGTAAATTTTATTTTCATTCTTGGAATTTGGTAATATAAAAATGTAAAGTTTTCATCGATCCAAAATTTTCATTTAATCTTTGACAATATATGTTGATTTAGAATTGGTCAAAACCTCAGTGACATTGTTCCACCATGCATAGGCCTTGAATCATGGCAAAACCCTGTGCATCTCTAAAATTTAAATGGGTTTCTTATCATGTGGTGGAAATAAAGTATTTTTGCTATAATATTTGCTTGCTCCAACTCCAACCACTACTTGAGCATAAACATAAGTAAAAGTGTTTTTGTTTGAAAAATATTATGTCACTTGAGAGACTTAAACTTAAATGTGGGAAATAACAACCCCCTCCTCTCTCTCTCTTTCTATATATATATATATAGTTTTGATTATCTTGATGCAACAAGTTTTCCCTTCCCCAATTTAGGATAGTTTATTATTACTATAGCCAACTTACAACATTCACATCAGGATCAAAGGTTAATGCATAAGTGGAGCATGTGTATCTATTTTGCAAAAGCAATTAGGGCTTCCACCTAGCCTCCACCACTATCGCAATATAAGCGCACAACGAACACAAACATCATTGGAGAGACTATAACCATAGTGAGCACAAACATCATTGGAGAGACTATAACCATAGTGAGGTGTTAAAAAGCATTCAAATTAATTTACTTTTAAAAAATAATTTGTTTCTATCCATTAACTCGTTATTTATTTATTTAAATATATAAAACCTACTAAAATTAGTATCTAGTAATCACATCATTCACCTTGACCCGACCCATCTCTCATATATCAATATTCAATATCAATGTCATTGATCATGAACCGTCTCTTATAAAAACCATTTACATTTAAGACTAAGACTAATACATGATCTCAATAGTAAATATAGGGATATGAATATTCAATATCAATGTCATCGATCATGACCCATCTCTTATCAAAACCATTTACATTTAAGGCCATAACACATTATCAATAATATAAAATATAGGTGTCTAATACTCAAAGTCATTTAGTATGGCCCATCAACTATGATTGTGATTAGTTTTTTGTCTTTGAAAATGGTATAATATATTAATTTTTTTCACAATAAAAAAAACTATATTTACTATTCATATTATGAATTAAACTATACAAAATATTAAATTGTAGTTTTTAACTATTCTCACTAATAAACTTGCCAAAAGATTGAAACATAATAAATATAAAATAAGTACATAAAGATATACATACAATAAACACTAATTTAGTATTTTGATCCATCAACTAGGTCAAAAACACAATAACAACAAACATATATACATACAATACACTAATTTAGTATTATGACCCATCAACTATCAGTGTAATAGTCTTTGTCTTTGAAAATTCTATAAGAGATATTTTTTTAGTCATCTATTTCAATACAACTCTTTCTTAAATATATTTAATCATAAAATTTATTTTTATAATTAAATAAATATTATTTAAAAAATCTTAATAAACATTGTAACATATAAACTATTTATTCATTCAAAATATATATATATATATATATATATATATATATATATAATATTTAATTACAAAATTTTATTTAAAAAATGTTTATATAAATTTATCTATTATTATAATTATAAATATTTTAAACAACTAATTTAGTGATAAAGATTTAGTAGTGTCTCTATTATACCCATCCTTGTGAAAGTTCGACCATGCCAAGCCCCTTTAGAAGTCAAACACGTGTTGTTCTAATGTGTTGGTCGCCAAAAACGCAACCAGAGCCGTAGAAGAGCCATATTCAAATTTATCGAAATAACTAATTTTATCTTTTAGTTTTGTAAATTAATTATTGAAAAGAAGACACTCATCTTTACATTGAACGAAATAAGAGCCGTAGAAGAGTCATATTCAAATTTATGAAAATAGATAATATAAAATTTAAAATAATTTTTTTAATTAATTATATTTTTGGAACAAGACTTTGTTGGTTTGATTTGGTCTTATATTTTCAAATTTTAACTTATTTTAAAAAATCATGTTTTTAATTTTTTGTTGATGATAATAATAATGATGATGGTTAATGTCTATGGAGACCAATTCTGGTTTATTGAACCTTAAGAAGATTACTTGGATTGTTGTAAAATTTTATTTATATGCTTAAAAAGCTTAAAAATAAGTGTTCCTAGGTCACCGTAGTTTTGACAAGATAGAAGGTTAAGCAGGTTTGTATTGTAGCAAAGATTATGAAACTGCAATCTAATGTGGGTATACGCAAGACATTCTAAGAGAAAGTGACTTTCATCCTCAACTCTTGTAGTCTCACAGAGATGGCAAATCCTTTCCACTAGGAATTGTCCAACACCCTATTTCACTATAAAGCTCATGAGAGTTCATTCTTATCTTGGCTATATTAATTTTTTTCTTCAAACTAGTTAAAACAAAGAGATATTTTTTATCTTCCAGATTAGGGTTAATGACCTCCTTATAGTATCTTAATTTCTTTTTAACCTCTAATTCTTTCCCACCCCACATTTTTTCTTTAAACTTAGATGTGATAATATTTTTAATGCTATTGATATCTTGCCGAGTGGCATTTTCCTCGATCCCCCAATGGTTTAACCACACTATGGTGTCTTTATACCATTCTCTTTGGAGCAGAAGATGGTCTTGACTAGATTTTAAAGCAACTTTAGGAAGTCTATGGTCTCCCATGTTATTTATCATGTGCTTGCACATTAGGTACCTAGTCAGAGCGATGCTCTAAGATGGGGGAAGACTCACTTTTAGAAGGAGAATAGGGTAGAGCATATTGCTTTTAATTTTGAAATTATACGTTATGAAA
Source organism: Larix kaempferi (assembly GCA_027924585.1). Lineage (NCBI taxonomy): Eukaryota > Viridiplantae > Streptophyta > Pinopsida > Pinales > Pinaceae > Larix > Larix kaempferi. Next base: position 2,301,385 of record BSBM01001242.1, on the reverse strand, counting down.
TGCTTATGAATTTGTTCAATCTTTCTCTAGTATTCCTAGAGATACTACAATCCCAAACTTCACAATCATACAAGATAACAAGTGTGACGAGAGTTTCAAAAAGAAACTTCATTTTATCCCACATCACAAGGTTTGTCGATTTACAATTGTTATCAAGACCAAAATAAGCTTTCCACCCTCCATTAGTCCTTTTCTCAATGCTAAAGTTCTAGTTGAGATTGGGATGAATATCAATTCCAAAATGCTTGTAGGAAGACACTTCCTCCAAGCTGCTATTGCCATATACAAATTTAGCATAAGTGATCTTCTTGGACTTGATAATCATAACTTTTTTTTTGTCAGTGTTAATACTCATACCCATATTAGAGCATAAATCCTTGAGAATTTTTAATTGCTTATCAAAATCAAAGGGGCACCTTGCCATAAGAACGATATAGTTAGCATAGAGAAGGAGGATGATGACTATATCAACTAAGGTCATGCCAATACAACTTGCTTATTTTAAACAAGCCTTTATCTTATCAATGTATATGCCAAAAATGGTAGGGGAGAGGGGGCAACCTTGCTTTACTCCAATATTACAATTAATATCTTTTGACCACCCCACAATGCTTTTAAATTTTGCAATGAAAATCTCGTACAACCTTATCGCAACAACTCTCAACTCGAAAGGAACCTTTAGCTCTTCCAATCTATTCCACAAGTTATTTCTAGGCACTGTATCAAAAGGTTTCCTAAAGTCCACAAAGCAACAAAAGAGATTGGATTTACTATTATGACATTCCTCCGCAATAATCCTAAGCATAATGAGGTGATCCATTATTATGTTCTTGATAATGGATTTTGACTATTCATATTTTATTATATTTTTAATAATGAATTTTGAATAAAATAAACTTATATTTATTTTCTTTAATTTTTAAAAATCGCCAATAATACCTTGCATATATGAAGGGTGGTTTTCCTTAATATCCAAGAAATTATGTTGAAGTTAGTTTTTTTGACAAGTAAAATCGTATTTAAAAAATTTGTGGTTAAACCAAACAATAAAAATATATAAACATATAAAATTAGGGAGACTTCCAAGACTTACCTTCTCTCGTCACATAGGACTTACCTTCTCTCGTGAAAGAGGGATTGAGACATTTATAAATATTCTAGGTTTTGAAATAAATGTATCTTAATTGAAAGTTACATGTGGGTTTTGAGATAAGTGTATCTTCTCTTCTTTTCTTTTCTTTATCTTTTTTTCGGAAGAAAAAAATCATTATATTTATGAGAATATACATTGTACCATCTTTTTGGACTAATAATTTTTTTTAAAGAAAAGCTTGCATTGCTTTCAAAACATTCTGAAGTTCTATGTGACCATCATGAGCTATCTTCTTCTGGTTACAACACTATATACATTCGCTACAAAACTATGTTCATCTATTGCCTTTTCATGCCGATACTATCGTTGTTGTAAACAAACAAAACATAAACTTTGAATAGATCTCAATTCAAGAGAAATGAAAGGTCATTGCTTCAACCTCTTTGGTGTCCACAAATTTTGTAAAGTTGAGGGTGCCTACCTACAAAGGAAGGGCTTCTTTTGAGAGTTCATCATCTTTTCTGTTCAACTCACGATATACATGAAATTGAGTCCATTCAAAATCCTGGATGGATAAGCAAATTTCTTGAAGTAATTGCTCAAACGTGATATTTGCCACTTGAATTTTGTTGTTGGCCCAATCAATAGCAACCTTGGAATCACCTAGAACCTATACCCTACAGATCACTTTGAGGCTAGCAAAGCGAAGAAGCATCCAGATAGTTGCAAATTTAGCTTTCGTATTTGTCCCTCTTCCCGGTGCATACCTTATGAGGAAATAATGAACAAGATTGACGAATAACACAACTCTAACACCACAGAGAGTGAGATTACCTTGATTAGCACCGTGAAAGAATCCCCATGGGATCCCCATCCAAAGATGGCATCACGAGATTGTGTTGCTTGGGCAATTTTGGATCCAATTTATGTTCATGAGTCATTTTTAGAATTGTGCCAGTTGAAGATACATGAGGAATGTCCATGTCTTGAAACATATTTACATTTCTTGTCCACCAAATGATATGGATAAAGATTCTAGGAAAGGCTTTGAACTTTGTTACCGCACCATTTTGATACAAGAAATTAACATTCTCTCCCAGTATTACCTTCAACCACCACATCTTTAGCTTAAGATCTTTCACTACTATCGCCCATACTTGAGCTGCGTAGGGAGAAAACACAAAAAAATGGGGAAAGGATTTAGCATCAAATTTACATATAGGGCATCTATAGGGACCAACCCAACCTCTTTTTAGACAATTTGCCCATAAAATTGAGATAAGTGTATCTTATTTGAAAGTTGCATGAAATTCATGTGAGAATAAAGCTTGGTGTCTTTCTTGTCCTTTTCTTTAAATTTTCTAGCTATTAGACATTAAGCTCACATTATCTTGGTAGATTTTGTATTCCAAAGATTATATTTTTAATAAGGTAGTTGAATTTAATTTTCTAGCTTATAGAGAATGATCTCATATCTTGGTAAATTTTGTATTTTTAATAAGGTAATTGAATTTAATGTAAATAATTGAAAGACTATTATTATTTTTTCATTTCTTTTAATCAATTTATATGTTAAAAAAACTATATTTATCAAGTATATATAAAATACACTATCTTAAATATATTTTAATTTTAGATTTTTAAAATATTTAGTAATTTTCATCATGAGTAAGGTAACAATCATTCCTCCCAACCACCAAGTTACATCTAATGGACATTACTAAATATTATAACCAAATGTAGGTTGAATCATCATCCTTATTAAAAAAAACCACACCACTTAAGGGGTATAATTTTACTATGACTAAATGCTTTTGGATCTTGGGTCATTAACCTATTCCTTTAAGTTTTAGAAAACAAACTATTTATCAATTAAAAGCAATTTCAAATCTTTGTTACAATTCAAAACCACATTAGATTAATAAAAAAATTATTAAAAGAAAAGCTACTAGTTTAATTGAGATTAATACTTTAATATAAATAAAAATACATGTTTTTTGCTAAATGTTTTGAGTCTTGGATTATTAACCTATTTCTTTAAATCTTAAAAGACAAACTCATAACTGATTAAAAACAATTTCAAATCTTTATTACCATTCAAAACCACATTCACATGATATTAATGAAAAAAAATACCATTTTTTTTTTTAACAGTAACAGAGAAAGGATTATATTTATAAAGCTGTGCACAGCTATTCATTACAGACTTGCAAACAGAGTTTTTAACAATGCTGAGATGTCAGGACCAACTAACACTACTATAACTTTCTGCATTACATTATAATCTCTGAGCTTGGTCTTCCTGAAATTGTCCAGCATAGAGCTGGCATAAACCTTAACAAACTGACTATAGAGGAGTTTACAAAAAAACATTAACCAAAAGCAAATTTTTTTGAAACCTGGGCTGGGCTAGCCTTTCTTCCTTAGCTTGACAGACGAAGCGTCTACCATCACCTGGTTTATTTCCTGGTTCACCGTTGGATTTTCGTGTACCCAGCTTCCCTGCGTCGCTCTGAAGAAAACGACCATATCTTCCTACATTCTATCAACTTTTCCCATTAATTCTAGAATATTTCGTTCCAGATCATCAATTCTGGAATCCTGGCAGGATAACTGAGAGCAAATGTGCGTTATGACCGACGCCATTTTAGCATTCTGGTTCACGCTGGAGCAGACCGCGTCATATGTTCTCCGGACTGCAAACTTAATGTCAATCAAGGTTCTGCTTAAAGTGGCTATGGCTGCCCTAATTGACGGCATTGTATCCCAATTATCCGCCTGCGAGAGACGAGGAGCAGAAGAAACAAGCTCCCCGAGGGATAGACGGCTCAGAGTTTCGGGGAGATGGGGAGGAAGAGCCATCGCGGAGGGAGGAATAGGGAGGGCGGATGGGGGAGTTAAGGAAGCCCCGTGGGAGCTGACACCAGGGGAGAGAACGAGGAGACAGGTGGTGGGTTGGACGGGGAGGCAGATGGAGGAGCGTGTGGGTGGGTACGCGGAGGACGAGTTCGAACATAAGTTTAAAAAGAGGGGAAGGCCATAGTTTAGCAAAGGGAGTGGATGGTCCCTTAAGGCCAAGACCCTAACCAAAATCCACGTCAAAAAATCAAGGGGCCAAGACATTGGTATGTTAGGGGATAAAATGAAATCCCAAGACTCCTTTATGATCCTTAGTTTGCCCGACTGTGAGCATGATTCCTTGATTTGCCGCTAAATCCGCCACCCTGTTGTTCTCTCGGAGGAGATGAAAGAAGGAGGCCTTTGAAAATAATGTATTGGTCTTAATTCTTTGCATGTATCTATCTGCTTTTGAGCCTGGCGAGGCATATCCTCTTCGCATGATTTGGATGACGTGCCTGGAGTCTCCATAGATTTTGAGATTGGCTATGCTGTAGTTGGAGGCCATTTCTAATGAGAGGATGAGAGCTAACCATTCTGCCTCATTATTAGTTTTCCTGCCTAATCCCCAAGCAAAGTCTGCGATTTTATTTCCGCCGGGATCGAAAAGAATCCCACCCGCACCTGCCACCCCGGAATGAAAAAAAATACCATTAAAAACAAATACTTAACCAATTAAAACCATTTAAAATCTTTATTACAATTCAGAACCACCTGTTACCACGTTGGATTAATAAAAAATGATTATTTAAGAATTATGACCACGCTGGATTAATAAAAAAATTATTAAAAAAATACCATTAAAAACAAATACTTAACCAATTAAAACCATTTTAAATCTTTATTACAATTCAGAACCACCTGTTACCACGTTGGATTAATAAAAAATGATTATTTAAGAATTATGACTACGCTGGATTAATAAAAATGATTATTTAAAAGTCATTAAAAGTACAGGTGCCCGGTTTAATTAGGATTCGTATTTTTAATGTAGTGAAGTTGGTAAAAAATATCCACGTCATTTTCCCCTGTGAGTGCCGCTTATAAAGGACAAAGCGGTGTCTGCTGCACTTCGCAGGTACATTTAACCCCAAAAAAGAACGGCGGGCGAGCGAGCGATTTTAGAGAAACTCTTAACAGCGGGATATCAACGCAACGCAAGATGCCTGGCGATCGAAACATCGGAGTTGCTGTGGACTACTCAGCCTCAAGCAAATTTGCCCTCCAATGGGCTCTCGATAATCTGGCCGACAAGGGAGATCGAGTTGTGATTATTCATGTCAATCAAAGCAAAGGCTCAGAGAGCGGACAGAGTCAACTGTGGGAGAAGTCTGGATCACGTAACCACCTGTTTTCTGTTTTCATCCCTCTCTGTCTCTGTTTTTCATCACTAAATCTGGATGATACCGAGCCCAGATCTGTGTTTATATCCGCCATGGGATATTTCCATTAGATAGTCATGTTACTTGCCTTGGAGGCCATTATCAGATTAGATTGGGCTAATCATGGAGTGTCTCTGCCTAATGATGATGATGTGTTCAATGTGCAGCTCTGATTCCTTTAGCCGAGTTCAGAGAAGGTAATCTGTCTAAGCAGTATGAGCTCAATCCGGATGCTGAGATCCTGGATATGCTGGACACTGCGCAAAGGCAAAAGGAGGTTGGTGCTCTGTGATCTTCACAGATTGTCATGGTTATTTTGTAAGCATTTTTGCATTTAGTTATGAAGTTAAAACATGGTAGTAGGTCGATAGGATATTGTTTCTTGGTTGGATGGTAAAGTGAGGATGTTGATATTCAACCGATTGGGGATTGGGGCCAGGGTAAGTCTCCAATAAGCTGAATAAATATCCCAACTTGCCATTTCTCTTTTGAAGATACCTCAGGTCCAAAATTCCCGAGGAACAGCCATTTAGGTACATGAGCTTGTTGTCCAATATTCGCAAGGAACACCCATTTAAAAAGATGAGCTTGTGATCTAAAATTTGCGTACTTTTGAATAATTTTGATAGAATAGATACCCTACCCACGTTTTCTCAGCCGAAGGATACCCATTTAGGAACATATCTTGTGGTCTAAAGCTTTCATACTCATGTGGTGGCCAATAATCGGGAGTTTATTGTCTGGATCACCAATTTGACCTTGGTGATTATCTGGGCTAAGCAACCATTGGATACCTGTGCCTCGGCTACTAATTTTACCAATGTTCTCATATATTAGTGAAGGCTGTGCTACTGTTTGAGGTCACCAACTTGGACCTTGGCGATTATCTGGCTAAGTTGCCATTGGACACCCGTGCCTGGTCTCCTTCTTTCACCAATGTTCTCATGCTTCTTAGACGAAGGGTTACTCATTCAGGGACATGAACTCGTGGTCTAAAATTTTGCATTCTTTTGCTGTAGCTAGTAACTCGGAGGCTAATGTCTGTGCCACCAATCTGTCGTTGATGATTTTCTGGGCTAAGCTACCATCGGATATCTGTGACTGTGTTCCTACTTTCACCAATGTTATCATCTACTAGTGATTATCCATGCTATGATATTATTGGATCTGGCCCCCTGACCCCTCTTCAGCAATGTTCTCATCTATTCTGGATGCTGCTGCAGCTTCTTAGCTGAAGGGACACCCCATTTAAGGACAGGATTTTTTGTCTAAAATTTGCATACTCTCTGTAGCCAGTAACTGGGAGGCCGTTGTCTGATCACCAATATGAACTTGGTGATTATCTGGATTCTGGGCTAGGCTATCATTGGATACCTGTGTTTGGGTTCCCTTGTCCTAGTGACTATCCAGGCTATGCTATTGTGGTCTTACGAGATCCCCTCTCTTCTCCAGAATATTTGGATGGATAGCAGTTCTTTCATCTTTCATATCATAATAGTGGCGGATAACCTCAACGAATTAGATTGGGTTTGAACCTTGACCTATGGCTTCAAATAGGATTGAATTTAAACCTATGACTTATGGCTTCCTCATTAACAACATACCTTGGGCAGACAGTTCAACTGATTGAGCTAACCCTTAAGACTATAATCAAGCTAACCCTTAAAGCTATAATTCCTAGATTACTATTTGCAACAATGTTCTCATCTATTCTGAATACTTTTATATAGTAATTACAGTGGTGCCAAGCTACTGAATATTTTTATATTGTAATTACAGTGGTGCCAAGCTACTGAATACTTTTATATTAGCACCTAGTGGTGCAAGTCATAAGGAAATATCAGCTTTGAAAGAAAAAATACCCATTTGACCCTTTGCTCAGCAGACCTTATAATCTGACCTAAGCTAAAGAAGAAGAGAAGATCTGGATCTGGGCTTGGGTTGGCAGTGGATCCTTGTTAATGGATTATCGATTATATCAGATCAAATAGAAATTAGATTTACTCTGACTTGCAAAGCAGATTTTGAACTCGGCATAGACTATAATGTTTATCCAGACTAAGCCACCAATGGATTCTCATGCCTACGGACCTGTTTTCAGCAATGTTATTATGTAAATTGCAACTAGTGCTTCCAAGCGATAAATAAATATGACCTTGAAAAAGAAAATACCTTTTTTGATCCTCTGTTCAGCTGACTCATCTGACCCACATAACGTATCGAGAAAAGTAGGCTTCGTAATCACAAAAAATTGGTTGCCTTGGACTGATATATGATCCTTATGTTCTTATTTTTATATACTAGCACAAACCCATCCAAATTTGTGTCTCATATGTGCCTCGAGGCTGCAAATCTCAAGCTCCAATATAAAACCTGTGTGTAGATGGGCCGAGCCTTGTATGTACTCAATGTATCATTACACACAAGTACATGGCAAACACAAAGGGTTGATTGATCATACCTACATCCATCCCCACCTGGGCTGCAGAATGTACTTTACAGTTTACTCTTTCGATACAATAAATTTCTTTCAATAGAATAAATAAATATATATGCAAATGCAGAGCCACACGTCTTCAAAACTCCGTGTACTTGTATGAAAGGGCACATGGAAATCTACACGTATCCTTTTTAGATTTCATACAAATGTCTTTCTTTTCCTCATTAGATTGGAGATGCCATGAATCTGAATGTGGTTTATGAATTTTCTTTTGTATCCCTTTTAGATTTCATACAAATCTCTTTCTTTTCCTCATTAGATTGGAGATGCCATGAATCTGAATGTGGTTTTATGATTTTCTTTTGGTACAGTTAGAAGTAATAGCCAAGATTTACTGGGGTGATGCGAGGGAGAAGTTATGCGATGCGGTTGAGGAACTTAAGCTTGATAGCTTGGTAATGGGCAGCAGAGGCCTTGGGCAGCTGAAAAGGTATGTACCGTCTACAGATGCTTCATAATTAGTCCTTGTAATTCACTTTTTGATAACACACCAGTGCAACACCCGACTGAATATATAGTAGGCACTGCCGGTTAGTGCACTAAGTTACAATAGGGGAAATCTCTGTAGGGGGTTTAGCCGTGGCTGACCTCCAGCACCCTACAGTTCTAACAAGTTTGACTAGCGTACTTCGGTATACTGGAGTTAATGTTTGATTTCTGATGGTTCAATTTTGTATTGCAGGGTCTTCCTTGGAAGTGTAAGTAATTATGTTATAAGCAACGCAAACTGCCCTGTGACTGTTGTAAAGGAACCTGGATTCAAACCATGAAGACACATCAGTGATTCAAATATGAATAAATAAAAAACAAAGGAAACCTTTTGGGTTCTTTAGTTTGAAAGGCACTGGGATTTGGACACTACCTATGCCTTTTTCATTTGCGAATTGTAATTTGTAAGGTTAGGACAGAAATGGTCAGTAAATGATAACTGCACTCAATTCCTGTAAAGCTCATCTCAGTTTATAGTTTTTATATATTTTGGTGCTTATTAGTGAAACTTATTTATTAGTAATAGTCAAGGTGCTTAGGAGCACCCCTTAGTACCAGTTAAGAGAAGGCTCTAATCTTATGTGAAATATACTTATCCTTTTTAAGTTCTTACTGCTTTTCTTACTTGCTTTATGTAGAGATGAATTTTAAGAACAAGAGGAAATGAGAAGAAAAAACAAAAATGATGGCATATTCTTGACGAAATGATCTCAACCGAAGAACTATAATTTACCATATGTTCAGATGCTATATTCAAATACCGTTTATAGAATAAATGCTAATATTGGAAAGATGAGATATGCAAACTAGACAGTATTGTTCCATTATCTGTGGGAAAAATCGAGCTCTTAGCACTGTTTTCAACATTAGGATCGTTCTCCTGCTTCTTTGGATGTAGATTCATCTAGTGTTTTAAATATATTTGTATTTCATAACAGTAGCATTAAATATCATCTTGCTAATTCAGTTGATGAGAGAAAAAGTTGGCATCTGGCATTTGAAATTTAGGCAATGGCATTTCTTTAGCTCAGAGGCACCCACCTTACATCGTATGTTTTCCCTGCCTTTGAAGCATTGAAGCATGATGAATTAGGATTGCTGGCTGTACAAGATACATTAAGATTGCTAGTCACACTGACAATTGAACACATATGATATTAGAATTTGTGTTTTGGCCTGGATTTCCTTTTAATTCTTCAGTATTGACATGACATGAATTTCTGGTTCTCCAAATGACTTTAGTTGTCTTTTCTCATAGCATAGATATTGAGACCTATGTTGTGTTAATGACAAAGCTCCATATGAATGAAGCATTATAATCACCTGGAATGGCCTGGATTTCCTTTTAATTCTTCAGTATTGACACGACATGAATTTCTGGTTCTCCAAATGACTTAAGTTGTCATTCCTCATAATTCTTCAGAACTGACATGACATGAATTTCTAGTTCTCCAAATGGCTTAAGTTGTCATTCCTCATAACATAGATATTGAGACCTATGTTGTGTTAATGACAAACCTCCATATGAATGGACCATTATAATCACCTGGAGGCAGTGCTTCAGAGCGCGTATTGCTATTTCCGGGTTCTTTTTGTCCGACCGAAGTCCATTTTTTTGCAAGTAAATTTACCATTCAATTCCATGCCTTTATGCATCTTAGCTAGTCCACTTAATGCTTAAAATCTTATTTGGAAAATTTGATATTGTATTTTTGTTTTCATGCTTTTAAGCATGGTTGGAAAATTGGCATTAAATTAGATTTTGATTTTAATCTCAATCTTATGTGCATAGGTAACTTCAATGTAACTTGTTTGAGATTTTATTATTTGTTCTATAAATTTATAAGTTCAACTTTATAATGATGATTTTATCATTCCACTGAGATTGTGTAAGATTTTGTTATTTGTTCTAAAAAATTTATAAGTTAAAACTTTATAGTTTATAATGAATGATTGTTATCATTCCACTGAGATTGTGTATGAATTAATTGGTTTGTTTTAGAATTTTAATTTTATGAATGGTTTTCTTAGTATCACAAAGTTTTTTTTGTCTATTTGTGATAGACAAATTTACATTTAGATATTTAGGTATTGTTCAATGTTTTTAATTACAAAGATTTCTCTTTAGTATTACAAAGATAGAATGACAAATTTTTTCATCTCAAGACATTTAGACATGACAAATTTTTTCATCTCAAGACATTTAAACATTTAGGCATTGTTCAATGTTTTTAATCACAAAGATTTCTCTTTAGTATCATAAAGATGACAAATTTTTTCATCTCAAAACATTTAGGCATTGTTCAATCTTCATAAGAGTTCATTCAAATATTGAGCAATGTTGATCACAGTTCATTCAAAAATATTGAGCAATGTTGATCACAGTTCATTCAAAAATATTGAGCAATGTTGATCACAGTTCATTCAAATATTGAGCCTTCTTAGTATCACAAAGATTACAATTTTTTTCATCTCGATGTTCATAAGAGTTCATTCAAATATTGAGCAATGCTGATTTTCTTTTTTAAGCTGTAACACAGTTCATTCAAATATTGAACAATGTTGATTTTCTTTTTTAAGCTATAACACAGATACTTTGATTTTCTAAAAATGGGATTATTAACCTTATTATTGTTCGTTGATTTTGTTTTATCCTCTATTTCTTTATAACAATTCTTTTTTGAATTTAGTTGTGATAATGTTTTTAATAGTATTAAAGTGATCACCTCTATTTTCCAATGGTTTGTTCAAGATATTTATGCACTATTCAGTGCTCATAAGAATCCATTCTTATATGACCAATGTTGATTTTCTTCTTGACTCTTTAGTATCACAAAGATAGAATGACAAATTTTTTCATCTCAAGACATTTAGACATGACAAATTTTTTCATCTCAAGACATTTAGCCATTTAGGCTTTGTTCAATGTTTTTAATCACAAAGATTTCTCTTTAATATCACAAAGATGACAAATTTTTTCATCTCAAAACATTTAGGCATTGTTCAATCTTCATAAGTGTTCATTCAAATATTGAGCAATGTTGATCACAGTTCATTCAAAAATATTGAGCAATGTTGATCACAGTTCATTCAAATATTGAGCCTTCTTAGTATCACAAAGATTACAATTTTTTTCATCTCAAGGCATTTAGGCATTGTTAAATGTTCATAAGAGTTCATTAAAATAAGAGTTCATTCAAATATTGAGCAATGCTGATTTTCTTTTTTAAGCTATAACATAGTTCATTCAAATATTGAGCAATGTTGATTTTCTTTTTTAAGCTATAACACAGATACTTTGATTTTTTTAAAATGGGATTATTAACCTTATTATTGTTCGTTGATTTTGTTTTATCCTCTATTTCTTTATAGCAATTCTTTTTTGAATTTAGTTGTGATAATGTTTTTAATAGTATTAAAGTGATCACCTCTATTTTCCAATGGTTTGTTCAAGATATTTACGCACTATTCAGTGCTCATAAGAATCCATTCTTATATGACCAATGTTGATTTTCTTCTTTAAGCTATAACACAAAGATACTTTGATCTTCTTAGAGCGGGATTAGTAACTTTATTATTGCACTTTGATTTTGTTTTATCCTCTATTTCTTTATAGCAATTCTTCTTTAAATTTAGTTGTGCTATAACACAAAGATACTTTGATCTTCTTAGAGCAAGATTAGTAACCTTATTATTGCACTTTGATTTTATTTTATCCTTTATTTCTTTATAGCAATTCTTATTTAAATTTAGTTATGATAATATTTTTAATGATATCAATCTTATCTAAAGTGACCACCTCTATTTTTCAATATGGTTTATGGTTAGTTAGTTGATTTTATATGAGATATAACAACTAGTTTCACCTTACCATCAACTAGTGCTAGGAGTTATCCTAGTCGCGTCAATCTTTGAGTGCTGCCTGTGTTTACCCAACAACAATTGCTTAAACCTGGATGGCATGGAATCAGAGCCAGAGCTTTGATCGACCCAACCAACATATTTGTATGGTCGATCATTGCCAGACATACTTGACATACCAGTCATCCACAATATGCACCAGACATAGCAGCCATCGCCCCTCGCTCATAGATTATAAGAGTAATAGAACTTTATTAGGAATAAAGTAAACGTTAATAGCTAATGAATTTATCCCCCAAACCATCCCTTTTACTCATTTATGGCGACCCGGGTTATTTTGGGGGCTTATTTTATCTCCCTTGGGTTTCCGTGACATTAAACGTGGAAAAACTGAGGGACCCACCGTCATAGTGCTTTCATAGTGCACTACCGATACATCATGATTTAGTATACGGGATCTTACCTACCTACAAGAAAGAACTACACCTATTAGCTTATACCAAGAGCTTCATAAGGTGCTTAGGAGGTACAGTTATTCCTCTCTTATCAAGATCGGATCAACCAGTTGAGACTTATTATCTTTATGCCAACCTCTCTTTAATTTATTAAGAAACTATTAATAACATCCTCATTAATTTTACTAAAGCTATAAAGAATCTACTGAAAATATAAATAAACTATTTATATTGATAAGACTTTTTTTAGTAATATTGCAATACAAATGTGTTTTCAACTTGTCAACCTTTTAATAGCTAAACGTGCAAGACTATAAAGGCCTAGTATTGTGTTAATTAGAATTGTTAAAGATTCCCTGTTATATTACATGTGTTAATTAGAATTGTTAAAAAGTCCCTCTTATATTACATCTGATAAATAGATGAGTCACTATCTATCCATTATCAATAATCCATTATAATTTAGTTATTTTATGTTTTCATATAACAAAGTATTTATTTAATTTTTCTTTGTGCTTTTTTATTGAAAATTTGTCAAGTCTTTATCTATCTTTGTGCTCTCTTATTGAAAAATTGTCACGTCTCCATCTATCAGTCTCAATAATAGATAGAGGGATATTTATGAATTTCATGCTTATAAATTTCATCCCATGGCCATAATACAAACTTATAAATAAGAAATATATGTGCAATTTCATAATGCAAAACATAGTGGAAATAAAACTCTATCTACACAAATATCATATATAAACAAGCATCCTCATCACAAGCGGAAAATAAATTCTTTCCACATTCATATACAAGAGAAAACTTATCTTTTAACAAGGACGATCCAAGCAATTGGTTGTGTAAGCAATTTTCCACCCAACTGTAAGTATCAACTGTAGATACCACCCCCAAGTTGGGCTATGAGGCCACCAAGGTAAAAGAAAAATTTGAAGGCTTTTCTCTCTCAGCTCACAACCCAATTGCTCTCAATGCTTAGCCATTTTGGACCATTTTATTATTTTGCAACATAATATTTACATAGATTTCGAGTTAGCATGACAAACCAACCACATGGTCCATATAGAAATATTTACATTATGCATGCCTAGCAATTCATGAGTCAGGATTTGGGCTTGAGCTCTGCACTAGGAATCCATACTAGCATGTTTACATCAATTACATAATTTTGATTTAATACATTCCAAGTCAAAACCTAGGGTATTACAATCCTCTCCCTATTGGAATAACACCGGGTCTCGGTGTTTGCTCAAAACCAGAACAAAATGAATATGCCTCTCATGGCATCCTCTAGCTCCCATGTAGCCTCATCGAGACCAAAGTGCTTCCATTGCACCTTTATATGTTCGATAGCTTAATTCCAGAGCAATGTTCCCTTTTTGTTGAGGATGTATAATGACACTATTTGAAATTCTCCCTTAGGATCCACCTAAATCACATCCCAATCAATCACATGCTTAGGATCATGTACATATTTCTTAAGCAAATAAACATGAAAAACATTATGAGCTATAGTGTTAGCCAGTAATGCAATTCTATATGCAACAGACCATTTTCTTTCAAGCACTTCAAACGGTCCACAATATCTTGGTGATAGCTTGGCACCACTTCTAAGCTTCAAAAAACTCTTCCTTAGCCTCACTCGAAGGTAAACAAGATCTCCAACATTGAATTCCTTATGCACTCGATTCTTAACTATATAGCTTTTCTATTTATCTTAGGTTGTCTTAAATTCTGCCTAATCTTTGCAACCTCTTATTCCATTTCCATAAGCATTTATAACCCAAGCATAGTTCTATTCACTGGATCATCCTAATTCATTGGCATCTTGCACCTTTTGCCATATAAAACTTCAAATGGACTTATTCCCAATGATGCTTGTTTCCCATTATTATATGCAAATTCTACCAAGTGTAGATAATCTTCCTACTTGAATGGTTTTCCCATCATATGCAAACAAAACATGTCTTCAAACATCCACTTTACTCTTTCTGTTTGTCTATTTGTTTGTGGATGGTAGGAAATACTAAAGTTCACTTGTGTACCCAAATATGCAAAAAGACTTTTCCAAAAGTTAAAGGTAAAATTTGTATCACGATCGGACATAGTTGCTTTGGGTAATCCATGTAATTTGAATATTTCTTTCATGAATATTTTTACCATTTCATCAACCTTGTAGGTAGATTTAACTGGAATAAAATGTGCTACCTCATACAATTTATCCACCACATCCATGATGGAATCATGCTTTCTTGAAGTAGTGGCAATCCGATAATAAAATCCATAGTCACCACTTCCCATTTCCATTCTGGAATTGGCAAAGAACGCAAAAAACTTATTGGGTGTCGATGTTTAATGTTCACTTACTGGAATTTGATGCATTTAGAAATATACTCAACAATGTCTTTCTTCATATTTGACCAAAAAGATTGCTTTCTTGTTGTAGCAATTGTTTTATGGTATCTCGGGTTACCAAAATATGACATTTTATGGATTTCATCCATAATAATCCTCCTCAAATCTGTCACATTAGGAATATACATTCTGTTTTTATAAGTAAGAAGTCCATCATCCTCCAAATGATAACCTTCATACCTTCCAATTTTTGTTGTTGTAGTTTATCATTTATTTGCACATAATGCTCATCTTCAGCAAGAGAGTCAACAACATTTTTCCTTAAATCTAATTGACAAATGCTAATGGATACTACATGCATTGCATGCATTTTTTGCCGAGTGCAACGACTCCTTTATTTTCTTTTCCTTTTATGTGTTTGATTTCAAAATCAAATTCACATAAAAATTCTAGCCATCTAGCTTGTTTTGCATCTAGTGTTGGCAGCTGAAATAAATATTTCAGACCACAATGGCATGTCCTAAGCTCAAATTTTCTTCCCATTAAGTAGTGCCTCCACATTTTCAAAACATGTATTATGGCAACAAGCTCCAAACCATGTGTAACATAATTCTTTTCATGTTCTTTTAGTTTTCTCAACTCATAACATACCACGTGAATGTCTTGCATAAAAAAACTCCAAATATATGTTTATATGCATCTATACCCACCACAATTATTTTTCCGAGGTTTGCAATTTTCAAAATTAGAGTACTTGGAAGAAGTTTCTTCGCATTTTTATGTCTACTCAAATTTTATTCCCTTCTTTTGCAAAGAAGTAATGGGGTGTGCAACCTTGGAGAATCCTTCAATGAACCTCCTATAGTAATTAATAAGACCCATAAAATATATTACATTTGTCACATTCTTTGGAGTTGGCCAATTCATAATGGATTCAATCTTTTTTTGGATCTACTGATTTTCCTTCCTCTGAAATAATGTGACCCATAATGAATTTGCTTTTAATAGAAATCACATTTGCTTAGCTTTAGATACAACTTATGCTCTCTTAACAGTTGAAAAGTCATTTTCAAATGTTCTTCATGTAATTCCATTCTTGGAATAAATAAGAATTTTATTTAGAAAAACAAAAATAAACTTGCTCAAATACTTGTTAAAAACACTGCTCATGAGACACATGAATGTAGCTGGTGCATTAGTGAGACCAAATGGCGCCACCACGAACTCATAGTTTCTATACCTTGTTCTAAAGGTTGTCGTGTGGATGTCTTATTATCTTATTCTAACGTTTATACCTTGTTAAGCTATCTATAATCGATACATAATCAGTGACATGAGATCAAACATGAGATCAACAAGCTGTCCACATGGATAGTTTGTGTGCCTTTCCTTTTTCTTCTTGGTTGCTTTAGGAAGGTTCCTTTACAAATTTTCTATAAATGGAAGCATCCTTGATGGCTTGAATCATGATAATTTTAACACAGGTTATTGAGTTCACCTAGAAAACTAAACTCTGGTTGGGTAAAATTTGGCTTATGCCGGTTTAACCTTTCTGGAAAGGGGGACCTATCTTTTGGCTACTCCTTTTTATATTCATGAATGGATTGTTATTTTTTAATTTTACGAATCTATAGTTGTTCTTCCTCTGCAGGTCCAATGATGATAGGTGGCAAAGGGTTTACTACCAACTTCCCTATATGGAGTTGAATTTCATTATAGTCAAAATATTCTAGAGTAAGTGTTATGAGTTACCATCTTGCTATTACATACTTGTTTATTATTATTTGGGTTTGGTGTAGGTTGTGTAGGAAGTTAAGGTGGCCTAGGATGATGGGGAGTGTTGTTATGTTAAGGAAGTGTGTTGCATCATGTCCCAAAATTTTGCATTGAGTCACAATGGCCTAAGCCCTTGGCCATACTCATGACAGTTTGTCAAATTGATGCTAAGGGTCAAATAATTGCCAAGAATGATGTCCAAGTTAGAAATAATGTGAAATTAGATCCACATGGACAAGGTGGGTCACATTAAGAGAAATTCTCAATTCAAAGTTTGTAATATACCCATCCAGATGAATTGTCATGGAGGAAAATTGCTAGTTCCCTAGGTTGGGGGTGGAAGCATTAAAAGTTGGAATAAGGGAGCTACAAGACCCAAAGTGACCTTAGACTTACAAATTGACATTTAATGGGTCAAACAAATAATAATAAAAAGAAAATAAGGTGGCATTGGATCATGAGGGCACATAAGAGGTTGTGGGAACCACATGTGGCAAGATTCCCCACTACACTTGGCATGATTCTCTCACCAATTTGAGTTCAAGGTGAAGGGTAACATACTTGGGGGAGTTGAAGAGGTATTATTCATGGAATGAATCATGTAAGGTCGAATTGGAGTGGAGGAGTAACTCCCATGTAAGCGGAAGAAGCATCTTAGAATGATTGTGACACTTGGGCTGGATTCCCTAGCTTCTATGACAACAATGATGAAGATGTTATGACACTTATGACGCAAATCATACCTGAATGCTGACATCTGACATATATGACATGTCAGGGCTAAAAATAGCCTCCAATAAGGCGCACAAGGGATTTTGGTCAGCCAAAGAGACACCCATTCGAATTGAGGGAAGATGGAGACTAGGAATTGTTGGACAAGTGGCACACATTGGAATCTCTTCCCAAATTGAGTTGGCATGAGGATTTTGGAAGGAATTCGACCCATGGAGGACTTGAGAAGTTTATAAAAGACAAGAACAAAGGATGAGAGTATCTTTTGGTCATTTTTTATTTGCATCTTTGCAATATGGAGAACTTTTAGCTTGTCCATGCTAGTGGAGTGTTTACTCTACTTGCCTTAGTACCAATTTCGAGGGTGAACGATTCCCATCCTAATTGGAAATTGGAGAGGCCATTCATAACTTTCATTTGGACAATGGAGTTATTAGTTGTAGGTTGATGCTACAGGTCAGCTCGTGGTTCTTTCTTTATAGCTTGTTGTAATATCCTGATTTTGACCCTATTGCATTAAGATTGTAAATGATGTAAATACTGTTATTAAATCATGGTGAGGAGCTCAAGGCCAAGGGCCCGCCATCGATTTAGCGTTCCATGTATCGGCAATTAAAATAGATGCCTATGGTACTTGTGCTAGCCATGCACAATATAAATTCGGACATCATGTAAATATGCAATTTTAATGAAAAACCCACAACCAGCTATGCAATGCAACAAGAGATGGGGGAACGATATTTACAAGGAATAGGGCGGGGGGATTGTTCAAACCCTTGAGCCATGGTGTTAATCCATTTCATTGAGAAAACCCATAAATCCCAACTACCCATTTTGTCTCATGCACCCAATCATTTAATTCTTCCAAGAATTGGTTGAGGCAGTTAATGCCTTGGGATTGGAGAGGTATGGCAGTCAATTTTTGTGTATGGGCAAGCCATCAACCTGGGAAATCAAATTTTGGCTTGCTGGGCAAGAAAACACCCACAAAATGGTGCCCAAAGCCATTCTTCACCCATGGCATTCATCCTCTCAGGCAGTCTGAGCTTGCTGGGGTTTTATCCTTCACGTTTTTCACCATTTCCTACATTTTTCCATGCCTACAAACTCGTTTTTGGTTAGCACAGTGGCTGTGAGAAGAGAACCACGATTTCCTGGGGTTATGGAGGCCGTTTCTGCCCATGAAATTCCCATGAGCGTTTTCTGAAAATGATTCTGATCCTAGGGTTGATTTCCCATTTCTCCATGTCGTTTTGGTTGCCCATGCTTTTCTGAAGCCTAGGGAAACCCCACCTTTGGCATCTCACTGTATAAAGGTTTTTCTCATGCCCAACAATTGTGGTTTTGTTATTATGTGCATCCCTATTTTGGTTTGAACTTGTGAGCAAGAGATTTGGAGTGGTAGTGGATGGAATTGGCTTGATAAACCTAGTGGGGGTATCCATGGCTCTGTGCTTGATCTCACTAGCTTAACAATTCCTCCTTTCCATCTCCTAGCAGCCTGAGAAACCCTATTGCTTATTGGCTTGGCTGAATTTGGTGTATGTTTGGCTATGTGGGAGTCTGCTATTCCCTGGTTCCTTGTAGAAATCATGCCCAGCTCGGGGGTGGCAGTTGCATCAAGAGGTTGATAAGCACAACTGGACTACGGTTGGGAGGAATGTTGCAGTTGCTTAGCTGGTTTCTCAGGGACTACTCTGTTTCAAGATAAGTACTCTCATGTGTTAATTCTGCAATGCCTTTATTTAATGGCTGTCATGAAAATGCTAGATGTATGCTAGATATTAACATGATTTTACTTCCGCTGTCTTACATTTACACATCTGCATATGTCTCTTTATATTATGAGAATGTCAATTTAGTAATTATGGGCCAATTTCCCAGCTCTTTCATCATGTTCTCTCCATCACCTTGGTAGGATGGGAGGGACATTACACTTGTTCTCATCTCTATTTCACATTTCTTTGCATATTTTGGCTCTTGGAGAAAGGGCGCCTTTGGTGAGATGCTGATCTCTTTGTGAGAGTCCAAGATTCTCCATTTATTTTTATTCTGATATATATACTCTGTATTTGATTCTTAGAAGACTCTCAGGTCGAAATACCAAGTAAAACTATGTAAAAATACCAAACAATGCATAAATGGTGCCATTTTCCCCATATCTTGTTGTTAGAGCTTGAAGAGAATTTATTTCGAATTGTATCAGTAAATATATGTGATTTTGTTGATGTATGAAGTGTCATTAATGTTCTAAAGAATTTTCATTAACATTGCACAAGTCCTTGGAACCTAAATCTCGAATTTCATAACTAGTGGTGAAGTTTACTAGCATTTCCCCCTATGCGAAGACATGTATACAAACATTTGATTTATGGGAGTTGAAAAAGCATATAGGAACTAATTGATGATGTATTGGGGATATAATTGAAGTCCTTTATCATTAAAATGTCTCTGTTTTGAAATTTGGAGAGGTCTTACAGCATTTGGAAAGCCATCTTTGTCCCCTACCCTTGGGGGTTTGAACCTCGAATTTACTAGTAAAATTCTCCAACTTCTCTTGAAGTTAAATGAATGTTGCAGAAGTATCCTGATAGTGTATAATCACCCATGAGGTTAATATTTATGTCTTAATACCATTCATATACCTTTAGACTCAATTTGAGATCATTTGGAGCCATCTACCCTTGGGGGTTTCAACATAGATTTTCCTAGTAATTCTGCCTTTCATTCTCTAATTGTAAATGCAAGTGGCTGAAGTATTTAGAAAGTGTCCAAGCCTATAATAGATGCATCAATGTGTCCTATTAAACCTCAATCCACTCTAGACACGGTTCGAAACCTTTTGGGATCATATGGGACAGTTTGGGGCTTCACTAGTCCAAGTTTCGAAAATTGACCAAATTGGGAAAATTTTCAAATTGGGGATATTGCAGTGGTATCAGAGCATGGTCCTTGCACCTGTGCATTAATATCATACATTGAATATTAAATTGCAGCCATGTCTTACAATTATGATGACTCCTATGAGTACAATTCTTATGAGCAGTATGAAGATGATTGTGAGCAATATGAAGGAGAATGTGAATGGTTTGAGGAAGAGGTGACATCATGCAACACTTCTTGCAATTTCAAAAGGAATGAGGGTTATTCTCATGAACTTGAATATGATTGTGTCACATTACTAAAGGATAATTCTATGAATGAATTACAAATATTGAGAGCAACATGTAAAACTTTGCCCCAACAATATCAGGCATATATTGATGTGCATAAGAGAGATACACAAAAGGCCATTCCTTTTGAAGACTTTACTGATTGGGTGTTTGAAAATAGGCCAAAAAATGAAGATGTGGATTTAGTGGAGAAAGGTTTATGCCATTCTTGTAAAAGACCTTGGAGAGAAAATCATATGTGTGTGAGTGAAAAGAGAAGTGAAATATCTGAAGCTTCAGGGAATGCATGTATTCCCTACTTGAAGAGAGTTTTTGGGTTTTCTTCAAAAATAGATTCCAAATATATTTATCTTAAGAAAAGCAAGGGGAAAAATGCATCAGCTTGGTTGAAGGAGCAAAAGGAGGAGATCCATGAACCACCAAAGTTCTGAAATAGGTGAAGTAGAAGAAGCAGTACATGAAGAGGATCGAAAGTCACTCCCAAGTGACTCTGAAAAATATGAAGAGACATCACATGAGCATGAAGAAGACTCTATTGAAAATATTGAAGATCATTTCGAGACACATTCTACCTTGGACATGACTCAAAGAGCATCTACTGATGAATGCTTGAACTATGAAGGAGTACCTACTGCTGGGTGCTCACACCTATATGTGGGTGACATAGAGATCACTTTTGAAAGTGTTCCTGCAATCCAAAATTCCATTAAGCATGAAAATGAAGACCTTGTAGCAGTGGAAGAAGAAAAAAAATCAACTTCCCCATCACCACTTGAGATTCATGAAGTTGGTCCAAGTAAGAAGAAAGAAGATGAGGAGGTTCATTTGCAAGAGCCTCTTTTCCTTGAAGGGTCATTAAATATGAATGAAAATAAGATCCAAGAGACCCTTAGAATTATCCATGACACTCAAGCATTAGTGTCAAATTCTTGTTGGAAAGTTTCTTCATTGAAGGATCCATCCTTCCTTGAAGACATGGAGAATATTCAAAGAGCAATGTGCAACATCAAAGGTAATTTCATGTCTTTGATTTTTTATAGAAACAATTTGGTTGAGTTTAATGAATTGTTACATGATGCATGCTTGAAGAATAATGAGGATATTCATAAACTCAAAATTCAAAATGAGCAACTTCTTGAAAGGATGCAATATACTTGTTCTTCCTCCTATGTTTCAAATTGTCATATGGTAGATTGCATGGAGGATTCTCATGACATGGTAGATCATGAGAAACATGGAAATTTGCATGTGCTTGATGTGTTTGAAGATGAGCTTGATGAGATCCAAGCACTTGATGTGGTGGAAGAGGAACTTGAGTTTCCTCTTGGAAATGTTTACACATTTTTTGAAGAAGTTGATTCCACTACCTTGGAACCAACCTATGAGGAAAGTTTAGCACTTTTGAGGGAGGTGCATGATCCTAACCTTATGGAGCATTCACATGAGGACACTTCTGAACTTTATGATCATTTGGGTGAGTTGGTTCATTCTCCTACATCCTACACTTCCATATTTTGCAGCATTCATCCTAATGAAGTATGGGTGAAAGACTTACTTTTTATGGTGCCACGTAAGGAGTATGAAACTCCTATCTCTCCTTTATATGATGACATTATTAGAGCCATTTCTTATTTACATTTGCAGTAGCATCCCTTGTTACCTTATGATGAAACACATATACATGGATGCACTTATGATGTTCACTTGATTCACTTGAAGACTTATGATTTTCCTTGCTCCTTGATTAGTTCATATGATATTGGAGGAACTTCATCCACTACTTGGGTGAAGAGATATATGATTGGAGAAAATTATTATTGGAAGCAACATCTCTTGCTATTTCTCGATGATACACATGTTCATGGATGTACAAATTCTACTTATGTGATCCCCTTAAAGGCTCATTGTTTTCTTTGCTCCCTACTTGGTTCAGATTTTAGTCGGGGTTCTTCATTCACTTCCTGGATGAAAGAACACATGAATGATTATTTTGATGCATCTTACATCCTTTTGGAGCAGCATTATAGGACATGGGATCCTCACCTATGTCATTGGAGCAGATTTGATTGGTCACTTGAAGCTTGTATGCACTTTGCAAATGGTGGTCTGCTTACTTGGAGGTATAAGCACTTTCATGATTCTTTGATGAGGCACCTCCTTGATGTAAATTTTTATTATGTTGTTATAAACTTTGATGATATATATTTTGTACTCATGATGTTTGGAAGAATGCATACAAGAAAATGGGATCCAGGAATTCTCTTTCCCGATGGTATGGGTTGGAGAGCACTCCTAATTGTTGGAGTGCAATACAAGTATTGGGGCCCTGGGATAATTTTTAGTCTCATTGGTTTCAATTTTTGGGGGAAACAAGTAGAATGGGAGATTGAGTCCCCACTTAATAAAGTGATTTTAATTAGAGTAGTGCAGCAACAAGCATGGTGGTTCCTCTCTAAAATCTTCATGGAATCTCGAAGACTCAAAGTTGGGCAACTCAGTGGCAACTTCAAGAATTATGTAGTGGTATTAGAAAGGGTTTCCAAAATATGAAAGAGGTAAAGAGTAATTGTGCAAACTTGGTTTTTATGGATTGAATTAACATTTTGGTGTTTAGTGGTGATGTTACATGGGATATCAAAATGAAAAAGAAAACCCACATCTCCTTGCTTTTGGAAACACACAATTGTAGTGCATGAGTGGCTCTACTTAAGGTTTTAGAAGAGAAGTTTTGGGAAGCAAAGTTTTGAAAAGAAAGTAGGTTCTTCCAGATACATGTGTTGAAATTGCTTGATGACAAGCAATATTGGGAGGGGAAGATTTGTCATGTCCCAAAATATTGCATTGGGTCACAATGGCTTAAGCCCTTGGCCATACTCATGATAGTTTGTCAAATTGATACTAAGGGTCAAATAATTGCCAAGAATGATGTCCAAGTTAGTAATAATGTGAAATTAGATCCAAATGGACAAGGTGGGTCACATTAAGAGAAATTCCCAATTCAAAGTTTGTAATATACCCATCCAAATGAACTATCATGGAGGAAAATTACTAGTTCCCTAGGTTGGGGGTGGAAGCATTAAAAGTTGGAATGAGGGAGATACAAGACCCAAAGTGACCTTAGACTTACAAATTTACATTAAATGGGTCAAAAAAATAATAATAAGAATAAAATAAGGTGGCATTGGATCATGAGGGCACATAAGAGGTTGTGGGACGCACATGTGGCAAGATTCCCCACTACACTTGGCATGATTTTCTCACCAATTCGAGTTCAAGGTGAAGGGTAACATACTTGGGGGATTTGAAGAGGTATTATTCATGGAATGAATCATGTAAGGTCGGATTGGAGTGGAGGAGTAACTCCCATGGAAGCGGAAGAAGCATCTTAGAAGGATTGTGACACTTGGGATAGATTCCCTAGCTTCTATGACAACAATGATGAAGATGCTATGACACTTACGACACAAATCAGACCTAAATGCTGACATCTGACATATATGACATGTCAAGGCTAAAAATAGCCTCCAAGAAGGTGCACAAGGGATGTTGGTCAGCCAAAGAGACATCCATTCAAATTGAGGGAAGATTGAGACTAGGAATTGTTGAACAAGTGGCACACATTGGAATCTCTTCCCAACTTGAGTTGGCATGAGGCTTTTGGAAGGAATTCAACCCATGGAGGACTTGAGAAGTTTATAAAATATAAGAACAAAGAATGAGAGTAGCTTTTGATCATTTTTTATTTGCATCTTTGCAATTTGGAGAGCTTCTAGCTTGTCCATGCTAGTGGAGTGTTTACTCTACTTGCCTTAGTACCAATTTCGAGGGTGAAAGATTCCCATCCTAATTGGAAATTGGAGAGGTCATTCAGACATTTAATTTGGAGCTACAATGGAGTTATTAGTTGCAGTTTTATGCTACAGGTCAGCTCATGGTTCTTTCTTTACAGCTTGTTCTCATCTCTATCTCACATTTCTTTGCATATTTTGGCTCTTGGAGGAAGGGCGCCTTTGGTGAGATGCTGATATCTTTGTGACAGTCCAATATTCTCCATTTATTTGTATTCTGATATATGTACTATGCATTTGATTCTCATAAGACTCTCAGGTCAAAATACCAAGTGAAACTATAAAAAAATACCAAACAATGCATAAATAGTGCCATTTTCCCCATATCTTCTTGTTAGAGCTTGAAGAGGATTTATTTCGAATTGTATCAGTAAATATCTATGATTTTTTTTTATGTATGGAGTGTAATTAATGTTCTTAAGAATTTTCATTATTATTGCACAAGTACTTGGAACCTAAATCTCGAGTTTCATAACTAGTGGTGAAGTTTACTAGCATTTCCCCCTATGTGAAAACATGTATACAAACATATGATTTATGGGAGTTGCAGAAGCCTATAGGAACTAATTTATGATGCATTTTGGAGATCATTGAAGTAATTTATCAGTAACATGTCTCTGTTCTGAAATTTGGAGAGTTATTACAGCATTTGGAAAGCCATCTTTGTCCCCTACCCTTGGGGGTTTGAACCTCGAATTTACTAGTAAAATTCTCCAACTTCTCCTGAAGTTAAATGAATGTTGCAGAAGTATCCTGATAGTGTATAATCACCCATGAGGTTCATTTTTATATCTTAATACCATTCATATACCTCCAGACTCAATTTGAGAGCATTTGGAGCCATTTGGAGCCATCTACCCTTGGGGGTTTCAACATAGATTTTCCTAGTAATTATGCCTTTCATTCTCTAATTGTAAATGAAAGTGGATGAAGTATTTATAAAGTGTACAAGACTATAATAGCTGAATCAATGTGTCCTATTACACCTCAATCCACTCTAGACACAGTTTGAAACCATTTGGGATCATTTGGGACAGTTTGGTGCTTCACTAGTCCAAGTTTCGAAAATTGACCAAATTGGGAAAAACTCCAAATTGGGGATATTACACGTTGGATAGATTTTAGTCGCAATAGAACTAACTTAGACTTACCATGAAATTGATCACCAATAACTTATTTTATCACCAATATTAAACATATCAACTAATAAACTTCACTTAAAATAATACATTCAAAATAATATGCAAAGCATCCCATACAATTGACACATAAGTTACCTTGGGAAAACCTGTCTTCCTATGGCAAAAAACCCACCAAATAATCACTAGAATTCAAAATAGATTCAAAAGAGATATTTTCCGAAATTTAAAGAACATTTCTTAAAAGTCAATTACAAAACTCCCAATCTTAACTTATTTAATCTAATGTTCCTCTATTTATACTAATTTATGGGATTTTTTGGTTACTTCAATAACCAAGCAAACCCCTTTTAGATCTCGTGTCTTGTCAGCTTGGGGTATTTACCCCAACACTATCCGACCCTAGCATGCTCAATATCCTGTAGGATACTCTTTAGTATTAGTTTGGTTCTTTATGCTTGTATGACCAAGTCATTGTCTTCTTCAATGATTGTTTTTTAAGGTGTTTCTTTGTTGTCATCTAGGATTTGTATGGTTCTTGGCTTGCACTTATCTCCACTTGTTGTGTTATACCTCATTTCTTGTTCCAATACCTTTGCACCCATTTTCTCCCAATTGTGATGCCTTCTTTAATGGACTCTAGTAAATATTTTAGCTCGTTGACTACTATGTTCCTTTCTGATAGAGTTTGCAACTCTTCATTTATAATTTTTTTGGACAACTAAGCCTCACGAGTTGCTGATATCTTGTTAGTGATTTTCCCAATAAATTCCTTTGTCTAGCTTACGTTGTTGATGTTATAATTTATTAAGTTACGGTTCTCATTGCATTATATCGATTTCAAAGTGTCCTCAAAATCTTGATGCTCAATTACCTGGTCTAAACCCTTTACTTTCTTGAAGAGTTCAATCTCGATACTTTCCTAATCCTTTGCAATTTCTAGAAGTGTTTCCACTTAGTGTCCTTGGTGTTAAATTTTTAGAATTTACTTCAATCTGATCTAGGATCTTAACTGAGAGAACAACATGTACAGCAAATCTACAACATATCATTCATGGACACAATAATGCAAGCACAGAAGAGGCACCGAGTTTACTTGGGGAAAACCATAAAGGTGAAAAACCCAAATAACTTCCTCAGAGATAGATAGAGCAATGATACAACCAAAATACAAGAGATAGTCTTCTCCTAGCAGCAGCGCCTCCTCCTCCACAAGTGCGCCACTCTCCATAGTGTGAGTGAGAGAATAGAATGTGTAAAATGAGAGAGACACACTCTCTATTTATACACTAACTTGACTTGACCTTTACTCAACTAGGTCGGCCTCAACTTAACCACTTAACATAATGCTGACTGGGCCGACCCCCACTAGGGTGGTCTAATAACCCTTTGACCCACATGGTCGACCCCCAATAGGGTGGTCTAATAACCCTTTGACCCACATGACTTATACAGGGCCGACCCCAACAAGGTGGTCTAATAACCCATCAAGTATAAGTTACGACACTTACAATATAAGTGACGACACTTCCGTATAGAGGAATAATAACATCTCTATAGGAATACAACCACTTCCGTATAGAGGAATAATAACATCTCTATAGGAATACAATATACATATATGTGAAATACATTTCGAAGTTACATATACATCAACACTTGGGCTCGTTGTAACTATTTTTGAAGCGTTGTGAGATTTAGAATTCTTGCTTATGTTCTAAACTTTCATGATCACTATTGTTCCTCAGGATATGTCTCGGGTTCACACTTCTTCAAGTTCCTGTTTACCATAGTTTTCTATTACATCGCTTCTTTAATATTTGTCCTAGATATGCTTAACCTTTCCATTAGATTGTTCTTTCTCTTTTCTACCTCTTCGTACCTTACCAATTGTATAAAAATCCCTCACATTTTTGGCCCATTTATTCTTCATTATTTGTGCCACTTCTTTAAAGCTTCATCTATTTTCCTTTGTTCTTCTTGCATCTGTGTTTTTCTTGCTTTTCCAACTTCTATCCATGACATTCGCTCAACTGCTATTTCCATCCTTAGTTGGATTGCTTATGCTTCCAATGTTCCATTTCAATGTCTATTTCAGGGAACATAAATTTTTATTGCTTGTGCCAATCTAGTCAGTTGGCTTTGTAGCTCTTATAACTATTTATTCTTCACCTTCAACTCCTTGGTTTTGGTGGTCTTTGGGCCAATGGTTGTATAAATTTCTGTAATTGTTGTTGTTTTTTTGTGCTTCCCACCTTTGCTTCTTTGTGGGTTGACATGGCTTCACTATTAACAAGGTGTTTTTAACTAATTGTTGTACTTTACTGCCCATTGATGGGTTGATGATCTTGGTTGGAATTCCTTCATTTGAGTCTTTCTTCCCTTGTTGCATTGTTATGCTTGTTGTCTGGATCTTATTTGTCTAGAGTCCTGTGCATTGTTCACCATGTGCCTATGCTTCTACCTCATCGGGGACTTGATTTATTTTTATCTCTTTCTTCCATTTTTCTCTCCTTCTACCTTCTTTGAATTTGTCGAGCTGGTGCCCTTGTTTCCCATTGGGTTCTCTTCGTCCTCTTCGCTAAAATTTCCTCGTTTAGTGCTTCCTCATTATTTTTGATGTCTCATAATGTGGAATAACTCCCGGGATGAATCTTATTGAGCATAAAATCTTTATTTATACAACTGAAAGAGAAGTGATCTTTGGGATTCATATTCCTAAGGTACATAACTCCTCATCTTCATATCTAAAGCAATTATTTACAAGGAACTTTATCCTGAAGGATTAAGTTTCCAAAATTCCCCCTATTAATACGAAGGGGTGTTTGTGAGTCCAAGCATCCTTATGAACTTTTCAAGTTTTTGTCTTCCAAGTGCTTTGGTGAAGATGTCTACAATTTCCTCATATGTGGAACAATGTCTCAAATTAATTATCTTGGCCTCTACATGATATTAGATCATATGGTAGTTCATGTTGATGTGCTTGGTTCGATCATGGAACATGTGATTCTTGGAAAAATTGATTGCAGAAGTGTTGGTAATCAGTAGGGGAGTGGAATTCACCTATTTCTCCTGCAAATCTTCAAATATTTTCCTAATCCATACAATCTCATTTGTTGCTTCTGAAACAACCACATATTGTGCCTCTGCTATTGAATATGTTGGAACTAATTGTTTGCATGATCTCCATGTGACCGGTGTTGATCCAAGACTCATGAGGTATCCTGAAGTAGACACTCCATTTTATTTTTCATCATCAAAGTTTGAATCAAAATACCCAATCAGTTTGAATTCATCCACCTTATAATACTTGAGTCCAAAATATTGAGGGCCCTTCAAGTATTTTAGAACTCTTTTGGAAACATACCAATGTCCTTCAGAAGGTTTTATCATGAACCTGGAAATGATACCAACAACGAATGGGATATCTAGTATGGAAGTGGTAAGGTAAATAAGACTCCTTACAAGTTGTCTATATGTGGTTGCAACCTCAAATTCATTCCCTTCTTTTGATGTGAACTTTAAGTTCTATTCCATTAGAGTGGATAGAGGATTACATTCTATCATGCCGAACCTTTTCAACAATTCTCCAATGTACTTCTTCTAGGAAATGAATATGTACTTGGGATTTTGAGTCACTTCAATTCCCAAGTAGTAATGAAGGTGTTCCAAATTTCTCATCTCAAATCCATTCTTCAATTCTCTCTTTATGGATGCAATATATCTTTCATTGTTCCCTATCATCAAAATATCATCTACATACACCACAAGGTATAAAACCAATTTTCCAGCTTCCTTTACAAGCAATGTTGCATCACCAAGATTAAAATGTTTGAAATTTAACTTCAGAAGATGCTCAGTTATAGGCCATACAATGAATTGATGAGTTTGCATACCTTTTGTTCTTCCTCCTTCACAACAAATCCTTCTGACTGAGACATGCATATATTCTCTTTCAAGTCTCCATTTAAGAAAGCAATATTCACATCCATCTGATGAAATTTCCACTCATTCCGTGCAACCAAAGACAATAGAGTGTAGATGGTAGCTCAATTTTTCTATGGGGGAGAAAGTCTCTTCATATTCAATGCCTTCTTTCTGTGCAAAACCTTTCGCCACAAGCATCGCCTTATGCTTGTCAAGTGAGCCTTATGATTTATACTTGTTCTTGTAGACCACTTGAGCAAATTGGTTTGGTTCCCAATGGAGGGTCCACCAACTTCTAGGTCCCATTCTTAGTGAGAGAATCATACTCATTTTTCGTGGCTTCTTTCCACTCATCATGAGGAGCAACTTCTTCAAAGGAAGTTGGTTCAATATTAGAATATAAATTCAATTCACAATCACATGAGACATCCATATATTCTACATAACATGAATTTGAATTATCTACATCTCCTCCATCGTCTTATATGGTCGAACTTCTTGTTCCCATATTTTTGACTTCATCAAGATAGACACTTCAAGTGTCTTATTTCAAAACTTTCCATGAAGGTCCAAGTTGCTCAATTAGTGATGTTTCATTGTATTCAAGATCTAGCCTTCCAATCCTTTCAATCACATTATCCAATCAAAGCTCCTATTTTGGTGAAGTGGCAGGAATAATACATGAGGGGGAGATGGTGTTGAAAACGGAGTTTCTAGAGATTGATCCAAGATAGGGATTGATGAGCATGGTAAATGACCAACCCCTTGCAATTTCATAGATGTCTATTTAGTCGCATTCCCTATCCTTTTCCACCAATTCCTGAGTCTCTTTTCATATCTTTTCCTTATGCAAATGTTATAAAACACATTATTATTTTTATATTGAAATGGATATATTATACTCCAAACTGAGCTAACAACCAAGATGTGTGTGACCATGAATATATTGTTTTGCAAATGACCAGGCAACGATGATTCCTATTGGTTCTAGCAGCGTTGTGATCCAGGTGGATATTGGTGGCCACCCACCTTTCCAACTGGCTCAAAACAGTTTTATGGAAATTTTGGTATTGTACTATTTTTAGTAGTTTTTCGGGTCCTGAACTTCCAGGGCCGTTTTGAGGCCCTAAACGACGTTTTTTGGCAATTCAGGGGGCCAAATGGTTGCCTCCATCACACATTTGGCCCCAGTCGAAAGTTGTAAATCTCGGATAGACCTTTCCAACGGGCTACCAAGCGCCCCAAACGGAGATCGTATGCAAAAGTTACGATCCCGGGAAGTTGATGTACTAACTTACCCAAACGGGGCCCACATGACTTTTGGCGCTTCATCTCCTAGGGTTAGGTTTTTGGATGTCTAGGGTTTTTGACATTCCTGTTTATTGTAAAAGGCCTTGAGAGCCTCATTGTAACCATCTTCTTGTGAAATGAGCGCAGTCGTCACATCTCTTCTCAGAGATAAACCGCCACCATTCCAGCAAGCTTGTTTTCCGCTACATTTTACAGTTCTAGCTTATTTCCTTATTGAATAGAAAACCAGTTTTACTATATCTCTGTTATTTTGTGTTAAGCATATGATAATAATTTGTATTCATTTCGTTCTGCTCATAAAATCCGGATCACGTTGTTGATGGAGTTCTCTGCAACAACCATGGATGAATGTTCAGGCAACAATTTCTTACCAGTTTTCTAGCAGCAGGGGGAATGCAAGCCATTTTCCAGTCCGGTAGTCAAATCCCAATGACACATGACCAACAATGAGGCCTCAACTAGAGCATGATCATTTAAGCTTCTGGATCACGTTCCTTTTTCTATTGATCATGTATTTTGTCGCACCTCTTTTTAAGGGGTTCAAATCCCAACATTTAAAGAAACTAAATGATACTCTACTTTTTTGGTTTCCATGCAAGGCGAAAATCACCCTTGATTTAGGATTTATTTTTGTATAAAAAGAGGGAAATCCATGAGACCCTCTAGCATGGATTATTATTATTTTTGTGGAAATAATCAAATGCAGTTTCATTTTAATATTTGAGTTCTGTATCTGTTTGTTGATTAAGGGGTCACCAATATTGTACAATGAGGGCCCGCTCTCTAGTGCAAGGGATCTCCACCATTTTTTTATTTAATTCTTAGATTATTTAATTTTGTTGTGAGTACATGTGTTAATCATTCTGATGTTATCGCACTGTGTATGATCAATGTAGCTCCATTTCATTTACATGGTTGTTCATGGTTTTCTATAGAAACACTTACTATTCTACTGTGTGAATTTTCTATAGCAATGTTTAGTATTTTATCGTGTGATTTTTTTGTAGCAACATTTATTATTTTATTGCGTGAAGTTTCTTGTAGCTGCAATTATATTTCATTGCATGTATTTCCTATATTTTATCTGGGTACACAAGATTAGTTGTTACATCCTTTAGTAATTGAATTCCATCATTAATGAGTTGGCTAGATTGCAAGTTGTGACTTCCAATATGGTTAAAGTGTGACATGTTCCTTCTAGTTTGTATGCCTTGCATTGTATGCTGTACAATTGGATGGATGGAAAGAATAGGATTATGATTTCATTCAAAGTAAGTAGATCTTGTTTTCCCATTATTTTCCGCATTACTTATATGAGGTATTCTATATACTAGATTGATCTAGTTGAATTAGCTAAGAGTAATCTGTTGTATGCTTTCATAGTTAGTCAAGTAGGATTTAGATGATACACCACCATCAAGAGAACCCCCCCCCCAAAAAAAAGGAAATATAAAGTCTCTATTGAATATTGTTTAGATATAAAATTCATATACACTGTAGGTTGCTTAACAAGATTACGATCCTTAATTGATAATTCAAGTATAAGAACTAGTACATCTTGGTTTTCAATAACAAGCATTGTTGGAGCTCACCAAATTTTGGCGTTGTTGCCAAAGAGCATTTCCAATTTTAGCATCTTGAATAATATTCAATCTTGACTCGCCAATGAATGAGGAGAAACAATGATAAGTTTGGGATATTTTTTCCTAGATCCTCTTCTAATATGATCTAAGGAGAAATAAACCAGTAGGAGAACTCTGCTTCAGTGACCCATACCGTTGCAGAAATTATCACTGAAATAATTAAGGAAGTAGTTCCAGATCCCATGGAATTTAGACCCAAAGGTAGGATCAGTCCAATAAGAATTTCCCATTCCTTTTCTGAATCAAAATACTATGAATCCTTCGATTGGGGGCTCAACACCTATTCACCATGGTGGATGTCCCGAACTAGCCCATAAATGAGAGGCCAAAAAGAAGGCATGAACATGAACATGAAGAAGAGGAAGAGTACCCATTTCACATTAGAGAAATATATGTCGAAGCTAAAATGAAAGATATAAACCCTTTGGTCATCCCGCATTTCCATGGTTTACCCACATAAGATCCAAATACCTTCTTTTTTGAATTTGAAGTTTGGTGCAAGCCATATGAGTACAAAACATACTCTCAGAATCTCAGGTTGTTTCCTTCAAACCTAAAGGATGCTTCCCTAATATGGTTCATGGGACTAGAAGGAGGAAACATCAACAACTAGCATCAAATGAAAGAAACTTTATTAGAAAAGTATCGAGACTACTATAAAGCATGCAAAACAAGGGATGAGATATCCATGATGAGTCAAAGGATTGATGAATCATTGGAGGATTATGTAGATATATTTAAATTCAGCTATAAGTGGGCCACCAACTGTTGGATGATGAGCCCTCAAGCTTGTATTACTGAGAGGAATAAGTGAAGAACTATTGGAACCTGTGAATCTGATAGTTGCTTGGGATATCTACCAATTCAACTACATTGAGTTAAAATAAATGTTTAAGAATTAATCAAGAGCCAATATAACGAAGAGAAGAGGTTGCAGGACCTTCGACCACAAAATCCATCACTGCAAGGATGACGGAGGTAGAAATTGGAAATTTGATCGAAGACATGAAAAAGACATATTGCAGTCACTATCCTTGCAACTAGATACTATGCACCTGAAGTGAAAGAAAGAGGAGATGAAAAAAACGTTAGCTATATCCTACCCAAAATGCCAAAGGAAACACCCTCAGAATGAATGTCCACTTGTTGTTGTTGAATTTATCTGCAACATTTGCACAAAGAAGCATGACACCAATAATTGTCCCCAATTACCTGGTTTGAAGACAACGTACCAAAGCTCAGACCAGAATGTACCACAATTTTTCTTCATCAATAAACAAATATTCGGGAATCTAGCACCTCAATTTCTAGGTATGAGTTTGGACCCCCAAAACCAAAATTATTTTTAGCAAAATCAATATGTTTCACCTCCTTGGTATCCACCACATTATTCGGTTAATCAACAATATTGGAAACCGTCACCCCCTACTCCATGGCATCCGCATATTCCTTACGACCAACAAACTCATTTTAATCAAGCAACACCATGACCAGGATATCAATTAAAATCTTATAGGACCTCTCAAAGTCAACCTTTTCGGTAGAATCAACTCTCTATACCTCCTCCTCACCCCATGAATCAAATGCCGACTAGACCCTCCTTACCAACACAACCTACTATGAATCCAAACAATAAATTCGACCATCCAAGCCAAGTTGCGTGTGCAAGTGAAATCAATGAATACCCATCCTACATGATCTCTGCATTAGAATGGAAAGTGACCCATCTTCAATCATGAAAAACCTTGTTTGCACCACATTTAAAAAAAAAAAGAGCATGAGAAATATCCCTCAAAAGAAAATGGTGGGGAGTAGGAACAACCTCGAGAATCCACTCAATAGAATCTTCTAGTCGTACCCCCATTTTAGGAAAGACTCAACCAAGTGCTACAATCATCCTATCTAGCCTTCGATATTGTTGAAGATCTAAGACATATCTGCATTAAAATTCCATTATTACAGGCTTTAAAGGATGTTCTGATCAGTGGAAAAACCATCAAGGAACTATGTCAGAGTAGACCATGGAGAAACAAACATGATCCCCCTACCATCCATGTGAAAGGACAATTGGATAACCTGATGTCAGGAAAGATAACCAACCCCAAATACCATGATCCATGTATCCCCATCCTAAGAGTGCATATTGGTAGAGTACCTATTAATAAAAAACTAGTGGATTTAGGAGCAACAATAAACATCATGACAAAGGAGGTCATGAAGACCTTGAAACTGGAAAGTATGGTTATTCATTATATGCAGGGGTATATTGTTGAATGATCAAGAAACTATGTTAGTATTAGGAAACTGCCCTCGATGTTTCGATCCCAGAGCAAGGATCATCTTTAGGAGTAAGACTCGAGTTTGATGGCTTGATAATAAAAACAAATTAATACACATAATCCAAATGTGTAACTTGGCCGACCAATCTTATTTCAATATTTGTAGAATTGGTTTCCATGCTTCGTTGAGTTGTGTCCCATCATATCTATTTAAATTGTTTTGATTTAGTTCAACTTCAAGGTCCTGCCATGTCTTCCTTTTTCCATATTGGTCCACTTTTGCAATGATTTTTGCAATTTCAAAACGTATGTGGTGGCCATTATTATGTGGATGTTCTACCAATGCTGATATTTTCACCCTGTTATGCTTCAAATCCGCATATTGCTCACTTAGTCTTACTTGAAACGATCTTCTGATTTCACCAATATATTGCTTCCCACATGAACACGGGATCAACTAGTACACACCTTTTTTGTTTTTTAGGGTCAATGGCGTATTTTGAATGATCCAACATTATTCTAATTGAGTTTGGTGGGGAGAAAGAGACCTTGATGTCACCTTTCTTGAGTATCTTCGCAATTTTATTAGTGGTACCTTTTATGTAGGGTAGACTTAAATATTTTCCTTCCCTGTCTCCATCATTGTTCCTGTTCCTAGTACACAACTCCCTTCTCACCTTGAAGACAACCCTATCGAATTGTTTATTGTTATGCCCATTTATTTTAAACAAATTCCTAAGGTGCATCTTTTCATGTTCGATGTGCTCCTTGTATGAAATTCTGAAAGCTCGAGTGACTAGTGTGTTGATGATACCAAATGTTTTAGCAGGGTTATAGTGAGAGCTCGCATTCCACTAATGTTTAGTGTGCGTTTTCTTCTAATAGACTTGATGAGATATATATCCATCACCCTTTTTTTCTATGAGGATATATAAGAAATGTATGCTTTCATTTTCTTCTATCTCTGTAGTGAATTTTATGTTCTTGGATGGGTTATTTTGATGATCACAAAACCGTGTTTTCTTTACCATGTGGACAAACCACATGAGTATCATCCACAGATATTTTCCATACTTTTCGTTTAAGTGGTACGGAATCAATAGCCATATTCTCAAATTTATCCATGAATGAATTCTCAACCACTGGTGACAAAGGAGAACCTATATCCATGCCTTCAATTTGCTCGTAAATACCACCCCAAAAACTAAAATATGTGGATTTCAAACATACTCTCACCAATTTTGTTATGTCTTCATCAATGATTTCACTGATGGATTTTAATGCATCTTAAATGGGAGTTTTCATGGAGAGAAAGATGACATCAAAACTTAGAAGGATATCTTCTTCATCAAGTCTCACGATATTCATTTCCTCGATCATTCCTGCAGAATTCTTGATGCCAAATTCCCACCATGCTCCAAATAGATAATAGATCAACTGTCAAACTAGAAGGGATGTTGGAAGGCATAATAGTTAGATTCAATTCCCGAGAATACCCTGTTGATTTCATTATCCTAAACACCAAGTCAAATCTTTGGGGTTGCCTCCTCATCCTAGGAAGGCCTCGGATGGAAAGAGTTGACGCCTACATCATCTGTCGGTATGGGAACATGACCCATCAACCAAGGTAGATCTATAAAAAATATAACTCCTTATGCATTGGAAAAATTGATTATGGACCTAACCGACCCTTTATGGATTCCCTAGGAGGAAGGTATCGATTATTTCGACGATCCGATCGAACAAGTGGTCACCATCGAACAATCTCTTACTTTGAAGGAGCCATCAGAGAATAATTTAATCCTAAAATTTATGCAGAACATGTAACCCTTCGCCGTTTATATTTGATAACTTGAAAAATATGCAATGGAGGAGGAAAATATGCAAATTAGCCAACCTTCCACTGTCCAAATTACGGAGCTTGACGATTCCACGGTAGAGGAAGATAGTTTTGCAAAGACATCCATCGTGTCTTATTCAAGTATGACCAAGCAATACCCTCTCTGGTACCTTGATGACTGCTATGTGGTTGAAACAGATGATCCTAAAGCCATCGCAATCGAAACCTTGCCTAGGAGATTTCTTAATATTAGTGCACAGTTGCATCTAGACCAACAAAAAAAACTGATAAAAATGCTAACGAAAAGTGCCATAGCCTTCACTTGGGATTATAGAGATATGGTCGGGATTGCTCCAACAGCCTTTGTGCATTGCATTTACATCCAGGATGGATTCCACCCAATTTTTCAACCCCAAAGAAGGATAAACCCTACACTCAAGGATATTATCAAAGTTGGGATGCAGATTTTGTTGATAGTAGGATTCATTTACCCTATATCCGATAGCAAGTGGTCTCCCCTTTAGTCGCCGTGCCAAAAAAGGGGGAAAATGGCATATCTATGTAGACTATAGAGAGTTAAAATACAAGGAAATACCATTTTCCACTCCCTTTCATAGACTAGGTTCTAGATTCCCTAGCTAGGAGGAAATAGTTTTCTTTCCTAGACAGGTTCAACGGGTACAACCATATACAATAGCCCTCGAATATCAAGAAAAGACAATGTTCACATGCCCCCGGGGAACCTTTTCCTATAGAGTCCTTCCATTTGGATTATGCAACGCACCTGAAACCTTCCAGTGGGTCGTACTCAACATTGTTTCAGACTTAAATCCAGACAATGTCGAAGTTTTTATGGATGATTTCACAACTGACGATAACACCTTTCAGGAAGCCTTAATCAAATTAGAAAAGTCCTTAAATGCTTCATTGATTCATGTCTTTTATTAAACAATGAGAAATGTTTTATGATGATGAATCAAGGCATTGTTTTGGGGAACCACATTTCAACAAGGGGATTTCAAGTTGACCCTAGAACAATCATCATCATCGATAAGCTTAGTACACCTGAAATACAAATATGTCGGGAGTTTCTTGGGACATTTTGGTTACTAGTACAAAACCTTTATCAAAGACTTCAACAAGATTGTTTCCCCTTTATTTACTTTGCTCTCTAAAGACGCAAAATTCCTACAGACCCCACCCTGCCAGCACACCTTTGAGAAACTCAAGGAGAAGCTGACCTCTGCTCATGTCCTATGTGGGACCAATTGGGAATTTCCCTTTTACATACATACCGATGCATCCAATAGGGATATTGGGAAAGTATTAGGGAAAAAGAGAACACACTCATGTATGTAATATACTACATCAATAAAAATCTTGCAAATGTATAATTAAATTACACTGTCATGGAAAAATGAATTCTTAGTAGTAGTATATGCTCTAAATAAATTTCTCCACTATGTAACCGGCTACAAATTGTTTATTCACACAGACCACTCTGCTATCAAACATCTCATGAACAATCCAACTCTAAACGACATGATCACTAGATGGTTGTTATTGCTGCAAGAATTCAATGTGACTATACTTAATAAGCTTGGTTGAGAGAATGTGGTTGCACATTTCTTATCCAAGATGACCCGAGATGTTGAAGATGAACTCGTGGATGTCTCTTTTCCTAATGAGCACCTTTTTGTAGTATCTATAGCCACTATATGGTATGCATATATTACCAACTACTTGGAAATAGAAGAGTTACCAAAACATTTTACACAGAAAGAAAAGTGTGCACTCATAAGAAAAAGTGCACCTTTCTCCTTGATCAACATATACCTAGTATACAAGCTAAGACTTGATCAAATTCTTCGACACTGCATCCGCGATGATGAAGCATATGAAATGCTGAAATCCTTCCACAATGAACCTTGTGGGGGCCATAATATCTATTGGATATTACTGGCCAACTCTCCACATAGACACCAAGGAATATGTCCATTGTTGTGATGATTTCTAGTGCATGGGCTAACCTATTAAATATGAGGAAATGCCACTATAGGTGCAGGTCTCTATGTAACCTTTAAAAAAGTGGGGGATTGAATTTGTTGGTCCAATTATTTTGCATTCCAACCAGTTCAAATATATATTTTTATGCACGAACTACCTCACTAAGTGGGT
Organism: Larix kaempferi; assembly: GCA_027924585.1. Classification (NCBI taxonomy): domain Eukaryota; kingdom Viridiplantae; phylum Streptophyta; class Pinopsida; order Pinales; family Pinaceae; genus Larix; species Larix kaempferi. The sequence goes on along the minus strand of BSBM01001242.1, from coordinate 2,262,500 downwards.
GGAAGTCCAACCTTTTAAAAATATCCAGGAGAAGAGGGTAGAAAAATTTCTCTACGACAATATTTTTACTAGGTATGGAGTGCCAAGTGAAATCGTCTCAGACCTAGGGGCACAGTTCAATTCCAAGTTAGTAATGGATCTAATGAAAATCTACAGAATCAAGCATAAAAAGACTACACCAAACCATATGCAAGCCAACAGGCAAGTGGAAGTCACAAACTAGAAATTGAGAGGATTTTAACCAAAACTGTGAAATACCACCACAGAGACTGGTCCACCAGACTCATAGAAGTTGTATGGGCCTATCGAACTTCATGGAAAACCACCACAAATTTTATACCATATGAACTTGTATATAGAAAGACAATTCTCTTACCCATCAAATTTGAGATCAAAACTCTGAGAATAATAGTTGAATTGGGCATAAACATTTATGCTACTCAACGAGGTCATCTAGCCCAATTGAACCTTTTAGATGAGTTTCATCAGCAAGCCTTGTAGCACATGGAAATTCTGCAGCAACAACACACTCGATGTCACAATCACCATATAAAGGACAAATCATTCCAACTCAACGATTTGAACTCAATATATGATTCCATATTTCACAACTTCAAAGGAAAACTTTGTATGAGATGGATAGGGATGTATGAAGTAGAAAAAATATTCAACAACTTAGCAGTCAAACTGGCCACTATTAATGAGGAAAGAATACCACTCTTGGTAAATGGACATCGCCTCAAATTATACAAGGTGATCCCTCTCAAAGGAAGAATTTATCACTAAGCTAAAAAACCATAAGTAACTAAATTTGGTGGAGGGCCGAAGCCCAACCTTTAAACAGGGCAGTTAGTTTTGTTTAAAAAAAAGTGTGGCCTAGGGGATGCAAATTTCTCCTGTAGCTCATTCATATCAAGTGAGCTAAAAATTTGTTGCAAATTTATCCTGCAACTCATTCACATCAAGCGTGCTACATAGTTGCTGCAAATTTCTCTTGCAACTCATTCATATTAAGCAATCCAGAAAGTTGCTGCAGATTTTCCCTGCAACTCATTCATATCAAGCGAGCGAGATTGTTATCGTAGATTTCTCCTACAACCCATTCATATCAAGCGAGCGATATAGTTGCTGCAGATTTCTCCCGCAGGCCATTCATATCAAGCAAGCTATCTAGTTGTTGCATATTTATCCTATAACCCATTCATAACAAGTGAGCCAAATAGTTGTTGCACATTTCTCTTGCAACTCATTCATATCAAGCGATCCAACAAGTTGATACAAATTTCTCTTGTAACTCATTCACATTAAGAGAGCCAACCAATTGTTGCATATTTCTCCTACAACCCTTTTACATCATGACAAACGAGCTAGATGTTGTAGAATTTTCCCACAACAACCTTGTCACCACAGAGTGATACAAGAGCAACCTATGTCATCACATCAAGCATGATAATCGTTCCAAGCTCGACCTAACCTACATTAGCTCACATAAGCATGGTAAGTGCTTAAGTTTCGAGATAATGTATTTATATCAACATTTAAATAGGGGTGTAGTAATTATGATATCTCCATAATGATATGACGCCAATCATAAACTGAAACCCTTCCAAGTCATCATTCCACTGTAGTGGTCACACCCCCCACATACCACTCCATTAACTCTATAGATCACCATATCTACCCACTGATATCACCACCACATCCAACCATAATGCTTGCACTCCATTCCATCATCCTCATGACCAACCATAAACCCCATCGTTGGAATCCTAAATCTACAATGCTAGACTATAGAATACCCCTACAATGAAATTAGACATTCACGTAGCAACCATGGGGGTGATTTGAATAGGAAGGAGCCACTATCAGCAACAACAATGTTGGTAAATGAATAGGTAGCATAAATATTCCAACAAGCAGGGTGGCTGTATTTTTTTGAGAAAAATAAAAATAACAACCTCTCCCTCGCAAATGACTTTGCACACAATCTATGGGATGAGAATACTTGCATACAAGTCCTAGCAGTTTTGGTTACAAATGAAACCATTGCAAAGGATATTGGGATCACTTGTGAAGGGAAAAAATGGTTCAAATAAAGAATGGAATCAACGACAACCAAAGGGAACTTTCTTGCACCTAGTGAGGACCTGGTGGAAACTAGGAAAGGAATTAAACAATTTCTTTTGAGACCTTGGGGTATTGTCCTACAACACATTATTAGATATTTCACCTGCGAAGGCTGAGCATCTCTTTGCATGAACTACCATTTATGTTTTTGGAACACCTCTGGTGGGGCCATATCGTCACTTTTCCATCCTTTTTCCTTCACTCGTTGTAAACCATGGTATAAAAACACCAAGATGGTAATAAAAATCAAGTAGGCCGCAATGGTTTAATTTTTTTTTTAGTCAAGAATGAATTCTAGCAATCACAACCGCAGGGAAATTGGGAGGCCTTCATTGAGAAACAAGCCTCCAACTCTGGAGGGATCCCCCCAAAAAACTAATCTATAGAATATAGCCGAAGAAAAAGGCCAAGGGATAATCAAGAACATGCAATCACCTCCCAAGCAACCAATACTCAGATGGAGGAAGGAGCGAAAGCACTCCTTAGTCTCAACAAACACAAGGAGGCAGCGCCAAAGTGTAAAAACAACTAGTTAAAACAAAATCAGAATGAAACAGCAGACTTCGACATCCCAGCATCACCAGCCCAAGCCGTGGAAGTAGAAATTGAAGAAGTGGAAACTACAACAATTGAAGAAAAATCAACCTGCCAGCAAGATAAGTAAGTACTTTCGGCCACACTAGAAAATGTTTCTTCAAAATTTCCCATAGAAAAGGCACCTTCGAGCCCTCAAGACCTCAAAATGCCATCGACCACACTATAAGAGGATCCTAAGGAACTTTCTCCAACGAAAAAGGAAGAAACAACACCCATTCATCAAGAAGCAAGAGAGGTAAAGACAATTCTAGCAATGCGGGAAATTAAAATAAGCTCTGACACACTTGAGGAAACAAAAGCAATCCTATTTGAGGAGGAGGTTCAATTAGAAGTCCAAGTACCCCTATTGTGGGAAAAATTGCCACAAGGGTGGACAACCTTCCCATAGTGAGAGAATCCTTGAGGTTGCAGAAAGGACCTAGTGTTATGATTGTGAACTAAAAGAAACAAACCCCAAATGGTTAAGAAAGCTCTTTGATTAGTAACCGAAATTAAAACAAAAACAAAACAAAACTGAAATAAAAAGACAGGTGGGAGATAAACCAAACAAGCTTGAACAAGAGTAAGCTGAACCAAATTTTTATTTCCCAATGGTCCAACTAAATACAAGAGTAACACCTAGAAGGTGAAAGATTCAACGGAAGCCAATGATCTCCCTTAGGGAGGTATTTTTTTTCCACAATTTCAAGATAGCTAGGATATAACAATGGAGAAACTATTGCCTCTTAAGGGAAGAGGGAAATGGGACTTTGTGTATGAAAATATGAGGTAGGAATGAGATTGAAAGAGGAGCTCTTAATGTGATTCCAACACCATAAATTTGATCTAATTTTCTTCCTCCATAATGCATGCCATGGTTTCCTTTTATAGGCTAAAGGTTGGCCAAGAAACAGCTAGATCCAAATGTGAACTCTCACCGCCTTTGAACTAGTTCCCAAGTACATGAGAGGGGCTATTCAATACCTCCAAGAATGTGAGAGGTCCCAATTTGAATTTTGGAGCCAGGAGAGTTGTTATGAGCCTTTAATGCATCGTAGAATTTTGTGGTCTTGATGTGTTATCAGTCGCATGGGTATTGAGAGGAAATCCACGCGGGGTCATATGATTGACTGTACAGATAAATCACGCTACATAGCGCAAGATTCCAATGCTTAAAGTCACGCTAATATCCCTTTAGGTTGTTTTTGAATTCTAGGGCTTAGATTGTTTTCAGGATCTGATGAGGATGTTTTCGGTGAGCTACATTATGTATGTTGATGACACCTTTCTGTAATATTAGACTAAATGTCACATGAATGCGATATTTAAGAACAAATTCCCCCTGATGTATGAGGTTCAAAGAGTACTGTAGGGTCAATAGTGCATCATCATTTCTTTTTACTCTCCATGTTATCATAAGCTCTCAAGAATTTGTGGGTAAAAGAACCTGCCCATGAGTGAAGGTTGTTGGTGGTGACCGTTGAATTTGTAAAGAAGATTGGTGTTTTATATAGACGAGACATGCATACCTATTCTCGTGAAAATATGTCAAAATAGATTAAAAAGAAGAGGAGACCAAGGGGTTGTTTTAGAAAAACAAGATTGCAGAGCAATAACAATAAACGAGATGCAAATATAAATCACAGAAACACAATACAAGAGAGACACCAATATAATGTGGCTCACCCAACATGGGCTATGTCCACACAGAAATTTCGAGTCCTTATTATTATACCATCCAACAAATGAAGGGATACAACCTGCAGCACATCCGCTGCAACTTCCTCTTCACTCTCTCACATTCTCTCACACACAATTATAGCGATCTTTACAATGCTACAATACCCAGCCATATTGCAATGCCTTCCTTTTAAAGAGCGATTACCATGGGAACATACTATGGAACACCCAATACCATGGGCCCATAAATCACCCATTATTGACCAAGTCATGACCATGAAATTGCAACATTTTACAAGGCATTTTTTTTTAAATTTTCGCTACAGGGGAACTGTCCTCAAACCCCCACCAGGGGAGGGGCTCTCAAACTAGTCGCTGCCCCTCGCTAGACCCACCATGGTGACTATTTTGGGGGGGAAGCCTCCCCAAACCACCCCGTCATGGGTTGGGATCCAGACACGGCTGAAACATGACCCATGAATAAGGAAGATCAAGCTCCACAACCAACATGGTCGACTCTTAATACTGTTGTTGCAGGGATGAAGGTGGCTTCAATCCCTATATGAGTAAATAGATCCTAAAATTGTTGTGACTGGTGCCGAAGAAGTAGACCTATTGATGATCATGAATATCCCACAGGGTTGGGGGTCCTAAATACTTGTGAAGTTGTTGGGGTAACTTCACTAGATTGCATGTGATAATAACATGAATCATACATGGGAACACTGCTACCATCAAAATGTATGACTCCCCATGATGTGATATATGTGTTGATGTCAAGCATAGGGGAGACCACTAAGTTAAGGATCAGTAATGACTCTACTCTCTCATTTTGAGGTGGTACCTTATACTAATTGAAAGGGAGCCAAAGGTACAACTACAACTATTGCAGCTCTCAGAATTTGATGTTTCGATGTCAATGAGAACTGAAGCATATGATAAGGTGAGGGCCTTATCTCAAGAACCAAGATCATGTTGTAACCGGCTGAGACTGATAGAACTGACACAAGACTAGTTGATAAGCATGAGGCTCATGAATTCCCTTGATTGATGTAAACAAGGGTGAGTAAATGACGGCATCTTACTTCAACTGATGGTGCAGTGTGTAGTAGAGGGAAATAGGCTACAACTGAAGGGATTTATCATAGAAAAAATATTGATGAGGTATGGGGGGATTAAAAAACTGATAATTATGAGGTGAGATGGAATCAAAATTCATCGATCAAGGGAAACAAAGGGATGCTTCCAAAAGAATAATGTGATTGGGTTCCCTGGACTTATGTGAATCGGGAAACCATTTGTACGAAAAAAATGATTGGGGAAGTTACCATGGTTTTGAGTGGTCAGGGAACCAATTGTTATGGGAGGGATTCCCACAATTTTGAGTGGATTGGGGAATCAATTTTGAAGATGAAGTGTTTTTTTTAGACGAGAAGACGGTTTCCCCATGAATCAACGCCATGTAGAATGTTCCCATGGGAATAACTGAGTGGGAGTGATGTCCTCAACGGGTGGGGGCTCCATTAGTGTCTTCTCGAGGGTTGATGATACGAAGGGAAATGTAGATTATATATTACTCATCAAGGGGATGAGAGGTTATCTGTGAATCATGATCGTAACATGTGCCGAGGAACCTGGGGGTCAATGGAAGCATAATACAAAGTGATGACATGCAATTTATTTTTGACTAATTGGGTTGGGTGATCAGATTCCTCGGACTTGTGGGGGGTTTGAAATCATGGGTGCCAAAATATGATTAGGGTTTTCACACCATGGGGGAACATGTTATTCATGGTGGTGACATTGATGGCATGCCATAATCCAAAAATGGGGCCTTATGGTTATCAGCAGGTATACTGGATCAATGCAATGTAAGCAGAGGGAAAATGTTGCCTATATTCCCAGATGAGATGATATAGTTGTGATAGGTGCCCCTACACCATTTTGGGAAAATTATGATATGATTTCCTTACTGCAGATCCTGCACACATGGTGTACATACCCAAGCGTAATATGGATTATGACAAGAGTATTATTGATGCAGAATTTTGACAAGAGAAGAGCCCACTTGGTGTAATAATGGTAAAAATAACTATAGGGTGAAGTGTATTTGATGAACGACTGCAGGGTGCTATACTAAGGAGCTCAAGATGGTGATCACGGTAGTGTGAATGGATCGTCAAACAGACCTATGGTTTGTATGTACGATATGTTTGAATATTGGTCAAATCACCTATAAATAGGGGTGGGTGCCGCTTTCCGAAATCATTTGTACCATTGGACGATCAATTTTTCCAGAGCGTTTTTGTGAATTCCAAGAGATTCGACTGTCATTTTTCTAAGTAGCGAGTGCTAGGTAAGCCTAAAATTCATAATTTATTATTTCATCCTGGGGGCACTTTTTAGGTTAAGGGGGCACGTGGGCCATAGAAATGATGATTTTTCCATTTTTGACAGTCGCATGTGAGAATCCAATTCTCTTGTGTGTAGCGTGTGACATACTCTGCTTGGCCATGCACTGCAATAGTGTGACTAGTCAATGACCAACCGTGCTAGTAGCGAGGCCAAGCTACGCAACTCCCACACTATGAGGACGTGCGGTTTTGCTTAAAAAAGTTGTGTGTTGCACAAACGAGCAATGTATTGGCCTGCACTAATCAATCACGTGGGTGACTGTTAAAACAATCATGCTTAGCGCAAATTTTGAAGGCAAAGTCCCGCTACTATGTTTTTTAAGACAGACTAATATTTTTTATGAGATTGGGTTTGACTTATAGCCTTTTGTTTTGGTGGTTGTAGGTACTAATGGTCATATCCATGGCCTCTATCGAGTGGCAAGAGCACCACTATGATGGGTTAGTCATTCGTGTGGTTGGGGATGTGGCTACCATATGGGCTTTGCGAGAGATGGGGCTCCTGAAGTATTTCAAGTGCCCCTTCATGAGATCCAGTGATTATCTCCTGCAAGAGATCATTCATATGTGGGACCCTAATTGAGGATGTTTTCGGGTTGGTGATGAGGACCTGACCATCATGGATTAGGATATCTACTTCTTGACCGGGCTTGTCATATGTGGGGTGTGGGAGGAGCACAGTCCTAATATCATGGGGATCTGCACCATTGAGCAAGTAATTAAGCAGTATTGTGGTGGTGCTCTAGACACTCATATTTCAGGTTAGATTAGCATGGCCGGTATTACATCACTTCCTATCCGGGTCGTGTCTAATGCTACAGTAATAGTATTGGGGGTGACTACCCTTTCCAGGATTACGAGCGGTCAACTTCTACTGCTAGAGTGGATCATGGATGGTCACATGGTGTCCTAGGGTTCGATGATGCTGCATCATATGATACAAATGTTGAGTGAGAGGGCTTGAGGAGTTTCAAGGACATTTACCTATGCGAGTGTGCTATGTGCATACTTTTTTTAGAGGTACCCCTTCTTACACCCACTGGTGGTGGTACCTCAAAGGGGGGCCCAAGAGACTCAGATGGATTACAAGGGTTGTGTGATGCCGCAGGCCGGAGGAGGGGAGGTAGGAAAAATATTTACTCCTCAGTACCTTCATGTGTGGAGGATGAGGATTGGTCCTATGGAGTGCTACCCCTAGAGTGGGATGAACTTCTAGGGGGACCCGGAGCTGCCAGTCCCAATTCATGGTTGGGACCGAGGTATTCAATTTGTTTTAACGCGATACACATTTTCTATGCACATGTATATATATATATATGTGTGTGTGTGTGTGTGTGTGTGTTTGTTAGTGATGCTTTGTATGTTTATGATGCATATATCAGACCTGCTCGGCCTCCTCTGGTACCGGTGGCTGCGGAAATGCCTCCTCTGCTCCAGGGCCTCGTCGTCGTAAACAATGTGATGGGAGGGGCAAGGGAGCAAGCGTAGAGAGAACAACAACAAAGGTGGATGTCGGAGGGAGAGCAGAGGATAGACGAGTAGTCATAGGGGTGGAAGCAAATCAGACCATAAGATTTTTAGTTGATTTGGAGGAGAGGCTATCTACCTTGATGGTGGGAGTGGACAAGGGTCCACTTATAGATCTGGAGGATGGGATGTTATCACGCGTCTCGATACTCCCAAGGTAATGTGGACCTTGTTGGAAATCAATGATGAGGAGAGAAGCAATGGGGGGTCCCTTGGATCGTGTAGCACAAGGAGGACAGGGTCCTCTAGTAGTATGACTAGAACCAGCATGAGTACCAGGGCCTATGCTAGGATCGGTGGGTCCACCAGCGGGGGTAGTTCCCTTAGCCATTTTGGGACTGCGAGCTCTGTTACATGGGGAGGAGGGGAGTAGCCATGAGTGATGGTCACTTGCATGTGTATTTTTGTATAGCCCCATTTTGTATATGCCATGAGCATAGCCTATGGGAGGTGGTTTTTTTATGTACCCCCAAAGGCAAATGATTTTTTGTATATGGCCGATGAGGCCCACATTTTGTACGTGACAGATATTTTTTGATGATATATATATATATATATATATATATAATATACCAGTTGACCGAAATTTTGATCTCTTTATGTGTGAAGTGATGGATGCTATTATTGTGTTTATATATGACTTGATAGTGATGTGTAGTTGTAGGTACTAGCATATGTTGTAGCCATATATCATGCTTTTGCTTGCAGGGTCAGATTGACTATTGATGTATTGGGTGTTAATTAAGGACCTCATTAGCGATGTGATTTACAGACACATTTGTGTTCCTCGGGATGTGAGTGAACGTGATGGTTTCAAACTATCTCACTAGGATGCAAACTTGCAAATACCCGCAAAAGAGGAGAGGGTTGAGAATAAAAAAAACATAGTTAAGTTGCGATACTGCGAGTTGGGAATCTAGATGGACATGAAGGTTTCTTATCCCAATGTGGAGGGCATCATTCAATAACCCAATGGCCACATCATACTTTGCTTGGTTATTAGTGACTGCTCCCAAGCAGACTCCACCCATGTTGTATAGAGCATGAATGGGGGTGTAAATGGACCAAGCAATAGATACCAAATTCTTTGACCAACAAATCGCATCATCAGCGAAGCGGACGAAATAATATGAATGTGATAGCATTTGTATGAAAAATAATGCTCAGATTTATTTTCAATCCATGGGATCAAAAAAATGTAAGTAAAATGAAAGTGAAGACTACATTGTGTTAAAATGAAAGGGAAAACATAGGATGTGAATGGTGGCGTTACTTAGACACCTCTGGTGTTGTTATTCAGACTGATTAAAACAAGTGGTAGGTTCATATGACTGAATGACATTCTAAGCTGGTTGGCTTATGGGGGGAGAGTATCACATCTTCTTTGGATCCCACCAAAGAGATTTCAGTGTCTAAGGTTTATTTGGTGGATCGTGGTTATCTTCAACAACTGATGGTGATTCTATTGGTGGAGGTTGGTATTTTTCCAATGCCAATGTTGAGGAATCATCACTTGTGAGAAGCCAACTAATGAGGACATGTTGATAACATCACCTTGATTTCCAATATCAGGTATCAGGAGGATAACTTCCACAATGGGTATCCCAAGGGGTATGCCTTTAGGGGAGGAGGATTATCTTCGAGCCTCATATCTTCGAGGTGGAAAGCCTGCTTGGTGAGCAAGATGGGGCAATGCAAAGAATAATGTGTTAAATTTTCACATGATCTACATGGGCAAGTATTTCATGCACGGTTTAATTCATGCACAAGAATTAAAGGTTGGGTGGAACTTTCCATTATGACGATGCCAGTTGTGCTTGGGATCATATGGAAATGGTTCCTACATGATGAATACCCGTGAGTTTGTACTGCTATAAGTGATGTAGGGGGTGTTGGCTCATCAGGTGATGATGCTAGTAACATTGTTGTATCCAATGGAGAGGACGTGGGTGTTGTGACCTCTTGTGGTGGTGCCCCATGTGTTTTTACTTGTGTAGAAACAACGTTAATAGAGGTTGCTTCAGGAGGTGGTCTCCAACGCATCTCGAAATCGAGGGAGATCGGGACAATGATGGGTATAATGCCCAAAATGAGAACATATTGTGCACACATGGTTAGTGCACAATTACTTGGTTTTTTTCTTAGTGTTGGGATTGGATGATGTGTCCCCTACTGAGGTGTTCGGGGCATGTGTGATGCTAACTGGAGTATTGAGAAAATTCCTAAGATCAGGTAAGGTTGAGCACAGGTTACTCGCATGTCCTAGTTACTAACATAGAGCGCATGCTAGAGTGACTCTAGGAGTGAGAGCAGTACTTGAGACTACTGGGGATTTCAAATTTGGTTGTTTTGTGCCCCCTTCATTAGTATTAGAAATTACCTATGGTGGTTGAGTCACAAATTCTTTTGTTATAGTCGATCCTGAGGTCCTGGTGGTGGTCCTGCAGCAAAAAAGGGTATAAAATCATAATGGGCTAATGGTTTAGAATGCATCTCAGGATACGATGGTGTAAGATACCACATAGGTATTCCCAAAGTGAGCTTGGGTAGTGTAAGTTGTGCCATTAATAGTGTTCCTTGTACTCATTTGGGTAGATACAAGAATTAAGGGATCTGAAACACCGATGGGTCACGATATTTGGTCAATTCTGTGGCTATTGGGAGGTACCGATGTTGAGGTGGAAGGGGATTGTGACTTGTCTTAAGAGTTGAATATAGTACACATGAGACCATATGTAGATGCAGGGATCTTGGGTGGAGGACATGAGTATGCCCCCAGCAAATCAGAATCTTTGTAAATGCTCGAGATAATATCAACGTACTGATGGGGTAATGCCTATGGTGGGTATGGCATTATTTGGGTATTTATTGGTATGTGGGTCACAATAGTTCAGTTGGTCAAGGGTGACAATCTTCCCATTATGAGGGAACATCATGATGCAAAAGAATGAGGAAGCTACCACCTTCATGGAATACATATAACTACGGCCCAGGAGGATGTTGTAGTCGACTTGTGCATCAACTACCTAAATATCTAAAACTATTGTCTTGCCCCTTAGCTCAATGGGGACATTATGGTATAATCCTAAAGGTTTCGATGGCATCCCATCATAAGAGATAAGGGAAATTGATGAGGGGACTAAATCTGGGGAGCTCGGACGTTTCCAGACATGAGTGGACATCACACAAGTTGACATTCCTTCATCAACTATGCATCGATCAATGATGATATACTTGATTGTGACAGGAATTTGGAATGAAACTGACTAGGGTAGTCATGGTTCATCTTTGTCAAGATAGAATTTCACCAAACACGAATTGGAAGTTTGACATCGCTTAATGCACTAAGTAATTCCTTCTTTTTGGAAGGACAATATTGGAGAAATTCTCAAGTCGGCATGGCAGTAGGTGATTGAGCCAAGTCATCCACGATATTGTAGTTGTGGGAAGCTTTCATGTGAGGGTTTTGGGTAGTGTATAAGTGGTGATTTAGGGACCCTTGGGATATGGTCATTGTTTGGATGAGATATTTGGAAAGTCTTACCAGAGTGGGTAGGAACATTATCTCTTGGCAACAATTCAGGAACATCATACCCTTTAGCACGTGTCTGAAGGTTGACTTCGGCCATGTTTATGTAAATATTCTAAAAGGTTCCATCACCTACAGGACGTGGATCTAGTTGTTTATTAACTACACCTTGATTGGAAAAGGGTTGTTGCAACACAACTGTCTAGGGTGGTGGTGCATTTGGTGCTTGAGGAGGGTTGGTTGTGGCTAACTTCTTTGCTTCAAGTATTTGTTTGCACTCATGGATTAATGGTAAATGGTGCTTGTAGTGCCCATACTCTCCACACATGGAACAAGTAAAATTGATCCGAAGGTTTGAATTATTTCCCTGCTTGGGGGGGTTATTTCCCCCCTCATTTTGGCTACCCATGTTCTGGTTATGGGGAGGGGGATTTCCCCTCTATACCTACTGTTGGTTTTTCCTATTCTTTCCTTTCTTCTTCCCTTGATTCCAAGGATTCAAGGGATTATCCATGTTCAACTACTCAAATATCTGATTTTGTTGCATGGGAGAAGGATGTACTAGATTCATCCCTATTTGAGGCATGAGGGAAGGACCAGAAGGATGAGGAAATGGAAAATATGGATTGTATCTAGTTGTAGGAAGATATGTGTTAGGTGATCCATATGATGTGGAAGTAGGATCAGAGTGTTCCATTTGCAGTTGTGGTACCTGAGGTGCTTGGCTAGAATTCGGTTATGTAGGACTTTATGACCCATAAGATAACTTACCAAATGGAGGGTTTGGTGCAGTGGGATGCGACACTGATACATATGGTGCTAGTCATTATTGTTGTGCCATGTTGAGTGGTATAGACATTGAACGTTGGGGGGGATTTCCTTGGTGGTAGATTGCCCCATTCGAGTGCAATATACCTGAGGGGGTTGAGTTCATAGAACGATGCCGAGGGGAATATGGGAGGACAGTATATAGGTACCCAAATTGTGCATAGGTAAGGTTGAAATGTTGGGCCTTCATGATGGTCTCTTCTTCCATTTTAGGAAAGCAGCTTGCCACATCTTTTGCAATCATGGGTTGCAATGACTTTAGGAACTAATCCAATATGAATTGGGGTTGGATTTCTATTTTACACAAGTTTTGATGCCTATTCCATTCATGGATGTGATATGCGATATGGGTGGAATTTTATTGCCGAAACTCTGTGAGGATGTCGAGCCCTAGGTCATGATGAATGGGTAACTGAAAATATGTGAGTAAAATAGTGGTGATTGACTCAAATGTGGTATAAGTCGCAGGTGGTAAGTTGACATACCATTTAGCCTCTATTCCTGTAATGGTTCTTTGGAAGAGATGAAGATGAATGGAGTCATTGATGATGCTATTGGATGCATCAAAGGACAAATAAAATTATGTGGTTTGTTGGATCATCTCTTTGGTTCTCTTAAAATTTGGAATATATGAAGGAATATTAGGGGGAATATCTATCCAAGTAGGATCATGAAGGATGGGATCATTAATCAATTTAGCCAGCTCAAGGAGATTCAAGCTTTCCATGAAAGACATATTTGTGTTGGCTATTAGTGTTGCCATTGTGTTATGTGTATTGTTCCCTCTAGGATGTGAGGGTGGTGATAATGGCGGTGCTCTCTCTTCTGAAGAATGAGAAGCTAGGGGATTCCTTCCTCTTATTGGAGGAGATGATGGGGGAGTATTCCCACCATGTGGTGGTGATGGAGTGTTGCCTCTTCTACATGAGGAAGAAGAAAGGGGATTGTATGATCTCCAATGGGAGGAAAGGCACAATTAAGCAAGGAACGTCCTTTCCTAGATGATCCTAACAACATATCCTGGGAATTACCCCAGCTAGAGTATCTACCTAGTGAACCACGGGGGGTAAATGGGAAATCACCTCTATGGAGTGGAGAAATTCCGTGCAGTCCAAGAGACCGCCTTATATTTCTTTGTTCCTCTATGGTGATGGTTTATGTTGTGGAAACAATTGCACAAGTATGCACTCTTCCACTTAGTAAGGGGATAGGCCTTGTAGGCTGCAACAAGGCCTCAATCCTTGGATCCCCTGTGTGGTGTGAGTGGTTTTCCTCCAAGTGATCTTGCAATATATTGTTAGTGTAATTCACATAAAATAAAGAAATATGGATGAAAAGAAAAAGAAAATATATGGGGGGGAATGCAGACTCTAATAAAAATCCAAGATATGCCAAACCACTTTTGTATTGCACAATGGTTAAGTTGTACAATAGCTAGGAGGTGTGGGCTTAAAGGCAAGCCAACAATCTCCCTTAGGGAGGCCTTTTTTTCCCAAACTATATGCTAAGTCAATGGTAGAACAATGGAGAGGAGCTTTTGCACCTTGAAGGAAGGTGGAAAGGGAACTTGGGAATGATTACAATGATAGGAAGAGGTGGGATATGAGGAAGCTCCAACACAAATCCAACAACATAACCTTTCTCTTGATTTATCTCTACAAAATGCCTGCCAATGACTTCCTTTTATAGGCTAAGCGGTGGCGAACAAACAACTAGATCCAAATGTGAACTCATCTACTCCATGAACTGGTTCCAAGGTACACCAAAGGGGATATTTAATGCCACCAAGTGTGTGAAGAGACAAATTTGAATCCTTGGAGATGATGGAGACTTCAATGCGCTGTGGGAAGTAGGTGGTCCCACCATTTTGACAGTAGCATGACTATCAAAGGAATAGTCGTGCGGGGATCGTGTGGGCATTGTTTTGGTAACCTGCGCTATAGTGCGGGTTAACTGTGTTTTAGCCGCACGACCCCTTCTTTTGACTGCTTTTTGGCATTTTTGGACTCATGTTTTCTTTTGGATTTGTCGAGGATGCCTTTGGTGAACTGAATTCTTTATGTTGATGACTCCTTACTGGAAGAATTTCCTAAATGTCGCATGTTTGCGAAATTTAGGTGTTAACAAATTCCCCCTAATGTATGAGCTTTGGAAGGTATTGTAGAGATGATAATGCATCATGTTTTCTTATGTTACTCTCCTATTCTGTAGGACAAAGCACATGTGGAAAATAGGGCCCTCCCAAGGGGGAAGACTGTTGGTGAAGACCGTTGGAGCCGTAGTAAAGAATAGTTTTTATAAAATGAGGTGGGTATACCCATGCTCGTGAAATTCTATCAGTAGGATTACAATAATGGAGGAAAAAAGGAGTCACTCGACTATACTACTGGGACATGAATGCAGGAGGCTTCGATTCATGTGAGAGTAAATAAAACAGGACCTACTACAGAATTATGAAGAAATGGTACTGTTAATGATCATGATAAGCACATGGGGATGGGGGACCCGTATGGTTTGTGAAGATGCCTGAGGACTTCACTATTACAGATGGACTGCTACCATGATTTGTAAATTTAAACACTGCTACCTTCAAAAGTGCATTCCCCCTTGATGCGATAGATGTGTTGACATTGAGCATAGGGGAAACCACTTGGTAGGGAGCGCTGATGAATCTCCCTACCAAGTACGAGGTGATCCCTTATATATATTGGAAGGGATCCCAAGGTGCAACTACAACTACTCCAACTCTCGGAATAAAGTGTTTTCACGTTGACGAGAGTTGAAGTACATGATACGACGAGGATCTTACCTTGAGGACCAAGATCATGTCATAACCGACTGGTGGATGGACATACCTGACACAAGGATGGCTAATAAGCATGGGGATCATAACTTCCTTTGATCGATGTAAACATGGGGAGTGGGAATGGAAAATTTCCTTTCAGAACAGTACAGGTTGCGGCGAAGGGGGACAAACTGCAAATGAAAGGACATGGAGGGAGAAACAAAACAGAGAGTAATGGTGACCAAAAAAATGGATACTGCTAAGGTTATGGAGACTCAAATACATCGATCAAAGGTGACCATGGGTTTCCACCAAAATAATGGGGTGTTCCCTCATTGTAAGGTGATGGGGGAATTGTTTGTACATAAATAATAATGGTGGGGTCCCCACAATTTTGGGTGTGCCGAGGGACCAATTTGATGATGGGAAGAGTCCCACTTTTTTGAGGGGATTGGGGGACACTTTCCAAGATGAAGTGGGGGTTTAACTTGCAGATGCAAAGATGGGTGCCCCATGAATCCATGCCATGCAGTGTATTACTATGGGATAACTGAATAGAACTGGTTACTTCTGAGGGCGAGGCCCCGTAGGTGTATTTGCGGAGGTGGTGATACGAAGAATATTACAACAGTTAAAGTGCTCATGGAGGTATGAGTAGCTTTGTGAATCTTTATCGTAACATGGGTAAAGGAATTTGATGGTGTCTACTCGAGGAATAAATGCGCAATTACAAAATGATAAGGTAAAGGGTAATATTTTCTAGCTTCATCAGAGTCCTCGAACTTGTGGGGGATCGACATCATGGGTGTCAATTGACGTCTAGGATGGAAATGGTGTGCAAACCCATGGGGGAACATGCTATTCCCAGTGATGACATTGATGGTAAATCACGACAAGGAGTGGGGGCCCTACGGTTATCATCGGGAACACTGGTAAATGCATTATAAATGGAGGTGAAATGGTGCTTATATGCCAGTTTCAGAATGATACTTGTCGCAAGGTTCCTGACACCATTTCTGTAGCATTGAGCCTTGTTCTCATAATTGGAAAAACAAAAGTCTTCAAATTTTCTTGGTCTAGATCCTACACACATGAAACACATACCCAAGTGTAGTAAAGGACATAACCAAGGTATTGGAAATGCATAAATAATGTAACTAAAATCATATGTACCTGAGGGGTATTCATGGAACATAGTGTCTCAGTGAAACTATTAGGAATACATATTGGTTGGCTTCATGTTGAATATCTCGAAGCATTGATTGCGGTGGTGTGAACAAATTGTGAAACAAAGCTACGGTTTGTCTGTGGGGTCAGTTTGAAATTCAAGTCAAATAATTATAAATAGGGTTAAGGCCCACATTTCAAAATCATTTGTATTATTCGCTGACGACCTCCTAGAGTGCATTTTGCAAAATTTTGGGAGATCCGGAGATCCATTTAACGAGCCACGAGTCCCAGGTATGTCATAACCTAATCCTTTTCAATTTGGACTGGGTATAATTAGGAGTAGCGGGTCCCTAAATGGACAGGGGATTGTTTTATCCCTTTAGGGGATATCGCGCAGGATTTTGGAAAAATCCTGCGCTATAGTGCGCAAGTTTGGAAAAATCCTGCGTTACTGCAGTGTGGGTTTTCCCAAAATCGCAAGTGGTGTAGCGCAGGTAAAATGTATTGTACTGAGATACGCGCGATGCAATAGCTGTTCGGTCGCACGCTAGTGTATCGCGATTGAACCTGGGTCATCCACGCTACTAGCACGGCCAAATTGCGCATGTCCCACACGTTGGTGTTGCATGTCAGAGCAAGGTTCAACTGCGATAAGTGTGACTTTTCTTATGACTGTTGAACTACGTGCGAACTTGATTTAGCGGGGGTGCATGGTTTTTATGATTTGGATATATTTATGTCTAATGGAGGGGCCTTATCCTTGTGCAGGTGATCTTCAGTTCCTTATGTCTCACGTGGGTGTCATGGAGTAGAGGGAGAGGGAGTATGATGCTCTCTGTCCCCTAGTGTTCAGGGATATGCATGAGACACAGATCTTGTGAGATGCGGGGATCTTGGAGTTATTAAAGTGCCCCTTGATGAGGTCGACATAATATTTGTTGTGGAGGTTACTAGACATGTGGGTCCTGGATAGAGAGTCTTTCGGGTTGGTGAGGAGGACTTGAGCATCACAACTCAGGACATTTATTTCCTGAAGGGGTTTTCTCACCAAGGAGTGAGAGAGCCCTTCCCTCCTCAAATGGAGGGGGATACTGATAACAGTTATTTAGTGTAGGGACTTGTCTACACTATTTCAACTATTTTACTAAGAGGTGGTGAGCCTCTATGTCAGAAATGAAAATATTATCACAAGCATCTTAAGTTCTAGATTCATTCATCCTAAATTCATTAAGATGTAAAACCATTTGAGAATTAAAATCATAAATGATAAGTAGAATTAAAACTCTTAAATGGAAGAAACTTGAATCAATTCATATTGAAGCAATGACGAAGTACATCCTTACCATGGACCTAGGTGTGAATCTCTCCTCCATTGCAATAAGCTTTCCTTCCTTCACCCTTGCTTTTGAATAATTTGAGATTTTATCCCTCCTTCAGAATCTTCTCGGCATGCCTTTACTTTTCTGATCTCCTTTTACCATGCCTCCCATGCATTTCTTATGTAGCATTGGGAAATGGACCTTCAAACCTTTCTTCTCCATGTGGGATTGCTCATTTTCTTTATTTTAGATTATTTTCAACTGAAAACCCACTTTTCAATAGTTTTAAGGCTTTTTGCATAACTTAGAATGTTTTAAGCACAATTAATGCATTTCTCAGAGAAGATTCATCTCTGAATGAACTTATGTCATGTCTTCATGCTGTAGGTGCATGGTAAACATATGCCTCTTCTGTCAGATGACTAGGAGTGTTAATTTGATTGTTAACATATGCCCCCTAATGTGTGAGGTCCGAAGCAGAGCTAAGGGCTGAAATACATTACTGAAATTTATACTCTGTATACTGATACTCTTTGTACTGATACTCTTTATTGTTCAAAGCAAGGACGAGGGAAGGAAATCTCACAGGCGCGGGATTGAGGATCACATCTGCAAAACATAGCAATTTCTCAAATATATAATATCTTCTTGAGGTGGGCATACCCATGCTCAACAGTAAACAAGCATGGCCACGAACAATAGACAGTGGATCCATGTCAAAAGCAAATTTTTTTGAAATGTAAACATGCACTGTGATGAGTGCGAGAACAAAGTCTTTATTGAACTTATGACATGGCAGTCTAATCTTGCGTAGCTCAGGCAGTGCATAGATGAGTGATACAACTGTTTTTCCCAAGGTATTCAATACAAACCGACAATAGTAGGAGTTTATATCATGTGAATAGGTGATCTGATGTCGAGCATAATAAAACGCCATCTAATTACCAATCATTGATGTATACCGTTAATAGATGCGAAGAGACCCACCGATAATGATGATGGACTCTAAGGTACTGAGTACAAACTAACAAGTGTGAATAGATGTTCTGAAGTCGAACACTTGTAGAATCAAACAATCAGGGGTCATTGATGTATACCCAATGTCATTTGTGAGGAAACCTGCCACTAATGACTCCAAGATCCAAGGTACTCTTGGGTTTCTAGATCCATGTCCTAGATGATGATTTGATGTCGATAGGAATAGATCCATCGGAAGGAGGGCATTAATGCATCCCACATAAACCAATACAAAACAAAGATCAATAGTCTGATATAATTTGGTAGAACTGCAAGATCCAACACTGTATACTGACACAAGGAAGGTCGACATGATTGGTCAGGAATATTTGAGGAATGGCCGACTCGGTTTGGACTTCCCTTGAACACATAACACGACGCAGAATGGACACTTGGCAACATAAGACTTTGAGTAGCTGACCTTCATGAAATCCGCTAATTCCAAATGCATTAACGAAAGCTCCGTTGGTGACGGGAAGGATAACCCATCGATGGAGATCTGTTCAAAATACTAGTACAGTTTCCTAAGGCAAATGCAGATGGTGTACTGACAGCGGATACAATATCATGTGCCATGTTCAAGGGCGACAAGGACTGACTGTTGCCGTTTTCTTTGAAGTTTATAATATGAAGTGATTCAAGTCTCTCCCTTTTTGGATTTTTGTGTTTTCCAATTTTTTTTAACCTTTTTCATTATTAGCTTGAAAAATGAATAAAGCAGGCTATGATACATTAGAGCAAACGAGTGTCTCAAGGGCATGCGCCTAAATGTCAAGGTCATGGGTCAGGCCAAGGCAAAGATCTGTATTGCAAACAAGGTTGAGCTAGTTATGTACACTCTTACAGATGTTTTTCTCCATGGGTATGGTTCAAATATACATAAGCAATGGTTTATAGGCATCTTGTAACAGAAAGTGACTATACAGGAAAATAAGCAACATAAGCAATAAGCAATGAAGCAGTTTGCATGGATGTTCAAGTGGATATTTTAACGCAAGATTATGTAAAATGACAAAAAATTTGGAGCCCATCAGGATATGGTCAGAAATGAATGAAAGAAAAATATGTGGTCTCAAACTCCAAGTCATGATGGAACTAATGGGGCTCTGAAGCCTATGAGAATAACTCAACATGGGCACAAAACTGGAAATGGGGTGCCGACTAGGGTGTCCCATGTTCAGTAGGCTCTGCTGTCGGAATGGTGGAAAATACAGATATGAAGGACGGACCCACCAATTTCCAACAGGTTCGACTCTATGGCAATTTTGGGATGCAAAAGGTTCAAATACATCTCCGCAAGGGGATGGCCTAAACTTATATGCAAGTTTCCAAATATACCAAATAAGATCGAGGAACATGCAGATCATGCTCCTATACTTGGGTAGATTTGTATCAAGTATGCTCCTAGTGGCCCCACAAAGATGTCCTTAGGTGGGTGCAACCAAATGTTTACAACTTCAGGGATATCTTCATTTGATGATAAAATGTAATCCAAGAAGTCATGTGAGCTGGGAGATATCATAGCCCAAATGGGTCAGGTAACCGAATCATATTCCTCCATCGAGGGAAGATTTTGATCTGAATCTGCCGAAGCTATTTGAGTAGCTTGGTATGGAACTTCTACGACAGATAGAGGTGATCCAAATGTTTGCTAACATGGAAATGACATTACACAAGCTGAGGTCCCTTCATCTACTATGGTTAGACAGATGTTCTTATCAAGAGTCGTTACTTTAATCTGAAAAGAAACTTCGGAAGGATCCTACATATTGAATGGTCTATGTCTGATGTGATCAAAGTCTCATCAGATGGATCAACAACGCCAATTGTAGACAATAGTTCCTTTATTTGCACATAATGACATTGCAATACCTCCAAGGCCGACATGGCACATGGTACTTGAGCTAGGTCCTCAAGAACATTACCGTTCTGAGCAACTCGCATGTTAGGATTATGCATTGTTCTACGTAGAACACCTTTGGGGGGTATGGTACTAAGTCTATGGCTGGTTTCTCAATGTAGAGAAAACCAATTGGCTGTGATTCTGATGGATCGGATGTACTAGGAGAGACATCATAAGAATGAAGTCTTGTTTGAATGTTCATCTCAGGATCACACATGAAGGCATTGGCATTGGGATCATTTATGCCTTGCAGGGGGGTTGGCTGGTTGCCCCCTGGCGAGGGTATCGGTGTCAAAATAGTGGGTTTTTGTTGCCCACCACATTGAAGCATAGTTGGTGCATCCTGTTTCCCAGAGTTAGCATTTTGCATACTCTTGTATTTCTTCTTCTTTTCCCTAAGGTCCTTGGACTCGACTATAAGGATTTCAGAATTCTGGGAAGGATTAGCACTTTGCTTACCCTTGTACTTCTTCTTATTTCCTATCAAGTCTATGGATGAGGCTGTGAGGATGTTAGAATTGTTAGAAGGATTAGCAGGTTCCTACATTGCCTGGCCAGTTGTGGGATGCGAATTCTGAATAGAAACTTGTCCCAAATGTTGGGTAATCTGCTCAAGATGGTTGGAGAAATTCATCATACCATGGACATGAGGTTCATGTGGCAGCCTAGCTGGATCAAACATAGGTCTTGCAGGTTGGTTCCAAAAAGATTGGTTATTTTCTAGAACCTGACCACTCCATTGCGGAATGGGGTTAATGGTTGGATTGCCCCCTTGCAGGGTTAGGTCCAAAAAAGATTGGTTTCTTTCTAGAACCTGACCACTCCACTGATGTGGTCCTTGGGTGTGATAAGAATTCCAAGGTGGGTTTACCGTTTGCGTAGGTTGACCCCAAGAAGTTTGGCTACTTCCTGAAACATGACCATTGGGTGGATTTCCTTCTTGCGGAGGTGGGGTCCAAGAAGATTGGTTATTTCCTAGATCCCAACCATACCATGGTGGTTTCACTTGGTATTGAAAATCATTCCAAGGTTGACTTCCTCCTTGTGGAGGTGGCATCCAAAAAGATTGGTTACTTCCTGAATGTTTCCCAGTCCATTGTGAACTAGGTTGCATGTATGGATTGCCCCCTTGTGGAGGTATGTTCCATTGAGATTGGTTACTTGGTGGAACATTACCACTCCATTGCGGGATAAGATTAAAGGGTGGATTTCCCCCTTGCAAGGGTATGTTCCATTGAGATTGGTTACTTAGTGGAACATTACCACTCCATTGAATGTTTCCTTGGTTTGGATAAGCATTCCAAGGTTGATTTCCTCCTTGCGAAGGTGGTACCCAACAAGATTGGTTACTTCCTGGAACCTGCCCACTCCATGGCGGAATGGGGTTGATAGGTGGATTGCCGCTAGGCATTGTGCTAGGATAAGTCGGAGGATAACCCCTCGGGGAATTTCCACTAATCTGAGGAGCATAGCCTCGATTGGAATAAATGTTCCATGGTTCATTGCTTTCGCCAGGAATATTACCATTCCATGGTGAAGGGTTGCCCCCGGAAGTAGAATCTGGACAAATGTTTTGCATACCATGAGGATTCTGGTTTACTCCTTGTGTGTTTTGACCTTGATTAGCTGAAGCATATGGAAAACCAATGTTTGGTAAGGCATACCCTTCAGTAGGGATTCCTGCAGACGAAGTGGATGTACTTCCGGGATTGAAACCCGAAACTGTACCAACTAGCACTGAAGTGATGGTTGAAATTGTGCTAATGACAGGTATACTGACTGTTGGGATTGATGTAAAGGCCAAATTGGAAGTATTGCTACCTCCAACAACTATTTGATGTTGTGTCGATGTAGTCCCTTGTGATCCTGATGAAGCCATAGGGTCATTTGTTGAATTTTGCATGTCATTTAAACTTTCAAAAGAGGTTTGATATCACCCAGTGACTCATGGATAGTAAGTGCAACTGCTTCCGAAAGACTCATCAAAGGTGAAATTACATGAGCATGTGTGTGATGTTTCAATGTTTCAATTTCAACTAGAGTAAGATTATCAACTATGTCTGTATTCAGTTTGTGATGGGACAATGAATTCTTAGTGTTGATTTGATGTTGTTCTTCTCGAGTAATATTAATTAAGTTTACAATTAGTTATGTTTCCAAGTCATTAGTATGTGGTTTTTGTATCTGTCTCTGCAATGTAGCAGGGCCTTCAAATTCTGGTGACTCACCTCGCTGCCGCCATGACTGACGGATCGGGAGAGTAGCCACTTCTAAGAAGTTGATAAAATGATGTGTTTAAAATGATAGTTTGAATCAAACAATCCTAAGGATTTCTAGACTCAACAAAATAAAAAGTGTCCACCCAATAAAAATTTCCTAGAGATTTCAAGAAAGAAAACTCACTCATCCAAAGAACCGAAGCTCAGTGAAAAGCGGGATTAGAGGGCCTTCCGAAACTAGTAGTTGTTGAAGGATGTTAGGCCTCAAACAATTGCTAGCAACGAAGGTATGAGAAATAGTTACAATAAACTTTAATTTCCAGGGGTGCAAGTGTTGGTTCCTGACCAATCACCCTCCCAATGAGTAAAAGTTCCAAAGTCTGTCTCAGGTATTGCAAGTGTGTCCCACTCAAAATAACCTATGTGATATCCTAAGAATAGCCACTAAAGTTACCACTTCACAATTGACGGTCGGGTGGAACAGTTGTAAGTCGAGGACAACTCTCATAACTAGAAACTCTAGAAACAATGATATCACCCCGAGGACTTGTCACTGAACATAGAATCCCTTCGATAAGCTCATGTCCCACTAAATAAGCAAGATGGGGGAACCACCCTTACTTATCTAGATTGACCTCGTGCTTGACGCGTGTTTCAGAAGCGCTTTCCCCGACAAGCGTTTTTTGCTACTAATGGATTTACTCTATTTAATCAATGCTAATTTCAAATTTTTATAGTCTAGGAGTTTTAACTCTCCAAATCTAATCCAGTGCACTAACCTAAACTTGTTGGTAATATGAAAATCAAAAGTTTGTCAATTTTAGATTAGGCGCCAATTTTAAGTGAAGTTTGCTTAGTTTCAGGAGTGGAAGTGAAACTGGTGGTGTTTTGACTCCAAAACAAAATGAACCACACAATGCAAGATGCTCCCTATGCTATCATTCAGTTTGATGAATATGCTAACTTAAAAAAGAGTTAGAGGTTCATGAGTTTCTTTCATACATGCTTCACACACAATAGATTTCAAGAAAACTGAACTCTAGGGATGCAACTCTTTCTAAACAAAACTTTTTAAAGTTTTTTCATCTTTTTAAACAAAAAAAAATTCTTCTTTTTAATCCAAAACTAAAGGTTTGAATCTCACTATGCAAAACTTTAAACTCTGCAAAAAAATTGCAATTTTTTTTTTCTTTTTAATTCAAAACTAAAGATTTGAATCTAAAAATCAACCAAATTTTTTTTTAAAAGGGATACAACTCCACACCTAATCCAACTCAAGGAATACTTTTCAAAAAATTTCAAAGGCATTCTAACCACATCTTCAACTTAATCAAAGAAATTTTTAATCTTTTCAAATGCATAGAACTCCAGACATATCTCAAGTTAATGAACACTTTTATAAAAAAAAAATTGAATTCTTTGTAATCTTTTTAATTCAAATGGAAAAGATTTTAGTTCCCGTCATGTAAAACAAATCTAATCTTTTCAAAAGAATCAAAAATGATATTTAAAAAGAATCATTAAGAAAATTTTAAATGCACAAATTAATTCTAGTTCAGGAGAAAATCAATTATGCAAATTTGCAATCGGTTCTACAATGCAATTTTTGAAAATAAAACCTTTGAAATACAATATAGCCTTCTAAATTAATATTCTAGTTCATCATCTGCCCCCTGCTTCTATTACTCTTCCTGTGCATTCAAATGGCGATAAGCTAGCATTAAGATGTTTGAACCTAATGCTTTAATTTTGATAACAGCAATTAATGTTTATCAGTCAAAGCATAACCAGCATTCAAATGTCACCACGCAGATGTTAAGCTGGCATTAAGATGTTAACATGCAGATTTTAGATAGTTTGGTCTGTTCATGTTTTGGAATTTTATGCTACATCTTCCAACATTCAATGCTCAACGCTCCAGCATTCAACGCTATTGGCATTCCAACATTAAACGTTGTAGCATAGGGCTTTGAGATTGGTTTAAATGATAATGGATTAACACCGACCCATCTATAGACCGCAAAGTTCTAATGGTGAATAAACTCACAGGGTTTAAAGATCTCAGAGTTGGAAGACACGCAGATTTAAGAGCTGGCAGAGCTTAAGCCCGAACTTCAAGGCAGAGGTACATTCACGCAGAGTTTGAAACCTTCAACGCTGACACCTTCAAAGCGTGGCAGAGGTTAAAGAATTAGCAGGGAGGTTGAAACTTTCAACGCTGACACCTTCAGCTCATGGCAGAGTTTGAGGTTAACTCTGAGATTTTCAACTTTCACACAGAGCTTTAATATCTTTCATGCAGAGCTTTCACGCAGTTTTGAGAGCTTTAGGATCTTGGCAGGGTGGAGATGCTTTCAGATCGCGGCAGAGTTAAAAGATATTACATGCAGAGGTTGAGAAAATACTCAGAGTTTAATCTTAAAAGATATTTCACGCATAGTTTAATCCTAAAAACACAAGGCAGCGTTTCATGAGCCGAGTCTCAAATCGTAGTTGAAAATGCCAATATGCAGGGGTCTCAAATCGTATCCTTCAACGCTGAAGTCCACAAATCATGAAGTCAAGCGAAGATAGCAAAGAAAGATCTCAGTTATCATAGGAATTTGCAGGGTTGTTCAAAACAGGACAGTGATTCGATCTACGATTCACTCATCTTTTAAGAGCTTTAGGATTAGTCAATGATTCCGGCCGGATGCAGAGTGCTTCACTTAGGCTGTTCACGCAGGCTGAGATCTGGGCATCTTATGCAAACTTTCAACACTTCAATTGAGATCTTTTAAATCAATGCAGGGTTTGCATTCATACGTAAAGTGCTAGCAACACACAGAAGTTCCAAGGCTTAAGCACATACGCAGAGATCTTTCACAAACGCAGGGGATTCATACTGAGTTTTCAGGGTTCAAGACTGAGATTAACGCAGACCTTTAAAGTTTTAATGCAGAAATTAATGCTGAATTTCAAATTAATGCAGAGTTTCAAATTAAGCTGCTAAAATTTGACTTTGAGATCTTTCAAATTAATGCAGAGTTTACAGATGTAACACGCAGGGTTTGAGTAGTTTTATAACACACAGCATCGGGGCAGAGTTTTAAACTTGAAAACAGAGCTTACACGCTGAATTTGTCAAATTGGTTTAAGATCCACACAAGGTTTTCATAGCTGTGAAAAAATTAAAGAAAAACATGCAGAGTGCTAGCTTAAAACTCCAGAAATTCGAAATTCCTCAAACTCATCATTCAAGAAACTCAACATTCAAAAAGCTCAAAATGCAAGAAACTCATATCTGAGTGTAATGGTTATTTGATGAATTAAAGGCATGGCTAGGTTAGTCTTAAGCTTCTTAAGCTAGATCTTAGGGTCTTTTAAATATCTTTAAGCCACAAAGGAGTAAATATGAAGAAAGAACATCACAAAACTTGAAGAAAAATCAAGCAATTTCAACAAAAAGTATGGTCACCAATCTGATAACAGTGATTTAGTGTAGGGACTTGTCTACACTATTTCAACTATTTTACTAAGAGGTGGTGAGCCTCTACGTCAGAAATGAAAAGATTATCACAAGCATCTTAAGATCTAGATTCATTCATCCTAAATTCATTAAGATCTAAAACCATTTGAGAATTAAAATCATACATGATAAGCAGAATTAAAACTCTTAAATGACAGAAACTTGAATCAATTCATATTAAAACAATGAAGAAGTACATCCTTACGATGGACCTAGGTGTGAATCCCTCCTCCATTGCTATAAGCTTTCCTTCCTTCACCCTTGCTTTTGAAGAATTTGAGCTTTTCTCCCTCCTTCAGAATCTTCTCAGCATGCCTTTGCTTTTCTGATCTCCTTTTACCATGCCTCCCATGCCTTTATTATGTAGCATTGGGAAATGGGCCTTCAAACCTTTCTTCTCCATGTGGGATTGCTCATTTTCTTTATTTTAGATTATTTTCAACTGAAAACCCACTTTTCAATAGTTTTTAGGCTTTTTGCGCAACTTGGAATGTTTTAAGCACAATTAATGCATTTCTCAGAGAGGATTCGTCTCTGAATGAACTTGTGTCATGTCTTCCTGTTGTAGCTGCATGGTAAACATATCCCTCTTCTGTCACATGACTAGGAGTGTTAATTTGATTGTTAACAGATACAATCCATAGTTTGGTCAATCGGTTTTGTGATGGTGACCAAAGTGCTATAAACTTCGGTCAGATTTTGATGAGCCATCCGAGGGCTCTTCTTGTGAGGGATGTTGTGACATCCGTGGTGCGAGTGTTGGGGGTAGCGTCCCCAAAATGAATTACTGGAGGGAAGCTGGCACTCATTGAGAGGGCATTGGCCAGTCTGCCGATGGCATGGGGTCCTCTACTCTTGCGGGTGATGACCTAAAAGATTTCGGATTTACACTAGGGTGGGATTAGGACCACCTTCTTCTTTGGGAGCATTCTATGCCCGTACTTCTTCGAGCGCTATCCATCCCTAAGGCCACTTGTAGTGGTCCCTCCTAGGGCACGGGCCTCAGGATCCCTTTATGATGTACTTGGGGCGAATTATGCCCTGGTTTGGTGGTGGACCCGTGGGGGCATATTTCGACCCACGGATCCTATATGTGTGGGAGGGATGCAACATTTAGATGGAGAGATACCCTATAGTGGGATGGACTATAGGGGATATTTGTACCTACCTCCTCCTGATGGGGGATTTGACGCCTAAGGCACGTTTTATGGTTGTACTTTTTTTATAATTATATATATTTGTACATACTTTGATTTCCACACATTTTGATATATATGATTATCATGTACTAATGACGATTTATCCTTTGTGATTCCTATATTGGCCCTATACGGCCACCTCGGTGACCATGGGATAGGAGAGACTGACTAGTAGCTGACGTTGGTGTAGTTATTGGAGGAGATGACATAACTGGGGGAGCAGCATCTAGAGGGGCTCTTGTTGGGGGAACGGGTGCAGGAGGAGATGCTACAGGGAGGGGGGAAGTTGTAGGATACCGGATGGAGGCCGTCATTGCTAACTTGGAGCAGCGACTCGGGGTGATTTTTGCAGGAGTGGATGATCGGGTGTTACTGATTTGGAGGATGATGAGTTGTACCTGACATTGCATTTGACAGTGGAGTGTGGGCCATCTTGGAGGCCCATCATGTGATGATTATAATTGGCGTTCCATGCGGCACGAGAGGTGCATCCCATCCTCCATGATAGAGGTCGCGGCTGGGAGCAGGACCAGCTCGAGGGCCAGATCTTGAGATGGATCGAGGGGAGGTTGTATGGCCATTGGCCATTATGGCACCCCGAGATACACTAGCTGGCGGGGTATCTTGACTTTGTATAAGGCCATGAGTCCCATTTTATATATGATTTTGATGAGCCTATGGGAGGAGATTTGTATTTGATTTATCCCCCATAAGGATGTTTTGTATATGCCCTAGGAGGGCCATTTTTGTTTTGTACATGACACACATTTTTTGGCGATATATATATACCATTTTTGCGGCATATAATTATGCATCTCTTTGTGTATATGATGTATGTATGTATGGTTTATATCTCCTATATGTTGATGCGATGCATATGTAGTAGTAGATGCTAGCATGTATGTTTGCACATTGTTATCAACTTTAGGACTTATGATGATGCTATACATGTATGTGTAGCAGTAGGTGTAACACACACACATATATATATATATGTATGTATGTATGTATGTATGTATGTATGTTTTGTTGGGTGTGAAGGACTATGGAGTCGAGTTATGTATAAGGTGCCAATTCAAAACCTTGTTCGCGATGGAGTCAGCGGATGCATTGGCGTTTCTTGGTATATGTGTGAAAGTAATGGTTTCAAACTATCGAATGAGAAGGCACACACGCAGAAAATTTCAGAAGAGGAGTGGGTTGAGGACACGAAATACGTTATTTAACTACGAGATGATTAGTTGTGAGTCGAGGTGGACTCATAGATGGTGAATGCCAAGGTGGAGAGCATCACTTAATAGACCTATTACGACATCATATTCTTCTTGGTTATTCGTAAATTACCCCAAGCAGACTCCAACGGTGTGGGAGGTTACCCGATTATTTAACATGGGGAGCCCTGAGAGATTTTTAATTATTTGGGAATGCTTTCTGGTGGTCTGCATCTTCGTTGGAAGATGAGGAATCACTGCAAGTGAGGACATCGACCAAGGGAGACTTAGCATAGATGGTATCTATAAAGGTAGGTGTTACCTCCTCGGTTCGTGGCCCTTGTGGGGTTGCATGGAGGGGGGGAAGTTGACCTTGCAGTCTCATTAGTTAAAGGAAATATTCTCCTTCGATGCACAAAATGGGGCACTAAAATGAGAAGTGTGAGCTCTCGCCACAAGACCAGCAGGGTCATGGTACTCGAGCGCGGAAGTGTGCTTGTACTTCCGGGGATTTGACTTGATCCACAATGCAAGTGATGGTGATAGGAGGGAGAATATGTGTGGAATTCCCACAGGAATAGAATTCATAATGTGGGGCTATCGACATAAGATTGGGATGCCGAGGATCTTGCAGCGTTGTAGGATCCACAATCAGAATTGCTACTTGGGAAACATGTATGGGAGGTGTGACTGAAAGTGTTGTAGCGGTGGTCACCACATTAATAGATGATCTTTCCTGTGTTGAGGAGGGATTTTCTTCAATCATCACTTGAGTGATATGGATGGTTTCCAAGGCATCCTGAAATCGATGGAGATTGAGGCAATGGTGTGTATAGTGCCCATATTGAGAACATATGGCACATGCATGATTTGTATGCAATGTCTTGGAATTAGATGTAGGTGAGGGAGATGTGACCCCTTTTATCACTTGTGGAGCATGGGTTATGCTAACTGGAGTGTTAAGAAAATTTATTAGCTCTGACAAAGTGGGACACAATTTGGTCGCGTGGCCTTGTTTCCCACAAAGAGAACATGGTGGAGTAACTCAATTTGAATGGGAGTATTGGTCATAACTAGGGATTTTATCCATTGTCTATTGATGCCCCTTGCTTTAGGATTAGCGACATCCAACAATTTGGGTGTAGAGTTCATTAAGAGGGGACCTTTCAACTTTGGTTGCTTGGTACCCCTATTAGTGGTATTTGCGACAACTGGTTGCAGTTTAGTCACAAATGGCATAGGTTGGGTTGTTGTAACCGGGACGATGTTATAGGAATTGTAGGCATAGCAGCCAAAACATGGACAAACTCATAATGAGCAACTGGTTTGGAATCCATTTATGCATTGGGTGGTGTGAGGTACCATACTGAAATTCCCAAAGTGAGCCCAAGTAGAGTTAACTGATCCATAAACGGCATCCCTTGTACACCTATTGGAGGGTACATGAATGGGATTTGGAAGATTGGTGGGACTGATGGACTGAAAATTGTTCAATGCCATGACTCAACGGTGGTGCTGATGATGGTTTTGAGGTGGAGGCGACTCCATTTTCAATAGTGAAAATTGTGCACATTAGGCCATCAGTTGATGTGGGGATCTTAGGTGGTGGTCCCAAATATACTCCTAAAAAATTGGAGTCCTTGTATATGTTGGGGGTGATATCAACATGAAGTTGTCCACGCCGATGATAGTTTTCAGGACATTGTCAAGATTAATTGTGGTGTTGGGATCATAGTAGTTAAGCTGGTCGAGGGTGACGACCTTTCCATTTAAGGGAAACATCATGGTACGAAAGACCAAGGAGGCGACCGTCTTCATGGTGTACATGTAACTACACCCCAAGAGGATGTTGTAGTCGAGTTTTGCATTTCCTAGCTCAACATCGATCATAACCATATTTCCCCCCATCTTGATGGGGACATTTTGGTATAATCCTCTTGGTTGGGATGGTCTCCCATAATATGCACAAAGAGCGATAGAGGAGGGAACCATCTTTGGTGACCCTAACCGTTTTCACACTTTGGAAGACATAGCGCAAGTGGATGCACCTTCATCGATGATGCAACGATGAATCATAATGTTTTTTTACTGTGACTGGGACTTGAAATGCGATTGACAAGGGTAGTCATGGTTCACCTTTGTCGAGATCAAAGGTCATGAGGCACGCATCATAAGGATCGACAATTCCGAGTGCATTGAGTAATTCCTTTCACTGATTTGGGCATGACTGTAACACTTCTAACATGGACATAGCTGTAGGTGATTGAGCCAAGTCATCCACAATACTGTAATTGTGGGTGGATTTCATGTGAGGGTTATTAGGGGTATGTACGCCGAAGTGAAACCTTGGGAATCCACAGGAATTGTTCGGAACTTGGGAATGGTATTTGTAGAGGCCCCCCTGAGGGGATAGGAACGTCTTCTACTTGGGGAGTTTCAGGACTATCATAACCCTTGGCTCAAGTATGAAGATTAATGTCCAATGTGTAGATATTTTGAAAAGAGTGGTCGCCAACAGGGTGAGGATCTTGTTGTTGTGTAACGACTGCTTGGTTCGCAAAGGGTTGTTGTAATACAACGGTTTGGGGTTGGGGAGGGTTTTCATCTTAAGGGGGATTCGTCATTGTCTTCTTTTTACCTTCCACTAACTGTTGGAAGTCGGGGATAAGAGGAGAATGATATGTGTAATGATCATAATCGTCGCAAATGGAGCAGCAGTAATTGGTCCTCAGGTCAACATTCTTCCCTTTTTGGGGGGGATTGTTAGTCCCTGTGTTTTGATTACCCGTATTCTGGTTTTGCTAGGGAGGGGGATTGCCCCCTGGTCCCCGCTAATGGTTTTTCTTATTCTTTCCTTTCTCCTTCCCTTGAGTCTACGGATTCTGGGGGTTTACAAAATTCAATTGCTCGAGATATTGAGCTTGTTGACTATGAAAAGGTTGAACTAAATTCACCCCCATATGAGGTGCGGGTTGCTAACTAGTCAAGCATGGGAATGGATAATAAGGGTTATATCCTGGGGTTGGTATAAATGCGGTTTGTGCACCATAATATGTGGACATAGGAATGACTTGTGTTATTTGCGGTATAGTAACCGTTGTATTTTTTATAACATTTGGGTAAGTAGGACTATAGGGTCCATATTGTAATTGAAAAACTTGTGGGGTTGGTACCAGTGTAGCAGGTACCGATGTAGGTGGTATGGATGGGTATGGTGGAACCATATTAAATGGTGCTAATGTGGTAGGAGGAACCTTGCCTAAGTGGGACATGGACCCAATAAGCACATCCGCCGAATGTGACGAGTCCTAAGGTGTAGGATCCAACGACCGATGGCTAGGGGCATCAATAAGGATAGTGTAAAGGTAGTCATATTATGAATATATTAGGTCGAAATGTTGGGATTTCATAATAGCCTAGTCCTCGCTTTACGTCATGGAAGTGTCCACATATTTAGCTACGGAGGGTTGGACATATTTGATAAACCAACACAACAAAAGAGTGATTGTATTTTGATTTTACACAATGCATAGTGTCTACGCCACTCGTGGATGTGATCTGCAATGTGGGTGGATGTGTTCTGTCAAAACTACATGAGAATGTTGAGACCCAAGTCATGTCAGATTGGAAGATGGAAGTATGTGAGAAATGCAGTGGCCAATGTCGTAAAGGTGGCATGGGTCGCTCTCGCAAGGTTTACATACCATTTTGTTATCGTTCCGGTGAGGGTACGCTGGAAGAGACAAAGCCTTACGGGATAATCCAGTATGTTGATAGACGAGCACCGTAAGTGGAAATACATGACATGGTTGGCAGGATAATCCCCTTGCTTTCCTTTGAATTCGGGAATATCAGAGGGGAGTTTATCTAGCATAGTTGGCCATGTTGTATGACGTGCAATGGGGTCATTGATTAGTTTGGCCAAATCAAGTAGATTTAAACTAGACATGAATGGTAAGGTAGGGATATTTGGTCTTGCCATTGTGTGTGGGGTGTGATTTCCATGCGGAGGATACCCAAGTGGTGTGGAAAACAACGGTTGACCTCCTATGAGAAAGGAGGGATCAAATAGAACCAGAGGATATCTGAGGGGAGAATCCAGCGGGGTACCTCTTCCAAGGGGGGGTGTAATATCCATATTTTGACCCCATTGCATTAAAAATGTAAATGATGTAAATATGCTAGTGTGAATTCCTAGTGCGGAGCTCAAGGCCAAGGCCCAACTAGTGAATGTCTAGGCATGTATGATGTTTATATTTCATTTGGACTATTTATTTGGCCTTTATGCTGATTTATAATAGATGTAAATATTATGTGCATAAATAATAAAATGGTCCAAGACTGGTTGTGTAAAGAGCACCAAAGGGGATATGAATCCACCAGAGGGGAAGAGGAAAGGGGGTCCATGGGTGACTAAATCCTTGCTTCCAAGTGTCCACCTCAGAACTCACCCAAAATTCTTTCATGTGATAAGAATAAGCCGATTATCTCCTTTTTTGACCATTTTCCAATCATTAATGCATGTGAGTGGTTGGTAGGAAAAGTCACCTCATGTAGTTATTGAAGCATGGGATTGATTGCACTTTTGTGACAGTTCTGTCATGGAAGAATTCAGTCTACAACTTCCAGGAGTCCTTCCTCTACTGCCAGAGGTCATGTCAGTTGTCTTTTCACCATTTTCCCATATTCCTTAGAGTCAACCCTCATTTGTCTCATTCTTTCATGTAGGTTTGGAGGATGCAGAGATCTCCCTTGTTGTCCATGAACTTACCATGTTGTTTTGAACCCAAAAATTTGAATTTGGAGACCATGCTGCAGATTGGGAAGTGGGTATTGTTGGTTGGAGGTGAGCAGAGAGGTTGGGAAAGCGAGGAACCCTTACTCTTGAGTTCTGCTGCTCGTAGGTTCTTGAGAAACAACAGATTGAGGCTGCATGAGGTTCTATAGAAGCCAATACCAGGTTGGACTTATTCTATGCACACACTGGAAGCACCCAGCAAGATGGATCTCCCAAGAGAACCGTGGATTAGTGAAGGGGATGCCTGAGCTAGAAGGGTGTTGTGTGGGGCAAGTATTGTGGAAGCCAAGGCTGTGAAGGCTAAGTGAGACCCCTGTAGAGCTCTATATGAGCATTTGGATATGAACATAGAGTAGAATGGGTTGTGGGATGAGAGATAGAATCTTGTGGGTGTTTCCTTTGCTTTGGTGGCCTCATAGCCCAGCTTGGGGGTGGCCTCTCAGCAGCAGAAAGATTATATGCTGGGAAAAGTGCCTATGGTTGGGTGGAGAAGCACTCTTACACAACCAGTTGCTTGGATATGCGTTGGATAAAGATAAGTATTCTTATGTATTTGTATCCGAAATGTTTTATTTGATGCCTGTAATGTTTATGCTTGTATTTGCATATTAGATGTGTGTGGATAGACTTTAATTCCGCTGTGCATGTTTATTTGAATTTTTGCACACATTTTGTTTGTTGAAATTCATATTATGGATCTGGGGCAAAATTTGAAAGCCCAGGTTTTCCCAACGTATCCTCTCGATGTCGTATTGTGTGAGGGGGATGTTACAGAGTGGTATCAGTGCTTCTGGTTGCAATACCGGAGCTTTATGGGCCAAAAATCTAGATTTACAAGCAAAAAAAATAAAATCAGAACTGGTTCGATAGGAAACCGCATTTCAGTAAAATGGCAGTTAAGGGTCGTGGAGTGAGTTTGAAATCAATCTCAAAACTTTCCCCTTATCCCAATCAAAACCTTGCATAAACCAAAATTTTGAAAATTGGGAAAAATTAGTTGGGCCCCAGCTGTGCCAGTTGGAAGGGTGACGTGGAGGATCCACGTGGGCAGGAGGTACAACATGGAGGAGATGCGCGGGCAGAGGGTGCGATGTGGACCAGCCACAACAGATATGTGTGCGCAGGTGACCGTAAGGGATGGACTGTGAAGGAGGAAATATCTGACCATTGAGCAACAAGGTAGATCAATGGTTGACAGTGATTCAGGCTCGCAAATGTGCACGAGAGTTAATCTGTTTTTGCAGCCCTGAATGAAAATTGCCGCATCCACGTGTCATCCTCTCGTAAGTTCAAGCACGTAAAATCAATCTCAGGAAACCACTTCTTCTGGGGGCCTGAAACCACCTTTTGGATCCAACAGTGAGTGACGTGACGTGGGGAATGTGACAGGAAGAAATGTCACAAGGGATGGGACCCTCATCAGTCATGTTAGTTGTCAGAGATCGTGCAATCAAGATAAACGGCTCATAGTGTCTCAGGGCCTTGAACATGCACGAAGGATAACAGAACTACACGACCCTAAAGCGGTAAACTGCTCGATGATGTGTCGCTCTCTCGTGCATTCAGGCTCGCAAAATCGGGTCCAAGAAACCGCTCTTCTCAGACCCTAAAACCACTTTCGGCCTGATGAGCAGTGATGTTATGATGGGTCCAAACATGATGTGCGGAGATGTTAGGGTTAATGGGACCCACAGAGATCATGTCAGTCTGGGTGGATCGCGCAGATTTGATTGACGACCACGATTGAATCAAGTCCATGAAAGAGCATGAAGGTTAGTTAACATTTGTGGCCCTGAAAGAAAACCACCCCATCTACGTGTCGCTCTCTCATGCATTCGGGCATATAAAATCAATTTCAGGAAACCAGTCTTCCAGGAGCCTGAAACAACTTATCACCGACAGTGGTAAGGCAATGAAGGTGGTATTTGAAGGATGTAGATCAGAGGAAAATAAGCATTTTCACAGCGGAATTGTGGGTGCTCAAAATCGAAAAATGCAGTCGATCTTGTGCGCTAGATTGCACGAAATCGAAGGATTTACAACAAAAAAAAACAAGGGTGCTTCCACAAGGAGGGAAAGCCCCATTGACCCCCATCGTCCCCCTCATATGTCGTTGAGTGTGAGAAAGTTTTGTGGCAGACAGAAATTGTCGATATGGATTTGTCTCCATAATGCATGGAAATTATTTTGGTATTTTTAAGAATGCAATGAGGCTAAAATGTAGAAGGATAAACATAAGAATTCTTATTTTGAAATAGGTTTCCATTTGTTTCAAATAGAAGATAGAGTAAAGCGTCTAGGATTGATTGAGCAAGAAATTCTCATTGTGGGTGACCTCCAAAGCAACCAATTTTTTTGGAAAGGACTTATATGATGGTGCAGGAGTACTAGAGGTGAAAGTGACTCAAAGTGAGAAAACATGATGAGTGGATAAAATTACACTCTTGCAGATTGTATTTGAAAAACACTTAAGATAGAAGAAATGAACTGAGAGGAATTGATGGTTCCTTATCTAGAGTGTATACAATGCATTCTTATTGTTCAAAATGTGCAATTTGAATCACAACGAATATCCATGTGAGATCTTGAATGATTGGATATGGATATTGTATTCGATAAGTGAATGATCAATAAGGTATGGAATAGGCCAGCAGGTGAAGGACATGCAACTTGAAAAGGTGATGGGTGAATCATCCTTGTGGGAGACTGCATGCATGCAAAAATAAGTTATGAGATATAGACCAGTAACTTATGAGTAAGTAAGGAGAATGGGTAACAAATTCCATTCACCTAGAATTTGTCACTAATGGATCAAGACTTTCTAGTATGTGGACTTGTCATGTGGCTCATGGTAGTGACATAGTGGCCATGCAAAGGCTGTTAATTAGGGGATGAGGCATTCCCATGTGTGAATCAACTGTGTGGTTCAGAATTGTGCAAAATACTTCCATGGTAAAGGAAATCAAGTCTCATTATTGAATGAGGCACAAGGAAATATAATGGACCTTGCAAAGACTCCTTATGGAGTTGATATTGAATCAATTGTAGTGCTTATTAGTGCTAGGAATTTAAGAAATGACAAGTTGAACTTGGCCATGATTTCTGAAAGCAATTGGAGCACTAAGGAAATGTTGTTAAAGAGAAAAATTTATGAACTTAAACTATTTATGTTTATAGCACAGGAATTGTTGCTTGGTGAGAAAATCATAGCTAATGATTCCTTGTGTGCCCGCTAGAGAGGCCATAAAATTGAATTAGCTATGATGTGGAAGAGGAAATTCCATGCTATGATGAGGGATTGGAAAGGAAGAATTTCTTAAATCCTCTCTTGCTATTGTATTTATATTTTATGATTTTTATATATAGAGAATTATGGAATAGGAATGCTGAAAATGCAAGAGATCATATAGATGAAATGAATATGCACTAGTGGGCATATTGCCAGATATTGCATAGTGCATGTGAAGATGTTTGTGCATGTATATGATGTTGCATGTTGGTAAATATAGAAAATTTTTACATATGCAATGAGCCACTTAAGATAATTATTGTGGTTGATAATCACTATTGGTTTTGGTATTGGTTGTAGGACCAAAGACAACTGAAGCATGGCTAAAGATGTTGATGATGTTGTCGCATGTGAACAACAACCTTATGAATAAAGGTTGGGGCAACAAATATATGATCACAAGGTTGGTGGAAGGATGGTGTAATCCTTTGCAGGAGACCAACTGATTAGGTCACATCAAAGATGTTAATGGAATCCATGCAGATTAAAGGTACAATTGTCTTAGATATGGAAATGTGGGTAAGTCCATAATAAATGTTGGAATCTGCCATGTGTAAGAGCCCAACCTTATGAGAAGGGTCTCATGGTTGTAAGATTAAATTTATGAACACATAGTGTTCATTTCAGATTTGAAACCCTATGATTTAAGTTTATGAGAATAATTTCATGGATGCAAATCAGATTCTGTAGAAGACAGAATTGTAAATTCATGTTGAATTTAATTATTAATGCCATTGAATGATTATGGAAAAACAGATTTGAATTTGATTGTTAAGTGTTGTCGACTTTTTGGATGTTTGAGGAGTGTGTCAGGAAGACCATGTGTGATGGCTTGCAGAAGTCAGAATTCATAGGAAGTATCCCATATCTTGGAAATGGGTTTCGGGTGAAACGCCATTGGATATTTTGACAATATCTCAGTTGAATTGCATGTTGCTAGGCAATGTGGGTGAGATAATAAAGATTATTCCAGTAAGACATATGTGGGTTATGGAACGTGAAAAGGATTGAGGTGCAAAACTTAGGGGCTTTCAACTCAGAGAATGGAGCCCCCATTCCTCACGAATGAAGAAAAGATACATCTGCAAAACCGATGAGTATTCTGTAACCTTAGCTAAGAATATACATGTATGATTATTAGATTTAATATGCAGAGCATGTTTTATTATTTCATTATTATTCCATATTGCTTGAAGTGTGACTAGGGCCCAAGGATAATTTTAAGGACCCATACTTATTTAAAAGTGTATAAACATTGGTGAATCTTACCAATTCTTAAAATGTCAACTATAAAATATTTGGCGATATTTTTCTAAAATTATTTCAATTTCTAAGGATTTTATATTGTTTATATAATAATTTGGCGATTTTTAATGTAAAAAAAGCTTACCCCATCAAAATTGGGCAAAATGGGGCTTCAAAAAATGCAAATTGATGAATCTTTTTTTGGAAAAAAAATGGAAAAATAGCCCATGGGCTAAATTTCGCCCCTAAAATTATCCTTGCTATGGCCTACACGTCTCACATTGGAAAGGGATGCATACCTTTCAGGTGTTGGGTTATGTTAGGGTTTTCAATATTGACTACACCATAAAAGAATGGACGCATTCCTGGTGTTTCAATATTTGAAAGGGAATGTTACGAAATATGGTTACAATTTTAGAGCAACGATACTAATGAGCTTGCTTATCCATCTTGTGTTGTCAGCTTAAACATATGCAATTTGGTGCTGCACACTAAAGAAGCAAAGTGAAAGGTGGTTGTGAGGGGTTGTTGTGTGTGTGAAGGATTGTGGAGATGTAGCTCTATAGTAGAGCCTTGACCTGGAAATGGTCATGGTGCAGTTTCCTTCCATTGGCCTGTTGACCCAGACGGAAGTGTTGGCTTGGGAATGGAGAGGGAAAACCAGGTATGGGACTGGTTTGGCACCATAAATGCTTGGTAAATCCAGTCGATGCACTGGTTGGGAATTAAATGTTATGGAGTAGTCGACATGTTGACCAAACATTCCTTAAATGATTGATAAACCCATTCGGTGTACTGGATGAGCATATTGATAAATGGGATGCCTGATAAACCCAGTCGACGTAATGGCTTGGCATTGCCTATTCGAATGATCATGGAGCAGCTTGCGTGCTAGCCCAACATTCATTATTGTATCCACAGGAGATCCAAAGATTGTAAGGCAAAGGAGCCTGTGGAATAAAGTGAAGACATCCAATACAGATAAGTATTTGGTTATATTGCAGCTTCTTGCTTATTTAATATGAATATACATGTATACATCATTTTTAAATTCTTGATTAGAGATAAACCCTATGAAAAATGAACTTGACATGTGAATGGAATCAATGTTTGAGTGTAGGTGTTGTTGGAAGCAAGAACCTTGAAGACATCCTAAGGATGCATTTGGACATGTGACTGTCCTAGGAAGCCCAATATGAGTAACAATGGAAGTAGTGCTAGTGGAATTGTGTGGGTCCTAGAAGCCAAAGGTTTTGTAGGCAACAATGAGGAAAGGTTCACTGGTTGAGAAGCCTTAGACAAACCTTAGACACTAAGTGTCATCGCCAAAACAAGAAAGGGTGAGTCGATCATTCACATTTGAAGTGAAAGAGACCAAGGAGC
This sequence comes from Larix kaempferi, assembly GCA_027924585.1. NCBI lineage: Eukaryota > Viridiplantae > Streptophyta > Pinopsida > Pinales > Pinaceae > Larix > Larix kaempferi. Next base: position 2,222,773 of record BSBM01001242.1, on the reverse strand, counting down.
ATGGAACCACAGTGTGGCACCACGGCATTTCATGTTTCGAAGTTAGGCTTGATTCTTAGTTAGTTGTACTCCAGCTTACGAGTAAGTATCGGGTTAGAGTTTCTGTATTATTACGCCGGTAATTTAAAGTTAAATTACTTGAAAGATAATTTTATCACATTTTATATCAACACATTTCAAGGAATCAGAACACATTAGCTTATGCATATGTAAATTATGTATTCGATTGGCATTTGTATCATACACAGTAAAATAAACAATCACACACATAAATCAACATATATATAATCGATAGTGTATATATATAAGTCTAAAAAATAATCAGTGAGTCTGAGTATCAATCTCTGTCAAAGACATATAACAATATACAAAAATAGGCGTGATAGCCTCAAAATAGTGTAGGTATCCCTGGAAGCGTGCACATTGTGGGTGTGAGAGTGATTTCCCAAATGTGGCTAATACTCAAAGCTGAGTGTTGTAGATGATGAAGTCTGTAATAAATATTTTGTGCATGAATAAAATTGTTGTATTAATTCCAGTTGATGAATATGTGATGCAATTGTGGTTATCTGCTTGTTTTCCATCTATTATTCTCTATGTGGTTGGCTATCTGTTGTGCATTCTGAATCGCAGTCAATGGCTGCATCAAGTGGTATCAGAGCAGGTTGAGCCTGCGAATGAATAAGAAGAAGAGGTAGCGGATTTGAGTTCTATGAAAGGAGAAAAGAAAGGTTGCATGAAGTAAGGAAAACTAGAAGGTTGTTGCTGAGTGAGAAGATCGTATCTCAGAAGGTCACTACTGGCTAGAGGCAATGTGTATACGTTGACAATTGTGGTGGTGGTTATCCATGATTGTGAAAAATAGTCACAGTATTGAGCTCGAGTTTGTGGTTTGAAGCTGGGCATAAGTTCTCGTTGTAGGTGTAACATTGGAGAGGAAGAGATGACACCATGTTGTGGACGAGTGGGGCTCCTTTACCACATAAGTAGGTTGCTCATGAAAAGTGCAGTCGGAAGGTTTCCTGGATTGGAGACTGAGCTCTTACATTCCAAGAAATGTGTTGGTAACAGTGTGATGGTTGTAGATTACATTGTTGTTGGATGGTGACTAAGAATTCAAGGAATGTGTGAATTATGTGGATGTGCTGACAGAATCGCCGATTGAGGCAGTCTATGTGAGGATTGAGTCTACTGAAGTGTAACATGTTGAGGATTCCATGTTGTGTGGTTTCAAGCATGAGTGGCTGGCTACACCGTAGGCACTTGGCATGCTCTATGAAAAAGGGTAGTAGAATGTCTCTATGGGGGACATCGACTCAATTCAAGATGTGTAGGTGATGCAGGAACACCTTGGTAATGTTTGTATTAGACAAAGAAAAACAACGATGAGCAGTGACAGAGAGCAGTTGAAGATGGGAAATTTTGATTTCCGTGGTAAGTATTGTTACACGTTATTATGCAGCAATGGATGCAGTGATTAATTTAAATGTACAACATTATAGGTGTCTTGAGTTTATGAAGGCAACCCTGAGTTAAATGCACATTTGTGAAGTTGTATAAACAACAGTGAAAGTTTTTGAAGATAGAACCTCAAAAGCATGAGGACATGCTTTTCTTAATTACCTTGGGAGTCTGATGCAGTGGCATCTGAGCCAATCTATAGATGTGCATTGGGAGTTGCAGCAGAACCTTGAGTTCATTGATTACCTTGGTGTGAAGTTGCAACTGTTGCAGCAACGAAGCTACACTTGTTGTGAATGCATAATGTTGGCTTACAAATTGATCTAGAGGTTTTCCAATATAGACCCAAGTTCTTCGCGGTTCAACTTAACCAACAAAACCCCTTCTCACCGGCCTTTTCGACAACAACCTGCGAACAGGCTGAGGTCTCACCCGAGGTGTAGCTATGGGGGTATTGCGGAATCAGGTTTCCACAGTGATGTGATGAATTGTTCGGATGGGGATACTGCGCAGCGCACTCTTAGACCTGCGCTGCGAGCTGAGGACTACGCGACGATAGGCTGCATCGCGGTCCACACTACTGCAAATTAACCACTGCGCAACCAGTGCACCCACGGACTACGCGGTTTGGGCAGGATACACTTAATAGGACAGCGCAACAGAATTATACGCTTCCTCTTCCAAACTTAACCATTATGGAGGTTTTATTCTAACACTTATTAGTTCATCTACTGCCTTAGATTGATTAGCCCTATAACAAATGCAAGTAGACCAAACATACACTTGTGATTACTTGAATAACTGATACTTCCACCAACTTAGAATATTGCACATTCATCATCCATCTATTCATGTAAAGCTTAACACATTATTCCCATCTTTCCTCTAAGGCGAATACATATCAAAGCATTAATGTACAACTATAAATGAGAAACCATACATTCAAAGTAGGCAAGCAAGCAAATGCAGAAACTCAACAATCACACTACACAGTATTTAACGTGGTTCACCCTCCAGATGGAGGCTACGTCGACAAGAACTGTTGTTATATTAGTCTTTGGGAAGGGTACAATAGTTCTTTAGTCTGCGCACTCAGCTGCAAACTCTCTTCTCTCTCAAGATAGGTCTCTGCGCACTCAACTGCAGAACCCTTACAATATTTTCTAAGCTTTAGATTCAACAATATTCAGACTTACAAAATGAAGAGTAACCATTTCCCATACAAAAATGCCTTATTTATAGATCATGCCCGTAGGTCATGTCTTTACAATTCGAAAGCTTAAACCCTTAGGTTTACAAAACTGTCACGGTTTCCCTAAAACCGGACTCCTACCACCTGGCAGCGAATATTCCATCATGGCAGTCTTCCACGCATGCTTCAAGTCGTTATCGACCTTCATGTTGCGCGCATGCCAACAAGTCGCTTTCACCGAGCCTTTCTTCCTCTAACGGTCTTGTGCAACTGGTTCAGGCAGTGGTATCTTTCGCATGTGTGACTAGTCGCTTTCTTCCCGATTTACTCCTGCCCGCCACTTGGCACTCCTGGAGCATCTTTACCAAAAATAGACCGTTGACGGTCTAACCGAAACACGTGCCATCTTCCGTCCAACACTTCGCCTTGCTGGATCTCCGTAGACTGGACACTTCGTAGCACTACCTCCTCGCAGTACTGATCCTCGTAGCTCTTCCGACGCTGCGCTGCGCGCAACTTCACAGCATCCCAAAAACTTATACAAAATTGCTTCAACTAAACTGCACTCAGCTCCACAATTCCAAAACTCCTTGCTCAAAAATGCCCCACTTGGGCCAGGCCCAACACATAGCATAGAGTGGGAGTGGAGTTTCAGCCAAGATAAAGTGTCCACGTATTGTGATTGGAAGTGGCAAGGAGTTGCAGCATCTCTTGATGTTACTCATGTATTAATGATTCCTTGTTGTTGTGACTGGTATTGACAGTGTGCAGTACATCCTGATGGTTGTGGTTGGGTGGATGACGTGTTAATTGCAATGACTAATTAGGGCAACGTGGTAGTATTGGCATGTGTAAGGACAACCTGGAAAATAGTTGCGTAGATGAGGAACAGAAGATTACAACAGTGTGGATTAGGTGTGCTTGCAAGATGGGCAATGTTATGCTAAAAACCTAACGGTTGTGAGTAATAAAACGCTTGGACAGTTACAACAGTGATTACGCACAGGCATGCGTGGCAAAAGATACAGGATTCACGTAGAGTTTGAACATTGTGGAAGTTGGACCGTGGTGGAAGGACGATTGAGGAAAAGGCAAGGAAGAGGCGAAAGCTAAAAGACGAAAAGACGGGAAATGAACAGTCACGAAGAGAATAAAGAGGGATTCAGAGGAAGAGAAGAGGCGCCAGAAGAAGAAAGAAAGGCCTGGGAAGAAGGCGGACTGTGTTCCATCTGCCATGGCCTACGGCCTGGCAGCGAGGCAACAAAGAAGAGTTGCAGCAGAGAAGAGTTGCAGCAGGGAAGAGACAACAAATAAGAGTTGCAGTAGAGGAGAGTTGCAACAAGGAAGAGGTAGCAAAGAAGAGTTGCAGCAGAGGAGAGTTGTAGCATGGAAGAGGCAGCAGAGAAGAATTGCAGCAAGGAAGAGGCAGCGAAGAAGTGTTGCAGCAAAGAAGAGTTGCAATAGAGGAGAGTGGCAGCATCCTGGAAGCGTGCACGTTATGGGTGTAAGTGCTTTCCCAAATGTGGTTGACACTCAAAGTTGAGTGTTGTAAATGATGAAGTCTATAATAAATATTATGTGCATGAATAAAATTGTCGTATTAATTCCAGTTGATGAATGTGTGATGCAATTGTGGTTATCTACTTGTTTGCCATCTATTATTCTCTCTGTGGTTCGCTGTCTAGTGTGCATTTTGAATCGCAGTCGCTGGCTGCATCATTTTTCATTTTTAACAAGGCCAATTTATTAATGTTAGAGCTATAACATATTGTTACAGATATACCTACAAAAATAAAGAGATAAAAAAAAGTGTGCATGAGATTCAAACATTAATATTATTATTGTTTAATTTTGAGTTTTGTAAAATAATATATTGGACCAAAGATATTATAATCTCTTAAATATTGAGCTAATATATATATAAAGATGCTACAATCTCTTGAATATTGGGTGTAAAATTTAATATGGATCTATTTCATAAGTGTATTTATGTTTAACTAATTTAATACATTTTTTTTTAATTTTAATTGTAACTCTACATTATCTATTTTTCATATATCTATACAACTGACTTGTTACACAACTCACTCAACTAAATTATAGAAAGTGTCAATTGACACAATAATATATTGTGTACTTGAAATTTTCCTTACAATGTGATTAAAAGAGCTGATTTTTGTTAATGTACATACATTAAACTGACTTGTTACACAACTCGCTCAACTGAATTATAGAAAGTGCCAATTGACACAATAATGTATCATGTACTTGAAATTTTCAAGCAGATGCAATGAGGGAGATAAATCTCTCTCAGCAAGGAGAGTCCATCAAAAAACAAACTTTGCAATCAACCTAGCAAAAGTAATGGCTGAAATAGCCTGCAAAATATGCAACATCTAATAGGAACTTTGAATTAATTCAACTAATGTTCCAACGAAAGTTAGACTTCTAACCCTTTGTTACTAAAGAGGTGTCATTCTCAATGCCAAATGTTTGCCATTGCACAGTTGAAAGAAAGTCTGCTTCAGATATGCAGGCTACCACCTTTAATAAATACCCAAACAAAGTGAGCTTGCCTTTGGTATTTGAATGAGAATGACTGCTAAACCAGATCTATGACAAAAATCTAGCGTTCACTGCCAGAATGCAAAATTTATCAGTTGATTAGATATTTTGTAATCTAGCAAAATGCAATCAACAGCTTGGTATTTTTATAAATTAGTTTAATGAATTAAAGAAAAAAGTAAATCTGATAGCTTGATCATAGAATTAAAGAATACAAAGAAGTTACAGGGAAAATGAAGTGACGACAATTGATAATATATCCGATACAGCTGCTTGAGAAAGGTATATCTTCCAAGAGCAACAAGCAATCTTACATCTTCCGAAATAGATCCATATGAATTCCACCCATGTTCCGTTTTGAAGCAGAGCAAAGCTGGTATGTTACATACTCAATCAAATTTATGCACCATAGACTTAAAACTACACAACCAGATGCTTTCAGTATATCCTCTATTCACTTGGAGTATTTAGAGCAGAATGCAATGCCTCTTCAAGATACTTCTCTGCTGCTGCATATTCCCTCCTCTTATCCTCAATAGCTAATGCAGCAAGTGCTTTGTCCTGTCCAATAATAGAAATATTTAAAATTACAAATGCTGCAAATCATGACTGCTTTACTGAGACATTATCAAGGGAGAATAAGTAAACAAGAATGAGGAAAAGGAACCATACAGGTGGCAAGTCTTGGTAACTTCTTAGAGTATCCAATAAGGGTTTTGTCTTCCTCTCTAGTTCATTCCGATTTTCAACCATTTGCATCAACACACCATGACTGATCTCTGGAGTATATCCCACTCGAGTCAGCAATGCCTGCGCAGAAGAGGAAGGAATCCATTTTAAATGAATAAATCATATTTCAATATTTTGACCTCCACTGACAAAACTGGGACCCGCACCAAAGAGTTCCAGTAGTGAACAGGGAAGCTCAGATATTAACACAGAAAAACATAGATATCCGCTGGGGTTAAAGATCTACTTTTTGCTTGATGTCCATAAGCAATATTTGGAAATTTTTGTTTATATGTGGCATTAATATAATTCTTGCAATAAAACTAGCAATGGATATGTACATTTAAATTGTTTTCCAAATGAGAAACAGGCACTGCATTTCCTACCTTATAGTTTGAAAGTTGCTGTAAGTATTGACGCTCTTTTGAAACCATGATCCTCAGGTTGGTTTGCCACTGTACCATCGGACCCTCACGGCCAGCTATTTCTTCTTCCAATTGTGTAAGTGTTCTTAAAAGACAGTATATATAGATTTAGCTTTTTATTCAATTGCAATCATCCAAAAGACGGGTAAAATGCTAAGCGTATGATTGCGGCTGGTCTTTTATCTGTGAACATGACTATATATGATGCAGGTAGTTGAAATTGCACATCATAGTTTGTGTATAAGTTTAGTTTCTTTTAAGGCATTTCTTGCAAGTTCTGAGATCATAAAATAGCAAATGCATTGAAAACTGTAACATAACCATGCAGTACATACCGCTTCAAATAAGTCAGCCTTGCTATAGCTTTTCGAGTATTTTCCAGAAGAATTTTTGACTCCTTTTGTGCTCTGGCCCTCTTTTCCTCCACATCAGTTTTCCTCAAAGAAAGGTCTCCCATTGCAACAAGAAAACTACATTTTTCTCTACAAATCAGCCATAAAAACAGATAAAATAATAAAGAAACTGAGAAAGGCCATGTAAAATGCTCACCTGCTCATTTCAGTGTCTTTGATATTCAACTGGTTCGAAACACTTGCAAGCAACTGGGCTGATGTCACGGCATTTGGAGAGAGGTTTTCATGGGCTAATCCTGCGCTATCCAAAATCTCCCTTAATCTTGCAGCTGTAAGCAAGTGAATGACGTCCGTAGAATCAGTTAAGGTAAAATTGAAACTTCCCAAGAATTTTAAGAGAACTTGTGTCTCTTTTTCTTCCTCGGAATAATCATAAAAGCTCTGCAATCTGCATCTGTTTCTGTAACTCTGTACTTGCATTGCAATCACTATAAAATATTATAATGAAGTTCCACATTCTGAAAGGAATCCAAACTTTGAATGATCTTGAGAATGAGTTGGCATCAATTATTGTAACTGTGAACTGTATGTGTATGAATATAACTTTCAGAGTATTCTTTTCATGGAAAAAGTTTTCAAAACACCTTCCAAACTTGTCTACAATAAGCCTGTAAGTAATCATTCTCAATCAATTTCCTTTTTCATGTAGCACAAAATAAATTATTAAAAAGTTTCCTGTCGTCACTGAGACGAGCTGTATTTATTAATATAGCTCTCTTTCACTCAGTCAAATTTCATGATCTACTACTTAAAAATCCCACATTTTGAGATACCTCCCCATTTTGAAATTGGTAGTCTCAAAGGTGTAGTATATAATTGGTTAAGATTGAGTGGTTTAATGATGCCAGAAAGACGCTGACAGACCTTCCCCACAGGGTATTCATCACTGAAATTTCAAATTTTATCTGGTGGTATTGCGCATTTAGTAGAAAAATTGAGTTTAAAATTGAACATGTGCATTAAATAAAGACAAGTCACAAGATTATGATACACTAGGCAATAAAACAAGACAATACAAAAGGCAAGGCATGTCCCTTGATACAAGATACACTGTTTTGATCAATGTTGTGAGGCTCGGACTTGGAAAAAACTCAGCCAGCTTGGAACTTGGTAAAACTTAGCAGTGCATCAAAACTCGGCTTGAGACTTGGCAAAACTCAGCAAATAGAAAAAAACTCAAATATAGGAACTTTTGTGCAGGTAAAATAATAATGGCATTTCCATCCATAAAATACATAAAACGACCATTAATTAATCTCATCAAATATGGTAATATAACATTGGCCACTTCAAACTTGTCTCAAACACAAGTCAAAATTTCAAATAGCTTGCAATCCATCATGATCACATAATAACAAATTCAAGTTTCAAGTCTAATACAAAAGATGAGATGTCAAATACAAGTGTGCCAAAGAGATCATTAGCAAGTGTGTCAAGCCAGCTCAAATCATTAAGCGAGTCCTAGGTTGCGGGGAAGCGCACCCCCCCGGCCCCGCTCCGAAAGCTGGATTCCGGCCGAAGCTACTCGGAATCTCGCTTCCGTCCGGGGCCGTTTTTGCAAAGAGCGATTTAGGGCATTTTATAATGCTCCCTGCCTCTGTGTATAAGCGTAGAGGAAGCAATTGGAAGCATTCGCTTCCTGATCGCTTCACTCCGCTTCCTATTCGCTTTTGAACTCGCATTCGTTCACTTCCAACCGCGTTTAAAAACGCTTCCAGTGGATTCCTAAAACACTCCACTTCAACCCGCGGAAATGAGAAGGATTTCGAGCGGTGGGGTCCACGGTTGGACTCTTGGAGGGAAGGAAAAGGGCTTTGAGGGATAAAAATCTCCTCCACACTCCATTTCTCACTTTGATTTGCTTGAGAAGAGAAAAGAAGAGAGGAGAAGAGGAAAAGCCTGCTATCAAGCTTGGGTTTTTCTTGGAGAGTGAAGAAGGCTGGCACACTCACTACCATTGGAGAGCCAAATAGGTAGGCCCTAAACCCTTTCTTGTTGATTTGCTTTGTGTTTGAAGTTTTGATGCTTGAGACTTGAACTTTTGAAGTTTGAAGTAGAAGAGGAAAAGGATGCCATCAAGCTTGGGTTTTTCTTGGAGATTGAAGAAGGTTGGCACACTCACTACCATTGGAGAGCCAAATCGGTAGGCCCTAAACCCTTTCTTGTTGATTTGCTTTGTGTTTGAAGTTTTGATGCTTGAGACTTGAACTTTTGAAGTTTGAAGTTTTCACTTGAAGTTTGATGATTGATGATTGATCTATATTTGAATGCTTGGAATCTAGAATCTAGAATGTAGATGTTCCTCTCCTACTCTTTCCCATGCTTCCTCCATCATTCTATTGCAGGGCAACAAGTTAAATCTCTAATTCCACTTCCAACTTCCAACAAACATGATAATGGGTATATGGTTTATTTTGTTGGTTCCATTTGTTATTTTGATGATGGTGATTGGAAACGGGAGGTGGAATGAGAGAGAGGGAGAGGATGAAGAAGCAGTGGCACATACCATGGGGAGGAGGAGGGAGGGAAAGAGGAGATGGAGGAGGAGGGAAACCGAATGAAAACCAAGGAGGACTCAACACCCTCGTGGAAATATGTCACCAAGCAAGGAGGAAGCAAAGGGGGTGGAACCACCAAATTTGGTTGCCCCCATTGTAAAAGGACTTACATGGGTTCATATACCCGTGTAAGAAGACGTCTATGTGGGCACATGCCATGTGATGAAAACAAAACTATAGGAGTTTGTGTTTGCCCAAATGTGCCATCAACACAAAGCTCTGTTACAAATATCAGCGATATATCGCCGACATTTCGAGATATCGCGATGTTTGTTGCCAGCCGATAATTTTGGCAAACATCACCGCGATGTTTGGGCGATTTTTTGTGGCGAAAAAATCGCGATGTCAAGGAAAAATCGGCAAAAAATCGAAAAATATCGCCAAAAATCGGGAAATATCAGCCTAGTAAAAAAATTAATATTTTTGTATTCTTTAATTTCACCGATCTATTGCCGACATTTTCCTCGATGAATCCGATATTTTCTTTTTGGACCTATTATCACACCCATAGTAGCTGGGCTACCATGATTGCAGAGTAGTTATCTGCATATTTTTTAGCTTTGCCTTTACACAGTTTCAGTGAGATCAGCTATGATGAGCAATGTTATTTGTGATCACTCACACATCAGAGCAACCCTATATCAAACATGCAGTAGTCCTTATGCCAAGGCTAAACCTTTTGACCTCAGATTTGATGATCGGGATGATCTTTTATCCCATACAAATGCAGTGCAGTGATTAGAGCTTCAGCAGCAGTGTTCTCAGTGGTTATAGTTGGTCCAGATTACAGATACGGGTATATGACCCAGCCGGTATATGATGTGCATTGGTGTTATTAGCTTGCTCATTTGGTCATTTTGATAGCTTGACTTAGTATCTAGTAATCATAATCTGGCAGTATATCTATATAAAATGAAATTGGTTATAATTTGATTAGCTAAATGGTTGTATTACTTGCACTTAGAAGTTCTTGTTTTATACTTGTTGTCACCCAAAACTAACATGCGTGTGCTAAAGCCCAAAAAGTGAACACACCAGCTCGATGACAACTCTCAAGAGAGAAGCCAATGTCACCACACTCCTCTCTCCTCACTTCAGGTTGGCTCTTCTCCAACTCAAGGGGGGTATCCCTAAGGTAGGATCGCTAAGGCAGGTGCAACGGAGGGCAAGGTAAACTGAAGAGGCTGCCTTAGAGAAACAATTGTAACAAAAGGTATCTTGATTGAGTGATGGGAAAGATGGGAGGATCAGTCCTCGAGGAAAGGCCAGTGCCAGTATATAAGAGGGGCGAATGGAGTCAAAAGAGAACTCAAAGGGGCCTTGCGTCATATGTGACTGAGGGGGAAAGATTGCATGATTGAGCAAGTCCTGCTCAGTCTAGTGTTTGACAACCAAAAAAATTACTTCTTCTTCTCTAGATGCGGGAGGTGCGCTATGCAAACCAAAGATCAATATTACACAATCAAACTAGATTAAATGCAAAGATCAATACCTGCGTATGCACGCTCACAAAGGGAAAAAGAAAGCAGCTGCTAAGAATTTTTCACCAAGGGGAAAAAGAAAGCGGCTACTAAGAATTCTTCACCTTCCAATGTGGTGGATTGTCACCCCTCTATGGCCTCTTACACAACGCAGAAAAGAAAACGCAGAATCTTAGAAGTATTCATACTCATCAAAAGAAAACTCACAAGATCATGCCACACAAAGAGAGTGCTCAGTTTATCCGAAGAAACCTATGGTCCTATAGTATTTTTCATTAAGCTCAAGGAGAGGAAAACTCCCAAGTTTTTTCCATCCTTACAAATGAAAGAGGTTGTCCTCTTTATAGGCCCGAAAACCCTCATAAAATAAAGAACAAAGATAATAATAATAAAATAATGGAGGAAAAGTGTGATCCTAGATCCACTTTTCTCTCCAATCGAATCCCAAAAAGCTTATTATTATTTTTTTTTAAGGAACTCCCTGTAAAGCTAATTTCTCCCACTCAAAGATGGACAACCAATCATAAGTCGACTGCTGCATGCTCCAACACTTAATCTTTATGCGAATGGCTGCCAACGGAGCTACTATGAGGGTGAACAAGTGGCTACCCTAGCCACTTCTAGAAATCCACGCTGTCTTATGTGTAACTGCCCAGGTAGATGGGCCATGAATCATGTCCAATAATCACGAGAATAAACTGGCTCAAAAAACTGAAAACCTGGCGTTGTTGATTGTGAACCGGCGTTATTTTTTTAAGGCAAAAGAAATCAGTGAATTCACCATGTATTAACACAGTGTTACAACCAACAGCGGCCCAAATTTGGAATCGAGTCACGAGATTGGTCTTTCATTCAGTTGGTGGCTGTTAAAGAAGAATGATACGTGGCTCCAGATAGTGATGCCACTAAATCACTGACCCGTGAACTGCTCCAAAACTTCTAATAACCGAGACATCAATGCAATCGGCTGCCCAGGAATAAGTCTTCAACTGTTGATGAAGATGTTGATTTCTGCGACGTGGAGATCCCCTTGTGTACTCGACGAAACCGGCTGCCAAGTGATCCGTGGCCCATTGTAATGGCAACGATTTTCATCCAATCGGCGACTGAGAGGAGCTGTCACGACTTCAAGGAGTGATGTGGAGATTTGAGTGGGATATGGTAGGTGGGCACTCTGTCTGTCTCGAAACTCCATATTATAGCAAAGTAACTAACCAACTGCCTGCGAGGTGCTTTGAAGATCCGCGTGCACGGGAAGCTACCCCAATCGGTTGTCGATTGAAAACCCAAACATCCACGAACTGCGAGCTTCCAGGGCCGTGACTTCCGATCAAAATTAGAAACTGCCGCATGTCGATCATCATGCTGAAACTTGAGCTCTGCATTTGCGAGTCTAAACTCCGGGTGAAGTGGCAATGGTGACTAAACTTGCCCTTTCTGATTTGTTGCGGTGGTGATAATCTCCGCTCGGTTCTGTGGGTGGTCCACCTCGACGACAAGCATTAATCTATCGTTTTGTGCTTGATCGGGAACACTATGAAACTTTGAAATACACCCCAGAAAATTGTTCCTAAATGCACGATCCCTGATTTCCACTTACTGATGTATATGTTCCAACAACTGCTTTATAAATGGGAAGTGATTTCAACATATCAAGCTCTTCTGTGCTATAGGTAGGAACCAAACAAGGGGAAGGAGAGAAGTCTGAGGCAAAAAGTGAAAACAATTCATCACGGCCAACAGATGAGAAAGGCACCGCATCTGCAAAGAAGCGACCAGCCTCTTTAGCAGCTAATAACTTTGAAATAACTACTTGTCCAAGGGTCTGTCCTGGCCTTGGAAAACAACACTGAAGAATGCCCAGTATCAGGTGGTATAAAAAATAGATGACACTGTTTTATACGACATAACACTGATGTAGAAGTAATAGCAAGAATAAGAGGTTAGTCTGAGAAAAATCTTAGTTCATCCGGAGAACTACCAATGTTCTTCCAGAATAAGCGCAACCAATCAGGAGATGGACCTTTTTAGAACCTGGACCATAATCCCATGAAACCCAGGGACCATTCCCCATATCACTGACACGAGAAACCCACTGTCTCTTCCATAATTCTGTAGATTTCAACAATGAAACTACCATGTCGATGTTTGAGATGATTAAAACTCCCATCATCTTTGTCTTCATAGAGTTCTGTATCTGCCTTTGCTTTATGTTGATCAACAAACTCTGCTTCCCCTACTGCTCTGTGGACACCCCTGTAACAGTGGGGAGGTAACAATACTCATTGGATTTGGATTTACACTCTTAGGAGTGTGGACATGATCATTCCCACCTTTATGGCTTGCTAGCTTAGGCATCACTCTCACTTTCCCCATCCATCTGTTATCCTTCCCATTGTTAGTTTTTACCCTGACTTACACCTCAGGCTGTGATATGGAGGACATCCCCATTTTTGCCTCTGTGTTGGATAGCATCCCTATTAAGTTTGTGCCTCGGCTCTAAGTTGGCAACAAAACTTACCTTTGGTGAGTTGGACTTGATACCTTGATCACTCTAGTCAGTTGCCCCAATGATTGGTCTTGATTGTGGAAAGTCCCCATAGTTGCTTGATTTGTGTTGGCCAAAACCTAAAGCAAACAATACTACCATCATTTGCATATGGAAATTATTGTTATATCTTGTGAAATTATATTGAAACTTAAATGAAAAACACCCTGGATGAGAGCTTGAGTAGTTGTGTTTTTAAACACATGCAAAATCCCCAAAAGGGTACTGAAATGAAATGAAATGGAAACTCAAAGCACCCTGGATGAAAGCTTTAGTAGTTGTGTTTTGAACACATGTGAAATCCCCAAAAGGGTTGCAAAATGAAATGTTTTGAAAACTTAAAACACCCTGGATGAAAGCTTTAGTAGTTGTGCTTCTAAGCACAGCTGAAATCCCCAAAAGGATTGTCAAATGAAATCAACTGAAATTTAAAACACCCTAGATGAAAGCTTTAGTAGTTGTGCTTCTAAGCACGGGTGAAATCCCCAAAAGAGTCGTTTTGGCCTAAAGAAAGTAGTGGTTAAACAAATGCTAAATCTAAACACTGTTGGCCAAGGAATTGAAATGTAATGATGTGAATTGTAGACATTTGCCAAGGTTGAATAAACACTTCTCTAAACAACTTACGCATTTGTGAGACACTGCCATTCCCCGTGTATTCTTTATCCAACATATGCTTAAGTGTGTAATACCCTTTCCCATGTCCAAAGTATCACAGTGTTGAGTCAGTCAAGTCATCCCCCTTTGCCTAGCCTTGCATTCTTAGCCTTCACCCTCCGCTAGCAAATTGATCATGTCTACAAAATGAGTATATCCTTGAGGTTCTTTTGTAAGTAAATATTTATTTGAACTTATGTTTAATTATAATTATCTATTAACTGCCAGTGAAATGATGCTTAATGCTTTAAAAGTCTTGCTATGAGAATGATTAAAAGAGCATGTCTTAACCATTTTCACTTGCAGCAGCAAGCTTCTCTAGCCTGGGTCATATTTTGATCAGTTTGACCCGTCAAACCTAGTTTGATCGCTCAAACAACTTGGGATCCGTGATGAGTGTCCGACCAGTGAGTTGTATGATGTTGATCTATGGTCTTTGATACACCTTTTGATGACTCCATATATTGGATACAGGTTTCAGATGATGGTTGATACACTTTTTATTTGGTTATTATTGTTTCCAAACCATTATATTTTTATTGTCTAGATATGATTGAGGCTACAAATGATCTTACAAGTTGCCACAGGTTGTATGGGTAATCATCCTTAGTAGATTTGGGTCTTCTGGATCCATTGAGACACTCATCTTTCAGTTTCAGGTACTTTCAGTGATGATATGAGCAGTTTTTCACCTGTTGACTAGTTTGGCCATGTTGAGTTGGCCTGTCCAGCAGTTGCTTTGATGAGGGTCGTTGCCTAGGGCGCTACAGAGGAGAGGGTGGTCCAGCCACTTGTTATTACCATATTACCCCCTCTCCAGACATGATGATGCGGTCATATTTTGTGCCCGGGCAAATGGCAGTGGGTTTCAGGCAGTTTGATGGTTTTTTAGGTGGGATAAAAAGGTCATTAAGGAAATCGATTTGGGCTATTGAGGCAAGGTTTTGGCATGAGGTCTATTCAGAGGTCATCTATGGTGTATCCCACTCCTTCCAGATCAGCTTGCAACATTCAGTGGGGTCCAAATACTCTCTGGGTGGTCTTTTGATGTATTTTTCTCTCAGTTCAGGGGACTCAATTTGATCATTTATTCACTTGGACATGTTATTGAGTCATATGCTATATCTTTGTGCCATGGGGTGATGCTAGTGAAGGAAAATGAGACCTCCTAGCCGCACCATGTGCTCCTAGTGTTTTGTCCTTGTCATCTTATGTGGCACATAATTGTTCTAGTCACTTTTATGTAGTGCGCACCCCTCTAAGGCTTCATTTAATGAGTGCGCACCCCCTCATGTGAGTGGATCCATGTTATATTGTACTAGCTCATCTTAGTCATTGATTGTATTTTTTATCTTTTGATCTCCACCACTCATTTTGAAAAGTGGGTAGGGTTTTGGTCTCTCTCCTATTTAAGGAAGAGGCCCCCCTATTGTAAAGGCATTGAGAGATTTTTGGCTCTTCATTATTGGAATAGAAGAAATATCTTTTGAGCACATGCTTGGATCTTGAGATGGGTGTTTGGTTATGATGATTGTAAATGCTTTTCCATTGCACTGAAGGAATTTTGTAGCTATCTTGTATCTTTTTCCACTATATCGATTTACAGGTGAAGAAGACGATTTGGGAGGAGTGCGCATGGTGGGGAGGCTTACCCTACAAGCTTTTGTCAAATTTTGGTTCAAACAAGGAGTGATTTTGTCTTTGTACCAATCATTATTTATCTTTTACTTCTTACTTGCATCTACCCTCATTTTTGTTTGCTAATTGAGCTTTGTCTCGGTTTTGCAAGAAGAGAGGGACGCACTTTTGGACTTGGGAAAATTGCATAAGCAAGAGAAACTACAAATCTTTCATTTGATCTGTGTGGAAGTAATCCTCGTCATAATCGGCATCCATTCTCATTATCTAGGTACGCTTGAGAGATATGTATTTTATTCTTTCGATCTATCCATTTGTTCTCTAGATCTCAAAACCCTTAAAATCAAAACCCTCATTTTTTTATTTTTCAATCTGGTGAGATCTAGCGATTGCGTGGGCTTAATAATTAAAACCCACCTAAATATTAATTAATCAACCTTGGATCTAAAATTTTGTGGGCATCTGACTCCATTTGCCCCCTCATCTAAGGCATTGGGCCTCTCCAAGGGAGGTCGCACTTGTTGGGTAGGTGGGATTTTGCTAGATCCACAACTTGGGTATTACTTGTTCCTTGTCAAATCATTAGATCCATTGAGTAGCAAACCCTCTAGTGCCATTTCATCTTGATCTTCACCTTGTGGACCCCATTTGGACCATTTTCCTTAATTTGAGGGTGGGCCCCACTTGGATATTTTTTTACTTGGTATTAGATCTATCTAGATCTACTAATTTAAACCTATAAGTGGCCTTATCTTTCATTGCTTGAACATTTGTCCATTCTATAAGCCTCTTCAACCAAGCCCTAACTCATTTAGTCCACTTATTCATCCTAGATCTAGATTTATCCACTCTTGATCTTCTCCTTTTCCATCTTCACATTTCCCTAGGAGGTCTTGAGTAGGTTCGCTAGCCTTCATTGGATGGCTAGGGTCTCCCCCTTGGTCTTACTTAGGCTAGATCTAAAGTGAAGAGTGCCTCAGTTAGCATGACACCCAATTGCATTGGGAACCGTGGCATCTCTTGGGTCACCTCTTTAGTTGTCCAATGCCTCTACCATCCTGGATAGGATCATCTTTTGGGACAACTACAAGTTGTGTGATAACAGGACCCTTGGCGATATATTCACCGACACGATATTTGTAACACTGACACAAAGAGCCATGTACAAGAAGGAAGAATTTGAAGCATAAAACAAATCAAAAGGATCAAGGGTTGGCCAGGACCCCTCAAACTCACCGAGAACTAGAGGCCCATCCATCCAAGGTAGTGGATTCTCGCCCATGGGATAACGCAAGACAATATCGGATTTCTTTTACCAAGGTGGTAGGGATGACATGGATGCAAAAGTGTTTCGGTTTCTCTATGCATGTGGCATGCCATTCAATGTTCTTTGCTCACCCTATTGCCATGAAATGGTAGAGGCCATCCGCACTGCTCCAGCAGAATACAAGAGCCCCAGGTATGACAAAGCTAGAACTGTGGGGCTTGACAAGGAAAAAACCAAGATCCAAAATGCTTTCGGGCAATTCAAAAATGCTTTGAATGATTATGGCGTATCAATTGTATCAGACAGTTGGACAAATGTAAAAGGAAAGCCATTGATAAATGTTCTTGGTGTGTCTGCTACTGGTGAAGTCTTCCTTTCAGCCCATGACTACTCAGATAAATTCAAGACCAGCATGAACATTTCATAACTCCTACTCAAAACCATTGAAGCTATTGGTCCATACAATGTCATCCAAGTCATCACCGATAATGCTGCTAATTGTAAGGTAGTGGGAGCAATCATTGAAGATAAATACCCCAACATATTTTGGTCTAAGTGTTTGGTTCACACATTGAACCTTTTGATGCATGACATCATTAAGTTGAAGGTGAATGATTACAAATGGATTGGTCAATTGTACAAAAAGGGAAAGTCCATGATAAGATTTATTACCAACCATAGCAATGCCCAAGACATTTTCCGTAGTCACTCAAAGTTGGAGCTATTAAAGATAGCAAAGACTAGATTTGCTAGCTACTACCTCACCTTCAGGCACCTTTTGAAGGTAAGAGAGGCATTGGATAGCATGGTATCAAGTGAATCATGGCAGGTCTTGAAAGATAGGTCTACATCCACCTCTGACAAGCTTGATGGTAAATATACAGTATCAGGAGACATTCTCCAAACCAATCTTGTGTAGCCAAGATTGATCCTTCCATATAGAGGTGAGCATTTTGATTGCCTTCCGTGTAAAGGTTATTCCTCCCGTATAGAGGTACTTGATCAAAGTAATGATGTTATAAAGTCTTGTTGGACAAGACTCCGGACTTGTGTGTCAAGTCATGATTATCATGTGAGCCTTCCGTATAAAGGTATCCATGAGATGAACCTCCCGTATAGAGGTGGACCTTCCGTATAAAGGTGATGCTTTACTTATTAAAAACATTTAATGTTGTGTGATGTATTATTAACCATGATCACCATATTGCTATTAAGTCTCCTTTAGAGATTGATCACCTCTAAAGTGAATTACTTTAGCATATGATCATTTGGTTAGGAATAATATAATATGATCACAGCATCCGATAATTCTTCTTAGTATAAAGTAATGTGATGGATAATTAAAGTTAACACATATTGACCATGCAGTAAGAGATAAAGAAATAAAAGGTAAGGCATAGAGATCAAGAGAATTCGAAATTGCCCATGCAAACACTTTAGCTAATTAAAGAGAACTCGAATTGTTAAAGCTTCAGTTAAATATCAATGCTTTAGTTAAAGCATCAGTTAAAAATATGCCTCATTTAACTAAAGAACTCACAGTGGTCACTTCAAGTAAATCAATCAGCATGAGTTCAGTTAACTAAGTGTTAAATAAGAAATACTAGTTAACTAAAGTGTTTTCACTTTAGTTAAACTAAAAGACGACACCTCGGTTAAAGAGAGTTAACTAAGTGACAACAAAGAAGATCAGTTAGCTAAGTGACAACAAATAAGATCTAGTTAACTAAGTGTTATTGCATGATGACACTTATGTTAAACTAAAAGATGACACATGAGCTGTGACACTTGCATGTCGACACTTAAGTTAGCCACCTAACTAAGTGGGCAAGCTTTCAGTGAAGAGGTGAGTTCATCCTAAGTGACAGCTCAGTGAGATAAAGCACTGCGTGAGAAGTGGGCACACCTCTGCATGCAAGACTAATACACCCAATTTGAGGGCGAGTTCATCCTGAACTTAGAAGTTAAAAATAGAAGAGAAGAATGTTTAAATATGTTATACAGGATTGATGAATCCAATGTGAAGCGAATTCTCTTCTCCATTGAAGGCAAGGCGCTTCTCTTTGTGCAGGGTATTGTTCGTGCTTGTTATTGTTGTGTTGGGCACACATCCGATTGATCTATCTTCTTTATTGCTTCCGTATCTTCATCAAGAATGTTTGGTGATCTTATCTTCCGAAAGCAATCTGCTCTGTTGTAAAAGAAAGCACTCTCTACTATCCATTATATTATACTGAGAAGAATTGTTGGGGTTTTTGTTCTCATAATTTTGAGGATTTTCCCTAGGGTATATCTTGTGTTATGGTTGTATGAATTTCATGGATTGAATTGTCTCATTGCTTCAACTCTCTACATCTAAAAGAATTAAAGATCAAAGCTCAACCAAATATCAACACTTGATTTCAGGAGGTAGAGGACAGCGTTCTTGACAGTCAATTTTGGGCAAGTGCAAGTATGTTTTGCAGTTCACAAAGCCCATTTATTACATGATTCGGTTTGCAGATATAGATAAGTTGGTGATTGGGGAGGTGTATGAGCAGAAGGATAACATGTTGGGCCAAATTAAAGATATTTTTGAACAGAAAGATCCCATCTTGTATGACCATATTCAAAGACATGTGGTCAAAAGGTGGGAACATCTCAATGTTCCACTGCATGCCTTAGCGTATGTGTTAACTATTAGAGTTTGCACTTTAATTCAATTTAGTTAGATCTTTATACTGAAAGTAGGCAAGCACAGCAAAACACAAAAGACAAGAATTTTCCTCGGGGAAACCATAAAGGAGAAATCCCCACAACTTCCTCAGAAATAGATTTGTCACTAGTACAATATCAAACAAGATGGAAAACCAAAAATATGAGATGTCTTCTGCAGCTCTCTCTCTTTCTCCTCCAACGAACTTGTCTTCTCTCTCAGTTGGTGCGAACTTGCTTGAGTGAGTGTGAGTGCCAAATGAGAGTGACTCTCTCTATTTATAATTTATGTATGGGTGACCTAATTCCTCAATGGGGCCGACCTCTCCTAGGGAAACTCAAAAATACAATTTACATTTGACCTTTGGGGAACTATTGCCCCGACTTAAAATGGAGGTTTTACCTCGATATTCTAGTATGACCAAATACAATAATGACATCCCCGAATAGAGGAAAAACATCTTCGACGAAGGTACAATAAAAATACAATAATAATATACAATGAATATATTCCGAAGTTATATTTACAACAACACTCCCTCTTAACTAGGAAGGTATTCTCTCGCCACAGTCATCATCACTCTGGCTACAAACCCTTGGACAACGTCATCATCGTTGGGTCATCATCATCATTGGATCATCATCAACACTGGATCATCATCATCGTTGCTGCAGCAATCCTCATCTCATTGATCATTGACTAGTGACGTCTCTCGAATCTATCTGTCATGAGAAGTTCTACAGAGCCAGCCATTTTTTATGTTGGATGTAGGCCTAGCTCTCATCTAGTTCTTCATCATCTCCACGAGCAAGCCATCAAGTAGGTACAGCCCAGGACCACGCATTAAATTGCCATCACAATCACCTACGTCTCCTACTATCTCATCATCACACATGAAGCATCCCAGGTGCATACATCATGTCCAACCGACCACCTGTGTCTCCCACCCAGTGGGTACAACCCAGGAGAACACCAAGTGCATTACGTTCCTATGGACCACCTGCATCTTCCACCATGTAAGATACAGCCCAGGCACACCCCAGGTGTCTTTATGACAAGTGGACCTACCAGCGTCTCCAAACATGTGGATACAGCCCAGGAGCACCCCAAGTGGATTACGTCCCTATGGACCACCTATGTCTTCCACCATGTGAGATACAGCCCTGGTGCACCTACGTCTTCCGATCTCATCACTCCCTATTTCGAGGAACATCGATTTGGATAACACCAAGCTTCTCTATGAAGTACTCGAACTTCACTCTCGCTAATGGCTTGGTCAACACATCGGCTATCTGCTCGTCTGTTGCCACATACTGGAGCTTCACTGCTCCTCTCTGCACCATATCCTGGATATAGTGATACTTGATCTCAATATGCTTCGACTTGTCATGTAACATCAGGTTCTTAGACAACTTCATGCAACTCTGGTTGTCACAGAAGATACAAGTCGCCTTGAGCTCGAGATCAAACAAATTTGGCAGTAGCTTCCAAAGCCATACTGTCTCACAACTAGCCGATCAAGCTACAACATACTCTGCTTCGGTTGTACTCAGTGCCACGCAAGACTGCTTCCTGCTAAACCAGGACATCATCCCGGATCCCAAACTAAAGCAGCATCCCGAAGTGCTCTTCCTGTCTATGGCACTGCCTGCCCAATCCGAATCAACATAACCATGCAGGTTAATCCTCTGATTCATCTCATACTTGATCCCATACTCAATTATACCCTTCAGGTACCTCAATATATGTTTTGTAGTCGTCAGGTGAACATGCCTTGGATCTGTCAGGAACTGGCTCAGAGTGTTTATAGAAAAACATATGTTTGGTCTCGTGTTCGTTAAATACATTAACGAACCAATCATCTGCCTATACATCGTGGCATCAACTGTCTCTGAGGAAGCGTCACATAGTAGCTTCAAGTTCAATGCCATAGGTGTGGCCATTGCCTTGCAGTCCATCATTCTAAACCTCTTCAGAATCTCTACTGCATATTTTCCTTGACCACGGAAAATCCCATCCTCACTCTGCCACACCTCAATGCCTAAGAAGTAGTGCGTCATTCCCAGGTCCTTCATCTTGAACTCTGTGGCAAGCCTTCTCTTTGTGTCTGCAATGAGCTCATCCTTCCCTGTTACAAACAGGTCATCTACATATAACAGTAGTATCACTAGCCTTCCGCCCTCAACCTTGAAGTAAAGGTTGGAATCTGCTTTACTCTTGGTAAACCCTAAGCTCATTAGAAAGTTGCCCATCCTGCTGTACCATGTCTTGGGTGCCTGCTTCAAGCCATATAGGGATTTCTTCAATTTGCACACGAGTCTATCTGTCATGTGTCTCAAATCACAGTGGCTGCTCCACATACACTTCCTCTTCAACTATAGCATTCAAGAATGTTGTCTTGACGTCAATCTGGTGTACCTTCCATTTCATTACTGCAACCAATGCAAGTATAGATATGATGGAAGTGTATCTTGCTACATGTGCAAATGTCTCCTCGTAGTCTATGCCTTCCTTCCGGGAGAAGCCACGTGCCACAAATCTTGCTTTGTGTTTTTCAATGCTACGATCTGCAGCATGCTTGATCTTGTAGATCTATTTCGAAGTCACAACAAACTTCCCTACTGGTCTTGGAACTATCTCCCAAACATCATTCTTCATAATCGACTGATACTACTGGTCTTGGAACTATCTCCCAAACATCATTCTTCATAATCGACTGATACTAATCGAGGAGGGGCGCACTTCTCCATGCAGAGAGAGGGGCGCATTCTTCAGATCTAGACAGTTGGCCTTCTTTGGCAAAGCAGATCAGAGCAGGAGTGAGAGAGAGACAGTACCGACAAAGAGTTACTTGCAGATAGATCTAGATCCAGTTGACAGTTAGGGCACTGTTTTCACCTAAGCTGTAGTTACCCCTATGGATGTATCCAGTCATGGATGGCAATAGGGAAGGGCAACTCAAAAGGTGCAACCACGATCACCTCGACCTCCAGTATATGGTTGTCACGCCGGTCGAGGCAACCTTCACTTTATGTTATCTAGCCCAGACAACAAAGGGGGAGACCCGATCTACTCCCGACAAGAGAGATCAAAACCAAGACACCAAATCAGGGTATTTCTAAGTGAAGTTAGGTGTATGGTTTATCCTAGACCTTATAGGTTGAAGTCACAAGCCAAGTGAGGGGTTTAATAGGTATAGCTTTGGTTCATGGTTGATGTAAGAGTGACTTATAATGTTTGAAGTGAGATCTAGGGCTAGTGTACTAGTTCAATGTCAGAAGATCCACTGCCTTGGGAACCGTGTCCAATGCAAGGTAGTTTAAGGGTTGAATTGGGGCTAACTAGTACATGTGACAAGCTTGACCATGATACATGATAGCTTCAAGGGTTTTAGTTTGCCATGCAAAAGTCAAACCACAAGTCAATCCAACAATCTAGGAAAGTTGAATTAACTTGGAGAAAAACCAGTGCCTTGGGAATTGGGAAGTGGAGTCAAAGTAGGGTTGACTTGAGGTTTAGGACTCCTAGTACATGGGACAAGTAGGCAATAGAAGTCTTGATGGATGAATGTGTCTAGATCTAGGTTTGACCCAAGTGGACCACAATCCCTTAAAATAAGGAATGTTATCCCCAAGGCAAGATTTGACAAAGTGATAGTCTAGACCTAGGATTTGAATTATTCCGGTCTCAAATCTCCAAAAATCTCAAGTACCCACGTCCTAGAAGTGAGTCAACTCACTTCTCCAAGGTGGTGCGACTTTGCCCAAGGAGGCTATAAGGTGGGGTTAGGTGGGTCAAGACAAGTCGGATGGCATCCAAACTTTAGATCCGGGTAGGTTAGTCAAGTAGGAGTATGGATCTATAATTTCGTGGCAATCCAACGGCTAGATCTTAGTAGATCTGAGTTTGAGTGTTCCAAGTGGTCCAAAATGGGGATTAAATCCCTTAAAATGTGGAATAGGGCCCACAAGGTGAATTTCAGGAAAGTAACAGTCTGGGTGTATGTTATTGGATGTGTAGATGACAAATCAAGTGGAATCTCAAACACCCACCACCTAGATCTAGGTCAACTTGCTCAAACTAGGAAGTGCGCTTTGCTTGGGAGGAGCTAAGTTGGCATGGGAGGGGGGTCAAATGGAAGCCAATCCTCACCAAACTACAGATCCGGGATGCCGTGGATGCTATTGAGGTGGGTTTTCAATATTATGCCCAACAACCCACTAGATCTAAGTAGATCTGAGAAAATGTAAAAATGGGGTTTTGATTAATTTAGGGTTTTAAAATATTTTAGACAATTGGATAGATCATGGAGATAGAACTTACCTTGAGATCATACCTGAGTGATGTGGATGAGATGCCTTGATGTTGAGGAAGATTCCCGCAGAGATCAAATGAGAGATTGTTGATTTGCTTGCCGAATTGATGCCCTAGCCCACAAGTGCGACCTCCTCTACCTGTCAAACCAAGGAATAGCGATTCAATCAGTAAGATCAAGCATGGAGGAAATACAAGAGAAATGCAATAGTAACATGAAATAGAAGGTCCTGGGACAGTAATACTCCCTGTTACCAACGAAGAGCTCCAAAGAAGTAGGGAGAGTCTTCCCCTACCAATACCTCCTCCTCCAAGCAAATCGGCCTCCACCTGTAGATGCAAAATCGTGGTACAAAGATATGGCAAACAAGATCTCCAATAACTCAGTGCAAAGGAAGAACCAACGAACGAACACCAAAAACATTCACCACAACACTGGAGATAAATGCAATAATAATTTCCTATTCCAATAATCCAGAGCCAAAAGTCCCTTTACAATGAGAGGCTCTCTCCTTTAAATAGGAAGGAGAGGCACCAAAACCCTAACCACTTTTTGAATGAGTGGCTAAGATTAGAAGATACAAATGTCTAATCAATGGTTGAGATGAGCTCAACAATAAAATACATGGATCACTAATAAAATATTATGTAAGTGGACAAAATCGCCCTATAAGAGGGGAATCCCACCAAATCATGATGACAAAATATCATAAGAGGCTTATGGTGGGTCCAAGGGGTAATTTTATCCCTCCTTGGTCAATCCCCATAGCACAATAATCAATAAATAATCATCAATGTACCAAATCGTGCCACCATAGTCAAATCGTAGGCCTCAAAAAGACCTCAGAAATCCACAGAAAATGCCATAAGTGATGGATGCGGGCCCCGATGAAGCTGAAACTGCTGGAGAAGGTGTGAAGGACCCCGATTTATCATCACTGATCATCCCATGCCATAACTTTGCCTCAGTAGCCCAAATCGATTTCCTCAATAGCCATTTCTACCAATCCTGAAATGCCTCGGGAAGCGTGAAACTGCCCCAAACAGCGTCCTGGAGTGCCTGCGTTGTCAAGGTGAGTGCACCAGTTTGTCCGGGAGGGGGGTAATATGGTAAAAACAAGTGGCTGGACCACCCCCTCCATCATCAGCGCCCTAGGTCAACCGGATAAAAATCACATCTGCTCCGACAGGGCCTCCGATAGACCAAAACTGCACTAGGACAGCCTACTGAGGCAAAATCATCACTGTAAGTGCCAGGAACTGAAAACAAACTGTCCCATTGGACTCAGAAGGTCCAAATCTATCCAAGATGTGTACTCATACACCATATGAATCTCTGCATGATCAAAATAAATATCCAATGTACCGGAACAGGGCCAATAATAATAATCTGTAAATGACCAAACACTGCTGTAAACCAAGAATCATCATCATAACCCTGTAGCTGCTGCATAGAATCATCATGTATGTATACATAGACCATATATCATCTATCCATATCATCATAAGGTCCAACATCTCATGTCCCATGGTCCTCCATGGTCAAACTGGGTCTAACCAAGACCAAATATAACCCAGACCATCATCGAAAGCTACTGCAAGGTGTCAAGGTTAATGCATGCTCTACAACTTATTCAAATAACAATTATAACACAAAGTAGTCATTTCTGGCGATCTAAATCCAAATATATAATGTCGTTAATTATTATTATTACTCAGACTAGACTTTCAGGATCATACTCACTTCATAGCTGTGATCAATTTGCTAGTGATGGGTGAAGGCTAAATTAACTGGCTAGGCTAAGGGATGACTTGACTGACTTAACTTTGTGACACTTTGGCAAAGGAAAGGGAATACACACTATAGTATATACTGAATGAGCAATAACACAGGGAATGGCGGTGTCTCACAAATGGATGAGTTGTTTAAAGAGGGTTTATTCACCTTCACAGATGCGCACAATCCATAATACAAATAAGGCCAGCAATTGTTTAGATATAGCATTTAAGTTCCATTGCTTTTGGGCCTGAAGTTTCCATAGCCTTGATCTATGTGTGTTTACAAACACATTGCATAGATTTACATTTTTTCTTTAAGCTTTCTGCTGCAGGTGTGTTTTTAAGGCACTTGTTTACCTGAGCACTTCTAGGTGTGTCATGGACAGCTTGTTTACCTAGGTATTTATTTTCCAAAAAGATATAACATTTTATTTTCATAGCCATTTTCATTTGGCATGCCTTTCATTCATGTGTGTTTAGAAACACATTGCATGAATGGGCTTTTCATACAAGATATAGCATTTCATTTTTTCCAGATTTTGTATTCATGGCAGCACTAAAAGTTTCAGGTTTAGCCAACACAACTTTAGTGACTAGGGGGAATTCCAAGGAACTCCAACTTACCATAGGTAAGTTTTGTCACCAACTCAGAGCCGAGACACAATAAACAAGGAAGCTCATCCAATACAGAGGCTACAGTGGGGAAAAGTCCTCCATGCCACTAGTCAAGTAGTAAGTCAGGGTGATAATATAAAAGGTAAGCCATGGATGGATGAAGACAATGAATAATGGAGACAACACTAGCAAGCCAAGGTATGGTGGAATGATCACCTCTATTCTCCCTAAGGAGGGTACATACCAATGAGTATGAATAGTGAACTTCTAAGTCTGAGTAGGGACAATATAATATATATAATAGATCAACCAAGTCCACATATCTATATGATCGCCAGATCATGACACTAAGTGCTAAGACATGCTATAAGAATAAGTATAAAAGCAATCTAACCATAACACCATGATATACCTGCTGAGTCATATACCTGAAAACTCATCAACCTGTACCATCACCTGTCCTCTGGAACTGCTGCTGCAACTCTGAACACTACTGACTGCTCTGTACTAATGGTATAATGGCTATATCGGTCATCTCTCTGAGTGTCCTGAGACTCAATCATGGCATGGGGAATATACACTGCTGTCCACAATCTGATAGTGATCCAATATAGATGCTCATCTCAGCATCTCAAATGTAAGAGAATATACACTGCTGTCCACAATCTGATAGTGATCCAATATAGATGCTCATCTCAGCATCTCAAATGTAAGGGAACTGGCTGAATAGTGTACTGGAATCAAAAAAATAATGTATGGTAGCCCGGCTACTATATATGTGATAAAAGGCACATTTCTTCAGTGTATGCATCAGTCTATTGCATGCAGATCTAGGGATTTGACACTATCAAGTTCAGTTGTTCCATCTGAGGTATCTTGAATGTATTTGTCTTCTGCTTACTTTGCTCTGTGCTCGAGATAGAAGAAAGCCCCACAGATTGTTGGTTTTCCCCGTTTGGGGTTTCCAAGGTACATCCTGAGTTGTGTGATTGTTGTGGATTATTGTAGAAGTGTTAAGAGAACTGTTGTGTTTGTATCTTAAGTCATTATTGCATTTTGATTTATAGAGACTCAAACCACTTGACTTCTTAGGGCATCCAGAGGGAGTAGTGATCTCTGGATAAATTAACAAAAAGGTTTCCACTCTAGTTTGCCAACTAAAAAGACATGTCTCTTACATGTTTCCTTGATTTTATGAGATGCAGAATTTCTCACTTTTTCTATTTTTTGGCCTTTTTTATTCACTTTTCGAGAAAAAACAAAATTAAGTGATAAATAATCACTAATTTCACTTTTAAAGTGGGTCCTGTTACCAGTTAAGTTGCACTTAACTAGACTTACCAACGAGCATGCCAATGTTGAACATGTTACATGTTCTTTTTCAACGATACTGAAGTCCATCAGGCATTTTTCAAGGCCCTTTTTAAACATTTTTTTTGTAACCCCCATGGGGAATTGTAATAAGTTGGTCTACGCAGGGTCTTTTTTGTAACAAGATTGGCTTGCCTTAGGTTTATCTGTCAAAGGGATACTCTAGACTGTTTTTCACTCACACCTCCAAAGCTGGAGTATTTACCTTGGTGTTCAAACCTTGGGAGGTTATTAAAGCCTAAGTCTCTAGATATCAATAAAAAGTCGTATGGACATGCACTAGGTCCCCTAGGAGTTTGAGTCAATTCCAAGGAGAATAAAACTTTCCATAAAATTAGGCCATTTTTAATGGTTCAATTGGAAAATTTCAAATTGTAATAAAAGTATGGTCTGGAGGTGGAATTTGGCGCGGGGGTGCTCGTTTTCACGCTCAAAGCATCCTCTTTACCCTAGAGCCCACTTTTCCTATGTTCCGAGTGATTAAATCATCACTTAGAGCATTTTTTCTTATTGGGGCGACAAAATGGCAGAGAAATGCTAACGATGCGACAAAATGACCCAAAAAATATAAAATATAATATAACGAAAAAGCCAATGGACATGCGCCAAATGAGTTGGCATATTATCTCTTATGAAGGGCGATTATGTTCCTTGGTTAAAGCGCCACTTTTGAGTTGATTAGAAGTCAACATGTGAATTTTAAGTTAATGGTGCGCCACTCTTTAATGGAGGGCGACTTGCTATGTGGCATTCATGCGTTGTATGTGATACAACCAAAGAGAGGGCGCCTAACTCATCGAGAGGTGGAGCATCCTCATGGGATTGAGATCCTATCAAGGATCAATCAAATCCCATTGTATCAATCAAGTCTTAAAAAAGGGAGGGTGAATATCTCTAGCATGGGTGAATGATACAAGATGGCAGCCCACGATTTGTTTGTGGAAGATCCAAGGTGGGGGTGCACCTACCTCTTGAGAGGTGGCGCAACCCTCTTAACTTACAACTCCAATCCACTTCAGTTCAAGTCCATTTTCATCTCTAGTTAACTCCTTAATCACATATGCGCCCCTCTCTTGGGAGTTGCGCCCCACCCCTTTGTAAATCTCTATATAAGAGCAACTCTTCTCCATTGTTACGATGAGAAGGTGGAAACTCTACTAGTTTGGCTTTGTGATTGTTTTGAAGTTTTCTATTAATGAGAATAAAGGCTTTGGAGGCTAACTGATGTGTGGATGTTGTGTCTTCTTCCAAGCTTGAGGTAACCTGTATTTTGGCCATTTGCATTCGATTGTTGGTTTATATCTAGCCTTTGAAAGGGAAGTATTTCCTAGTAGGGTAGAATGATAGATTAATCCATTATTTCTTTTGTTGGGTTACAATAGATGTATTAGACTAGCATGTGATTTTATTTAAATGCATGCCTTTTGGGGATTTCTATTGTAGTTCACACGGGTGCTCTTAACCCTTCTTTGCAAGTTGATGTGAGATTTCAAGTTGCTTAGGTTAGAGAACAAGCGGAGTGTGTTAGCATCCTAT
Source organism: Larix kaempferi (assembly GCA_027924585.1). Classification (NCBI taxonomy): domain Eukaryota; kingdom Viridiplantae; phylum Streptophyta; class Pinopsida; order Pinales; family Pinaceae; genus Larix; species Larix kaempferi. Next base: position 2,193,529 of record BSBM01001242.1, on the reverse strand, counting down.
TGTCTTCAAGCTACCTTCTTACAAGAAATTGTTCCCTCTGATCCCCACTTAAGCAACTCCATTGCCCAAGTTCAAGGGCTTAATACACTTCAACTCTTCTCATCCTCTTCTTTACATTTTCTTGGTTACTTGGTTACTTATCTTAGATTTATGTTATCAAGCAAACTAAAAGTAGATCTGATTTATTTCACTAGATCCTAGTTGTTTTTCAAAGCATAAGTCTCAAATCTAGATCTAGTATAAGCATTCTTTTGTTACAAGTTAAATTTTGCAGATTTCAAGGCTTGAACAAGTAGTATGTTTAGATCAGTTTAAAAGTTTTACTTGGTTGTTATAGAGCTTTAAATTCGTTGCTCTTTTGAGCATGCAAAGATCCTAAGAAGGCAAGCCTCATAGCTTATCCTACTTAGTTATTTTTTGCACTTTTACTTTCTTTTTTCACGAAATTTTTTGAGTTATTTTTGGTAAGTCCCAAGACACCTTTAAAGTGATTTTGGGCATTAACTACTAATGTTTGTTTGCTGGTTTGCAGGTTTTTGTGATAAATAAGCGAGGCATGCTGGAAAAAGTTCGATGATTTGAGCCATCTGGAGCATCTTGGTAACCCTCTACTTGTTTCTATCCATTTCTTTTCCAAGTTCTGTAAACTTGTTACCCCCAATCTTCAAGGGACTACAAGTATTTTTGAAAGGCATTGTAAAAGAAAAATTAAACGAGAGCAAGTGGGCTACCCAGCACCCACACCCCATCCCCCCTACTTGAGCCATCTAGAGCATCCCATCCCCCCTACTTGAGCCATCTGGAGCATCTCGGTAACCCTCTACTTGTTCTATCAATTTCTTTTCCAAGTTCTATAAACTTGTTAGCCCCAATATTCAAGGGACTACAAGTATTTATGAAAGGCATTGTAAAATAAAAATTAAACAAGAGCAAGTGGGCTACCTAGCGCCCACACCCCATTCCCCCTACTTGAGCCATCTGGAGCATCCCATCCCCCCTACTTGAGCCATCTGGAGCATCCCGGTAACCCTCTACTTGTTTCTATCAATTTCTTTTCCAAGTTTCGTAAACTTGTTACCCCCAATATTCAAGGGACTACAAGTATTTCTGAAAGGCATTGTAAAAGAAAAATTAAACGAGAGCAAGTGGGCTACCCAGCGCCCACACCCCATCCCCCCTGGGGGGATTCGCGTTGTCTCATTTTTGTGATCGTTCCTTTTTATCTTAATTTAGTTTTCTTTCTTGCTATAAATAAAATCAACCAAACTAAATTAACCTTGTTGGTTTCGTTTCAACCATGAACCACAAGTGTACTTAGGACCTCACATTTACCTTTTTTAACTTTTAGTTTATTTTTCCAACTAATAAAATAAACATAGGACTAAAATTTAACTTGTTGGATTCATTTCAACGGCGGGCCACAAGAGTACTCAGGACTTGGCTTTTCTCATTTTTTAACAATTTCCAGTTTTTCCTGAGTAATTTTGTCCTTGCTTTCTCGAAGTACGGTGCCACATAAAGAGCTTGCTCGAGTATTGGAATTTGGCCGGAAAAGAGATTCTTGGAGGTAGATTTAACCAAGTAGAAAATCCATTTTTGTTTAATAAAATAAACCAACGCTTAAATTTCGAGTATGCTCTTGGCCGCTGCAACTTAGTCTAATCAGTTGGTCAACCAAAAAGGAAGGTAAGCACTAGTTTAATAGGGAAATCTAATTAAGTTGAACTTCAAGAACTCGGGAAGTTGCATGGGTTGACACCATAGAGTCAAAAGGCTACTGTAAGCAGGTTATGCCTCGCCTTGTTGGACACTTGGTGGTTAAACCACTATAGCACTCAGTTCGAGAAGTTAAGTTTACTTGGGCCAAACCCCCAATAAACCCACTCCTCTAATACTCACTAATATTTTAAGACTAAAAACAAGACTTTGCAATACTTTCATGACACAACACAACAGCTTCATTTTCATAATCTCAACACTAGCCAATACTTCAATGTATCTTGATTAAATCAATCTACACAATGTCGTGATGTATCTTGTTTAAACATGCATGTTGTTACTTAAATTTGTTGTGGAAGTCTTTGATGTTTCAGTATTTATCATCATCCTTTTTAACTCCTAGATTAAAGGTTGTTTTTTCTCTTTTTCGATTAAAAACCTTAGATTTTCTTTATTAGGGCCCACCCCCTTGGCTTCGCTAGGAGTAAGCCTAGATAGAGGAGTTAAGTTTCGAGTGACAGCTCTTAACTCTGACTTGCCCCCAAGGCCACACCGAGCGGCTTGAAGATTTATGTCGCATTCCCCCCTTAGGTGTGCATCTAAGCGGCAACAGGTCCATAGGTAAAGTGGGTGCTCTGGGTTAGAAAACAAGCACCCCCATGGTAAAAACCACTTCCTAGTACCACTTTTATGACTTAGTGAATTTTTACAATTAAAATAGGTCATTTTTTTACGGAAAAATTAAAAATTAACGAAAAATTAAAAAACACTTAGGCGGGACTTAGCACATGTTCATATGACTCAAAAATAATGACTAGCATGGTAATATACATTGACACCTAGATTTTAATAACCTCCTAAGGCCTAACCACCAAGACAATTACTCCAGCTTTGGAGGATTAAGTAAAAAACTCGAAAATTATAAGTCACTAAAAAACGCTATATAATTATCAAGGAAAAAACACTCTAGAGTAATGTATTGATGACTAAGTCCTAGGCAAGCCAAACCTTTTACATAAGTTCATCATGCTACGTCACTTTATTACAATTCCCCCAATGGGGTATGAATGTGTAAAAGAGAAAAAAGGGCCAAAAATGGCCCGATGGACTTCTGAACTCTAATAATGAACAATTGACTTCTTCAATGTCTAACGGTTCAACTGTAAGTCCAACTAAGTGCAACTTAGGTGGTAACACACCCTAAAAGCCTTAGCTATTTTGACAGGGACTATCCCCTTTGGCTTCGCTAGGAGTTGGCCTAGACGGAGGAGTTGAGTGTTGAGTGACAATATCTCAACTCGAGACTTGTCCCCAAGGACGCACCCAGTGGGGCTTGAAGATTTTTGCCACGCCATCCCGAGGTGCGTATCCAAAGGAAACAGCTTCAATAAGCCGTTCCATGGGGTCTACCGCTGTGACCCAACCTCGTGGAACTTCTGGCTCTTCTTCAAAATCTTCATGGGATAGCCTAGACTCCATGGACTCTAATCTTCTGAGCAGTGCCTCACCTATTGGCTTCCCCCGTCTGGCATTCCTCCTACCCCTTCTCCCCCAGTTCAAATGGACTCCCCTCTAGGCCGTCTTGGTTGCTCTGATACCAATCTGATGCAGACCCTCTAGCTGTAGCTCCTTTCCACACCTGGAAATCAACAAGCAGGTTTACAGAAACACAATAAAAAAAACAGGGGACACTCTTTTGAACACCACAGAACTCATATTATTATAGAGCAAAAGATACCTGAAGAATAAGGGGCACACCGGCCTCCAGCTCTCTGGCAACGGGTGGGCACACAGCCCACACCGTCCTCCTTATTACACAATCACAAAAAACAAGGGAAAAACAGGACGCAGGCCCCTTCAGACGAGCATCACACAAACAGGCCCGCAGACCTTCACAAGACACTACTACTAAACAGTGAACAGTCAAATAATAAGGGCACGCATGCCCGCCAGGGGAACACCACACAGGCCTCCAGCTCTCTGGCATCGGGTGGGCACACAGCCCACACCGTCCTCCTTATTACACAATCACAAAAAACAAGGGAAAAACAGGACGCAGGCCCCTTCAGACAAGCATCACACAAACAGGCCCGCAGACCTTCACAAGACACTACTACTAAACAGTGAACAGTCAAATAATAAGGGCACGCATGCCCGCCAGGGGAACACCACACAGGCAGGCACACAGGCCTTCACACACACAATTACATAAGTTTCCGTCCCTAATCAAAACTGATCTGCACCTCAGCGTCGACCCCCTCCTTTATTCTCACACTGACCCTGAGCTTTTCCCCCAAAATCTGCCCTTAGAAAGACGCAATTATGTCTCTACTTATTCAACCAACTTCTAACGGAAGGCAGCAGCCTCCTACAAATCTGGATCGGCAGGATTGGAACTGGGAGCGGTTAGCTGCCAAAGAACTGGGAGTTCAAGTGGATAGTTCCTATAGTTCCGATGCTCCGCATCATATTCCGATAAGTCTCATTCATTCACAGTTAGACGTTCCCCTCACCAGCTCGAGGAGTTCCAGAATGAAAACCTAAATTGCAGCCTTGCCTAGAAGCTAGATAGGTATCACTTAAAACTTAACAGTAGTTGGTCCCAAATTGATCTAATTATTGCCCCTAAAATAAAAATAAAATCAGTTATTTCATAAAATCTTTCTACGTTAACTGCAATTCGTCTTTATCCTATCTAATCCCGGAAAAGGTTTCTGTTGGATCAAGAACATACTTCTGGTATTGGAAATATTTCCCGATCCTGGTAACATCTTGGCAGTTTATGGTTGTTTCCAGAAATTGCTGGACATTTCCAGTGCTTCTTTCTTTCAACTACAAAACAAAAGGACGAAAAAATCATCTCTAACCCTAACAATGAAAATAAAAGCCTTCAAAAGTCAAAAGAACTCCCATAAGTGACTAAAGAGAGATCAGAGTCGAGACATCTGAGTTTTCAAAAAAGAGCAGCAGACTAGCAAAGAAAAGAGAACCAAGCATGTCTTTTGGGAAGATTTTACTTGAAATTTTCTGTTTCCGTTTCCAGAAACTGTTTCTTGGTATCTCCCGTGTTTCCTGCGGTTTCCCAAGAAGTCTATCCCAGGTTTCCGATACATTTTGGACCCTTGCAGTACCAGTTTTTTTGCCGTTTCCCATTTCCAGTTTCTGATTCTAAAAGGACACAGCCTTTATCTATTAATTTAAGTACAATAAATGCTTCCAATAAGATAATGAAAAGGCCAAAGGATGTGACTCTCAAAGGGTTTGAACTTTTACTGCACGGAATGGGCACAGTTTTTCAAAAGATAGAAGAATACTGGATTACCAAACTGATAACAAATGTATTACTGATATTTATACTGCAATTCCTAAAAGGAACTTCTACGCTAGGCCAAAAAAATTGAGAATCGCCCATTTAGATCTTGACGCATTAAGCTATATCCATACTGCACTAATGATACATAATTTTTCAAGAAAAAGAATCCATAACCTCAACACATGTTTACCTTGACTTCGGTATTCTGAAGCTTTCTGGCGCAAGTCCCCTGCAACTATTGTTGCAGCCTGTGTGCGGGCCTGCGAGACAGTGGCAATAGCATGTAAATGTGCCACAGTCCGTGGCGTGTACTCAAACTCTGGAACCTCTCTATCAGCAGCATCAAAAGTAGAATTAAGCCAGGCCTTAACATCTGCAATATGTGCAGTATCAAAACTGATTTTCCCTTCCCCTCCTGAGGGATCCATCCCTGTAATAAGGTCACCCATCAGCTACAGTCCCCCTCAATGCCACGCTCTAAGCCCTTGCTCTTCAGCCTTTCAAATATACTAGGTCCCAAAAGAAGCACTCAACTACTCTGATACCACCAAATCTCTCTTCCAAACAAACCTAAATATTGCACTCTAAACCCATGCTGTCAGCCTTCCATAGATTCTACTGAACTGCTCTAATACTATCCTTGCTTCGATCCAAATCCAAATCAATGCTACACGCTGCGGCCCTTGTTTTTAGCATTTGCAGCTGCCATGGAACCCAAAAAAAGTATCCAATTGCTGTAAACTGACCATAGTTTGTTCCGAAAGCACTCCAATGCTAAACACTAAACCACATGCTCCTAGTCTTTTCAGCTATCGTAGACCTCAAACAGCGCACCCAACCGCCCTAGCGCCATGAATCCTGTGTTCCACAACAACCTCAACACCACTCTAGGACCCTTGTTTTCATCATTTCAGTAGGCTTCAAACAAAAAGTCAAATTTCAAACCCGCCCCAAAACTCCTTATTCTCTAGCCTCTGTCAGCTATAAACAATCTCAAACCAAATACCCAACTTCAATGTCAATCCAAACCCCTTATTTTTCAGCTTTTTCGGCAATCACGGGCATCAATTTAATAAGTACCCAACTCCTCTATTGCAAGCAAGTAAAGGGTTGTTAAAAATCCAATTGGGAAGTTTTGTCAGAAGCAAAATAATGTCTTCTATCAAACAAAAACACCAGAAGATTTCTCTGGATCCAATTCTAAATGGTATTTCAATCTACGTTCTGCACATCAAAGCCTTAGAAGATCTCTGTGACAAACACAAAACTACAAGTTAGATCTAACAATTTCTTAAAGACTCTTCGACGCCAGATCTAATAAGAGAGTGGAAACTCTACTGAGATGGATGCTTGTTCTTTCCGTTTCCTCTCATCATCCCTGTAGTGTAGTGTACAGTGTTGACATTTGAACAAATCCGAAATAAATGGATATGTCCCTTAGAAGACCATAACGGTTATGTTTCCGTATTCCTGTTTGTTGTGTCTGTGTTTCTGCATTACCTCCTATTCAAACACAACATTGGTTGTCAAGAAAAGAAGCCCAGATTACTTCTTTATGATATCTTGCCAAGAAAAGAAACATCGCCCTTAGTTGGTGTATTTTCAAAGCATTAAATCGAGTCAAACTTGCCCATTTCTACTTACGAGTGCAATGCTTCCCATGTGAGCAACTAAACCATAACGTGACATATTACCCACCATTTAATTATTATTAACTTTATAAAAAATCAAGTGCGGGCATTTCATTTTAATTGTGTTTATAATTTTTTAATTAAAAAAAAAGTTTGCTCCACACCCACATGTAAGCAGTTTCATTATATACCTCTTAATGTTGGTTGGGTTTGCTAGATGCATGCATCCTAATTTTGCAATTTCATAAAAACCCTTTAGTTTATTTTGCAATTTTTGTAGCAATAGTGTTTTCATGACAGAGACAAGTGCGAATCAAGGTATGATCATATCACGTCACTTACAAGAATTGAACCTGGATGGATTTCTAATCAATATCAATGCATCTAGTCACTGTACATACACTGAAAAAGCAAGAGATATGCATCTCAACATTGTGGTGCATTGGCAAACTCATCACACCACAAATGACACTCCTAGATATCAATTAGCACATCGGTTCATACAATTATTGCACTACATTATAATATTTTTCATGGTGAGTTTTAGTTTATTCCACCCCTTGTTGTGCATAGTCATGAGAAACACACCACTTGTGCAATGTAATTTCACCTTTCTTTAGCGGTGCATTAATGTAGTTGAAACAAATTGGTAATTGGTGCATCTAATAATGATAAACTCACCCCCATAATAGGCATGCACCGCACCATTTATGGTCTATATAGTTAAAATTCAGCACATTGACGTTAAGTAACTTAATGCATTAGTGTGAGCTAACTTGCTTATTGTGGTGGTGTGTTTATTGGACGCATCAGCTATCAGTGCATTTCAATTACATCAATGCACAAGCAAAGAAAAGAAAATTTGCATTACACAAGCAATGTGTTTCTTATGACTATATGCACTAATGCATGAGTTAATTGAAGCATAGTGATAAAAAAATTGGAGTAATGCATATTGCGCAAATCAATGTGCTATATGATGTATAGGATTATCTTTGGCAAGGTGATGAGCACACTGCAATGTCAAGATGCATGTGGCTTAGACATTTTGCACTAGTGCGTTTGAAAACAACGCACTGGAAAGATTTTAATTTTTAAGGAAAAAAATGTAAAATAATATTTAAAAATATTATGCTGCACTTTATCGATAACAATGCATGATCTGGAATGGATCAATATATAATTTTTCATATGTTTTGGTACTTATTGAGTGGAGAGGTTGAATGAATTGGCTTGTAGGGCCATTTTAGGGGCAAATCTCATTTTACATATTTGGGGTCCAGAACCTTTTGGGACATGTTTGAGGATCTAAACAATGTTTTTAGGGGTCAAAAGTTCATCTTTTAAGCAATGTCGTTCGATGTGGTTTTAAACTCTCAAACATTTCCAACGGTCCAAGAATCACCTCAAACGGAGTCCGTATGCAGGAGTTATGTCTCCCACAAGTTGACATATCCAATTAACCACCATGGTATCAAGTGGATTCCATGTTAGCTCTCATTTCTCACATGTGTGGAGTTAGTCATGTGTGGACTTTCAAGAACATTCTAGAAGTTCCAAAAACCTAACTCTAATCAAGAGTTGGGGTATGCAAAAAGGGGTTATTGAGCTATGTTAAATAACAGGTCGTTAAGAGAAGAAGGGGTTCCATTCTTTTGATGTTATGTATTGTTCCATAGTTGAGCAACAGCACTGGAGTGGATAGTAGAGCAGAACAGAGGAAGAAGGAGATCTTGTAGTAGCCATTATGGTTGTAGATTCATAGGTAGCTCCAGAGAGAATACCACTTTCTTTGCATTTGTACTGCATATTGAAGAAGAAAGGAACAAGGCATAGTCCTCATTTCTAGATGGGTTTTTCCCTATAGTGGGTTTTTTGAGGGTATATCTTGTGTTTATTTGTGTGGATTGTGTATTTCTTTGCTCTAGTTATTTTCCTTTAAATTCCAGTTATTTGATTAACTAATAAAAGGAACTAAATTGTAAGATATGTTATGATGAATTGTTTCAGTGGAATATCCACAATAGTTTACGGATGAATGCACTAATGCATTTATGTTTTATATATGCACCAGATCGTGTCAATGACAAATGCATGCAAATTTTGACACACACACACACACAAAACACATCCAATGTTCCTTAAATATAACACCACACCAATGCATTTTAGCAAAAAGCACCAAACATATTTGAAATTATTTAAAAAAATTATCTTATATATTTTTTACGTAACCTAGTTTCCCCCTTATTATGTTATGATCACGATGGCTAGCAAGACTAGATTGATTGAACTCAAGCTCCACTCCATAGTCCAGTGTGAGATGTCCATCATCAACATCCTCAGTGTGAAAATGATGCCCATATGCCCACATAGATGGGAACAAATGCACCTATAAAAATGAAAATAGTGAACGTTGTCATATGTCCCGAGCATTAATAAAAGCATAATACATGTTATAATCCAAACATGCATTGTAAAATTAACAATGTACACGAAGAGATTATTAATAGTTGCTACACCCAATCCCTATGTTTAGTGCATTCTCTTCACCACTGGAGTAATGATCAGGTGTGCCATATTTCTATCTGATCTAGTTAGCCACCCAACTATTGGGACAAGTCATTGGCATATTTTCTTTTAAATGATCAAGATAAAGCATGCTTCTACCATTCAATTATATGAATTCTTTCATGTCACTATCTCGTTTCCTTATCTTATCTTCATACAATGTGACACATGGTTCTGTTGCCTCCACTATGTAAAGAACAAATGTATCAATGGCATCAAGTTCTTCATTCATTGATGTATTATTAAAATGAAAATGATTAGTATGAAATCAAATATATATTATCAAGTTCATACGTGTAAACAATTACTCTATAGAAAATTGACAAAAGATAAATGACTTACTATTTATCATGCGCCTTTTTCCATTTGTTTGGAGTAGCTCACCTTCCCTTTTGTCCTCACCTTGCCAATCGTCCCAAATCACTCCACCTAGTGTGTTGTCAATTTTCTTGATGTATTCACTAGCATAATAAAATGTCTCGTATACTATGTACCCCTACACCATAAACCCCTTAGGTTTTTCCCTTTGTCAAATAAATCCTTTCAACTTTTTGTTGATGATTATAGCTTGGGCAGGTGCTTTTGCATAAGCTAGGTGTCAAACATGCAGAATTTGGTCCATTACCTCTCTATTTACTTGCTCAATGTATTGAATAAGTGACTTTTATATTTCTTTCCTAAGTCTAACTCAGGAAAAGTACATTAATAATTTAATGTTGGCTAATGACTAAGGCTTACTAAAGTGAAAAGTTTAGTGAACTTTAGATTAAGTCCTGACCATTGATATTAAGTGAGGCTCAAGTTCTAATCTTAGCAATCCATCACTTTGGAGATTGAGGGTTGGGGTTTTGATCATTGAAATGCTATAAAAGAAAGTTTAAGGAGAGGAGAAAAATACAACAACATCACAAGAACGTTTGAGAGAGATATTTTCTCAAGAGAAGAGTGGGAGACTTAGTGGTTGAAAAGAAAAGACAGAAAAAAATTTGCAGCAAGGGAAGAGAAGCCAATTTGGGAGATGGGGTTTATCCCAACTGAGAGAGAGAGAGAGAGAGAGAGAGAGAGAGAGAGAGAGACTGATCCAACCGAACCAAGGAGGAGAACGATATGTACAGCCGAGAGAGAGATCTATACGATCCATATGGATCCGTATGGCTGTCGTAGGTGTGATGCAGGGATGATTTAATAGGGGTCAATTTACCGAGGACGATTTCTCCTTCAGTGGGATGATTTCTCTAGAGGGGTCAATTTTCCCAAGTGGGTCGATTTTACAGAGGACTGAGTTAAAGGTTCTATTGTTGTAAAAATTATGAATTTCTCTGTGACCGAAGAATATTAAAAGAAACATTTAATGTTGGTTTTCCCCATTGGGGTTTTCCAAGGTAAACACTTGTATCATTGTGGTGATTTCCTGTTTTGTTGCATTGCATTTTATTGGTTAAAAATATAAGTGTATTTATATTTATAATTTCAGTAGTAAGGTACACTAGTAATTTATTTTTGGGTATAAAAATTATTAAGAACATAAATCAAATTTGGTGTTGAAAAATTTAACATGGTATCAGAGCACAATAAACTCTGAGAAGAAGGAAATTGTTTGGCAAGGGTTTACAACAAGAAACAAAAAAAGTTATTATTTGATCAGGCCGTTTGATTGGACATGATGGCAGCAACTAGACTAATATTTGAATACTTGTTGGAGGGTGCATCCAACTACAGTCGCTGGAAGGAGAGGATAGCAATAGTGCTAATGGAGAATAGGATTTAGGAGTTTGCAGATCAGAAACTCACACCTCCTACTAATGCTATAAAAGTAACCACCCATAACTAAAAGGACGTGAAACCCACGAGGATCATTATGGATGTAGTAAAGGATCATTTGATCCCTCATTTATCTAGAAAGAACATAGCCTTTGAAATGTGGGAGGTTCTAACGAAGTTATACCAGAGTGATAACCACAATAGGAATATGGTGTTGAGGGAGGAACTTAGGGGCACCAAGATGTTTAGATCAGATATAGTAGCTTCTTATCTCACCGAGATTACACATGTTCGTGATGAGTTGGCAGTAGTAGAGGAGACAGTGACAAATTCAGAGTTGGTGAGGACGACCTTGAATGTATTCACCAAGCCATGGGATTCTTTTGTCAAAGGGATTGTTGTATGAGAAGATCTTCCTAACTAGGAAGGATTGTGGGATGAATTCATCTAAGAGGAGTTTCGAGAGGATTCTCTGCATGGAGGCCAACGAAAGGGTGATGATGAGTAGAACATTGCTCTTGCAAGTATTGCAAGGAAGGGAAAGGTGAAGGCCAGGAAGAATACCATTGGAGAGGCTTCCACTCAGGAAGAAAAGAAGAAGGACATGAGCAAAGTCAAGTGCTTTGCATGTCACAAGTCTGGTTGTTATGCAAGTCAATGTCCGAACAAGAAGAAGGGAAAGAGTAAGACACAAGTTGCAACATCAACAAACACACAGGTGAGTGAATTCGTTTCCAAGTTTGAGAAGGAGTTCTCATTGGTATCTTGTATTTCTTGCACCTTAGCGAAGGATGCATGGTTCGTGGACATTGGGACTTCTCATCATATGACGAGATTGCAAAATGTATTCACCAGTATTTCAAAGGAAGACTCAGAGCTACATGTGGAGCTTGGTAGTGACGTCAAGTGTGCAATAAAGAGGATCAGAGATATTAAGTTTTAATTAGATTTTGGAGTTCCTTTGGAGGTGAAGGATGCGATATATGTACTGGGGACAACAAAGAACGTACTAGTGATTTTGGTCATGGAGGACAAGGGGTACGAGGTCTATTTTCAGGATGGATAGCTACTTGTTAGGCCTAGAGGCTCCCGTTTAGATATAAGATGAGTAATTGGCAACAAAGTGGGTAACTTGTACTTGCTGAAGGTTCAACCTGTACATGCTTTGGTTCATGAGAGTGATAATGATAGTTTGTGTGTGTTATGGACCATGAAGATGGGTCACTTACACCACAAGTATTTTCCTATATTGAGGGAGATTGTCACCAATCTTCCATAGTTCAGTGTAGAGCAACAAGGTGTGTGCAAGGGATGTGCACTTGGTAAGTATGCTAAGAAGAACTTTCCCAACGGTGATAGCAGGTCCAAGGGGATGTTGGATCTAGTGCATTTAGACATAGGTGGTCCTATGTCAGTGGCATCATAGACTAGTTATAACTACCATGTGACCTTCATAGATGATTTATTTAGGAGGAGATGGATCTACTTTATGAAGACCAAGAATGAGGTCTTCAATTGCTTTTGAGAGTTTAAGGCTCTTGTGGAAAACCAAACAAAGAGGAAGATCAAAGGTGTAAGGATAGATAATGGGGGTGAGTGTATCAACAATAAGTTCAAGGATTTTTGTAAGGAGGTAGGAATCAAGAAGGAGATGACAATACCTTACAACCCGCAGCAAAATGGGGTTGTAGAGAGGAATAACATGACCATCATTGGAGCTGCCAAGACAATGATCAATGATAAGGATTTTCTCATGTTTCTCTAGGCATAAGCATGCAACACAATAGTTTACATTCAAAACAGGGGTCCTCACAAGGTCTTGGAGGAGAAGACTCTTGAGGAAGCATTCACGAGAGTGAAACTAGAGGTTGGTCATTTCCATATCTTCGGGTGTCTAGTGTATGTACATGTACCTTCATAGAAGAGGACGAAGCTGGAACCTTTAGCACATAAGGGTATTTTTGTGGGATATAGTGAGACTTCAAAGGCATATAGGGTGTACATTCCTTCACTAGGGAAAACAGTAGTGAGGATGGATGTTGGTTTGACGAGAGTCGAGCCTTTAGGAAGTCACATGAACCCCTTCTAGCAGTGGTAGAGGATGAGGAGTGAGAGGCTATGAAGTTTGAGGAGAGACCAACACCAATAGGTACAAGGACTCAATCTTTAAATCAAGAGGAAGAGTTGGAGGCTCCTTCCAGTTTGGTCAAGAGGAGGCCGAGATGGCTAGAGCAAAGACTGAGAGATTCTCAAGAGCATGTGGAGGCTCCTAGGAGAACTTTCAGGCAGAGATTACCACCGAGGCAATTTCCCAGTTATATGGCACTCATGAGGAGTACTTTCAGGTAGAGCATACTACTAAGACAAATTCTTAGTTACATGTCACTCATGAGAGACATCATTGATTTCAAGCCTACCAGTCACGAGGAGGTAGCAGGCCACCAGGTCTAGAGGGATGCCATTGTGGAAGAATATGCATCCACCATGAATAATGATGTATGGGACATAGTGTCAAGGATAGAAGGGAAATCAATGGTGAATTTGAGATGGATCTATAAGATCAAGCATGTTGCGGATGGCAGTGTTGAGAAGTACAAGGAAAGGTTCATGGCTAGAGGGTTCTCCCAAAAGGAGGGAGTATACTATGAGGAGACATTCGCTCCAACATCTAGGTATACTTCTATTAGGGCTATTATATATATTGCTTCAAAGATGGGCTAGAGGATACATTAGATGGATGTGAAGACAACTTTTCTCAACGGAGTGATTGAGGAAGAGGTGTACATTGAGAAGCTTCAGGGCTTTGAGGTACATGGGAGAGATTATCATGTGTGTAGGTTAAAGAAGGCATTATGCGGACTCAAGCAGACATCGAGGGCATGGTACTTGAGGATTGATGGGTATCTATTAACTATGGGATTCATCAAGAGTGAGGTTGATCCCGACTTGTATTATACACTTTTTGGCTACGATCCACTCATCTCGGTACTTTATGTAGATGATTGTTCCTTACCAGGTCAGAGAATATCATTAATATGTGTAAGCGATATCTAGCTTCAGAGTTTGAGATGAAGGACATTGTCATAATCCACTAATTTTTTAGATTGGAGGTGTGGCAATAGTCAGGTGAGATTTTCCCATGACAAGGAAAATATGCAGTTGATATTCATAAGAGATTCGAGATGGTGGGTTGTAGGCCTATGTCTACACCTATTATCACCAATATAAAGAAGTTGGATGCTTCTAAGTAAGAGTTGGTGGATCCTGCATTGTATAGGAAACTGATTGGGTCCTTGATGTATCTGGTCAACACTAGGCCAAATATATGCTTTGTTGTGAGTACCCTAAGCTAATTTATGGTAGAGACTATGAGGCTGCATTAGGTTGCAATGAAGCATGTGCTCATATATCTACAAGGTACAATGGAGTATGGACTAAGGTATGTCAGGCATGGTGGAGTACAATTATAGGCATATATAGACTCATACTGGGTTGGGAGTGCATTGGACAGGAAAAGCACCTCAGGGTGTTGCTTCAACTTAGGATCAACAGTGATTTCCTGCTTTAGCAAAAAACAGACGTCAGTGGCACTTAATTCTACAGAGGTTAAGTACATGGAAATGAGTTTGGTGAGTTGTGAAGCCATTTGGGTTCGCAAGATGCTCACATGTTTATTTGGTTTTGTAACAATACTAGAGTAAATTAAATAATTTAAATATTATCTTCATTATTATTATTTATTAAATGTAGGCATTAGAAGGACACACCATTCCAATGTGTCTCTTCATTTGTATTTAAGCCGCATGTATTCTTTGTAATATCATTCATTCAATAATAAATATATATATATATATATATATATTTGGAAAATTCATTCCAAGTTTTTATCAGATCCCTCAGTGTTCATCTTCGGCGCTCATCCATCGGCGCTCCTCCAAACACAACATCTGCCCATCCATCCTCCTCACACGCATCTTCCATTCCCTATCACCCTTTCTCCACATCGTCACCCTCCATCCACCACTTTTTTTCTCTCCTCGTGACCTCCTTCACTGCTCACGCCCCTACCATTGCACATGCATCTACATTTTCCCACCCTCCTCTTGTGCCACCACTCCCACCCTTTCTCCACATCTCCACATCCCCACCACTCCATCCCTTTCCCTCCTGCATTGTTTCCTTCCACCCTTCGCCTGCACCACTACTCCATTCGTCCTCACATCCCTACACACTCCTTCTCACATTCTTATGCCCTCACGCACACACCCTCACGCTCACACCCTCCACAACCCTATACTCCATCCTCCCTCCCCTCGTGACTGCGCCCTCCTCCATCTGCAACCACCACTCATGCACCCTCCTCCCTCCTTCCTGCCTCCACCCTCCACCTATAACCCCCCGCCAATCCACTATGTCTCCCCCATCTCTTCTCCATAGGGTTTTGAAACCCTACATCCGTTCTTAAGAAAAAAAAAAATATTAATATTTTAAAGCCATTTAAAACTATTAAAGTTTTATAATAATAATACTATTATCATTTTAATAACAAATTATTATTATAATTGATATTTAATAGTAAACCTTTCACAAAAAATCTCTAATACTATATCAAAATGAACAAGGAAAATAGAGAGAAACCCTTTAGAGAACAAGGATGCGACAAAGAAGTCAGAAGATGATCTCGAAAGTAAAGTTAACAAGATTCTGGAAAAAACTGGAGAAAAAAGAGGAGGATGTCTACAACATGAAGATCAAAATTGAGTCACTTAGAGACCAAGTTAAAGGATTCAATAGCTCATATACAAGCCCAACTGACAACATCATACACAAAATAAAGATCGACTTACCAAGATTTGATGACGAAAATAATCAAGACGGGATTCGATGGGTTAGCAAAATCAAAAAATATTTTAAAATGTACAATATATATGACGATGATGAAAAAACTAAATGTTGCGGAAATGTACCTTGATAAATCCGCTTGCGATTGGTTCTTATGGTGGGATTCAAAGATGAAAGGAGGAAGACTGGTGAGAGATTGGGATGCCTTCAAGAAAATTTTCTTTAAATGATTTCAAGACATGGAATAAGCTGAAATCCACAGCAAGCTCACGTGTTTACACTAAGACAGAACCGTAGATGAATATTTTAGCAATCTATTGGTGCTTCCCACTCGTTTCCAAGATGTACCTGAAGAACGACTCCTACAAATTTCCATCGGTTGGTTGAAATAGAGTATCCAAAACGAGATAAAATTATTAGATGTCAAAGATGTGGAACAAGCTCGTCAAAAAGAAAAACTAATTGAAGAGAAACAAAAATCACAACATTTGTCAGTTTATATCCCACCCCACCTAAGAGAAAATCGAAAAAAGGACGACAATCCCTATTGTAAGTGTAATGCCCCAAATTGGCATCCAGGACATAAGTGCAAAAACAAGAATTTCTTCTTGTGCGAAAAAAAATGATAATGACGACAATAATACTGAAGAAGCTAGTGATTTATCTCCTTCTGACATAGAATCAGATAGCAATGAATCCAACACAGAGGAAGCAAACGCAACCCCAATGTTCTCAGTGGCTGCAATGACAAATATCTCTTAATCCGAAACTCTTAAAATGTTTGGCCATATCAAGAACGCTAAAGTAACTGTGTTGTTCGACAGTGGGAGTACACACAACTTCATCAACTCCAGGGTAGCAAAATGATTAAACATATTCATCTACCCTACCTCCAATTTCTAAGTATCAATACCGGGGAACAAAACCATCTCGTGTGATAGGAAATGCCATAAAGTAGAACTAGCCATTAAGGACTACTAGTTAAGATCACCGGTGTATGCTATGGTGATCATAAGGGGTTGACATTGTTTAGGTGCCCAATGGTTGGAAACACTGGGAACAATAGGATTAAATTTACAAGAACAATTCATTGGATTCTACGAAAATGGGAGGAAGTACAAACTTTATGGTATCATCTTCCCCCCTCCCCAAATTGTGTCATCCAATAAGATGGGGAAAATGATAAAAAAGGGAGCTCAAGCCTTCTTCTTACATTGTTATGCTATGGAAGGGACAATTGATGAAAATCAAAATGTTGATCCAAGGTAATTAGAACAACTTCTGGGAGAGCATAGTGACATTTTAAAAAACCCTCCTCATGGCCTCCCCCCCCACATTCTAGGGATCACATCATAGAGTTAATGCGATGCTCAATTCCAATTAGAAAAAAGTCATACAGATAATCTCACAGAAACAAGTCAGAGATAGAACGACTGGTGCAAGAATTATTAGATGCCAGCATAATCACACATAGTAAGAGTCATTTCTCTGTGCCAGTCATACTTGTCAAGAAGAAGGATGTATCATATAGACTTTGCATTGATTATCGAGTGTTAAACAAAGTCACCATAAAATATAAATTCCCCATTCCTTTTGTCGACGAATTGTTGGATGAGTTCCATGGTGCAAAGTATTTTTCTAAATTAGCCCTAAAATCATAATATTATCAAATACGAATCCAAGAAGAGGATGTCCCCAAAACCGCTTTTTGTACCCATGAAGGCTTGTATGAATTTTGAGTGATGTCTTTTGGATTATCTAACGCTCTAGTGACATTTCAAGCAATAATGAATGACTTGTTTCATCCATACCTAAGGAATCGCATGCCGGTATTCTTTGATGATATCCTAGTTTATCGCAAAAACTGGAACTCACACCTCAAGCACATAGAGATAGTATTGAAGCTCCTAGTGAAAAACAAGTTTTACACTAACAAATCAAAATGCAGTTTTGGGAAAAAAGAAATAAAGTTTTTGGGGCATATTGTTTCAACTAAAGGCATCAAGGTCTATCCCAAGAAAATTGTAACAATTAGTGAGTGGCCTTCCCCTAAATCAATCACATCATTAAGGAGATTTATTGGTCTGACAAGTTATTATAGAATATTTGTTCGCAACTACGCACAAATTGTGGCACCCTTAACATTGTTATTAAAAAGGGATGCTTTCAAATGGGATCGGGATGCAGAAACTTGTTTTGAAAAGTTGAAAACCCTAATGACATCCACTCCAATGCTAGCAGCCCCATATTTCACAAAAAACATTTATCCTTGAATGTGATGCTTTAGGGACAGGTGTAGGAGTCATGATCATGCTAGATAAACCAAAATCAAATGAGCAAACAAAATCGACTTACGACAAATAAATGTTGGCAATAATGCATGCCCTAGTTGAGTGGAAGCAATATTTGTTGGGGGCAAAATTTCTTGTTAAAACAGACCACAAGAACCTAAAGTATTTTCTAACCCAAAAAAATATCTCTCCAGAACAACAGAAATGGGTGAGCAAAATCTAGGTTTTTTATTTTGACATTTTGCATAAAAAGGGTAAGGAAAATGTGGTTGCAAAAAACTTATCAAGGAAACATGAAAATGATACCTCACTATGCGCCATTTCCATAGGTGTTCCTGAATGGATATCGGAAGTTCAAATTGAGTATGTGAAAGACCCAGAGACATGGAAAATAATTAAAGAAGTTGAAAGCAACAAGGTAACAAACTCCAAATACTCCTGTGAGAAAGACATACTATGGTACAAACAAAGGTTATATTTACCCTGTTCGTCAAAATTCAAAACTCAAGTCTTAAAAGAGAACCATGATTCTCTGACATCCGACTATGTTGGGTTCTTTAAAACATACCACAATATCAGTTAGTCCTTCTTTTATAAGGGAATGAAGACCGTTAGTCTATCAAAATAAAAGGCCAACCAAGTTGCATATAGTTATGTAAGGAACATATTTAAGCTCCATGGGTTTCCCAAAGTTATCGTTAGTGATAGGGACCCCAAATTTACCAACAAATTTTGGGAAGAATTGTTCCATCAAGTTAGGACTTCATTAACTATGAGTACCTCTTACCATCCCTAAACAGATGGACAAACTAAAGTTGTAAATAAATGCCTTGAAGGATACCTTAGGAATTTCATGAATGACCACCAGACTCAATGGTTACATTGGCTATAACTTACATAATGGTGGTACAATAGTACGTATCATACAACAACAAAAATGTACCCTTTTGAAGCCTTATATGGGTATCCACCTCCTATAGCGAAGGAATATGTGATCAACAATTTCAAAGTTCCAACAGTAAAATATTATCTAGCAACATCCGATGGGGTCATCTATATTTTGAAGAACCATCTTGAACAAGCAAGAAACCACATGATGCAACAAGCAAACTCAAGAAGAAATGATCGAGAATTCAAAGTGGGTGATTGGGTGTTTGTTTGTCTCCAACCATACAAACAAACTTCACTTAAAAAATCCAAAAATCGTAAACTTGCGCCCAAGTTGTATGGTCCATATAAAGTACGAAAGCGAGTAGGACAAGTGGCTTATGCCCTGAACATACTAGGGAAAATACAAGGCGTTTTCCATGTGTCCTACTTAAAGAAGAAATTGGGTCCAACTACTCATATACAAACATAATTACCTATGTTAAATGATGAAGGGAAACTGGTGCTAGAACCCGAATGCATTTTAGAAATTAAGACTAGAACACTTCATTCCAGATCAGTTAATGAATACCTTGTCAAGTGGAAAAACTTACCAGATGATGAAGCTACTTGGGAGAATGAATATTTTCGTTCACATCACCTATTCTTACCAATAATTCGTGGACGAAGTATCTTAGAGAGGGATGACTTGTAACAATACTAGAGTAAATTAAATAATTTAAATATTATTTTCATTATTATTATTTATTAAACATCGGAATTATAAGGACACACCATTCCAATGTGTCTCTTCATTTGTATTCAAGCTGCACATATTCTTTGTAATATCATTCATTCAATAATAAATATATATATATCTTTGGAAAATTCATTTCAAGTCTAGAGTTGGATTCCACAATGATCCATTCTGACAATTAGAGTTGCATAACAGTCTTGGAGAATCCAGTGTTTTATGGCATGTCCAAAAACATAGAGATCATATATCACTTCATGTAATATCCCTAATTTGAAAAACTACTCAATTTTGGCCAATTTTCGAACCTTGGACTAGTGAACCCAAATTGCTCCAAAAGCACCCAAATGATTTTGAATTCTATATGGAGGGGATTGAGAGGTATTAATACATACTAATGCATCTCTTAGACACTTATACATTCATTAGAAACATTCAGGGATTGCAATTCTCAAGGAGGGAAGAAGGGGGAAAGTACCAGTGAATTTGATGGTTAAAAGCCTCACTAGTCTATGAACTTTTTGACTTCCCAAACACTATACGAACTTCCCTATTTTATGAGAAGAGACTTGGATTTGATAGAGGACCTCAAGGGAAACCAAAATGAAACATTACTTCAGGTTTTAGGGTCTTCTATAACTCCCATAAAACCGAATGTTGTGAGACAAAGAAATTGTGAGAAAATTGTTAACAATGGACATGAGATTTGTTGCACAATCTTTAATCAAAAATAAAAGGGTCTGCAAATAGTATTTTGGTCATCAATATTACATCATAAGCAACTTGAAACATTAGCAAAAAATCAGATAAAGTCTGATGTAAAACATATACAATTACTCCAAAAACTCCATGTGAAGTTAGAGGGGAAACTAGCTCGAATCAATAGTTTGCTTGGAAATATTACATGAAAGGTATGGAATTTCGAGTTATGGATCCAATGTGCAGCTCATTATAGCGATATACATCAAATAACATAACCATGGAGTCAATAAATCATCCTCCACAAAATCTACTCAACTATGAGTGCGCCCATCAACCGTAGAACATGGACATTGAAAGAAGATTGAGAGAAGAGATAACAGAGAAGGAGATAGTTACAGATGAACTCGAACTGAAAGAGGAATTGAACCTGAATAAAAACACCTCCATTAAGATCTGATAGGAGGTCTAAATGACCTCTCCTCCAACCAACTTGGACAGGGATCTTTCACCTTCGAAATTTGTTCAATAGTAGGGAGGATGAACATCCACCGTGCAAGGACAAGCTAAGCTCTCCAAGAGTGCAAATGAAAATGATCCAAAATATGCTCTCCTTTGTCATCCTCCTATTTTATTAAACTCAAGTGAACTCAAGAGCCTCAATTCCCTCCACGAGACTTCACTCAACTCAAATGAGTGATAGATTCTCTCATGAGACACTTGTCCACTTCTTCCTTGCATTCCTCTTTCCCCAATTCAAATTGGGAATCTTGGATGACCATAAATCCCTCTATGTGCCCTCTTGGTGGCTATTTTTAGACCTAATATGTCAGATGTGTCATAGGTCTACAATCAGGTTTGAATTTGTCATATTTGTCATAGATTCCTTCATCATTGTTGTCATAGATGGCATGAAATCTAGCTACAAGTGTCACAATGCCTCTTCCTCTTCTTTGGGAGTTACTCTTCCACTCCAATTCGACCTTCCTATATTCTTGCCATGAATATTGCCTCTTCATATCCCCCAAGTATGTTACCCTCCACCTTGTATTCGAATTGATGAGAGAATGGTGCCCAGTGTAGTGGGGAATCTTACCACATGTGGGCCCCACACCCTCTTATGCACCCTCATAACCAAATGCCACCTTATTTTTCTTTTATTATTATTTATCTGACCCAATTAATGTGAATTTGTAAGTCTAAGGTCAATTTGGGGTCTTGTAGCTCCCTTATTCCAAGTTTTAATGCTTCCACTCCAACCTAGGGAACTAGTAGGTTAGTGGAATTTTTCCTCCATGAAGATTTATTGGAATGGGGACATTACATTTCTTAAGGGACAGAGTTTAGAGGAGAGCTATGAAGCTTCATTATATTTACACAGATGAGTAGGTTGCAAATATTCTCACCAAGGATTTAATGAAGAGCATGCTTGTTTGTTAGAAAAACAGGATCGCAGCGCAATAATAATAAATATAAATGCAAATATAATCACACAAACACATTACAAGAGAGACACCAATATATTGTGGTTCACCCAAGACGGGCTACATCCACACTGAAATTGCCAATCCATATTGTTATACCATCCAGCAAATGAAGGGATACAATCTGCAGCACATCCGTTGCACTTCCTCTTCACTGTCTCACAATCTCTTCACAATCTCAGAGATCTTTACAATGCATAATACCTAATACATCTCTTACCCTAGCCATATTACAATGTCTTTCTTTTATAGGAGAAATACAATGGGAAAATACCACGGGATACCCAAAACCATGGGTCCGCAAAACTGTTGGCCAACAAACATCCCAAGGTTGGGGAATGAGTGTACAATCCTTTTGCATATCATATAAAGCTGGGGTACATGGTTGAGACAATATCATCTATGAGACTGGACGATCTGGCTCCACAACCAACAATCTCCCACTTGGATACTTATCACAACAACTCCACCACTGTTGTACTTGTTTGATCTTCGACTTGGCAAATTTCTCATATTCACCTTCACGCTAGAAGGCCAATTGAAACTAAGCAAGAACTCAATTTCTCTCTGGTCACTACCTTTATCAACATGTCTGCAGGATTCTGGCTAGTATGTATCTTTTCAAGCTTCAACGGTTCATCTTCAAGAAAAAAGCGTATGAAATGGTACTTGAGCTGTATATGTTTAGTCCTGGAATGGAATGCTGAGTTCTTTGCAAGATCAATGGTACTCTGGCTGTCACTATACAACATGCTATCCTTATGCTTCTTACCCAGTTCCTCCATAAACCTCTGCAACCAAATCATCTCTTTACTAGCCTCTGTAACAACAACATACTCTGCTTCCGTTGTTGAAAGTGCAACAACCTTTTGCAGTTTCAAAATCCAACTTACTATTGTTCCATCTACAGTAAACACATACCCTGTGGTGCTCCTCCTGCTATCCTTATCACCTGCCATATCTGTATCAACATATCCCTGTAGAACAGTGTCTGAACCTCCAAAACATAATTCCGGAGTGGTAGTACCTCTCAAATACCTGAGAATCCACTGTACTGCCTTCCAATGTTCTTTACATGGATTGTTCATACATATGCTCACAACTCCCATTACATGTGCAATATCTGGTCTTGTGCACACCATGGCATACATCAAGCTGCCAATTTCTAATGAATAGGGAATCTTGGACATGTCATCTGTCTCTTCCTGTGTCTTGGGACACATTTCCTTACTTAGATTGAAATGGCTGGCCAAATGTGTACTAACTGGTTTTGCATTCTGCATTCTAAACCTCTCAAACACCTTTTGTATGTACTCACCCTGAGACAATGTCAATTTTTTATTTTTCCCGTCTCTTGTTATTCTCATACCAAGGATTTGCTTTGCAGCACCCAAACCCTTCATCGCAAATGAATTTTCTAACTTCCTTTTGAGCACATTTATTTCCTGCATGTTAGACCCTGCAACAAGCATGTCATCCACATACAATAACAAGATAATATATGTTCCATTATGTATCCTCTTGAAATAAACACAGTGGTTAGAATGACATCTACTATAACCTTGTTCTGTCATAAACTTGTCAAATTTTAAATACCACTGCCTTGGAGCTTGCATCAAGCCATACAAGCTCTTTTTCAACCTGCACACCAAATACTCCTTCCCTTTGACCTCATATCCTTGTGGCTGCTGCATATATATTTATTCCTCCAAATACACATGGAGAAAGGCTTTTTTTACATCTAACTGTTCAAGATGCAAATATTCTACCGCCACTAGAATTAAGATAGTCCTAATTGAAGTCATCTTAACAGCAGGAGAAAATATTTCATCAAAATCTATACCTTTCTTTTGTGCAAACCCCTTTACAACAAGACTGGCCTTGTACCGCTTCTTACCTCCTTCTTCTTCCATTAACCTGTTAATCCATTTGTTCTACAATGCTCTTTTATCAATAGGCAACTGAACCAAATCCCAAGTCTGATTTCCTACCAATGAGTCCATCTCCTCATTCATGCCTTGCTCCCACTTCTTTCTAGTCTCCACCTGCATTGCTTCTTCATAACATTCTGGTTCACCAGCATCAGTCATCAATAAATAATACATTGAAGGAGAGTATCATTCAGGGAGTCTACTTAACCTGGTAGATCTTCTTACACTTGCAGGAGTTTCAGGTACTTTCCGTTGTTCTTGATTTTCTGGCACCTTAGGAACTTCATTTTCTTCAATTTCATCAAGTACTATGTACTCTGTGTTTTCCTTTTCATGTTTCTTTCCTTGCAACTGATCTTTATACATGACCTTTTCATTGAATATCACATCTCTAATCCTAATGATTTTGTTATTTTCATAATCCCATAAGCGATAACCAAAATCATCAACCCCATATCCAATAAAGGTACATATCTTGGATTTAGCTTCAAGCTTTGTTCTATTTTCTTTATCAATATGGACAAATGCTTCACAACCAAATGTTCTAAAAAATGAGTAGTTTATCTTTTTACCTGTCCATGTCTCTTCCAGAATACCACCATCCAAAGCACTAGAAGGTCCTATGTTTATTAAATAAACAACAATATTTACAACATCTGCCCAAAACTGTAAGGGCAACGTTGCATGCAATCTCATACACCTTGCACGCTCCATGATCGTTCTATTCTCATTTCTGACACACCATTTTCTTGTGGTGTTCCTGGGACTATCTTCTCTCTACGAATCCCATGGTATGAACAGTAACTATCAAACTCCTTTCCACAGTACTCACCTCCATTATCAGATCTGAGACACTTCAACCTTTTTCCTGTCTCATTCTCAACCAAAGCTTTCCACTTCTTAAAAGTAGCAAACACATCAGATTTATGTCTAATGCAATAAACCCAATTTTTTCTAGTTGCATCATCAATAAATGTAACATAATAATGAGAGCCACCAAGAGATTGTACCTGAGCCGGTCCCCATACTTCTATATGCACAAGCTCTAAATTTTCATTCTTCTTCTGTTTCCCAACCCTGAGAAATCTGACTCTCTTATGTTTTCCATAAACACAATTCTCACAGAATTCCAAACTTACCTGCTTCAAATCTGGTAGCAACTTCCTTGAGTGGAGAATCTGCATCCCCTTCTCACTCATGTGGCCAAGCCTATGATGCCACAATGCTGTATTTGTTCCTATGGAAGCTAAAGAGATGGAATGGTTAGTATTATGAGGACATAAATACAATGTACCTACCATGTCTTCTTTTTCTATCACCACTAATCCTTTAGTGATTTTACACCACGTTTCTCCAAACGTAGATAGACAGCCGCCATCTCCCAACTACCCCATTGAGATCAGATTTATTTTCATAGCAGAAATATGCTTTACATCTTTCAGTAGCCAATCAGTTCCATTCTTAAATTTTATCCATACCTTACCCATTCCAACAATTTTACATGGCTCATCATCACCTAATAAAACATGTCCAAAATCACCTGGAACATAATCATGAAAATATTTCCTATGGGGTGTAGCATGACATGAAGCACCTAAATCTACTACCCAATAATCACTAGTATTATCTAATGCAAGAATCAAAGCATATTGTAACACATCACTTGCTACATTTGCTTCCTGGGTAGTTTCCTGTTGTCTATCTCCTTTCTTCTTTAGAGATCTGCAGTCTTTCTTCAGGTGTCCTTTCTTTCCATAGTTTCAACACTCTATCTTTCCCAGTTTGGACTTGGATCTGCCCATTTTAGACTTGCCACGATTACCTTGGCTCTTTCCTTTCTCCCTTTGTCTTTCCCTGCTCTCCATGGTCAACGCATTACCTAATATCTCACATGTGTTTTTTCTTCGCATTTCTTCGCTAAGAATAACACCAATAACATCATCAAATTTCAAGGTGTTTGAATCAAAGACAGAGTTACTTGCAACCATGACCAAGCTATTCCAACTTTCTGGCAATGAACACAAGATTAGAAGAGCCCTAACCTCATCATCAAAGTTCACACTTACAAAACTTAGTTGATTTGTAACCGTATTAAATTCATTTAAATGATCAACAATAGATCCACCTTCAGACATCTTCATATTAAATAAACGCTTCATTAGAAATACCTTGTTGGAGGCCGAGGGTTTTTCATAAAGCTTACCCAATGCGCTTATTAAACCCTCCGTTGTCTTTTCTTTTGAGATATTGAAATCCACCGACGAAGCCAGGGATAACCGTATTGTTCCTAGTGCCTTTCTGTCAAGAACCTCCCATTCTTCGTCCTTCATAGTCGCCGGCTGCTTTGCTCTTCCTCCGAACAGTAGGAATAAATCCTTCTGGTACAGATAGTACTCCATTTGCATCTTCCATAACTGGTAGTTTTGGCCATTAAATTTCTTGACCTTAAACTTTCCTTCTTCCACCATTGCTCCCACTTGAACCAGAAACCCTAGTTTCCTGCGGGTTTATCTGCCAAATAGACCTTTGGCTATGATACCAATTGTCAGAAAAACAGGATCGCAGAGCAATAATAATAAACATAAATGAAAATATAATCACACAAACACATTACAAGAGAGACACCAATATATCATGGTTCACCCAAGATGGGCTACGTCCACACTGAAATTGCCAGTCCTTATTATTATACCATCCAGTAAATGAAGGGATACAACCTGCAGCACATCCACTGCACTTCCTCTTCACTGTCTCACAGTCTCTCTTCACGATCTCAGAGATCTTTACAATGCATAATACCTAATACATCTCTTACCCTAGTCGTATTACAATGTCTTTCTTTTATAGGAGAAATACAATGGGAAAATACCATAGGATACCCAAAACCATGGGTCCGCAAAACTGTTGGCCAACAAACATCCCAAATTTTTTGGAACGAGTGTACAGTCCTTTTGCATATCATATAAAGCTGGGGTACACAGCTGAGACAATATCATCTATGAGACTGGAAGATCTGGATCCACAACCAACACTTTTTTACTCTAGGGATAAGGTGGGAGTGGTGCATAACACGTTCCTCGCTAGGAGGAAGTATTGATGATTATAGCTCGGTCAAGTGATTATACATAATCTAGTGTCAAGCATGCAGAAGTTGTCCATTACCTCTCTAGGTACTTGGTCAATTTATCAAGTAAGTGACTTTTATATTTCTTTCCTAAGTCTAACTCAGGAAAAGCACATTAATTAATTTAATGTTGGTTAATGACTTAGGCTTACTAAATTGAAAAGTTAAGTGAACTTTAGATTAAGTCATGACCGTTGATCTTAAGTCAGGCGTAAGATCTAATCTTAGCCATCCATCACTTTGGAAATTGAGGGTTAGGGTTTTGGTCATTGAAATTCCATAAAATAAATCCTAAGGAGAGGAGAAAGACACAACAACATCACAAGATCATTTGAGAGAGAAATTTTCTCAAGAGAAGAGTGAGAGACTCAATGGTTGAAGAGAAAAAAGAGAAGATATTTTGCATCAAGGAAAGAGAGGTCGATTTGAGAGAAGGGGTCGATCCAGTAGAGAGAGAGAGAGAGAGGATGATCCAGCCGAACCGAGAAGCAGACCAATTCGTACAACCAAGAAAGAGCTCCCTATGATCTGTATGTCGGTTGTACATGTGACGCAAGGTGATGTAGGGTTGATTTGATAGGAACCTATTTGTGAGGCCGTTTTCTCCTTCAGTGGACCAATTTCTCCTACAATGGACTAATTTCTCTATAAGGGTTGATTTTCCCAAGTTGTTCGATTTTCCAAAGGATTAAGTTATAGGTTATATTGTTGTAAAAATTTTGAATTTCTCTGTAAGCCAAGAATAATAAAAGAAACAATGAATGTTGGTTTTTCCCCATTGGGGTTTTCCAGGGTAAACACTTGTGGTGATTTTTTTTTTTTTTTTGCTGCATTTTATTGGTTTAAAATATTAGTGTATTTCTATTTATAGTTTCAGCAGTAAGCTATAATAAAGGGTCACCATGGAAGAGACAAACTCTACTCAATAGAAAAAAAGATTTGTTGATGTTCCATCAATAATACCAATGGTGATGCTAGAATTTAATGACACATTTTATGAAGTCCCTATTAACATTTCCATATGTCCCACTAATAAAGAATTTTTTATCAATGTTGATCTTGCTAATCAACAACCAGTTCCATAAGCAAACATAGTGAAGAACGACAGGAACAAAGAGCAAATAAATAAATTAGAGTTACAGATCGGTAATTATAATCTTACTTCAGGCTTCACCATTGCAGCTATAGATGATGGTATTACTGACATAATGCTAGGTTTTGACTAGCTGGAACATTTGATACACTCACCTTCAATGCAAAAAAGAAATCCGTGACCTTCTTCCATGAGGAGAAGAAAATAACAGTACATGACTCATCAGTGAGAGTCCCCTCATCAAAAAATAAAACTAAAGAATCACCATATGGGAGCTATGAATATTTAGAAGTATATGTAAAGTGCTTGAACAGACTCCTCATGGGAAAGGATGAGGAGATTGTGCAAATCCATAAAAAATTAGAATGCCAAGAATTAGAGGTCAACCAATGTCAATGACAGATAAAAGAACCCCATCAACAAAATGCTGACATTAAAAACACGCACAAGTTAGAAATCACAAAGATCAATAAAATGTTATCAAGCAATACTGAAGAAATATTTAGGATAAGAAACCATAATAAGATTCTAGTTACAAAAATAAAAAAGTTAAAAAATATTCGGAAGTCAGAATGAGATAATGAATATTTTGAAGGAAAAAAATTGGAAAAAGAAGAATAAAATCGCCACCTTAAGAGTCATAATCAAGATCTAAAGGAACAAATTAAGAAGTTAAAAGATGACAAAAAGTTGTAAGAAGAAAAGCTTAAGAAAATTCAAAATCATAACAAGCTATTAGAAAACAAATTAGAACAAATCCAGAATGAAGGATCAAAATCTTCAAGAATAAAAGTACAAGTTGTGCAAACCGACACAAATACAGATCCAATCCAAATCACAGCTCAAGAAGATGCCAATCTAGTTGAAGAGAATCATACACAAAAGTTAAACAAAGAAGACACTATAAGCATGCTAAGGGAAAATAATGTTATAAGAACTCCCTATCGTCATCCAAGCCATAGAAGCAAATATTTTAATAATCGGAAACAACTAACGAAAAATACTGATACCAGCGTAATCAAGCCTCGTGATGTTAGTTCATTGTGGAAGTGTTCCGCAAAGAATCGAATTAGGATGGACCAATTCTTTTATGTTTCATAAATTATGTTCAGCAATCAAAGGTTCATATCGACATATATCATCAACTATGACAAAATACACAACGATGAGATGACATTACAAGAGCAAAAACATAAAGATTTTTTCAATATGCTTTGAGGACAAAGCCTTTCTAAAGAGGAAGGCAATGTTCTATCATGAAGGTAACTTTTGTTCTACAAGAATAGTAAGAGCATTATCATTCTTCGTGTAATATTTACCACAATTATTTAACTTTTCATTGTAGGTTTTAATTTCAACAAAAAATTACTCTATTCTATCAAAATATTTAGGGTTTAAATCATGGATTTTCTTTTCAAGATAGTAAGTAGAAACATCATCACTTTGATCAAATAAAGAATCTAGGGTTTTCCATGCTTCAATGGGGCTATTCTTAGCCTCAATATATACATGTAGACTATCTGAAACAATTTATCCAATGTGTCATCTTGCTTGATC
The DNA here is from genome assembly GCA_027924585.1 of Larix kaempferi. Classification (NCBI taxonomy): domain Eukaryota; kingdom Viridiplantae; phylum Streptophyta; class Pinopsida; order Pinales; family Pinaceae; genus Larix; species Larix kaempferi. Next base: position 2,163,892 of record BSBM01001242.1, on the reverse strand, counting down.
ACATCGATCTTCCCATATTGCCAAGTCTTTTTTATCGATTGGTTTTGTTTGATCACCTTTAACTAATCTCCATAAGTTCTTACTCTAGAGAAAATCATTCATATTTATCTTCCATTAGAGATAGTTAGATCCAACGAATGTAGTAATAGAGACAACTTCTGAAGTCATGGCATGAAAAAATAATGAAACCCTAAATGAAAAAAATTGACTTGTCGCACAAAGAAGAAAAGTGATTAAAAACCAGAAATTTCGCACCGAAACCAAAGCCCAACAACAATATACAGATGGATTTAAACCCTACACCAGAAAACTGAGAGCAAAGAACATATTCAACAAAAAAATGCCAAAACGGGGGTAGGCATGAATAATTCATGATTTAGCTTAAGGTAGGGCACAAATTTGTATTTTTGTAAATCAAAGGGTGCGAATATGCTCCAAACAGCCAGACAACTATCAAAAAATTGGAAAAGTGCAAACCAATTGCTGTCCCATACGGAGACTTGTAACAAAACACAACCAAAGCCAAAAACAAATCAAATCTGTTGCAAAACAAATTAGATCCTTGATAGCAAGTTAGTATATAATCAATTTTAACCCAGATCTGCAAAAAAATCAAGAGAAACTTGGAAAAACTCTGAAAAATAATGGTGAGGGTTAGGGTTTGAAAATAAATCTCAAACATGTAGCGAAATGTCCCAATATAGAGAATAACCACAAGTGTCTGGTAGATTGGATGACAAATCTACAAAATATGTGGGACCCAACAAAAAAATTGAACAATTTGTTGCTTGTAAAAAAAATTCAAAAAAATTACTGAAGAAGATAGGCATAACAATTGGCTTTGATACCATGTTATCATATTGAGAATATGCATAAACATATAACAATAAATTTTCTAACATGCAAAGCAAGAATCTACTAGTCTAGCCTTCTATCTACATGAGCAACAAATAATCATAGGAATCAACCTTGCCCACTGAGTTATGACCTTGTGGGACTTGTTTTCGTAATCAAGGGTTTGATTCTCCTCATGTGAGAGACTAGACAAGAGAATAAGAGAAAATACACATGATATACATGGTAAAACTCCAAATGGGGAAACATCCACGTGAAGGTTTGGTCTTCTTTATTCTTTAAAAATCTCTGATCTTATAAGTGAGATCCTCTCCACATATTATTCACAACTTTACATCAACATAAGAATATATTGTCAACATATCTCAATATGCCCAAAGGCTCTCCTTCACCTCTATTATATACCAATAGCTATGGAAGAATTACATCCAAAAATACATATGGATAAATGATTTTCTACCTATTTATATAATGAATGGTAATAAGAGCGTATTAATCTATGATTCATGCAAGATAACTCGTTTTACATAAGATTAGAGTTATTTATGTATTCCAATGCTAGATAAGACATCTTACGATATCATACTAGACATCATTACATAGGTAATATTACAATTACAAATTCCAACAAAACATACAACAATACATTCACTAACATGTAAATCAATAGTAGGAATCAACTAATCTACTATCATATATATACACGCACCAAATAATCAAATAGTAAGAGAGGGACAAGAGAAAAAGAGATAGTACACATGATATACGTAGTAAAACCCCAAATGGGGAAATATCCATGGAAATGTATTATCTTCTTTATTCTTCAGAAGTCTCCACTCTTACACTCGAGCTCCACAAACCACACTCCATCTTCACTTCATGTCACAATGACACAATATGGTACATATGATGTTTCAACAATTCAACATACCCAAAGGGTCTACTTTATTATATAGCTATATGTATGGAATTATTACATCCCGTAATACACAAGGTATAAATATTTTTCTACCTCCTTATATAAATAATGGTAATAGGAGAATATTACTCCATGATGCATGTCATATAACTAATTTTTATAATATAGAGAGTTATGAAGAGTATTATGCCTTCTTTTGCTAGGTAGATCATCATAACATCTTATGATATCTCACTAGACATCATTACACATTCCAACAACATCACACTAGTCATTATTACATATTCCAATATTCCCCCTTAATGATGACTAGGGAGAAAGAATACAAATGGAGGAATATGGCATAACATTAACATCCATGTTGATGACAACTTCCAAAATTCCCAATAAGATGTGAACATGAACACATTTTGCTTTATGGATTTGATGAATATAACAACCGCTTCTCTCTAATTATGAAATTGCACTTGAACCAAGTTGTCCGATGAACTCTGTAGAACACCACAATAGTGTACATAAACCTCAAATGGAAAATACAATCGAAAAGGTGGCTAGAAGAGGGTCATCACAACCATAACCCAAATGATAATTGAAAGAACTATGCAATAGAACTCATCACGAATACACGAACCCCAATGGCCTATACATCGGAAATGTGTCTAGCAGATAGTCTTCATAAGAAAGCTGAAAGATGCAAGAACTCTGTAGTAGACCTTGTCATGAATACAAGAACCCCAGATGGTATATACATCAGAAAATGTGTCCAGCAAACAATATTCCTAACCAACGAACTCTATTGAACATTACATCACGAATACAAGACCATTAGATGGTCTATACATAAAAAAATGTGACCCATAGATAATCATGACTTTACAGAAGAATATGGCCTTCATTATATTACATTATAATTGGAATAAGGTGACATTATATGTTATTTTATGACATTACATTCCTTTTTAATTACAATATTAAAAATCTCGGATTAAGTGGACAAAGTTTTCAACTTTGTTGTTGACAAGGATAAGCTGTGGAGAGGAACAAGGATGAATGACCAGATATAACATCATCAATATGCTTAAGATAGGAAGGAATGAAAAAACCAAGTTGTCCCATAACTCTTCACAAATACCCTTGTGGAGAAAGTGAAGTAAATAGAGAGCTAATCTACACAAAGGAGCTTCTAAGAGTAAAGCATATAATTATCACAATAAGCCCATACTGACAAGAAATATGACATGATATATGAAGGATAAAGAATATGAAATTGTTTTCACATAAACAAGGGTTAGCAACAACATATAGATATTGAGCAAAATATGGATCAAGCAAAAATTGATATCACTTATATATGGGAAATTATAGCCATCAAGCTACTAAGACTTTGGCATCAGTTGGTTTCATGTTGTCTCCATGACAAGATGCTAGAGATATATGACCCTGGAAATGTCAAATATCTTCCATACAAGAAAGTTAGTGACAATAAAATAGGCATAAGAGACAACCTGTGCAAACATGATGAATAAAATAAGAAACTAAACCCTAATGCAAAAAAGACAAGAAGTTAAAAACAAGAATAAGATACAAATAAATTTGAAATTCTCACCAATGATGAAACCCTGCATCTTCTTACCGTTAGATCTACAAACCCTCAGCATAAATAATGAAAAAAATCAACATTCAGTGAATTTTCTTCTACGAAACTGGCCCCACATGCTTTCCTGGAGACTAGGTTGTGTGTGTGCACCTCATGTGAAGAGAAAGTGCATGTGTATGCACCCCCAATGAAGAAAAGGAGAGTGTGCCTCTGAAACTGTCTGAAACTGTAATTTTGCGAATGTAGACGTCGTATGGATGGAAACCTGCAAAAACCACAACTAGAAATAGACAAACAACCAGATTTGCTGCAAGAGAAATAGATCCTTGATAACAAGTTAGTATACAATGGATTTCAACAAAAATCTATAAAAAAGGAAAACTTGAAATTTTTCTGAAAAATAAATGGTGAAGTTAGGGTTTTTGAGAAAAAATATCGAACATGTAGAAAAAGGCCTAGATCTGAAGAAAAAACTCGATGGTTGCCCATATCTGAAGAAAAATATACTAGAGAAGGAGCCCCCCCCCCCAAAAAAAAATGAAGAACTTTATGCTTGTAATTTTTTTTAACAAAAAATATTGAAGAATATAGAGCTTAATAATCGGCTTTGATACCATGTTAGAATATTGCGAAATATGCATACACACACAACAATACATTCACTAACATGTAAACCAATAGCAGGAATCAACTAGCCTACTCTTCTATCTCTATAAGCACCAAACAATCAAATAGTAACAGATGGATAAGAGAAAAAGAGATAGTAGACATGGTATACGTGGTAAAACACCAAATGGGGAAACATCCACGGGAAGGTATGATCTTCTTTATTCTTTAGAAATATCCATTGTTACACTTGATCTCGACATATCACACTCCATCTTCACTTCATGTCAGAATGAAACAATAATGTGCATATGATCTTTCAACAATTCAACATACCTAAAAGGTCTCCTTCACCTCTATTATATAGCTATAGGTATGGAAGAATTACATCCCACAATACATGTGAGATAAATAGTCTTCCACCTCCTTATATAAAGAATGGTAATAGGAGAATATTACTCCACAATTAATGCAGGATAACTCATTTTTATAATATAGAAAGTTATGAAGAGCATTATGTCTTCTTTTTCTAGGTAGATCATCATAACATATTATGACATCTCATTATGCATCATTACACATACCAATGATATCACAATAGTCATCATTACATATTCCAACAAATATCTTATTAGAAGGACCATCTACCTTACCAATTTTTTTTAATATCTGGCACTTGTCATTTCCACATTCATGACATATCTCTTTGTCTATGTATTCATCTTTGTATAAAATACAATCATTCAGACAAGCATGATACAATATGTACTCAACACCCAACTTTTTCAGCAATTGCTTTGCCTCTTCACAAATATTGAGGAGGAAATTATTACTTGGAAGTACCTTATCTTTGAGTAACCTACAATTAGTGGGAAATATAGATGTACACTATCATTAAGCGTGCAACAAATCTATTTCCATTGCTAACTTAATGAGGACTTGATGGTTAGTTACCTCGGTAGTGTTGAGAAACATGTGTTTGACATATCATACATTGCTTTCAAGTTGTAAAACAACATTGTTGTCCCCAATTGGGTAGACCTTGATCCATGCCCAAAGAGAGGGGTGGTGGAAGTAGATTTCAGGGTTTCAAAGAAGGTATAAGTGATATCAACTTCATTCCTGAGATCATATTGTTGGAACACATTTAAAAAGATTCACTCCACAGCATGGGTATCATGTAAGAAATCATCAATACCAACATCTATATCATTGTTTTTAGCCCCAAATTGTGAAGAGCTAGAGTTACTACAGATGTTTTGAATTGGTGACTCGGGATGTAGTGGAAATTGAATACGTGGTTGATTCAACCATACTTTGTATGCTTCCTCTTCAACCTCTACTCATTTAGTATCCTTCACTTGATTTGACATCATACTAGGGTGAAACAGTAGATGGCTGACAGGTTGTTCGTAGTCGGGATCCTAATTGCAAAATTATTGAAAATTAAATCGATGATATTAATAAACACAATGCATTTAGTATGTTGAAATATTATACCAAACATTTATTATAAGCATGAAATTTTTTCCCAATAGTACACCTGTAATTAACCACTTTAGTAAACAAATGTCAAATTAAGCAATACATTAACATTAATTCCATTGAAAATCCCAAAAATACAATTACTCAATGATATTTTCCTTAAGTCCCAAGGGGACATCTAAAGGTAGTCCCAATGCAAGTTGTTTTTTATGAGCATTTGGTGGTATACAAAAGTTAGAGTTTATTAATAACTCGTCACCAAGTGAAAAACTATGTATCGCATGCACAACAACAAATATGGATGCCTTTTTTTCATAAAAAAATGATTTGTCATTGGAATGTTCCTCAAATGAACAATTTACACTAAACAATGAGCACCTACAACTATTTATGAACCCTGCAATGTCCCCATGAGTTCATGAAGTAAAGACTTGAGACATATGTATGGTTTTGAACTTATTGACTTTGATTATAAAGAAAGTTAGTTATTAGTTAAAAGGTAGTTTTGAAACCATAATGATCAAGAAAGTATATGTAGAAGGATGTAAAGAAAAAAGGGGTTCGATTTTGACATTAGTCTGCATAGAGCTGGGAGAAACTGTAAGTTCTTTCATACATTAATAGAAATATATGTTCAAAACTCTTTTACAAATGAATACTTCGTGCCCCTTGTTGACTTTACTGCTAATTTCTGTTATTTTTTCACTTTGTTTAGCATAATAACATTAAACAATCTAATCACTGAAAGAAAGACAAGCACAACAAACACAAAGAACAAAAAGAACACAAAATTTCTCTCAGGGAAACCACAAGGGAGAAAACCCTAACAAAACTTCCTCAATATAGAATTCACCAAGTACAAGATAAAACCCCAAGACAAAATCAGCTTCTCTCCTTCACTTGTGCGAACTTCTTTCTCTCCTATGCGAAATTGAGTGAGTGAGGTGAGTGATACAAAAGAGCAACTCAACTTCCTATTTATACTTAACAAGTGACTTGACCATTTTTACTAATTAGGTCGGCTTGACTCACCTAACTGGGCCGAACTGTACACTTTACAATAAATATTATTTTCTAGTTATTTCCAAGCTAACCTAGCAGTTAGGATTTACATTGACTATTTAAATGACTCTTACATTATCAATTACATCAATGACATCTCCATAAGGATGAATACAATAAAACAATAGACAAGTATATCTAGAATATCTTCAGCAGTTACATTTCTTTAACACTCCCTCTTAACTAGGAAGGTATTATGCGGGCAACATCAACGACATCAACATCTGTCCAACTGACTTGTGAATCTCTAAATGTCGTAGGAAGCTTTTGGAACATCATCATATGTCTGGGGTATCATCAACATCATCTGTTGGAACATCATCATCAACATCATTATCATCATCAACATCATTATCATCATCAACAACAATTTGTTGGAACATCAATATCATCTGTTGGAATATCACCATCAACATCATCATCATCACCATCTGCTGGAATATCACCATCACCATCATCATCATCTGCTGGAATATCATCATCATCATCATCATCATCTGTTGGAATATCACCATCATCATCATCATCATTTGCTGGAATATCACCATCAACATCTGCTGGAATATCACCATCAGCATCGTCATCATCATTTGCTGGAATATCACCATTAGCATCGTCATCATCATCTGCTAGAATATCACCATCACCATCATCATCAATGTATGAACACTGGAACAACATCAATCAGCAAGTACTGGAACAACAATCACCAGTAAGTAAATACTGGAACAACAACAACATCACTCACCAGTAAAAAAATACTGGAACAACAACCATCAGTAAGTAAATATTGGAACAACAACAACGATCATCATCAGTAAGTAAATACTAGAACAACAACATCATCAGTCGGCAAGTACTGAGATAACATCACCAATCGAAAAGTACTGGGATAACACTACCAATCGACAAGTACTGGAGTAACATCATCAGTCGACAAGCATTGAGATAACATCACCAGTCAACAAGTATTGCGTTAACACTACCAGTCGGAAAGTACTACAGTAACATCATCAGTCGACAAGTACTGAGATAACATCACCAGTCGAAAAGAACTGGGATAAAACTACCAGTCGACATGTACTGGATTAACATCATCAGTCGGCAAGAACTGAGATAACATCACAAGTCAGCAAGTACTGGGATAACACTATCAGTTGGCAAGTACTGGGATAACACTATCAGTTGGCAAGTACTAATATTTAGTTGGCAAGTACTGGAATAACATCACCAGTCGGTAAGTACTGGGATAACATCAGTCGACAAGTACTGATTTTCAGTCGGCAAGTACTGTAATAACATCACCAGTCGACAAGTACTAGGATAACATCAGTCGGCAAGTACTGATCTTCAGTCGAAAAATACTAGAATAACATCACCAGTCAGCAAGTACTGGGATAAAATTATCAATCGGCAAGTACTGATCTTTAGTAGACAAGTACTGGAATAATATCACAAGTTGGAAAGTACTGGGATAACACTATCAGTCGGTAAGTACTGGAATAACATCACCAGCTGGAAAGTACTGGGATAACATCAGTAGGAAAGTACTAATCTTCAGTCGGCAAGTACTGGAATAACATCAACATCACTCCCTCTTTCGAGGGAGGTCCTTTCAGACCACACCAAGCTTGTCTCAAAAGTATTCAAACTTTATGCGAGACAAAGGCTTAGTCAGCACATCAACAACTTGTTCCTCTATAGGAGCATACTTGAGCTTTACGGCTCCCTTCTGCACCATATCCCGGATATAGTGAAACTTGATCTCGATATGCTTTGATCTATCATGGAACACTGGATTCTTTGTCATCTTGATACAACTTTGATTGTCACATAGAATATCAGTCACATCTATCTCTGCATCGAACAATCCTGCCAACATCTTGTGAAGCCAAACTGCTTCACTACAAGTTGAACATGCTGCAACTTATGTAGCTTCTGCTGTATTGAGAGAAACACAGGGCTACTTCCTACTGAGCCATGAGATCATACCTGATCCCAAGATAAAATAACATCCCGAAGTGCTTTTTCTATCATCATCACTTCCAGCCCAATCCAAGTTTGTATATCCGTACAATCTAAACTCACTATTTGATGCATATCTGAGTCCATAGTCTAGCGTACCTTTTAGGTACCTCATCACATGTTTTGTTGCAATCAGGTGAACATGTCTGGGTTCTACCATATATTGGCTCAAGGTGTTCACATCAAAACATATATCTGGTCTAGTATTGGTCAAATACATCAATGAGCCAATAATCTGTCTGTACAATGTGACATCTACTATATTTGATGAAGCATCATTCAAGAGCTTCAAGTTTGTCATCATCGGAGCAGTCATGGCCTTACAATCCAACATCCCAAATCTCTTTAGGATATCAATAGTATATTTTCCTTGACTTAGTAAAAATCTCACATGGGAACTGCCATACTTCAAGACCTAGAAAATAGTGCATCATCCCAAGGTCTTTCATCATAAATTCTGCAGCAAGCTTCTTCTTGTGCATCCATCCATGAGCTCCTCATCTTCAACCTTGTAGCAAAGGTTGATATCTCATCACTCTAGGTGATCATCCTATCCCATGGGTGCCTTCTAAGCCCATATAAAGTCTTCTTCAAACTGCACACATGTGGTTCTCTGTAGAGAGTCCTGAGTCCTGGAGGTTGCTCGATATCTTCTTCTACTTCGATTACACCATCTATCATTAGAGAAACATCTCATCATAGTCGAATCCCTCTTTTCGAGAGAACCCTTGCTTTGTGTTCATGTAGGATGCTTGATTTCATAAATCGAAACAAGTCTCATCATTCTTCGTTTGTAGGTGATCGTACACGATATTTCCTACAAGTCAAATTCAGTTGCATGGTTAGAAACATTTCATAGTTTCCAAAACGTATTAATGATGACAAATTCTTATGCATAGGTCACACAATCATGCAACTATCTTAGCCAATGCTTCAACACAACATTCATCCATATCTCGTATTCATATGGTAACTTTCTAGATGCCTTCTATATCTACCAGAACGTTATTAAGAGCATGCACTACTCTCAATATGTCAGCAAAGAGGTTTCATTCTAGATAAGTAGCAATGGAATGTTGTACATCACCATATTCCACTTACCCATAACATGTATATTAGTAGTATATTATTCATCGATGCAATCACTCTAACATGCATAATACACATTCTAAATCTAGGAACATAAATATGTACACAAATGACAATTCAAATACTTATCTTTGATTGTTTGTTGGGTGGACTCCCTCTTGATATTTTCTTCCTTACAGGAACTACTGGAGTCTCTTACAGTGTGTTCTACTTCATCATCTAATTTTGAGGACCTGTCCCTTTCTTGCTTATGATTGGAAATGTTGAGCAAGTATTCTACACCGTAGATCACTTGTTCTTTGTACTAGAGTAGACTCTATGTGTCCCTTCTTCTGCATCTTAACCAATGCTGAAATGGATGAGAGGTTCTTCCATAGAGCATTGATCTTTATTTGCTTTCCAGAGTCCAAATTTGTAGGAGCTTGTCCTACTCCTTTCATATAATATTGAAAGCCATCTCTAGCTTCACCTTATGAGGTGAAACCTTCTGAATGAATCCTTGAGTTTATAGTGTCCTCCTTCTTCAACTCCAATAACAATTGCATCATTGATTGTCTTCCCCTTTTTCCACATAAGAACTTCACCATCTACAAATGAAATTCTAAGACCTTTCTTATCTAAAGCTGAAATAGAAAGAAGGTTATTTTTCAAAACTGGAACATATAGTACTTCCTTCATGTTCATGGACTTTTCAAAGTCCAATTTGTAAGTAGCCTCTCCCATACATTTGATAGGATATTGGTAGTCATCTCCAAGCTTTACTTTGTGTGGAGAATATTTTTGCATGAGATGTGAAAGAGAGTCCTTGTATCTCGCCATGTGTTGTGAGGCTCCACTTTCCACTAGCCAAGTGTCACTTCCATGAGATACTAAACCAGTGAGGGTTGATATTAGTACATATTCTTCACTGGAATCTTCGTCTTCTCTGGTTTTGACTTCATCATCATATTCACTATCTTCAGCTGCATGAACATGAAATATTTTCTTTTGCTTCTTGGATTGTCCAGATTTGAATGGACAATTTCTTGCAATGTGTCCTGTCTTGTGACAAGAGTAACATTCAATTGAGGAGAAGTCTTTCTTGACCCTCTTGTTCCTTTGAGATCTTTGAGGTCTTCTGGGAGAGTGGTCATGAGTACGTACACCATTCTTTATTTTCCTTCCTCCTTTGGCATGAGTTTCCAAGGCTTGATCTTCATTGTCATTTAGTTTCTCCTCTCTTACAACTATTCTTTCTTCTTCTTGCACACACTCCTCCCATAGTTGTCTGAACATGATTAATCTTTTCCTAGTGCATATGCCATGAACAAAAGGTTCCCAATCTCTAGGAAGACCATTTAGATTGGTCATCACAACTTCAACGTCTTCTACCATGTCTCCAATAGCTTCTAATTGTTCTTTGATCTAAGATACTCTGGAGAAGTATGAATGCATAGTCTAAGACTTCAGGATCTTCACACCCTTGAGTTGATTTATCAAGGTCATCTTCTTATTAATGTTCTTTACTTCAAACAAGCTGGTCAAGGAATCAAACATTTCTTTTGGAGTCTTCTTTGAGGACACTTGAGGGATCAAGTGATCTTTGATAGAATCAACTATGAACCTCTTAGCCTTGATCATATTCTTCTTGTGCCTTGCTTTGGCCTCATCTCCTTCTGGTTTTGTAAGTCCCTCTTTTATAAAACCTTCTAGGTCATGTTCTTCAAGAATGAGCATGATTCTATATTTCCATGCCCTGAAGATCTCAGCTCCTTCAAGCTGCTCATCAAGCTTGGTAGTGTTTGTCATTATGTCAATATGATAACCTCAAATGGAAATAGTACTTACTAGCAAAGCTGTCCTTCTGAAAACTGCTTCTACCTTGACCTAGGGTTTAATAGAGAAACCCTAATTTTCCAACTTCGGGATCTTAAAGAACTGTCTGGATGAAAAGATGCACCTCCTCAAGGCGAGTTGAGAAAAGTACTCTTTCTCCCAAATCTGTGATCAGATGTTCCAAAAACTTGATGCCCTAGTTCTTCGGGCTGTAGTGGTGGTCCCAAAAATGAAAATTCTCGAAATTGAATTCTGCTTTGATAGAAAGATGCACCCTAGTGAGGTGAGTAAAATGCACCCTCTTTTTCAGCTAATCTGTGGAGAGAGCTCCCAGAATAAGAAGCCTTAGTTTCTGCAGTTGTAGAGGCTGCACAATGTTTTCTTTCAGGCCTGCTCTGTAACCATGTTAGTTTTTCACTTTGTTTAGCATAATAACATTAAACAATATAATCACTGAAAGAAAGAAAAGCACAACAAACACAAAGAACACAAAATTTCTCTCGGGGAAACTACAAGGGAGAAAACACCGGCAAAAATTCCTTAATATAGAATTCACCAACTACAAGATAAAACCCCAAGACAAATCAGCTTCTCTCCTTCGCTTGTGCAAACTTCTCTCTCTCCTATGCGAACTTGAGTGAGTGGGGTGAGTGATACAAATGAGCAACTCAACTTCCTATTTATACTCAACAAGTGACTTGACCTTTTTACTAATTAGGTTGGCTTGACTCACCTAACTGGGATGACCTGTACACTTTACAATAAAATATTCCTTTCTAGTATTTCTAGGATGAACTAACAGTTAGGGTTTACAATGACTCTTACATTGTCAATTACATCAATGACATCTCCCGAAGGAGGAATACAATAAAACAATAAACAAGTATATCTAGAATATCTTCAGCAGCTACATTTCTTTAACAATTTCTAAGTGAAAATGAAAGTTTGTATGTGATGCATAATGGTCTATTTTCAGTTTAATAATTCTAAGCTTTATTATTCATTGAATTGAAGATGTCACGTTCTTTTCGTTTCTTTAGATTATAACTCTGTTATGGAATGGAGGCTATGGATGAATAAATGTCTATCTTATTTTGCATGTTAAACTGTTAAGCAGTAAGTCAGCGAATGAGTTACCTGTATTGGTGCTATAAAAACTTTGGATGTATGCTATGTTATTGCCATTTTTCATTTATTTTCTTCAATCCTTTCAAGACTAAGAAAATATCCAACCCAGAGTTCGGTGTCAAATTCTTGAGGCATACTCAGATTTTGGTGTCAAATTTAGAGGGGCTGGTTGGTTTCATTATTGTGAAAAACTACAGGGTCATCATACAGAGGTATCCAGAGCGTTTGCATAAGGCTTTGATGGCAAAACTATTACTGTGGGATATGTAACTTTTCATGTTTCATAAAACTCAATTGCCATAGCAGCCGAACTCCCACAAGATGATGAACAATGGTTCAAGCTCCAGGCTATTGACATCGCACATTGTAACCGTTTTCTCCTGGACAAATACATAAATCCAGATTAGCGTAAAGGGATTCCACGAGCCTGGATTATGCAAGAATACAATGACCCGTTGAAAATGGTACAGAGATATATCACGAGAGAGGGAAGGTATGCAACCGTCCACCTTTATCACATGCACTTCCTATTACATTTGGATGGCATTTCAAAGATGAATCTCCCCTTTTATTTCTTAAAGAGTCTATCTAAAATGTCCTCTAGGGTTAGTTTTTTTTTTTTTTTAAATCCAACATAGTATCTTCCATCAAGGTTTGATTAAACTGCTAATAATTCAAGAATTGAACAAATTCAATAGAAATTGGGACCATTTTGTGTTACACTCCGAGTTTGGAACCCTAGGAAATAACTGTTTTCCATAAGGTACTAATATTGCTTCCACAAGTTTGAAAATATTTGAGGACTGTAGAGCTGTTGAAATTGATGCAAAACAGAGCTTTGAATAGGAAGAAAGGAAAATAAGGTCGAGAATTAGAGGGGCTTTAAAGCCACCACCAGAACCTGAAAATATTTAGTCTCACAGGACAAAACATTCAAATAACCCTTAGATGATGAATAAGAGACTAAAGCTCGAAAGAGAAATCCTGAAACCTCAAAACCTTATTATCTCAGGGGACTGCATACCAGGGCCATGAACAAATTGAGGCTCAGTTATCAGGAAACCTTTGACCCTATTCTCAAAGAGAAAAATATTATAGATTTGGACAGTTTGTCAAATCAACAACCCAAGAAACTCAAGAGACCAAGAGTTAAAGATTTAGCTACAAGGCCTATGCAGACAAGGGAAAATTCCCGAATTAATAAAGACAAAGATGTAATGAACTCAGGTTCTATTAAAAAGGATAAGTTTGTGGAAGGAAAGACAAATGAACAATTTCAAAAACCAAAAGAAGCTCAGAATAATATTAATGAGGAATCAGATTCATCCATGGAAGTAGAGAAAAAGGTGGCTGAGATGTTAACTAATTTAGAGAAATCTATCAACCCAGTCCCATGTTCATCTTTGGTTCGTCCCAATATGCCCATAGCTCCTGAAGAGGAACAAAGTATCCAAGATGAAGGGTTTGATGACATTCCAAAGACAAATATTGGAGTTTCAACAACCGAGGTAGAAAAATAGTTGGACATAATACAACCTGAAAACGCAGACCTTCAAGCTAGTAAAAGGTTGGAGAAGAATTTAAAGAAATCCAAGGGTCAAGTTAAAGAATTAAAATAGGAAAATAAGCAGGTACATGATAGATTGAACGAGGCCAATAAGGAATGGAATAAGACGCTAATGAAATACAATAAACTATGTAGATATTCTTAGGGTTTAAAGAAAGACAACGAGAAAGTTCTTAGGCAAAAGAAGTATTGGAAGAAGGAATGCATGCTCAATAGAAAGAAAAATCAGGTTGACAATGATAAATTGGGCATGCTGATTGAATTAGGAACCCATGTTCTTCAAGATACATTGCAAAGTCAAAGAGATGAACCTCCCCAAAATCAAGCACCTGGACCAAATTGAATGTACTATGATGCCACGAGAATAAAGATGCAGTTTTCAGTTTTTGAAGACCAATTATGTTTCTATTGTGAAGTGTACAGAGTCTTTTTCCTCATAGTGTCATGAGCCCATATAAGTTCATTTTGTATATTGGTTTAAAAGACTTGTTAGGCGTAGGTATGTTTTGTTAAAGACTATTACTAAACAGTTCAAACATTCCTGAAGTAAAGACTCGAGACATTTGTATGGTTTTGAACTTATTGATTTTGATTATAAAGAAAGTTAGTTATTAGTTAAAAGGTAGTTTCGAAACCCTAAAGATCAAGAAATTATACGTAGAAGGATGTAAAGAAAAAAGGGGTTTGATTTTGATATTAGCCTGCATAGAGCTAGGAGAAACTGTAAGTTCTTTCATACAGTAATAGAAATATATGTTCAGAACTCTTTTACAAATGAATACTTTGTGCCCCTTGTTGACTTTACTACTAATTTCTAAGTGAAAATGAAGGTTTGTATGTGTTGCATAATGGTCTATTTTCAGTTTAATGTTTCTAAGATTTATTATTCATTGAATTGAATTTATCTTGTTCCTTTCATTGCTTCAGATTATAACTATGTTTTGGAAAGAAGGCTATGAATGAATAAATGTCTATCTTTGTAATATCCCGAATTTTGGACTGACTATTTTATGATGTTATATTGGGCCACGGCCCCATCACATATGATTTATTTTGATGATTGGGCATAAGCCCTAGTACATATGATTTACTCTTTTATAGACTGACATATTGGGCATGGACCCTGGCTGACTCCATTATTTGATTATATATTGGGCAAGGAAGCCCTAATGTTTTGATTATGTTCTTTGGCATATGATGTGGGTACAAGCCCTAATATACTGAGATGACCTTTTGTTACTTACTATGCAGAACTATGATTTACATGATTGACTTATGTGGTGTGTTGAGAGTGGACTTAGAAACACACCGATGACCTACGTACTGGGCAGTAGCCCCGATGTACCTAGAAGAATGATTATGTACTGGGAGTAAGCCCTGATGTACATTGAGTGTTGGGCATAAGCCCTGGAGCACTCCAAGCTTGATAAACGAATACCGGATCCGAGGCCACTTAAATATTCTAGATGTGCCTCACAACCACATTCTAGCACTAGTGTTGAGCGGAAGGCTCTGGAATTGCACTAGCATAAGGCCCTTGTGAAAGTGTTGAATTAAAAGGCTCTGAAGAGCACTCGGGGTTACTAGATCTCGAAAGCATTGAGTTGAGGAGACTCTGAATAGTACTTCTATGTTTCATCACATTTATTTAAATTGGTTAAATGAATATTTTTCTATCTATCATCAAGTACTGCGAGAACTACCATGTTAAACGAGGGAATCCAACATGCAAGAGGGAGACTAGAGGTGCCTATCCAAGTTTACCACAAGACCGTCCAAAGAATTGGACCTTGTCCTTAAGGTTAAAAGAAGTATCATGTGAAGATACATAATTAAAATAATCACCACAACTTAAAGTATGAGTTGACTAAGAGTAGTCTTATATAAATAACATGCATAAAAAGCTCAAAGTTAAATATTATTATTAAAGGCTTTAAATAATAATGATGTTAATATTTATTGCATATAGTCTATGCATAGTTGGCTTCCAAATTATTTAAATATTATTAATAATGTTATTAATATTAAATATTGAAATATCCTGGAAAGTCCACTTACCATTTTGAATTAAGATTTGCCAGAGCCGAGGAGGGATTAGCCAGAGCCGTGGATCTTGAATATGAGAGAACTCAAGGAGAGCAGCAGGTGATTGAAACTCCATTGAAGGCATAGGGTCTCGTCTTAGCTTGGCCTTTGTGCCCTAGAAATCCTGGAGGAACGAGCTGCCCAGGACCTACGACCCTCCTGGCTCGATTGTTGGCCTCTGGCCGCTTCCCTCTCTTCTCTGCGCTCAAGTGCCTCTCGCTGGCGTTTTTGGCTTGCTTAGACAGTTTTGGCCCTTCTATGGCTTCTCTACCCTCATGGCCTCGAGTTCAGAGAGCCTCCCTCCTGAGCTCTCGGATTTCTTAAAACTTGTCTCTGATCAAGGCAAGAAGCCGATCTCCTCCACTCAGAAAAGGTTTGTAAGGAAGTTAAATGAGATCCCCACTGTTGCTCTGCCGGTGGAACTCCCATGCAAGATAACATTGAATCTGGCAGAACGGGCTCTAATAGGCCAATTCACGGGCTTATGTCCTTCCCCCAAAACCACCGAATATTGGGTTCAGAAAAACTAGAGACCTCTGATTGCCGAGGACGTTAAATCTTTCTTCCTTGGTAAGGGGTATTTCGCATTCGTCTTCAAATGCAAGCAGGATCGCGAACTAATCTTTAGAAATGGCCCATACTTCATGGGGCTGCAAGGACTGTATATGAATAGATGGAATCCAAATTTTGACCCAACTGTGGATATTCCCTCTGTTGTTCCTGTGTGGGTGAGGCTGCCCCATCTTCCTCTCCATTGTTGGAACACAAAATCCCTAGAAGCAATCGGGAATGTTGATGTATATGTAACTTCGGAATGTATTTCATATATATTTATTGTACCCTTATAAGAGATGTGTTATTCCTCTATAAGGAAGTGTCGTCATGTGGATTGACAAGTGTCACAAGTGTGTGTACTTGCCGATGGGTTATTAGACCACCATGTATGGGGTCAACCCTAAAATATATATTATATTGTGGATGTGTCTAGATAGACAAGTCGGCCCCATAAGGTCACTGGGCAAACAGGTTAAGTATAAGTAGAGATCGGGAGATCTCTATTTGGATCATTTGGAAAGGCACACTTCTCTCACTCAAAAATTGGCGCACTAGTGAGGAGGAGGATCATCTGCTCTAGGAGACTATCTCAAGTGTATTTTGGTTGTACTTTGGTTGAGCCATTGCTCTCTCTATCTCTGAGGAAGTTGTGGGGTTTTTCACCTTAGGGTTTTCCCCACGGAAACTCTGTGTCTCTTGTCTCTCATGCTTTTGATTCTTGTGATGCTTTTCATGCTTATTGTGATTGTTATGCATTGATATACTATATATGTTATTCTCTCAGTAAAGATCCAAGAGTATTGTGAATTAATGCTCAAATTTTAACATGGTATCAGAGCTAACCTGAGAAGAAGACATTTTGTAGTGACGAAAACTTGATTTTCTTGTTTATTGGGTTTCTCTCCACAGTTTTTGGAAAAGCAGTATAGTATATTGAATCTACTCATCAAGGAGAATCTATCTGTCCAATCAGAATTCAATTCTGAGCATTTTTAGATTTAGCCCTAAAAATTAGGGTTTCCATAAAAATTAGGAATTTCTAAAATCTGAAGCCATAGCTGGAAGCTCCTTGCAAAAATCGAAGTTTAGAGCTTTGGATTGAGATTTTTGGATGGGTAGATCTCCGAGAAACTCAAACCCTAATTCAGGGCTCTCCCTAGTGAACCCGAGAGGACAAAAAGGCAAATTTGAAGGGTAAAGCTTTGCTGATCTCAAATTCTGAATACACTAGGTTGATTAGCTCATCAAGGCACATCTTTCTATCCTTTTAGAAAGTTGAAATTCACATTTTGAATTTTTAGGGTTTTTTCGACAAACCCTAATCCGGGACCAGATCCAGTTTTCAACATTTCAAGTGGTAAGACCTGAATTTTTTCTTCTTCATTTGAAATACTCTTTAAGATGTCTCACCACACCAAGCTTGAGGATAAGCTTGAAGGGGCTGATAACTTCCGATCTTGGAAGTATAGGATTAGGTTAATCCTGGAAGAGAATGAGTTGGACTCATATATAAAAGAAGACATCCCTATCCCAGAGGATGAAGAGGCTAAGGTATTGCATAAGAAGAACTTGGTCAAGGCAAAGAGAATCATTACTGATTCTATCAAAGACCATCTCATACCCCATGTGTCTTCTCTAAAGACACCCAAGGCTATGTTTGACTCTTTGACCAAGCTATTTGAAGGAAAGAACATAAATTAGAAGATGACCCTGCGGAATTAATTGAAAGGGGTCAAGATGTCGAATGGAGAAACCATCAATCCTATTTCTCCAAGGTCTCTCAGATCAAGAAACAACTTGAAGCTGTAGATGAAATGGTGGAGAATGGTGAAATTGTTATGACTACTTTGAATGGCCTACCTAGGTCATGGGACTCTTTTATCCAGGGGATCTATGCTAGAAAGAAGTTAATCTCCTTCAGTAGATTATGGGAGGAATGTTCTCAAGAAGAAGCAAGGCTTGTGGCAAGAGAAGAGAAGATGGGAAATGAATATCAAGCTCTCACAGCTCACACTAAGAAGGGCAAGTTCAAGAGGGAGCCATCCCATCACAAGAAGAAATCTTCTCATCATTTTCACAAAGACAAGAAAGATCTAAGGTGTTTCACTTGTAATGAGAAGGGTCACTTTGCTTCAGAATGTCCCAAGAACAAAAGGGACAAACACAACAACAACAACTCCAGCAAGAAGAAGAAGGGTAACAAAAGAAGGTACCATGCTCATGCTGCCGAAGATGATGAACCTCCAAATAAGAAGGCTAGGGCAGAAAGTGATGATAGTAATGATGACTCATCAAGTGAAGAAGAGAATGTTCTAATCTCTGCTCTCACAGGTACTATCTCCCATGGTTGTAATGATTGGTTAATTGACAGTGGGGCTTCCAAACACATGACTAGGTTTAAAGAATCCTTTGTAAATCTATCTGAACATGAATCACCCCATAAAGTGAAACTTGGAGATGATTATCAATATCCCATCAAAGGAAGTGGTGAAGCCTCCTACAACCTAGATTCTGGAAAATATTTGAAGATGAAAGAAGTCCTTTATGTACCTAGGCTCAAGAAGAACTTACTATCCATCTCTGCATTGGATACAAAAGGTATGAGGGTTGCATTTGTGGATGGCCAAGTCCTAATGTGGCCAAAGGGAAAGACCATAGATGATGCAGTTGTGATTGGAGAGCAAGAGGGAGGTTTGTATAAATTAAAAGGACAACCTGAACATGCCATGGTGCATGAATCCATGGAGCCAAGTGAACTTTGGCATAGAAGACTTGCTCATATGCACTATAGGGCACTTCCAATTGCAAGCAAGGCTGTAGAGGGTCTTCCTGAAATCAAGACCAAACATGAAGGTGTTTGCAAAGGATGTGCAAAAGGTAAAAATATTAAGAAGGCTTTCCCAAGCAGTGAAAGCAAGGCAAAAGATATCCTGAAAATCATCCACTCAGATGTATGCGGTCCTATGTCATCCAGTTCTCTAAGTGGGTATGTTTACTATGTCTCATTTACTGATGACTTCTCCAGGAAGACTTGGGTATACTTCTTGAAAAACAAAGATGAGGTGTTTGATAAGTTCAAGGAATTCAAAACCTTGATGGAGAATCAAACTGACAAAAAGATCAAAACATTCAGATTCGACAATGGTGGAGAATTCACCTCAGGTGACTTTAAAAAGCTTTGCAGTGATTCAGGGATTAAGAGGGAGTTGACTGCTCCTTATAATCCTCAACAGAATGGAGTTGCAGAAAGGAAGAACAGAACAATCATGGAAGTAGCAAGGGCAATGCTGCATGACTAGGATCTACCTATGCATCTATGGGCAGAAGCATCTAGAACAGCTGTATATGTGCAGAGCAGAACACCCCACAAGATATTGGACAACAAGACACCAGAAGAGGTCTTTTCTGGTAAGAAACCTGAAGTCAGCCATCTCAGAATATTTGGTTGTCCAGTATACACTCATGTCCCAAAGGAAAAGAGGACCAAACTAGATCCTTCAGGAAAGAAGGGTATCTTTGTGGGTTACAGTGAAAGCTCGAAGGCTTACAGAATATACTTTCCAGGGTTCAAGAAGATTGATGTCAGCAGGGATATAACATTTGATGAAAACTCAACATTCATCAAATCAAGGAAGGCACCTATCGAAGTTTATGAAGAACCTAAGGAAACTAGATTTCAAGACACTACCATGACTGAAGCAATTCCAGAAGTTGTTCGTGAGTTTGAAGATCTGCAAGAACCTATAGATCCACCCCATGAGGATAACTCTCACAAGACGAAACCTGCATGGGCTAGAGAGCTCATTCAAGATGCAGAAAGATTTGGCATTCCAGAAGAAGACCACAGAGCAAAGAAGAGAACCAGATCACATACCAACTATGTTGCTTTATTTTGTGACATTATGAACAAAGAACCTTCCAGTTATGAAGAAGCAGTGGAAAAGAAAGAATGGAAGGATGCCATGGTTGAGGAATACCAATCAATAATGAAGAATGATGTTTGGGATGTTGTCCCAAGACCTAAAGAGAAGTCTGTTGTGACTTCCAAATGGATCTACAAAATCAAGCATGCTGCAGATGGCAGTGTAGAGAAATACAAAGCAAGATTTGTAGCTCGTGGCTTCTCTCAGAAAGAGGGAATAGATTATGAAGAAACTTTTGCATCTGTAGCCAGGTATACTTCCATCAGAACAGTACTTTCCCTGGCTGCAACAATGAAATGGAAAATACACCAGATGGATGTCAAGACTGCTTTCTTGAATGGTGTAGTTGAAGAGGAAGTATACGTGGAGCAGCCACTCTGTTTTGAAATACATGACAGGGAGTCAGATGTGTGCAGATTGAAGAAAGCCTTGTATGGCTTGAAGCAAGCTCCCAGAACTTGGTATGGTAGGATGGACAGTTTCCTATCTAGTTTGGGCTTTACCAAGAGTAAAGTGGATTCCAACCTTTACTACAAGGTTGAGGAAGGAAATCCAGTGATACTACTTTTGTATGTGGATGACCTGTTTGTAACAGGTGAGGATAGATTGATTGCCGACATGCAGCGGAAGCTTGCTGCCGAGTTCAAGTTGAAGAACTCGGGGATGATGCACTATTTGTTTTTGGCATGGATGGCATGGAGGTGTGGCAGAGTGCAGATGGAATCTTCCTTAGACAAGGGAAGTATGCATTAGAGATCCTGAAGAGGTTCGGGATGATGGACTGCAAGGCTATGGCCACACCTATGGCATCGAATCTAAAGCTTCTATGTGATGCTTCATCTGAGCCGGTTGATGTCTCTATGTATCGTCATATGATTGGGTCCTTGATGTACTTGACGAACACAAGACCAGATATTTGATTTGCAGTGAACACATTGAGCCAGTTCCCGACGGATCCGAGGAGTGTTCATCTGGTTGCTGTAAAGCATGCTCTGAGGTACCTAAAGGGTACAGTGGATTATGGGCTCAAGTATGAAGCGAATCAAAAGTTTAACCTGCAGGGTTATGTTGATTCAGATTGGGCTGGCAGTGCTGCAGATAGGAAGAGCACATCTGGGTGCTGCTTCAGTATGGGATCAGGTGTGATCTCTTGCTTCAGCAGGAAGCAGTCCTGCGTAGCATTGAGTACAACTGAGGCAGAGTATGTTGCAGCCTGTTCAGCTAGTTGTGAGGCAGTATGGCTACAGAAGCTATTGTCTGAGTTATTTGATCTCCCATTGGATGCTCCTGGTATATTTTGCAATAACTAGAGTTGTGTGAAGCTGTCTGAGAACCCAGTGTTTCATGACAAGTCGAAACACATAGAGATCAAATATCACTATATCATGGATTGGTGCAGAGAGGAGCTGTGAAGCTCCTGTATGTTGGGACGGACGAGCAAATTGCAGATGTGCTGACGAAGCCACAAGCCAGGGTGAAGTTCGAGTACTTCAGGGAGAGGCTTGGTGTTCTTCAGATTGACGACACTTCGAGGAAGAAGTGATGGACACATTTGCTGAAGCCATCCCAAGCATGTTGGAAGGAGTATCCTTCACATGGCCGTGGATGTAAGCGCTGGATGATGAGTATCAGGACGATGCTCCAGTTACTGCTCTGTATCTGCATCATGTTGGATGCTGGATATGATCAGTTGGATCATTTATATTTGTATGTATGTACGCATCGTGTTGATGCTGGATATGATCAGTTGGATCATTTATATTTGTATGTATGTACGCATCGTGTTGATGCTGGATATGATCAGTTGGATCATTTATATGTATGTACGCATCATGTTGGATGCTGGATATGATCAGTTGGATCATTTGTATTTATTTGTATATGCATCATGTTGGATGCTTGGACCATGTATCTGTATCAGGTGGATACATTGTATGATCAGGTAGATCATGTATGTTGATATGTATCATGTATTTGTATTTGTATTAGGTGGATACACTGTATGATCAGGTGGATCATGTATGATGATATGTATCAGGTAGATACTTGGTGTGCATTAGGTGGATGCATTGTATGATAAGGTTGATCATGATGATGAGCTTCAGGATGTTGCTCCAGATGATATGTACCAGGATGGTACAAGTGATGATGATCAGTATGATCATGGGCATCAGGATGATTCCTCGTGCGATGATGATCCGTTGGATCATGAGTATCAGGTTGATACTTGGAGGTCATAGATGATATGTGGCAGGTTATGCAAATATCATGTAATAAGTCCTGGGAGATCTTGCCGATCGTGCTGCGGCACATAAATGTTCCTGGGGTACTCTTTCCGGTATTGCTATGTAGTATGTAATCAGTCCTCAGATATCCGATAGGTTGAGCTGTGTGCTCGTAATCAGTTCTGGGATGAGGTATTACTACAGAGACATGTAATCAATCTTGGAGATACGAGAGGTTGAGTTGTGTGCTCATAATTAGTCCTGGGATGCTCTTTAGAGATCTTGCCGGTCGTGCTGTGGCACATAAATGTTCTTGGGATGCTCTTTACAGGTTTTGTCTATCCACATGTAATAAGTCCCGGAGATCCGAGAGGTTGAGCTGTATGCTCGTAATAAGTCCTGGGATGCTCTTTAGAGATCTTGCCGGTCGTGCTGCGGCACATAAATGTTCCTGGGATGTTCTTTAAAGGTATTGTGGAGGAGATGCATGTAATCAGTCCTGGGAGATCTTTCCGGTTGTGCTTAGGCACATAAATGTTCCTGGGATACTCTTTCCGGTATTGCATCCACACATAAAATTAGTCCTGAGAGGCCACCTCTATCAGACCGTTCGCACAGATGATGAAGACCTGCAGGTGGTGGGCCTACATCCAGTATGAAAAAGGACTGGCTCTGTAGAACTTTATATGACGAGTAGAGTCAGAGATTGGTTGAGATAGCAGCAGCAGTGACGATGATGATGACGATGATCGCGAGAAGAAGACTTGTCTAGCAGAACTATGTCGAGAAATACCTTCCTAGTTAAGAGGGAGTGTTGATGTATATGTAACTTCGGAATGTATTTCATCTATGTATTTCATATATATTTATTGTACCCTTATAAGAGATGTGTTATTCCTTTATAAGGAAGTGTCGTCATGTGGATTGACAAGTGTCGCAAGTGTGTGTACTTGCCGTTGGGTTATTAGACCACCATGTGTGGGGTCGACCCTAAAATATATATTATATTGTGGATGTATCTAGATAGACAAGTCGGCCCCATAAGGTCACTGGGAAAACAGGTTAAGTATAAATAGATATCGGGAGATCTCTATTTGGATCATTCGGAAAGACACACTTCTCTCACTCAGAAAGTGGCGCACTAGTGAGGAGGAGGATCATCTGCTCTAGGAGACTATCTCAAGTGTATTTTGGTTGTACTTTGGTTGAGTCATTGCTCTCTCTATCTCTGAGAAAGTTGTCGGGTTTTTCACCTTAGGGTTTTCCCCACGGAAACTCTGTGTCTCTTGTCTCTCATGCTTTTGATTCTTGTGATGCTTGTCATGCTTATTGTGATTGTTATGCATTGATATATTGTATATTTTATTCTCTCAGTAAAGATCCAAGAGTATTGTGAATTAATGCTCAAATTTTAACAGGGAACGCCTTGGGAAAATACATCGATAAAGCTGACCGAAAAGATCAATATTCATGTGTAAGAATATGCGTAGAAGTGGATCTGTAACACAGCCTCCCGGAAGCTATAAATCTCAAAGTAGCAGAATGGACGCACATCCAAGAACTTGATTACGAGCAGATTCCTTTCAAATGCAAGTTCTGCCATGAATATGGTCACTTCGCAAGATCATGCAAAAAGAAGCCGGTGGAAACAGAGTCGAACGAGAAAAAAGAGCAATGGATAGCCATCCAAAAAAAACAATAGAGCAGGCACAAAATCTCATACAAAAAGCCTAAATCTGCAAAAAACAGCCCAACAACTTCAAGATTAGATAGCCCCAAACAATGGGAACAACTTCAAATCCCTGGAGTCAGATGAAATACAGGAAAGCCCTGAGGCCGAAGAAGAAGGAGAAATTCAAGAACAACAGGAAACCAATGTAACACAGCCGGATCCCGAAATTCCATCGATCCCATCGGCCCAGAATACTCCCAATTCCATAATGAAATATACCCCCTCCTATGCCGAGATCACAAAAGCTAGAACCCCAATCTCTCCCTCCTCTTCAGAAGAACCCTTCGACAAAACCAACAAAAAATTGGGTTGAAAAAACACCAAAGATCTGAGGGAAGAAGAAGCAGAGTGAGAGAAAGTCCAAGGTTCCCAAGCAATAATAGATATGGTCTTTAGCAGAAATACCAGAACCAGGAATGCAGGAAAGAAATACGGGGAGCTTTCAGGAGGAAATCCCTCCTCCATATTCAACCCTAAATGATGAAGCTGGTCTCCTAGAACTGCAGAGGGATGGGAAATCCCTGCAAGGTAGAAGCAGTCAAAGATCTACAAAAAATTGGCATGCCTGATATTCTGCTACTTCAGGAGACTAAACTCGATGAGAAGACAGTTTTAGATATTGGAAAAAAACAACTGAAGCATAACACAGGATATGCAGTAAGTTCCAGAGGAGCGTCAGGAGGCTTGGCAACCTTATGGTCTTCGGACAATTTCCATATTCAAGATCAATTCGCCACGCAACACTAGATTTATACGGAGCTCATCCATTTGCAGAGCAAACGGTAGATCAGTCTGTTCAATATTTATGTGCCTAATCTACATTCTGAGAAAAAAGGAGTCTACTAGAAGAATTTTTGGATGTGTATAATCCTCAAAACATTATCTTAGCAGGTGATTTGAATATCACCCTATCTAGATCGGAAAAGAGAGGAGGCCTTCAAGGGAATGACTACTTCAAACAGTAGGTAGAAGATATTATCCATAACAAGGATCTCATAGATATTAAGCCAAAGAAAGGGAAGTATACTTGGACCAACAAAAGAGTCGGTAAAGGGAATGTCATGGCCAGGTTGGACATATTCCTCGTCCACAACAACCTCCTGACCGATAGACAAATCATCTCCTCCAACATACTTGCCAACCTTGCTTTAGATCATAAACCTATACAACTCCAATTTAAAGAATTGGAGGATCTCGGCCCCATTTCTTTTAGGTTCAACCCACATTGGTTGGACCATCCAAGATTCTGGCCTATTCTGGAAAAGTCTTGGAGAATACCCATCACAGGCTCTCCATGCCATGTATGAGAAAAAAAATTAATAAACACCAAAAAAGCTCTGAAAGTATGGGAAAAAGCCCATTGCCTAGCCCCAGCCGAACCCAGAAATATTGCAGTTGGAGTCCTAGAAGAAATTCAATGTGCTATGGATGACCAACACATAGATGCCAATTCGATGCATGAGGAAACTAGTCAACAAAGCAAAGTTTATCAAGCCTTTAGAAAGGAAGAAGAGTATTGGTGGCTGAAGTCAAGAAGCATGTGGCTAAAGTCTAGGGACAATAATTCCAGATATTTTCATAATCAATTTAAAATAAGACAGACTGGAAACCACATCGAGGAGATCAAGATTGAAGATGGCTCGATATGCAAAGGTAATAAAGATATCAAAATCGCTGCCCATGCACACTTTTCTACATTATTTGCTGAAGATGAAAGAGTCGAAGGAGATGAAGAGCGATCCCTGCTGGAGCATATTCAGAGCAACATCACGACTGAGGAGAATTTGAAAGTTCTGGAACCTTTCACTGAGCAAGAAGTAGTGAATACAATCAGCTCATTTGACTCCGATAAAGCCCCGGGCCCCGACGACTTCTCCATTCATTTTTATCAAGCTTACTGGGATTGCATCAAAAAATATTTTATGAGAATGGTGAATAATTTTCATATAAAGGCAAAGATAGGGGGAGGCACTAACAACACCTTTCTGTCCCTCATACCTAAAGATACAAATCCAAGCTCCTTTAACAGATTTAGACCGATCTCCTTATGCAATGCCTCTTACAAGATTATTGCCAAGATGCTGGCATCCCGGATGAAGCCATTACTCAACAGGATCATCTCGGATAATCAAGGCGGATTTCTGGAAGGGAGACAAATTTTGGACAACGTCATCCTTGTTCAAGAAGCTATCCATTCAAGCAAAGAAAGAAAGGAAAAAGGTATGTTAATCAAGCTAGATATGGCCAATGCATTTGACCAGGTTAAGCACTCCTTCCTTTTCAATATTATGTCTCGGTTCGGTTTCAATGAAATCTTCATCCGGTGGATAACAGCCTGCATCAGCAAGCCCTGGATTGCCCCTTTAATTAATGGCCACCCATTAGAGTTTTTCCAAGCATCCCGAGGCATTAGGCAAGGATGCCCACTCTCCCATTTCCTATACATTATCTTGGCTAACTCCATTAGTCGGAAACTAAACTTTGATCTACACAATGGCACCCTCCCCGGCCTTCAATTGACCATGGACTCTCATCCTCTCAATCACAATTTTTTTGTAGACAATTCCTTATGCCTTGGAGGAGCCTCATCCCTCATAGCACGCAAATTCAAACACAATATGAACATGTATTGCAAGGCCTCTGGAGGAATGGTTAACCTTCAGAAAAGTGTTGTTTATAGTTGGAATATAAACAACTCTGTGGCTGCAAAAATCAACAGAATACTAGGCATCAAGGTGCACAATCACTAGGAAAAATTCACTTATTTGGGTCTTCCCATCACTTACGAAAAAGCAAAGGCAGGAACGTGGGACGATACGATCAACAAAATTAAAAGGAATATCAATAGATGGGGAGGTCATTGGCTAAGCAAGGCTAGGAAGTTGACCCTAGTGAAATCAGTAATCTCCGCCATGCCTATATATCAGTGTTCTACTCTTCTCGTGCCAAAAGGAACAACAAATTAGATTGGTAAACTTATGAGAGAGTTCCTCTAGTCATGAGGGAAAAACAATGGTGAAAAAAATAAAAAATTTCACTTAGTAAATTGGGAGATGATCAAAAAGACAAAGGAAGCGGGAGGACTTCAAATTCGGGACCCTCGGCAAGCAAACTTGGCATTGGGTGGAAAGATATTTTGGTAGATTCTCCACAACAAGCAAAACAAAATAAGCCAAGTCTTCAGGAAGAAATATCTCATTAGAGACAATCTAAGATGCCTAGATCAAAAGCCTATGTCCAAAGGAACAAGCACTTGGTCCCTTTGCAAAGAGGCCTGGGGTTTTTTCTCAAAAGAACTTTACTGGGTACCTGGCAACGGTAAGAAAATAAATATTTTCAAAGATAGAATTATGGAAAACGAAGCAATGCAAAATAATCATGAATTAAAAAATATTGCAGTCTGGTTATCCCATCAAAGAATCACAACTCTAAATGAGTTTAGCTGATGGGACAATCATGGAAACTGGGATAGTTGGAAAAAGCTAGATGTCCTTGCAAATCTAGAGGCAGCCAATGACATTCTTATTAATAATCTGAAAGGATATGCCCCTCTGCACTTACTGGCCAGGGATGACCGAGGATGGGGGCCAACAGGCGCATACACTGCTGCCCTTGGATACAAAGCTCTGCAACAGAAAGAAGAAGAAAAAAATGATATATGGAAAACGGTTTGGGACACCTTTGGATTTCCGAAAACTAATTTCTTTATCTAGACTCTTAATCATTGCAAAATTCACACTAGGGAAAACTTAAGTAAGAGAGGTTTTCACGGGCCCTTTCGGTGCATTCTCTGCCAGAACAACATTGAAACTAGTAATCATCTATTTCTGGAATGCCCCTATGCAAAGAACGTATGGAAACACTTGCTCAATGATCTCAATATTAGCATGCCCATATTCACTACCATCACTCAACTCTTCAGAGAGTGGAAATCTATCTATCCCGCTCCCCTGTCCAAGGATAAGCTCTGGTATCATCTATGGATCTCCATCCCAAAATTTGCTTGTTGGAAAATTTGGATAGCCAGAAATTAGGCAATCTTCCAAGAAAAGAGATGCAATCCCACCCACACAGCAGGCAAAGCTAAAGGATTATTGCTCAATTTCCTCAAACACTCTAAGCTTAGGCCAGACTCAACCATTAGCAAGGTAGAATTGGAGTGGATAGGAATTAACAGTCCACAACCTCGGATCGAGCCCCATCAGAGACTCACTCCAGCCTGGCAAATCAGACTCACTTCTAAAGATTTCCATGAATGGAGGACTAAGCAAGAGTTGGACAGCCTTCATTTTGACGGTCCCTCCAAGAACAATCCAGGAAAGGCAGGAGCAAGTGGAGTCTTGTGGAATAGAGATGGGATCTTAAGATTAAATTATAGGTGGGGTCTGGGCATTAGCTCAAATAACGTTGCTGAAGCCTTAGCGTTGTTGAAAGGCTGCCAAAGAGCTAGAGATCAAAATATTGGCAAGATACAAGTGTTTGGGGATTCCATGATCATTATTTGTGCCCTCAACACCAGCAACACCAGCAACAATCTTCCTCTCAGTCGTATCATATAGAGAATTCGAAAAATTTTGAGCTCCTTCTCCCTGTTCAAGTCCTATCACATTTTAAGAACCTTAAAATCTGACGCAGATACAGAAGCTAATGTTGCTTCTAGTCAGCTTCAAGGCATTCTCAAGATATCTAATCTGGATGTTGAATCCCATCATATTCCTTGAGCTGGAATCTCTTAAGTTTGTTTCTATCAACTAGTCTTGACTGTTTGACTAGAATAATCCTCTTAATCTGTTATTTAATTTCCTCTCAGAGCCATCTTAAAAAGACTAGACTTGAAGATTCGATAAAATAGTGAGTCTTTGCATCAATCCTATCTCTCGAATTATATTGCTCTGCGATCCTGGGAGATATGATATCGTAGAAACTAGAGGAAAAAGCTTCACGCTGGTATGAAATCGTGACACCAACTTAAGCTGTATACAAATTTCTCAGAATAGCAACATAGTCAACTTGTGAAGCTGAATAAAGGAGTTAGTTCGTGAAGATGAAGTCAACAGTATTGTGAGATTTGGCTAATTCATAAGTAGAGCAGAATCCTGGTTTGAACTTAAGATCAAACTCATTCTCAATTATGAAGATAGCAGGTTGGCTTAGCAACACTTTGAATGGAGTGGAATTATATAAACCTTCTTCAAATTATGCATATCTACTTCAGTTCATGATCCCTGAGCATTTGTCCATCACAATTTGGGACTGAATCATTCAGAAGCCTCAGAGTAGGGTCTATGCAAGCTCACCATTCTTCAGTTTGAGCATTGAATCTCCTATAGAAAAATATCACAAGATGGATCCTTTTATCTTCAGGACCAGAGAAAGTGGAGTATCTTATTTTCAAGCATCCAATCAGAACTCATAATCCTTTGCATTCATCAGATCTCTCAATTTTTGCAAACAGAACTCTCAATTGTTGCAAACTATGAAGTAGAATGATATTCAGACTTGCTTATGAAGCAACAACAACAAGCATAACATCTCAATTCCTCTCAGCAGCAGCATTAGCTTTCAACAATTCTTTCTTCCTTATTTTTAGTGATAAGCTTTCTCAGAATAAGAAGTAAGGCATTGCAACATTCATTAGTAGTTCACTGTAATAATCCTTCTCAAATTGAGATGGAAGGAAATTAACAATCCATTCTTAGTAGTACAAAGGTGGTTCCCTCAGACTATGAGAATCTGAAAATGATAAAACCAATTCTGGCCTTCATGTACTCTGCCGATTTGGTTAAAAACCACAGCTCCTTTTTTTTTTAATATACAATATACGTTTTTGTTAAAAAAAAAAAATATTAAAGATTGAAATATAATAATAATTATTCTTATTCTTATTATGAAAAGATTTATTTAAAATCACTTCTAGTTAAAACAAAGGAAAAGTCCTAGCTCCACAAGGACTAGATATTTGATAATAATATCTTTTAAAGAATATTAATTATTTAATTTAAAAAAACCAAATAATTATTCAAACAACCATAATTCAAGACTCCCCTACTTAAAGAGGGCAGTTCCCAAGATTTGGGGACATCTTTTTCATTATCATTATCTTATGGTAGTTAGAGAGAATTCTCTGCTCCAAGAACTGAAGCAGTCCCATATAAATTTCCAGATCTGAACCAGCAGTGAACCTAGGGCCTCTATCTCTTATTGCATGTTGGAACCAGCTCGAGGGGATCCAGTTAGAACCAGGAATGGTCTAAGGGTCATGGTTGGGAGGATCATAGTAGCCCCAAAGTTATACAGCTAAGAAAACATTCTAACAGGTCAGCTAAGCTCAAAAGTTTCTGCATTAATTATTGTTTGAACATGCAGGATTCTACAGGAGAGGATCAAGTTCCAAAGCAACCAGGTATGTAGTATTAACTTTCCATTTCCAGTTATAGTAGATGTTAGGCATTTAGACTAGAATTGATGTTTCAACATTGTTTTAATTCTTAAGCCAAATATTATCAACTCAGAGGTTTGGCCTAGAAACCAGTGGAGGGTCTAGCAAGTCTATCCTAGCTAGCCTGTGCTAGACATCACACCAACAACAAATTTAGGAACCCTATCATTATTTCGAATGACTTTTATCACTATGCATTCCTCCTTTTGTTTCCATATTGTTTTCTAAGCTAAGGTTATTACTCCTTTAAAATAATTACGTTTTCTGGTTAGAATCGTTTTACCAATTCATAGTATAGGGTCTACCTCTGTCTTTATTTTCTTTTATTATTACTTAAATTTACAAATAAAGACTAGGTCTAGCAAAGGTATTAGACTATGTATCGAAACTCTCAAAGGCTCTTAAAACCTTGAAGAGAACTTATTTAGAATTATAATTACACAGTAACCATGGATTTTATTTTATGTCCAGTCAAACTCCAAACCATTATCTACACGATCTTCCCTTGTCAACCAACGCAGCTGAGAATTGTAAAATAACCTAGGTCTCAATATCAAAACTCATGACCATACTTGTTCTCTTAAAAATAAAAATCGCAGGTTTAAGTCTAAGACCCGAGATCTTCTCTCTTACAGGTTAAACACAAAATGCAAAACCCTTTTTTGGAGCTACACATTACCCACGCCCTACCTACATTTACGATTTTGGTAAACCCTGGTAGCAACACCTTTCATCTAGGCACCAAATCAAATGAAGACCACCAATACATTATCACCTACAGTACGGATACCTCCTGTAGACTAAGAATCGAAGGTGTAGGTCTAAGAATCGAATCCCACAGCCGACACTAGTTTTTATCCAAGGGTCACGACTCTCAACTGTTGATGCATTTTTTTAAAAACGAAAACATGGAAGTCTGAATACATCTAGCTTACCTATAAAAATTTCAACAAAAGGATAGAGCCACAATAGAATATGCAGAGAGTATTTAACACTTCCATTCCTACTTAAAACAATCATAGAGGCCGACACATAGTTTATCTAACCATTCTAATTCTTTAGAAAAAACGCAGGGGACATGTTCTCCCCGACAATAGTATATGCCGACGAATCACATGTGAACACCAAACACAACCACGCTACCTTCTAAGCATTACATACAATTATTATAACCAGGTTCCTCATACAGTAGTCATGCTAAGCAATGGAGAACCATAATAAAGAACTAAGACAAGAAGTTTAAACTGGTAGCGCATCAATAAAAACAACGCAGAGGTCTATCATTTTAGCCAAACATCCATATGGGTCCCATAGAAAATTGCAGAGGATTATCATTCGGTTCAAAGCCCCAATTATAAACAGTACAAGTGCCATTTAAAAATCCACATATCCAAAATGATAAACCCTACTGTAAGATTGGAACCCTCAAGAGTTTTCATTTCCCTTTAAATAATTACATCAACCTTTTTCACATACGTCGGTCCAATCCAAAGGGCGACCCCATGAAAGCTCTGAAGAGAAATTACTGTGTGCCAAAGGCGTCATGACCTTCATCATATGAAATTAGGGTAACTGACCCATAGCCACGACAGGAAGGGTGAGAATGGGTTCAAACCCTTACTTACATGAGCTACAAGAACCCAGGTTTCGCTCCTCTGTAGCAGCTAATGCCATGAGTCCCACCACATATACCTGCCACAACATGGAAATCATCATTGGTTATACCAGGGGCGAAATATTTAAAAACACAGGGTAGATAAAGAAAAGCAGAGTTTTAAGTTCAACACATTACTTGGTTAAGAATTGAGGCTGAAATCTTCCACGCTTATCACCATTGACGAAGGGTGCTCTGACCATGAGCAAAGCTCAGGTCGAGAGCCCCCATATACCATGCACAGTAGCGAAACCCTCACTGCTAAGACTAAATACCAATGAATGGCACAACAAAGGAGATTATCGAGGCTTAAACCCCCTCATACAGCTGTTTACCACATCACTGTCATATTAATTATTCAAACTACCAACACCATCCCTTCTACATCAAATTTGTGTTACAAGTTATTACATCCAAGTCGCATAGTTCAAACTTTAGATTATGAATTTTCTTCCCAAGTTTTAAACCCTTGGCATGGTCTTAAACCCTTTAGGGATTACCAAGTCTTAAACAACAACTTTGGTTATGCATAGTTTAAAGAGAGCACCATCACTTGTAGACCTGCAAGCATATACATTACAATGCATTAGCGAGATGCTAAGTAAGTCAAGTAAACCCTTCGATCACCCTTACCTCTCGGCAGCCATGCCGGTGGTACGTGGTATAAACTCAAGTCTCCCAAGGAGTTACAACAATCATCAACCAGTCCTCCTTGCCTGAATGAAAACATTTAAAAAATTTACAACTTGATAGGTATCTAAATCTTAAAAGGAGGAGCTGAACATTTTGCAAACATGCCTGAGGAGTTCATCATCTATCTTTTCACTGCATTGCTTCCGCAGTATTAAAAAGAATTAAAACTAGTGAGACCTTATTGTTTTAAGAAACCATAAAACTCTTCTTGACACAAACAAAGTATCGATGCTTTTTCCAAGTACTGAAGTTAATTTGTAATACATCATCTTAAATTAGCTTTATTTGCAGTAACGGAAAATTTTAAATTTTTACTATTTTTAGGTACATTACAATCTTATTTTGCATGTTAAACGGTTAAGCAGTATGTCAACAAATGAGTTACCTGTATTGGTGCTGTAAAACCTTTGGATGTATGTTATATTACTGTCATTTTTCTTTTCTTTTCTTCAAGCATTTCAAGACTAACAAAATATCCAACCTTTAGAAAACTAAAATTTGTTTCCAACCCAAATCTGAACTCAAATGCCTTAGCGTTCCCCTGTAGCAGTCCAGTGCAGACCTTATGGACAACATTTTTTGGCGTCGTTTGCGGGGAGCGAAGAATCAAAGTTATCTTCCCTGGGTAAAATTTCATGATCATATATGGTTTTGAGGTGGACAAAATTAGACACAGTTACAGACTGCACCTTCACCTGGCGATTTCAATGGATAATTCTAGCTTCCAGAAGGACTAGGATTCAAAAGAAAGAATTATATCCTCTTTATACAACTTGATTTAACCCTGGAAATATTATCAAAGAAGCAAGAGCTCGACAAAGATTTCAGTTATCATTTTCAAGTACATTAAGAAAATTTCAGTGGTTATTAAAAAGGACCTTTCAGTTCACGAAATTGGTTTGTAGGTTGAAGAAGACAAAAAATTGGTTTCATCAATTTCCCTTCATGATTTGGACGTATTTGAGCACGAATTTGATACTGTCGAGTCCAAACCTTTTTCAAAACCTATATTCCTAAGAGGATAAAAGGGAGAATTTAAGGTTGATAAATTCGATTCTCCTAAATCCTTGAAACCTGTTTTCATATCATACACTCCTCTAGTTAGCCAATCCATTTCTGCTCAGCCTAAAGTCCAACCTCTACCTTTTCCAATGGCCCAACAATATCCTACTAGGATGGATGATATAGTAGCATCTAGGTATGCCCCTTTATCTTTATCTCAACCCTTAAATGCATTACTGTAATGTCCCCTATTTGAAAATTTTCCCAATTTGGCCAATTTTCAAACCTTGGACTAGTGAAGCTCCAAACTGTCCCAAATGATTCCAAATGGTTTCGAATTATTTCCAGAGTGGATTGAGGTGTATTAGGACACCCTAATACAATTATTATATGCTTTTACACCTTATAAGTACTTCAACAACTTGGATTTACAATTAGGGAATGAAAGGAAAAATTACTAGGAAAATCGATGTTGAAACCCCCAAGGGTAGATGGCTCCAAAAGACTCCTAATGATTTCGAATTGGGAATTAGAGTGTTTGAAGTTATTAGGACATAAAAATTAGGCTTATAGGTGCTTGGAAACTATCAAAATACTTCTGCAACATTCATTTGTAATCAGGAGAAAATAAGGAATTTACCAGTAATTTCGAGGTTCAAACCCCCAAGGGTAGAGGTCACTAATGGTTTCCCAAATGTAGTACGAACCTCACAAATTTGAGAACAGAGACATGGAAAATTTATAGGACTTCAATGGGAATCAAAATGAATCATTAATTAACTCCTAAAGGGCTGCTTCAAATCCCATAAATTAGAGATTGGGAAACATGTCTTAACATAGGGGGAAATGAGAGAAAAACTCTATAACTTGCTATGAAATTTGTGAGAAATGTTACAAGGAATTGCATTAGGTGTATGAAAATTCTTCAATATATTATGGATCTCCGAACAACAATAAAACCATAGATATGTACTGATACAAGTCGATACCAAACAACTTCAAGCTCTCTCAACAAGATATATGGGAAAATGGCTCGAATCTATTCCTTGCATGCAAATATCACTTGAAATACATAATGTTTAGATATTTGGCTCTCACGATATGATTATTACAAAGATATATAGCGTATAACATGTCCATGAAGTCGATATAGCAATCCTTCACTAACTATGTGCAACAACAAGTGCGCTATGCAAAAGCTATGGGGGAAAATGGCACCATTCATACATAGTTTGGCATTTTTACTTGGTTTTACTTAGAAATTAGACACAAGGTTCATATGATCATAAAATAAAGAGTTCATATATCATATTACAAGTAAATGGGGCCCCTTGGACTTCCACAAAGAGATCAGCATCTCACCATGTGTGCCCTTCCTCCAAGAGCAAGAATATAGAGAGAAAAGTGAGAGAGATGTGGGAACAAGTTGAATTAGAAATGGTCATGATCATCCTTTTAGATTCAACCTGCAACAAATGAATCCATTTTATCTCCAAATGAAAGGTCTGAATGGCCTCTCCAATTTCCAATTAGGATGGGAATCTTTCACCCTCGAAATTGGTACTAAGGCAAGTAGAGTAAACACTCCACTAGCATGGACAAGCTATGCTCTCCAATTTCCAAAATGAGAAATGATAAAAATCTGCTCTCTTTTTTTCATATTTTCTTTTATTAACCTCCCTAGGCCTCCTTATCTCGAATTCCATCCAAGAGACTCATCCCAACTCAAGTTAGGGAGAGATTCCCATGAATGCCACTTGCCCAACCTTTCCTAGCTCTCCTCTTCCATCCATTCAAATGGGGGACTCTTGGCTACCCTAACTCCCCTTGTGCACCCTCTTTGAGGCTATTTTTATCCCTGAAATTTCATTTATGTTAGATGTCAGCAATTAGGTATGAAATTTTTCATAAGTGTCATAGAATCTTCATCATTGTTGTCATATGAGTTAGGGAATCTAGCTCCAAGTGTCACAATTCTTCTAAGATGCCTCTTCCTCTTCCATGGGAGTTTATCTTCCACTCCAATTCGACCTTACATGATTCATTCCATGAATAATACCTCTTCAACTCCCCCAAGTATGTTACCCTTCATCTTGAACTCGAATTGGTGAGAGAATAATGCCAAGTGTAGTGGGGAATCTTGCCACATGTGGGTCCCACAACCTCTTATGTGCTCTCATGATCCAATGCCACCTTATTTTCTTTGTATTATTATTTATTTGACCCATTTAATGTGAATTTGTAAGTCTAATGTCATTTTGGGTCTTGTGGCTCCCTTATTCCAACTTTTAATGCTTCCACCCCCAACCTAGGGAACCAGTAATTTTCCTCCATGACAGTTCATTTGGATGGGTATATTACAAACTTTGAATTGGGAACTTTCTCTTAATGTGACCCAAATTGTCCATTGGGATCTAATTTTACATTATTACTATGGACATCATTCTTGGCAATTATTTGACCCTTAGCACCAATTTGACAAACTATCATGAGTATGGCCAAGTGGCTTAGGCCATTGTGACCCAATGCAAAATTTGGGGACATGAAAAAAATTACCTAGGGAGACTACTTGAAACATCTCCCAAGGTTCAGTGGACAGGGAAAAATTACCATTGAAGAGCACACAAATTCCTATTACAGCTACATCGACAACCTGAACATAAAAAATAAGGATGTTTGGATGAGACTATTTGTGCATAGTTTACATGGAGAAGTTATAAAGTGGTTTCGAGAGTTGCCACCTAATTCTATAAATGGAATTGAAGAATTAGAAGAGACCTATCTAAGACAATGGAGATACAAAAAGGATTATCTTTATTATATCAATGAATTCAGGGCATTGAAAAGGAAACCTGATGAGTCGGTAGTAGATTTCAGCAAAAGGTTCAATAAGATGTATAGTAAGATCCCAGCTACGATTAAACCTACTAAGGCCTTAGATAAACTTACTTTTGCAAATGATTTTGATTATGAATTTTCTTTGTTGCTTAGAGAAAGGAGGGATACAACTCTTGTAAATATCCAAGAGGTTGCTTTGGAGGTGGAATCTAATATTTTGGCAGCTGATCGGTTAAGGGCTAAGCCACACTATCAATAAAGTGATAAAATGAAACAAAAAAGGGAAATTGAACCTTCAACTTTAGATCAAAATCGAAAAGAAAATAGTTGACATGACCAAAATGATTAGGGATTTGAATTTGAAACCGCTTAAAATGGATGTTGACAGTTAAAATCAGAATAGACCTACATAGGGATTTGCTAATAGGAACCCTAATCAGTTTCGTCGACCTTTTAACCCATAGTTTATTCGGAGGGATAGAGCAGAGAATGAGGATTAAAAAATTCAGCTCCCTCGCAAAATATTGTGAATGATGAAGTTGATGAATTCAATGGACAAGGAGAAGGAGAACCCGACCCAGAAGCTCGGCTCCTTGATGAAAACCAAATGGTAAACTTTCTCACACAAGAAGAATATGAAGATTTCTTGATGACAAATCAGCTTTAGGAAGACTTACAGAATGCAGCTCAATTGAAGCAGCAAAGAACGTATAATCTTAGATATGGGCAGAGGTTAAGCTCACAAATACCTTAGAAAAAGGTTGCAATTACAGAGAAACAACCATCAAGTAAGGAAGTAGAACATAAACATGATCAAGTAGGTAATAAAGTTAAGAATTTAGAAATACAGGATTGTGAAAAAGTGTCAAGTTCCTATAATTTTGAGCAGGAAAACAATAAAATTAAGATTCCTATTCCTCTTATTGAGCTAGTTAAAAATCAATCTTTCAAGGAATCCATTCTTAAAATTTTGCAACCTCCTGTATATCTCCCTTCATCTGATGTTGTAAATATGCAAGATGAAAATACAACCATTGTTTTTGGCCCCCAACTGGATGAAAATGCATTTCTCCCTCCTCCTTTTTATGTTACGATGCTTGTCCATGATAAAATGTTACATAATTGCCTTTCGGATTCAGGAGCATCTCATAATTTGATGCCAAAAGCAGTGATGGAGGCGCTTGGTTTAAACATAACTAACCCTTCCATGACTTGTACGCCTTTGATTCAAGAGCTGTTAAATGCTTGGGAGTTATTAAGGATTTAGTCATCAGTTTGGCCCAACTCCCCATGAAGAGTATCCTTTTGGATGTGTTGGTAGCTGAAATTTCCTCGAAGTATGGGATGTTGTTGTCCAGGTCTTGTACTATGAAAATGGGGGGAACATTACAAATGGACTACTCTTATGCCACAATTCCTGTTTATGGAGGTGAGACTAGACGATTATAAAGAGAGATCCAATTGGTGTATATTTTTGGTGATCATCAAAATCCATCAAATCATCCTTTATATGCAGTACAGGAAGGTATTGACTCATGTGTTTTACAGTTTGATGACCAAGTGGCAGCCACGGTTTAGGTTGAGAAAGACTTTGCCAAAAGGAATCCTACATAGCTTGAAAATAAACTTTGGCGTATGTACTTTGATGGAGCATGTTCTAGAGAAGGCTCAGGAGCAAGTATTCTTCTCATTTCCGTAATTGATGAGATGGTTACCTTGATGTATAAACTTAATTTTGAAACTACCAATAATATAGCCGAGTATGAAGCTTTAATTTTGGGATTAGAGTTGCCAAGGATATGAACAGACATGAGCTAGTTGTATATGGTGATTCGGAATTAGTGGTTTAGCAAGTCATAAAATCCTATCAAGTTAAACACAAGAAAAATAAGTTTATCGTAATGAAGTTTGGGACTTGACATAAAACCATCGTAGATCCATCTCAAACCCAGATCTATTAAGCACCGAGAGGGATCCAATTTCTTGAGGTGTATTTAAAAAAAAAATAATTAAACTCAAGAAATTTGATCTCTCTTGATTGATAGATCCGGGTTTAAGTTTTAAGTTTTTATTTTATAAACGAATATCTATTTTTTAATTACTTTTCATAATATTTTATTTTATGAACCAACATGGATTTCTATATTTTATTTTATGAACCAACATTAATTTTTTAATTAATGTTTTCTATATTTTTTATGTTGTTTTGATTTCCATTATATAGGCATTGATTTCGAAGGTGTTTTTCAAAAGAAAATACACGTGGTTACAAAATATATATTAATGGCCGACTTAATATATCATAATATATATTACTTTTTACAAATGTTTCATGTTACATCCGTCATACTATTACTTTTTACATTTTATTACATGTTACATCCGTTACAAGATCTCCCCCATACTATTACTTTTTACATTTTATTACTTTCGAAAATGTTACATGTGACATGCGTTACAAGATCTCCCCTTTTTTACATTTTATTATGTTCGAAAACGTTACATGTGACATCGTTACAAGATCTCCCCCATACTATTACTTTTTACATTTTATTATGTTCGACAACATTACATGTGACATCCGTTACAAGATTTCCCCCATACTGGGCTGTAGAGTGCCTCTCGGCGCAAAAATTATTTTTCAGCTTTTAAGAATACTTTTGTTCCCAGGAACTGCAATGAGACTGCTGACTTTTTGGCCCTGGCTACTAGTTGTTTCAAAATTGCAATTGAGCCCCATTTAAAATATGTAGTAGAGATTAAACATAGACATGTAGTCCTAGATAATGTAAAAAATTGGCATGTTTTTGATGACGATCCTGAAATTAACATATTTTGACACACAATTGGTGAATTCTTTGGTTCTCTCATCGATCAAGAAGAATAGATTGAAGGGTCTCAAGATTTAGTTTATTTGACTAAATTTGTTGGTCATGATTTTATTGAGCTTAAAGGAAACTTTATACCTAAGGGTTTAGTTCCACTTGACGGGTTGTTTGACAATCACGATATACTTCGTAATCCCTTAGCTCAACCTGAAGATGACCGTACAATGGATTGCAATATAGGTACAGAGGTTGATCCTAAAATGGTAAAATTATCAAATTTCCTGTCAGATGAGCAGCAGAGGAGGTATGTGGAGTTGTTGAAGGAATTTGTGGATGTATCTGCTTGGTCTTATGAAGATTTGAAAACTTTTGATACTAGCATAGTGCAACATAAAATAGCTTTAAAGCCTGCTACCAAACCTTTTAGACAGAAATTAAGATAGGTGAATCCAATGTTGCTGCTTGTTATTGAAAAGGATCTCAAAAAGTTATTAGATGCAAAAATTACTGTCCCTTTGAGGTTTTCAACTTGGGTTGCAAATCTAGTCCCTGTGAGAAAGAACAATGGGGAAATCAGGCTTTGTGTTGATTTTTGGAATCTAAACAGAAGTTCCTTAAAGGATAATTACCCCTTACCATAGATGGAACAAATTTTGAAAAGGGTAGTTGGAGCACATAGACTCTCTATTATTGATAGATTCTTATAATCAGATTGTTGTTCATTAACAAGATAAGGAGAAGACTGCTTTTGTGACCCCTTCGGGAACATTGATTTATGATAGGATTCCCTTCGGTCTGATGAATGCTGGGGAAACATTTCAGAGAGCTATGGATATAGATTTTGTGGGGGAAAAAGATTAATTTATTGTTATTTATCTATGTAAATTTTAATCCAGAGATCACAACTCCCCCTGGATAGCCCTGATATCTCAAGCGGTTTGAGTCTCGTATATCAATAATACTCTTAAAGAAATAAAACTCAACAGCTAGATATCTTTACAACATTTAAACACATGCAATCACACATATAACACTACATATACCCTAGAAACCCCAAACAGGGAAAACCAACAATCCTATGGGGCTATCTTCTCTCTCGAGCCTAGAGAAATATATAAAATAAGCAAATACAACAATGTTACCTCAGATGTAACACTCAATCCTGAACGGATCAAACCCTAGATCTGCATGCATCACTGATGCATGCACTGGGAGAATGTGCCCTAACTGTCAATCTGGATTCAAGTCTCTCTGTAGGTAGCCTTGACTATATTTCCTCTCTCAATCCTCTGCTCTGATCTACTCTACAACTGAAGAAGGCTAATTGCTCAACTGAAGAATTCGCCCTTCCTCTACATGGAAAAGTGCACCCTACCCTCTAGATTTCTGATGCTCGTACTCGGCCAGATATCAACAGATCTGAGCTCTGATCGTCACAAACCTACCTCAAACACCGAGGCAAGGCTACCCTGAATGTATAAGACTCTCAATCGGTCGATCAGAATCTAAATGAGCTCCTCTCTCCTCAGGTAATGCGCCCCTCCTCCTCTTGAAGGTGTCCTCCTCTAACTTAGCAGAAACCACACCAGTGAACTATCCCAGTCCACAGAACTAGGAGCCAAGTGCCTCTGGAGCTAGTGGTCTTTGATCCAGCTTAGATCTAACCACTCTCCCTCCTGCAACAACTTCTCTCTCTCTCAGAAAGTCGCCCTGCATGCACTAAAGCGCCCTCCTCACTCCTGATCTACTAGTCTCTGATAAGTCAATTGAGTAACCTCATCCGGGGACCCCCTGTCTCTATATATAATCTCACCGATGAATTAGGTTTACCAAAAACCTAATCTCAGTGCATGCAAAAAGCCACTTTTGCATGCATCTTTTAATCATTGACAGGTTATGCAAATCTCATGCATGCAAAGGGAAAACCACCTCGGAAGGTCCGCATGCAACCACCAATGGACTCATGCCACTGAGTAGAGTGTATCTCACCCTCTACTCCATCTTGATGCCTATAATGCTGTTGTACCTCCAAGCAAGGCATCTGAATCATGGAGGAATTCCCGAGATACCAGAAAATCTAACACTCCCTCTTAA
Source organism: Larix kaempferi (assembly GCA_027924585.1). Lineage (NCBI taxonomy): Eukaryota > Viridiplantae > Streptophyta > Pinopsida > Pinales > Pinaceae > Larix > Larix kaempferi. The sequence continues at coordinate 2,121,676 of BSBM01001242.1, read as the reverse complement.
CGAGGGAAGTCCTACCACTAATGCCTGGATCCAACAAGTCCCCTATTGTTGACACTGACCTAAATGTCTTGCCTGTCACTGATCCCCTCTGACCTGAAGTACCTTGATCAACCTCCATAAATGTGGCTCCAGAAGAAGCCCTCTGATCAACCACTAACTCTGTCACTAAACTCTGATTCAGACTCCCTCTGAATCTCTGTTGTAACCAATCTCGAAGACTGCTTTCAAGTGGATCCACTGGTCTGTAAGTGGACTCCCTCTATCTCTGAGCTGACTCAACTCTCTCCTGATCTAAGTCCATCTCTACCATCTCATACCAACTCAGTCTCCGACTGGTGCCTATATGAGCATCATGCTCATCCATTTGATCTGAGTCCAAGGGCTCAATCTCCTGAGACTCATTAGTATAATGGGCATCTCGCTCATCCATCTGATCTCTAGAATCACTCCTCTGGTCCTCATCATCATGGTGAGCATCTCGCTTACCCATCTGCTCTATCGACTCACTCCTCCTAGCATCATCTCTATTGTAAGCATCTCGCTCATCGTCCCCCTCTGACTCTGAAGAGGATGCACTCAACCATCTTGATGTGCCAGAAGTGGGTTGTCCCTGAATCAAGTATTCACCGTCGATATTGTGACCCATCAAGACTAGATCTACTCCTATAGGATAGGTGAAAATCAGATCCCTTTGGAACACCACTAAGTAACCTGTAGCTCCTAAAGCTGCCACTTAGAGTATACTCCCTCTTAGTCCTGGAATAAATAACACTCCCGATACCTCCAGGAGCTCTCCAAGTTCAAGTAGAAACCGCACTCTACCCACTCCTGTGACCAAGTGATCAGTCCCCTACACATCCCGAATCATCTGCATGAGGGTGTGCTCTAGGATGAGGAATGCATCTCGCATCCCTATCATGTGACTGCTCTGCATGCAATCAACTCCCAATATTTGATCAACCTAAGCCTCTGGCTGAATATTATCATGCCTTGACTGAAATGAGGCTAATGAAAACTCCCTCTCAAACCAAGAAGTAAACTCATCCACCTCCTCTGCTACTGCTAACTTCTCATCCTTTTCCTTCTTACCTTTCTTCTTATGCGGACATTGTCCCGCATAGTTTCCATAATCATTGTAGGAAAAGCACTTGATCTTGCTCAGATCCTTCTTCTATTTGAACCTCTGTTTCCCTTTTGCTACAAGTGCCACATCCTCCTCCTCTAGAATGGCGGAAGGTGATCCCTGAATATAGCCTCTCCAGATATCCTCTTGGGTGAAGTCGTCCCACATACGATCCCACTTGGGAAGGTTCTCTCTAGCAATAATGGAATGGACAAATACTTCCCATGGCATAGTCATGCCATTCAGGGCTTGTCTTACCAACTCGTGTTAGATTATGGTAACTTCGGGATGTCCTCCATGGTTCAGATGCCTTACATGGAGGTACATTAGCTGCATAGGCATCAGGATGGAGTAGAGAGTGAGATGCACTCTACTCAGTGGCATGAGCCCAGTGGGGGCTGCATGCGGAGCTTCAGGGGAGATGGACCTTTGCATGCATGAGTAATGCATGACCTGTCAGCATTCAGAGACTGCATGCAAAAGTGACTTTTTGCATGCACCGAGAATTAGGGTTTTGGAAAACCTAATTCATCGGTGAGATTATTTGTAGAGGCAGGAGTCCCCATATGAGGTTACTCAGTTGCAATTATCGGAGAGAGACACTGCTAGAGTGAGGAGGGAGAATCTGTCCATGTGGGGCGACTTTCTGAGATAGAGAGGAGTTGCTGCAGGAGCTAGGAAGGTCAAATCTGAGCTAGATTAGTGACCTTCAGTTCTAGAGAGGATAGATACTTGTTCTTGTGAGTTGAGAGAGCTCAACAGTGAGATTACTGTGGAGTTTGGAGGAGGCCAAGTTCTCTTGGAGGAGGGCGTTTTTCTTGAGGGAGGAGAAGCTGATTGTGAGCTGGGTTGACCGATTAGGAGTCCGAGACTTCCAGGATAGCCTTGCCTTAATTTTTGAGGAAGGTTAGGGACGATCGGAGCTCAGATCTGTTGAGATCTGGAGCTGTACGAGCATTTGACATCCAGAGGGGAGGGCACACTTGTGCATGCAAAGAGGGCTGATTTCATCAGTGGGAAGTCTTTAGAGTGAGCAGATCAGAGGAGAGTGATCGAGAGAGGGCAGATCAGTCAGAGACTTCAGCAAAGCACTCAGATACAGATTGGCAATTAGGGCACATTCCATCAGTGCATGCATCAGCTGGATGCATGCAAATCAGGGTTTGCCTTAGTCAGAGGGATTGAGTTACTAGTTGAGGTAATTATGTATTGTATCTTCTTTTATACATCTATATGCTCTGGGCTCAAGATTGAGAAGATAGCCCCATAGTTAGCTGGTTTCTCCTGAAAGGGTTCCAAGGTACATCTGTTGTCTATATGATTGCTTTATGTGTTAGTTGGTAGATGCAGGCCTAGTTATTTGAATCTATGTTGTTTATGAGTATGTACTGACATAGAGATTCATATCACTTGGGGTCTCAGACTAATACAGAGGGAGTAGTGATCTCTGTATCAAATATTTACATGGTATCAGAGCCCTGGTAAGGGTCAGGGTGGCAGTCACATATAGATCTAAAGTGGTGGTGGCTAGATCTGAGATAGATCAAGTAGATCTATGGAGATAGAGACCAGATCTACCAGATCTGAACATTCCCATTCAGATCTGTGGTTGTAGAGGTCAAATCTATCAGTTCAGTTGGTTCTGTGGTGTTGGAGACTAGATCTAAGATAGATCTAGTAGATCAGCAGAGATAGAGACTAGATCTATCAGATCTGAGGAGCAGAGCTCAGATTTGAGGTTGTAGAGGTCAGATCTATCAGATCTGCTAGTTTTGAGGTGAGATATGAGATAGATCTTTCAGATCTGGCATGAGCAGAGTCCAGATTTGCGGCAGACATATCATATCTGTGGTAGACATTTCAGATCTGAAGCATAGTGTTCAGATCTGTGAGAGAAGAGTCTAGATCTGAAGAGCAGAGTTCATATCTGTGAGTGCAGACATCAGATCTATTAGGATAGATACCAGATCTATCAGATTTGTGAGTTCAGAGGTTAGATCTGAGATAGATCTGCCGGATCTGTGATCAGGAGAGATTCTTGTTTCACTGTGGGTTACAGTATTTCAGTTTTGCAGAGTTATGGCCTCCAGCTTGAGAGTAGGGTATAGGTTGATGGGAAAGCTTGTATGTGGGTCCAGGGAGACCTTGGATGCAGTTTCAGTATCAGTGACAGAGGGAGAGCATGATGCTTCTCTCAAGATGACATTGATAGAGGAGGAGCGCAGATCTGCATATCAAGGTGCAGCAGATGCAGCCAAAAAGTCTTCCAGTTCAGAGGGAGTAGCTGCAGCAGTAGATGATGTGTTTGATCCTGGTGGATGCTTCTCCAACAGTACCTTCCTCGCTGAGAGGGAGTGTCAGTACAAAGATATGCACGGGCATGAGGTCTTGCATGATGCATGTGCATGAGATATGCATGCTGCATGTGCATGAGATATGCATGTTGCATGAGATATGCATGCACATGAAGACTGAGAGATGGTTGATTGTGGATGAGCAGGTGGCAGCAGCGGAGGAGGTTGATGAGTTTACTTCTCAGTTTGAGAAGGAGTTCTCATTAGCCTCAGTATAGTCAGGGCATGACAGTAGCCCACCAGAGACTCAGGGTGATCAGAGATGGAGAGTGGACAGTACTCTCAGTAGTCATATGATAGGAGTGCAAGATGCATTCCTGATCCCAGAGCATACGACAGTACAGTTGACTCGGGATGGTCAGGGAGTTGACCATTTAGTTACTGGTGTGGGCAGAGTGAGATTTTTGCTTGACCGTGGGGAGCTCCTGGAGGTTTTAGGAGTGCTCTTTGTTCAAGGACTGAGAGGGAGTGTCCTCTCAGTAGCAGCATTGACAGCTGCAGGATACCCTGTAGTGTTTCACAGGGATCAGTTCTTCACCTATCCTATAGGAGTAGACCCAATGTTATTGGTTCATAGGATTGATGGTGATTATTTGATTCATGGACAACCTACTTTAGGAACATCAAGATGGCTGAGTGCATCCTCTTCAGATGTAGAGGAGGATGATGGGCGAGATGCTCACAACAGAGATGAGGCTAGGGGGAGTGAGCCTATTCAGCAGATGGGTGAGTGAGATGCTCATCATGATGAGGATCAGGGCAGTGATTCTGGAGTTCCTATGGATGCCCGAGATGCTCATGACAGTGATGAGTCTGAGGAGATTGAGCCCTTGGGCTCATATCAGAGGGATGAGCATGCTGCTCATGTAGGTACTAGTCAGAGAGTGAGCTGGTATGACATGGTTGAGATGGATTTGGCTCAGGAGAGAGCTCAGTCAGTTCAACCAGTATAGAGACAGAGGGAGTTGACTTACAGAGCTGAGTCAACTGAGGGTCATAGGAAGATGGTCTACAGAGCAGTAGATCCACTTGACAGAGGTCTTCAAGATTGGCTACAGCAGCAGAGACTCAGAGGGAGTTTGAGTCAGAGTGCAATAACAGAGTCAACAGTGGTTGATAGGATAACTTCTTCTAAAGCTACGCATATGGAGATTGATCAGAGTTCTTTAGGTCAGAGAGCAATGATAGGCAGATTAGTGAGATCAGTGTCAGTAGCAGTGACATTAAGATTAGTGAGATCAGTGTCAGCAGTAGTGACAGGCAGATCAGTGAGATCAGTGTCAGCAGCAGTGACAGGTAGATCAGGTAGATTAGTGTCAGCAGCAGTGGACTTGATGGATCCAGGTATCCATGATAGAACTTCCCTCGTTAAGAGGGAGTGTTAGATTATGGTAACTTCGGGATGTCCTCCACAGTTCAGATGCCTTACATGGAGGTACATTAGCTGCATATGCATCGGGATGGAGTAGAGAGTGAGATGCACTCTACTCAGTGGCATGAGCCCAGTGGGGGCTGCATGTGGAGCTTCAGGGGAGATGGACCTTTGCATGCATGAGTAGTGCATGACCTGTCAGCATTCAGAGACTACATGCGAAAGTGACCTTTTGCATGCACCGAGAATTAGGGTTTTGGAAAATATAATTCATCAGTGAGATTATTTATAGAGGCAGGGGGTCCCCAGATGAGGTTACTCAGTTGCAATTATCGGAGAGAGATACTGCTAGAGTGAGGAGGGAGAATTTGTCCATGTGGGGTGACTTTCTGAGATAGAGAGGAGTTGCTGCAGGAGCTAGGAAGGTCAGATCTGAGCTAGATCAGTGACCTTCAGTTCCAAATAGGATAGATACTTGTTCTTGTGAGCTGAGAGAGCTCAACAGTGAGATTACTGTGGAGTTTGGAGGAGGCCGAGTTCTCTTGGAGGGGGACTTTTTTCCTGAGGGAGGAGAAGCTCATTGTGAGATGGATTGACCGATTAGGAGTCTGAGACTTCCAGGATAGCCTTGCCTTAATTTTTGAGGAAGGTTAGGGACGATTGGAGCTCAGATCTGTTGAGATCTGGATCTGTACGAGAATTTGACATCCAGAGGGGAGGGCGCACTTATGCATGCAGAGAGAGCCAATTTCATCAGTGGGAAGTCTTTAGAGTGAGAAGATCAGAGCAGAGTGATCGAGAGAGGGCAGATCAGTCAGAGACTTCATCAGAGCACTCAGATCCAGATTGGCAATTAGGGCACATTCCATCAGTGCATGCGTCAGCTGGATGCATGCAAATCAGGGTTTTCCCTAGTCAGAGGGATTGAGTTACCGGTTGAGGTAATTCTGTATTGTATCTTCTTTTATACATCTATATGCTCTGGGATCGAGATTGAGAAGATAGCCCCATACTTAGCTGGTTTCTCCCGAAAGGGTTCTAGGGTACATCTGTTGTCTATATGATTGCTTTATGTGTTAGTTGGTAGATGCATGCCTAGTTATTTGAATCTATGTTGTTTATGAGTATGTACTGACATAGAGATTCATATAACTTGGGGTCTCAGACTGATATAGAGGGAGTAGTGATCTCTGTATCAAATATTTACAACTTGCTATCCTCAACCTTCTCACCCACAACTCCCAACTCATCCCTCACCTGAGTGATCTTGGTGATATATGTAGACATGCTCTCATCCTTTCCCATCTTGATGCTTCTGAGCTTCTCTCTGATAACCATCATCCTATTGGCATTGGAACTCTGGTAAAAACTAGTCAATGGATCCCACATCTCATATACATTGTCTTTGGCTGAGACATGTGGAATAACATGATCCTTGATAGCATCAAGTAAGATCCTCCGAGCCTTTACATTCTTTTTATCATATACTGATTTGGCAATAGCATCTGAAGAAACTGTGACTGGATTTGCAACTATGCTGACAACATCCCACAGTTCACACTCTTTCAAAAAGAGTACAATACGTTCCCTCCATGCACTGTAGTTGGAGGCCCCATCCAACCGGTCCTCCACTCTTAAGCTAGTGGCCATAGTCTCTGAACTGAAAAACTAGATCACATAGTGATACACGAATCTCTCCTAATCACAAAACTAGAAGATCTATCTCAGATCTATATTCCGAACTCACAGATATGATAGATCTAACCTCTACAACCTCAGATCTGAGCTGTGCTCTTCATATCTGGTAGATTTGGTCTCTATCTTCACTGATCTACTAGGTCTATATCAGATCTAGTCTCCAATACCACAAATCTGATAGATCTGACCTCTCAACCTCAGATATGAGCTCCGCTCTTAAGATCTGGTAGATCTGGTCTCTGTGTGATTGACCTTCCTGACCCTTACTAGGGCTCTGATACCATGTAAATTTTAATCCAGATATCACTACTCCGTCTAGATAGACCTGATATCTCAAGTGGTTTGAGTGTCGTATATCAATAATACTCTTAAAGAAATAAAACTCAACAGCTAGATCTCTTTACAACATTTAAACACATGCAATCACATGTTCGGGTACACAGGTTACTACCAAAGGACCGAACACCAAGAGCAACCACTTCATACAAACAGATCACAGATCAACACACCGATGTTTTGACGTGGTTTAAACCCTCTTGAGGGAAACACTCCACGACCCCGACCAAATAGCTTCTACATGACAATTTTTTATGCAAAGAAAGAAAGTTACAAATGTGCTTCTCATAATCGATCAACTAAACAATGACCCTCCATGCTCTTTAAATAGAGAGCATGGACCAATCGGGTGTTAAGCCACGGATCAAGGTTATGTATGATCTAAGAGAAGTTGAGCCGTTGGATCACTCTATGTTGGGAACATATCGTGACCGTCGGATTAAGTATTTACAAATGCATACTAATGCATACCAAAGAAACACACTTTCCCTAATGGATATATTACACAAGTTGATCTTAACTAACTCCTAAGTGTCTAAATATCCTAACATCCCCCCTTAAGAACAACTTGGGATAGGATTGAAGGATTTACAAAAGTGACACTATTAGGAGAAGGAAGGAGGCATTAGAGCCTATCCCCCCTTAATGACAAGTTCTTGAACTCCTAACATAGATCGAAGTTTAGAAAACTTCGCTTCTATAAGAGACTTGGTGAAGATGTCTGCAACTTGATCATCTGTAGGGCAAAAGAGCACTTCAAGAACACGATCATGAACAAGATTTATGATGAAGTGCATATGTAGCTCAATGTGTTTTCTGCATTGATGTAGAACTGGATCTTTGGCAAGCTTGATGGCACTTTGATTGTCACACCAAAGTGGAGTAGGCTGCTGCTGCTCGAATCCAAACTCTAAAAGGATCTATCGAAGCCATAAAGCTTCCTGACTAGCATTAACTGCGGCTCGATATTCTGCTTCTGCTGAAGAAAGAGCAAGAGCTTGTTGTTTCTTACAAGCCCAAGTGATAGGTCCAGATCCCAGACTGAAAACATAACCTGCAGTAGACTTTCGATCATCAGGATCACCGACCCAATCTGAATCAGTGAAACCAACCAGCAAAGGTTTCCCCCCTGTATTGTAATGAATCCCAAACTGAACTGTACCTCGAATATATCGAAGTATTCTTTTAGCTGCTTTCCAGTGACTTTCATGAGGTGTCTACATATAACGGGCAACACGACCAACAGCAAAGGAAAGGTCAGGATGGGAATGAGTCAAGTATAAGAGACTACCAACAAGTTGACGATACAAGGTGGCATCGACTTCAGGTGAAGTACAAGTGGCAGAAAGTTTGACTCTAGACTGGAAGGGAGAAGGGGCTGGTGTACAATCTTCCATGTGAAAGCGATGAAGAAGGTCACAAGCATACTTAGATTGAGAAAGAAAGATTCCTTCTTTGGTTTGCAAGACTTGGAGACCAAGAAAATAATGCAAATGTCCTAAGTCTGACATTTCAAAATTTTGCTTAAGACTGGATTTCACATGGGTTATAAGCTTAGGGTCACTACCAGTAAGAATAAGGTCATCAACATATAGAACAAGTATGATGAGATGGTTTCCTACTTTCTTGGTATAGACATTGGGGTCAGAATGGCATCTAGAAAAACCAGTGTCAAGGAGAAAGTTATCCATTTTGGCATACTAAGCTCTAGGAGCTTGCTTAAGGCCATATAAGGATTTCTTAAGGCGGCACACAAGGCTAGAGTTATTTTGAACATATCCAGGAGGTTGTTCCATGTAAATTTCCTCCTGTAAATCACCATGTAAGAAGGTAGACTTGACATCCATTTGATGGACTTCCCAATTGTGTAAGGCTACAAGGGAAAGAACAAGGTGGATGGAGTTCATTTTGGCGACAGGAGCAAAGGTTTCATTGTAGTCAATCCCTTCAACTTGGAAAAACCTTTGGCAACCAACCTTGCCTTAAGTCTTTCAACACTTCCATCTGATGCATACTTAGTTCTGTAGACCCATTTACATCTGACAAGTTTTCTTCCTTTTGGAAGAGGTACAAGATCCCAAGTATCGTTCGCCATTAAGGAACAATATTCTTCATCCATAGTTGCATCCCAATCTGGATTTCCTGAAGCTTCTGCAAAGGTTTTTGGATCATGATTCTTGGAAACTTGAGCCAAAAGAGAAGAGGCTCGCTGAAACTAAGAACGTGTTCATCATTGATCTCTAGGATCACCGGCAAGATCACCATCTGCTTCACATGTTGAACAGACCCATCAAGGAAGCACTTGTGCTGGTGCAATTGGAGGAACATGAGCAGGCGGAGGTGGATTTTCATCCTCACTGTCATCATCAGAAACTGGAGTTGGAAACCTGTCAAGGAAGTTGGAAGAAGAAGAAGAAGGCACAAACGCTGAATCATGCTCACAGGCCAAAGATGGCACAATCGCCGAGTTAGGCTCGCAGGCCAAGAGATTTTCATCAAATTTAACATCTCTTCTAATGATTATATCATGAGAATGTGGTTGAAGAAGTCTATAACCTTTTACATCTTCAGAATATCCAACAAATATGCACTTTTCACTTTTAGGCTACAATGCTTTCCGTTTTTCATCCGGAATGTGAGCCCAAGCTTCACTACCAAACACATGGAAGTGACTTACATCAGGTTTAGTTTTACTCCATGCTTCTTCTGGTGTGATACCTTGTAATGCTTTAGTGGGGGTGTGATTCACTATGTAATTTGCACAATTAATGGCTTCAGCCCAAAATTGAAGACTTAGTCCCTTAGATTGGATCATACAATTAGCCATTTCTTTTAAAGTGCAGTTCTTCCGCTCAGCTACACCATTTTGTTGTGGTGTATATGGAACAGTGTGCTGTTGTTGGATGCCTTGTTCAGTGCAGAAAGTAGTGAACTTTTTGTTAACATATTCTCCTCCATTGTCAGATCTTAACTTAATAATTTGATGACCAGATTGTTTTTCAACAAGGGCCTTGTAGGCCAAGAACATGTTAAATACTTCACTCTTAAGTTTTAGGAAATAAACCCAAGTGCGTTTGGTGTAATCATCAATGAAAGTTAAGAAATATTTGAAACCAGAAAAGGAAGCATATGGAAGAGGACCACACAAGTCACTATGCACAAGCTCCAAGGGAACCGAGGTGTGCCAAGAGGCACGTTTGTCAAAACTATCCCGATGATGTTTTCCGAATACACAACCAGAACAAACACCATCTATGCAAGACACCATCAGAAGACCTGTCACCATATTTTATTTACATAGTTGTTGCAATGAGCGATAATTTAAGTAACCAAATCGCTCATGCCAAAGTTTGATCAAGTTATCACTATGAGAAACAAAAACTGAAGGAAAAGGTGATGATCCAAAGTTGTTAAACTTGTACAACCTGGTAATATCATCAACAATTCTGGTAGCTAGGACATGTTGAGGATCTTTAAAATCCTTGATTACAACTTGGTGAGGTGTAAAGGTCATAGTTTTACCTTCACCAGAATGAGTGATCTGATAGACTGATAACAAATTGCAGGAAATTCTTGGAACACATAGTACATCACTAAAATGACCATTATCTACTGGAACTGTTCCAGCTCCTACAACACTTAGAGATCTATCATCACCAACAAATATTTGTTTGGTGTTACATTCATGCATAGTAGAAAAGATGGCTTGATCCTTAGCCATATGATAAGATGCTCCAGAATCAATGAGCCATTCATTTGAAGTAGAAGAAGAAGATGCATTATAAGAATAACCAGAAGCACAAAGTGCATGTCCATGAGAGGTAGATTCTGAAGGCGAATCTAGGCTGATGTGGTGCTTCTTCATTGCTGCTTCCAAGAATGCCATCTTCTTGAAACATTTGGATTCATCATGATTATCTTTCCCGCAATAGTTGCAATGGCGCTCAGTCTTCTTGCTTTTGGGCTTGGATCCTTTATCATTTTTTAAAGAAGGAGCTGACTGAGAGGGTTTGGGACCCTTTTTTGACTTATTATTGCGAAAATTTTGTTTCTTGGGAGGCTTGGACTTTTCTTTTTGTTGGGACAATAAGGCTTTCCCAGATGTACCTGCATTGTTGATTATTCCAAGATGGATGAGTTTATCTTGCTCTCTAATCAAGGAATCACAAAAGGATTCAAGACTAGGTTCTTGATAGCTAGCTGCATTCAAGGATTCTTTCATGGAGTAAAATGTAGATACAAAAACAGAATATGTAGGTCCAAGTTTTGAAAGAATATGATAGATGCATTGCTTGTCTTCCCTCTTAATCTTACATTTTGCACATAAGAGTTTAAGAGTTTTGTACTTAGATAAATAATCTTGAATGCATGAAAAATCACTTGGATTTAAAGAAATCAACTCATTTTCGAGTTGGTGACCTCGAATTTCATTGTGTTTACCAAACACAGATTCCAACTTGTCCCAAGCAACATCAGGTTCATCAATTCCAGATATGTGGAATCGCAAATCAGTATAGATTGACATCCCAATCAATCCATGAGCTTCGTCACATCTATTTGCCCATTTTATTTCGTATCATCATCAATGGGTTCTGTTTCTTTCACTGAGGTAATTCTGAAAAGTCCCCTACTTTGTAGAACATCCTCCATATGAGATTTCCATGAGAAATAGTTGGAACTGTTAAGTAGAATATCACAAGGGGTGGCCATATTTGTAAATTAATGGCTGTAAAAGTAGAAACCAATAGTCTGGATGCGAAGAGCTCGAAAAAATAGGTGGTTTAAAAAAACGGCACTGAAAACACACTTCGGATGATGAAGTTATGCTTGAACAAAGAAACTATTGAAGATGTCCGCAATAGTGACGTGGCACATAGAGAATGACCAGCTAAAAAAAAGGACCCCCCTCTTCCCAAGATGAACCTTTTACAATCACTTTACAAGAAAGTTGCTTTAAGTAAATCACTATACCATGTTCGGGTACACAGGGTACTACCAAAGGACCGAACACCAAGAGCAATCACTTCACACAAACAGATCATAGATCAACACACCGATGTTTTGACATAGTTTAAACCCTCTTGAGGGAAACACTCCACGGCCCCGACCAAATAGCTTTTACAGGACAATTTATTATGCAAAGAAAGAAAGTTACAAATGAGCTTCTCATAATCGATCAACTAAACAATGACCCTCCATGCTCTTTAAATAGAGATCATGGACCAATCGGGTGTTAAGCCATGGATCAAGGTTATGTATGATCTAAGAGAATTTGAGCCGTCGGATCACTCTATGTCGGGAACATATCGTGACCGTCGGATTAAGTATTTACAAATGCATACTAAAGAAACACACTTTCCCTAACGAATATATTACACAAGTTGATCTTAACTAACTTCTAAGTGTCTAAATATCCGAACATCACACATATAACACCTCATATACCCTGAAAACCCCAGACGGGGAAAACCAACAATCTTGTGGGGCTATCTTCTCTCTCGAGCCCAGAGCAATATATAAAATAAGCAAATACACCAATGTTACCTCAGATGTAACACTCAATCATGAACGGGTCAACCCTAGATTTGCGTGCACTAGGAGAATGTGCCCTAACTATTAATTTGGATCTGAGTCTCTCTACAAGTATCCCTGACTGTACTACCTCTCTCAATCCGTTGCTCTGATATGCTCTACAACTGAGGAAGGCCAACTGTTCAACTGAAGAATGCGCCCTTCCTTTGAACGAAAAAGTGCGCCCTCCCCTTTGGATGTCTTATGCTTGTACTGGGCCATATCTCAACAGATCTGAGCTATGATCGTCACAGACCTTCATCAAACATTGAGGCAAGGCTACCTTGAACGTCTCAGACTCTCAATCGGTCAATCGGACTCTGAATGAGCTCCTCTCTCCTTAGGTAATGTGCCCCTTCTCCTTTGGAAGACATCCTCATCTAACTTAGCAGAAACCACACTAGTGAACTATCTCAGTCTACATAATTGGGCGCCAAGTGCCTCTGGAGCTAGGTGTCTCTAATCTAGCTCAGATCTGACCACTCTCCCTCCTGCAGTAGCTCCTCTCTCTCTTAGAAAGTCGCCATGCATGCACTAATGAGCCCTCCTCACTCCTGATCTATCACTCTCTGATAAGTCAACTGAGCAACCTCATATGGGGACCCCCTAACTCTATATATAATATCACCGATGAATTAGGTTTACCAAAAACCTAATCTCGATGCATGCAAAGCGTCACTTTTGCATACATCTTTTAATCACTGACAGGTCATGCAAATCTCATGCATGCAAAGGGAAAAACACCCCGAAAGGTCCGCATGCAGCCACCAATGGACTCATGCCACTGAGTAGAGTGTATCTCACCCTCTACTCCATCTTGATGCCTATACTGCTGTTGTACCTCCATGCAAGGCATCTAAATCATGGAGGACTTCCCGAGATACCACAAAATCTAACAATCTAGACGTTGTTGTAGTCTTTTCTAAGTCAGATAAAGAACATCTTCAACACCTTAGAAATTTTTTTTGAAGTGTAGGAAGTTTGGTCTCTCTTTGAATCCCAAAAAGTGAAATTTTGCAATGATGGAGGGAAGACTTCTTGGGCATATTGTTTCTCAACAAGGTATTAAAATTGGCCTTGACAGAGCAGCAACAATTCTGAAAATCGGTCTTCTGAGAAACAAAAAACGGATTCAATCCTTCCTTGGTAAAATTAAGTTAGAATATTTGTATATAATTTTTCTGAGATTATCAAGCATATTACAATTATGCTGAAAAAGGATGTTGAAGTTAAATGGACCAAGGAAGCTAGAGACTCATTTGAAAAAATCAAACAAGCCTTGACTGAATCCCCAATACTTATTAGCCCAGACTATTTGAAAGAATTTCAGACTTTTTCTTTTGCTTCAGAGGACACTATTGCCGCAATACTGTTACTGAAAAATGAAGATGGTTATGAAAAACCTATTTCCTTTTTCAAAAAAGTTCTAAAAGATGCGGAGCTGAAATATGACATTTTGGAGAAACAAGCATATGCTTTAATAAAGGCTCTTAAATCTTTTAGACTGTATATCCTCCAATAAAAATTATCTGCATATGTCCCAAATAGTGTTGTAAAATACATATTGATCTAGCCCGACAGTGAAGGAAAAAGAAGTAAATGGATAGATAAGTTGCTAGAGTATGATGTGGAAATTAAACCTACTAAGCTGATAAAAGGACAAGGTCTGGCTAGATTATTAACTGATTCGAATTGTAAAGCCCTGGGTTTGAATTTGATGTTAAATCAATCTACTTTTGAGCAAGAAAAGAAAGATGAGGTAAACTTATAGATTGCTGCCAAGTATGCTCATTCAATTTGGTACAAAGATGTTGTATTCTTCTTGTTAAACCTTCAATGTACGCCTGATTTTGATAAAAAAAAAGTTAAGATCCTTAAAGTTAATAGCTCAAAAATATTATATTGTTGATTCAACTTTGTTCTGGAAAGATCCAGGAGGTGTGTTGCTGAGATGCATAAATCATGATGAAATTCATTCAATTAAACAAACTTTCATAATGGTGTTTGTGGAGGTCACCGCTACTGGAAAACCACAGCATATAAAATTCTCAGAGCTGGGTACCATTGGCCATCATTGTTTTCTGACGTATTTACTAAGGTTAGGCCTGTCTGGAGTGTAAACAAATTGCAGGGAAACAAAAACTTTTGCCACTACCACTAAAACCAGTCGTGATCGATGCTACTTTTCAATAGAGGGGATTGGATTTTATCGGTGAAATCCATCCACCATCAAGCATACAACACAAGTGGATTTTGAAAGCAACTAATTTTTTCACAAAATGGATGGAAGCCATCCCAATGAGGAAAGCAATATATAAAGTAATCATAAATTTTCTAGAAGAACATATTTTTGCACGTTTTGGATGTCTACTCAGATTGTTGACTGACATTGCTCAAGCCTTTAAGTTTGCTGATATGGTCCAGTTTTTTGAGAGGTATAATGTTACTCTTAAGAAATCATACACCTTACTATCCAAAAGGGAATGGTCTCACTAATTCTACTAATAAAAACCTCATCAATAGCATGAAAAAGTTGCTGCCAAAAAATAAAAGAACATGGGACACGAGACTTAAATATGCGTTGTGGGATGACATAATTACTACAAAAAAGTCTATTAGTATGTCGCTTTTCCAACTTGTATATGGCACGAAATTATTTTTTCATGTTCAGTTGGGCCTGCTCGTGTTGAAATTTTTGCAAGAAGAAAAGGAGGAACCTAATGCAATCCAACGCAAAATATTTCAAATGATTGAAGCTCACCAACTCTGAGAGTATTTGCTGGAAAAAACTCACAAACATCATGACAGGGTTAAGGCTATTAGTTTTTCAGATTTTACTTTAATCTGATCTAGGATCTTAACTGAGAGAACAACATGTACAGCATATCTACAGCATATCAATCATGGACACAATAATGCATGCACACAAGAGACACCGAGTTTACTTGGGGAAAATCATAAAGGTGAAAAACCCCAATAACTTCCTCAGAGATAGATAGAACAATGATACAACCCAAGCATAAGAGATAGACATCTCCTAGCAGCAGCTTCTTCTCCTCCACAAGTGTGCTACTCTCCAAAGAGTGTGTGAGAGAATATAATGATCAAATAGAGTGCCTCCTGCACTCTATTTATACTTGACTTGACTTGCCTAATAACCTTTACTAGGTTGGCCTTAACTTAACCACATAACATAATGCTGACTGGGACGACCCCCAATAGGGTGGTCTAAGAATCCTTTAACCCGCATGGCCAACCACCAATAGGGTGTTCTAATAACCCTTTGACCCACATGACTTATACAGGGCTGACCCAAACAAGGTGATCTAATAACCCATCAAGTATAAGTTACGACACTTACAATATAAATGACGACACTTCCGTATAGAGGAATAATAACATATCTATAGGAATACAAACACTTCCATATAGAGGAATAATAACATCTCTATAGGAATACAATATACATATATGTGAACTACATTCCGAAGTTACATATACATCAACACTCCCTCTTAACTAGGAAGGTATTTCTCGACACAGGTTTTCTAGCACAAGTCTTCTTCTCTGGATCATCATCAGCGAATCATCGTCCTCGAATCATCGTCATCGTCACTGCTGCTGCTATCTCAATCAATCTCCAATCTACTTGTCATAGGAAGTTCTACAGAGCCAGTCCTTTTTCATACTGGATGTAATCCCACCACCTACAGGTCTTCATCATCACTGGCCATACTGTGGAATCCTTAGCACTGATTACGTGCATCAACAAAACCTCAAAAGAGAATCCCAGGACTGATTACGAGCATACTGCTCAACCTATCGGATCTCCCATGATCTTTTACATGTAACTGCAAAACCTGTCCACGACTACAGAGTATCATCCTGATACTCATAATCATACTGATCATCATCCACGAAGCACAGTCCAGATGCACGCAACACAACACTTACACTCACCGACATGGAAGGACTTTCCTCTGACCATCCGGGAAAGGCTCAGCACTCACATCAACGCACATGGGAGAACACATCTGCCACCATGTTGGAAAGTCTCTGCACTTACATCAACGCACATGGGAGAACACATCTACCACCATGTCAGAAAGGCACTTTGCATCTGTGTCTTCGGAACTCATCACACATAATCCAACTGATTATGTAATGTATCCACCTGATACATATGATCATCCTGATCATCATCATAGCATCATCCTGATGCATATCATCCAGAGTATCGTCCTGATACTCATCACTGCATCGTCCTGATGCATATCTGGAGCAACATTCTGAAGCTCGTCATCCATGATCATCCTGATCATACAATGCATCCACCTAATACATATACAAATACATGATCCACCTGATCATACCTGATACATATCAACATACATGATCTACCTGATCATACAATGTATCCACCTGATACATCTACAGATACATACACATGATCCAACTGATCATATCCAACATCCAACATGATGCATACATACATATATATAAATGATCCAACTGATCATATCCAGCATCCAACATGATGTGTACATACATATACATATAAATGATCCAATTGATCATCTCCAACATCCACCTGATGCATATACAGAGCAGTAACTGGAGCATCGTCCTGATGCTCATCATCCAACACTTACATCCACAGCCATGGGAAGGATCCTCCTCTCACCATGCTTGGAATGGATCCTGCAAATGTGTCCATCACTTCTTCCTCGAAGTGTCATCAATATGATGAACACCAAGCCTCTCTCTGAAGTACTCGAACTTCACTCTGGCTAGTGGCTTCGTCAGCACATCTGCAACCTGCTCATCTGTCACAACATACAGGAGCTTCATTGCTCCTCTATGCACCATATCCCTGATATAGTGATATTTGCTCTCAATGTGTTTCGACCTATCATGGAACACCGGATTCTTAAACAACTTCACACAACTTTGGTTGTCACAAAAGATACCAGTAGCCTCCAGTGGGAGATCAAATAACTCAGACAGTAGCTTCCGAAGCCATACTACCTCACAACTAGTTGAACAAGCTGCAACATACTCTGCTTCAGCTATACTCAGTGCTACGCAGGACTGCTTCCTGCTAAACCAAAAGATCGCGCCTAATCCCATACTGAAGCAGCACCCAGAAGTGCTCTTCCTATCTGCAGCACTGCCTGCCCAATCTGAATCAACATAACCCTGTAGGTTAAACTTTTGATTCGCATCATACTTGAGCCCATAATCAATCGTACCCTTCAGGTACCTCAGAATATGCTTTAAAGCAACCAGGTGAACACCTCTCGGATCCGTCAGGAACTGGCTCAATGTGTTCACCACAAAGAAAATATCTGGTCTTGTATTCGTCAGGTACATCAAGGACCCAATCATCTGACAATACATCGTGACATCAACCGGCTCAGATGAAGCATCGCATAGAAGCTTCAGGTTCGATTCCATAGGTGTGGCCATGGCCTTGCAGTCCATCATCCCGAACCTCTTCAGGATCTCTACTGCATACTTCCTTTGTCCAAGGAATATTCCATCTGCACTCTGCCACACCTCCATGCCTAGAAAATATTGCATCATCCCCAAGTCCTTCATCTTGAAATCGGCAGCAAGCTTCCTCTTGGTATCGGCAATCAATCCATCCTTACCTGTTACAAACAGGTCATCCACATACAAGAGTAGTATCACATGATTGCCTTCCTCAACCTTGTAGTAAAGGTTGGAATCTGCTTTACTCTTGTTAAAGACCAACCTGGATAGAAAGCTGTCTATCCTACCATACCAAGTTCTACAAATATATGACTTCCCATCATGTGTCTCAAAATAAACTGGATGCTCCACATACACCATTCAAGAAAGGTGTCTTGACATCCATCTGGTGTATCTTCCATTTCATCACTGCAGCCAAAGCAAGTACTGTTTTGATGGAAGTGTATTTGGCCATAGGAGCAAAGGTCTCTTCATAGTCAATCCCTTCTTTCTGGGAGAATCCACGAGCTACAAATATCGCTTTGTATTTCTTTATGCTGCCATCTACATCATGCTTGATCTTGTAGATCCACTTGGAAGTCACTACAGACTTCTTTTCAGGTCTTGGGACTACATCCCAAACATCTTTATGATCAACTGGTACTCCTCGATCATGGCATTCTTCCCAGATCCTGGGAACTTCAATATCTTCAATAGATAACTTTGTTGCTGAACAAATGTTGTAGTCCTTCTTTTGTAGGTGATGGTATACGATCTTTCCTACAAAACATGTTAAATTGCATGATTAGAAACATCTCATAGTTTTCAGAACAAATTCTTACATCTGAATAAATATGTCATATAGTCATGCAATTATCTTTAGCCAATGCTTCAATACAACATTTATCCATATCCTATAACTTTCTAGATGCCTTCCAATCTCTACCAGAACATTGTTAAGAGTGTGCACAACTCCCAATATGTCAGCAAAGAGGTTTCATTCTAGATAAGTAGCAATGGAATGTTGTACAGTGCCATAGGCCACTTACCCATCATATGCAAATTAGTAGTATATTGTTCATTAATGCAATTATTCTAATATGCATAATACACATCCTAAGTCTAGGAACATAAGCATATACATCATTGAACAATATTATTTAAATAAACAAATATCCAAGAAATGACAATTAAAATACTTATCTTTGTTTGGTTGTAGGGTTGACTCCCTCTCAGTCTTTGCTTCCTTTCTGTAACTCCATTATGATGTGGATTGTGAGAAGTTGTCGACTCCCTCTAAATATATGCATCCTTGTAGAAACTACTGGAGTGTGCTCCCTCTTGATCTTTGCTTCCTGGATTACTTGTCCTTGAACTTATATCCATCCTTAATCACTATGCATGCTTATTAGTATCATCATTGTGTTATCCTCGACGTCTCATACATAATCACACATTCATTAGTATAATCTTAATACTATCAAAACACAATAATCTTAAACATGTATAGTCATGATCATTTCAAACACAAATAATAAACATTAGTATTCAAGGTTTCAGGGAAGACTTCTTTTACTCATGCATATTATTATTTGATCATAGGGCTCTTCTGGTTAGTCAAATCATTAATCAAGATAAGAGACATAATATGCATAAACCCTTGATTACTTACATTTCTAACTTTATGAATAAACATAACCAATCATACCAAGTATACTTATATAAGGGATCCTAACACAAGGTAATATTCTAACTTGATATAGGAAAAACATACATGGATTACTATGTTAGCTAGTTATGTCTAACATACCCGCATGATGTCTTCTGGTTCTCTTCAATGGCTTGTGCTAGTAACCTGCATATCTCATAGGTTAACCATTATAGAACCAAGTTATACATACCTCGTAAATAGATCTTCTAAGTGATCCATGACAATGTATGAATCTTTGTCTTCATGTCACCCTGATCATATGTTCTTGAACTAGAACATGATTTGTCTTTCTTGGTGTACCTTTCATGTTAGCGGACAACATAAACCTCATACAACACCATAATGCATTAGTACAATCATAAGTGTCAACACCCTAATCAGTGAATATCTTCTATCATGCATTCATAATTTTATTAAGGTGATACGACAAGTCTAAATTTAATCAAGATTGTACTAACCGTAGTAATATGAAGACAAACATACCATAAAATTAATCATGAACAAATCTCGAAACATACCTGGATAAGTCATACCTGTCGAGATTGCTTATAATCTTCTTATGTAAGGCCTTAGCCTCATCTCCCTCTGAAATAGGAACTTATTCACTTATGCAGGTGACCAATCCATTCTCTTCTAGGATTAACCCAATCCACTTGATTTGCAGGAATTGGATCTGCAGCTGGATTGGGGTTTGTCAGAGAAACCCTAAAAATTCAAACTTTGAATTTCAAACTTCTGAAAGGATAGAAAGATGCGCTTTGATGAGCTGATCAAGCCGGTATACTCAGAATTTGAAAACTGCAAAGTTTCACCCCTCAAAATTTCCTTTGAGACTTCTGGATCTTTTGGACAGGATCCCAAACTAGGGTTTGATAAAGACCACCCTTTTTCCTAACCAAAAGGTTCAATCCAAAGCTATAAGCTTCTATTTTTATGAGGAGCTTCCAGCCGTGGTCACAAATTTCAAAAATTCCCATTTTTGCAGAAGCCCTAATTTTCCACTATTCCGATCAAAGTCCCAAACTAGGGTTTGATCAAGCCCGGCCTTCTGCCCAACCAAAAAATCTGATCTTGGTCTCTAAATTTTGATTTTTATGAGTAGCATCCAGCCCCAGTCTCCGATTACAAAAATTCCAACTTCCTCCGAAACCCTAATTCCTGGAGCCATGAATGAAGGTGCTCAAAATCCAATTCTATTTTGACAGAAATATGCACTTGATTGTTTCTGGTGTAACTCCGAACTTTCTGATCCACAGGGCCTAACAATGTTTCCTGTGGTAGCCTGATCTATCATATTTCCAATCCCATAGGTCTGACCTCAAATGGATTCTCTGAGAGAGAGTTATGCCAAGTGTCACAATGTGACCTGTTTATGGGATAAAACAGGAGAGTGAACTTGTATGGCGTGCCACGTGTCACTGGTTCAGTTTCAGCCTCTGAAAAAGTTACCTGAGAAAGTACAGTCCATGCACTACCTATCACTTTTCAGTAAATTTCATTTGGAGCTTCCTAGCCCAAGTTATGACCTTTTTTCCTAGGTCACCTGTTTATGACTCAGATCTGGAAGAGGCAGAAACCCTAGATTGTACAGATCATAAAACACAAAGTAAAATGAATTAGAAGTTATCCTTTGGACACAAGGTACATGGGGATCTGATCTTCGACCTATAAATGTTTCAGATCCAAAAAATTTTCCAAAATGGATTTATAGCAAAAGTGCTACGATGACGGGTTTTTGCTATATCAAGCCTTAGCATCGCAAGTGCAACAAATGTCATACATGCCATACCATGCCTTCTTTCAGGCTAGCTTTGATACCATGTTAGTTTTTCAAAATTTACTTCAATCTGATCTAGGATATTAACTGAGAGAACAACATGTACAGCATATCAATCATGGATACAATAATGCAAGCACACAAGAGACACAGAGTTTACTTGGGGAAAACCATAAAGGTGAAAAACCCCAATAACTTCCTGAGAGATAGATAGAGCAATGATACAACCCAAGCATAAGAGATAGAAATTTCCTAGCAGCAACTTCTCCTCCTCCAGAAGTGCGCCACTCTCCAAAGAGTGTGTGAGAGAACAGAATGATCAAATAGAGTGCCTCCCGCACTCTATTTATATTTGACTTGACTTGCCTAA
This sequence comes from Larix kaempferi, assembly GCA_027924585.1. Taxonomy (NCBI): domain Eukaryota; kingdom Viridiplantae; phylum Streptophyta; class Pinopsida; order Pinales; family Pinaceae; genus Larix; species Larix kaempferi. The sequence goes on along the minus strand of BSBM01001242.1, from coordinate 2,099,889 downwards.
TAACCTTTATTAGGTCGGCCTTAACTTAACCACATAACGTAATGCTGACTGGGCCGACCCCCAATAGGGTGGTCTAATAACCCTTTAACCCACATGGCCGACCCCAATAGGGTGGTCTAATAACCCTTTGACCCACATGACTTATACAGGGCAGACCCCAACAAGGTGGTCTAATAACCCATCAAGTATAAGTTACGACACTTACAATATAAATGACGACACTTCCGTATAGAGGAATAATAACATCTCTATAGGAATGCAAACACTTCCATATAGAGGAATAATAACATCTCTATAGGAATACAATATACATATATGTGAAATACATTCCGAAGTTACATATACATCAACAAAGGCGGTCTTTGATAAAAGAACTAAATAAGACAACTTTGCTTCTAGATATCTGGTTTTACGTTGGGACGCCGAAGAGAAGAAAAATCTGAACATGGTAAATTCAATAAATTATGGTTTGGGCCGTTTCAAATCGTTGAAGTATTGCATAACAACACATTTATTTTGGATAATCATAATGGATATATAGTTGTCGGAGGCCCAGTGAATGGGTGTTTTCTCAAACATTGTTTCACTCAATGAGGCTATCAACAACCAATAATCATTGTAAATACTAGTAGTTAGATGATCATTGAATAAGACTCCAACACCCAATGGAGGCACTGGTGTATAGTTACAAATTTTGTTATTTTAGTAGAATACAATTATCTGCATGGACCAGGAACTAATCTACGAGTTCGAAGCACTTCGCAGGGAAATGCTACCCCCAGTAGGAGATGGTGTTAGTACCTAGGTTTGCACTCTAGATTGTCTACGTTTTCGATCCCAAAACCTTCAATTTAACTCTCTTTCCTTTAGAATTATCCCGAAGTCTGATTTCACCAAAGCAATCTTTACCATTTTGTTTTATAATATTGTGCTACTTAAATTCTTTGTTTTCAATTTTATTTATTAGTAATGTCATGAGGTGGATAAGTTGTTCTTTTGTTACATTTTTTATTTCGCAGGTATGGTCTTTATTCAAATGACTTAATTCTAGTTGAATTAAGTGTGATAGTCAATTAAGGCTAAAGTTTAATAACGCTACAAAACTATCAAAGGCTACGCTACCAAATCAAGGCCGCTACGAAACTGTCCACCAGCGCTGTTGAACTGACATGAGTTGTCAGGATCATCATTGAAACAACCTCTTGGGTCATGTCATTAAATGGAAGCCGTGATTGTTACACCTAAAATCTTCCCATCATGAGATTCAGTGTATACATCCTGAAGTTTATTGGACTAAGTCATTGACCTGGGAGGGATATGTACCCATTTATACTAGGTTCTGAGAGGTCGTTGCAGGTTGCTCTTATGCCACATGCGACATCGCACCTTACTCTCTTGTAGGGTGCGATGAAGTCAATTAATGGGAAAAAATAGCTTCTTCGAGCTCCTTCTCAAAGTATGATGACTTGGACCCTATCACTAACCTCTTGGGAGAGCTGGCACTCGATTCCTAACACCTTGGAAAGATCCCTTAAGCCTCTCCTGTTAGCGGACAATCCACTCGAGCGGACGCGAGCCAGATTTACCTAGCTCAAAGTGAGTCTAGAACAAATAGAACAGACTACTAATGCATTTCCTAGATCTACTTAAGGATCGAGTACTAGATGTCTTACCTTTCACTTCACAATCCTTTCTCCTGAATGCTGCTCCACGTCTCACGGTCGTCATATCCAAGCTGCAAGACCTGTCAAGACAAGAAATAAGAGAAACCGGTAAAATACATCTATACAATAAGAGATTTAAGTAAACAGTTAAGCAGGTAAACTACTCAATATCATTACACACATGAGCAATATTGGTGGAAAGCATTTGTATTACTGTAAAAAGAGGAGTACATAATAGAGATATAGAACTACAACCAAGGCTTAACGCTGTAGCCCTTCTCCGACGAAGCCGATTGCCATATCCTTCCAAGGAAGTATGAGTTCTCCAATAGGTGAGTGGAGATGTTCCAAGGGTGATTTCACCAGCATGTAGATACCATCGCCTTCCTCTCTTTGGGATGGGAGTGAGCTTCATTTATATAGGAATAAGTGGATAGGGTATGGATAGGATAGGTTGAGAGATGGTAGGAGAGGCTTAAGGGATCTCTCCAAAGGTTTATGAACCGAGTGCCGGATCTTCCAAGAGGTCAAGGATAGGGTCCCAAGTCAGCAAGCTTCGAGAAGGACCTCAAAGAAGCTATTTTTTCCATCTAACTGACTTCATCGCACCTTGTAATGGAGCAAGGTGTGACGTCGCATGTTGCTAGTGTGTAGCCTGCGATGACCCTTCAAAACTTAGCACAATTGGGTACAAATCCTCCCAGGATGATTACTTAGCCTAGGTATCTTCAGGGGTGTATACACTGAATCTTATGATGAGTAGATTTTGGGTGTAACAGAATGCCCCCCAAAGCATGAAGCTGTTGAAGATAGGCAGGTGAAGTGCTTTGATGGAAGTAATGGAAATAGACTTGTATGGAGAAGGACGTTGCTGCAGTACAACTGACTCTGAACTGACAATCTCATATGAAGTACAACATGGCTGTCGACCAATACATTGCAGATCCATGGTAGTAATGACCGATTGAACACAATCATGCCTACTAGACACAAGCGTAGATCCATGATGAGATTATAACACAGCCATGACCAATACAAAAGTGGATCCGTGTGATATAACTCAATACAAACTCCATCACAACCTGGGTAAAACATGACTCCCCAGGGTCTTCAAGCTGAACCCACAAATGATACGAATCTATACATGTGATTACAAATGTCTTGATGTCGAACATGGTAGAAAACACTTGATTACCGGCCATTGATGTAAACCATTAACAAGTGCGAGGGAGATCACCATTGATGTCGATGATTCCCAAGGTATCACAGTACATATCATCAAGCGTGAATAAATGAGTTGAAGTCAAATGCAAGATGAAATATTTCGACCAAGAGTCAATGATGTAAACTCATGATGAAAGCGAGGTAACCTACCATTGAGGCATGCAGGGCCAAGGTAATCGATTGGTTTCTAGATTCAATCCTCAGATGATGTGTTGAAGTCGACAAGGATGAATCCATTGAAGGAGGGCCATGATGAATCCCCCATCAATCGACACGAAACACGACAAAAAATGTATGGGGTAGATCGGATGGTACAGTAACATGCAAGACTGACTCAGAGTAGACCGACGTGATGGCGGGTGTACTGACTACAGATGATAAATGATAGACATATTCTTGAACATGGGCATGGCATGACTTGGCAGTATTGACATGACGAGTGCGACACAAATTCTCAAAGCGACTGATGATGGAAGCTTTTCTTTGAACGACTCAAAGGAGTAACAATACTCATGAAATAAGTGGAACTCAAGGACAAATGGATGATCCAAGTGCTGTATGCAAAGGTAGATGAGTGCCATGTTCAAGAACGACTACATACTGCCACTAACAAGGTATGTAACACAAACGCTTTCATTTTTCCCCATCATGAATGATGAGTGCCTCATGTGTTTTTTACGAGCTTGATGAGGGTAACCAGATGCTCGGTATAGATTATCTCATAGATGAGTCTAATCCCAAATATTTTCCAAACCTGGGATAGGAGGGGTTCGTCCCATGACGGGCCCTTCAATGTGAGAATTTTAATGAGTCCATAGAAGGTAAACTCAGTCGTCATTTCATGTTTAAAGAGTCTGAAAAGAACTAAAGAAGACTCCAATAGTCCTTTTTCGTAAAGTTAGCCTCATCGCTCGGAAAAGGGTAAAACAACGCGGGAGAGGACTCTTCCAGTCATGATTGGATGGAGTATGCCTTTTTCATAATTAGTGCCTCCTGGTCCGAAAAAAGGGTAAACTATCGCTAGGAAGATGACCATTCAAATACTTTAACAAGCGTGAACACGACAAGTTCGCTTGGCAATCTTTTTCGTCTTTCGAGAGCCTGAAAAGAGATTAACGGTAGACTCCGAGGGGTGTCCTTTTCCGTGGAAGTTTAACGAGCCCGAAAAAGTGATAAATCATAACTTGGTACTTGTTCTCATAGTTCCTTGAGTACGAGAACAAACGAAGAGTAAACTCATCATCACACAATAATTACAGACTGACCGTTGCAAAAAATAACGACAACATTTTCAAGGGAGTGTTCATACCTGTGATGACCGTTGTGATACGAGAAACGACACGAAAGACTACTTACAACTCCTGCACACTAGAAAAAATGTGTCAAATAGCCTCAAATATGGCAAAAATGGTCAAAAAACTATGATAAATGGCCCAAGAGCATCAAAATATTTGAAAAGGAATATTCCATTCTATTTATAAATAGAAAAATGGGCCAAAAATAGATTTCATTGTTTCAATTGCTAATTTGGGAGGAGAAGTACCAATTTGGAGACAAAAATTCCTTTGCCGATTCTGGGAGCTACGATCCACCATTTCACCCACCGTTAGGAGTAGGTAAGCCTAAACTTCATCCAACAACTTTCCAGTGGATTAGATTTTGTTTTTAGGTTCAATTTTTGGGTTTTTTGATGAATTCATGGAGGGCTATTGCGCTCTCGGCTCGTCGCAGTTGGCCCTTTTGGGAACTGCGATGAGACCGACTTGGCGCAAGTCTTGAATGGGTGAAGTGCGACGAAATTGCACTGTATGCAAAAGTACAGTGTGACGGCGGAGGTGCATTTCCCAAACATCAAAAAAAGAACTTACCGTGGTTGAAGTAGGATCTAACAGTGTTTAAATGTCCCTTTTGGTAGGTTGCTAGCAAGCCAACATGGTTTTCGAGTGGCAGGAACGAGAACACGAAGTAGAAGATGAACAAGCTTCCAATGATCCACAATGCGTGGATGCCTTGAGGAACTATGGTTTGCTCAAGTTCTTTGAGATTCAGGGGATGAGATCCCAAATCCCGTTGCTACCACACATGCTCCAGAGTTGGGACGCGACCCAACAACATTTTGTGATTGGTGAGAACATCCTCGCAATAGATGTTGACAACATCTATTTTCTCGTAGGTTTGTCTTGGAGAGGGGAACCTATACATCTTACTGGAACACGGGCCAGTGACAGCACAGTCAATGACATGGTGTCACATCATTGTACTGCTATTGCTCGATCTTCCAGTGGGAAGATTCTTATCAGGGATGTGGTGAGCCGCCCACTACATACCATATTGTTTACCATTACTAGAGTGGCGGGGAGCCAAGCCCCACACACAGCTACTCGGGCTCAGATGCTTTATGCGAAGGACTGCATGTCCCCCATGGTTTTCAACTGGTGCGAGGGTCTCCTCGCAAACCTCTGAGCTCAGCTGACCAAGTGCCGGCGGGGAGAGCTCAAGCAGTTTGGTTATGGATCGATCGTGGTATCATTCCTCTTGGAGCGGATCCCTCTCTTGCATCCACAGGTGGTACTAGATGACAGGGAGCCTAGAGATCCCCACATGCTTAGATGGGTTGAGGTGATGACCCGTCATGGTGGAGGGCCTATCATCAACTTTGGTCCTGAGTTCTTCAGCTGGCTGGAAGGCCAGTTACTCATGGTTGAGGAATTCTCATACGGAGGTACGGATTTCAGAGAGGATCTTGACTTGATACTGCCCGAGGGTGCAGCATGGGGTGCTATAGGCGAGAAAAAAAACCCTTGTACTTTTAGTTTTGTATATTTATCATTTTTTTGATGCAGTGCTGACAAGTATGTAACATGTGTGTGTAGATGTGGGGCCCGTACGACCGGTAGGACTTTTCCTCCTGGCGAGGAGAGACAGAGGTGGGGAAGCAGTTGTGCCCCCAGGTGCTCATGCTGCCATCGAGGAGATGGAGGAGGTATACAGGAACTTGTCCCAGTTGACAATGGAGGTTCCTGAGCCAGCGATAGATGACCTACCGAGACCTATGTAGAGGTTTGGGGTTGGAGCATTCGTACGCTTCAATGCCCTACTTCGCAAGGTAGCGAGGACCGTGGATTGTTTCCTTACTCAGCGACAGCGGGTTATCCGTGCCAGGGGTGGTGTACGGCTCAGGCGTCAAGCCTGATGACACTATTATACTTGTACTGAGAGCTTAGAGGCCTCAGATTTTGTACTACTAAAAGCTATGATGCTTCAGATTTTGTAGAGACTCACTGAAAGCCATCGTGCTTTAGATTTTGTACTAGCACTACTTTTGAGTGATATATATATATACAGACATTCCCGACGATTTATACATTATGTGTTTTAAAATGATGAGTGATGTGATCTTGTTTACATGTTTGCTTTTATACATTGTATTATTTACATGTTGTGAATGTTTTTACATATTATGAATATTATGTGTGTGTGATGTACCAATACAAAATGAAGTTGGACATCGAGTCAACAACTGTGTTTAACTCTCATGGAATGTGCAGGTACTGAATGGATTCAAATGACCTTTCCACGAGACGTACTCGTCTGTAGAGACAAAGTAAGGTGGGATCATGGATGGCGTAAACCTGGTTAAGATGGGAAACCACTAATTGAGAATCCATGTGGATGACAATGTGGTTCATACCCAAGGAAATGGCGTTAGCTAGGGTTCCAATTACTGCTTGATACTCTGCGGCATTGTTGGTCGCAAACCCTAGGCAACTTCCTCCTGAGCTAATGAGCTCACCTGTTGGGGAATATAGTACCCAAGCCGCTGAAGAAAGGTTACGGGTATGCCGGCTGGCGCCATCCACGAATCCATAGCATGTTTCCATCTGCACACGCAGACAGAACATGGTATAAGGAGCGGAAACAAGATCTAAAGACACTAAAAAATAAAAAGCGTCACAGCACACAAAAAAACAAAAAACACGCCATGTACAGTATATATAAGAAAGTCTAAGCGTGACGAGTTTAGGCATAGTATCTCTTAAGGTAAAGCCCATTGCAGGGTTCACCCAAAGAGATTCCATCATAGTCTTCAAGCTCGTGAGCTCCCTTCTCCAAAACACGTTTGACAATGTAAGGTCCATGCCATATGGATTCAAACTTTCCTGCTCCTAGTTTGTCATGCTTTTGGTCATAAGTGACGACTAGGTCACCCTCGTTAAAGATACGAGGTTCAACTGACTTGTCGTATTGGGATTTGATGCATTTCTTGTGTGCTTCATTAGCAAGAGCGGCATCTCGGCAGGACTCGTTAAGTGTTGCTAAGTGCAGGAGACGTTCTTCCTCGGCAATAGTGTTAGGAAGAAGTTCGACAGCAAGTTGTAGAGACGGAATTTCACACTCTATAGGTAGGACAGCCTCCAATCCATAGACTAGTTGGAAAGGGGTGAAACATGTGGTGATTTTAACGGAGGTTTTGTAGGACCATAACACTGAAAAGAGCATGTTATGCCAATTGGCTTTCTACGTACCTACCATCCTTTGGACCATGGTTTTCAAGACTTTGTTAATGGCCTCAATTTGTCCATTGGACTGCGGGTAGTAGGGTGTTGAATTTTCATGGTGAAAACCCAACCTATCGCTCAGTTCATCAACCATATGGTTCTGAAAATGGGAACCATGATCGGTAACAATTGCCCGAGGAACTCCGAACCGCGCTATTACATGATTGAACATGAAGAGTGCGGCGATTTTGCTATCATTCTGGTATGTAGGCATAGCTTCGACCCACTTTGTAAAGTAATCCACAGCTACAATAATGTAACTATGCCCCCCGACCGAGGTAGGATTACAATGCATAAAGTCGATGCCCCATTTTGTGAAGGGGCCCACGGAAATAACCAGGTGTAACGGGGCGGGATGGGTGCGCTTCTTCGTACGGAAGTGTTGGCAAGGAGGACATTTTTTTACGGCCTCAATACAATCTTTGAAGATAGTAGGCCAGAAATATCCTGCGAGCAAAATCTTCTGGCCTGTATCCATCCCAGAGAGGTGACCACCACATGTCCCAGCGTGATAGTCATTGAGAATGCGTTCGGCTTCATCGTGGGTGAGACAGCGTCGAAGAATTGAATCAATGCTACGGCGATACAAAGTATCATTGATGATTAAATAATACTTCGCATGGTGACGTATCTTATGACGGTCGTCGCAAGAGAGTTGAGGGTCGAAGCGTTGGGTTTGAAGATACAATGAGATATCTCCATACCACGGGTTAGTCGTACTGATGAGAAACAATGATTCATCTGGAAAGTCTTCATTGTGCTCAACTTTTGCATCATGACGGGGAAGGTCACAAATAAGCTCGGTAAACACCAAAGACTTCTTAGACTTGGCTTTCTCGAAAAGAAGGTCAAATTCTTGCAGTATCACGATCCAGCGTGAATACTTGTCCCCAAGCACTTGATGTGTCAGTACGTGGTACATGGGGTTCGAGTCGACGATGATGGTGGTAGTGCGGAGCAGAATATAGTGCCGAAACTTTTGGACGGCGATGACCGCCGCGAAAGCAAGTTTTTAGACATGTGAATATCTAGTTTCAGTGTCAGTGAGACCCTTAGTCGCATAATATATTACATGTTCCTGGGCGTTTGTATCCTCCTGTACCAAAACCATGGCGATAGTGGTGACAGAAGAGGCGAGATATAAGATATAATCTCGATAATAATTGGGCAGTTGGAGCACGGGGGCATGCGTGATGGCATGTTTGATACTGTCGAAGGACTTTTGAGCTTGGTTGTCCCAAATGAATGGGATGTCCTTCTTGAGCAGTCTCATGTACCCCTGAGTCGTCTCCGCGAAATTGAAAACAAAACGTCGTAAATAAGTCGCCTTCCCTTGGAGACTTTGAAGTTCCGTCACATCAGTCAGGGGTGGCAAGTTGATGATGGCCTCCACCTTTAAGGGATAAATGCGGATCGCATCCTTCAAAATGATAAATCCTAAGAGGCGTCCGAACTCAACGCAAAAGATACACTTATGAGGATTCAGACGGATATTGTACCGTTTGCATCTGAGGAAAATGGCCATCAGATGATCAATGTGGAACTCGTGCTGCTTTGAATGAGTAGGGAGGTCGTCCAAGTAAGGTTCCACAAAGTCCTTAATATCATGGAAGGCATACGACATAGCCTGTTGAAACGTGGTGCCAACATTTTTAAGGCCAAACGGGAGTTTGTGGTATGCAAATGTTCCCCATCGGCAGATGAAAGCCATCTTATGTTGGTTGGTGGGGTTGATCTCAATCTGGTTGTAACCAGAAAATCCATCCATAAATGAGAAGATGACGCTTCCGGCACAATTATCGACGATCTAGTCGATGAAGGGGGTCGGGTAGTTGTCTTTCGGACAAGCCCAGTTAAGGTCCCGATAATCGACACAGACACGAATGGTACCCTACTTTTTATTCATAGGGACAATGTTTGAGACCCAATCCGTCAATGGGACAGGATAAATAAAACCAACCTTTAAGAGCTTTTCAATTTTTGCCTTAATTGCCGTAGTCTTTCGGGGGTGTACCGGTCGCAACTTTTGGCGTATAGGTTTGACGTCGGGATAGTTTTTTATTTCATGAGAAACAACCGCGGGGTCTATCCTAGGCATCTCCTTGTAGGACCAAGCAAATACATCTCGAAATTGCTTGAATAAGGTCGTGCCAGCCGCTATTTCTTCAGGGGAACACTTCTGGCCTATGCGAATGTGTTCGACTATACCAGGTTTCACCGAGATGTCTACCGGGGTGGTTGGCTCAATGTTGGCCAAGTTGCCCTCTGTGTCCGTAAGACATGTAAGAATGGGGGAATGAGGGAATGGGTAGATGTCTGGTGAAAAGAGGGTGTGGATTTTGTCCTCTATGTACTCCAAAGGAGGAAGAAAAGATGATCTATGGTGGAGATCATCCCACGGATTGTTGTCAACATTCATAACTTCCATGATGGACTCATCTGAATGAAAAGTCCAAAGCAAGAGATTAGGTAGAGATGACGTCCGTCGTAGAGAACAGGATGGAGAGGCCACTGTTAAATGGTCCTCTGGTGCTGATTGGATAGCCTCGTAAATACGTTTAGCGGGTGAAAGAGGTATTATATCTCTAAGCAGGTGTGTTGTCGCTTCATCCGGTACAAGCCAAGCATCGGTAGAGTGAGATAAAATCTCTGTGGAGATCATGTTCACCGTAGGGACATGATTAGGGGGGTCCGTTGCCGGAAAAAATCCCATGAGAGATGAATCTTTCAAAAGGCCAACCCCTATACTCCAATACTGTTTTGACATCTGTCCAATGGAAGGAACATGGTCACCAGGATGACTAGTAGCATCTAGTGTACAAAAATCTAATTGGTCAATAGTAACAATTCATCCTTGGTGGGGGAATTGTACTATGCGAAAGAATGAAGAGGCTACCGCCTGCATGGCATAAAACCAATTGCGACCAAGCAAGAGATTATAATCTATTGGGGCCGAGACCACTTCCATGTTAACGGTTACGGTCTTTCCATCCAACTCAACTGCAAGAGCTTGTAAGAGCCCATGAGGTTGAAAGACATGCCTGTCGAATGCTTTCAACGTGGTGGGAGAATGATTCAATTCGGGGGAGCCAATGGCTCTCCAACAGGCGATCGACATGACAGAAGTGGAGGCGCCTTCGTCTAAAAGGGTACGATGGACAATCTTCCAAGCAATGTTCGCAGAAAATTGGAATGCGAGCTGGTGTGAGAGCCTCGACTTAAAGTTGTCAAGTCGGAACATGATGGTATTCGAGGAATCGGGGTCAACTTCCCTGATGACCGCAAGGAGAGTTTTGCGCTGATTAGGACAATTCTGCGAAACTTCCAGGGTAGACATGGCGCAAGGAGCTTGTGCCAAGTCTTCCACGATATTGTAATTTTGTGTCGCTCGAGCATTAGGATTGAAAACAACTTTTCGAATCGTACTCTTGGGTGGTCGCATCATCGAGTCTAAGGATGGTTTCTCAATGGTGAGAGAAGTTGATGGTATAGTAACATCAGTTAAGGAGTTGGAAGCTTTTTCAGTATTACTTCCAGTAGATTCCTTCGAAGGGACCGGTTCGTAAGATCACGAGCGACTGTTCAAATTGATTGTCTCATTACGCACCATGAGAACATGTGTGGTATTGGATGGTTCCCCCTGGGCTGGGGGGGTTGAGAAATCATCTGCTGGTTCTGAGTAGGAAACGGATGATTGAGGACTGCGGGAGTCAGCTTACCCTTAAGAAACTTTTGTACTTCATCTCTATGGGGACATTCTTTGGAGAAGTGGTCATCTCCACACAGTAAACAAGGATACTTTAGCTTCCGTTTCTGCTTGGTATCATCAGGAGTGCTCCTTTGTTCCTGCTGGGTGGAAGAATTTTTGGGTTTCCCCTTGTTCTTCTTTTTATCGCCAAAATTTTGAGATGAAGCTGGTTGGACAGAATTCACCTCTTTAGTTTGAGTAGGAGTGGTGGATTTGGTGGTGCTGTGGCCAGCCTGAGTCGGTAATGGGGAGGAACCATGAAGGTTGGATGATCCAACAGTGCTAGAAGCAGGCTGGGTGTTAAGGGAACCAATGATTCCATCAGTTTGGAGTCCCTTATGTGGTTTCACAGGGTCATTAACGTCACGGGGTGTGTCAGGCACAATATCAAACAAAGTGCCATATTGAGTGTAGACTAGGTCTAGTACGTGGGCACTTGCGATGGCTTGTTCTTCGGTGACAGCACCTCGCATGGAAACATCTCTTGCTATGGTAGGGATGAGGGATTTCATAAACCAGTCTGCTAGGAACTGATCTGGAATAGGAGCTTTAATGAGACGTTGTCTCCTTCGCCATTCGTGGATATGATCCGAAATATGAGTGGCGGTATTATGACGGAGCGAGGTTAAAAGATCAGTACCAGTTTCATACTGTATGGGAAGCTGGAAATGTGTCAAAAGTTCATGGCAAGAGAACCAAAATCAGGAAAAGAGTGGGGTGGCAACTCAATGTACCACTTGGCAGCCGAACCAGTGAGAGTCCTTTGAAATAATCTAAGACGAATTGAATCGTCCATTAAGGAATTAGATGAACACCATAAGTGGTATGTCATCACGTGGTTTTTAGGGTCTTCACCTGGCTTGCCGTCGAATTTGGGGATATCAGACGGAAGTTTCACTGGAATTGGTGGCCAGTTAGATCCATGGTAAATAGGATCATTGGTTAAACGGGATAGGTCAGGCAGGTCCAAAGTATCCAGGAAGGGAAGCTATGGGTTAGGATGTGCGTATTGATAATACAGATAAGGCATGTAAGGACCAGTATGACCGTAAGGTGTACTAGGAGGAAACTGGCTGTAGGGGGGTGTGCCTCCCGGATTGTAATGGGGTCTACCACCATAAGGTGGTCCATTCCAATAAGGTGAGGGTCCACCTCCACCACTGGGAGGGGGTGGAGGTCCGCCGTCACCACCGGGAGGAGGTGGGGGTCCATAACTGTAATAAGGCATCCCACCACCGTCTCCGCCTGGAGGGGGTGGTGGACCACTTCCACCGCCAAAAGGATGGGGGCCCCCACCACCTCCACTGCCGGAAGGATGAGGGTCTCCACCACCACCTCCACCACCATAGTAATTAGGTCCTCCACTGCCTCCGCCTAGAGGGGTTGGTGGACCACCTCCGCCTCCTGAAGGGAAATTTCCTCCTCCACCATGATAGGGTGGTCCCCTGCCACCTCCCCCGGGAGGGGGTGGTAGACCATTCCTGCTATCGTCGGAAGGGTGAGGGATATTGTTGGTAAAATGAGGTGGGCCTCCACCAAGGTTAGGTGGGGGTCTGCCGCCTCCAGCAGGAGGTGGGGGAGGGCCGATCGGGGGTGGTGGTACTTGAGGGATAGTCGGTTGGAGTCCTTGTTGCAACACAGGTTGTTGCCCCCATAGAGTGTATGGATTCCTGGGAAAAGGTATCGGATTAGATTGGCCCGGTGCAGGGTTAACAGAACCTGGATACGCTTGACTCCATGAGGGTAGGGTTACATTGGACGGCCCCCCAACATGAGATAATCCCATGGTGGATGGTCTAGCGGGTTGGGAAGGTCCAACGAAAGGTCTGTTGGGGATTCCACTGCCTACGTTCTTGTTAGGAAACGGGGGTTGCCCCCCAGCCACAATAGGTTGACCACTATTCAGAGGTTGAACCAACGTAGGTTGTTGACTAGCTACCGTAGTAATAACATTACCAATAAGATAATCTGGGGGAATGTAATATCCTCCCCTTGAATTTTGAGTTGGAGGAGGAACTGGTAAAGTAATTGCGGTAGTGACAGGTGTGTTGGACTGTTGTCCTTCCACCGGTTGGTTCACTTGAGGTGCAGGACTGGACTATTGCAAGGGTTGACCAGTCTTATTAGTGGTCTCGTGGTGGGGTGCTTCAGGTGATCCGAAATATATCGGATGAAATAGGATGTCTCCGTCGTCAAATCTTATTTGGAAATGGTGATTTCGAAACTCTTTAGAGCGTTGCTTGAGACTCTGTCTTCGAAGGTCATCACCCCTAAGATGTAACTGTTCCACATGTTCATGGATAGGGACAAAAATCTCGACAGGGTCAGGCTTGTAGTAAGGTCTAGAGAGCTCTAGAGTAGTGCAGTTAGGTGGGGATGAGATGGCAAAATGAGCCACTGGGTGGTCTGTAGAAGATGTCCAGTAAGCTGCTGAAGGACCAACAGCTGCTATAGGGTCATCCTGGGGTCAGTTTATCCATTCCAACGATCCAGGTTATCCCAGGATGACGGGAGAAAGGTCTTGTGAAGCAGGGATTTGTGCTCCTTCATCCCGCGGGGGATGAGAGGCAAGTGAATCTGGAGGAGTTTGTGGAAACAAAAGTCCTCCAACATTCAGAGTGGGGTTTTCCACTTCAGTAACTACGACCATGTTACACTGATCCATTCTTACCATCGAAATGACCTCCGGATTAAGGGGATATTCAAGTGATAAATTTAAGATCCTACGGGATCTTCTCCAGGGAAAATCCACCAGAGCGTCAGGATGATCAGCCAAGATGGCTGAAACAACATTTCTCCTAAGGGTATGCTAAAAGAAAAGCATTTCAGAAAAACCTACTCAAACTAAGGCAACAAGCAGACTTATGTGACAGAGTGGATTCAAAAGTCTGGAACCTCATGAGATTATCAAGGCATCGCAAATCTCAATATACTGCAGGGTCCAACAATATGATGTGACAAGGAGGATTGGGACTGTACCCTTGCCTGCATACTCGATTACCTGGACAGTACGTGCGTGCTAGTCTCCCCGAGTGCTGTTATCGGTGTATTGCTTTGCCAAGACGGCCAAATGGTTAACTCAGTTGGTTTCAGGAATCATAGTGGTGTCTCCCGATATACACAAGGTATGTGGGAGCTCAAATCCATAGTGGTGTTGTCTAATGCACAACCGTTCAGCAAGAGACCTTCCGATATACTACCGAGTACGTGATACACCCTTCGATATACGCCAAGTACGGATTATGGTACTTGGTGGGTACGTGAAGGAGCTCAATATACCGATAAGTACGTGGAAGACTACAATACCCCTGGGATACAGTGCTAGAAAATAACGACAGCTGCCACGCTTAACGACACCGGAACATGTCTCTAACTTACACACAAGTTGCTAAAATTTTTACCTAGTTCTACCGTTAATTTTATCTTGGACGGTTAGGTGAATGCATGAGGTGAGTACATAATCGAAAGCATAATGCAAGTCCTAACTCCATGCACGAAATATTCTTTTCTTTTGATGAATTCTAGCTATGGGAAGGAGAAATCTTTTTCCAATAGTATTGCCAAAACACCACAATGCAACACAATCTCAATTCAAACAAACTTGACTATGAAAGTATTATTTTCCTTTTTTCAATGAAACACAAAAAATCACAACACTACTATCCAAATCAAAACATTTTTCCTTTTCTTTTTCTTTTCAAATCAAAACGACGCTAGGTAATGAAAAGAGAGGATTCTGAAATGGAATATGCAAGTTTTTCAATTTCACTTTCAATGGTCTAAAAGCAAGAAAAATTAAAAATGCATTTATCTTTCCTTAGCATGGAATCAATTTTGCAAAAACTTTGAGTCTTTCAAGAAAATGAGTGATTCATAATTCGAGAAAAACACAATAGATCATACATTCATTCAATTTTTCCAAAACACAAATGAAAACGTTCCAATGCACAACAATTTTCTTCAATAATGCTCAAGAAATGGTGGAAAGGAGCACTTTTTAACTTTTCAATGGATGCATCAAAGAATAAACTTGATAGCAGTTGAACTTTCAGATCTAAATGACTGAAAAGAAAACACTGCTTGCAGCACTATTACACTCAGAAAACTGAAGAAAAGACAAGCACTAGATCAAGCTGAAAGGCACACATAACTCAAAATCAAGTAGCAGCAAGCAGACCAAACAAGCAAAGCTCAAACAATGATGAAAACAAGGTCTGGAAGCTGATCTAATGTAATGATCAGATCAGGGATGGAAGGAAGGGAATGCAAGGGTGAGCGGATGAAGGTGGAGGAGACAAGAGTATCCACCACTACCGGTCTTCAAACTTGTCCAAAACGGAACCCAAAATCAATCCAAACAAAACCAAACACTCAACACAAATTATAGGTGGGATCCCTAGCTGGATCTTGTAGCACAGAGAGAGTTCATACAACAAACCAAAGTCCAGAGTGTCAAATGGAGAGGAGATGCCTGCATGCCAAATTTTGACAAATCAGTGCACTCTGTGCTTGTACACAGTGCGATGTCGCAGTTTACCTTCATGGGAAGTGCAACGATGTCGCAGTTTACCAATGCAAGGGATGCAACGAGTAACTAACATGTAAGGGTTGTGAAAAGAAGAAGAAAAAAAATGTTGTGATTTGGTTAGTAGTGTTGTGTTTTTTGCGTTTCGCACAAAATGAAAAGAATGCTTTTATAGTCAAATTTGATTGAATTGGGAATTAGGTTGCTTTGAGTTTGTTTTGGCAATACCATTGGAAAAAGATTTCTCCTTCCCATAGCTAGAATTCATCAAAAGAAAATAATATTTCGTGTATGTAGTTAGGACTTGCATTATGCTTCTGATTATGTACTCACCTCATGCATTCACCTAACTGTCCAAGATAAAATTAACGATAGAACTATGTAAAATTTTATAGCAACTTGTGTGTAAGTTAGAGACATGTTCCGATGTTGTTAAGCATGGCAACTGTTGTTATTTTCCATCATTGTATTCCGGGGGTATTGTAGTCTTCCACATACGTATCGGTATATCGAGCTCCTTCACGTACCCACCAAGTACCATAATACATACTTGGCATATATCGAAGGGTGTATCACGTACTCGGTAGTATATCGGAAGGTCTCTTACTGAACAGTTGTGCATTAGAAAGCACCACTACGGATTTGAGCTCCCATGTACCTTGCGTATATCGGGAGACACCACTAGGATTCCTGAAACCAACCGAGTTAATAGTTTGGCCGTCTTGGCAAAGCAATACATCGAGAACAACACTCGGGGAGATTAGCACGCATCTACTGTCCAGGTAATTAGGTATGCAAGCAAGGGTACGGTCCCAATCCTCCTTGTCACATAATATTGTTGGACCCTGCAGTATATATTGGTTTACGATGCCTTGATAATCCCGTGAGGTTCCAAACTTTGAATCCACTCTGTCACATAAGTCTGCTTTTTGCCTTAGTTTGAGTAGTTTTTCTGGACTGCTTTTCTTTTTTAGCATACCCGTAGGAGAAACGCTCTGGTGGATTTTCCCTAGAGAAGGTCCCGTAGGATCTTAAACTTATCACCCGAATATCCCCTTAAATTGGAGGTTATTTCGAGGGTAAGAATGGATCAGCGTAACACAATCACAGTTACTGAAGTGGAGAACCCCACTCTAAATGTTGGAGGACTTTTGTTTCCTTCAGACTCACCTACCTCCAACCCTACGCAGGGCGAAGAGGCAGACACTTCTACTTCACAAGACTTGTCTCCCATTTTACTAGGAGAACCTGGATCGTTGGAATGGATAAACTGACCCTAGGATGGCCCCACAACAGTTGTTGGTCCTTCAACAGCTTATTGGACCTCTTCTACAGGCCACCCAATGGCTCATTTTTCCATTTCATCCCCACCCAACTGGACTACTCCAGAACTCTCTAGACCCTTCTACAGGCCCGACCCTGCCGAGATTTTCGGCCCTATCCATGAACGTTTGGAACAATTACGTCTTCGGGGTGATGGGCTTCGAAGACAAAGTCTCGAGCAATGACCTGGGTATAGAGACATCCTAGTTCATCTGATATCTTTCGGTTCACCTGAATCATCCCTCCACAACCAGACCATTAACGAGACTGGACAACCCTCGTAAGAATCCAGTCCTGCACCACAAGTGAACCAACCAGTTGAAGGACAACAGTCCAACACACCGGTCACTACCATGGTTACTTTACCAGTTCCTCCCCCACCTCAAAATTCAAGGGGAGGATACTCCGTTCCCCCGGATTATCTTATTGGTAATGTTATTACTACGGTAGCTAATCAACAACCTACGTTGGTTCAACCCTTGCTTAGTGGTCAACCTATTGTGGCTAAGGGGCAATCCCCGTTTACTAACCAGAATGTAGGCGGTGGAGTTCCCAACGGTCCTCCCGTTGGACCTTCCCAACCCACTAGACCATCCACCATGGGATTATCTCATGTTGGGGGCCCATCCAATGTAACTCAACCCTCATGAAGTCAAGCATATCCAAGTTCCATTAACCTTGCGTCGGGTCAATCTAATCCCAGAAACACACCATACGAGATATCCTATCCTAGGAATCCATACACTCTACGGGAGCAACATCCCGTGTTACAACATGGACCCCAACCAACTATCCCTCAAACACCACCACCCCCGATCGGTCCACCCCCACCTTCACTTGGAGGCAGAGGACCCCTGCCTAACTCTGGCGGAGGTCCAACTCATTTTACCAACAATGACCCCCACCCTTTCGGCGGTGGTGGGAATAGTCCACCCTCCCCCAGGAGGAGGAGGCAGAGGATCATCCTATTATGGTGGAGGAGGACATTTCCCTTTGAGCGGTGGAGGTGGTCCACCACCCCCTCTAGACGGAGGTGGTGGTGGATCTAATTATTATGGTAGTGGTGGTGGTGGAGACCCTCATCCTTCCGACAGCGGAGGCGATGGGGCTCCCCACCCTTCTAGCGATGGAGGTGGGCCACCCCCTCCTCCAGGCGGAGGTGGTCATGGGCCACCTTATTATGGTTATGGACCTCCACCTCCTCTTGGTGGTGGCGGCGGAGCTCCTCCTCCTCTCGACGGTGGCGGTGGACCTCCACCTCCTCCCGGTGGTGGAGGTGGACCCCCACCTTATTGGAATGGACCATCTTATGGTGGTGGACCCTCTTACGGTCCGGGAGGCATACCCCCCTATGGTCAGTTTCCTCCTGGTACACCTTACGGTCATACCGGTCCATACATGCCTTATCCGTACTATTAGTATGCGCAGCCTAATCCGCAGCTGCCCTTCCTGGCTACGTTGAATCTACCTGAACTATCTCATTTAACCAACGACCCTATTTACCATGGATCTAATTGGCCATCGATTCCGGTGAAACTTCCATCTAATATCCCCAAATTTGACGGCAAGCCGGGTGAAGATCCTAAAAACCACGTGATGACATACCATTTATGGTGTTCATCTAATTCCTTAACAGACGACTCGATCCGTCTTAGATTGTTTCAAAGGACTTTCACCGGTTTAGTTGCCAAGTGGTATATCGAATTACCACCCCATTCTTTTCCTGATTTTGGTTCTCTTGCCATGAATTTTTTGACACATTTCTAGCTGCCCATACAGTATGAAACTGGTACCGAGCTTTTAAACTCTCTCCATCAGAATATCGCCACTCACATTTCTGATCATATTCATGAGTGGTGAAGGAGACATCATCTCATTAAAGCTCCTATTCCAGATCAACTCCTAGCAGATTGGTTTATGAAATCTCTCATCCCTACCATAGCACGAGATGTTGCCATGGGAGGTGCTGTCACCGAAGAACAAGCCATTGCGCGCGCCCATGTACTAGACCTGGTTTATACTCAATCTGGCACATTATTTGATATTCTCCCTGATGCACCCTGTGATGCTAACGACCCTGCGAGACCGCTTAAGAGACCCCAAGCCGATGGAATTATTGGATCCCTTCACACCCAGCCTGCTTCCAACCCTGTTGGATCGTCAAACCTTCACGGTTCCTCCCCATTACCAACTCAGGATAGTCACAATGCCGCTAAATCTACCACTCCTGCTTTAACTGAAGAGGTGAATTCTGTCCAATCAGCTTCATCTCCGAATTCCGCTGGAAAAAAGAAGACCAAAGGGAAACCTAAGAATTCTTCTACCCACCAGGAACAAAAGAGCACTCCTGAAGATTCCAAGTAGAAAAGGAAGCTAAAGTATCCTTGTTTATTGTGCGGAGATGATCATTTCTCCAAAGAATGTCCCCATAGAGACGAAGTCCAAAAGTTTCTTAGGGGTAAACCGACTCCCGCAGTCCTCAACGACCCCTTCCCCACACAAAATCAGCAAATGATTGCTCAACCCCCCCAGCCCAAGGGGAACCACCTAATACCGCGCATGTTCTCATGGTGTGTAACGAGACGATCAATCTCACCACCCGCTCGCGATCATACGACTCGGTCCCTTCGAAGGAACCCGTTGGAAGTAATACTGAAAAAGCTTCCACCTCTTTCCCTGATGTCACTGTACCATCAACTTCTCTCACCATTGAGAAGCCGTCTCTAGATTCGATATTGCGTCCTCCCAAGAGAACGATTCGAAAAGCTGTTTTCAATCCTAATGCTCGAGCAACACAAAATTACAATATCGTTGAGGACTTGGCACAAGCCCCTTATGCTATGTCCACACTGGAAGTTTTTCAGAATTGTCCTAATCAACGCAAAACTCTCCCTGTAGCCATCGATGCAGTTGACCCTGATTCCTCAAATACCATCATGTTCCAACTTGACTACTTCAAGACGAGGCTTTCCCATTAGCTCGCATTCCAAGTAGCTACGAACATCGCTAGGAAAATTGTCCATCGTACCATTTTGGACGAAGGAGCCTCTACTTCTGTCATGTCGATCGCTTGCTGGAGAGCCATGGCTCTCCTGAATTGAATCATTCTCCTACCATGTTGAAAGCATTCGACGAGCATGGATTCCAACCTCATGGGCTCTTAAAAGCTCTCGTAGTTGAGTTGGGCAGAAAGACCGTAACCATTAATGTGGAAGTGGTCTCGGACCTGATCGATTATAATCTCTTTCTTGGTTGCAATTGGTTTTACGCCATGCAGGCGGTAGCCTCTTCAGTCTTCTGCGTAGTACAATTCCCCCACCAAGGCCAAATTGTCACTGTTGACCAGTTAGATGTTTGCACACAAGACACTACTACTCATCCTAGTGACCATGTTCCTTCCATTGTAAAAACGTCAAAACAGTATGAGAGCATAGGGGTTGGCCTTTTGAAAGATTCATCTCTCATGGGCATTTTTCCAATTTCAGACCCCCCTAATCATGTTGCCTCGGTGAACATGATCTCCACAAAGATTTCATCTCTCTCCACTGATTATTGGCTTGTACCTGATGAAGCCACAACACACCTGATTGGAGACGCAATGCCTCTTTCACCCGCGGAACGTATTTACGAGGCTATCCAGTCAGCATCGGAGGACCACTTAACTGTAACCTCCCCATCTTGTTCTCTACGACAGGCATCATCTCTACTTGATATCTTACTTCGGAATTTTCATTCAGACGAGTCCATCATGGAAGTTATGAACGTTGATGATGGTCCGTGGGATGACCTCCACCATAGGTCGTCTTTCCTCCCTCCTTTGGAGTACATAGAGGACAACATTAGCACTATCTTTTCCCAAGATATATACCCGTTCCCTCATTCCCCCATACTTACATGTCTTTCAAACATTGAGGGCAACTTGGCCAACATTGAGCCTACCACCCCGGTAGACATTTTGGTGAGACCTGGTATAGTGAAACACATTCGCATAGGCTAGAAGTGTTCCCTTGAAGAAATAGCTATTGGTACGGCCTTATTTAAGCGATTTCGAGACTTTTTCACTGGGTCCTATGAGGAGATGCTTGGGATAGACCCCGCATCCCGACATCAAACCTGTACGTCAAAAGTTGCGACCGGTACACCCCCAGAAGACTGCAGCAATCAAGGTAGATATTGAAAAACTCTTAAAGGTTGGATTCATTTATCCTATCACATTGACGGATTGGGTCTCAAACGTCGTCCTTGTGAACAAAAAACAGGGTACCATTCGCATCTGTGTCGATTATCGGGACCTTAACAAGGCTTGTCCAAAGGACAACTACCCGACCCCATTCATCGACCAGATTATCGACAACTGTGCCAGAAGTGTCATCTTCTCATTTATGGATGGCTTTTCTGGTTACAATCAGATTGAGATCAACCTAGTCGACCAACATAAGACGGCTTTCATCTGTCCTTGGGGGACGTTTGCATACTGCAAACTCCCGTTTGGCCTTAAAAACGTTGGCGCCACGTTCCAGCAGGCCATGTCGTATGCCTTCCATGATATTAAGGACTTTGTGGAACCTTACCCAGACAATCTCCCTGCTCATTCAAAGTAGCGTGAGTTCCACATGGACCATTTGATGACCATTTTCCTCAGATGCAGACGGTACAATATCCGTCTGAATCCTCATAAGTGTATCTTTTGCGTTGAGTCCGGATGCCTCTTAGGATTTATAGTCTCGAAGGATGGGATCCACATCGATCCCTTAAAGGTGGAGGCCATTGTCAACCTACCACCTCCAACCGATGTGATGGAACTTCAAAGTCTCCAAGGGAAGGAGAATTATTTAAGACGTTTTGTTTGTAACTTCATTGAGAAGACTCAAGGGTATATGAGGTTTCTTAAGAAGGACGTCCCGTTTATTTGGGACGATCAAGCTCAAAAATCCTTCGACAGCATCAAACATGCCATCACGCATGCCCCCGTGATCCAACCGCCAAACTATTTCCGAGATTACATCTTATATCTTTCTGCTTCTTCTACCACTATCTCCATGGTCTTGGTACAGGAGGATCAAAACCCCCAGGAACATGTAATATACTATGCGAGTAAGGGTCTCACCGACACTGAAACTAAATATTTACATGTCGAAAAACTTGCTTTCGTGGCGGTCATTGCCGTCCAAAAGTTTCGCCACTATATCTTGCTCCGCACCACCACCATCATCGCAGACTCGAACCCCATGTACCCCGTACTGACACATCAGGTGCTTGGGGGCATGTATTCACGCTGGATCGTGATACTGCAAGAATTCGATCTTCTTTTCGAGAAAGCCAAGTCTAAGAAGTCTTTGGTGTTCGCTGAGCTGATCTGTGACCTTCCCCGTCCTGATGCAGAAGTTGAGCACAATGAATCTTTTCCAGATGAATCATTGCTTCTCATCAGTACGACCGACCCGTGGTATGGAGATGTGATGATATATCTCCAAACCCAATGCTTAATCCTCAACTGTCTCGCGACGATCGTCATAGAATACGTCACCATGCAAAGTATTATCTAATCATTAGTGATACTTTGTACCACCGTGGCATTGATTCAATTCTTCGACATTGTCTAACTCACGATGAGGCTGAACGTGTTCTGAATGACTATCACGCCGGGGCATGTGGCGGTCACCTCTCTGGGATGGCTACAACCCAGAAGATTTTGTGCGCAAGATATTACTGGCCTACTATCTTCAAATATTGTATTGAGGCCATGAAAATATGTCCTTCATGTCAACACTTCCATACGAAGAAGCACACCCATCCCGCCTTGTTACACCCAGTTATTGCCGTGGGCCCCTTTTGTTGATGTATATGTAACTTCGGAATGTATTTCATCTATGTATTTATTGTACTCCTATAGAGATGTATTATTCCTCTATACAAAAGTGTCGTCATTTGTATTGACAAGTGTTGCAAGTGTAATAACTTGCTAATGGGTTATTAGACCACCAAGTGTGGGGTCGGCCCTGATTAAGTTAACCATGGGTTATTAGACTGAGTTAGACAAGTCGGTCCCACTGGTTTATTAGGCAGGTCAAAACAAGTATAAATAGAGATTGAGAGACCTCTATTTGATCGTCTCATTATCTCACTCTACACTACTCGAAAAGTGGCGCACATGTGAGGAGGAGGATCAGTTGCTAGGAGAAGACTATCTCTGTGTACTTGGGTTGTATTATTTCTCTATCTATCTCTAAGGAAGTTGTGGGGTTTTTCACCTTAGGGTTTTCCCCATGGAAACTCTGTGTGTCTATTGTCTCGTATGTTTGCATCTTGTGATGATTGACATGCTTGATATGATTGATATGCATTGTTATACTTGATATGCTGTTCATGTTATTCTCTCAGCAAAGATCCTAGAGTATGTTGAATTAATGCTAAAAAATTAACATGGTATCAGAGCTAACCTGAGAAGAAGACACTATGCAGTTGCGGAAGCTAGGGCTTCTTGTTTTTGGGTTTCTCTCCATAGATTTTGGAAAATCAATATGATAGATTGACTCTCTTCAGCAAGGTGAATCTTTCTGTCCAATCAGAATTCAATTCTGAGCACTTTCAGTTTTGGCCCTAAAAATTAGCGTTTCCTCAAAAATAGGAATTTCTGAAATCTGAGGACATAGCTGGAAGTGCGTTGGAAAAAATCAAAGTTTAGAGCTTTTGATCGAATTTTTTGGTTGGGTGAAGCTTCGGGAAACTCAAACCCTAATTTAGGGTCCTCCCAGTGAATCTGGGAGATTGAAAAGCATTTCTGAAGGGTGAAACTTTGCAGTTTTCAAATTCTGATTATACCAGGATGATCAACTCATCAAGGCGCATCTTTCTATTCTTTCAGAAAGTTGAAATTCACATTTTGAATTTTTAGGGTTTCTCTGACAAACCCTAACTCAGCTCCAGATCCGGATTTCTGCAAATCAAGTGGTAAGACCTAAATCTTTTCTATTTCCATTTGAAGTACTCTTTAAAGATGTCTCACCACACCAAGCTTGAGGATAAGCTTGGAGGGGTTGATAACTTCCGAGCTTGGAAGTATAGGATTGGATTAATCCTGGAAGAAAATGAATTAGATACTTACATAAGTGAAGAGGTCCTTGTCCCAAAGGGAGAAGAGGCTAAGGCCCTACATAAGAAGAACTTGGTTAAGGCAAAGAGGATCATTGCTGATTCTATCAAAGACCATCTTATACCTCATGTGTCTTCTCTAAAGACACCCAAGCAGATGTTTGACTCCTTGACCAAGCTATTTGAAGGAAAGAACATAAATCGGAAGATGACTCTGCAGAACCAATTGAAAGGGGTAAAACTACAGAATGGTGAGACCATTCAATCCTACTTCTCAAAGGTCTCTCAAATCAAGGAACAACTTGAAGCTGTGGATGAGGTGGTGGAGAATGGTGAAATTGTCATGACCACTTTAAATGGCTTACCTAGGTCATGGGATTCCTTTATCCAAGGAATCTGTGCAAGAAGGAAGTTGATATCCTTTAGTAGACTATGGGAGGAATGTTCTCAAGAAGAAGCTAGGATTGTGGTCCGAGAAGAAAATATGGGAAAGGAAGATCAAGCTCTCCTAGCACACACCAAGAAAGGAAGGTCAAAGAGGGAGCACTCTCATGCCAAGAAATCTTCACACCACCATCAACATAAAGATAAGAAAGATCTCAAATGCTTCACATGTAATGAGAAGGGTCACTTTGCTTCAGAATGTCCTAAGAACAAAAAGAACAACAACAACAATTTCAACAAGAAGAAGAAGGGAAACAGGAAGAGATATCATGCTCATGCTGCTAAAGATGATGAACCACCCAAGAAGAAAGCTAGAGCAGAAAGTGATGAGGATGACTCATCAAGTGAAGATGAATATGTTCTAATCTCTGCTCTCACAGGTACTATCTTTTATGGATGTAATGATTGGCTTATTGATAGTGGGGCTTCCAAACACATGACTGGGTTTAAATAATCTTTTCTAAATCTATCTGAACATGAGTTACCCCATAAGGTGAAACTCAGGGATGACTACCAATATCCTATCAAAGGAAGTGGTGAAGCCTCATACAACCTAGACTCTGGGAAGTCCTTGAAGATGAAAGATGTTTTATTTGTACCCGGGCTCAAGAAGAACCTACTCTCCATATCTGCATTAGATGCAAAAGGAATGAGGGTTGCATTTGTGGATGGCCAAGTCCTAATGTGGCCAAAGGGTAAAACCATAGATGATGTAGTAGTGATTAGAGAGCAAGAGGGAGGATTGTACAAACTGAAGGGACAACCTGAACATGCCATGGTACATGAATCCATGGAGCCAAGTGAACTTTGGCACAGAATACTTGCACATGTGCACTACATAGCACTTCCAATTGCAAGTAAAGCTGTAGAAGGTCTTCCTGAAATCAAGACAAAGCATGAAGGTGTTTTCAAAGGATGTGCAAAAGGAAAGAACATTAAGAAGGCATTTCCAAGTAGTAAAAACAAATCCAAAGGAATTTTGGAAATCATCCACTCCGATGTATGCGGTCCGATGTCGTCTAGTTCTTTGAGTGGGTATGTATACTATGTCTCTTTCATTGATGATTTCTCTAGGAAGACTTGGGTTTACTTCTTGAAGAACAAAGATGCATTAGAGAAATTTTGAGGTCAAAAAATGGCCTCAAAACAAAGAAAATGTACTATAAAAAACAACCAATCACATTCTAGTAGATGACCTCATCCCCTTTGGTGAGGTGGCATTGCATGAGTTAAGAATGCTTATTTGTCAAATTTTCTATGGTGGATGAAAACACATAGTTAACCAAGGTAGTGGTGTAAGTACTTTTAAGTCATAAAGTAAAGTACTCATAATGATAGTCTTTTCATAAAATAATATTATTGTCATTTTCAAGTAAAGTATTCATAATGAATGTCTTTTCACACTTTCTTATAAAATAATATTATTGTCATTTTCAAGTGAAGTACTCTTAATTTATAAAGAAAGTCCTTTCACATTTTTTTATAAAATAATATATTATCATTTTTATGTTTTTAATTTTAAATTATATATTCACTCCATTCTATTTAATAACATAATGTCAAATTAATAAAGAATAATAATAGATTTAATAAATAATAATAATAATAATAATGCAATGTGGATTATAATAATATTATTAACATTTTACATGTAAATAAATTCTCAATTAAATTACATTATATTAAATTCATGAGAAAAGTACTAAATATAAAAAGTCAACATAAAATTAAAAAAATAGCTCTTAAAAATATTTTTTATTATTTAATTTCATTTGCAAGTTCAAGACAAATAAATGCTAAAGGACAATAAGTTTTTGGGAATTTACAATGAATCCTAGTCACATCAATGTAGACTTATTTTATTAATTTTATTTCTAGTGAATTTTGAAAAGCAACTCAACCATGGTTATTTATATTGTGCATAGAAAATAGTGTGGGAGGTGACTTGTCATATATACCTAACCCATAAAACCCCCAATTCATAATATTTTAATATATCTCATATTTTTGTAGTACATCTCTTAGGAGGCCATTTTTTGACGTCAAAATCTCTCTAATGAAGTATTTGATAAGTTTAAGGAATTCAAATCCTTGATGGAAAATAAAATTGATAAGAAGATCAAGACTTTCAGATCCGACAATGGCGGAGAATTTACTTTAGGTGACTTCAAGAAGCTATGCAGTGATTCAGGGATTAAGAGGGAGTTGAATGCTCCTTACAATCCACAACAAAATGGAGTTGCAGAAAGAAAGAATAGAACAATCATGGAAGCAGCACGGGAATGCTGCATGACCAGGATCTACCTATGCATCTATGGGCAGAAGTAGCTAGGATAGCTGTATATGTGCAGAATAGAACACCTCACAAGATATTGGACAACAAGACACCAGAAGAGGTCTTCTCTGGTAAGAAACCTGAAGTCAGCGATCTCAGAATATTTGGTTGTCCAATATACACTCATGTCCCAAAGGAAAAGAGGACCAAGCTAGATCCTTCAAGAAAGAAGGGTATCTTTGTGGGTTACAGTGAAAGCTTGAAGGCTTACAGAATATACTTTCCAGGGTTCAAGAAGATTGATGTCAGCAGGGATGTACCATTTGATGAAAACTCAGCATTCATCAAATCAAGGAAGACACCTGTTGAAGATCATGAAGAACCAAAGGAAACTAGATTTCAAGACACTACCATGACTGAAGAAATTCCAGATGTTGTTCATGAAATTGAAGATCCACAAGAACCTGTAGATCCACCTCGAGAGAAGGACTCTCACAAGAGGAAACCTGCATGGGCTAGAGAGCTCATTCAAGATGCAGGAATATATGGTATTCCAGAAGAAGAAAACAGAGCAAAGAAGAGAACTAGATCACATACCAGCTATGTTGCTCTACTCTGTGATATTATAAACAAAGAACCTTCTAGTTATGAAGAGGCAGTGGAAAAGAAAGAATGGAAGGATGCCATGGTCGAGGAATACCAATCCATCATGAAGAATGATGTTTGGGATGTATCTCAAGACCTGAAGGGAAGTCTATTGTGACTTCCAAATGGATCTACAAGATCAAGCATGCTGCAGATGGAAGCATAGAGAAATACAAAGAAATATTTGTAGCTCGTGGCTTCTCCTAGAAAGAAGGAATAGACTATGAAGAAACTTTTTCTCCTGTAGCCAGATACACTTCCATTAGATCAGTACTTGCTCTGGCTGCAGTGATGAAATGGAAGATACACCAGATGGATGTCAAGACAACCTTCTTGAATGGTGTAGTCGAGGAGGAAGTGTATGTGGAGCAATCACTTGGTTTTGAGACACATGACATGAAGTCATATGTGTGTAGGTTGAAGAAAGCTTTGTATGGCTTGAAGCAAGCTCCGAGGACTTGGTATGGTAGGATGGATAGTTTCATATCTAGTTTAGGCTTTACCAAAAGTAAAGCAGATTCCAACCTTTACTACAAGGTTGAGGAAGGAAATCCTGTGATACTACTCCTGTACGTGGATGACCTGTTTGTTACAGGTGATGATCGTTTGATTGTTGATACCAAGAGGAAGCTTGCTACCGAATTCGAGATGAAGGACTTGGGGTTGATGCACTACTTTATAGGTATGTAGGTGTGGTAGAATGTAGATGGAATCTTCCTTGGAAAAGGGAAGTATGTAGTAGAGATCCTGAAGAGGTTTGGTATGATGGACTGCAAGGCCATGGCCACACCTATGGCATCGAACCTGAAGCTTCTGTGTGATGCTTCATCTGATCCAGTTGATGTCACTGTGTATCGTAAGATGATTGGGTCCTTGATGTACCTGATGAACATGAGACCATATATTTGCTTTGCGGTGAACACATTGAGCCAGTTCTTGATGGATCCCAGAGGTGTTCACCTGGTTGCTGTAAAGCATATTCTGAGGTACCTGAAGGGTACGGTTGACTATGGGCTCAAGTATGATGCGAATCAAAAGTTTAACCTGTCGGGTTATGTTGATTCGGACTGGGAAGGCAGTGCTGCAGATAGGAAGAGCACCTCTGGGTGCTACTTCGGTATGGGATCAGGTGTGATCTCTTGGTTTAGCAGGAAGCAGTCCTGTGTAGCACTGAGTATAGTCGAAGCAGAGTATGTTGCAGCTTGTTCGGCTAGTTGTGAGGCAGTATGGCTGAGGAAGCTACTGTCTGAGTTATTTGATCTCCCCTTGGATGCTACTGGTATCTTTTGTGACAACCAGAGTTGTGTGAAGTTGTCTGAGAACCTGGTGTTCCACGACAAGTCAAAGCACATAGAGATCAAATATCACTATATCAGGGATATAGTGCAGAGAGGAGTAGTGAAGCTCCTGTATGTTGCGACATATGAGCAGGTTGCATATGTGCTGACGAAGCCACTAGCCAGAGTGAAGTTCAAGTACTTCAGAGAGAGGCTTGGTGTTCTTCAGATTGATGACACTTCAAGGAAGAAGTGATGGACACATTTGCAGGAGCCATTCCAAGCATGGTGAGAGGAGGATCCTTTCCATGGCCGTGGATGATGAGCATCAGGATGATGCTTCAGTTACTGCTCTGTATATGCATCATGTTGGATGCTGGATATGATCACTTGGATCATTTATATGTATATGCATCATATTGGATGTTGGATATGATCAGTTGGATCATTTATATGTATATGCATCATGTTGGATGCTGGATATGATCAGTTGGATCATTTATATGTATATGCATCAGTTGGATGCTTGGTATGATCAGTTGGATCATGTATTTGTATATGTATCACTTGGATACATTGTATGATCAGGATGATCATGGATGATGAGCTTTAGGATGTTGCTCTGGATGATATGCATTAGGACAATGCAGTGATGAGTATCAGGACGATGCTCTGGATGACATGCATCAGGACGATGCAGTGATGAGTATCGGGACGATGCTCTGGATGACATGCATCAGGATGATGCAGTGATGAGTATCAGGATGATGCTCTGGTTGATATGCATCAGGATGATGCTATGATGATGATCAGGATGATCATATGTGATGATATGTATCAGGTGAATACATTACATAATCAGTTGGATTATGTGTGATAAGTTATGAAGACACGGATGTAAGTGCGTAGCCTTTCCGACATGGTGGTAGATGTAAGTGCGTAGCCTTTCCGACATGGTGGTAGATGTGTTCTCCCATGTGCATTGATGTAAGTGCAGAGCCTTTCCGACATGGTGGTAGATGTGTTCTCCCATGTGCATTGATGTGAGTGTTGAGCCTTCCCAGATGGTTAGAGGAAAGCACTTCCATGTCGGTGAGTGTAAGTGCTGTATTGTGTGCATCTGGACTGTGCTTCGTGAACGATGTTATGATCGGTATGATCATGAGTATCAGGATGATACTCTGTGGTTGTGGACAGGTTGTGCAGTGACATGTAAAAGATCCTGGGAGATCTGATAGGTTGATCTGTGTGCAAGTAATCAGTCCTGGGATGCTCTTTTGAGGTTTTGGTTGACTCACGTAATCAGTCCCGAGGATTCCATAGTATGGCCAGTGATGATGAAGACTTGCAGGTAGTGGGCCTACATCCAGTATGAAAAAGGGCTGGCTCTGTAGAACTTCCTATGATGAGAATATTTAGAGATTGATTGAGATAGTAGCAGCAGTGACGATGATGATGATTCGAGGATGATGCATCGATGACGATGATCCAGAGAAGAATACTTGTGCTAGAAGATCTGTGTCGAGAAATACCTTCCTAGTTAAGAGGGAGTGTTGATGTATATGTAACTTCGAAATGTATTTCATATATGTATTTATTGTACTCCTATAGAGATGTATTATTCCTCTATACGGAAGTGTTGTCATTTGTATTGACAAGTGTTGCAAGTGTAATAACTTGCCAATGGGTTATTAGACCACCAAGTGTGGGGTCAGCCCTGATTAAGTTAACCATGGGTTATTAGACTGAGTTAGACAAGACGGCCCCACTGGTTTATTAGGTAGGTCAGAACAAATATAAATAGAGATCGGGAGATCTCTATTTGATCATCTCATTATCTCACTCTACACTACTCAGAAAGTGGCGCACATGTGAGGAGGAGGATCAGCTGCTAGGAGAAGACTATCTCTATGTACTTGGGTTGTATTATTGCTCTATCTATCTCTGAGGAAGTTGTGGGGTTTTTCACCTTAGGGTTTTCCCCACAGAAACTCTGTGTGTCTATTGTCTCTTATGTTTGCATCTTGTGATGATTGAAATGCTTGATATGATTGATATGCATTGTTATACTTGATATGCTGTACATGTTATTCTCTTAGTAAAGATCCTAGAGTATGTTGAATTAATGCTAAAAAATTAACACCTTTGCAAAATGGGGCATTGATTTTATGCATTGTAAGCCTACCTCGGCCAGGGGGCATAGTTACATCATTATAGCTGTGGATTACTTTGCAAAGTGGGCTGAGGCAATGCCTACATACCAAAACGACGACAAAACCACCGCACTCTTCATGTTCAATCATGTAATAGCGCGGTTTGGAGTTCCTCGGGCGATAGTTACCGATCATGGTTCTCACTTTCAGAACCATATGGTTGACGAACTGAGTGATAGATTGGGTTTTCGCCATGAAAAATCAACACCCTACTACTCGCAGTCCAATGGACAGGTCGAGGCCATTAAAAAGGTCTTGAAAACTATGGTCCAAAGGATGGTAGGTACACAAAATTCCAACTGGCATAACATGCTCTTTTTGGCATTATGGGCCTACAAAACTTCCATTAAAACCGCCATAGGTTTCACTCCTTTTCAATTGGTGTATGGATTGGAGGTTGTCCTTCCTATAGAGTGCGAAATTCCGTCTCTACAACTCACTGTCGAACTTCTTCCTAACACTACTGCCGAGGAAGAACGTTTCCTGTACTTAGCAAAACTTGACAAGTCTCGCCGAGATACCGCTTTTGCTAATGAAGCACACAAGAAGCGCATCAAATCTCAATACAACAAGTCAGTTGAACCCCGTATCTTCAAAGAGGGTGACCTGGTCCTCACATACGACCGAAAACATGACAAACTAGGAGCGGGAAAGTTCAAGTCCATGTGGCACGAACCTTACATTGTCAAATGTGTTTTGGAAAAAGGGGCTTACGAGCTTGAAGACTATGACAGAATATATTTGGGTGAACCCCGAAACGGGATTTACCTAAAGAGGTACTATGCCTGAACCTGTCATGCATAGACTTTCTTGTATATACTGTACATGGCGTGTTTGTGTGTTTTTGTGTGGTGTGATGCATTTATTTTTTGAGTGTCTCTAGATCTTATTTCCGCTTCTTATACCATGTCCTGTCTGCGTGTGCAGATGGAAACATGCTACGGATTTGCGGATGGCGCTAGCCGGCATACCCATAGCCTTGCTTCGGCAGCCTGGGTACTGTATTCCCCAACAGGCAAGCTCATTAGCTCAGGAGGAAGTTTCCTTGGTTTTGCAACCAACAATGCCGCAGAGTATCAGGCGATAATTGGAACCCTAACCGATGCTGCTTCCTTGGGTATGAACCACGTTGTCATCCACATGGATTCTCAATTAGTGGTTTCCCATATTAACCGGGTCTACGCCATCCGTGATCCTACCCTACTCCGTCTCTTCAGACGAGTACGTCTCCTGGAAAGGTCATTCAAATCCATTCAATACCTGCACATTCCACGAGAGTTAAACACAGTGCCTGAATCGATGGCCAACTTCATTTTAAATTGGTACATCGTACACACATAATACTCATAATATGTAAAAGCATTCACGACATGTAAATAATGCATTGTATAAAAATCAAAGCATATAAACAAGATCACATCATTCATCATTTTAAAAATACATAATGTATAAATCGCCGGGAATGTCTGTATATATATATCATCAAAAAGTAGTGCTGGTACAAAAATCTGAAGCACAATGGCTTTCAGCAAGTATCTACAAAATCTGAAGCCTCGTAGCTTTCAGTAGTAAAAAATATGAGGCCTCTAAGCTCTCAGTACAAGTATAATAATGTCATCAGGCCTCATGCATGGCTCGTACACCCCTACGACGGACAACTCTCTGTCGTTGAGACTGGAAGCACTCCACTATCCTTGCTACCTTGCAGAGTAAGGCGTTGAAGCGTATAGACGCTCCAACCTCGAACCTCTGCATAGGTCTCGGTAGGTCATCTATCGCTGGCTCAGGAACACTCACTGTCAACTCATATAGGTTCCTGAACACATCCTCCATCTCCACGATGGCATCATGAGCACCTGGGGGCACGACTGCTCCCCCACCTCTATCTCTCCTCGCCAGAAGAGAGACTCCTACGGGCCGTATTGGACCCACATCTGCACACACATGTTATATACTTGTCAGCACTACATCAAAAAAATCATAAATATACAAAAATTAAAAAGTACAAGGGTTTTGTTCTCACCGATGTCTCCCCATGCTGTACCCTCGGGCAACACCAAGTCAGGATCCTCTCTGAATTTCGTATCACTGTATGGGTAGTCCTCAACCATGAGTAACTGGCCCTCCAACCAGCTGAAGAACTTGACATCGAAGCTGATGATAGGGCCCCCACCATGACGGGCCATCACCTCTGCCCATATGAGCATGTGGGGATCCCTAGGTTCCCTGTCATCCAATCGTACTTGTGGGTGCAAGAGGGGGATCCTCTCCAAAAGGAATGATATCACTATCGATCCGTATCCAAAATGCTTGAGCTCTCCCTGCCGACACTTGGTCAGCTGAGCTCGGATGTTTGTGACGAGACCCTCGCACCAGTTGAAGATCTCGGGGAACATGCAGTCCTCCGTGTAGAGCATCTGAGTCCGAGTGGCCATGTGTGGGGCTTGGCTCCCCGCCACTCTAGTAATAGTGAAAAGTATGGCGCGCAGTGGACGGTCCACAACTTCCTTAATGGGAATCTTCCCACTAGAGGATCGAGCATGAGCGGTACAATGCTACACAACCATGTCATCTACAGTGCGATCACTAGCTCGTGATCCAGTAAGAACTACTTGGTCCCCTCTCTGGGACAAATCGATAAGAAAATATATGTCCTCAACATCTATAGTGAGAATGTGCTCACCGATCACAAAGTGTTGCTGGGCCACATCCCAGCATCGGAGCATATGTGTCAGCAACGGGATTTGGGCCCTCATGCCCTGGATCTCAAAGAAATTGAGCAAAACGCAGTTTCTCAAAGCATTCACGCATTGTGGATCATTGGCAATTTGTACGTCTTCTACCTCGTGTTCTCTTTCCTGCCACTCTAATACCATGTTTGCTTGCTAGCAACCTAACAAAATGGGCATTTAAACCATGTTAGACTTCACTTCAACCATAGGAGTCCACCTCTTTTGGTTTATTTTGATGGTTGGGATATGCGTTTCCGTCGTCGCACTGTGGTATTGCACATAGTGCGATGACGTCACACCCCATGTTTTTGGGATTTGCGCCGAGTAGGTCTCGTCGCAGTTCCTAAAAGGGCAGACCACGACGAGCCGAGGGCGCAATAACCCTCCACAAATCCATAAAAAAACCTACAAAATGGACCTAAAACCAAAATGTAATCCACTACAATTTTGCTGGACGAAGTTTAGGCCTACTTGTTCCAGACGGTTGGTGAAACGGCGGCTCGTAGCTCTCGGAATCGATAAGTGAAGTTTTGGCTCCGAATTGGCACTTATTCTCCCAAATTGGCAAATGAAACAATGGTGACTATTTTTGACCCATTTTTCTATTTATAAATAAAATAGAATATTCCTTTTTCAAATATTTGATGCTCTAGGGTCATTTGCTATAGTTTAACCATTTTTTTATCACATTTGGAGTATTGGTTAACTGTTTGACATAGTTTCCAATTGTATAGGAGTTGTTAAGTGGTTCTTGGTGCCATTTCTCGCATTTCAACTGTCATTTCAGGTATGAACACTCCCTTGAATGCTTTTTCATTATTTTTGCAACGGTTAGATTGTAATTATTATTTGATGATGACAAGCTTACTTTTCATTTATTCTCGTGCTCTTGAAACTATGAGAATAAGTACCGAGTTAAGGTTTATCACTTTTCCGGGCTCGTTAAACTCCCACGGAAAAGGACCCCCCCTGAAGTCTATCTTTTAAGCTCTTTTTAGGCTCTCGAAATATGAAAAGATTGCCAAGCGAACTTGTCGCGTTCACACTTGTTAGAGTATTTGAATGGTCGTCTTCCTGGCAATAGTTTACCCCTTTTTCGGACTAGGAGGCACTATTTACGAAAAAGGTATACTCCAGTCAATCATGATTGGAAGAGTCCTCTCCCGGGTTGTTTTACCCTTTTTCGGGCGATGAGGCTAACTTTATGGAAAAGGACCGTTGGAGTCTTCTTTAGTTCTTTTCAGACTCTCTAAACATGAAATGACAACCGAGTTTACCTTCTATGGACTCGTTAAATTCTTACATTGAAGGGTCCGCCATGGGACGAACCCCTCCTATCCCAAGTTCGGAAAATATTTGGGATTGGACTCATCTATGAGATGAGCTATACCGAGCATCTAGTTACCCTCATCAAGCTCGTAAAAAACACATGCGGCACTCATCATTCGTGATGGGGAAAAAGGAAAGTTTTTATATTACACACTTTGTTAGTGGCAGTACGTAGTCGTTCTTGAACATGGCACTCATCTACATCTGCATACTGTACTTGGGTCATCCGTTTGTCCTTGAGTTTTACCTGCTTCTCGAGTCTTGTCACTCCTTTGAATCATTCAAAGAAAGCTTCCCTCATTAGTTGCATTGGGAGTTAGCGTCGTACTCGTCATGTCAATACTGCCAAGTCATGCCATGCCCATGTTCAAGAACACATCCATCATCTATTATCTGCAGTCAGTACGCCCGCCGTCATGTCTATCTACTCTGAGTCAGTTTTGCATGTTACTATAATGTCTGATCTACTCTACACATCTTTTGTTGTGTTTTGTGTCGATTGATGGGGGATTCATCATGGCCCTCCTTCGATGGATTCATCCTTGTTGACATCAACTCATCATCGGAGGATTGAATCTAGAAACCAACCAAGTACCTTGGCCCTGCATGCCTCAATGGCAGGTCACCTGGCTTTCGACACGAGTTCACATCATTGACTCTTGATTGAAATATTTCATCTTGCATTCGACTTCAACTCACTTATTCACGCTTGGTGATATGTACTGTGATACCTTGGGAATCATCAGCATTAATGGTGATCTCCCTCGCGCTTGTTAACGGTTTACATCAATGACCGGTAATCAAGTGGTT
Source organism: Larix kaempferi (assembly GCA_027924585.1). Taxonomy (NCBI): domain Eukaryota; kingdom Viridiplantae; phylum Streptophyta; class Pinopsida; order Pinales; family Pinaceae; genus Larix; species Larix kaempferi. The sequence goes on along the minus strand of BSBM01001242.1, from coordinate 2,064,029 downwards.
TCTACCATGTTTGACGTTAAGGCTTTTGTAATCACATGGATAGATTCGTATCACTGTGGGCTAAGCTTGAAGACCCTGGGGAGTCATGTTTTACCCAGGTTGCGATGGAGTTTGTATTGAGTCATTTTACACGGATCCACTTTTGTATTGGTCATGACTGTGTTATCATCTCTTCATGGATCTACGCTTGTGTCTAGTAGCCATGATTGTGTTCATTCGGTCATTACTACCATGGATCTGCATTGTATTGGTCGACAGCCATGTTGTGAGTCATTTGAGACTGTGTACTCAGAGTCAGTTGTACTACAGCAGCGTCCTTCGTCCGACAAGTCCATTGCCATTCATTCTATCAAAGCACTTCACCTGTCTATCTTCAAACAACTTCATGCTTTGGGGGGCATTCTGTTACACCTAAAATATTCCCATCATGAGATTCAATGTATACACCCTGAAGTTTATTGGACTAAATCATTGACCTGGGAGGGATATGTACCCATTTATACTAGGTTCTGAGAGGTCATCGCAGGTTGCTCTTATGCCACATGCGACGTCGCACCTTACTCTCTTGTAGGGTGCGACGAAGTCAGTTAATGGGAAAAAATAGCTTCTTCGAGCTCCTTCTCGAAGTATGATGACTTGGACCCTATCCCTAACCTCTTGGGAGAGCTGGCAAGCGATTCCTAACACCTTGGAAATATCCCTTAAGCCTCTCCTATCATATCTCAACCTATCCTATCCATACCCTATCCACTTAGTCCTATTTAAATGAAGCTCACTCCCATCCTAAGGGAGGAAGTCTATGGTACTCTTATGCTGGTGAAATTGAACTCAATAGACCTCACATTCTATCTTGGGAGACATCTACTTCTCTCTAGGAGCTTTGGCATGGCTTGTCGGAAGGATCTTGCAACGTTAAGGCCATGGTTGTAAACCTCTTCTCTATTGTACTCTTCACTCTTCAATACAGTTAATATAATTGCTTTCCATAAATGTTGTCTTCTTGGTAATGTTTAGAGTTTTCCTCCTTAACTGTTAACTTAGATCTATCATATGAGATATATGCTTACACTTCTCGTGGTCTATTATATGTTCAACAAGGTTTAGCTACTCGCAATCTGACAGCGCTGGAGCATTGGATCAACGAAGGAGAAAGGGATCTACAAAGCTAAGGTAAGTGATCTACTCTTTCATTTGTATTTCTATATGATATAGGAAAGTATTTTATGTTCTGTCTTATTTGTTCTAGACTCACATTGAGCTAGGGAGATTAGGCCTTGAGTCCGCTCTAGGTAGATTGTCCATAGAATAGTGATCGCAATTAATGAAATAAGGTTGTGAATCATGGATCCGAATGTATAGAAAATCCTCGGTTTTATGAATTCATTAAAGTTATTCTCTCATGATTTTTACACCTACTGTCTTGATCTTTGAAGAAATTACCAACGGATCTTTTCATATATTATCAATTGCTCTGTAATAATGAAACATTAAACACCGAGATTCACCTAACTCTTCACAGTAATTGAAAGAGGCCATTATGTCTGCGCATAGAAGCGATCATGTGGTGAGGTATGAACCCATAGGGGCTGAAATTCTTGAGGCATACCTAGAGTTCGATGTCAAATTTAGAGGGGTTGGTTGGTTTCGTTATTGTGAAAAACTATAGCATCATCATACAAAGGTATCCTGAGCGATTGCAGAAGTGTTTGATGGCAAAATTGTTATCGTGGGATATGCAACTTCTCCTATTTCAGAAAACTGAATTGGCATAGCAACCAAACTTCCATAAGATGGTGAACAGTGGTTCAAGCTCTAGGCTGTTGACATCGCACAATGTAACCATTTTCTCCTAGACAAATACAAAAATCCAGATTGGTGCAAAGGGATTCCACGAGCTTGGCTTAAGAAAGAATACAGTGACCTGTTGAAAATGGTACAGAGATATATCACGTCAGAGGGAAGGTATGCAACTGTCCACCTTTATCAAATGCGCTTCCTGTTACATTTGGATGGCATTTCAAGGATGAATCTCCCCTTTTATTTCTTAAAGAGTCTATCTAAAATGGCCTCTAGGGTTAAATTTTTTCCTGAAAGCCAACATAGTATCTTCCATCAAGGTCTGATTAAACTGCTTATAATTCAAGAATTGAACAAATTCAATAGAAATTGGGACCATTTTGTGTTACAATCCAAGTTTGGAATCCTAGGAAATAACTGTTTGCTAGAAGATACTAATAGTGCTTCCGTGAGATTGAAAATCTCTAAGGATTGTAGAGGTGTTTAAATTGATGCAAAACAAAGATTCGAACAAGAAGAAAGGAAAATAAGGTGGAGAATGAGAGGGGCTGTAAAGCCACCACCAAAACCCAAAAATATTCAGTCTCATAGGACAAAGCATTCAGATAACTGTTTAGATGATGAAGAAGACACTAAAGCTTAGAAGAGAAATCCTAAAACCTCAAAACCTTATTATATTTGGGGACCGCATACCAGGGCCATGAACAAATTGAAGCTCAATTCTCAGGCAATCTTTGACCTTAATCTAAAAGAGAAAAATATTATAGGTTTGGACAGTTTGTCAGATCAAGAACCCAAGAAACTCAAGAGACCAAGAGTTAAAGCTTTAGCTACAAGGCCTACACAACCAAGGGCAAGTTCCCGAATTAATAAAGACAAAGAGGTAAAGAACTCAGGTTGTATTAAAAAGGATAAGTTTGTGGAAGCAAAGACAAATGAACAATTTCAAAAACCAAAAGAAGCTCAGGAGAATATTAATGAGGAATCAGATTCATCCATGGAAGTAGAGAAAAAGGTGGCTGACATGTTAACTAATTTAGAGAAATCTATCAACGCAGTCCCCTATACATCTTTGGTTCGTCCCAATATGCCCATGTCTCCTGAAGAGGAATAGAGTATCCAAGATGAAGGGTTTGATGACATTCCAAAGACAGAGATTGGAGTTTCGACAACCCAAACAGTAAACTAGTTGGACACAATACAACCTAAAAATGCAGAGTGTCAAGCTAGTCAAAGGCTGGAGAAGAAGCTAAAGAAATCCAAGGGTCAAGCTAAAGAATTAAAAAAAGAAAATAAGCAGGTACAGGATAGATTGAACGAGGCCAATAAATAATGGAGTAAGCTACTAATGAAAAACAATAAACCATGTATATATTATCAGGGGTTAAAGAAAGACAACGAGAAACTTCTTAGGAAAAATAAGTATTGGAAGAAGGAATGCAAGATTGAGAGAAAGAAACAACAGGTTGACAATGATAAATTGGGAATTCTAACTGAATTAGGCACCCACATTCTTCAAGATACATTGCAGACTCAAAGAGATGAACCTCCCCAAAATCAAGCACCTGGACCAAATTGAATGTACTTTGATGCCACAAGAATCAAGATGCAGTTTCCATTTTATTGAAGACCAATTCCGTTTCTATTGTGAAGTGCACATAGTCTTTTTCCTCATAGTGTCCTAAGTCCATCTAAGCTCATTTTGTATATTGGTTTAAATGACTTGTTAGGCATAGTTATTTTTTGTTAAAGACTATTACTAAATAGTTCAAACATTCCTAAAGTAAAGACTCGAGACATTTGTATGGTTTCGAACTTATTGATTTTGATTATAAAGAAAGTTATTTATTAGTTAAAAGGTAGTTTTGAAACCCTAAAGATCAAGAAAGTATATGTAGAAGGATGTATAGAAAAAAGGGGTTCGATTTTGACATTAGCCTGCATAGAGCTGGGAGAAACTATAAGTAAGATCAAGAAACTATATGTAGAAGGATGTAAAGAAAAAAGGGGTTTGATTTTGACATTAGCCTGCATAGAGCTGGGAGAAGCTGTAAGTTTTTTCATACAATAATAGAAATATATGTTCAGAACTCTTTTACAAATGAATACTTCTTGCCCCTTGTTGACTTTACTGCTAATTTCCACCTAATTTCTAAGTGAAAATGAAAGTTTGTATGCGCTGCATAATGGTTTATTTTTAGTTTAATGATTCCAAGCTTTATTATTCATTGAATTGAAGATGTCTCATTCCTTTTGTTGCTTCAGATTATAACTCTGTTATCGAATGGAGGCTATGGATGAATAAATGTCTATCTTATTTTGCATGCTAAACTTTTAAGCAGTAAGTCAGCGAATGAGTTACCTGTATTGGTGTTGTAAAACCTTTGGACGTATGTTATATTTCTATAATTTTTCATTTCTTTTCTTCAAGCCTTTCAAGCCTAACAAAATATCCAACTTTCAGAAAACTAAAATTTGTTTCCAACCCAAACTTGAACTCAAATGCTCTAGCTTTTCCCTATAGTAGTCCAGTGCAAAAATTAGGGACAACAGGTGGAATTACTTGTTTCCTTGTATCGGGATGGGTGCATTATCTTTCCTCTTGTCTTTTTTGAAGCTGCAAGGTTAATAGAAAGTATAGCAAGGTCGAATTTAGAAGAGAAGAATCCCATCAAACATACTTGGTGGTCCTCACTAAATTCATTGTCACTAGGATCGAGAGCTTCCAAAGACATTGAAAAAAGTCTACCTTCAATTGGTATTATTTATTATGGGATTGAATCTTCTAATTTTCTATTATCTCCTGGTGAAGAGAATGTAAGGAAGAAGGGAGGGTGATGTTAGAAAAACAGGATCGCAGAGCAATAACAATAAACAAAAATGCAAATATAATCACACATACACATTACAAGAGAGACACATATATATCATGGTTCACCCAACTTGGGCTACATCCACACTGAAGTTGCCAGTCCTTATTATTATTCCGTTCAGCAAAGTGAAGGGATACAAACTGCAGCACAGCCGTTGCACTTCCTCTTCATTGTCTCACAGTCTCTCTTCTAATCTCAGAGATCTTTACAATGCATAATACCTAATACATCAACCCTAGCCGTATTACAATGTATTTCTTTTATAAGAGAAATACAATGGGAAAATACCACGGGTTACCCAAAACCATGGGCCCGTAAAACAACCCCAAAAATTTCCTTCGGGGGCTTCGCCCTCGAACCCCCTTTCTTGGAGGCGCTGCCCCCGGACCCCCCAGCCAGGGGGGATGGTCCCCCGTGGGGGGGCGATGCCCCCCCACACCCCCCCGTTGGGGTGAGTGTACTGTCCACCTACATATCATATAAAAGCAGGGTACAAACATGGCTGAATAATAATATCTCTGAATCTAGAGATCAGGCTCCACAACCAACAATCTCCCACTTGGAGACTGATCACAACAACTCCACCGCTATTACACTTGCTGGACCTTGGACATGGAAACTTTCTCCTCTTCACCTTCATGCTAGAAGAAAAACTGAAACCGAGCAGGAACTCAGTTTCTCTCTGGTCACTACCTTTGTGAACATGTCTGCAGGATTCTGTCTAGTATGTATCTTTTCCAGCTTCAACAGTTCATTTTCCAGAACAGAGCGTATGAAATGGTACTTGAGCTATATATGTTTAGTTTTGGAATGGAATGCTGATTTCTTTGCAAGATGAATGGCACTCTGGCTGTCACTATACAACTTGCTATCCTTCTACTTCTTACCCAATTCCTCCATAAACCTCTGCAACCAAATCATCTCTTTACTAGCCTCTGTAACAACAACATACTCTGCTTCGGTTGTTGAAAGTGCAACAACCTTCTGCAGTTTCAAAATCCAACTTACTGCTGTTCCACCTACAGTAAAAACATACCCTGTGGTGCTCCTCCTGCTATCCTTATCACCTGCTATATCTGCATCAACATATCCCTATCACTATACAACCTGCTATCCTTCTGCTTCTTACCCAATTCCTCCATAAACCTTTGCAACCAAATCATCTCTTTACTAGCCTCCGTAACAGCAACATACTCTGCTTCCATTATTGAAAGTGCAACAACCTTCTGCAGTTTTGAAATCCAACTTACTGCTGTTCCACCTACAGTAAAAACATACCCTATGGTGCTCCTCCTACTATCCTTATCACCTGCCATATCTGCATCAACATATCCCTGTAGAAGAGTGTCTGAACCTCCAAAACATAATGCCTGAGTAGTAGTACCTCTCAAATACCTAAGAATCCATTGTACTGCCTTCCAATGTTCTTTACCTGGATTGTTCATATATCTGCTTGTGCAATATCTGGTCTTGTGCACACCATGGCATACATCAAGCTTCCAACTGCTGATTGATAGGGAATCTTGGACATGTAATCTATTTCTTCCTATGTCTTGGGACACATTTCCTTACTTAGACTGAAATGGCTGGCCAAAGGTGTACTAACTCGTTTTGCATTCTGCATTCTGAACCTCTCCAACACCTTTTGTATGTACTCACTCTGAGACAATGTCAATTTTTGATTTTTCCTGTCTCTTGTTATTCTCATACCAAGGATTTTCTTTGCAACACCCAAATCCTTCATCGCAAATGAATTAGCTAGCTTCCTTTTGAGCACATTTATGTCCTGCATGTTAGACCCTGCAACAAGCATGTCATCCACATACAATAACAAGATAATATAACTTCCATTATCTAGCTTCTTGAAATAAACAGTGGTCAGAATGACATCTACTATAACCTTGTTCTGTCATAAACCTGTCAAATTTTAAATACCACTGCCTTGGAGCTTGCTTCAAGCCATATAATCTCTTCTTCAACCTGCATACCAAGTCCTCCTTCCCTTTGACCTCATACCCTTGTGGCTGCTGCATATATATCTCTTCCTCCAAATCCCCATGGAGAAAAGCTGTTTTTACATCTAATTGTTCAAGATGCAAATCTTCTACCGCCACTAGACTTGAAATAGTCCTAATTGAAGTCATATTAACAACATGAGAAAATATTTCATCAAAATCTATACCTTTCTTCTGTGCAAACCCCTTTACAACAAGTCTGGCCTTGTATCGCTTCTTGCCTCCTTCTTCTTCCTTCAACTTGTAAATCCGTTTGTTCTGCAATGCTCTTTTACCAGCAGGAAACTGAACCAAATCCCAAGTCTAGTTTCCTACCAATGAGTCCATCTCCTCATTCATGCCTTGCTCCCACTTCTTTCTAGTTTCCACATGCATTGCTTCTTCATAACATTCTGGTTCACCAGAATCAGTCATCGGTAAATAATACATTGAAGGAGAGTATCGTTCAGGGAGTCTACTTGACCTGGTAGATCTTCTTACACTTGCAGGAGTTTCAGGTACTTGTTGCTGTTCTTGATTTTCTAGCACCTTTGGAACTTCATTTTCTTTAATTTCATCAAGCACTATGTACTCTGTGTTTTCTTTTTCCTGTTTCTTTCCCTGCAACTGATCTTTATACATGACCCTTTCATTGAATATCACATTTCTATTCCTAATGATTTTGTTATTTTCATAATCCCATAAATGATAACCAAATTCATCAACCCTATATCCAATAAAGGTACATTTCTTGGATTTAGCTTCAAGCTTTGTTCTATTATCTTTATCAATATGGACAAATGCTTCACAACCAAATGTTTTCAGAAATGAGTAGTTTACCTTTTTATCTATCCATGCCTCTTATGGAATACCACCATCCAAAGCATTTGAAGGTCCTCTATTTATTAAATAAACAACAGTATTTACAGCATCCGCCCAAAACTGTAAGGGAAACCCTGCATGCAATCTCATACACCTTGCATGCTCCATGATCGTTCTGTTCATCCTTTTAGACACACCATTTTCTTGTGGTGTTCCTGGGACTGTCTTCTCTCTATGAATCCCATGCTATGAATAGTAACCATCAAACTCCTTGCCGCAATACTCACCTACATTATCAGATCCGAGACACTTCAATCTTTTTCCTGTCTCATTCTCAACCAAATCTTTCCACTTATTAAAAGTAGCAAACACATCATATTTCTGTCTAATGAAATAAACCCAACTTTTCTTAGTTGCATCATCAATCAATGTAGCATAATAATGAGAGCCACCAAGAGATTATACCTGAGCCGGTCCCCATACATCTGTATGCACCAGCTCTAACTTTTCATTCTTCTTCTGTTTCCCAACCCTGAGAAATATGACTCTCTTTTGTTTTCCATAAACATAGTTCTCACAGAATTCCAAACTTACTTGCTTCAAATCTGGCAGCAACTTCCTTGAGTGGAGAATCTGCATCCCCTTCTCACTCATGTGTCCAATCCTATGATGCCACAATGCTGTATCTGTTCCTGTGGAAGCTAAAGAGATAGAATGGTCAGTATTATGAGGACATAAATACAACGAACCTACCCTGTCTCCTTTTGCTATCACCATTTATCCTTTAGTGATCTTCCACCACTTTTCTCCAAATGTAGATAGACAACCGCCATCTCCTAACTGCCCTGTTGAGATCAGATTTCTTTTCATAGCAGGAATATGCCTTACATCTTTCAACAACCAATCAGTTCCATTCTTAACTTTTATCCATACCTTAACCATTCCAACAATTTTACATGGCTCATCATCACCCAATAAAACATGTCCAAAATCGCCTAGAACATAATCATGAAAATATTTTCTATGAGGTGTAGCATGACATGAAGCCCCTGAATCTACTACCCAATAATCACTAGTATTATCTAATGCAAGAATCAAAGCATCTTGTAACACATCACCTGCTACATTTGCTTACTGGGTAGTTTCCTTCTATCCATCTCCTTTCTTTTTTAGAGATCTGCAGTCTTTCTTCAGATGTCCTTTCTTTCCACAGTTCCAACACTCTATTTTTCCTAGTCTGGACTTGGATTTGCCTAGTCTGGACTTGCCACGATTACCTTGGCTCTTTTTTGACAGACAATCTACTGCGAGCGGACTTAAGGCCTGATCTCCCTAGCTCAAAACATAAAATACTTTCCTAGATCATATAGAAATACAAGTGAAAGAGTGGGTCACTTACCTTAGATTTGTAGATCCCTTTCTCCTTCGTTGATCCAATGCTCCAACACTACCAGTGTGCAAGTAGCTAAACCTTGTTGAACATATAATAGACCACGAGAAGTGAAAGCATATATCTCATATGATAGATCTAAGTTAACAGTTAAGGAAGAAAACTCTAAACATCATCAAGAAGACAATATTTATGGAAAGCAATTATATTAACTATATTGAAGATTGAGGAGTACAATAGAGAAGAGGATTACAACCACTGCCTTAACGTTGTAAACTCCTTCCGACAAGCCATGCCAAAGCTCCTAGAGAGAAGTAGGTGTCTCCCAAGCTAGAATGCAGGGTTTACTGAGTAAGATTTCACCAGCATAAGAGTACCATCGACTTCCTCCCTTTAGGATGGGAGTGAGCTTCACTTATATAGGACTAAGTGGATAGGGTATTTATAGGATAGGTTGAGAGATGATAGGAGAGAGATAGGGGATCCTCCCAAGGTGTTAGGAATCGAGTACCAACTCCCCTAGAGGTTAGGGATAAGCCCCCAAGTCAGCAAGTCTCGAGAAGAATCTCGAAGAAGCTATTTTTTCCCATTAACTGACTTCGTCGCACCCTGTAGTGAAGCAAGCTGCGACGTTGCATGTTGCATAAGTGCAACCTGCAACGACCTCTCAAAACGTGGTACAACTGAGTACAAATCCTCCCAGGTGAATTACTCAGTCCAGACATATTCAGGGGTGTATACACTAAATCTCATGATGGGTAGATTTTGGGTGTAATAGAATGCCCCCCAAAGCAGGAAGCTGTTAAAGATAGACAGGTGAAGTGCTTTGATAGAAACAATGGCAATAGACTTTTCGGATGAAGGATACTACTGCAGTACAACTGAATTTGAACTGACAATCTCATATGAAGTACAACATGGCTGCCGACCAATACAATGCAGATCCATGGTAGTAATGACCGACTGAACACAATCATGGCTACTAGACACACACGTAGATCCATGATGAGATGATAACACAGCCATGACCAATACAAATGTGGATCCATGTAATACGACTCAATACAAACTCCATCGCAACCTGGGTAAAACATGACTCCCCAGGGTCTTCAAGCTGAACGAGCAATGATACAAATCTATCCATGTGATTACAAATGTCTTGACGTCGAACATGGTAGAAATCACTTGATTACTGGTCATTGATGTAAACCATTAACAAGCGCGAGGGAGACCACCATTAATGTCAATGGTTCCCAAGGTATCACAGTACATATCACCAAGTGTGAATAAATGAGTTGAAGTCGAACGCAAGATGAAATCTCTCAATCAAGAGTCAATGATGTAAACTCATGATGAAAGCGAGGTAATCTTCCATTGAGGCATGCAGGGACAAGGCAGTTGGTTGGTTTCTAGATTCACTCTTTGAATGATGTTTTGAAGTCGACAAATATGAATCCATCGAAGGAGGGCCACGATGAATCCCCCATCAATCGACACGAAACACGATAAAAGATGTGTAGAGCGGATCGAATAGTACAAGAACATGTGAGACCGACACAAAGTAAACCGACACGGTGACGGGTGTACTGACTGCGGATGACAAATGATAAACGTGTTCTTGAACATGGGCATGGCATGACTTGACAGTATTGACATAATGAGAATGACGCAAACTTCTAATGCAACTGATGGTAGAAGCTTTCTCCGAATGAATCAGAGGAGTAACAGGACTTAGAAGAAAATCGGGGACTCATAGACAAACAGATGACCCAAGTATTGTATGCAAATGCAGAAGAGTGCCATGTTCAAGAACGACTACGTACTGCCACAGACAAAAGTGTAAATACAAATGCTTTCCTTTTTCCCCATCATGATTGATGAGTGCCTCATGTGTTTTTTAACGAGCTTGATGAGGGTAACCAGATGCTCAGTATAGCTCATCTCATAGATGAGTCCAATCCCAAATATTTTCTGAACCTGGGATAGGAGGGGTTCATCCCATGACGGGCCCTTCAATGTGAAAATTTAACGAGTCCATAGAAGGTAAAATCGGTTGTCATTTCATGTTTAGAGAGTCTGAAAAGAACTAAAGAAGACTCCAATGGTCCTTTTTCGTAAAGTTAGCCTCATCACCCGAAAAATGGTAAAACAACGCGGGAGAGGACTCTTCCAGTCATGATTGGCTGGAGTATTCCTTTTTCGTAATTCGTACCTCCTGGTCTGAAAAAGGGGTAAACTATCGCCAGGAAGACGACCATTCAAATAATTTAACAAGCGTGAAAGCAACAAGTTCGCTTGGCAATCTTTTCGTTTTTCGAGAGCCTGAAAAGAGCTTAACGGTAGACTCCGGGGGATGTCCTATTCCGTGGGATTTTAATGAGCCCAAAAAAGTGATAAATCGTAACTCGATACTTGTTCTCATAGTTTAAAGAGTACGAGAACAAACAAAGAGTAAACTCATCCTCATGCAATAATTACAACTAATAAAAGACAATAACGTCAAAACATTCAAGGGAGTGTTCATACCTATGATGACCGTTGGTGATACAAGAAACGACACAAAATAACACTTTACGACTCCTGTACACTAGAAAATGTGTCAAATAGACCCAAATATGACGAAAAATGGTTAAAACTATAGTAAATGACCCAAGAGCATCAAAATATTTGAAAAGGAATATTCCATTCTATGTATAAATAGAAAAATGGGCCAAAAATAGAAAACATTGTTTCAATTGCCAATTTGGGTGGAGAAGTACCAATTTGGAGCCAAAACTTCCTTTGCCGATTCTGGGAGCTACGATCCGCCATTTCACCCACCGTCCGGAGCAAGTAGGCCTAAACTTCATCCAACAACTTTCCAATGGATTAGTTTTTGTTTTTAGGTTCATTTTTTGGGTTTTTTGATGAATTCATGGAGGGCTATTGCACCCTCGACTCATCGCAAACCTTGAATGGATAAGGTGCGACGTCATCGCACTGTACGTAAACGTACGGTGCGACGCTAGAGAAGATTTTTCCAAACATAAAAAATAATCCAAAAAATGGACTTGCAAAGGTTGAAGTAGGATCTAACAGTGTTTAAATGCCCTTCTTGGTAGGTTGCTAGCTAGCCAACATGGTATTAGAGTGGCGGGAAAGAGAACACGAAGCAGATGATGTACAAGCTGCGAGTGATCCACAATGCGTGGATGCCTTGAGGAACTGTGGTTTGCTCTAGTTCTTTGAGATTTAGGGGATGAGATCCCAAATCCCGCTGTTGTCACGCATGCTCAAGAGTTGGGATGCGGCCTAACAACATTTCGTGATCAGTGAGCATATTCTCACAATAGATGTTGAGGACATCTACTTTCTTACCGGGTTGTCCCGAAGAGGGGACCCCGTATCACTTACTAGAACACGGGCCAATGACCGCACTGTCGATGCAATGGTGGCACAACATTGTACCACTCTTGCTCAATCTTCCAGTGGGAAGATCCCTATCAGGGATGTGGTGAGTCGTCCACTGCGTACCATATTGTTTACCATTACTAGAGTGGCGGGAAGCCAAGCCCCACACATGGCCACTCGGGCTCAGATGCTATACGCGGAGGACTGTATGTCCCCCAGGGTTTTCAACTGGTGCGAGGGTCTCCTCGCAAACATCCAAGCTTAGCTGACCAAGTGTCGGTGGGGAGAGCTCAAGTAGTTTGGGTATGGATCGATCGTGGTATCGTTCCTCTTGGAGCGGATCCCTCTTCTACGTCCATAGTTTCTACTAGATGACAGGGAGGCCAGAGATCCCCATATGCTCAGATGGACTGAGGTCATGACCCGTCATGGTGGAGGGCCCATCATTAGCTTTGGTCCCGAGTTCTTTAGCTAGCTAGAAGGCCAGTTACTCATGGTTGAGGACTTTCCATACAGCGACACGGACTTCCGAGAGGATCCCGACTTGATGCTGCCCGAAGGTGCAGCATGGGGTGACATAGGTGAGAACAAAAACTACCCTTGTACTTTTAGTTTTGCATATTTATCATTTTTTTTGATGCAGAACTGACAAGTATGTAACATGTGTGTGTAGATGTGGGCCCCATACATCCGGTGGGTCTCTCCCTTCTGGCAAGGAGAGACAGAGGCGGGGAAGCAGTCGTCCATCGAGGAGATGGAGTAGGTGTACAGGAACTTGTCCCAGCTAACCATGGAGGTTCCCGAGCCAGCTATAGATGACTTGCCGAGACCTAAGTAGAGGTTTGGGGTTGGAGCATCCATACGCTTCAACACCTTACTCCGCAAGGTAGCTCAGACCGTGGATTGCTTCCTCACCCAGTGATAATGAGTTGTCTGTGCTAGGGGTGGTGTATGGGTCAGGCGTCAGGCCTGATGACACTTTTATACTTGTACTGAGAGCTTAGAGGCCTCAGATTTTGTACTTACTGAAAGCTATGAGGCTTCAAATTTTGTATAGACTCACTGAAAGCCATCGTGCCTCAGATTTTGTACCAGCACTACTTTTTGATGATGATATATATATATACAGACATTTCAACAATTTATACATTATGTGTTTCAAAATGATGAGTGATGTGATCTTGTTTACATGTTTGCTTCTATACAATGCATTGTTCACATGTCATGAATGCTTTTACATATTATGAGTGCTATGTGTGTGCAATGTACCAATCCAAAATTAAGTTGGCCATCGAGTCAGCAACTGTGTTTAACTCTCGTGGAATGTGCAGGTACTGAATGGATTCAAATGACCTTTCCAGGAGACGTACTCGTCTGAAGAGATGGAGTAAGATGGGATCGCAGATGGCGTAAACCCGGTTAAGATGAGAAACCACTAATTGAGAATCCATGTGGATGTCAATGTGGTTCATACCCAAGGAAATGGCATTAGCTAGGGTTTCGATTACTGCCTGATACTCTGTGGCATTGTTGGTCGCAAACCCTAGGCAACTTCCTCCTGAGTTGATGAGCTCACCTATCGGGGAATAAAGTACCCAGGCTGCTGAAGCAGGGTTGAGGGTATGCCGGCTGGCACCGTCCACGAATCCATAGCATGTTTCCATCTGCACACGCAGACAGAACATGGTATAAGAAGCGGAAACAAGATCTAAAAACACTCACAAATAAATGCGTCACACCACACAAAAACACACAAACATGCCATGTATAGTATATACAAGCAAGTCTATGCATGAGAGATTCAAGCATAGTATCTCTTCAAGTAAAGCCCATTGCGGGGTTCACCCAAAGAGATTCCGTCATAGTCTTCAAGCTCGTAAGCTCCTTTTTCCAACACACGTTTGAAAATGTAAGGTCCATGCCACATGGACTCGAACTTCCCTGCTCCTAGTTTGTCGTGCTTCTGGTCATAAGTGAGGACCAGGTCACCCTCGTTAAAGATACGAGGTTCAACTAACTTATCATATTGAGCTTTGATGTGTTTCTTGTGCGCTTCATTAGCTAGAGCGGCATCTCGGCAGGACTTGTCAAGTTTTGCTAAGTGCAAGAGACGTTCTTCCTCGGCAGTAGTGTTGGGAAGAAGTTCGACAGCGAGTTGTAGAGACAGAATTTCGCACTCTATAGGTAGGACAGCCTCCAATCCATATACCAATTGGAAAGGAGTGAAGCCTATGGCGGTTTTGATGGAGGTTTGATAAGCCCATAACGCTGAAAAGAGCATGGTATGCCAATTGGACTTATGTGTCCCTACCATCATTTGGACCATAGTTTTCAAGACCTTGTTAATGGCCTCGACCTATCCATTGGACTATGGGTTGTAGGGTGTTGAATTTTAATGGCAAAAACCCAACCTATCGCTCAGTTCATCAACCATATGGTTCTGAAAATGAGAACCGTGATCGGTAGCAATTGCCTGAGGAACTCCGAACCGCACTATTACATGATTGAACATGAAGAGTGCGGCGGTTTTTCCGTCGTTATGGTATGTAGGCATATCCTCGGCCCACTTTGTAAAGTAATCCACAACTACGATGATGTAACTATGCCCCCTGGCCGAGGTAGGCTTACAATGCATAAAGTCAATGTCCCATTTTGCGAATGGGCCCACGGAAATAACTAGATGTAATGGGGCAGGATGAGTACGCTTCTTCGTATGGAAGTGTTGGCAAGGAGGACATTTTTTAACGGTCTCAATACAATCTTTGAAGATAGTAGGCCAGTCATATCCTACGCGCAGAATCTTCTGGGATGTAGCCATCCCAGAGAGGTGACCGCCACATGCCCCAGCGTGACAGTCATTGAGAACATGTTCGGCCTCATTGTGAGTTAGACAATGTCGAAGAATTGAATCGACACCACGACAATACAAAGTATCATTGATGATTAAATAATATTTTGCATGGTGATGTATCTTACGACGGTCATCGCAAGACAGTTGAGGGTCGAAGCGTTGGGTTTGAAGATACATTGAGATATCTCCTTACCACGGATCAGTCGTATTGATGAGAAACAATGATTCATTTGGAAAGGAGTCATTGTGCTCAACTTCTGCATCAGGACGGGGAAGATCACAAATAAGCTCGGCAAACACCAAAGACTTCTTAGACTTGGCTTTCTCGAAAAGAAGATCAAATTATTGCAGTATCACGATCCAACGTGAATACTTGCCCCCAAGCACCTGACGTGTCAGTACGTGGTACATGGGGTTCGAGTTTGCAATGATGGTGGTGGTGCGGAGCAAGATGTAGTGGCGAAACTTTTGGACGACGATGACCGCCGCGAAAGTAAGTTTTTCGACATGTGAATATCTAGTTTTAGTGTCGGTGAGACCCTTACTCGCATAGTATATTACATGTTCCTGGGCGTTTTGATCCTCCTGTACCAAAACCATGGCGATAGTGGTAATAGAAGCAGCGAGATATAAGATGTAATATCGATAATAATTAGGCGGTTGGAGCACAGGGGCATGCATGATGGCATGTTTGATACTGTCGAAATATTTTTGATCTTGGTCATCCCAAATGAATGGGACATCCTTCTTAAGCAGTTTCATATACCCCTGAGTCTTCTCCGTGAAATTGCAAATAAAACGTCTTAAATAAGTCGCCTTCCCTTGGAGACTTTGAAGTTCCGTCACATCAGTCGGGGGTGGTAGGTTGATGATGGCCTCCACCTTTAAGGGATCAATGTGGATCCCATCCTTCGAAACGATAAATCTTAAGAGGCAGCCGGACTCAACGCAAAAGATACACTTATGAGGATTCAGACGGATATTGTACCGTCTGCATCTGAGGAAAATGGCTGTCAGATGATCAATGTGGAACTCATGCTGCTTTGAGTGAGCAGGGAGATCATCCAGATAAGGTTCCACAAAGTCCTTAATATCGTGGAAGGCATACAACATAGCCCGCTGGAACATGGCGTCAGCATTTTTAAGGCCAAACAGGGGTTTGCGATATGCAAACGTTCCCCACGGGCAGATGAAAGCCGTCTTATGTTGGTCATCTGGGTTGATCTCAATCTGGTTGTAGCCAGAAAAGCCATCCATAAATGAGAAGATGACGCTTCCGGCACAATTGTCAATGATCTGATCGATGAAGGGGGTCGGGTAGTTGTCTTTTGGACAAGCCCAATTAAGGTCCCGATAATCAACACAGATGCGAATGGTGCCCTGCTTTTTGTTCACAGGAACGACGTTTGAGACCCAATCCATCAATGGGACAGGATAAATAAAACCAGCCTTTAAGAGCTTTTTAATTTCTTCCTTAATTGCCGCAGTCTTCCGGGGGTGTACTGGTCGCAACTTTTGGCGTACTGGTTTGACTTCGGGATAGGTTTTTATTTCATGAGAAACAATCGTGGGGTCTATCCCAGACATCTCCTCATAGGACCAAGCAAATACGTCTAGAAATTGCTTGAATAAGGTCGTGTTAACAACTATTTCTTCAGGGGAACACTTCTAGCCTATGCGAATGTGTTCCACTACACCAGGTTTCACCGAGATGTCTACCGGGGTGGTTGGCTCAATGTTAGTCAAGTTGCCCTCCGTGTCCGTAAGACATGTAAGGATGGGGGAATGAAGGAACGGGTAGATATCTGGTGAAAAGAGGGTGTGAATGTTGTCCTCTATGTACTCTAAAGGAGGAAGAAAAGATGACCTATGGTGGAGATCATCCCACGGACCGTCGTCAACATTCATTACTTCCATGATGGACTCGTCTAAATGAAAAGTCCGAAGTAAGAGATCAGGTAGAGATGACGTCCGTCGTAGAGAACAGGATGGAGAGGCCATGGTTAAATGGTCCTCTGATGCTAATTGGATAGCCTCATAAATGCGTTCAGCGGGTGAAAGAGGCATCATATCTCCAAGCAGATGTGTTGTGGCTTCATCCAGTACAAGCCAAGCATCGTTAGAGTGATATGAAATCTCTATGGAGATCATGTTCACCATAGCAACATGATTAGGGTGTTCCGTGGATGGAAAAACTCCCATGAGAGATGAATATTTCAAAAGGCCAACCCTATACTCTCATAATGTTTTGACATCTGTCCAATGGAAGGAACATGGTCACCAAGATGAGTAGTAGTGTCTGGTGTAAAAAAATCTAATTGGTCGATAGTAACAATTCGTCCTTGGTGGGGGAATTGTACTATGCGGAAGACTGAAGAGGCTATCGCCTGCATGGCGTAAAACCAATTGCGACCAAGCAAGAGATTATAATCTATTGGGGCCGAGACCACTTCCACATTAACGGTTACGGCCTTTCGGCCCAACTCAACTGCAAGAGATTATAAGAGACCATGAGGTTGAAAGCCACGCCCGTCGAATGCTTTCAATGTGGTAGGAGAAAGATTCAATTCGGGGGAGCTAATGGCTCTCCAACAGGCGATCGACATGACAGAAGTGGAGGCACCTTCATCTAGAAGGGTACGATGGACAATCTTCCCAGCAATGTTTGCAGAAACTTGGAATACGAGCTGGTGTGACAGCTTCGACTTAAAGTTTTCAAGTCGGAACATGATGGTATTCGAGGAATCGGGGTCGATTGCACCGATGGCCACAAGGAGAGTTTTGCGTTGATTAGGACAATTCTGCAAAACTTCCCGGGTAGACATGGTGCAAGGAGCTTGTGCCAAGTCTTCTACGATATTGTAATTTTGTGTTGCCCGAGAATTAGGATTGAAAACATATTTTCGAATCGTGCTCTTGGGAGGACGCAATATCGAGTCCAAGGATGGCTTCTCAATGGTGAGAGAATTTGAAGGTACAGTGACATCAGTTAAAGATTTGGAAGCTTTTTCAGCATTACTTCTGGTGGGTTCCTTCGAAGGGACCAATTCGTAAGATTGCAAGCGAGTGTTCAAATTGATCGTCTCGTTACACCACATGAGAACATGTGCGGTATTGGATGATTCCCCCTGGGCTGAGGGGGTTTGAGCAATCATCTGTTGGTTCTGAGTAGGAAATGGATCATTGAGGACTGTGGGAGTTGGTTTACCCCTAAGAAAATTTTGTACTTCATCTCTATGGGGACACTCTTTGGATAAGTGGTCATCTCCACACAGTAAACAAAGATACTTTAACTTCCGTTTCTGCTTGGTATCGTCAGGAGTGCTCTTTTTCTCCTGCTGGGCGGAAGATTTCTTGGGTTTCCCCTTGTTCTTCTTCTTACCGCCGGACTTCTAAGATGAAGCTTATTGAACAAAATTCACCTCTTCAGTTACAACAGGAGTGGTTGATTTGGTGGTGTTGTAGCCAGCCTGTGGGTTGGATGATCCAACAGTGCTGGAAGTAGGCTGGGTCTTAAGGGATCCAATGATTCCATCAGCTTGGGGTCCCTTATGTGGTTTCACAGGGTCATTAACGTCGCGGGGTGCGTCAGGGAGAATATCAAACAAAGTGCCAGATTGAGTGTATACTAGGTCTAAAACATGAACACTCGCGATGGCTTGTTCTTCAGTGACAGCACCTCGCATGGCAACATCTCTTGCTATGGTAGGGATGAGGGACTTTGTAAACCAATATGCT
The DNA here is from genome assembly GCA_027924585.1 of Larix kaempferi. Lineage (NCBI taxonomy): Eukaryota > Viridiplantae > Streptophyta > Pinopsida > Pinales > Pinaceae > Larix > Larix kaempferi. Next base: position 2,045,174 of record BSBM01001242.1, on the reverse strand, counting down.
AGGAGTTGATCTGGAATAGGAGCGTTAATGAGACGTTGTCTCCTTTGCTAGTCATGGATATGATCCGAAATGTGAGTGGCGGTATTCTAATGGAGCGAGGTTAAAAGCTCGGTACTAGTTTCATACCGTATAGGCAGCTAGAAATGTGTCAAAAGTTCATGGCAAGAGAACCAAAATCAGGAAAAGAATGAGGTGGTAATTCAATGTACCACTTGGCAGCCGAACCGGTGAGAGTCCTTTGAAACAACTTAAGACTAATCGAGTCGTCTGTTAAGGAATTAGATGAACACCATAAGTGGTATGTCATCACGTGGTTTTAGGGGTTTTCACCCGGCTTGCCATCAAATTTGGGGATATCAGATGGAATTTTCACCGGAATCAGTGGCCAGTTAGATTCGTGGTAAATAGGATCATTGGTTAAATGGGATAGGTCAGGCATGTCCAAAGTAGCTAGAAAAGGCAGCTGTGGGTTAGGCTGCACGTATTGATAATACGGATAAGGCGTGTATGGACCAAACTGACCGTAAGGTGTACCAAGATGAAACTGACCATAGGGAGGTATGCTGCCCGGACCAAAAGAAGGTCCACCACCATAAGGTGATCCGTTCCAAAACGGTTGGGGTCCACCCCCACCAACGGGAGGGGGTGGAGGTTCGCCGCCACCACCAAGAGGAGGTGGAGGTCCGTCGCCACCACCAGGAGGAGGTGGAGGTCCACCGCCACCACTAGGAGGAGGTGGGGGTCCATAACCGTAATAGGGTGGTCCATGACCGCCTCCTCCTAGAGGAGGGGGTGGTGGACCATTCTCGCCACCGCCAGAAGGGTGGGTTCCCCCACCACCTCCGCTACTAGAGGGAGGAGGATTTCCACCGCCACCACCACCACCATAATAATTAGATCCGCCACCGCCTCCGCTTGGAGGGGGTGGTGGAACGCCTCCACCACCCGAAGGGAAATGTCCTCCTCCATCATAATAGGATGATCCTCTGCCGCCTCCGCCTGGGGGTGGTGGTGGACCATTCCCGCCACCCTCGGAAGGGTGGGGGCCATCGTTGGTAAAATGAGATGGACCGCCACCAAAGTTAGGTGGAGGTGGACCGATCGGGGGTGGTTGCACTTGAAGGATAGTGGCTTGGGGTCCATGTTGTAACAAGGGGTGTTTCCCCCATAGAGTGTATGGATTCCCGGGATATGATATCCCGTATTGCGCGTTTCTGGGATTAGGTTGACCTTGAACAGGGTTAACGGAACCTGGATATGCTTGAATCCATGAGGGATGAGTTACATTGGATGGCCCCCCAACATGAGATAATCCCATGGTGGATGGTCTAGCATGTTGGGAAGGTCCAACGGAAGGACCGCTGGGAACTCCACTACCTATGTTCTGGTTAGGAAACGGGGGTCACCCCCTAGCCACAACTGGTTGACCATTAAGCAAGGGTTGAACCAATGTAGGTTGTTGATTAGCTACCATAGTAATAACATTACCAATAAGATAATCTGGGGGAATGGAATACCCTCCCCTCGAATTTTGAGGTGGGGGAGGAACCGGTAATGTAACTGTGGTAGTGACCGGAGTGTTGGACTGTTGTCCTTCAACCGGTTGGCTCACTTGTGACGCAGGATTGGACTCTTGTGAAGGTTGGCCAGTCCCATTAATGGTCTGGTTGTGGAGGGATACTTCAGGTGATCCGAAAGATATCGGATGAATCAGAATGTCTTTGTCGTCGAATCTTATTTGAAAGTTCCGATTTCTAAACTCTTTAGAGTGTTTCTCGAGACTTTGTCTTCGAAGCTCATCACCTCTAACACGTAACTGTTCCAAACGTTCACGGAGAGGGCCAAAAATATCGGCGGGGTCAGGCCTGTAGTAAGGCCTGGAAAGTTCTGGAGTAGTCTAGTTAGGTGGGGATGAGACAACAAAATGAGCCACTGGGTGGTCCATGGAAGAGGTCCAATAAGCTGCTGAAGGTCCAACAGCTGTTGTGGGGTTGTCTTGGGGTCGGTTTATCCATTCCAACGATCCTGGTTCTCTCGGTGCAACGGGAGGCAGGTCTTGTGAAGTAAAAGTGTCCACCTCTTCGCCCTGCGTAGGGATAGAGACAGGTGAGTCTGAAGGAAACAAATGTCCTCCAATGTTTAGAGTGGGGTTTTCCACCTTAGTAACTGCGACCGTGTTACGCTGATCCATTCTTACCCTCGAAATAACCTCCTGATTAAGGGGATACTCAGGAGATAAGTTTAAGATCCTACGAGACCTTCTCCAAGGAAAATCCACCAGAGTGTCAAGAAAATCAACCAGGATGGCTGAAACATCATTTCTCCTAAGGGTATGCTACAAAAGAAAAGTAGTCCAAGAATACGACTCAAACTAAGGCAACAAGCAGTCTTGTGTGACAGAGTGGATTCAAAGTCTGGAACCTCACGAGATTATCAAGGCATCGCAAACCGCGATATACTGTAGGGTCCAACAATATGATGCGACAAGGAGGATTGGGATCGTACCCTTGCCTGCATACCCGATTACCTGGACAGTACGTGTGTGCTAATCTCCCCGAGTGCGGTTCTCGATGTATTGCTTTGCCAGGACGGCCAAATGGTTAACTCGGTTGGTTTCAGGAATCATAATGGTGTCTCCCAATATACGCAAGGTACGTGGGATCTCAAATCCGTAGTGGTGCTATCTAATGCACAACCGTTCGGCAAGAGACCTTCCGATATACTATCGAGTACGTGACACACCCTTCGATATACGCCAAGTACGGATTATGGTACTTGGTGGGTACGTGAAGGAGCTCGATATACCGATAAGTACGTGGAAGACTACAATACCCCTAGAATACAGTGCTGGAAAATAACGACAGCTGCCATGCTTAACGACGTCGGAACACGTCTCTAACTTACACACAAGTTGCTAAAAATTTTACCTAGTTCTACCGTTAATTTTATCTTGGACAGTTAGGTGAATGCATGGAGTGAGTACATAATCGGAAGCATAATGCAAGTCCTAGCTACATGCATAAAATATTCTTTTCTTTTGATGAATTCTAGCTATGGGAAGGAGAAATCTTTTTCCAATGATATTGCTAAAACAAACTCAATGCAACTTAATTCCCAATTCAATCAAAATTGACAATGAAAGCATTCTTTTCCTTTTGTGCAAAACGCAAAAATCACAACACTGCTAATCCAAATCAAAACAACTTTTTCCTTTTCTTTTTTCTTTTCAAAGCAAAATGACCCTATAATGAAAAGAGAGGATTCTGAAATGAAATATGCAAGCTTTTCAATTTCGCTTTCAATGATCTAAAAACAACAAAAATTAAAAATGCATCTATCTTTCCGTAGCATGGAATCAATTTTTTGCAAAGATCGAAACGTACTTGAGTCTTTCAAGAAAATGAGCAATTCATAGTTCAGGAAAAACACAATTGATCATACTTTCATTCAATTTTTCAAAACATTCCAATGCACAATGATTTTTCTTCAATAATGTTTGAGAAACAATGGGAAAGAAGTACTTTTAACTTTTCAATGGATGCATCAAAACAATAATTTGATAACAACTCTGCTTTCAGATGTAAATGACTGAAAAGAAAACACTACTTGCAGCACTCAGTACTCAGAAAACTCAAGAAAAGACAAGCACTCAGTCAAGCTGAAAAACACACAAGACTCAAAATCAGACAATAGCAAGCAAAGCTAAAAAAAAATGTAAATGAGGTCTAGAGGTTGATCCAATGCAATGATCAGATCAGGGATGGAAGGAAGGGAATGCAAGAGTGAGCGGATGAAGGTGGAGGAGACAAGAGTATCCACCACTACCGGTCTTCAAACTTGTCCACGACGGAATCCAAAATCAATCCAAATGAAACCAAACTCTCAACACACAAATGATAAATGGGGTCTTTGGCTGGATCTTGCAGCACAAAGGGAGTTCATACATCAGACCAAGGTTCATACTGTCAAATGGGGGAAGGGATGCCTGCATGCAAACTTTTGACAAACCGGTGCACTCTGTTCTTGTACACAATGCGATGTTGCGGTCTACCTTCACGGGAGGTGTGACGATGTCGCAGTATACCAATGCAAATGATGCAACGAGTGACTAACAGGAAAAGAACAGAGGCCAAGAATGACACAGTGTCGCTTTGTTTCCACTGCCCAGGTGCGACAGGCGAAGTCTAGATTAAAAAATGAATCAGATCTCTCAGCAATGAACCATGAAAAGGTTTGAAAATGAGTTGTATAAACTCAGAGGAAGCATATCAGAGTCTTCAATGCGAAGATCTGATAGTGAAATCAACTCTAAGAAGCAAAATGGAAAAAATAAAAAGGCTTGTGTCAAGCAATCAACTGAAAATGAATCTCAGATTGACAACTACTGAATAAGACTGATCAATCCCCAGTATGGTCACCAGACTTGTTTGAGCGACAATCTACCGAGAGCGGACTCAAGGCCTGATCTCCCTAGCTCAACGTGAGTCTCGAAAAAATAGGACAGAACATAAAATACTTTCCTAGATCATATATAAATACAAGTGAAAGAGTAGGTCACTTACCTTAGATTTGTAGATCCCTTTCTCCTTTGTTGATCCAATGCTCCAGCGCTACCAGTGTGCGAGTAGCTAAACCCTATTGAACATATAATAGACCACGAGAAGTGAAATCATATATCTCATATGATAGATCTAAGTTAACAGTTAAGGAAGAAAACTCTAAACATCATCAAGAAGACAATATTTATGGAAAGCAATTATATTAACTGTATTGAAGATTGAGGAGTACAATAGAGAAGAGGATTACAACCACTGCCTTAACGTTGTAAACTCCTTCCGACAAGCCATGCCAAAGCTCCTAGAGAGAAGTAGGTGTCTCCCAAGCTAGAATGCAGGGTCTACTGAGTAAGATTTCACCAGCATAAGAGTACCATCGACTTCCTCCCTTTAGGATGGGAGTGAGCTTCAATTATATAGGACTAAGTGGATAGGGTATGGATAGGATAGGTTGAGAGATGATAGGAGAGAGATAGGGGATCCTCCCAAGGTGTTAGGAATTGAGTACCAACTCCCCTATAGGTCAGGGATAAGCCCCCAAGTCAACAAGTCTCGAGAAGAATCTCAAAGAAGCTATTTTTTTCCATTAACTGGCTTCATCGCACCCTGTAGTGAAGCAAGCTGCGATGTCGCATGCTGCATGAGTGCAACCTGCGACAACCTCTCAAAAACTGGTACAACTAAGTACAAATCCTCCCAGGTGAATTACTCAGTCCATACATCTTCAGGGGTGTATACACTAAATCTCATGATGGGTAGATTTTGGGTGTAACAGCTCTTTCCTCTCTCCTTTTGTCTTCCCCTGCTTTCCATGGTCAACGCATTACCTGATGTCTCACCTGTGCTTTTTCTTCGCATTTCTTCGCTAAGAATAACACCAATAACATCGTCAAATTTCAAGGTGTTTGAACCAGAGACAGAGTTACTTACAGCCATGACCAAGCTATTCTAGCTTTCTGGCAATGAACACAAGATTAGAAGGGCCCTAACCTCATCATCGAAGTTCACACTTACAGAACTTAGTTGATTTGTAACCGTATTAAATTCATTTAAATGATCAATAACAGATCCACCTTCAGACATCTTCATATTAAATAAACGCTTCATTAGAAATACCTTGTTGGAAGCCAAGGGTTTTTCATACATTTTACCCAATGCGCTCATCAAACCCTCCGTTGTCATTTCTTTTGAGATATTGAAAGTCACCGACGAAGCCAGGGACAACCGTATTGTCCCCAGTGCCTTTATGTCAAGAACCTCCCATTCTTCGTCCTTCATGGTTGTCGGCTGCTTTGCTCTTCCTCCCAACGACAGGAATAGATCCTTCTGGTATAGATAGTCCTCCATTTGCATCTTCCATAACTGGAAGTTTTGGCTGTTAATCTTCTCGACCTTAAACTTTCCTTCTTCTGCCATTGCTCCCACTCGAACCAGAAACCCTAGTTTCCTGCGGGTTTAACTGCCAAATAGACCTTTGGCTCTGGTACCAATTCTTAGAAAAACAAGATTGCAGAGCAATAACAATAAATAGAAATGCAAATATAATCACACATACACATTACAAGAGAGACACAGATATATCGTGGTTCACTCAACTTGGGCTACGTCCACACTGAAGTTGCTAGTCCTTATTATTATTCCGTCCAGCAAAGTGAAGGGATACAACCGCTGCACTTCCTCTTCACTGTCTCACAGTCTCTCTTCTGATCTCAGAGATCTTTACAATGCATAATATCTAATACATCAACCCTAGCTGTATTACAATGTCTTTCTTTTATAAGGAAAATACAATGGGAAAATACCACGGGTTACCCAAAACCATGGGCCCATAAAACAACCCCAAAAATTTCCTTCGGGGGCGCTGTCCTTGGACACCCCAGCTAGGGGGGATGGTCCCCCCTGGAACCCCGTGGGGGGGAGATGCCCCCCCACACCCCCCCGCTGGGGTGAGTGTACAGTCCACCTACATATCATATAAAACCGGGGGTACAAACACGACTGAATAATAATATCTCTGAATTTGGAGATGAGGCTCCCAACCAACAGGTGACCACCATTTTTTTTGTTCATATATTGCAGATTGGATGTGTATAGGGGGATATTTCTCAACTTTCCTAATCACATTCCCACTAAGACCCTAGATATGACAAGACTCAAAAGCTATTTCAGGATCATTCTTGTTATGAATGCCTTCGAAGAATTCTTCTACTTGGCTCTTCATGGATGGGACTTTCATTAACTTAGTGATAGGAATGTTATACATGATTTTTCTCAACTCCATATTAATTTTTAGATTTTAATCACAAGGTGAAATCATTTTATCTTCTTTCCTTTCTCTCTGAGCACTAATGCGTTTATTAAGGAAAGCAGGTGGCCTGTGATCTTGGTTATGCCTTTTATATATTTGGATTTGAGATTCTTTCTTTGTCTCAGGCAGCTTGGTTGCATAACATGGAGAGACTTCTTCTTCATTTGGTTCCTCTTCTTCCTCAAGCAAGATCCTCCCGAATTCATCATCATAAGATATATATTGAATTAAGTTGACGTTTTCGGGTTGATCATCAGGGTCTAGATAACTGGTATGGTCAATATCTTCTTCGGTTTCCTCACACTAGTTAACATTCTTACGCTCAGAGGAATCAGGGATTACAGGACGACGCCTACTATCTTCTTCCTTAGGCCTTCTATTGTTATTCCAGTAAGGTTTAGGGCCGTAAGGATTCCTATAATGCTCACCTTCCCTAATTTTCATTACATCCCTTGTAAGGAGAGTCAATTGCTTCATCATCTCCTGCATGGCGATAAACGATGTTAATGCATTGCCTCTATAGAGGTACATGGTTTTAACCCTTCTCCAACCATTGGTGGAATTAATTGTTTCCCTCTATCGAGATGGGTGCATTATCTTGCCTCTTGTCTTTTCTAAAGCTGCAAGGTTAATAGAAAGTATAGAAAGGCCTAATTTAGAAGAGAGGAATCCCATCAAACATAGTTGGTGGTCCTCACTAAAGTCATAGTCACCAGGATCAAGAGTTGCCAAAGACATTGAAAAGAGTATGCCTTTAGTTGGTCTTATTTATGATGGGATTGAATCTTCTAATTTTCTATTATCTCCAGGTGAAGAGAATGTAAGGTAGAAGGGAGGGTGGCCACCATTTTTTTTCCATATATTGCAGATTGGATGTGTATAGGGGGATCTTTCTCAACTTTTACTCCGAATTTTTATAACTTATGTGCTAATGCCATGCAATCGTGCTAGGATTGTGGTTAGTAAAAATATTTTAGAAGTCAATATGCTTACTCTTTCAATGATTTCTAAACTTTTGATTTTTTGAGTTTTTACAAGTATGTAATGGACCAAGCTGAGAGATCCTTGATACCTTAGGCTTTGGATAATGTACTTGTCACCTACTATAGTGAATACGTAAGATATTTATTTTTTCTTAAAAAACAAAATATAATCTAATAAATAAATTCAAGTTATAAATTTAAGGAAATTTGATTATCACTCAAATACATTTTTGAATTATTTCAAAATATGATTATATAGATCAATACAATTCATTTGACAAATGCATATATTGAAACACAAAAATGATTTTTTAGAATCTTTATACACATACTGGTTACCTTTTTCCTATTTTTTTGGTAAAACCATACCTTTTGCTTATGTGGTTGTCAATGTTTTCATCGTTTTCTATTCAATTTTGATATAGGTTTTTTTTTATGAAAAAGTACAAAGATTGTAGTAGTGTTTAGCATATTTTTCATAAATATTTCTATATCATGGATAACGTTTACCATATTTTTCATAAATGTCTTATATTATGATGTCATGATAAACAAACTCGTTCCACACAATTGTAAACAATCTCCATGGATATAATCATTTTGTGTATGTCTATGTAAGAATGTTGTTATTGTTTAAAATACTTTGGCGAATAATCACTAAATTAATCTTTATATTTTATCTCAAATATAATTAAAATGATTGTTTAAAAAAATCAACAAATTGATAAAATCACAGGTTAGAATTTACAAATTTTAAATAGTTTAAGATGAAATACTTACACAAATTATATTTAGAAATATAATGGTAAAATTACATGATATAAAGATGCAATTTAATTTTCTAAACTTAAAGGTGAAAGTATAATGATAAAAGCTCATAAAGAATACAAACTTTTTCCCAAACCAATACTAATTTTAAAACTCATTTAAAAAGTGAAATGAACCAATTTTAAATTAGTATAAATTTTCATATATTTAGAAATATAATGGTAAAATTACATGATATAAAGATGCAATTTAATTTTCTAAACTTAAAGGTGAAAGTATAATGATAAAAGCTCATAAAGAATACAAACTTTTTCCCAAATTAATACTAATTTTAAAATTCATTTAAAAAGTAAAATGAACCAATTTTAAATGAGAAAGGGATACAAATATTTTAAAACATATCCAAACTAATGCGAAATAATAGATTTTGAAATTACAATAAATACTTAAAACTAAATTTTTGAATACCATATTTTGTATGAATTTTTATATTTTGGAAGTTTTTTTTAAGTTAACTAATTATATTAACAAAATTAAAATTACATAGTTTTAGACGTTCAGCCACCTACAAAAAGAAACTCAACAAACCATGGAACATGCAATTCTCATTAAAAAATTTCATACGTTTATAACATAAATATTTTGAAGTACTTGTTCTTAAAAAACCTATGACTATCTTGAACATCCTAGAAAGCACTAAAAACATTGACATGAATTCTAAAGGAAAATCTGTGATAATAAAAAAGCCAAAATTAATAGATACACTTCTTAAACTAGGGAGAGTGGGCATCATCATCTAAGATGGAGATGAATGACACCTCTTGAGTGGAGGTGGGAGGCTAGTCTTTGTCTCCAGTTGCCTAGTCCTTGAATTTGAATCCCATGGTGGCCTTAGCGATCAAGTTGATTTTGGCAATCATTTACCTCATTTGGATTTGGAGTTCATCTAACTGTAAGAGAATTTCTTTTCTTTCTTCCTTGTGGTCTTGCAACACCTTGCCAAGCAATGAATTTGTGTGCCAATAGAGCACCACAATTTTAAGATACTTGGTGTTTCACATCCGAGAATTACCACATCTGGTATGCACGATAGTATTTCCTAGTAGATTTCACTCTTGATCATCGCTTCATGCTCTTGCGTCACCTATTTTTTTGAAACCTTTATCTCTCTATGTATTCTAATTGGTGTGTGCCTACGAAATTCAGAGGTGTCATATTCCTACATGATACGAAGGAAGTGATTAAAGCCTTGACCTCTATAACCACCCCTAGCCAAATTACTCATGTTGGAAACCATATTGACACTGAGGAGCAGTAAAATGAAATTGCAGCCGGAGAGAAGGAAAAATTCCCTATACCTATTCTTCGAAGAAACCCTGCTACGTTAGCATCAGTGCAGAGAGGGAAAGTTTGAAATGGCAATTACCAAGCTTGAAAGTGGGATGGAGGTGATTTCCTTTGGCTCTTACTTGCTCATACATGATTATGACAACCATTGTAGCTAGATGATCATGGAATTGTCTCCCTTGCTCAACCATTAATGCTGCACCACCCTTCATTAGTGCATATGGGTGGAGGGACATCATACTAAGGCATGGGAAGTGAGGGATCGAGCTCAGGCACATCGCTAGTGTTTTCCAAAATCACCCACATGATGTGGCAGGGTCTGGGTTGGAAACCGAGTATCTTGGGAGAGGACCAGCTATCACATCCTCATGATTATATCAGGAGGGCACCAGAGGGGCCTCCTTGTCCCCGGATTTGGTCCCTCTTGTGTCCCTTCCGTCATCCACCTGAATCAAGGTATCTTTGAAAGTATATTAGCAAAATAAAATTATTGGAAAAGCTACAATTTGTTTTGGATATCATATTTTGCATGAATTTTCATATCTTTAACTATATATACTGATCAATTTTAGAGACAACTTTAAAGTAAAACTAGATATTATTTATTTACACGTGAAATTATCTATTTTAAAGAAGAAACAAATCTAAAATTGAATAAATTTTAAAAAAGAACGCCATACAAAATTTAACAAATTTTGAAGATGAAAGGGATATAAAAAAGAGAAAGGGATACAAAATTTAATAGATTTTGAAGGTAAAAGGAATTCTAATAAATGAAATAAGGAACATAGTTGCTTAATACCTGCCTCTTTTTTTTTTAACAAGAATGAGAACAACTTTTGTATTAAAATGAGTATACAAATTGCTTATAGGCCGGTTTATAGAAGTTAAAAAAATATAGCTAAACATGATAAGTCTGGGCCAAATTTTCCTTCATTCAACTCTTGCTGATACACAAAAAAGAGGTGGTTTTCAATTCCTATGATTCTTCCTCTTACGGTATATATTCTTATAAAATGTCTACATAAATAAAGGTAAAAAAACATTACAAAAAATATATAGGGGAGCTAAGAGAGTCATTCCTGAAGCTGCTTACCTCCTTCGACTACTTGCACTGTGGAAGTTTCCTCCATCCGGGAGTCCTCTACTTGCCCAAGCATGGGTCACTGTTTCCTCTACCAAGCCCTTCCAATTCAACTTGAATTTCATTTAAAATTTCATTCAGTTGGGTGAACCAGTTCTCGTTTCTTTCATTGACAGTCAAACTTTGCATATGTTGCCTGTTCTTCAAGTCCACAATGTTCCTACAAATATCCTTGTGCCTAAAAACTTGGACCCTTTCCATATCTTGCAGCCTGCATTGAACATCTTCCACCTCGCCTGCCTGAACTCGGGTATTCCCTTCAATATCATCTACGCGAGAGTCCAGTCCTATGATATCAACGTAGATTCTTTTGGTTTCATCCAAGGTCGCCTTCAACACCTCAAACACACAACACAACATTTTCCTATAATATGCCATATAATTCTTTAACTCCATGATTTCTCCCATCATTCTTTCCCATGCATCATCCTCTACACCCATGAATGCAGGTTCTAAATTATCAGTAGCTTTGCGCTGCTCCTTGCCTAACAGAGCCTTGCCTCTCCTCCCGGAAATGAACATAGAATTGACAAGGGTCTTGAGACTTCCCAACTTGACCTTTTCCAACTCACACGAGAGATTTTCCATATCCAAAAGATGGCCCTTCACGTGGTTTAGAATGAGATTCGGACTTGAGCATGAGATCCAAACTAGAATAACTATAAAATATCAAAGGCATAATACTTTTACCGGAAGTATGCATTGGATAAATAATAGTAGTGGTTTGTAGTAAGCAAGTGAAATTAATAAATAAAATACTATAAAATAAATTAATATTTAAGTTTTCTTTTAAATATTTTAATATATTAATTGTGTTTAATTTAAAAACTAGAATAATACCAAATATAAAAAATATAAATCCATTTTTTTTTAGAATTCCTAGAATTTTTAATGGTATTGAATACTAAAATATTTATAAAATATATTATTACACGTGATAAAATAAAATATGGAAGTTTTTTTTTAACAAAAGTATATATAGCACTAGTTTATAACAAATTTATTGCTAATATAATAAATAATTAAAAAATGAAGTATACAAACTTACTCCATGGCAACCTATGCATTTTTTAGATGCTTTTTTTAAGCATAAAACAAAAAAAACTTACATATGATCTTGTCATAAAGTCACAAGCTTAAGACGACTTGTCATAAGTCTTAAAACCAAAAAAGAAAATTTGCCATAGCTTATATGATTCTTCAAGGTAATTCTCTCTAAAAGATTATAGCACGTAGGCTCTATCTCTGACAAAAAACAAAACAAAAGAATACATCTTCAACCATTATTTCTAAAAGCCTCATTGAAGTCCACAAAGCCTTCAATTTTTTCTGATCAATTCGACTATTCTGCATACTCTATAGAATCTCACAATATTTTATGTAGGATGCATCCTAAAGTATTAAATGATTGTCTCTTTGTAAACGCTTCAAAAAGCTTCCTTGTTGACATAAGAAAAAATATTGCTTCTGCTTCCATCTCTGTTTTCCTTTCAAATCTCATTTTCACATTAGCATCTCGAGTAAAAACCTACTTAATCTTAATTCTGATAATCATATTTCCTTTTGCTTCCATTTTCCTCTTCTATCAAAATCCATTTGTTTGGAATACACTCTAATCCTTCCTTTGATAACCTGTCTGCTATATCATTCCCCTCTCTGTAGATGTGGTTAAATGAAGTCTCCTTTAAGAAATTTTTTAATCTTATCACTTCATTTAGAACTTGTTTCAAAATAACATTATGGCAAATTCCCCCCCCTGGACCTAGTGTATTATATTTAGAGCATCGTTGAAAATTTGCAAACCTTTAAGGTTATTTTCAATTGCTAGTACCAATAAAAATCTTAGAGCTTTTAGTTTTGCTAAATTGTTTGTACCCTGTCCAATACTGGCTTTGAATTTTAATGAATGATTTTCTGAAAAGAAGATGATCCCTCCTACCCCACCAACCGAAGGATTACCTTGCGCAACTCTGTCAAAATAGGCCCATGGCTTATCTTTGTTGATAATTTATGGATTGATTGTTTTGAAGGAGTCTTTAGGATAAGATTGAGGAAATTTTTTAATGATGGAAATACTTTTAAAAGCATAAAATTATGAAGGAATCTGCATATTTTCAAATATACTACAATTTCTTGTCGTCCAAACTTGCCAAAACACTATCAAAGGCAATGCTTTAAAATTTGTATATTCTGGATTTAGAAACCAGTCCCTCAAACTGGTTGATACAAAATTCCCGCTCCATTGGACTCTTACTTTTAGTAATGCCTGAACCTCTTTCCAAACTGGTACTACAAATGCACATTATAAGATGATAGTTTGTTTCCTTGTTTGAATTGCATAAGGTGCACACTCCTGGTCCTATTTTCCCTCGTTTTTGAAGCTCTCCCCAGGTTAGTGCCTTATTGTTTAAAAAGAACCACATTAGAATTTTTGCTTTTAGTGGACATTTAAACTTCCATATTATTTTCCACCACCATTCCGGGTTTTCTTCTATATCCCTTTTCATCAAAACTTCATATCCTCCTTTTGGATTATACTTACCATGAGAGTCGCTCAACCAAACTAGCACAAACAAATATGACTTTGAGAAAGTGCTGCTATATATTGTTCCCAAACAGTTTTATCATTTCTTCTAAACCCCATAATTTCTGCGTTCTTCCAAGCTTGTGCCACTATCGAGGTTACATTCTCATCAACAATATGGTTTAAATTTATAATTCCTTTTAATTTGAGATGATTCTTTATATGCTTTGGGATTATATGAGTTGTGTTGCTTCCTACCCATGCATCTTCTCCTATTCTGACCGACTTCCCATTTCCCACTTTCCACCTGAGACTCTTCTCTGTCAAATTGAAAGAAAGAACCGTTGCCTTCCAAAAGATTGATACATTGTGGGTGGATTTTATTGGACTTCTTATCCATTCCAATATAGTCTTTGGGTTTATATATTTCTACAAAATTGCTTGTTTCCATTTCCCGTTCCCTTGAATTAGATTCCACACTTTGCCACTAGCGGCTTTGAAAAGGAATATATATATTTTACTCCCCATCCTCCTTTATTTTTGGGCAACTCAATTCTTTTCTAGCTTAACCATACTGTTCCTAAGCTTTCTTTCTTTCCTGACCAGTAGAATTGGAGTGAAAGCTTCCTTAGCTTATCCAGTGTACCTCTTGGGATCCATGCCATACTAGTCCAGTATACAGGCGTTGCTTCTAAAACTGTCTTTAGCAGAATTAGTATTCCTCCTTTCGAAAGCCATCTTATGCACCAGATAGACATGCATTTCTCACATTTTGATACCAGCCATTGCCGGTCTTTTATCCTATATGAGACATGATTTAATATAAACCCCAAATATTTCATACCTTGGTCCAACTTTGAAACTGTATATGGTATAACTCTAAGATGGTCTCCTATTGAATCATCAACAAACCCTTCATTATATAAGAAATATTTTTGATTGTTTATCTTCATTCATGTACCTTTGCAGAATAGATCCATACATTGAGCCATTGTTTCTGAATCAATTAGAGTTCCATTACAAAATATCAAGATATCGTCTACAAATAAAATGCGAGTAAGAAAAAAATTGCTCCCTAAATAGACTCCTGTAAAATTCCTTGAATCTTTTGCTGTAATTAGAATTCTGCTCAAACCATCTACCACAAGTAGTAATAATAGAGGTGCCAAAGGACAACCTTGGCGAACACCCCTCGTTGCCCTAAATAACTGAGATGCTTCTCCAATTATCAATAAAGCAAATGAAATAGAGGTCAGACATCAACATAATCCATCTTATGAACGAAACACAAAATCCCATATGTGACAATACTAGTCTCAAATAAGACCAACTTACACGATCGTAAGCTTTTGCAAGGTCTATCTTTATAATTAGTGCTTTTAATTTTTTTGACCTGATTGAGTGTATACCTTCTTGGGCAACACCTATTGCCTTGTGGATTTGCCTCTTTGGCAAAAAGCCATGTTGATTATTTGCTATAGACTCTACTAGAAAAGGTTTTATCCTACTAGCAATTATCTTTGCAATTATCTTATAGATAGTGTTATAGAGTGATATTGGTCTAAAATTAGCAAAGGAAACCGATTTTTCTTTCTTTGGAATTAGAGTTAAAAAAGTAGTATTAAAGGTAGCCAAAATCTTACCATTTTTCCGGGAGTCTTCTACTACTTGCAACAAATCATGTTTCAGAACTTCGAATAGGCAAATAAAGACTTCCACTGAGATTCCATGAAGACCTAGGTTTTTTTCTTTTTTTAACTGATTGAGCACTTGTTCCAACTCTTTTTGAGAGACTTCCTCCATTAATGTCAAATTATCTTCTTCCTTTATTGAAATTGGCATCGATCATGTCTCAAAACTTTGAATAGGCAAATAAAGACTTCCACCGAGATTCCATCAGGACCTGGGCTTTTTACTTTTTTAACTGACTGAGCACTTGTTCCAACTCTTTTTGAGAGACTTCCTCCATTAATGTCAAATTATCTTCTTCCTTTATTGAAATTGGCATCGTCTGACATATTCTAACTTCTTCTTCTAAGTGAGTATTATCTTTTGCTTTGAAGGCTTTCCAAAAAAAATTATACCGAGGAAATTTCTTCAAAACTACTTACCTCCTCCACTTCCTCATTCCCTATTCTCCATATCAAATTTATGCTTTTCCTATGATTTGCGAAGTGATGGAAAAACTTGGTATTATCATCTCCTTTTTCGAGCCATATCGCTCTGCTTTTCAACCTCAAATCAACTTCTTTGTATTCCAAAATCCTCCTCTTTTGATCTTCCAAATCGATCAATTCCTTTTTTGAATCTTCTAATTAAAATCTTAATCCTCTTTCATCATTTAAGATCTTTAGATTTCTTTCAATATCTTTTAGTTTTTTATCCTTTTGAATTCGCATTTCAATTGACCATTTAGTAGCTATAGCTTTAATTTTCTTTAGGTTTTCCTCAAATTGTATCGTAGCTTATTCAGATTTTCTACTATCAAAAGGATTGGTTTTGGATCATTGTTCCATAAAAAAATGTATGTTGCTCTAAAAACACCAAAAGTTGGATTTTATATATCATTTTGTAATCATTATTATTTAGTAATCTTTTAGACCACTTTAAATTTTAGATTTATAAACCATATAGTTTTGTCGGTCGAATATAGAATACAAATAAAAATAGGAGAGATTAAATAATGATTACATTTGAAAGAACAAGTACAGATAAAATATCACTTTGAAAATTCATGTGGACCAATTACATGGTTTTAGAGATATGAGCAAGTATAGGATATAATTTTATACATAAAAATTGATTATATTAGAAATTACTTTTGACTAGAAAATGTGTATATAATAATTGCAAATTAAATTTAAAATTAAAAGAAGTTAACCATTAATCAAAATTTATTAATTAAAAGAAAAATATTCAAACAATTCAAACTATATTTAAATGTTTAAAAATTAATTAAAATTTTATTAGTTAAAAAATAAACATGTGAATTTACTATTCAAACTATATTTAAATGTAATATTAATAATAAAAAAGTTATAATAGCGAAATTGTTAAACTATATATTTGAAATATTGTATTTAAATAAAAAACAATATTTCTTTTTATTATTAAATAAACTTTCTGGAAACCGTCCATTAAAGTAAACCTTTACCTCTTGTAATTGCATCGTAGAACTTACGTTGGATCAAAAAGGGCACATCCTACTTTCCATAACTCGACATCAGTGATCAAATTTGAAGGGTGGGTCTTAATCTTGTAATTGCATCGTAGAACTTATGTTGGATCAAAAAGGGCACATCCTACTTTACATAACTCGACAATCAGTGATCAAATTTGAAGGGTGGGTCTTAATTTTTATTGGAAGGGCATTTGTTCTTGGAGCCCTTCAAAGATGAAGGGTAATTTAAATAATTGTACTTCAATTGACAAGTATACATTAATTAAACTCTTCTTCTTAAAAAATGCAAAAACAAATATTGCCCATCCAGAATTTTACAATCTTAAACAATTGAGCACTCCTTAATATCTACATGATAAAATGGTATATTTTCAATAAAAACAAATTTGAACACATTAATTTGACATATATGTAACATTAATTTTACAGTTCATTAAAATAACAACTATTTTGTTGTATTTTTTTGGGTTAGACCACACTTCATTATACAGAAAAACTACTTAGACTACGCAATAACCATATTGGGGCATTTGCATGATCTTATGCATAGTACAAGACATTGTAACTAGATATAGTCTTAAAATAAAACTAGAACCATGAGAAAATTACTTACTGTTAACTATGTACAAGAAAAGCGACTAAGCAAAACAAGGCTATAATAAACCTACAACCAAAATATACATATAAAACCAACCAAAACCTTAATTCAAACCGGAGAGAGGGAAACCATCCAAGCTTCAGAGATGTAAGAATGATGGACATTAGGAGCCTAAGAAAAAATAATACATAGCTAAACAAACATTAAAAAAAATCCTCCATACCAAGCAAGTTAGCAACGCTAGCATCATAGGAGCCTGGGCATCAAATTTAGTTGTTCAACACTTGTCGCGACAACATACAGGTATGGGATGGAGGGGAAATGGAATGAAGCCTAAGTCAAATAGAGCTTTGCGACTCGCTGCATGTTTGAGTCTTGATAATCTACCTTTTAAATTGAACCAAAACAACAAAAGAAGTTTGTTAATGGACCGATTTGCGAAAATTCTAGATACTTGAGTAATTAAGAGCTCGGGGCTCTAAAATTTGATGTTTTTTTACCAATCCATGATTTCGTGAATTCGTAGTCACTGGCATGAAATTTAAGTTATTTAGTGAAATAATTAATGTATCTACCTCTATGTCGAAACCGTTTTCCATTCTCATGCAGGTCACTGCCCTCCTTATTGTCTTACCAAAAGGCATGAGAATGAGGAAGAAGACTTAAAATTATGGACTTCACCATCAAAGAAGCGTTCCAATCACATTGCTAAGGAGTGATAAGATCACAACAATCCAACGTGTCAAATCTCATATGATAGTGCCAATTAAAGACTTATATGGTAAATTTAATATAAGACTTACTTATAGTTGTATCTTACTCTTTGCGTCTTGACACATTTGATAATTTATGGTTGTCTCTGCGCCTTGACCCAATTGATATTATAAGGTGAGGGTGTGCATGCATAATAATCCTTAGTTATGACTATGCGACGAGGATTTAAATGAAAGAGGATGTAAAGACATGTAATTTTTATATGTATCTTGGTGGCGAGTGTCGAAGACAAATGTGGTGAGAAGCCACATATGTTTGGAAGGACGGAGAGAGATTACATGATCATGATCATGCCACCCATCAAATTGAAGAAAATTCCTGAGCCAATTTTTTTATATTTTATTTTATTAATAACCATTGTGGTACTTTGGTCCAAATGTTTTTTCTAACTCATTGTTTCTCTATATTGTGTGCCTAGTGCCACCTCTCTATATCAATGCATAAATCAATCTCTGCTTGGTCTGTGGTTCTAGCTGCATGCCATTATTTGTAGTTGCATGCCATTAAGTGTTGTTTAGAGTTGTCATGAGTCTGTGACATTCATGCAAGAAATGAAGTCTTGTAGAGGAGGACTCATCAAAGCAGCAATTTGAATTTCATTTTGATGAAAAACAAGTGGACATTGGTAGCCAAGTTCACATAGGTAGTAGGCACAATGTTTCGGCCTTGTTTTGGGCCTAGTAGTGGTTCTCTATTGTTAGATCTCAGCCCGAAGTGACTCGGGATTCAAAGTCAAATCCCAGTGGCTAGTACCTTGTAGTCCTCAATCATCACTCGTCACTTTGCAAAGCTAAGCAACGAGTGCATGACAAGAGTGAGTGAAAGGTCATAATTTATGATATTTCCAATATTTTGAATGATGAGTCGAATTTTATAGCATAGGAATTTCAACATAGAAATTGAAATTTATATGGATGAGTAATTTCAAATGTTGCCCTTCTTTTGAAATGTTGATATAAATTATGTCCTTCCTATTGGAGGGGTAAAATTCATATTTTAAATTTTTTTTGAAGGGAAATTTTAACTTTACACGTCTGGAAAGGGCTAGAACCCTTTGGAGGCTAGAACCCTTTGGAAGGGCCGGGAAGGGTTCAAGTTTGAACGCTGCTCGGCATAAGCGGATAGTACAGAACCATTCTTTACACCATTAGGTGCTGGATATTTAAATTGCATTGATAAAAGTTAAATCAATAGACCGCGGGAGTGTGGCTCCACCTCTTCTTGCAGAAATAGCATAAAAATGGTTGAACATGCCGGCGTTGAACATGTGGCTCTGAGTGAAATGAACGCTGAACACGATCGCATTAAAATTGACAGGATGTAAGGTCAGTACCGGATCTAGGACCAGACTGAATAGGACAGAGACTCGAGAGCTAATATATATTTTTTGTGTTTTTTTTAAAATAATTTTTTAAGTCTGACCATTATAATTAAAAGCAGACAATCAGTCATTTCAAGATTCTAATTCAATTGAAAAATATAAATATAAATTTAAGAAATTTTTAACTTGTTTTTTTTTTATTTTACAAAATTCAGTTCAATATATAAAACTCTTTATAAAATCACTGGAAAAAAAGTTTTAAACAAATAATTAATTAAAAGTCAATTAAAATTTACTGCAAATCAATTGCTATATACCTGTATGTATAAAAATCAGCACTATAATTAAAAAATATCAAACAAATAATTGAAAAAATGAAAAACATATTCCCTATATTTTCTTGGAATCCAGATATAACCATTACTACATGCTGCTCTTCAATTTCCAACATTTCTTTTAATTGAAGAACTATTACCAACCTTAAAAGAATATTTCGAAAGTTAATCTCGGAAGCCTTGAAAATTAGCAATGATATTTAAATTAAAATTAACTCGTTCAAAGAATAAAACTTCATGCCTTTTTATTTCTTAATATTGCTTTGCAAACCAACGGGTTTTGCTCCATTACACTACCCAAAGTATAATAAGTAATTGAATTAAGAGGACGGGTCAAAACAGGTTTAGCCTCGTGCTGTTCTAATCTCTGCTTTTTCAATATTATTTATTCCAACTCCATATTTAAGATTATTTTCTTATACTATGGATCTTTTTTCCCTCTAATTATTTTTTAAACTTATTTGAAGTTAAGTCACAAGATAAATTCGAGTTTTCTAAGAGATAAAAACCTTGCCTGTGACATTACCTAAGAGACGAATAGGGAGATGATAAATATTTGTTTTTATTTATTCCATTCAATGAAAACGTGATGTTATGCAAACTTACCAGACAGTCCGAGCATGAGAGTTGCAACTTTCCCTCGTACAGGGTGCATTTAATACCTGGTTATACCGAATTTACTGAATTCCATATATGTATTTTTATTCTGCTCCGCCTTCAGAACAGGTCATGAATACAATTAGCCAAAAAATACAACGAAGAGGCATGCTGTATGGAGACTCCCTTTGGAGAACTCAATCAGCGACCATATATCTAAACAGTTTGCTATTAATGTATAGTTTTTAACTGTACAAAAAAGACACGTTAGCTTTGTTGTTTGTCTCTAATGCAG
Source organism: Larix kaempferi (assembly GCA_027924585.1). NCBI lineage: Eukaryota > Viridiplantae > Streptophyta > Pinopsida > Pinales > Pinaceae > Larix > Larix kaempferi. The sequence continues at coordinate 2,024,443 of BSBM01001242.1, read as the reverse complement.
ATTGTAACAGAAATGAGGTGTAATTTTTCTATTTACATATTTCATATGGTTATGATTAGGGATGGTCATGTTCACTCTCTGGAGCCAACTCTACTTGTCTTGGAGAAGAATCGCTTGAATTTGTTGCGTTAATCTGTGGCAGTGGATCGTAACTTGTAGCAGAGTTTGAAGTACATGCTTCTCCTTTGAAAACGGTTGAGTACAGAAACAAGAATGATGATGTGTATATACTTATATGCCATAAACTGCCACAAGTAGGAAAAGGTTTTGTATTAGAGATAAAATTTAAGCCTAAGGGCACCAACCTTCATATGGCTGCTCTCTATAATATTATTTTATATGAAATAATCTAAATATTGAAAAAAATAAGGGTGACAGGATAGATCCTTGCCAGAGACATAACGATGAAGTTAAACCAGGCCTCTTGAGAAACTAAATACCAGAAACCAGGGTGGGGCATCAAACCAAAATTCCCACCAAATTAAACAGCAACTACTTAATCATGGTCTCAAGGCAACAAAAAGATGCGCCATACAAAATATTTAAGTCTGTCCTGAAAGGGCTTGTTTTCTTTAATACAATTCTTATTGATGATTGTGAAAGATTGGCATGGTATTTTCAAAACCAAAATTTAGATCATCTAGTTTGAATAAACACAAACTTAAAAACATACAAAAGTATTACCTGTGCCAAATCCAGTATGTCTGAAGTGTTTCCAGGTGCCAGCTCAGGGCTGCTAATCCTAATGCTAGAAAACCCAAGCATATAAATCTCCACCTAAATCTTTTACAAAGTTTCTGAAAGAGATTCTGTGATCCTCTTTTCAAGGCCTGCCATCTGCAACTCAATACCTTGCACGTCAATTGGATTTTCTACAACTGGGTACTAAAATCAACACAATACTAATAATAATACTAATCATTTACTATTGTAACAATGAATGTATGACTAACTATGCATTATTTTCCGTAGAAAAGAATAATGATGCACTCAATTTTCTGCATGTCAGGATATTAACCTACTTTCATGAGAATCCCGTTTAGCTAATATCTTAGAGTTCTCTTGTCTGGAGTAGTATTATAACCAATAAAGATCTACACCATTCAAATTTTGTGTTTTTGTTTTGCTTTTATGGAGGAAGGATCCATACATGGATTTCAGGAATGGCATCTCTGCATGCCGAAAATATCATCAACACGATGATGCTCTTTTAACATACACGTGATCAGCATCGCACCTCACATCTAGAGAAGTGCAACCCCTACACATTTGAAATAGAAGTGCACGACTTTTGCAGTGCTCTTCTTGGCTGTGACAACCCTTTCTCGAGTTGTGATATGCTTCACTGTTGTAAGTTCCATCCAGAGGCAACCCTGCCAAACTCAATCTCACCAGTGCAACCCGATAGGTGGCAGCCCATGTCAACTGCAAGTCAGGTGTCATTTGGCTTGCTTAGTAATAATAAGTTAATAACACAGAACTGAACCAATTCGATGCCTGCCTTTGTAACTGATCTATATCCCTTATAAAGAGGTTCGCATAGAGTATTGGGGAGAGGTTGGACAATTTAGGGATAGCTTGTTTTACACCCCTGTCTAGGATGTCTATCCTGGAAAGAGATTTCTTTGTAATTCAGTGGTAGTTAATAAATAGAATTCTACTATTTTCCGCGCACTGTCTTCCTTTTTGTTTTCTTGCATTTGTTCAACATAAATTATAAGTTGTTAGCCTTTCGATAGTCTATCCCCTGATCCCTCCTAGGCAACCAGATCAATCAATATCAGAGCTAGAATCTCCTAGCCTATACAATTTCCCACTTGGAAGAATTCAGGGTCCAACTCTGGCTGATTAAGCTAAGTTGAACAAATTAATCTAGGAGTTTAAACACAAGAGCAATATTATTATTATGAAATCAAAGTAACAACTTAAACAGCATGTACATCATACCATTGGTATTGAAAACAAATAACTTTAAAGCAAAAATGATAAACGGTAAATGACTAGTGCCGAAAAGTAAATGCAATGCTAGAAAAGTAAGATGTTGAATTGCTCTTGGTAAATTTTAAATTATTATTTGGTGAGTTGTTTCGGAGTGGACTTATTCTTGTTTTGGCCGACTTAGCCTTTTATCCTCACTAGTAAGTGCAAAGCAACAGTACTAGGTGTCCAACAAGGGGAGATGTATAGTGTGTTTTAGGCACCCCTCTGACTCCGTAGTATGTCCAATGCAAACCGCTTACTATGACAATAAAAATTTGAGTGGATTGGTCTATTAACTAGCCATTCTAATCCTATGTTGACCATGGTCATTCTTGGGATCCGTGATGATGTGGACCATGTATGCTTGTGGATGATGATTGATGGTCCCAGGCACTCTTGTTGATGACTCCATATGGTGGACATATGACTCAGATGATGATTGATGCAGTTTGGCAGTTTTATTATTGTTTCCAGATCATCAGATTTTACACTGTCCAGGTATGGTGCACCCTACAGTTGACCCACCAAGTCAATCCATGGTGTATGAGTACACATTTATAGTAGATTTGGGTCTTCTGGATACATTGAGACACTTATGTTTCAGTTCCGGGCATTTTTGATAGTGATAGATGCAGTTTTCCACCTGTTGACCAGTTTTGGGCATGCTGACCTAGCTTGTGCAATAGAGGCTTGGAGGCCAGTCGTTGCCTAGGGCACTATGTCTGAAGGGGATGGTCCAACCCCTTGATTTTACCATTATACCCTCCTTCCAGACACCCTGGTGCCCTCAGTTTGACAGCGCAGGCACCCTGGGTGGCAGTTTGAGCAGTTTTAGGAGGATTAAAAATGGAATAAAAGGGTCACTGAGGAATTCAATTTGGGCAATTGAGGCAAGGTTTTGGCACTTGGTCTTCTCAGAGGTCTTCCAGGGTGAACCCCCCATCTTCCAGATCAGTTAGCATCAGTCATAGGGTCCACAGTGGCCACAGGAGGCCTTTTACTGCATGTCTCTCATTTTTGGAGACAAGATTTTGATCATTTGTATTATTTGGACATGTCATGGTCCCTGTTACCAACTTGTTTGTAGGTACTGTCACCTGAATCCCAGCTCCTCCGTTTAGGCTAAGTATGGCTCAATGTGTGTTAGTCCCTACAAAGAGTTTAACTATGGCTCAATGTGTTTAAATGTGTGGTGATGCGGATGGGTGTTGTTTAGGAGTTTTTTAAAGATGAAAAGATAAGATCGCAAATTACTTTAGATAAAACACAAGGTAAAATGCAATCCATGTTGCGACACAAGATTAGTAGTATATCAAAGACTTGCGAAGATGAGATAGCATCCACAGATAAATGACTTAAATGGACAAATGGCCCAACAACATGAATGTATGAAAATGTAACAAATGGACCAGTGCCTTATGGAGTAAAAAATTATATAGTACTGGGGGATGCTGAAAGTACAAGTCTTGGAGAACCGTTCGTGAGATCGTTGTGCAATTTATCTTGGTATATTGAAAGTTTCAGTGGTCTTGATTATTAGGATAAGAACAATGAGGTAAGCAAAAGTCCGGAAAGTTATATTTTCAGTGGCTTCCCCTTTTGATGGTATGTCAGACCGCCCAGATTTCAAAGAGTAAGTGTCCAATGACTTAACCACCCTGATGTCTAAGACAGCGGTAACTTCCGGCCTCACCAGGTTTAGGAACTTTGCTCACTACTTGAGTATGTCTCGAATAGTCAACGCCGGTTCGTTGGTTGTTGTTATCACACAAACTCTAGCTGCTTAGTGCATGTATCCCAATAGGGACGGTAGAGAAGCACAGCTAGGCCGGTGTAACCAACAACAGCCAAGTCCTCTGTCCAAGGGACAGAAGTCACACCGGACAAGGCTGTAGTCACTTTAGACAAGGCACTTGGCCTAATCAAGGGGGAGACCCTCTCAACCAGTGAAGGTTGAGACTCAGCAATCAGACACCCTAAACCCAGGAAACATGATCAAAGCAATAGACAAAATGGATGACTGAAGGTGAGAGTTCTTCCAGCCTTGGTGGAATCGAGATTCTGGATGAAAAGATAAACTAAGTGAAACAAACTCAGATCTGATTACACATGTGAATGATGAATAAAATGAAGAATTAGAAGGCTGGAAATTAAATCAGCAAACAAAAAATGATAGAATAGTGGTTAAGGACCCTGCCTATGGGGAATGGAGCTCGTGATGATTTATCAATACATGGCAGCAGTGGATAAATGATTTAGACACATATTCCAGCAATTAGAACTTGATTAAATGGCTGATTTAGGACACAAAAAACAAACCAGCAAGCAGTGAATAGAACAACCCTAGGGGAATGGGTTAAACGGTGGTAAAATGGACCTAGGGCAGTAAAAAAAAGATGTTTTTAAGCACTTCCAGCTGCTGATACGTGATACTCTAAGGTAAAATGACGTTACGGACCAGATTAAAGAGTACCCATAACCCCAAAATTAACCCAAAAGACAGATTGACAGTTTTTCCCAAGTAGGGCGAAATTGGTGAAGGACTAGTGCCTAGTTCTATGGGCATATGGAGTCAAAATGCTATGAAATTTGAGATATGGCTATTTAATCAGATTTCATTAGTGGGTTTTGAATAACTAAGGGTTTTAACAGTTGAAAGTAAAGATATTAATTTTTAGGGGTTTTTATTATGTTTTGCAGCTTAACATTCACAAGAAGATGAGAACAAGAGAGAGCAGTAATGATCGCCTACCTGAAGCAAAGAAGATGAAGAGTTTGATGCAGAAACGAATGCTGGATACCAAATGTTGAGCAGCAGTGCCTTTCCCTTGAGCATTTTTTAGCAGCCAGTTGTCCAAGTGCGCCCCTGTACCTGCCAAAGAGAGATCCAAGTCAGTAGCTGAGGCAAATAACAAGGAAAAACAAGTAAATAATGACAAATAATGGAGGAAAGCAAGATAATAACATAAGTTTACTTCCCTGTTGCAGAAATCCGGAGAGAAAACCCAACGTGGAGCTGCTAGCTCAATGGTTGCGCCTCTCTCTAGTGGTCGATTTCACCTGCAAGTTAGCTTGGACAAGAAAAGAATGGGAATGGCTCACTATCACTCAACAATACTCCAGCAACTCGCCAATAATCCACATCAAAACACTCCACAACTCATATGCACAAGAAGATGAAGAAATGTCTCTCTCAAGAGCTCTATAGCAAGTCTAAAAAATGTCAAGAAGAAGTACAATGGAGGTGAGTCCATTCTCTTATAGAGATGGCTCACTCTCAAGATAGGTTTTCCCCCAAAATGGAGGGTTGAGATCATCTCCCCAATCCACAAAATCGAATGGTGGAGATCATCTCTAGAGGGGGGGCGAGTTACCCTCAAAAAAGCCCAAGTGGAGAGTGGGGTCCATTGTGGGCCATACATCAATACAAAGGAGGTTGGAGGGTGTCTATATAAGGTTTTATCCCCCCAACATAATATATCAAGGGCCCCACCATCAAAACCATGCAAATTGAATTCCCCCACTAAGGAGAAAAACGCCCCCATGGGCAAACTCGTCCTCTAGTGAGAGCTGGGCAAATGAGGGCCCCACCACCATCAAATATAATGTGAAAACATACCAAAAATACCTTATGATTTACCTTTACCAATGCCAGCCATTGATTTTGCCATTTCACTATAGTTGCCTTACTCAAAATTCTGATTTCCATGTATTTTATGCTGGTTTATATGGCTGAAGATGAAAATTGGGCTTTTGACCCACTTTTATTGCCCGGATTGCCGAACCGACTGCTGCAATGTGATCGTGGACCCCAAAAGTAGTAGAGATAACCACTCGAACGATCCCGATCCATCACTTTGGCAATATTTGCCCCAAATCCATGATTCTTAATTAAAACAGATCAAAGTTGACCAATAATAATTAAAAATCTCTCAAATGGCTCAATGTTTTGCAATTCCGTCAGTTGCATGCTTATATGGAACCCCTATAGATAATAAATGATCGAAATCGAAATTCCGATTGCAACATTTTTTCGGGCCCATTTTTGGCCTAGTCAACCCAGTTTGACTAAGTCAAATCTGGTCAACTATAGTGCTAGTTGAAACCTGTATGCAAGCATGAAGTGATAAGGCTCAATTAAACAAGTTAGTACATTACTAAGCAATAAATGATATCATGGTGATAAAAAATACATTAAATCCCGAAATAGTACAAGGCCCTGGTGAAGTGGGCCCACCACCTCCAAAAGACTAGGATGCTATACACCTCCATAGAATTGACCACCTTGCTGATTCTAGGTGATGTGGACAACATGGTAAAAGATATGGGAAGACGAGGATAAGGATCATGTGACCACTAAGACAACTCGGGAAAACAGGGTCCACTGAGGTAAGTATGCCATGACAAAACACGGGGAAGGGCGGTGCCTCACAAATGGGTATAGTGCAGGGAAACCACCACTATTCATCTAACAAGTATCCCACAACTCACATCCATATCCGAAGACTCCGTGAGGTTCTTTTCTAGAGCTGCCAAACTGGGTGTCCGGCAAACCATAACTTGAGACTCTAGGGGGCAATCTTGAGCTTGTCTCTTGCTCTTTCTCACCTCCTTGTCCCGCGGGACTAGGTGAGGAATAACCACTACAAATGTTGACATGTATAGCTGACCAGAATCCATGTGTGTTTATAAACACATTACATGGATTTTACAATGAGTTTCATACTTAGCCCTTTTTTGGCTAGATTTTACATTTATAACATAAAGGCCTTTTAGCCTGATTTACATTTCATTTCTTCATTTCTTCATGGCCCTCTTGGGCTACATACATATCTCAAAAGATATAAACACGGCGCTCATACTGCAAAGGTAATGGGGGTGGGTAATACAAGCTTCGATGACCAATGGGTAACACTCGGTGAGGCTACACAATCTTAACTGCATTGCAACATCGGGGGCAACCGACAGGAGCAAATCCCAGGTCTAACCGTGTATCTCACACACTAAAGAGCCGAGGCACAATAAACAGGGAGTCATGGCAAACTCAGCGATCAGTGGCGAAAGGGGGTCCTTGTGATCACAAATCAGAATCCAAGTCGGGGAAGAAGTGTCATGAATGAGTCGGATGGGTGGAGAAGGTGATAATGGTGCTAAAGTCAGCTACCTAGGGGGATCAATGGTCAAGTCTATGCCAAGTACGTAGGACATGACTTAGCGTGCATATACATAAGTCTAACAGGAGGGGTGGACTGACATCACCAAGGGCCCAAACACATCATATCATAACCAGATCACCCAATATATCATCTCATGCAAAGTTAGTGTACTAACAAGTATAAAAGAGTCTAATCTACAACATGAGCAATAATCAATATATGCAATACCCGCTGCACCATATACCTGCTGCTACTGAACCTGTATCTGAGCTGGATCTCTACTGAATCCAGGCATATAATAAACCAGCACTGTACTGTGATAATCTCGATCAGAATAAGACTAGGCACTGTCTCAAATGGGCTTGTGTCAAAGCCTGGCAAGGAAAGGTAACCCTGTGGTAGATGGTAAGTCCAACTGTCTGTCCCCTCTGATATAGCTGCTACGGGCAATCTGAACAAAAACGCCTCCTTTGGAGGTAGCTGATCTTCTGATCTGGAAAAAAAGTACTGTGCGATTCTCGGCCGCACAGTCTGCAGTATGGAAGCTGCTCCCGACATAAAATGTGATAACAGTTGTGGGGTGAAAATTTTATTATGTTGTAGAAGTTAATCAGATCTAACACCTTTCTGAGTACTAGCCTAGCCCTTTCAGGTTGGCAGAGCATACGGGTGTTAGACAACAACCAAGATAAATTATTATGGGAGTGTGAGTTGAAATATTTTATTGTTGTTTAAGCACACAGTTAAGCTCTCTGATAGAGAGTGCTCTTGACTTTGTCTTATGACAAGGTTCAAGAGACTTATTTAATCTAATATGCCTAATGCAAAGGGAAAAGATGCAAGCTGAAAATGCTCTCCGACAGAGAGTGCTCTTGACTTGGGTTATTTCAAGTTCAAGAGACTTTGTTTGATTATTAGAATAGAGGCAGCTTGTATAAAAGAAAAGTGCATTTTCAGAAGTAAACAATTGAATAATATGATAACAGAAGTACGCTTTCTAAGGAAAAGATTAACCACTAATCTAAGAAATAAACAAGTGGGGTTAACCTCCGAACAAGGTGACCACTAGAACCACCAGTCCTTGAGAACTTCCAGCTAGCTGAATTTCGACAAGGAGTCTAATGGGGAAAGAGGAGCTGCCACAAGACAATGAGGCCTTTGGGATGAAATTCCAAAGTTGCTATCTCAAGTCAAGACTTGGAAGAGAGCTAATCTAAGTACAGAAATTGAATTTTAAACTAAATAACTTGAAGTAAAACCAACTAGTCATGCATGAACAAACTGCCCCAAATGGAGAAGGGGAAACAAAGTGTGGGAGGCCTTATCCCACTCTTGCCTTTTATTATTAGAGTGATACAATATTGGACTTTCAACCTCTAAGAGGAATGGAAGAAGTAGAAATGAACTTTGAAACTCTTAAGAGTTTTACAATAAAAAAGGGAGAGTATTGAATTTATTGGTTCGAGATTTGGTTCCAAGCTTCCTTTTGTCTTCTTGTAATGATTTTTCTCTTCACTTGATTTTCTCCTTCCACCTCAAGTTCTCTTTTGGATCTAGCTTTGTCCCAAGCCTACACACAACAAAGATTTCAAACTGCAAGCACCCTTTGGCATTAGTCCAAATCAAAAGAAAGATAGTAATTGGAACCATTGAACTTTGGCTTGCAAAATGAAATCTAAGATGCTAAATGGCATGAGATTCAACTTTAAATTATTTACATGATAAAACGGACAAGCAAGCAAACAAAAGCCTAAAATGCTAGGAAAGAGATCTAAACTATGACAAAAATAGAAATATTTTTGTAGGCAACTTATATCTTTTAAATGAGAACCACTATACGAATGCAAATTAACAAAATAACTGTAAGCTAACACTTAAAAATGAACTAGATCTAACAAATGCAACCTACAAACAAAAACAAACTAACTATTACTAACAATTTATTGTTGTTTTTGTATAGATTTTAGGGCACTTTTAAAGGTGAACGAGTGGAGCTAAGGGAGGAGAAAAGAGAGGAAGAAATGACAAGGACAAGAGCAAAAGATGGAGGAATGAAGGTGAAGACGAGAGCAAGAGAAGGGATGAAGGTAAAGCCGAGACTAGAGGAGGGATGAAGGTGAAGACAAGAGCAAGAGATGGAGGAATGAAGGTGAAGATGAGACTAGAGGAGGGATGAAGGTCAAAGCAAGGAGGATTTGAAGAGCAAAGGTGGAAGCTAGAAGAGATAAGCTTAGGGTAACCAAGATATTTGTTTTGAAAGTTGATGGGTGAAGCAAGATCTCCTAGTTCTTATGCTTATAAGATTGAGAGTCCTTTGGCCACAAGTAGAGTGAAAGTGAACCTGCGAAAGATCTTAACCCTTGGAAGACACCTACAAGACAAATAAGCTCAAGCGAAAAGAGAAGATTTATGATTGCATGTGCTAGATTGTTAGCCTTCTTGAAACATAAATCAAAACTTAAGATTCCTAAGCATATGAGTAATACACAATATCACCTCGAATTTGGGATGATGCATGGCCACCAAGAGCCTCCACGAATTTGACCTCCAAAGTCACAACTTTATTAAATATCAAACAAGTTACAATTCCTCCAGAGTTTCTTTGCTAAATAATCCATCTGAAGAGAGTGCAAAGCACCTCTACTTACACAAAAATACAAGAGCTTAGGGCCCTAATCGAACTTGGCATGCAAGGGAGCCAATACTCCAATCAACACAAGTCAAACTCCAATCAAACCATGGCTTGGAGTGAATCAAAACCAACAAAGTCGAGTTCTTGGTAGGTGAATGGGGAGGTGGCCTCCACCTTGGCAAGGCACCCCCCATCCCCACATAGTTCTTATCACCACAACATCGTAATATTCATCAAGCTAATGCGTGATCTACATGTGGAATCCACGTGAGCTAAAGGAGAAAGCGTGAGCCATCTAAGGAGATAGCTTGGTGCTAAAAGGAGTTGTAACTCGAATTTCAAGGGAAGCCAAGCTTATTGATTGCATAGATTAAGGGAGGTGCCTACCATGGCATTGAATGCATACCCAATCTCCATTCATTGTTTGACAAATCACCAAATCGTGATCCATGTAAGCGTGGATGCCCACGTGAAAGGGAGCCCACGGCTTCTTTATTTACTTAATTCCATGTCCAAAGTTTTGAATGTGCTTTGATATGATGGCACCTCACTTATGCGATTGGAACCATATCTTATGCCTCATGCGATTTGATGGAGCCCACGTGAAGGAGGGATGCCATACACCCAATTTAATCCAAATTTCACATTTGACTTTATAACATGACTTTTATCACTTGAATGTATTCGTACATCCTCATTTCAATCACTTCAACCTTTTCCAAACTTTAAAAAGATTATTTTTGACATATTTGATTTTTGTCCTTAAGTGCATTTTGTTCATTTTCTGGCAATTAAATGCCAAAATGATGCCTTTTTAGCCAAAACTGCTCCTAGGGTGACGTAACTGCCCGAAAATTGAAGAACGAGGGTGCTAGGGTAAAGAGGACGCTTTGAGCGTCAAAACGAGCCTTCCCACGTCAAATTCCACCTCCGGATAAGGTTTTTATCACAACTTGAAAAATTTCATTTCAACCATTAAAAAATGGTCTAAGTTACGGAAAAAATTCTTCTTCTCGGAATCCAACGAAACTTCTAGGGGACTTAGTGCATGTTCATACGACTCAATCGAGATGGCTAACACGTAAAAAATCCTAGACACAAGACTCTAATAACCACCTTAGGTTTTGACCACCATGGGAAACACTCCAACTTTGGAGGGTTGAGTGAAAAACTCAAGGATTATACGCCACTGATGAGTAGCGCATAATTCCTAAAGAAAAAACACTCTAGAGTATCCCCCAAATGGCTAAACCTACGGATAGTTGAGTCTTTTATAAAATGACCCCATTTAGACCAACTTTTTACAAATTCCCCATGGGGGTATGAACATGCAGTTATTACAAATGGGGCAAAGTTGCTCTGAAAATGACTTCTGAACTTTTGAACACTGATGATGAACATGAATCATGTTCATGAAACTGGCGGCTCATGAGAAATTCAGCTATTTGTACAAAATAGGTGATAACATCTGGCTCCAACTGCGGGACGTGTGCCCTGTTATCCCTCAAGAATGCATCTGCATTTTGAGCATCCAGCAGGAGAGCTGCGATATCCTTCTTATCCTGAGAGTAATGGTACATGGAAATTCCCTGGGATTGGAGCTTTTCAATGCTGTAACAGGTATATGCTGGTTAACCTTAAAGCCACTGCTGAAACTGCTGGTAAGAAAGAATGGGGTTATGGAGGACCAACTGATGCAGGATTCTAGCAGAAGCTGAATCGATTTTTTTAGAATTCCGGTGCCAGATTCTCTGGTAAGGTGGCAGGTATTCATTGGCATTATTTAACCAGATCTCATGCACCTGAGCTTACTACAGGGTATTACAATACTAGAGACAGAAGTGGTTATCTTCCCATAGCACAAATGTTTGGGAGACATGGAGTAGTTTTAAATTTTACTTGTATTGAGATAAAAGATGTAGAGCAACCACCAGATGCAAAATGTTCTCCAGAGAAGTTGATAAAGCAAGTTATCCAGGCGACCCGAAAAGCAGGGGTTCCTCTGGCTGGGGAGAATGCTTTTCCTAGATTTGATGAAGCTGCATACACGCAAGTTCTTAATAATTCCAGTCTTCGGTTGGAAGAAGATAATCCAAATGATAAGATTGAACCCATGTGTGCCTTTTTGAGAACGACCGAGCAGTTGTTCCAAAGTAAAAATTGGAGTACGTTTGTGTCTTTTGTGAGAAGAATGTCTCAAACAGAATGCTGTCACGATTTCAAGGAATGAAAAGCAGAGAGAAAGGGAATCAGAATACTGATGATAAAGAATCCGAAGAGAATCAAAATCTGCCTCTCTTCTTAATTCTTTCAGGAGATGCTCTTTTTGCATACAATAAAGCTTATGACGGGTTTATGAAAGTGTCATCAGAAAAAGAGGCAATTATATTAAATTTTATTTTGCAATAAAAACGGCGTATCCTGATATCCAAATTATCTCCAACTGTGACGAATCTTCTACGCCACTGGATCATCCTGCAGACATGTATGATTACCATATTTATACATTTGCAAGCCATATTTTTTCTATGGCTCAGAACTTTAATAATACACAACGAAGTGACCCGAAGGCATTTGTTAGTGAATATGCTGTTGCTGGGACAGATGCTGGACGCGGTGATTTGTTGGCAGCAATATGGGACTCCGAGCTACTGGGTGCAACAATTCTTTAGGGAATCAAACGGTGCTGTACTTCTTCCTGTTATAAAAGAAAATGCTACAATCTGCCAGATGCATCAGAAATTTCAACATCGCAGGGTTTGTATTGGCCGAGTCTCGGTTTATTTTTCACGATTCAACGACAATGGCCGTGGGTCTCCACTCGTGAAGGCACTATTGAAACATTGGGTAAAATAGCTGCAAGTTGTTGGTTGTGTAGTGCACATGATCGATTCTCCAAATGCACGTCATCAACATCATCGCATGCTTGAAAGATATCAGCAAAGTTAAGGATGAAATGGCGGTTTTATGCATGAAATCATCTGTTGATTAGTCAAAATTTTTGATTTTGGGCCGTGTTTCTTTGTTTACGGGCCACACTCTTTGGCTAAGGCCATCGCTCACCGTGGCTGTTCCTTTCAACCTTTTACGCCAAAACTGCAACATGATCGGGGTTTCAGCTATTAATCCGCCCAACAGAACTTAAATATTGACAGTCGATTGATAATTTGTATTTGTCTTTGCCCTAAATCGCGAGGCTCAACTAGATTGGCAAAATTTAAAAGAGCTGGGCGCATCTCCTTCACGTTTTCATGGCGGCCGATAGGGAAAACACAATCCACTATCGCAGGCTAGAATAGCGTGTTGACGACAGATTGATGCAGTTTTTAAAATTCAGTGAACTCGGTGAAGCCAGCGCGGTGGAGGCCACACCATCAACAGCTAAATCGGCGCATGTGGCTGACCCGTTACTTAACACGCAGCGGTTTCTAAAGATTTGATCGGAGGTCACGAGGGTCCGTTTCATTTGGCTGCCAATTCAAAAAACGCCACCAGTCCACCTTATGATCAGGAGCAGAGCAATCAACAGGTTAAGTCGAGTGTCGATCAATTAAAAGAAAATCTGTCGATCACATCGTTGACAGCTGGGTATGAAGGCCAGGGTTAGCGCACCCTTACCATAATACAAAACCCGAGCGCCAGTTTGCGTGGGACTCCGTTGATCTCGTGGCGGCCAGAGTAGGTGCAGTTGACACCGGTTCACCTAAAACACCGAGAAGCATCAGCTCGAGTTTTCTAGTTTTTGGGTTTCTGATTGCACCGGTGGTGCATTTCATGACAGCCACGTGGGGATATTTTTGCTACATTGCAGATTGGAGCGACTAGTCAGCTGAGAGTTCTCATTAATAAAGGAAGAGATCCTTTGATTCGGTTGGATAGTGAAGGGGAGTCCTAGTCATTCATGTGATAGTTCTTTAGCCATTAGTTGAGAAAAAGGTGGATCTCACCTTTTTCTTTTTTATTTTATTATTTTATCTTTAGAGTTAGGTGAGGGTTTTTGGCATAAAAGGAGCCAGCCTCTTTCTTTGTAATGGGGATGGAGAATTTTGGAAGTTTTTTCCCATAAACTTAATGAAAAATATCATGACGGGATTCTTTGGATAGATTAAGAGTTCTTTCGTCCTTTGTTTGTCATTTCTATTTGTATGCCATCTTTCATTTTGCATGAGGCAATACTTCTCTTAGCTATTTGCTTTCGACTCTTAAGCTGGGATCATCTGAATTTGACCCATGTTTTTCTCTTAAGTTTTGCGGCTTTCAGGTATGCTCTAGTGCAAGAGCTCTTAGTTGGTTACTACTTTCACCTGGCAGCAAGGTCCTATTAGAGCTCTTCTTTGACTCCATTCGCCCCTCTCTGATACTGGCACTGGTCTTTCCCTGAGGATTGATCTTCCTTTCCTTTCCATCACCCATCCAAAACTATCTTTTGTTACATCCGTTTCTCTAAGGCAGCCTCTTCCATTCACCTTGCCCGTTGCCGTACCTGCCTTAGCGATCCTATTTTAGGGATACCCCCCTAGTGTTGGAGAAGAGCCAACCTAAAGCGAAGAGGAGAGGAGTGTGGTGACATTGGCCTATCTCCTGAGAGAGTTGTCATCCAGCTGGCGTTGTACATTTTGGGCTTTCAAACGACACGCATGCCATTTCAGAGGACAACATGCCCAATCTGGAAATCATGCAAGGAGAGGATACGAGAACACTAGAATCTCTGGTTTATATATATAACCTGTAAAAACATCTCAACTTGACAGAAAACCTTTAGTAGCACATGTGTTATGGAAAAACCAAAATGAAATATCAACTATATTTTATTTTCGTAAATAAATTCTAAGAAATCTAAATACAGAAGGTAAATGCTTTTCTTTTTAACAAAATTTAATCTTTTCCTATTCTAATATAATAGAGAAAGGAAAATGTTAGGTATAATCAGAAATCCAATGTAACCATTTAAGCATGTAATCAATGTAAAACCATTTTTTAACCTTGTCTCTGGTTACCAGCCAGGACAAGGGCATGCTTATCAGAAAGTGCAAACCTGCTTTGATCTTCTGAATGGGAGGGACGGATGGGAAATCATATGATAGATATTTGAAATGCTTCCCAATATAATAAGTCCTTATGTAGGCACACTCTATCCAGAACAGGATAGGGTGATGAAATTTAGGATGACAAGGCAGTTCTGGTACCTTATCATATTGATCCAAAAAGCTCTTCTGAAAATAATTTTCCACGAAAATGCATGCCTTGAACTGTTCTAATATACACAGGTCATCCGATGGCTGAGATATGTATTCAACTGATTTTACCCAAACTAGTCCTTCACTGTACTGCTTTTCTAAATCATCTTTGCTGATGCTTGTGTGGCTCTAATTGCTCATATGAGAAAATCACATGCTCTTCCTCCATGTTCAAATGTTCAAAGTTTACACTCCTATTGAAAGTGGGGGAGTCTTCATGCACTCTATCATATTCCTGGTCATATGTGTCCTCAGGCTCATAAGTGGGATTATTAACAAAATTTCCAAAGGAATTTTGTTCATTATTAACTTCTTCAGATATGGCATAGATAGGGTTCTCTAAAAAGATCCATTCATCATTACCAATCTCTATGTCATCCATGATGAACTCATCATCACTTATGTCACCCTTCCAGCTATGCCTATCCTCCTCAACTTCATGAAAATCCTTTTCAAACAAATGGGTTTCAAAGACATCACAAGGGATCCATCTTTCCGAATATTCACTGCCATGTGGAGAACAAATGGGAGTGTCATCACACATATTACAAACTTCATGGATTTCTTTATGAGTGTTAATCTCTGTAATGGTTTCTTCTAGAGATGGGTCAGGAGTACATAAATGCTCATCATCACTGAAGCAGTCTTGAAAAACTTCCCACTCATAAATGTCTTTTGTTTCAGTGGCATGAAGAGGGTCTTCAATAAAATTCAGTCTTTGATAAATTTCTTTGATAGGATCATCAGGGATCTGATGGGAAAATGTCATACTTTCTGAAATAGGCTGATCCGATTAATTCCAACTTTTTTCACGAATATCATAAGTATCACCTACATAATTTATGCACTCAGGCTCGCTTGATGAAGACTGATTAACAAATCCTTCAGGAAAACCATACTTTTGAATATAACATGCAAGATGACAAGTGTCTTCTTTATGGAATTCTTGGCATGCCCTACAGAATGGTGTGTAAGGTTCAACCCTGGGAATGCCACGGATGTCCCCCACATTATTAATGAATTCAGGCTCACTTGTTGATGCACTAGGACCACAACCTTCAGGAAAACCATGCTTTTGGATATAGCATGCATAATAGCAACCAGATTCTTCATGGAAGTCTTTGCATGGCCTACAAAATGGTTTGTATGACTCAACTATGTTAGCACCCTCTAGCTGACGAGGAGGCCTCTGCTCATGGTTGGGAATTTTTCTCTGCCATGTTGGTTTTGCAGCAAATATTCTAGGAGGTGGTTGGGGTTGAGTTCTTTCAACATTAATGACCCGATTCTGCATCTCTTTCATTTGGGAAAGGTGCTTTTGTTCCATCTTTTCCATTCTCTCAGCCATATCAACAAGTTTCTTCTCATAAGCAACTTTTTCATTTGAGGTTGTAGGCTCTTTGTCTTTGGATTCAGGAACTTTTGAAGGGATTGAAGATCTAGAATAACCCTGGATGTTTGATTCTCCTGAAGACTGCATGTTTCTTTCAATTTTTACAGGCAAATTCTGAGCTTGAAGCAATGTTGTGGGTTCCTTGTCCCTTATCTGATACTGAATCTTGACACTTAATGCTTCTATATAAAAATCCAATAAGGAAGCTGCAGGAGGAGCATGAATGACAGGGATGGAATTAGATAATTCTGTGAACTTAGCGTTGAATTCATCCATAGTTTCAGTATCTGACTTCTTCATGCTGGTCAAGGATGCCACTAGGTGTCTAGGCTCACTTTTGTTGCCGAATTTGTCGAGGAAAGTAGTCTTGAAAGCTGTTATAGTGGCGAAAGAGTTGTTTGGCAAATTGTCATACCAGTTTCCAGCTTTACCATCCAGAGATAGAGCAAAAAGGGTCAAGTATACATCTTCATGTTTGTCAGTGCCTCTAACATAGGACCCACAATGTCTGGAAAAGTTTCTGATGTGTTGCTTAGCAGATGTAGAGGCATCAATGCCATTAAAAGTCATGAGTTTGTCAATGGCCTTCTCAAGAACCTCATGGGGTTGACCTGCTATCTGAGAAAAGTCAAGCTGAGTGAAATACTCACCCATTGTGGAAGAAAAACAATTATAAATTTCAAGATTTTCAAAATTTTCTAAGTTTTCTTGGAACAAAAAATGGATGTCTGAAATAGACTTAGATCCAAGTTCTTCAAGGATCCTACGATAATTGAGTTTATTCAATCTTCTCCTGTAAACCTTTTCAGGCTCGGGGATGAAATTGAGTAAACCTTCAGAATTCCTTCTAGTTGAATACCTTGAGGGGTTTACTGACAGTGGAGTCGCCAGGTGGATTCAAGTCTAATTTCTGAGAGTGATTTGACTAAAAATCTACCAAAAAGGAAAACTAAAAAAGGGGCAGTGGAGTCGCCAGATAAATATCAGAATCTATCAAAAAAGGTAAAACAAACTATAGAAAACTAAGGTCGTCCAGGAGCAAAAAGATTTGTCCCCGGCAACAGAGCCAAAAATGTTGTCCGCCGAGATACACATCAGCAGCAGAAATCTTTGGAAAGCTGTTTCCCTCACTGGAAGTGGGAAAGAGGTGTGGCCTTGGGGGCAAGCAACGAGCCAGGTACTGTCACCTGAATCCCAGCTCCTTTGTTTAGGCTAACTCCTAATGAAGCCAAGGGGGTTAGTCCCTACAAAGAGTTTAACTATGGCTCAATGTGTTTTTAAAATGTGTTTAAATGTGTGGTGATGCGGATGGGTGTTGTTTAGGAGTTTTTTAAAGATGAAAAGATAAGATCACAAATTACTTTAGATAAAACACAAGGTAAAATGCAATCCATGTTGCGACACAAGATTAGCAGTATATCAAAGACTTGCGAAGATGAGATAGCATCCACAGATAAATGACTTAAATGGACAAATGGCCCAACAACATGAATGTATGAAAATGTAACAAATGGACCAGTGCCTTATGGAGTAAAAAATTATATAGTGCTGGGGGATGCTGAAAGCACAAGTCTTGGAGAACCGTTCGTGAGATTATTGTGCAATTTATCTTGGTATATTGAAAGTTTTAGTGGTCTTGATTATTAGGGTAAGAACAATGAGGTAAGCAAAAGTCCGGAAAGTTATACTTTCAGTGGCTTCCCCTTTTGATGGTATGTCGGACCGCCCAGATTTCAAAGAGTAAGTGTCCAATGACTTAACCACCCTGATGTCTAAGACAGCAGTAACTTCCGGCCCCACCAGGTTTAGGAACTTTGCCCACTACCTGAGTATGTCTCAAATAGTCAACGCCGGTTCATTGGTTGTGGGGGTGAAAATTTTATTATGTTGTAGAAGTTAATCAGATCTAACACCTTTCTGAGTACTATCCCAACCCTTTCAGGTTGGCAGAGCATACGGGTGTTAGACAGCAACCAAGATAAATTATTATGGGAGTGTGAGTTGAAATATTTTATTGTTGTTTAAGCACAATTCAGCTTTCCGATAGAGAGTGCTCTTGACTTTGTCTTATGACACTGTTCAAGAGACTTATTTAATCTAATATGCCTAATGCAAGGGGAAAAGATGCAAGCTAAAAATGCTCTCCGACAGAGAGTGCTCTTGACTTGGGTTATTTCAAGTTCAAGAGACTTTGTTTGATTATTAGAATAGAGGCAGCTTGTATAAAAGAAAAGTGCACTTTCAGAAGTAAACAATTGAATAATATGATAACAAAAGTACGCTTTCTAAGGCCAAGATTAACCACTAATCTAAAAAATAAACAACAAGTGGGGTCAACCTCTGAACAAGGTGACCACTAGAACCACCAATCCTTGAGAACTTCTAGCTAGCTGAATTTCGACAAGGAGTCTAATGGGGCAAGAGGAGTTACCACAAAACAATGAGGCCTTTGGGATGAAATCCAAAAGTTGCTATCTCAAGTCAAGACTTGGAAGAGAGCTAATCTAAGTACAGAAATTGAATTTTAAACTAAATAACTTGAAGTAAAACTAACATGCATGAACAAACTTCCCCAAATGGGGAAGGGGAAACAAAGTGTGGGAGTCCTTATCCCACTCTTGCCTTTTATTATTAAAGTGATACAATATTGGACTTTCAACCTCTAAGAGGAATGGAAGAAGTAGAAATGAACTTTGAAACTCTTAAGAGTTTTACAATAAAAAAGGAATGAACTTTGAAACTCTTAATAGTTTTACAATAAAAAAGGGAGAGTATTGAATTTATTGGTTCGAGATTTGGTTCCAAGCTTCCTTTTGTCTTCTTGTAATGATTTTTCTCTTCACTTGATTTTCTCCTTCCACTTCAAGTTCTCTTTTGGATCTAGCTTTGTCCCAAACCTACACACAACAAAGATTTCAAACTGGAAGCTTCCTTTAGCATTAGTCCAAATTAAAAGAAAGATAGTAATTGGAACCATTTGAACTTAGGCTTGCAAAATGAAATCTAAGATGCTAAATGGCATGAGATTCAACTTTAAATTATTTAAATGATAAAACGGACCAGCAAGCAAACAAAAGCCTAAAATGCTAGGAAAGAGATCTAAACTATGACAAAAATGGAAATATATTTGTAGGCAACTTTTATCTTTTAAATGAGAACCACTATACGAATGCAAATTAACAAAATAACTATAAGCTAACACTTAAAAATGAACTAGATCTAACAAATGCAGCCTACAAACAAAAACAAACTAACTATTACTAACAATTTATTGGTGTTTTTGTATAGTTTTCAGGGCACTTTTAAAGGTGGACGAGTGGAGATAAGGGAGGAGAAAAGAGAGGAAGAAATGACAAGGATGAGAGCAAAAGATGGAGGAATGAAGGTGAAGACGAGAGCAAGAGAAGGGATGAAGGTAAAGACGAGACTAGAGGAGGGATGAAGGTGAAGACGAGAGCAAGAGATGGAGGAATGAAGGTGAAGACGAGACTAGAGGAGGGATGAAGGTCAAAGCAAGGAGGATTCGAAGAGCAAAGGTGGAAGCTAGAAGAGATAAGCTTAGGGTAACCAAGATATTTGTTTTGAAAGTTGATGGGTGAAGCAAGACTCCTAGTTCTTATGCTTATAAGATTGAGAGTCCTTTGGCCACAAGTAGAGTGAAAGTGAGCCTGCAAAAGATCTTAACCCTTGGAAGACACCTGCAAGACAAATAAGCTCAAGCGAAAAGAGAAGATTTATGACTGCATGTGCTAGATTGTTAGCCTTTTTGAAACATAAATCAAAACTTAAGATTCCTAAGCATATGAGTACTACACAATATCACCTCGAAATTGAGATGATGCATGGCCACCAAGAGCCTCCACGAACTTGACCTCCAAAGTCACAACTTTATTAAATATCAAACAAGTTACAATTCCTCCAGAGTTTCTTTGCTAAATAATCCATCTGAAGAGAGTGCAAAGCACCTCTACTTATACAAAAATACAAGAGCTTAGGGCCCTAATCGAACTTGGCATGCAAGGGAGCCAATACTCCAATCAACACAAGTCGAACTCCAATCAAACCATGGCTTGGAGTGAATCAAAACCAACAAAGTCGAGCTCTTGGTAGGTGAATGGGGAGGTGGCCTCCACCTTGGCAAGGCACCCCCCATCCCCACATAGTTCTTATCACCACAACATCGTAATATTCATCAAGCTAATGTGTGATCTACATGTGGAATCCACGTGAGCTAAAGGAGAAAGCGTGAGCCATCCAAGGAGATAGCTTGGTGCTAAAAGGAGTTGTAACTCGAATTTCAAGGGAAGCCAAGCTTATTGATTGCATAGATTAAGGAAGGCGCCTACCATGGCATTGAATGCATACCCAATCTCCATTCGTTGTTTGACAAATCACCAAATCGTGATCCATGTAAGCGTGGATACCCACGTGAAAGGGAGCCCACGGCTTCTTTATTTAATTAATTCCATGTCCAAAGTTTTGAATGTGCTTTGATATGATGGCACCTCACTTATGCAATTGGAACCATATCTTATGCCTCATGCGATTTGATGGAGCCCACGTGCATACAGAGGCCGTACACCCAATTTAATCCAAATTTCACATTTGACTCTATAACATATGACTTTTATCACTTGAATGTATTCGTACATCCTCATTTCAATCACTTCAACCTTTTCCAAACTTTAAAAAGATTATTTTTGACTTATTTGATTTTTGTCCTCAAGTGCATTTTGTCCCTTTTCTGGCAATTAAATGCCCAAATGATGCATTTTTAGCCAAAACTGCTCCTGGGGTGACGTAATTGCCCGGAAACTGAAGAATGAGGGTGCTAGGGTAAAGAGGACGCTTTGAGCATCAAAACGAGCCTTCCCACGTCAAATTCCGCCTCCGGATGAGGTTTTTATCACAACTTGAAAAATTTCATTTCAACCATTAAAAAATGGTCTAAATTACGGAAAAAATTCTTCTTCTTGGAATCCAACGAAACTTCTAGGGGACCTAGTGCATGTTCATACGACTCAATCGAGATGGCTAACCCGTAAAAAATCTTAGACACAAGACTCTAATAACCACCTTAGGTTTTGACCACCATGGGAAATACTCCAGCTTTGGAGGGTTGAGTGAAAAACTCAAGGATTATACGCCACTGATAAGTAGCGCATAATTCCTAAGGAAAAAACACTCTAGAGTATCCCCCAAATGGCTAAACCTACGGATAGCCGAGTCTTTTATAAATGGACTCCGTTTAGACCAACTTTTTACAAATTCCCCATGGGGGTATGAACATGCAGTTATTACAAATGGGGCAAAGTTGCTCTGAAAATGACTTCTGAACTTTTGAACATTGAT
The DNA here is from genome assembly GCA_027924585.1 of Larix kaempferi. Lineage (NCBI taxonomy): Eukaryota > Viridiplantae > Streptophyta > Pinopsida > Pinales > Pinaceae > Larix > Larix kaempferi. The sequence goes on along the minus strand of BSBM01001242.1, from coordinate 2,002,693 downwards.
GATGAACATGAATCATGTTCATGAAACTAGCGGTTCACGAGAAATTCAACTATTTGTACAAAATAGGTGATAACAAGTATAAAATAGCATTTCACTGGTGATTAAGCAATTAGTACATCAAATATAAGTCCAGAATGAAAACAATTAATTACTCAGAACAGACCTTCAAGAGTATACTCATTTTATGGATGTGACCATTTTGCTAGGAATGGGTGAGGGTGAAAAATGCAAGGCTAGGACAAGGGAATGACTTTACAACACGGTGACACTTTGGATAAGGGGAAAAAGGGAGAAACACCTAAGCATATGTTGGACAGAAAACACACAAGGAACGGTGATGTCTCACAAATGGAGTGAGTTGATTTGAGGAGTGTCTATTCAACCTTTAGCAAATTTCTACTGCTCACATCCAAGCTTGAACTAGCTCTATGAGGATCTTTTCCAGAACCACCATGACTGGGGGCACAACTAACCATAACTTGAGGTTCTAGGGGACACTTAGAATTAGCTATCCCTTACTCCATCTCACATCTCAACCCGTAGGCTCCGTGAGGAATTAATCATTACATTTAATTATGGCCAACAATCTTTAGATTTAGCATACATTTAACCACTGCTTTTTAGGCCTTATAACCCTTTGGATTTTTCATGTGCTTAGAAGCACAACTAATTGCAGCTTTTATCCAGGGTGCTTTACATTTCATTTTATAGCCCTCTTACAATGTGCTGAAAAGCACAGTTTCAAATATAACCATGGGCTTGCATGTAAGATATAATAATGAGTCACATATGCATATAATGATGGTAGTACACTTTGCTTCAAGTCTAGCTGACACAGCTCAGGAAACTAGGGGGATCATCCACAATCAAGACCAAACATCGGGGGAAACTGACCAGAGAGGTCAAGGCTTCAAATCCGACTCACCTAAGCTCAAGAACCAACACCAGCGGGTTCTCCTAGCCCAGAAGGATCAAGGCTTCGGTAAGTTCTATTGCACAACTCAGAGCCGAGACACAAACAACAGGGAATCTATCCAACATAGAGGCAAAAGTGGGGAGGTCCTCCATATCATAGGCTGAGGTGTAAGTCAAGGTAAAAGTAAATACAGAAGAGAACGGATGGAAGGGGAAAGTGATGGGTGATGCCATAACTAGCAAGCCATAAATGGTGGGAATAACCACATCCATACTACTTAAGAGGGTTAAACCAACGAGTATAAACAAGAAATTCTTATTCTCAGTGATTAGATCACTTTAATTCCAGACATTTAACCAATAACCATATATCTATATATATATATATATATATATATCGTCAGATCATGACCACTAGATACCTAGTCAAGCTACTAAGATAAACAAAAGAGCAAGGTGAACATATCCAATGCACAATCATATACCTGCTGGGTCATACACCTGTATCCATCATCTGGACCATCAACCGTCACTGGAACACTGCTGCTGTACAACTCTGGGCACTATCACACTGCTCTGTATGGAAGAAAATGGTCACCTTAGTCATCAAATCTGAGGTCATGAGGCTCAGTCATGGCACAAGGCTGTAATGTCTGCTCTGGGGCTGCTGAAAACATGAGTGATCATAAAAAATGTTGCTCATCATAGTCTGATCTCATAAAAAATGTGTAAAGGACTGGCTCAAAAATATACAGGAAACTGGTCTGCAATCATGGTAGCCCGGCTACTATGGATGTGATAACAGGCAGCTCACTAGAAAGTCCAACTGAGTGCAACCTAGTTGGTAATACTTAGTATTTATGGTTATTGTTTATATTAAGAGCTTGTGCTTACATTAAATGCAATAAGGAACCATTTGGTATCAAACTGTTTGACAAAACTCCGCATCAAGAAAACACCAAAAACATATAAACCAGTTCACACAAAAGATCAGCAGTAAAGGGGATTGTCATGTAACTGTTTGACATAAGTTCTAAGCCAAAAGGACCAATATAACAGTGGAAAAACTCAGATACTTATCAGCAGATTAGTGAAGGGTCATTACAATCCAAAACTTTCCAAGAGCACCATCAACCTATCCATTTTCTTTGTGATGAAATCATAAGTGACGCCTCATGCAAAATGAGGGGTAACGCTACCCAAAGGCATCGGTCAACAACAAACGAACAATATGCCCTGATTACAGTTGGATGATCTATCGAGCCCATTGTCTAGGCCTCACAGATCTGGTGTCAACACCCTTCTCGTGGGAAAGGTCAAGATGACAAGTAAAATATTAAATGCAATTAACATCTAAGTCATGTGACGGAATAAGTGCAATCAATGGATTTAGAAGTTACAAGTAGGCTAATCCTCAAATCCACAGCTCTCCAACGCTTGATTTACCAAAAATTTAATAATAATTATATTTGTCATATTTAAGAAAATCCCTCACCTAATGGGGTTTTCGCACTTGTTATCTCATTGAACAAATATAACATTTAAAACAACTAAATCACAAAACTCAACGAGTTCAAGAACTCATTTAAAAATATTTTAGTCCTCACAATACACACAATTGTTTCAAAATTGGGGCCCTATACTTTTATTTCCCTCGAATTAACCAAAATGATTATGGGAACTATTCTTCTTATTTCATATATATGGCAAAAGATATTTTTCTTTAATATAACTATGCGTGGCCAATATACCAAAAGGAAGGATACAAACCTTTGATGGATAGATGAATTGACATAAGACCGCAAATTGGTGATTTGATCTCCTCTACAAAGTTCTATCATCCAACCAAAAAGAAGTCCAAGGATACCAATAATTACAACAAGAATAATGTTGATCGACCTACAAAGTAAATCCAACTCATCAATTCATTAGACGACAATAAATTGTGTTGGCAAGCAAAGTCAAACGGTTAATAATGATGCCATTCATTAAAAAATCATTGTAATACCTGGTAGGACCATTCACAGCAATAAGGGCTGTGATAATGGAAACACTTGCGTGAACAGCTAACTTTGTTTTTTCATCCATTGCAGACATGTAAATAAAAGTAGCAACAACAGCCATAAAAGATAGCCAAAAATCCATGAACTGAAACACATTTTAGTTGACACAAGTATATATTAGTTTTTAATATTTATAACCTGGTCGTAACCAAATATACAATCACAAAACCAAAACTTCGGATGCTTAATTGTAATTTAAAATATTGTAAATGAAAGAAGGCTAAAAGAACAATAAATTGAAATCATTCAACTGATGGAGCAACTTGTTGAAAACAATTACCAAATACAACTGCTTAAGAAGATCGTTGTATTTTTTGATGTAATAATATGTTTATTATTGCAATATAATATCCATTTCCAAATTTTTTAAAGAAGTTGTTGAAACAAACTCAATACCTGTAGTTGATGTTTACAATTTCCTTAAGCAAGAAATGCAGTAATTATCACAATCATCATACTTATAGACTACATGGCTTGTAAATGGATTAAATTATTTGCAAATATTAAAGTCCTATTGCTAGAGTCAAACTATCCCAAGGGAGAAGTAGGCACTATGTTTGACTACACAGGATATTTCCAAGAGACGGAACACCTTGAGTAGCCGTTCACACAAATAGATAACAAATCAACACACCGATGTTTTTATGTGGTTTAAACCCTCGAAGAGGGAAACACTCCACGGCCCCAGCCAAATAGCTACTTGAGGAAATATTATTATGCAATAGAAAGAATGTTACAAATGAGCTTCTCATAATTGATCAACTAGCAAATGACCTTCCATGCTCTTCAAATAGAGATCATGGTCCAATCGGGTGCTAAGCCACAGATCAATGGTCGTTAAGATCGGGGAGAAGATGAACTGTTAGATCACTCTATGTCAAGAACATAGCGTGACCGTCGGATTACATATATACAAATGCATACTAAAGAAACAAACTTTACCTAATGGATTTATTATAACAAGTTGATCTTAACTAACTCCTAAATGTCTAAATATCTTAACATACTATACATAGAACGTTTTTGTTTAAGTAGTCACAAATAGAATGAATTGATAGTATAGTAGATATAAAGAGAACAAATACCTTCAATTCAATGGTACTTCTGACTCCTGAGTGTTAACAAAGATTAATAGGTGGGTATGGTGATGGTTCAATTTGGGTTTTGTAGGTTTAAACTATAAAGTTTAAACCAATTTATGTTAGTCCATACAATATGAGCATTGAAAGTGAGAAGATTAAAAATCTACCAAATACAACAAAATGAAGCTAGACTTGCTTAGGTGAATATAGAACATGTAAACAGTAGTAGACTTTAGTATCCCCAAGTTGTACAATTCCTTAAAGGCGGCAGCCTTAAATAGGAATTGGCCCACTCTATAGAATTGACACCTGCTTTGTAAATGATCCATTGAAGATGAGGAATATTTTGGTAGTTAATTTTCCTCTTTCGGTTATTGACTGCCCCATGTAAGTGTTACAAGCTAAACACCTATATGATAAGCAAGTTAGCATGCAATGCAATCTACTCAAAGTGGAAGGGTATATGATGATATGTTCTTTATATTAGATACCCTTGAACGAAGATGAACATGCCCATGACAAACTCTCCATGTTACAAAAGTTGCACATGAAAAATACCACTTGATGTTCATAACCATGATCCAATGGCAGAAGTCAAATATTGCTTGACTTATTAATTTGTGATTCCACTCCTCAACATCATTATCATCATCATCTGTAAATTGAACAATAGTGAAGGACAGTGAATAATGGCACTAAAAAATAATGGCAAAAGTTGAATAAGAGTACCTGAAGGTTGAGATACAATACCTAAAGGCGAATTATATCACTTGAAGGTGAATAATTGTACAATAAGGACTGGAATAGTACCCAAAGGTAATGATAAGCACCCAAAAGTGAATAATTTCCAATTACAAAAATGCCCAATACCACTTTATAATCATTAATTCTAAGACCAATCCTAAGGGGCCAGATGGAGATGCAATTGAGGATTATTGATAACATAGGGAAATGTGATAATTTTATGCATAAAGATACCTGAAAGCTAGAAGAAGTGGCTTTTACTATGGCTTTTAAAATGAAGATAATGCTTTTGGATCGCAAGAAGAACCTTTTAGTGTATGTTGATATAATGATGGTGTCATGCCAAATGAGATGCTATAGTGGAAGAAGAAGATGCCCACCTTAAATATGCCATTTTTAAACCTGAAACTCTGTTGCAACTATATACGTATTACACTTATTTTCTTGTTTTTGAGAAATGCTTTATATATTACTTCATAGAACAAATAAGTACATCATGGATTAGAGAGAATTGCAACACATGAACAGGGGTATTGGGAATATCCCACCCTAAAAATGCCAAAAAGGCAAGCATATGAGCCTGTGCACCAAGAGGAAGGAACTCAACATTTAAACAGAAGAAACTGAGTTTGACCTTCACAAGCAAAGCCAACTTCTTAAAACTCAATTCCCCTAGGCTAAAAAGAGGGGTGCTCATGAAGAGTAACTTTACACCTATTCTTCCATAGAAAACTAATCAGACAGTCAAACTGTATGCCACAACGATTTGCAGTTGTCCCTAATTATCCAAGTGTCCCCCAAAATAGGACCTTTCTATTATGAACATAAATATATCAATAAGCATAAAATAATAATAATAATAATAATAAAAGCAATAAATAATATTGATTGATTCATTAATGAAGGACATGACATAATGAAAGACATGTCTACTAGTAAAAAGGTGCCCACATAGGTGTTAACCCCTAGATTTTCCCATATGCAAATTGAAGGGTTAAGAGCCAACTTATTTCATCAAGCTAGTATTTAGACATGTTCTAGAGAGACAACTTTCATAGGTCAGAGGTTGGTTCCCACAAGGTTTAGATACAGGTTGTTTCAGTGATATGATCAAGGTTCAGAGTTGGAGACATTGCACAGATTTTTCAACAGTATTAGAGGAGACGTCTATTTTTAGCAGTTTTCCTAGTTTTTAGGAGATAGAGTTCAGAGGTCTGCACAGTAGAGATGATCACATTTTTGGCATCTTTGCGAGCTCAGGTTTCCAGTGAGCCTTTTTTGGATGACATACATGATACTTCTATTTTGGCAGTTAGGGTTTGACTTGCATGGTTTTGCATGGCATTGCAAGGCACTTTCAAGGGCATGCATGAACTTGCATGTTTTTGCATGCCAAATATTCAAAAATGCAATCACTTTTCTATTTTTAGCAGTGGGCCATGCATGCGTGACATGTGGCAACCCTTCATGTGTGACATGTGGCATCCATGCATGAATGACACATGGCAACATGCACGGGCAGTGGGGCACATGTAGGAGACTGGAGTGAACTAGATTTGAACATGAAGCATGCATGAGACTTGCTCAACTTAACTTAGAGCTCTTCCACTTAACTGAGCCATGCAAGCCGGGAGAAGTAGACGAGGTCAAGGGTGAAGTGCACGAAGACAAGTTCAGTTGAATTGGGCACTTAGCTCGCGCATGAGAGATAGATGAACTCTAGCAAAAGAGGGGCACATTCTCTCATCCAAGAGGAGAACTCCATGTGACGGTGAATATTCTCTCATCTTCATTGACATTTGGAGGAGTGCACCCTTTGTACATGTCTGATCAGTCAGTGGGGGGTGCATTGGGGCCTCTAGGCCAAGCTATTTAGTGAGGTTTGATGAGAGGAAGAGGGTCGGAATCTTCTTAGTAGTGGCGGCATATTGCTCCTCCATTCTACATTTCTCTCTTTGCTTCTTTATTTCTAAGCATGGATCATCATTGGATCGGCTTTGTAACTGTCTCTATGGTGGAATCAACCTTTTGACTAATGCAAAGTAGAGTTTGACTATGTCATTCCTCTAGCTCTTTGATTCGTTGATACATTGATGTTGTGTATAGATTTTAGAAATAATAGGCCTTTATTTTGATAATTAGCTATCATTTAGAACGTTTTTCTTCCATTCAATTACCGTTTAAAATATTGCATGCGGGAGCTAAGGCCATGGCATAACTGGGGCCTAGAAGGCTATCCAGGTCCGGTACCTTTTGGCCATTAGCTAACTAAACGAAATGCAAAATGAAATGTGCTTCAAAGAAATATCCAAAGAAAGAAATATGAAAATGAAAGTCAAATGTGAAATGTGCAAAGTATAAAGTGTGAAATAAAAGGGGGGCTTGCTAAACTTGAAAGGGTACCTTCTAAGCACTTCATCCATTTGTGAGACACCCTGCTTCCCTAGTGTTCATCACTCCAGCAAATGTCACAGAGGCCCTTGAAATCCCTTTCTCTCTAAAGGTAAATTAAGTCTATCCTAAAGTCAACCCTCACGTTGACCAAGCCTATGGTTGTCACTTACTCCATTTCACCTAGGAGAGGGAGAATTGATCTATGCATTACATTGTGTAATTAATTTGTGTTGTAGTATGTATGTAAAACTGGTTGCTCTTGTCTTATATTGCACTAGGTATTTGTCTTACTCTTGTTGTTTTTGAGTTGATCATCATTGCATTAGCATAACTTAGCATTTAATCGTTTATCAATATTTGTCATGGTAAGTGCACTAACACTTCTTGCAGGCATAAGACATGTTTATTTGTTTATCCTGAGCTATGGTCAAATTTTGACCAAAGTTTGACATTTTGACTTGGTCAAACCTCGATTTGACTTGGTCAACGAGTCAAGTTAGCAACGGGATCTCACTATGACACATCAATGATCATATCTTTGCCATTGGAGGCCAATTGGACCCCTCCAAATACCATTTGTGAGTTAATAGGCTTAATTAATTATTTTTATAAGGTTTGCAGAAAATACTTAAGCCTATTTTATTAAAATATTTGGAGATTGCTTCACAGAGATCACATCAGATTGGCTACAACATATGAACAGATCCTATTGTTTTTGAGGTCTACAAATCCATTTGTGTAGTCAGATTGTCATTCCGGGCAAGGGAAGATCCAAATTTGTGCAATTTCATGGATTATTATTATTGTCTAGCTGAAAATTAAAAATTAAAAGATGACCAAGGTTTGTGATGTATGATTTGGGATAAATGAATGGTGAAATATGAATGGTGAAATATGACTTGGGTTATCTTATGATGGTCCCCTAGATACTTTTTTCCACTTTTCCTAGCATCTCATTGTGTTATTATTTAACATATGTATTTTTCTCCATGGTGGGATGTCTTCTCCCTAGGGGGGCGACTTTCCCTTGTTGTGACTTATATCTTGACCTAGGATATGATGTGAAAGTGGATTATGTTCACCTAGGGGTGAATTGAGCCCCCTAGGATATTATTTGATATATCTCTCATGTATTTGAAGCATTGTACTTTGGGCATTGGAGGTAATTCGCCCCCCTCCTCTAGATAGGCATTTCCAGCTTAATAAAAAGATAAAGTGAGATTAGATCTCCACCACTGATCATATTTTTGTACGTTTTGATTTCAGTCATCCACATAAGGATTGGTTAGGGATTTTGCTCCTCTTAGTTATAAAAGAGAGAGCGCTCCTCATGTGTAAGGGACTCTTGTCTCATTTCAGTAGCAATAATATATAATAATTTTGTGGTGCAAATTCCTTGTGTCTTGGATGTAATGGATCGATTTTCTTTCTTGATGAACCTCTTCTACCACTAGATCTTGATTCTCTATCGCCTTGGTTTTTTCGTGGTGATTTTACATGCAAGGAAGGAGAGCAATTTCACCTTGGGCGACTTGGGACGACTTGGACATGTTATCATGCAACTTGTAGTTGCCCCTTTGAGATGAATCCTATTCAAGACGGTAGATGAGCTAGGCAACTAAAGAGATGATCTTAGAGGATCCTGACCCCCAGAATGGATCAGTTGTCACGTCGATCAGGATTCTCTTCACTTTATGCCACTTAGAACAAAGTGATAAAGGGGGAGACCCAAATCTAACCTAGAAGGAAAGACCTAAAGCAATGATACCCGATCAAACTATGGCTATAGAGTACATAAGGTATCCAGCTAATGAAACCCTAGACCAACTAGAGATAGCTACTGAGGATTAAAAAACTTGGATTGGGAGGCTTAAAGGAATTGGAAAGACAATCCAAAAAGGATAGTTTGGTGGTGTTATCACCTTTTTGTACCATAGTTGGATTATCTGAAGAGCTGCCATTTGACAAACATGATGAATGTTTGTACTCCAGTGTATCAGATGATCCATCATTTGTGCCTAGCCAATTTTGGCTAGTCAGTTTTGTTTTTCAGTCAACATGACCATGGCCCAACAGGGTTTGTAATAAAGTGTGCTAGTAGGATTTTGCGTGGCTCAGTTCACCACGACTTGATTAAGAAACTAAGGTATTCCAGGGAGTTTTTTCCCTTGTCAATTATACTTTACCTATAGCCGAGCTATAATCAATGAGGTTTTCTCCCGCTTCCTCCAAAGCTGGAATGCCCGATTTTGAAAATTTTAGCCATGGGGGGTTATTAGAGTCCAACTGATGTATACAAGCCTACTAGACACTATTAGAATAGGTTTTGGTCATGTCCTAGGTCCTTAGAACCCTCAAAAAAAATTTCGAAATTTTTTTACCGGGTCCTCTGGTTTTGAGTTTTTAATTATTTTTTAAATTTTAATAAATTTTTCCATAGTTTAAATGGAAAAATTTCAATTTGCAATATGTCAGTCATCTGGGATCCGAATTCAGTGATTGAAGGCTCCAACCTTAAGCCAAAAATCATTCATGATCCCCGGACCAGTTTATCCTAAGTTTCGGATGTCAATTCAGCCTCATAATTAATAATTTCTTAAAAAAAGCCATTTACAGAGAAATTATTAATTAAAATATAAAAAATTGAATATTTGGAGATAATCCAAATCTCTCCAAAATAATCCAAATGGATTAAAATAAAAGGCTAATTGACATGGCATTGGACATTAATGAAGATTCCAATCATCTCAAACATCATCTAGTCAAGTATATAGTCACCAACAGTGATTAACTCCAAGAGAATTCGCCCTCCATGCATGCAAGATTGAATTTGATGATGTGGAAAGGTTATTAATTGAGTTTTCATAGGTGATTGGGTTGCATTTAATAAGGGTGGGGGTGCCTTTCCTAGGTGGAGGCCACCTCCCACTCCCAACTACCAAGATTGCAATCAAATATATATTAAACTCCAAGCACCTACCATATCAATCACGCCATCTCCAAGCTTGCTCACGTCATATCTACTTGGAACTCGAGTTTCACATATGGCACTCACTCAGTCGCATGGTGATACTTCCAAAGAGGAGATGAGGGGCGCCTTGCCTAGGTGGAGGCCACCTCCTCATCTCAATCAATGAAACTTGATTTGTTTGGTGGAGTTAACTCCAAAACTTGGCTTGACTTAGTGTTGATTGGGATTTAGACTTGGGATTCGATTTGTGTTAGGCGCCATTGGCTTCCATCATGCCAATTCGAGTTAGGGTAGCTTAAGACTTGTCTTGTGTTATATAATGAGGTCTTTTCTCCTCATTCCTCATGGATTTTTAGCAAAGAAACTCTAGAGGAATTGTAACTTGTTTAATATTTAATAAAGTTGTGACTTTGGAGGTCAATTCGTGGAGGCTCTTGGTGGCCATGCATCATCCCAAATTCGAGGTGATATTGTGTATTACTCATATGCTTAGGAATCTTAAGTTTTGATTTACGTTTCAAGAAGGCTAACAATCTAACACATGCATATATAAGTCTTCTCTTTTCGCTTGAGCATATTTGTCTTGCAGGTGTCTTCCAAGGTTTAAGATCTTTTGCAGGTTCATCTTCACTCTACTTGTGGCCAAAGGAATCTCAATCTTATAAGCATAAGAACGAGGAGATCTTGCTTCACCCATCAACTTTCAAAACAATTATCTTGGTTACCCTAAGCTTATCTCTTCTAGATTCCACCTTTGCTCTTCGAATCCTCCTTGCTTTGACCTTCATCCCTCTTCTAGTCTCGTCCATCATCTTTCCATCCCTTGCTCTCGTCTTTATCTTTCCATCCCTTGCTCTCGTCTTTATCCATTCATCCCTTGCTCTCGTCTTTGCCATTTCTCCTCCCTTTCGTTCCTCCTTCCTTAGCTCCTCTCGTCCACCTTAAAAAGTGCCCTAAAAACCACATAAACAACAACAACAAATTGTTAGTAATAGTTAGTTTTTATTTGTTTGTAGGTTGCATTTGTTAGATCTTAGCTTAGTTCAAATTTACATATTCTCATACTAAGAATTTTTAGTGCATCTTTGTAGTTTGCATATAGTTTCAATTTGAAGTTTTGCATTAGATCTCATAGAAGTTAACATTCTAGTTGGCATATCGGATCTAAGACTTGCATTAGTTAGTTTAGTTTCAAATTATTTTTTGATTTGATTAACAATGACGGGTATTTGAGCTTTGTTGTGTTTTAGGTCCCTAAAAGAGAGATCCATAAAAGACAAGGCAAAAAACTTGAAGAAGTGCAAAACCAAGGAGAAGACAAAACAAAAGAATTGTAGAACCACTCTCCTTTTTGTATAAGCCATTAAGGGCCTCCAAATTTTGATTCCATAGTTGTTTATTTCTTTGAAAAAACCTTTCAAGGGTTTAATTCCCGAAGGCAACTGTAAACTGATTAATAAAAGGACTAGGTGGGATAAGGCCTCCCACACATTGTTTTCCCTTCCCAATTTGGGGAAGTTTGTTCATGCATGATTAGTTAGTTTTACTTCAAGTCATTTAGATTAAAATTCAATTTCTGTATTTAGATTAAATTCTCTTCCAAGTATTGACTTGAGTTAGCAACCTTGGGATTTCATCCCAAGGGCCTCATTATTTTGTGGCGGCTTCTCTATCCCCATTAGACTCCTTGTCGAAATTCAGCTAGCTGGAAGTTCTCAAGGACTGGTGGTTCTAGTGGTCACCTTGTTCGGAGGTTGATCCCACTTCTTGTTTATTTCTTAGATTAGTTGGTTAATCTTGGCCTTAAAAAGCGTACTTGTTATCATATTTATCAATTGTTTTACTTCAGAAAGTGCACTTTTCTTTTATGCAAGCTACTTCTATTCTAATAAACAAACAAAGTCTCTTGAACTTGCAGTAATCCAAGTCAAGAGCACTCTCTGTCGGAGAGCATTTTAGTTTGCATCTTTCCCCCTTGCATTAGGCATATTAGATTAAATAAGTCTCTTGAACCTTGTCATAAGACAAAGTCAAGAGCACTCTCTATCGAAGAGCTGAACTGTGTGCTTAAACAACAATAAAATATTCCAATTCACACTCCCATAATAATTTACCTTGGTTGCTATCTAACACTCGTATGCTTTGCCAACCTGAAAGGGTTGGGCTAGTACTCAGAAAGGTGTTAAATCTGATTAACTTCTACAACATAATAAAATTTTACCCCCACAACCAACGAACCGGCATTGCCTTTCGTTAAATACTTAAAGTGCTATTCTGGGAGGTGGAGCCGGGTTGCCGTTGTTCAGACTTCAAGGGTGGTTAAACAATGGACACTTATCCTCTTGATAACTGGACGGTCCGTCAGATCACCGTGAATAGACACTGAAAGTATTTCCGGTCTCTTTGCTTACCTTGTGCTCTTATCCTAATAATCAAGACCATTAAAACTTTGAATTTACCAAGATAAATTGCAAAACGATCTCACGAACATATCTCTCGAACACTTGTATCAAGCAACCCAAGCACTCAAGTATTTTTGACTCCATAAGGCACTGGTCCTTAATCACATATTTTATTTGCTTATTATCAATCTGGGGTACTTGTATTAATTTCCATATATGAGGGACTTGTATTTGAAGATTTCTTAAAGTGGTTGTGAATCAGTGTATCTTTTATCTTAAATTGCAACGTGGATAGCTAATTTATCTTGTGTCTCTTTTAAAAGTATCATTGTGTCTTTCATTATTCAAAAAACTCCTAAACAACACCCATTCGCATCACCACACATTTAAACACATTTAAAAAACACATTGAGCCATAGTTAAACTCTTTGTAGGGACTACCCCCCTTGGCTTCTATTACCAACTTGTTTGTACCATAGTTGGATTATGTGAAGAGCCTCCATTTGACAAACATGATGAATGTTTGTACTCCAGTGTATCAGATGATCCAGCATTTGTGACTAGCCAGTTTTGTTTTTGAGTCGACATGACCATGGCCCCATGGGGTTTGCAATAAAGTGTGCTAGTAGGATCTGAGTGTCTCGGTTCCCCATGACTTGATTAAGCAACTAAGGTATTCCAGGGAGTTTTTTCCCTTATCAATTATACTTTGCCTATAGCCGAGCTATAATCGATGAGGTTTTCTCCCGCTTCCTCCAAAGCTGGAATGCCCGATTTTGAAAATTTTAGCCATGGGGGGTTATTAGAGTCCAACTGATGTATATAAGCCTGCTAGACACTGTTAGAATAAGTGTCGGTCATGTCCTAGGTCCATAAAACCCTCAGAAAAAATTTCGAAAAAATTTTACCGGGTCCGTCGAATTTGGGTTTTTAAATTTTTTTATAAATTTAATAAATTTCTCTATAGTTTAAATAGAGAAATATTAATTTGTAATATGTCAGTCGTCTGGGGTCCGAATTCAGTGATTGATGGCTCGTTTCATAAGCCAAAAAACACACATGACCTATGGACCAGCTAAACCCAAGTTTCGGATGTCATTTAGGCCTCGTAATTAATATTTTCTCTAAAAAGCCATTTACAGAGAAATTATTAATTAAAATAATAAAAATGATTATTTTGGAGATAATCCAAATCTCTCCAAAATAATCCAAATGGAATAAAGTAAAAGGCTAAATGACATGGCACCTGGCATTAATGAGGATTCCAATCAACTCCAAGCAACTCCAGTCAGCTATCCAGTCACCAGAAGAGAACTCCAATTGGGAAATTTGCCCTCCTTCCTCAGATCTGCGAATTGGTTATGTGTCAGATGATGAGTGGGTTGGTTGATTGTATTTACTTCTGTGGTGGGCGCCTTCCTAAAATTGTGCAACCACATGTGCATTGGCTCTCTTTATGACTCGAGTCAACACCTACTACTCCACTCCAAGCTTCCACATATGGCATTCATGCCCTCACAAGCTTGCTCACGTCATTCTCTTTGGAGTGCGAGTTCTACACATGGCAATTCACTATTTGTGTCGTGGTAGTTCCAAGATGGCATGGCGAGCGCCTTGCCTAGGTGGAGGCCACCTCCCCATCCACATAAGCTACAAACTCGACTTGTGTTAGGTGTAACTCATTTGACTTGTAATTTGATTGGTTGAGAGTGGATGTGATTGAAATTCGATTTGGGTTAGGTAGCCATTGGCTTCCATCATGCCAATTCGACTTAGGGTCTTATTTGCTAGCCTTTGCTATATAAGCAAGGTCTTTTAGGCTTGTTCTTCATGGAGATTTTGAGCATGAACACTTTGCCAAAATACTATTGTAATACTTGTTTAGCTTTTGAATAAGATATTGACTTTGGAGGTCTACACAAGTGCTTTGGGGATTGCTTTCACATTTCTTGGTAATATTCTTCTCACCCTATCTCTCATATCAAGTTTTTGCAATATTTAATGTATGTTCTATAAATCATAGAAGTATATTATTCGGTTTAAACTTGGTTTAAGGGTTTTGCAGGATTCATTAGGGCGGAGAATGACCTGGAGATCAAGTTGCTCTTTGTATTGAAATGGTTATTAGCTCCTGTTATCACACTATAGTAGTAGGGCTACTATCCTTGTTCAGCAAATATCTGCACATTCCAGAGCTTCCATTATTCCAGAGCAGGGCTATATATTTTGGATCACTCATGATCAGAGCAGTATATTATTCAGATTTATGTTAGACCTTGTGTCAAGGCTGAGCCTTGAGAGTTCAGATTTGATGACCGATGTGACCCTTTATCCCATACAGTTTCAGTTCAGTGCTTAGAGATGTATTGCAGCAGTGTTTCAGATGGTACATGATGATTATTATTATGATGATGTTGTATGATCTATGGATATGTTATCACTGACTGTGGATTATTATCTTGTTGATTTAGTCATGTTCATAGCATTTGCTTGGTATATTATTCCTGATGTGGCAAACTCTTTAAAATGAACTATAAATCATAAAATGGACAATTGCTTGCACATTTAGGTCATTTAACAAAACCCACTGGTTTTCCACCTTACATAGATATGGTCTTTCCTGACACCAGTTGTCTGCTAGTGTAGGCTCAATATTCACTTGACTCCATCCATACATGACCTTCCTATTTGACTTTAAACCTTGACCTGTCTCATTTGACTTTCTGATACCGAGGACTTCCCCATTTTTCTACCTCTGTGTTTGGACTGCATCCCTGTATATTCAGTGTCTCGGCTCTGAGTTGGTGACAAAACTTGCCTTTGGTGAGTTGGATTGTAGGCCTAAATCATTCTGGTCGGTTGTCCCGATGTTTGGCATTGGCTTGAACTCCCCCTAGTCACTTGAGATGTTGTTGGCTAAAACTGAAAGCTCATGTTCTACCTATGGGAACTTATAAATT
The DNA here is from genome assembly GCA_027924585.1 of Larix kaempferi. Lineage (NCBI taxonomy): Eukaryota > Viridiplantae > Streptophyta > Pinopsida > Pinales > Pinaceae > Larix > Larix kaempferi. Next base: position 1,987,162 of record BSBM01001242.1, on the reverse strand, counting down.
CGCCCATGGAAACTAAAAAAAAAAGGGGCAAGAGCGATGAACAGCTAAAAATACTCCTCGAAGAGTATAAGAAAGGTCCAAAAAGCAATGGCTCTTAAAAGATATATCTAAACAATTGCTGACCTTATATGTATTTTAAAAAAAAAAAATGCCCTGGATGCAAGCTACAACTAGTTGTGCTTATCAGCACACCTGAAATCTGAAGGGTCATGTAGGCCAAAAAGGCCATGAAATGGAATTGAATGATCCTAATGAACCTGGATCAACTTGATGTAGACATGATGCCTAAGTTGAATAAGCACTCTCTAAACAATTTATCCATTTGTGAGGCACAGCCATCCCCCGTGTTATTTTGTCCAGCACAGAGTTTGTAGCTTCCCCCTTCTCCCAGTCCAAAGTATTTTTGAGTTAAGTTAGACAAGTCAACCCCTTGGCCCAACCTTGCTCCTAGCCTTCATCCTTCACTAGCAAGTTTGACCATGTCCAATGGGTGAGTTTGTCATTTGAACTATTGTGCAAGTAATTTCATATAAAAAATGAATATCCTAACTCGATTAATGCCACTGAATGGATGATATACTTTGAGCTTGGCTGTGAGAATGATTAGAGAAGCATGTCTTAGTCTACTGATGTGATTTATCCTTGGTTGTATATTATTGGGATCCGTGATGATGTGGGCCATATATATATGCTTGTTGATGATGACTCATGGTCCCACACACTTGGTGATGATATCATATGATGGACAGATGATTCAGATGATGATGGATGCAATTCAACAAGTTATTATTACTTCAGATCAGCAGATTATGCATTGTCCATATATGGTGGACCCTACAGTTGGCCCATTAGGGCAATCCATGGTGTATGAGTACACATTTCTAGTGGATTTGGGTCTTCTGGATCCAATGAGACACTTATCTTTCAGTTCCGGGCACTTCTGACAGTGATTGATGCAGTTTTACACTTGTTGACCAGATTTGGGGCTGATTTCCCAGCCTGAGTAGCAGGGGCCCTGAGAGGCCAGTTCACCTAGGGCGCTGATGATGGAGGGGGCGGTCCAGCCATTTGTTTTTACCATTTACCCCCCCTTCTGGAGAGCCTGGTGGGCTCAGATGGACAACGCAGGTGCCCTAGGAGGCAGTTTTGGCACTTTCACAGTTACCGAGGCAGTTAAAAAATGGGATAAATTGGTCACTGAGGAATTCGATTTGGGCAATTGAGGCAAGGTTTTGGCATTTCGTTTTCACAGAGGTCTTCCAGGGTGATCTCACTATCTTCCAGCCAGTTTTCACCATGTGGGTACGCCCACATTGATCACAGGAGGTCTTTTACTGCTTGTCTGTCATAGATTTTGAGGACAGATTTGATCATTTATATTATCTTGGACATATTTTATTATTTTATTGTGCCTTGGGGATGAGCTAGTAAGGATTGATGCCTCCTAGCCCCACCATGTGCTTATTTTATCATGTCCTAGTATGAGGTGGATCTTTGTACCTTTACCCCTCTAGTGGATGACGTCACCCTCCTTTTGTACCATTTAGTGGGGGCACCATCATTATATTGGGTGATCCATGTGATGTATTGTTATGATTTATTGTTAGCCGTTGATTAGATCTTTTGATCTTTTAATCTTAGCCACTCATGTAAAAAGTGGTTAGGATTGTACTCTCTCCCCATCCTATTTAAGGAGGGAGCCTCTCATTGTCAAATCATCTAGAGATTTTTGGCTCTTGGCTCTTGGAATAAAATTTCTATCTTTTGGAGTACATGCTTGGATTGGAGTGGATGTTGGTTGTTTCGATTGTAAATGCTTTTGTCCATCGCACTGGAGGATCTATTGTAGCTATCTTGCATATTTGCCATATCTTATTTACAGGTTAAGAGGACGTTTTTGGACAAGTGCGAATTGGTGGGGAGGCTTGCCCTTCAAGCTTGGAGAAGGACGTTTTGGCTAAATAGGGAGTAGTTTTGTCTTTGTGCCAACTATTCCATGCTTATCTCTCTCTTGCTTGTATCTACCTTCAACATGTTGAACTGATTGATGCTTTGCTCCTTGGTTTTGATAGGTTAGAGGGACTCATATGTGGCTTGGAAAAATCGATTTGGCAAGAGGGCTTCAACAATTCTCCATTTGATCTTTGGCAAAAGTAATCCTCGTCTCAACTAGCATTCATCTCTTCATCCAGGTATGCTCCAAAGGTATGATCTTCTTATTCCTTGAATCATCCATAATTTCTAGATCATAAAAAACCCTAATTGATTAAAACCCTAGTTTTTTTGGTTTTTCTTAGATCTACTTAGATCTAGCCTTGCTATTGAAGAGATTTTGAAAACCCGCCTCTATAGCATCCACCCCTAGTGGGATCTCTAGTTTGGTGGTGATTGGGTTAAAAATTGACACACTTTTCAAGGCAAAAAGCCCTCTTGAACCAAATCGCACTTCCCTAAGAGAGGCTTGTTTGGTTAGATCTAGCACATGGGTAGGTGAGATCCCACTTGATTTGCAATCTACACACTTGATAACCTACCCCCAGATTGTTACTTTGGTGAATTCTACCTTGTGGGCATCATTCCATGATTTAAGGGATTAAAACCCCCTCTTGAATTTATTGACACCTTAAAACTCAGATCTAGTAAGATCTAAGCCTTGGATTGACTTGATTTTTGGGATCTACATAGATCGGGGCATAAGCCACTTGGATCTACAGTTTGGTAGCCATTGGACTTGATTTGGTCCACTTAACCCCTCTTTTAGCCCTCCTTGAGCAAAGTCGCACTCCCTTGGGTGAGTGAGTTTGCCCACTTTGAGGAAGTGGGTGTTTGAGATTTTTGTGGATTTGGAACGGCCATACCTTGAAACCTAGGTCTAGAGTATCAGTTTGTGACGATCTGCCTTGGGGGTAGCATTCCTTGTTTCAAGGGATTGTGGTCCACTTAGGGTCATTTAATGAAAACCTAGATCTAGCAAGATCCAGCCACTCTATCCCAATTAGCCCACTTGACTTGGTTCCTAGGTGTCCCGATCTACACTTTGACATACCTTTTGACCCCATTAGCCCATCCAACAAGGCACTAGTCCTCCTCAAAGCAAGTCGCACTCCTTGGGAATTGTGTCAAACCCTAGATCCGGTACATGGGTAATCCTAAATTTAACTTAGATCCATAGATCTACTCATTACATAACCTCTAGTATCAATTTCATCCCTTAGCTTCACCTTGTGGGCCCACTTAAAGCCATTTCACACATCCCAAGAAAATAGGACCCACTTGTGTAAGCATATGGTACTACACCTTGTCATCATACCCCATTATGTGGCCTAAATCATACATTGGTTGAAACACAAACAATCTTTCAAACCACCCTCAACCATACCTCAACTTCTAGGTCCACTTAGCCTTGCATTGGTTTCCGTAACTCATCATTTACTTATCCTTAGAAACCTTTGTTTGGATCCAATCAACTGTGATTGGTTATAGAGTCTCCCCCTAGGTCTTGTTTTACCTTGATCTAAAGCGAAGAGTGCCTCGGTTGACGTGACTCCCACCTTGCATTGGGAACCGTGGCATCTCTTAGGTCACCTCTTTAGTTGCCTGTCTCCTCTACCGTCCCGGATGGGATACCACTAGGGGCAACTACAAGTTGTGTGATAACAGCTCCTAATCAAAGTTTTTGTCTTGCAGGTTTCCAAAAGATTCATTGTTCAAAGAAAAGAAACACTTCTAAAGAGCTCTAGCCTCTCCCTCCATCAAACAACTTCTCAAAGCTTTCTTGGTTACCTAGCTTACTTCTTCAAGCCCATACCCACTAGATTAGCCTCATTCACCCATTCATCTTGTCCTTTCTCTCACTTGCCCTTTCGTTTTGCCCTAGATTTACCATCTTCATCCATTCGTTTTTGGCATCCTCAACCTCTTTCAAGTCTCCTTCCATTCGTTTCTCCTCATTGGCTCCATTCGTCCACCTTGAAGAAAGAGCCCTAAAAACATCAAAAAACACAAAAACGAATTGTTGAGTTAGTGTTAGCTTCAAATTTTTAGTCTTAGTTCTTTTTATTTTGCATCTCATAAGTAGTTAGATCTCATCTTATAAATCAATCTCATACATTGAAAAGTTAGCTTTAGAAGCATTCTAGATCTCTTCTTTGGCATTAGTATAGATTGCATTGTTTAAATCTAGTTCCCATTTTGAAAAATAGAATATTTCCATAAAAGTTTTCTTAAAAATTTTCAAGCACTTTTTGTTCGCTGGTCCGTTTTTCAATCTTAACAATTTTGGATCATTTCTTATGCTTTTTATGGTTTAGATCTTGTTTTGCAAACCTAGACTTGTTAGTATCAAAGTTTTGTTAAATTTTTTCTAACACTAAGGGGTGCATGAGTTTGTTGTTTCATCTTTTGTTGTAGGTTGTGGGAAGAGGAGATTGCTTTTGGAAAGCAAGATCAAAACAAAGAGAGGAAGTAGAAACTAAGTACCAAAAGACAAAGGGATCCAAACTGTGAAATTTCAAACCAAGAGAAGACAAATTCAATACATGTTATCTTATCCTTTGTAAAAGCCATTAACGGCTTCAAGTTTTTCCTTTCATACTTTTGTTTTAGCTTATATCAAAGACCTTGCAAGGATCCCATTCCCAAGGAAATTGTACAAGGTTTAATAAAAAGTTCAAGTGGAGGAGGCCTCCACTTTTTTGGTTTTCTTCCCCATTTGGGGAAGAGTGTTGTGATTGGTTAGATTAGATCTTTCATTTTTTGTTTTAGAGTAATCATTATTTTTCATACTCTTTTCCAAGTTTTGACCGGAGGTAGTATCCTTGGGATTTCATCTCAAGGGCAGGACCACATAACTTTGTGGTTACTCCTCTCTCCCTATTAGTTGCCTTGGTTGAAATCTCAGCTAGCTGGGAAGTTCTCAAGTGCTAACGGTTCTAGTGGTTGACCTTGTTCAGAGGTTGATCCCACCTTAGAGTAAGTCTGTTGGTAGAACACTAAATTTTGCTTTCTGTTATCTTCAAGCATCTTATATATCTTGTTGTTGTTATCTTTTACTTTCAGTCACTTTAAGCTTTCTTTTTCAAGTATCACAACTGCTTTATTTCTTGCAATAAAATAAACAAAGCCTCTTGAACTTGGCCAAATCCAAGTCAAGAGCACTCTCTGTTGGAGAGCATTGTAGATTTGCATTTTTCCCTTTCATTAGGCATTTTAGAGTAGAAAGTCTCTTGAACTGTGGTCTTAAGACTAAGTCAAGAACGCTCTCTGTCGGAGGGTTGAACAAGTGCTCTTAATAATTAAAATACTTCAACCCATTTTCCCCCTTAATTAATTTATTTTGGTTATTCATCCAACACCCGTATGCTCTGCCAACCTGCAAAGGTTGGGCTAGTACTCAGAAAGGTGAAGGACTTGCTAAGCTTACAAGTGATAACATAATTAAAATTTTACCCAAAACCAAAACCAGTATCAAATCGCAGAGGTTGCTTCCTGAAACAGGTGGTGCCGGGAATTCACTGTCAGACTCGAGGTTGGTCAAGCCATTGTACACTTATCCTCTCTGCAATCTGGGTGCTCCCGACCTATCATCTAAGAGGTTGCCAACATTTGTTCCTGGTTAAGGTTCTACTCTTTTGATATCCTTGGTTTTAGCCTTAATAATCAAAGACCATTAAAATATTCAATTTACCAAGACAATTTTCATAACAATCTCACAAACAATTTTCTTTCAAGACCCACACATTCAACATCACAATCATCTTTTCTGTGACTCCATAAGGCACTGGTATTTACATTTTATATCTTAATCAGGACCATTTGTCCTTGTGTTAATTTTCATGTTGTGAATGTTTTATTTGATCATAAGTCTTGAAATATACTGTTAGTCTTGTTATTTCATTTTAGCAACGTGGATTGCTTTGTTATCTTGTGCTTATCTCATCTTTTAATTTGGTCTCATCATAATAACTCCTAAACAACACCCATCCGCATCATTCACACTTAAAACCTTAAAAACACAAGAGCCTTAGTGAAACTCTTTTTAGGGACTACCCCCCTTGGATTCGTTAGGAGTTAGCCTAAACGGAGGAGCTGGGATTCAGGTGACAGTACCTGGCTCATTGCTTGCCCCCAAGGCCATACCTCTCCCCACTTTCCAGTGAGGGAGACAACTTTCGAAAGATTTCTGCTGCTGGTATGCAGTTTGGCAGACAACATCTTCGTTAGGAGTTAGCCTAAACGGAGGAGCTGGGATTCAGGTGACAATACTTGGCTCATTGCTTGCCCCCAAGGCCACACCTCTTCCCCACTTCCAGTGAGGGAGACAGCTTTCGAAAGATTTCTGCTGCTGGTGTGCATCTCGGCGGACAACATTTTTGGCACCGCTGCCGGGGACAAATCTTTTTGTTCCTGGATGAACTTAATTTGTTCTAATTTGTTTTACCTTTTTGATAGATTCTAAATCTATCTGGCGACTCCACTGCCCTTTTTTAGTTTTCCTTTTTTGGTAGATTTTTAGTCAAATCACTCTCAGAAATTAGACTTGAATCCACCTGGCGACTCTACTGTCAGTAAACCCCTCAAGTTATTCAACTAGAAGGAATTCTTAAGGTTTACTCAATTTCATCCCCGAGCCTGAAAAGGTTCATAGGAGGAGATTGAATAAACTTAATTCTCGTAGGATCCTTGAAGAGCTTGGATCTCAGTCCATTTCTGACATCCATAGTCTTTTTGAAGAAGCTAACTTAGAAAATTTTGAAAATTTTGAAAACAATAATAATTGTCTTCCCGATACAATCGGTGATTTTTATTCTCCCCTCAACATTACTCAGATAACAGGTCAACCACATGACATTCCAAACAAAGCTATCAACAAACTTTCCATTTTCACTGGCACTGATGCCATTACTGCTGCATATCATCTCAAAGCCTTCTCAAAATGTACAAGTGGATATGTCAGAGATCCTGCTCACAAGCATAATGATGTGTACATGAAGCTGTTTGCTTTATCCTTAGATGGGGATGCTGGTGATTGGTTCATTGGCTTACCAAACAACTCTTTTGAAACCTTGACTGCTTTTAAGGATGCTTTCACCAACAAGTATGGTGAGAAAAAAGAGCCTCAGCATTAACTTGCAGCTTTAACAAACATTAAAAGAAGTGAGATGGAAACCATGGAGGAGTTCAATAAGAAGTTCACCAACTTGTCCAATGCAATCCCTAGAGATTACAAACCAACTCCACATACTATACTGGTTTACTACATTGAAGCTTTAAGTGGAGAGATGCAGTATGAACTTAGGGATAAAGAGCCCACCAGTTTGTTAGAAACACATACAATGGAAACTAAGATAGATAAAAACATGCAGTCTTTTGGTAAATCAAATTTGCCTGGTTATTCAAGAGCTCAAACTCCATTAAAATCAACTAAGCCTAAAGATAAAGATCTTGTGTCTGCTATATAAGATTCATATGAAAAAAAGATGATGGATATGTGTGAAAGAATGGAAAAGGCTGAGCAGAAACATGTAGTTCAAATGAAAGAAATACATAACAAAATTATAAACATGGAAAGAGCACATGTTCAACAGATTCAACAAGTTCAACTGGTTCAAAGGAATTACCCTCCAAAGACCAATTGGCAGAAAAAGGCTCCCAACAATGAAAAGAGGCCTCCAAGTCAAATAGAGGCTGCTAACATGACTGAGATCTATATACCATTTTGCAGAGCTTGCAAGGATTTTCATGAAGAATTTTCTTGCTACTTTGCAAACTATGTACAAGAACATGGATTTCCGGAGGGTAGTACTAGTGAGCCAACATCAAGCGAGCTTGAGTACATAAATGCGGTAGGAGATATCCGCAACATTCCCAGAGAAAGTTGGAAACATGCCAAGCAGTGCAATCATGAGCCAGATAATATGAATAAGAACTTTGGAGAAAGACCTTCCAATGAGCAGCTCCACAATATGCAGAAGTTCAAAGGGGTTAGTGTTATCACACCATAGTAGCAGGGCTACTATTCTTGTACAGCAGATATCTGCACATTCCAGAGCTTCCATTATTCCAAAGCATGGCTATATATTTTGGATCACTCATGATCAGAGCAGTGCATTATTCAGATTTATGTATGACCTTGTGTCAAGGCTGAGCCTTGAGAGTTCAGATTTGATGACTGATGTGACCACTTATCCCATTACAGTTTCAGTTCAGTGCCTAGAGATGTATTACAGCAGTGTTTCGGATGATACTTGATGATTATTATTATGATGATGTTGTATGATCTATGGATATGTTCTCACCGACTGTAGATTATTATCTTGTTGATTTAGTCATGATCATAGCATGTGCTTGGTATATTATTCCTGATGTGGCAAATTATTTAAAATGAACTGTAAATCATAAAATGGACAATTGCTTGCACATGTAGGTCATTTAACAAACTTACTGGTTTTTCACCTTACATAGATATGGTTTTTCCCGACACCAGTTGTCTGCTAGTGTAGGCTCCATATTCACTTGTCTCCATCCATACATGACCTTCCTATTTGACTTTAAGCCCTGACTTGTCTCATTTGACTTTCTGATACCGAGGACTTCCCCATTTTTCTACCTCTGTGTTTGGACCGCATCCCTGTTTATCCAGTGTCTCGGCTCTGAGTTGGTGACAGAACTTACCTTTGGTGAGTTGGATTGTAGGCCTAAATCATTCTGGTCGGTTGTCCCGATGTTTGGCATTGGCTCGAACTCCCCCTAGTCACTTGAGATGTTGTTGGCTAAAACTGAAAGCTCATGTTCTACCTATGGAAACTTAAAAAATTCGCCCATGGAAACAAAAAAAGGGCAAGAGCAATGAAAAGCTAAAAATACTCCTCGAAGAGTATAAGAAAGGTCCAAAAAGCAATGGTTCTTAAAAGTTATATCTAAACAATTGCTGACCTTATAAATATGTGAAAAACATGCCCTGGATGCAAGCTGCAACTAGTTGTGCTTCTCAGCACATCTGAAATCCGAAGGGTTATGTAGGCCAAAAAGGCCATGGAATAAAATTGAATGATCCTAATGAACCTGGATCAACTTGATGTAGACATGATGCCTAAGTTGAATAAGCACTCTCTAAACAACTTATCCATTTGTGAGACACAGCCATCCCCCGTGTTCTTTTTGTCCAGCACAGAGTTTGTAGCTTCCCCCTTCTCCCAGTCCAAAGTATTTTTGAGTTAAGTTAGACAAGTCAAACCCTTGGCCCAACCTTGCTCCTAGCCTCCATCCTTCACTAGCAGTTTGACCATGTCCAATGAGTGAGTTTGTCATTTGAACTATTGTGCAAGTAATTTTATATAACAACGGAATATGTTAACTTGATTAATGCCACTGAATGGAATTTATACTTTGAGCTTAGCTGTGGGAATGATTAGAGAAGCATTGTCTTAGTCTACTGATGTGATTTATCCTTGATTATATATTCTTGGGATCCGTGATGATGTGGACCATGTATGGATGATTATTGATGATGATTTATGGCCCCACATGTTTGATGATGATATCATATGATGGACATATGATGCAGATGATGTTTGATCCAGTTCATCAGGTTTATTATTACTTCAGATCAGCAGATTATACATTGTCCATATATGGTGGACCCTACAGCAGGCCCATTAGGGCAACCCAGGGTGTATGAGTACTCATTCCTAGTGGATTTGGGTCTTATGGATCCATTGAGACACTTATCTTTCAGTTCCGGGCACTTCTGACAGTGATTGATGCAGTTTTACACTTGTTGACCAGATTGGGGGCTGATTTCCCAGCCTAAGCAGCAGGGGCCCCGAGAGGCCAGTTCACCTAGGGCGCTGATGATGGAGGGGGTGGTCCAGCCACTTGTTATTACCATTTACCCCCCCTTCCGGAGAGCCTGGTGGGCTCAGATGGACAGCGCTAGCACCCTAGGAGGCAGTTTTGGCACTTTCACAGTTCCCGAGGCAGTTAAAAAATGGGATAAAGTGGTCACTGAGGAAATCGATTTGGGCAATTGAGGCAAGGTTTTGGCATTTGGTCTTCACAGAGGTCTTCCAGGGCGGCATCACTATCTTCCAGTCAGTTTTCACCATGTGGGTATGCCCAGATTGATCACAGGAGGACATTTACTGCTTGACTGTCATGGATTCTGAGGACAGTTTTGATCATTTACATTATATTGGACATATTTTATTATTTTATTGTGCCTTGGGGATGAGCTAGTAATGATTAATACCTCCTAGCCCCACCATGAGCTTATATTGTCATGTCCTAGTCACCATGAGGTGGATTTTGGTACTTATCTTTCTCTAGTGGATGACGTCACCCTCTTATTGTACCATCTAGTGAGGGCGCTATTGTTATTTTGAGTGATCCATGTGATATATTGTTATGGGTCATCTTAGCCATTGATTGTATGATGAGATCTTTTAATCTCAACCACTCATTTGATGTAGTATTGTAGAGTGGTATAGGGTTTTGGTCTTTATTATCCTATATAAGGAGGAGACCCCCCATTGTAAAGCTCACCTTTGGAGCTCTGGAATATTGGAATAGAATATTTTTTGTGGAGCACATCTCTCTTGCATTGTGGATTCTCTTGCAAATTGAATATACAGTATCTCTTCTATGTATCATTGTGGATTTTGGTGCTTTTACTAATCTTTTGACAGGAAAGTCGAATTGGAGAGAGGAGGGCGACTTCATGAGGGTTATTGTTGGAGGGATCCACATATTCTCTCTTGGGTTGATCTTGTGACAGGGAGTATCATTATTGTATCTTCGTGACATAGTTGATGCTTTCTATTACATCTTTCTACCATTTTCATAATCATCTTGCTTGACTTGTTTCTTTGATCTTGTCTTGTAGGAGGAGGACGATTTGGCTATCTTGGAGAAGGACGTTTTGGTTGGAGCACTTAGATCTCACTCTTGAATATACACATAGGAGAATGCTATCAACTTGCAAGGTGGCCACAAGCAATTGAGGTAAGATCCACAAGGTATGTGCCTCTTTCATCCATTCTATCTTCATTGATCATAAAACCCTAATTAATCAAAACCCCAATTTTGGTATTTCTTAGATCTACTTAGATCTAGCCTTGCAATTGAAAAGATATTAAAAACCCACCTCTATAGGATCCACCCCTAGTTGGATCTATAGTTTGGTGGTGATTGGCTAAAAATTGACACACTTTTCAATGCAAAAAGCCCTCTTGAACCTAAATCGATTTTCCTAAGAGAAGCTTGTTGGGTTAGATCTAGCACATGGGTAGGTGATATCCCACTTGATTTGAAATCTAGACACTTGATAACCTATACCCACATCTTTACTTTGGTGAAAACTACCTTGTGGACATCTCTCCATGTTTTAAGGGGTTAAAACCCCCTTTTGATTTTCTTGGCATCTTAAAACTCAGATCTACTAAGATCTAGCCATTGGGTTCACTTGAAATTTTGAGCATACATAGATCGGGGTACTAGCATCCCGGATCTACAATTTGGTGGCCATTGGACTTGATTTGGTCCACCAAACCCACTTTTTTGGCCTTCCTTGAGCAAGTCGCACCCCCTTGGAAATTTGAGTTGGTCCACTTTGAGGAGGTGGGTGCTTGAGATTTTTGTGGATTTGGAATGCCCATGCCTTGAAACCTAGGTCCATACTATCTTTTTGTCACGATCCGCTTTGAGGGTTGCATTCCTTGTTTCAAGGGATTGTGGTCCACTTAGGGTAATCACATAAAAACCTAGATCTAGTAAGATCCAACCATTGGATCTCCTTCAATCCACTTGACTTGGCTTCTAGGTGTCCCGATCTACACTTTGACATATTTCTTGACCCCATTAGCCCATCCAATAAGGCACTAGTCCTTCTCCAAGCAAATCGCACTCCTTGGGATTTGTGTCAAACCCTAGATCTAGTACATGGGTACTCCTATAACCAACTCAAACTCATAGATCTAGCCTACATCTAACCTATAGTACCAACCTCACACCTAACTTCACCTTGTGGGCCTACCTAGAACCATTTCACACTTGCCAAGAACATTGGACCCACTTGTGTAAACACATGGTACTACACCTAGTTATCATACCCCATCATGTGGCCTAAACCATACATAGGTTGAAACACTAACAATCTCTTACATCACACTCAACCATACCTTAACCCTTAGGTCCATTTAGCCTTGCATTGGTTTCCGTAACTCATTACTTATCTACCCTTAGAAACCCTTGTTTGGATCCAATCAACTGTGATTGGGGTATAGGGTCTCCCCCTTGGTCTAGTTACACCTTGACCTAAAGTGAAGAGTGCCTCGGTTGACGTGACTCCCACATTGCATTGGGAACCGTGGCATCTCTTGGGTCACCTCTTTAGTTGCCTGACTCCTCTACCGTCCCGGATGGGATACCTCTAGGGGCAACTACAAGTAGTGTGATAACAGTTAGTTACTAGAGAAGAGAAAATCCTACACCTGCCATACAGCCACCGAAGGTAAAAATTCCAACTGAATCAACTAACTCTAGTAAATTGAATTTTGATAGGAATAATTGGTTCAATACTACTAAGGTGCCTGTACCCATAAATGAACTCTATAAAATTCCTGGTCAAAAGGAAAAACTGTTGAAAGCACTCGAAATACCCATTTCTACATGTACTTTCAGCCCCAGTCCACCCACTCCTCTTGCTCCCCAAACCCCTAAGAAGGTTACTTTTTCAGACAATGTAGAGCAACCTTCAACCAGCTATGGCAAAACTTATGAGGACCCTCCTATAATCCTGCATACCAGGGAAACAAGAAAAGAAGCTCACCCCCCTTTCTATATATCATTGATGATAGGTGACCTTCTTCTACACAATTGTATGCTGGATTCTGGATCTGGTGCAAGTCTGATGACTAAGAGAGTTATGCAACAACTTAACTTGAAAACCACCAGGCCTTACCAGAATGTATATGCCATGGATTCCAGACCTATTGAAGTTGAAGGGATGATCGAAAACCAACCTGTTAGATTGGCTAAATACCTTGACATCCATATTACAATGGATATCCTTGTTATAGATGTGCCTGACAAATGGGGAATGTTACTTTCTAGAAAGTGGGGAGCAACCTTGGGTGGATCAATACAATTAGATTGGTCATATGCAACTGTTCTTGCATCAGAAAATTCGCTTGTCAAACTGCACACTGAAAAGGAAAGATGATACCATGTTGAGAATCCCCAAAGACCATCAAATGAAAATATCTGCAATGTTGATGAGATGGGAACCTATCAAATCAACTCCACATTTTTAGATCCAATTCATGAAGAGGTTAAAAATGAAAAAATAAGTGAGCTATGGAAAATGAATTTTGATGGAGTATATTCTAGAGCAGGAAAAGGAGTTGGGGTTGTCATTGTCTCACCTGAGGGGAAGGTTTTCAACTTTGCTTTCAGATTAGAGTTCGAGGCAACCAACAATGTGGCAGAGTATGAGGAACTTCTACTAGGCATAGAGATTGCCAAGGACATGGGAATCAAACTGCTAACTATAAAAGGGGATTCAGATTTAATTGTCCAACAGATTAAGGGTCAGTTTGCATGTAAATGTCAGAGACTTAAGAAATACCGAAATGCAATCTGGGACACAATGGAATTTTTTGATGCCCTTAATATAAAAGCAATCCCTCTAGATCAGAATAGTGCCGCAGATAGACTTGCAGTTTCAGCTTCAACACTTCAACCGTTAGATGAAATGTTAGAGGGGCATTGTCCTTTGGAAATCAACTTCATACCTTCCATTCCTAATAATATAGAACATTGGCAAGTTTTCAGAGATGATGAACAAATACTAAAGTTCATAAATAACATTGGTGAGTTCTTAATTTATAAACCAAATGATCAGGAGGAAGGCAAGGACTATCAAGATGAAGGTAACTGCTCAAATCCTGTTCCACGAGGCTTTGTTGCCTTAGAAAACATCTTTGACAGACAGGATAGGAGAAAGAGTAGTGTGGACCAAATGAAGCCAGGTGAATACATTGAAATCAACATCGGAACAGAAACAAAACCAAAAATACTAAAAATTGGAAAAGGTATATCTGAAGAAGAAAGAAATGCCCTTATAAACTTGCTAAGAGAATTTAGAGATATATTTGCCTTCACTTATGATGAGCTTAAAGCATATAGGGAAGATGTCTTTCAACACACCATTCCCTTGAAACCCGAATGTCAAAAGGGCAAACCTTTCCGGCAAAAGCTGAGACAAATAAATCCTAAGTTGGCCCCTATTGTCAAGCAAGAATTAGAAAAGATGTTGGCAGTAGGCATTATAGCACTCACTCGACATACTTCATGGTGCTCCAACTTGGTTGTAGTTAGAAAGAAGAACGACAGTTTAAGAATATGTATAGACTTCAGAAATCTAAACATAGCATGTCAGAAAGACAATTACCCCCTTCCCAACATGGAGACCCTCCTCCAACAGGTCAATGGATCAAGCATGATGTCAATGCTGGATGGCTTTTCAGGTTACAATCAAGTACTCATCAAAGAGGAAGATAGACACAAAACTGCCTTCACAACCCCTTGGGGAACCTTTGAATATCTAAGAATTGCGTTTGGTCTCACAAATGCTGGGGCCACCTTTCAGAGAGCCATGGATTATGCCTTCAAGGAATTGGTAGGCAAAATCATTGAGATATACCAAGATGACTTGACTGTATTCTCAAAAGAAAGATCTAGCCATGTTGGTCACCTTAGGAAGGTTTTTGACAGGTGCAGAGAGTATGGGATTTCTTTAAATCCGAATAAATTAGTTTTCGGCATCGAGGAAGGAAAGCTTTTAGGTCATATTGTTAACAAGGATGGGGTCAAAGTTGATCCCGAGAGAGTAGAAGCTATACAAAAGATTCCCCTTCCAAGAAATGTTAAGGGCCTCCAATCCTTTAACGGTCATATCAACTTCATAAGAAGATTCATCCCAAATTTAGCCGAATTAATGAAACCCATGTAGCGGTTATTAAAAAAGGATGCTAAGTTTGTATGGACTAGTGAAGGGAGGGAAGCCTTTGCAACCATCAAAGATGCTATTTCTAGATCACCTGTATTAATCAACCCTGACTACACAAAAGATTTCATGATATTCTCTTTTGCTTCAGAAGATACAATAGCCGGGGTGTTGCTCTAGAAGAACTTCGAAGGGTTCGAGCAACCAATTGCCTTCATGAGTAGAGCCCTGCAGCATTCAGAATTGAAATATACTATCATGGAGAAACAAGCCTATGCTTTAGTAAAATCTCTAAAGCATTTTAGAACATACATTGGTTACTCAAAAGTTATAGGATATGTCCCCCATGCTGCAGTAAAAGACATCCTATCCCAGCAGGATTGCTTAGGAACAAGGGGGACATGGTTGTCTAAAATCCAAGAGTATGATTTAGGGATTAGGCACACTAAACTGATAAAGGGACAGGACCTAGCTAAAATGCTAACTCTAAAGAATGAAGAAGCTATTGAAATAAGTTGTGCAAACCTTACGTCTAATCCACGCATGACACGAGCTTTGCAAGAACTTGACAATCATTGGTACTCAGACATCATATATTTTCTCCTACGCTTAGATGTCCCCGATCATCTCAAAGGACATAAAAGAAGGGCACTTAGGTTAAAAACCGCTAGGTATTGCCTCACTCAGGAAGGTTTGGGTTGGAGAAACCCGGATGGTGTAATACTTAGATGTGTGCATGAACAAGATTCCAAAAAGATCTTGACTGAGTTCCATTCTGGATTTTGTGGAGGCCAATATGCAGCAAATACAACTGCCCATAAAATCCTTAGAGCAGGATACTATTGGCCGACTATTTTTGCAGATGTTTATAAACATGTCAAGTATTGCCAAGAATGTCAACTTTTCACAGGAAAGCCTAAATTGGCTGCTTTACCCCTTACACCAGTAGTTGTCATTGCCCCCTTTCAGCAATGGGGTCTTGACTTTATCGGGAAGTTCAAA
This sequence comes from Larix kaempferi, assembly GCA_027924585.1. NCBI lineage: Eukaryota > Viridiplantae > Streptophyta > Pinopsida > Pinales > Pinaceae > Larix > Larix kaempferi. Next base: position 1,971,156 of record BSBM01001242.1, on the reverse strand, counting down.
GATAACTCTAGTAATGGATTTTGCTGGATCCTTACTGCAACCGATTACTTCACTAAGTGGGTGGAAGCTATACCCACCAAAACGGCCACAGACAAGGTTATCATGGACTTCATTGAGGACAAGATCATCACCCGATTTGGCACTCCCTTGAAAATAACAACTGACAATGCCAAGGCTTTCAGCTCAGCAAAAATGAATGATTTTTGTTTTAAGTATGGCATTGTTCTATCACACTCTTCCGATTACTATCCTCAGGGTAATGGACTTGCAGAATCCTCAAACAAGAACTTAATGACCATCCTTAAGAAAACTGTGGGTGATAACAAAAGTTCTTGGGATAGCAAAATCAAGTATGCTCTGTGGGCAGATAGGATCACCAAGAAGAACTCCATTGGGAAGTCTCCCTTTGAACTTGTTTATGGCATCACAACAACATTGCCATTCAGCATGCAAATACCCATTTTTAGATTGCTGAGTGATTATGGTACGAAAAAATTGGAATTAGAGGATAGGGCAAATACCCTTTGTTAATTGCATAAGCTTGTTGCATGTTAGTACTTAGGCATTATTTAGATCTTATTTTCTTTGGGATTTGCATTGTTTAGCATTAGCTAGTTCCTTTTGTTAAAAGTTGATAGTTAGGCATTATTTAGATCATATACTTTGCATTGTTTTATTTAGATCTAGTTTATTTCTAGTTTTGTTAACTTGCATTTCATAATTAGATTTGCATCTAGTTTCCTTTATGTTACCACCTAAAGTTGCACTTTAGTTGGACTTCAGTGAGCCGCCAGTATTGCACAAATCACTTGTGCTTTTCAGTATTCAGAAGTTCCAAGCTTGGTTTGTTCAGGGCCCCTTTTTTTATGTTTTGTAGAACATGATTGTGCCCCACGGGGTTTGTAATAAGCATGCTAGCATGGTGGTCTTTGAGTGACTTGGCTCCCTAGGACTTGGAAACCAAAGAAGGTATTCCAAGGAGTTTTTTCCCTTGTCGATTATGCTTTGCCTTTAGCCGAGTATAATCAGTGAGGTTTTCTCCTTCACCTCCAAAGCTGGAATGCCCAAAGTGGGGTTTAGGCCTTAGGGGATTATTAGAGCCCATTTTGTAACATGTATAAACATGCTAGACGCTAGAATTTTATCGTTTTGTCATGTACTAGGTCCCCCTGAAGTTTCAGTCAATTCTGAGAAAAATAACTTGTTCGCTTTTTTGAGCCATTTTTTAATGGTTTAATTAAAAATTTTCAAGAGGTGAAAAAAGTCTTATCCAGAGTCGGATTTTGGCGCAGGGATGCTCGTTTTCAAGCTTAGAGGATCCTCTTTACCTTGATACCCAGTTTTCCTACGTTTCGGGGGACTGAATACCCCCGTGGAGCAGTTTTTCCTATTAGAGCTACAAAGTGGCACTTTAATGGCAGAAAGTGCAACAAAATGCATTGTGGCCAAAAATTAAAATATTCAAAAATTGAATTGGTCACATGCCAAAATGACATGGCAATAGTTCATAAAGGAAAGCGTTTTCACTAAAGAGTCAAAGCTTATGATAAAAGTTGGTTTAAAAAAATCAAAATTGGAATATTTTATTCCATGCTTCACGTTTCTTCTCATATGTGCCGTACAGATTTGCTATTAGGCGAGTTTCAAGTGGTGGGGCAGCAAAGTGACATGGCATTGGTTCAATTTAAAGTGGGTGACTATAGTGAAGGGATTAATAAGTTATATGCTAAGCCAATGAAGTCAAACGTTGAAGTTATTATCTCAAAGCATATGATAATTAACCTTCACGTGGACCAGCTATTCATGTGGGCCACCTCTCTCGAGACATGGCATTGGTTCAAGACAAAATCGTCTGGTATAAATAAGGTTTCAAAGCATATGATAAAGTTTGTTTAAAAATTCGAATTTAAAGGTGGGCAAATATCTCATATATCGTGCTATGTAGAACCATCTTCACGTGGGCCAGCTTACCCTTCACAGCCATGTTTGCATTTTGGTCAAGTGATAAGTTAATTGATGGGCGCCCACCTCTCGTGAGGTGTCACAAAATATGAAAGGTTTCCAACTAAGTCGACCACCCAATGCAGCAGCCAGCAAAAGCAAGGAAACATCCAAGTGATGCGCCTCTCCTACACCTGAACAACTCCACAAATCAGCAGCTTCCTTTTCAAAGAGTTTTTGTCCAAATGAATGGTGTTTCTCCATTGGTTACTGGTTTTGCTTGCTCTATAATTCATCTACCTTGCTCTACAATCTAGGAGGATGCCCTCCTTAGGGTTTTGCGCCCTAGATGGCTCATTATGTGCTATAAATTGAGGAGCTTGGCTCCATTGTAATGATCTGAAGGTGGAACCTCTGCTCGTATATTGTAATATTTTTTTGAGTTTAATAAAGAAGGCTTTGGAGGCTAGTCTGGTGATTGTCTTTGGTTGGATCTTCATGCTTGTTACATTTGAGGTAAATTGTATTGTTTTGCATAGTTAGTATTGTCGGGATTGTATGTCTTTTAAAGGGAAGTTATCTTCTTAAAGATCTGTAAGTAATGCTTTATAGGTTGCTTACTCTTGTAAATGATGTTATCACCTATTTTGTACAAATAGCTGAATTTCTCGTGAGCCGCCATTTGACAAACATGACGAATGTTTGTACTCCAGTGTATTAGATGATCCAGCATTTGTGCCTAGCCAGTTTTGGCTAGTCAGTTTTGTTTTTCAGTCAACATGACCATGGCTCCATGGGGTTTGTAATAAAGTGTGCTAGTAGGATTCTGAGTGTCTCGGTTTCCCATGACTTGATTAAGCAATTAAGGTATTCTAGGGAGTTTTTTCCCATGACTTGATTAAGCAACTAAGGTATTCCAGGGAGTTTTTTCCCTTGTCAATTATACTTTGTCTATAGCTGAGCTATAATCGATGAGGTTTTCTCTCGCTTCCTCCAAAAGCTAGAATGCCCGATTTTGAAAATTTTAGCCATGGGGGGTTATTAGAGTCCAACTGATGTATATAAGCCTACTAGACACTATTAGAATAGGTGTTGGTCATGTCCTAGGTCCCTAGAATCCTGAGAAAAATTTTCAAAAAATTTTTACTGGGTCCTCCGGTTTTGGGTTTTTAATTATTTTTTAAATTTTAATAAATTTTTCCATAGTTTAAATGGAAAAAATTCAATCTGTAATATGTCGGTCATCCGAGGTCCATTTTCAGAGATTGAAGGCTCAAATCATAAGCCAAAATCATTCATGACCCCCGGACTAGCTTAGCCTAAGTTTCAGTCAAATTTTTGGCCTTATAATTAATATTTTCTTAAAAAATCAAAAAATAAGAAATATTAATTAAAAATATTCAAAAGATATTAAATTGGAGATAATCCAATTTGCTTCAAAAAAGGCCAAATTGAATAAAATAAAAGCCTAAATGACATGGCAGGAGACATTAATGATGATTGGAATCTTCGCCCACCTGATTTAGATCAGTTTCAGAGCACTGGGAGTGATCTACAGTTGAGAAATTCGCCCTCCTCATTGTTGTCTCTCAAAGCTGCCATGCGTGTGTTGAAGCCCAAAATGCAACACACTAGCTGGATGACAACTCTCAGGAGAGAGGCCAATGTCACCACACTCCTCTCCTCTTCGCTTCAGGTTGGCTCTTCTCCAACTCTAGGGGGGTATCCACGATGATGTCCATGCTTGATGGATTTTCAAGTTACAATCAAGTTGTTATCAAAGAAGAAGATAGGCACAAAACAACATTCACAACCCCTTGGGGAACTTTCGAATATCTGAGAATGCCCTTCGATCTCACAAATGCTGGGGCCACTTTCCAGAGGGCCATGGATTATGCCTTTAACGAATTAATAGGAAAAATTATTGAAATATATCAGGATGATTTGACTGTTTTTTCCAAAGAAAGATCCAGCCATGTTGACCACCTTAGGAAAGTTTTTCAGCGATGCAGAGAGTATGACATTTCTCTAAATCTGGCTAAGTCAGTATTGGGTATTGAGGAAGGAAAACTTTTGGGTCACATCATTAACAAAGACGGGTTCAAGATTGACCCCGAAAGAATCGAGGCTATACAAAAGATTCCCCTTCCGAGAAATGTCAAAGGTCTCCAATCTTTTAATGGTCACATAAACTTTATAAGGAGATTCATTCCTAACCTTGTTGAACTCATGAAACCTATGCAAGCTCTCCTAAAAAAGGATGCTAAGTTCATATGGACAGATGAAGGAAAAAGTGCTTTTGAAACCATAAAGGATGCCATCACTAGATCATCTGTCTTAGTCAACCCGGATTACACGAAAGATTTCATGATTTTCTCATTTGCCTCAGAAGACACCATTGCTGGTGTGTTGCTCCAGAAGAACTTCGAAGGGTTCGAGCAACCAATTGCCTTTATGAGTAGAGCCTTGCAACATTCCGAGTTAAAGTACACAATCATGGAAAAGCGGGCTTATGCCCTAGTCAAACCTTTGAAGCATTTCAGAACATATATCGGTTATTCCAAAGTTATAGGGTATGTTCCCCATGCTGCAGTAAAAGACATCCTATCTCAACAGGATTGCTTAGGAATAAGAGGCACATGGGTTTCCAAAATCCAGGAATATGACCTCGAGATAAAACCCACCAAATTAATCAAAGGGCAAGGGCTTGCTAAAATGCTCACTCAAAAGAATGAAGAAGCCATTGAAATGATTGCTGAAAACAACATTCCTCGACCTTCCATGACCCCTGCACTCCAAGAGCTTGACAACATCTGGTATTTCGACATCATCTACTTCCTCCTCCACTTCAATTGTCCTGATCATCTCAAGGGTCACAAGCGAAGGGCTTTAAGACTCAAAACTGGTAGGTATTGCCTTACCCAAGAAGGTTTAGGTTGGAGAAACCCAAATGGCATCATACTTAGGTGTGTAAATGAACAAGACTCCAAAAGAATCCTAGCTGAGTTTCACTCAGGATTTTGCGGAGGCCATTATGCAGCAAATACAACTGCTCACAAGATCCTGAGAGCTGGATATTATTGGCCCACCATCTTCGCAGATGTTCACAAACATGTCAAGTGTTGCCAGGAGTGTTAGCTTTTTACTGATAAGCAGAAATTGGCTGCGCTTCCCCTTACACCTGTTGTGGTCCTTGCCCCTTTTCAGCAATGGGGGCTTGACTTTATCGGCAAGTTCAAAGATAACTCTAGCAATGGATTTTGCTGGATTCTTACGACAACCGGTTACTTCACTAAATGGGTAGAGGCCATAACTACTAAAAAAGCTGATGAAAAGGTAGTTATAAACTTTATTGAAGAGAGAATCATCACCAGATTTGGAATCCCTTTGAAAATAACAACCGATAATGCCAAGGCTTTCAGTTCTGGAGAAGTAAATGACTTTTGTTTCAAATACGGCATTATCCTATCTCACTCCTCGGATTACTACCCACAAGGAAATGGACTTGCTGAGTCTACAAATAAAAATCTAATGAGTATCCTTAAGAAAACTGTGGGTGATAATAAGAAAGCATGGGACAGCAGGATTTAGTATGCTGTGTGGGCTGACAGAATAACCAAGAAGAAATCCACAGGGAAATCCCCTTTTGAGTTAGTATATGGTCTTACAGCCACCCTTCCGGTTAGCATGCAGATTCCAATTTTGAGATTAATAAGTGAATATGGAACGAAAAAGTTGGAAATGGAACAGAGGATAAATCAGATCATAGAGTTAGATGAAGCCAGAAGAGCTGCCCTTGATCAGTCCCTAAGACATCAAGAAAGTATGAAGGGCACATTTGACAAAACAGTCAAGCCAAGACCTTTCCAGGTGGGAGATACTGTTCTCCTATGGGACAAAAGAAGAGAGAAGCCTGGGAAACATGGGAAATTCGACAGCCTTTGGAAAGGCCCATTTATTATCCATGCCATTGCTGGCACTAATTCTTTCTTGCTGAATACCATGGAAGGAGAAGAACTGAGCCTACCCAGAAATGGGCAACATCTGAAGCCTTTTTATCGAAGCAACCTCCAAGATGACCAAGGGGTCATCTCAGGGCATCTCTAAACCCATCTTTGTTGATTTTTATGCATTTTTACTTATGTACCATATTGATGTATCATAGCTTTTGTATCATATTTCATATATATGCTGGAAAAGAAAAGATTTTATTTCATGTACTTTTGATTATTGAAAAAAGGAAAAAATATTACATGTTGGTATTTCATTTTGGCATATTTTATCATGTATGCGTGGACTAAGACACTTCTGTTTCCATGCAGGAAACCGATATTCTGGGATTCTCGAGTACTCTTTTTGATCCATAAATCAAACAAGCACCCATCCCGTAGTTGGAGCCAGATGTTACCAACTTATTTGTACCATAGTTGGATTATCTGAAGAGCCGCCATTTGACAAACATGACGAATGTTTGTACTCCAGTGTATCAGATGATCCGGCATTTGTGCCTAGCCAATTTTGTTTTTCAGTTGACATGACCATGGTCCCATGGGGTTTGTAATAAAGTGTGCTAGTAGGATTTTGAGTGTCTCGGTCCCCCATGACTTGATTAAGCAACTAAGGTATTCCAGGGAGTTTTTTCCCTTGTCAATTATACTTTGCCTATAGCCGAGCTATAATCCATGATGTTTTCTCCCGCTTCCTCCAAAGCTGGAATGCCCGATTTTGAAAATTTTAGCCATGGGGGGTTATTAGAGTCCAACTGATGTATATAAGCCTACTAAACATTGTTAGAATAGTTGTCGGTCATGTCCTAGGTCTCTAGGACCCCCAGAAAAAATTTTCAAAAAATTTTTACTGGGTCCTCCGGTTTGGGGTTTTTAATTATTTTTTAAATTTTAATAAATTTCTCTATAGTTTAAATAGAGAAATTTCAATTAGTAATATGTCAGTCATCCGGGATCCGAATTCAATAATATGTCCAACCTTAAGCCAAAAATCATTCATGATCCCCGGACCAGTTTATCCTAAGTTTCGGATGTCAATTAGGCCTCATAATTAATAATTTCTCATAAAACCCAGTTACAGAGAAATTATTAATTAAAAAAATAATAATGATTATTTTGGAGATAATCCAAATCTCTCCAAAATAATCCAAATGGAATAAAGTAAAAGGCTAATTGACATGGCACTGGACATTAATGAAGATTCCAATCATCTCAGTCATCATTCAGTTGAGTATACAGTCAGCACAAGCTTATCTTCACCAAGCAATTCACCCTCCTTCACCAAGAATTCGATTTGATGTGTTGGCACATGATTATTGGGTTGGTGGTTGCATTTAATAGATATGGTAGGTGCCATCCTTGATTGGTGTAATCACAAGGCATTGGCTCCCTTCATAACTCGTGTTACCTCCACCCACTACACTCCAAGCTTATGTTATGTGGCAAATTCGAATGCCTTGACACCCTCACATCAACCTTTACTTAGAGCTCGAGTTACACTTGGCACATATCAATTCGCATGGTGATGGTTCCAAAGTGGAGATGAGGGGCGCCTTGCCTAGGTGGATGCCACCTCCTCATCTCAATCAATGAGATTCGATTTGTTTGGTGGAGTTAACTCCAAGCTTGGCTCAAACTTAGTGTTGATTGGGATTCTGACATAGAGTTCGATTTTGAGACTAGTGCCATTGGCTCCCTTAGTTGCCAATTCGAATTAGGTGTTAGGTAGCTTGCCTTTGCTATAAAGAGATTCCATTTGGGCCATTCTCTCATGGAAATTTTGAGCATGAACACTCTGCCAAAATACTGTTGTAATATTTGTTTGAAACATTGAATAAAGTTGAGACTTTGGAGGTCCATGCTCAAGCATTTGGGGTGTTCTTCACACTAATTGGTGATATCTCTTTCATCTTGTTTTTTGTTTATGCAAATTCAATATTAAATGTATGTTCTAGCTTTGTTTAGAAATACATTTTTCGGTCTTTGTATATTTCATAACAAGGCCTTTGCAAGGGTTTCCCAAGGTGGAGAAAGGCTTAGAGATTAAGTCATTCTTTACTCAACAATGGTTCTCGGCACCTAATCAATATCTCTTGCAGGTCTTCGAGGTTTTCTCCTCATTTCAAGAGAAGAAGCATTTTAAAGGAGATTCGTCTCTTCCTCCATCAACAATCTCTCATTTTCTTGGTTATTGGTCACATGAGATCCACCTTCATACTTTGTGGAAAACCCTTGTCCATCTTGATCCAGAAGTCGAAGTTTGTGTTTTAAGCCTAGATTAGTTCCCTTGTGCTCTCGTCCATCCTCTTCAAGTTTCCTTTCCTCCCATTCGTCCATCCTAAAAGAGCCCTTGTCTTCCTTTCGTTTTGCCTCAAAAATCCCCTCTCGTCCAACTCCCTTGAGCTTTCGTTTCTTCCATTCGCCCATCCTAAAAGAGCCCTAAAAAACACACAAAACGAATTGTCAAAAGTTAGTAGTTAGTTTTCAAATTGATAGTTAGTTTGCGTTAGCATTTGTTAGTATGCTTGCTTCTCATGTTAGTTAGTTTGCATATGCATTTTGCTTGCTAGTTGCATTGCATGGTTTGCCTCCTCATATTACTTAGTGCATTCACTTGCATGGCTTGTTTTAGCATCTAGTCTAGATTTGCTTTGATTACTTGTCTTTTAGTTGTATTCGCATTGTCATAGTTTACTTTTTTAAGTAGTTTGTATATCATTTGCTTAGTTGTTTTAGATCTTAGTTAGTTTCCTTTTATTTGATTAACAAGATTTAATGGGTGCATTGAGTTGTTTTCATGTGTAGAAAAGCAAGAGGGAAAGTCCTCTTAAGCAAAAGGAATATCCAAAGCATAAACCCAAGAAGAGGCTTGAATCATATTGAACCAATAAGACCAAGATCTTCATTCTCCTTTTGTACACTCATAGGAGTGATTTATTTCTAAGCCTTTATTTTCTGTTAAGACCTTGCAAGGATCTCATTCCCAAGGCATTTGTAAAGTATTAATAAAAGGGTTAAGTGGAGGAGTCCTCCACTTTTGTGGGTTTTCTTCCCCATTTGGGGAAGAGTGTTGTGCTTGGTTAGTTTAGATCTTTCTTTTCTATATGCTTTAGATTAGCTTGTTATTTCATTTCTGTACTCCATTTCCAAGTTTTGACTAGAGTAAGCAAACTTTGGGATTGCATCCCAAAGGCCACATAGCATTGTGGTGGCTTCTCGTTCTCCATTAACCTCCTTGCCGAAGTTCCAACTAGCTGGAAAGTCTCAAGGACTAGTGGTTCTAGTGATCAACCTTGTTCGGAGGTAGATCCCACTTTTAGATCAATTATTTTTGGTAGAACACTAAGTCTTTTACAGTTATTATTATTGCAATCATCTTGTTGTATCTTGCTATCATCTCTTTATTTTCCAGTCATTTCAAAGCTTCACATTTATTCTCAAAGTTACAAACTGCTTCTTTTTCATAAAAGGAACTAAAGTCTCTTGAACTTGGCCAAATCCAAGTCAAGAGCACTCTCTGTTGGAGAGCATAGTAGTTGTTGCATTTCCCTTGCATTAGGCATTTAGATTAATTAAAGTCTCTTGAACTTTGGTCTTAAGACTAAGTCAAGAGCACTCTCTATCGGAGAGTTGAACTGTGCTCTAATAATAAAATTTTCCAACTCACACCCCTTCATAATTAATTTATCTTGGTCGATTATCTAACACCCGTATGCTCTACCAACCTGAAAGGGTTGGGCTAGTACTCAGAAAGGTGTTGGATTTGCTAATCTCACAAGTGAAAATTTAATAAAACTTTACCCCAACAAACGAACCGACGTTGTCCCTTCGAAAAATACTAAGGTTGTTTCCTGAAACAGGTGGTGCCGAAATCCTGCTGTCAAACTCAAGGGTGGTCAAGCCAATTGAACACTTACCCTTTTTGCAATCTAGGCGGCTTCGACCCATCATCTAAGAGGTTACCAGTATTATTTTCGGACTTGTGATATCCTTGTTTTTAGCCTAATAATCAAGATAAACTTGTCATTTCTCAAGATAATTTGCACAACGATCTGACGAACAATACCTTTCAAGACTCACACATTCAACATCACATCTTTTGACTCCATAAGGCACTGGTTATTTAAAATTCATATCTTGATCAGGACCATTTGTCCTTGTGGTTATTTTATCTTGTGAATGCTTTATCTGATTATCAAGTCTTGAAGAAAACTGTAATCTTGTTATCTCATTTAGCAACGTGGATTGCATTATTATCTTGTGTTTATCTCATTTGTAAGTTGGTCTCATCAAAGTAACTCCTAAACAACACCCATCCGCATCACTTCATCAAAAAACATTATAAAACATAAGAGCCTTAGTTAACTCTTTGTAAGGACTACCCCCCTTGGCTTCGTTAGGAGTTAGCCTAAATGGAGGAGTTAGGATTCAGGTGACAGTACCTGGCTCATTGCTTGCCCCCAAGGCCACACCTCTCCCCACTTCCAGTGAGGGAGACAGCTTTCGAAAGATTTCCGCTGCTGGTGTGCAATCTGGCGGACAACACTCATGAGGCTCACATTTTTGGTAATGTGGCACTTCTATATTGGTTGGGTGATAGTAACAAGGAGCTAGGGTGGGCTCCTTTGCCTAGGTGGAGGCCACCTCACCCTAGTCACACCTCACAACTCTCAGTTAAACACTCAATCACCACTATGTGCTCTCTTGCTATTCGCTCATGCATTAAACTTGGCTCCTTCTATGCCAATTCGACTTAGGTCTTTGGCTTCTAGTTTTTGTATAAAGAGGATGCCTTTGGGCACTCTTAGGATGGGTTTTTAGCAAAGAAACTCTAGAGGAATTGTAACTTGTTGAATACTTAATAAAGTTGTGACTTTGGAGGTCAATTTGTGGAGGCTCTTGGTGGCCATGCATCATCCCAAAACTGAGGTGATATTGTGTATTACTCATATGCTTAGGAATATTAAGTTTTGATTTATGTTTCAAGAGGGCTAACAATCTAGCGCATGCAATCATAAGTCTTTTCTTTTCACTTGAGCATCTTTGTTTTGTAGGTGTCTTCCAAAGTTTTTAAGATCTTTTGCAGGTTCACCTTCACTCTACTTGTGGCCAAAGGATTCTCATCTTATAAACATAAGAACAAGGAGATCTTGCTTCACCATCAAACTTTCAACAAACTTCTACTTTGGTTACTAGATCTACCCATCCAAACTGTGGACTTCCAAGCTTCTCCTTTCTCCAAGTTTGAGATCACACCTTGTTTGCTTTTGTTTTCGGCTCACTTGGTCTTTGCCCTCTCGTTTGCCTCTCCAAAACCACTTGTTCCTCTCCCATTCGTCCCCCTTGTCCTCTTAGCTTTCGTCCTCCTCTTCATCTTCATTTCGTCCATCCCTCCTCTCCTTTCCATTTCTCCTCCCTTCTTCCCTTTCGTTCCCCATCATCTTTCTTCCCTCCATCCTCTTGTTTTTCCTCTCTTAGCTCCTCTCGTCCATCCTTAAAATTACCCTAGAAATCACATAAAAGTACAAAAAACGAGTGGACACTTTAAGGTGTTTGAAAGTGAAAGGAGTTTGAAAAAGTCGAAGTGAAGGGATCCAATCTCAAAGTAACAAGAACTTCAATAAAATACAAGGAGGATTCAACACACGAATATACCATTCACTATCCTTTGTAATGGCTCTTGAGAGTTAGTTTGATTTTCCAAGTTTGATTTTCACTTAAAAGACCTTTTCAAGGATTCTTCCAAAGGCATTTGTAATAAATTAATAAAGAGCTAAGTGGAGGAGTCCACTCTTTTGGTTTCTTCTTCCCCATTTGGGGAAGAGTGTTGTGTTTTGCTTAGCTTAGATCTCTCTTTCTCTTTTAGTTCTTAGATTAATATTTTATTTCTGTACTCCATTTCCAAGTTTTGACTAGAGTAAGTGAACTTTGGGATTGCATCCCAAAGGCCACATAGCTTTGTGGTAGCTTCTCGTTCCCCATTAGCCTCCTTGACAAAGTTCCAGCGAGCTAGAAAGTCTCAAGGACTAGTGTTTCTAGTGATCAACCTTGTTTGAAGGTAGATCCCACTTTTAGATTAATATTGTTTGGTAGAACACTAAATTTATCTCCAGTTTATTTCAATCATCTTGTTAAATCTTGCTATCGTCATTTCATTTTCAGTCATCTAAGCTTCATTTTTGTTCTTCAAGTTACAACTGCTTCCTTTCATAAAAAGAACTAAAGTCTCTTGAACTTGGCCAAAATCCAAGTCAAGAGCATTCTCTGTCGAAGAGCATTTAGTTGTTGCATTTCCCTTGCATTAGGCATTTAGATTAATTAAAGTCTCTTGAACTTTGGTCTTAAGACTAAGTCAAGAGTGTTCTTTATCGGAGAGTTGAACTGTGCTCCAATAATAAAATTTTCCAACTCACACCCCTTCATAATTAATCCCGCTGTCAGACTCAAGGGTGGTCAAGCCAATTGAACACTTACCCTTTTTGCAATCTGGGCGGCTTTGACCTATCATCTAAGAGGTTACCAGTATTATTTCTGAACTTTTGATATCCTTGTTCTTAGCCTAATAATCAAGACCATCAAAACTTGTAATTTATCAAGATAATTTGCACAACGATCTCACAAACAACTACCTTTCAAGACCCACACATTCAACATCACATCTTTATTATTTTTGACTCCATAAGGCACTGGTTATTTAAAATTCATATCTTGATCAGGACCATTTGTCCTTGTGGTTTTACTTTATCTTGTGGATGCATTTTTGAACTTCAAATCTTGAAACATATTGTCATTTTGATATCTTCTTTAGCAACGTGGATTGCTTATTATCTTGTGTTCAGTTCTATAATTGTGGTCATCATCAATAAAAAAACTCCTAAAAAACACCCATCCGCATCACCATACACTTAAAACATTAAAACATATAAGAGCCTTAGTGAAACTCTTTGTAGGGACTACCCCCCTTGGCTTCGTTAGGAGTTAGCCTAAACGAAGGAGCTGGGATTCAGATGACAGTACCTGGCTCATTGCTTGCCCCCAAGGCCACGCCTCTCCCACTTGTAATGAGGAGACAGCTTTCAAAAGATTTCTGCTGCTAGTGTGCAATCTGGTGGACAACAGGGTGCTAATAGCAGTGTGATCTCTTGTTTGAATCCATTGCTTTACTGCTTTCTTTCAATTGTTTACACATATGCTCTTATCCCCTTGCTAGTTGTTTGCAGCTATTTACAGGTAGCCTAAGCTGAAGAAGTCCATGAACATGTTAGATCGTATCTTCATTCAGTAAATTCGAACAAAGTCTGGGTCCTACCGGTGCATCAGGGAGCTTGACTCCTGTTATCACACCATAGTAGCAGGGCTACTATTCTTGTACAGTAGATATCTGCACATTCCAGAGCTTACATTATTCCAGAGCATGGCTATACATTTTGGATCACTCATGATCAGAGCAGTACATTATTCAGATTTGTATATGACCTTGGGTCAAGGCTGAGCCTTGAGAGTTCAGATTTGATGACTGATGTGACCACTTATCCCATTACAGTTTCAGTTCAGTGCCTAGAGATGTATTACAGCAGTGTTTCAGATGATACTTGATGATTATTATTATGATGATGTTGTATGATCTATGGATATGTTCTCACTGACTGTGGATTATTATCTTGTTGATTTAGTCATAATCATAGCATGTGCTTGGTATATTATTCCTGATGTGGCAAACTATTTAAAATGAACTGTAAATCATAAAATGGACAATTACTTGCACATTTAGGTCATTTAACAAAACTCACTGGTTTTTCACCTTACATAGATATGGTTTTTCCCGACACCAGTTGTCTGCTAGTGTAGGCTCCATATTCACTTGTCTCCATCCATACATGACCTTCCTGTTTGACTTTAAACCCTGACTTGTCTCATTTGACTTTCTGATACCGAGGACTTTCCCATTTTTCTACCTCTGTGTTTGGACCGCATCCCTGTTTATTCAGTGTCTCGGCTCTGAGTTGGTGACAGAACTTGCCTTTGGTGAGTTGGATTGTAGGCCTAAATCATTCTGGTCGGTTGTCCCGATGTTTGGCATTGGCTCGAACTCCCCCTAGTCACTTGAGATGTTGTTGGCTAAAACTGAAAGCTCATGTTCTACCTGTGGAAACTAAATGAATTCGCCCATGGAAACAAAAAAAAGGGCAAGAGCAATGAAAAGCTAAAAATACTCCTCGAAGAGTATAAGAAAGGTCCAAAAAGCAATAGTTCTTAAAAGCTATATCTAAACAATTGCTGACCTTATGAATATATAAAAAAAACATGCCCTGGATGCAAGCTGCAACTAATTGTGCTTCTCAGCACATCTGAAATCCGAAGGGTTATGTAGGCCAAAAAGGCCATGGAAATAAATTGAATGATCCTAATGAACTTGGATCAACTTGATGTAGACATGATGCCTAAGTTGAATAAGCACTCTCTAAACAACTTATCCATTTGTGAGGCACAGCCATCCCCCGTGTTCTTTTGTCCAACACAGAGTTTGTAGCTTCCCCCTCTCCCAGTCCAAAGTATTTTTGAGTTGAGTTAGACAAGTCAAACCCTTGGCCCAACCTTGCTCCTAGCCTTCATCCTTCACTAGCAGTTTGACCATGTCCAATGGGTGAGTTTGTCATTTGAACTATGGTGCAAGTAATTTATCATAACAATGGAATATGTTAATATAATTAATGCCACTGAATGGAATTTGTACTTTGAGCTTAGCTATGGAATGATTAAAGAAGCATTGTCTTAGTCTACTGATGTGATTTATCCTTGATTATATATATTCTTGGGATCCGTGATGATGTGGACCATGTATGATGATTATTGATGATGATTTATGGTCCCACATGTTTGATGATGATATCATATGATGGACATATGATGCAGATGATGTTTGATCCAGTTCAGCAGGTTTATTATTACTTCAGATCAGCAGATTATACATTGTCCATATATGGTGGACCCTACAGCAGGCCCATTAGGGCAACCCAGGGTGTATGAGTACTCATTCCTAGTGGATTTGGGTCTTCTGGATCCATTGAGACATTTATCTTTCAGTTCCGGGCACTTCTGACAGTGATTGATGCAGTTTTACACTTGATGACCAGATTGGGGGCTGATTTCCCAGCCCGAGCAGCAGGGGCCCCGAGAGGCCAGTTCACCTAGGGCGCTGATGATGGAAGGGGTGGTCCAGCCACTTGTTATTACCATTTATCCCCCCTTCCGGAGAGCCTGGTGGGCTCAGATGGACAGCGCTAGCACCCTAGGAGGCCGTTTTGGCACTTTCACAGTTCCCGAGGCAGTTAAACAATGGGATAAAGTGGTCACTGAGGAAATCGATTTGGGCAATTGAGGCAAGGTTTTGACATTTGGTTTTCACAGTGATCTTCCAGGGTGATCTCACTATCTTCCAGTCAGTTTTCACCATGTGGGTATCTCCAGATTGATCACAGGAGGACATTTACTGCTTGACTGTCATGGATTCTGAGGACAGTTTTGGTCATTATTATTATATTGGACATATTTTATTATTTTATTGTGCCTTGGGGTGAGCTAGCAAGGATTTATACCTCCTAGCCCCACCATGTGCTTATTTTACCATGTCCTAGTCATCATGAGGTGGATTATTGTACTTTTTACCCCTCTAGTGGGATGACGTCACCCTCCATTGTACCATTTAGTGAGGGCGCTATTGTTATGTTGAGTGATCCATGTGATATTATGTTACGGATTCATCCTAGCCATTGATTGTATGATGAGATCTTATAATCTCAACCACTCATTTGATGTAGTATTATGAAGTGGTATAGGGTTTTGGTCTTTATTATCCTATATAAGGAGGAGACCCCCCATTGTAAAGCTCACCTTTGGAGCTCTGGAATATTGGAATAGAAGATTTTTTGTGGAGCACATCTCTCTTGCATTGTGGATTCTCTTGCATATTGAATATACAGTATCTCTTCTATGTATCATTGTGGATTTTGGTGTTTTTGCTAACCTTTTGACAGGAAAGTCGAATTGGAGAGAGGAGGGCGACTTTTTGAGGGTTATTGTTGGAGGGATCCACATATTCTCTCTTGGGTTGATCTTGTGACAGGGAGTATCATTATTGTATCTTCGTGACATAGTTGATGCTTTCTATTACATCTTTCTACCATTTTCATAATCATCTTGCTTGACTTGTTTCTTTGATCTTGTCTTGTAGGAGGAGGACGATTTGGCTATCTTGGAGAAGGGCGATTTGGTTGGAGCACTTGGATCTCACTCTTGAATATAAACATAGGAGAATGCTATCAACTTGCAAGGTGGCCATAAGCAATTGAGGTAAGATCTACAAGGTATGTGTCTCTTTCATCTATTCTATCTTCATTGGTCATAAAACCCTAATTAAATCAAAACCCCAATTTTGGTATTTTTTTTAGATCTACTTAGATCTACCCTTGTAATTGAAAAGATATTAAGAACCCACCTCTATAGGATCCACCCCTAGTTGGATCTATAGTTTGGTGGTGATTGGCTAAAAATTGACACACCTTTCAATGTAAGAAGCCTTCTTGAACCTAAATCGATTTTCCTAAGAGAAGCTTGTTGGGTAAGATCTAGCACATGGGTAGGTGAGATTCCACTTGATTTGACATATAGACACTTGATAACCTATACCCATATCCTTGCTTTGGTGAAAACTACCTTGTGGACATCTCTCCATGTTTTGAGGGGTTGAAACCCCCTTTTGATCTTCTTGGTACCTTAAAACTTAGATCTACTAAGATCTACCCATTGGATTCGCTTGAAACTTTGAAGGAACATAGATCGGGGTACTAACATCCCGGATCTACATTTTGGTGGCCATTGGACTTGGTTTGGTCCACCAAACCCATCTTTTGCCCTTCCTTGAGAAAGTCGCACCCCCTTGAAGTTTTGAGTTGGACCACTTCTAGGAAGTGGGTGTTTGAGATTTTCAGAGATTTGGAATGCCCATGCCTTGAAACCTAGGTCTAGACTGTCCTTTTGGCCCGATCTATCTTGGGGATTGCATTCCTTGATTTAAGGAATTGTGGTCCACTTTTGGTCATCACTCAAAAACCTAGATCTAGTAAGATCTAACCATTGGATCACATCCAATTCACTTGACTTGGCTTCTAGGTGTCCCGATCTACACTTTGACATCCTTCTTGACTCCATTAGCCCACTAAACAAGGCACTAGCCCATCACCAAGCAAGTCGCACTCCTTGGGATTCGTGTCAAACCTTGGATTTAATACATGGGTACTCCTAGAAACAACTCAAACTCATAGATCTAGCCTAGATCTAACCTATAATACCAACCTCACACCTAACTACACCTTGTGGGTCCACCTAGAACCATTTCACACTTCCCAAGAAACTAGACCCACTTGTGTAAACAAATGGTATTATACCTAGTCATCATACCCCATCATGTGGCCTAAACCATACATAGGTTGAAACATTAACAAACTCTTACACCTCCTTCAACCATACCTTAACCCATAGGTCCACTTACGCCTTGCATTGGTTTCCGTAACTCATTACTTACCTACCTGTAGAAACCTTTGTTTGGGTCCAATCAACTGTGATTGGGGTATAGGGTCTCCCCCTTGGTCTAGTTACACCTTGACCTAAAGCGAAGAGTGCTTCAGTTGACGTGACTCCCACCTGCATTGGGAACCGTGGCATCTCTTGGGTCACCTCTTTAGTTGCCCAGCTCCTCTACCGTCCCGGATGGGATACCTCTAGGGGCAACTACAAGTTGTGTGATAACATTTTTGGCGCCGTTGCCGGGGAGGTAGAGGCCTACCTTGGTTCATCATACTTGTTTTGTCTCACTCTATCCCTGCACTTTAAACGACATACATCTTGGTAGAAGAGTTTTAAAATCTACCTGGCGACTCCACATAAGCGACTCCACTGGTGATCGATCCTATCATTATCTAGTACCCATGGGGTGCATCTTTTTGTATTTAGGTTCTTGACTTAATAATAAAAAATAAAAAAATTAAAAATTAAAAAAAATAAATTTTTGCCATCCATGGCTGCTTCTGAGCGGCCTAGGACTTTTGGTCGTTTGAAAGTTTTTGACTTCTCAAAAATTGTTGGGTATCCTCATCACATCCCTCATCAAGCCCGTGAAAGGTTGTCTAAATTTGATGGAAGTCATGAAGTATCTGCTAAAAGACACCTTGAAATTTTTAGGGAAATTATTAAAGATTTATCCATAACGCATGAGGATGTATGAGCGAAATTTAAACAGCTACTTAATACGTGGACGCATTTTTAAAAGAACTTCGATCGGGCCAATGCTATATTGTTAAGATGTGTTCATATGAATCCACGCGTCTTTTGGAGGCCGACTGTGTGAAATCCTAAGGCAAGTAAAGCATCCTTTATCAAACTCATGTATCACTTGATCGACGGCTGTTCATCATGTGATCAACAAAATCATGGGCGTAGGGTTTTTCAGTGATTGACTCAACCAAGTCGTGATCGCCGGTATGGAGTGCAGCTTTATGCTAAGTCAAACTCCACTTCACTTAAAGCGCCAAGATCGTTTTTCTGGAACTCTTGATTTTTGCAAACCAAGGCATCCTTATCAGAACTGTTAAAGCAACTTTTTTACCTACAACTGTGTGTTCTAAGCTAACTTTTGAGTTATTGCGAAAAAAACGACCGATCAGTGTGACCACAGGTGGCAGCAACTCTAAGTAATCTCCTACATGAATGGCAGTTCGTCTACACATCTGTGACTTTTCTGGCAGTCTTGCAAAGCCCTACTTAGGGCAACAACATCTTTTGCCCTATTTAAGCTAGCAGGCTTTCATTTGTAATGATGGAAAAACTTGGGACTTTTTCTCCCCATGAACTTAATGAAAAATATCATGGGATTCTTTGGATAAATTGACTATTCTTTGTGGCAGTACTTGTGAGTGTTTTATAAATGTGAATGCTTTTCAGATTCTGCATTTTCTTTTCATTGTGTGAGAGGCCATAGAAGAGTGACAATCCACCACGTTGGAAGGTGAAGGATTCTTAGCAGCCAGCTTTCTTCTTCCCTTTGGCGAAGAACTCTTAGCAACCAACTTTCTCTTTCCCTTTGTGAGCGTGTAAATTCAGGGATCGATGTTTGTATTTAATCTAGTTTGATTTTGCAATCTTGATTTTTGGTTTACATAACACACCTCCCACAACTAGAGAAGAAGAAGTACTATTTATGTTTCCCAAACACTAAACTGAGCGGGGTCTTTCCCCCTATTGATTTTTGGTTTACATAACACACCTCCCACAACTAGAGAAGAAGAAGTACTATTTATCTTTCCCCCTCAGTCACATATAAGACAAGGCCCTTTGATCTCTTTTGACTCCATTCGCCCCTCTAATATACTGGCACTGGTCTTTCCCTGAGGATTGATTTTCCGTTCTTTTCCATCATCCATTTAAAACTCATTATTTTGTTACATCTGTTTCTCTAAGGCAGCCTCTTCAATTCACCTTGTCCGTTTACTGTACCTGCCCCCCTAGAGTTGGAGAAGAGCCAACCTGAAGCGAAGAGGAGAGGAGTGTGGTGACATTGGCCTCTGTCCTGAGAGAGTTGTCATCCAGCTGGTGTGTTACATTTTGGGCTTCAACAACACGCATGCCATTTGGGGAGACAACAGGACCACAAATCATCATCCATAAACACAAGTGGTCCAACTCATTACGGATCCCAGGAATGACCATGGTGAAACTGTTTGACTAGGTCAAAATATAACCAAGGACAAGATTATAACAATAGACTAAGACATGTTCCTTTAATCACATTCACAGCTTAACTTAAAGTATAAACATCATTCTGTGGCAGTTACCACATATATATATATTTCAATGTTATTTATATTTTACTTGCACAAAAGCTTTAATGGCAAGCTCACCCATTGGACATGCCCTAACTGCTAGCTAAGGATGAAGGCTAAGAACAAGGCTAGGAAAAAGGGGATGACTTGACTAAACTCAATTAAATGACACTTTGGACGGGGAAAGGGGGAGCTACACTCTGTGCTGGACAAAATAACAAAGGGAAGGGCAATGCCTCACAAATGGATAAGTTGCTTAGAGAGTGTTTATTCAACTTAGGCATCGTGTCTACATCAAGTTGATCCAGGTGTTGGTTAAAATTATTGATATTTAATTCACCTCAATTTAATTTATCAACCGGGGAATCGTAGACTTCGAGCTGCTACACTATATGTGCAGATAAGCTAACCCTAATGCTCAAGAAACCCTAATCTACTGCAAACAACAATGAAACTAACCCTAAAGGACCAATGCTAAAGACCACTAACTCTGCATTAAAGAAAATGAAAACTAAATTACTAATTCTTATTGTTGAACTCGAAAATAACCTAAATAGGGGTTTTCAAATTGTAATTCTATAATTTTAAAACAACCTGCTAGCAATTTAAAAACAATAAATGGTACCTACAACAATCTAGGCTATTGTAATCACAATCCATAAAAATAGTCAATCTGTCATTAACCAAATGTGTATGCTTCGTCGACCATGTTTCCTAGCTGAACTTTAAATCAAGTATGTAAATTCACACAAATATCCCCAAATCCGAACTAGTCCTATGCCTTTTAGCTTTGAGTTATTAATGCATACAATCTATCAAAGGAGAATTTAACTGTTGGTGAAGTTCCATCACTCTCTATTTACAATTAATGCATATAAGTACTCATGAAGAAAACACCAAAACTCTGTTCATCAAATAAAGATTAGAACTGTGTAGTCGATAGTCACTGTGTTTAAATTATGAAACTGATTCAAATGAACAGGGTTACAGCCAGGGACTCTTCCTCAAAACTCATTCAGATACAAATGCAATCCTTTATCAAAAAAAAACAGTAAACCCTAAGTACTCTATGATCACGATCTTCAAACCCTGATTCGACAATAAGAGAACAGGCTGTCTATACACTATTCTTGTGCTGCAACATAAAGGTTTTAGTATTGAAAGTTAAACTTGTAATTCATGTACCAATGCCACACACGGGATACTAGAGAAAAGATTTAAAGCCAATTCTGAATTCAATTGTACAGTCAAGTTCAAAACCATTCCTGTAGCTATGGAAATATAACACTCAATCCATTCATAATAAAACACTCAATCTAAAAACACTCAATCCATTCGTAGTCCTTCATCAAATTGAACCTACCATACTCTATATCAGATCATGCAATTATATATACCCTAGGTTTAAAATAACAATTCACCAAAAACAAATGGAATCTTACATTCAAACTGTTAACAAATTCAATCTATCACCATAAACTGTAAATGCTATGAATTAATACTCGCAGTCACATTTTCTATTGCAAACCAATAATGGGCAAATAAGTTATATGCTGAAAAGGAATGTGAAATGAGAAAACGCCAATCTACTATTGCAAACCACACACACTAATGGAATATCACAGTCTGGTGTTGAAGGTGGGCCCTGCCCTCAACGCCTCACACATTGAAATCACAAGTTTGCTGAAAACACACGCTGTATCATATTCAGAAAATTGGAGTTTGTACAAATTCCCCCCACTTAGGGTTTCCATGGCTACTTTTATACTAGATTATACAAAGTAAAATCGTCCTGAAGACAAGGATCGATAGGAACAACAATACTCAAAATATCTTAACCATTCTGAGCCAAAAATGGCATCGCAGATCCAGGATATACACATATCATTTAAGAGAAGATAATAACACCACAGATCGTGCCTGAAATAACAGTGAAGCAATCTTCAAAAGCATCTTAAAGATGATGTGGATCCAATAAAAACGCCCTGATGGTAGATCGAATCCCCAAATCTCCTCATTTGAACGCTGGCTAAGTAACAAAACGAACCCTGTGTAGAAGAGAAACCCACATCATTATTAGCATAGGGTTTAATGAAACCTAAAACCCAAAACATATGCATAAAAAATAAGAAAATACAACAATCAACAATTAAAATTACTTACCATGGCTTTTAGCAATGTTGACCTTCAAAAGACATATAAAGCTGATTATTATTGGACCCATTAAGACTTTAAATACTAGGAAATAGTACATCGAATAGACAAAATAGAGGACCAACATCTCCCCCAGACTGAAGGTCTTGCATGTCCCAATGCAAGGAAATTTGTGACAGACAAAATTTAAGTCTTCAAAATGAATTATCAATCCTTGGACCCAACTCCAGAAACTGAAGCTGAGGTATTAAACAGGACTTGCACCTGAGGAGGAGAGGGAGCAGAATGTTGCTGTATGCTAGCTAACTGCTCAAACTGTTTGTCCTTTTTCTTTAACTGTCTTCGAAGGCTATGATTTGTCCCTTTAACTTCATCAACCAAGGTTTGCAGGGACACTATTCTAGCTTTCAAAATGGCATTTTCTTGTTTAACAACCCGATCCAACCTCTCATATTCTTGCAGCTTCTTTTTCAATTTGATATTCTTTTGTCTAAAATAGTCAATCCCCTGCGCTGAAGCTTCTGAACCAGACCTGGAAAATGATGCCCTGACAGACTTTAAACTTGATTTGGAAGAGGATACCTTGACAGACTTCAAACTTGACTTTGAAGGTGATCCTTTGATAGATTTCAGACTTGATTTGGAAGGAGATACTGGTAACAAGGGTTCACTGACAGGATTCAGGGATGCAGAACAATGAGGGGAATCAGGAGAATCGGAGTCAGCTTGGGTAGAGGAAGCATCGGATGATGACAACTCGACTTGGACAGGTTCTTTACCCTTAGACCCCTTCCTTCCCTCTTTAGCGGCCATACTGCGAGTAAACCGTCTATTTGGCTCCTTATCTCCCCCAGACTGAGAGTTAACACACTGCCTTTTAGGAATTGGGGATTTCTTAGCATACAATGGAGCAGTTTTCTTGGAGCTATTAACAGCAGGTTCCTGAGGAAAAGCATCTTGAGGAACTGAATTGTTTGTGGAGGAAGCTTTTTCCACTAAATCAGGGATACCAGGCTCCCCTGCTTCATTCCTCACGGGTGACTGAAGATGAGGGTTAGAGAGTTCATATACAAAATGTTCCCAACCCTGACCCTGCTTCTTTAACTCAGCTAAAACGATCATTTTAATAAGTCCATGATGATAAAGACTATGGGTTGGATGCTCTAAATTCTTTCTCACCTGCGAAGCCATCTTACTCAAACTTTTCCAAAAGTAAAATGGGAAATTTAGAAGCTTACCAAACTCGAAATGAGCTAGCAGTCGAAAATGGCAGGCTTTGTAGGTGGAGAATCGACCTTCACAGGTAATTAGCTTGGTGATGATCATCAAAGAATTATAGAATTCTTCTCTGACCCACAGTTTGGAGAAACCCTTCTCACCCTTCACAGCCAAATATTCTGGTTTAAAAACGCAGTCATAATCTTTTCGTGGCATCCGACCATTCTTAAACCATCTATCACCGGTGCGGGGAAGTCCCGTGGCAACTGAAATGGACTCCTATGTCACTGCAAATTCTAGAGCCCCCACTCTAGCGGTATGCCCGTCGAAACTCAGGGCGAATTGGAGAGAGACTGCGTCATCGTGGCCCTGTAAATTAGTTAGAAATGTATGCCATCCTGCCCGAATAAACATATCCTTGCATGCAACGAACTCCGGAATGGCTAATAGCTGCTCATACGCAGAGGGTTCATGCCGGTTGAGCATGGTGGAGCCACGAGGGTAGCGAATTGACAGGGAATTAGCAAAGGATTCAGACAGGTAATTCGCAGGTAGCGACAATGGGAGGATAGCGACTGTATAAAACCCGAATGATCCTGGTAAAAATGGTAGGAAGTGAGGGTAATGAAGACAGCATCGTGATAAGAAAACAAATCATTGCAAGTGGTGGCACATACTGCCCACTTCGCAGGGAATGATAACCGTGGTATTAACACGTTTTTAACTGAACTCAGTCTCTTAACACGTCAGAACCCAAATTATAATAGAACAAGGTTATGATTAATTTATCAAAGGTTGCCAAATAATAGAAAATGAAATATTACCAAAAGTTTTTAAAGGAATTCATAACCATCGGATTTCATATAATGGCAACAAAATATTAATTATAATCCTTATTACTAGTTAAGGTTTAGCCAATCGTAACACTTTCCTTACCTCTATCCACGTCCATTAGCATATACATGCCAATTTCCCAATATAACTTCCGGCACTCAATCCGACACTCAATCCGGCACTTTGACAAACACAGCAATGCTTTTTAGGCTGATAACTATGTACAGCAATTGACCAAGATAAAGATAAGTATCAGCATCTGGAGCAGCTGTTAGGTTATGAATAATGATGTAAAACCATGAATCTCCCAAATAGACATCACTTCAATGAGTTTATAAGCAGATAGCCTGAATTAAGAGATTCGTTGGACCCTAACAGTTTTATGGCCTGATTTCCTTATTGCAGAGTTGCTGCTCTATCTAACCATACAGGAACTCAATCATGCTATGAAGCCATCTTTTATTGAAAATACAAATAGCAATCAAAAATTCAAATTCCAACCAATCACTCATAACTCAATAATTAGAAATGCAAATTTCATCACTCACTCATACTTTAAACAATCAAAAATTCAAACTCAAACAATCACTCATAAATAATCAGAAATGAAAGCTTCATCAATCACTCATAGTTTAAACAATCGAAAATTCAAACGCAAACAATCACAATTCAGATTTCAAAAATTCAGTCCTCACCCTTGTTATCCATACAGAACTTTTCCACCAGGACATATGCCACAGGATAAGAAAAATAATCAATCAGAAGCTAATGGAGTACTGGTCCACTTTGACTCAGCTTCACACAGGATAATTTGAGTAGTGGAACAAATAGTACTACAGTTCTCAGCTATGTTTTAGGCATCAAAATAAACCTTTTTTAGAATCAGGTAACCCAAAGTACCAAAAACAGTTGGAGATGATTATCAACTGGCTATTACTTTATTTTTAATGAATTTGATAATTTTAATTAACCATCCTCATGGCTTCTCTTTTACCTTCACATAGGTACGTTGTTCATATAGACAAGTATAGATGAGGCTGTTAAAGAAGATATCAAAGTCAGAACCCACTGCCAGCAAGCCTGGTCAGTACTCCGGTGGGGTAACTATAACATCTTAAGAAGCTTCTTCCCCAGGCAGATGCCCCATTGCCAACAGGCCTGTTCAGAACCCTGATGGGTTTGCCTGTTCATACCACAGGTCGGTACCCGCTGCCAGCAGACCTGTTCAGTATCCCGGCGGGTTAACCTCTTACACCCTTTTTCTATCAGAGGCTCTTGTCCCAATTTCATCTTAAAGGTAAAATTTATGATTTGCTTCAGCATAGATGAGTGGGGGAGCTGCTCTGAAAACCATCTAGGAGTGGGATGGTACCAACATTGGAAGAGTATTCTTTGTATATGCCTATAAAGATTTGCCCATATGAACAACTAACCTTCGTAACTGTAGAAAGTGAAAGTCATAAAGTGGCTAAAGACAGTATATATATATGTGTTTAATCTTATAACAGCCAAGAGATAATAACCCCCAAACTGCCCGATCTTGAACACCTTTTAATCATGATGCCTATCTTAAGAATAACTTCATGCCCATAGCTGTAACTAACATCAATTCCCACTCTTTATCTAGTGTGAAACCAAATCAAATGGTCCTCGCAGCCCATAGGTTCATAAGCAGAAACATTTGGGAAGCTTAAAGCATTAATGTAGGCAATGCCTGGTGGGCAAGTACTCTTATGAATAGCCAAAACAATTCCCAAGAAAATCTGACACACAAATGCAGACATTCCAATAATTCATTGAAGCTCAGAAATTGACCCAAATTTACACAGTCCTTAAAAATGTCTTGCAAAAAATAATCAGCATGCTAAAATAGGATAGTGATACCTCCCTTAGGTTTCAAAAAACATTCTGAGTCTTGCTGAAAAGAATATCTGCACCTTTTCAAAAAGAGAAAGAAAAAAAAAACAAATCCCTGTACATATGTACAAAAACAATTTCACTGAAGATTACTGAGAGAGAGTAGGAGATGAAGAAGTCTTTTCCTCACCTACCAGTTCTAGTTCAGACTGCTGACTCATGTTATGGATGAACTCTTGCTTAGAGAGAGGTTTATGATATACTTTTAACCGATGTCCATTCACTACAAAGGCAGTTTGTTCTTCGTCTATTGTTTTTATTTTGACAGAACCATTATCAAAAACAGTCACAATTTCATATGGCCCCATCCATCTAGTGGTAAGCTTACCTTTGAAGTGTTTAAATCGTGAGTCAAATAACAGAGCCCAATCACCTTCTACAAAAGTCTTCTTCTTTAAAAATTTATCATGCCACTTAGTCCGCTGGTTCTGTATCAACACAGTTTGTTGGACAGCATCTTGTCTAATTTCATCAAGTTCATTTAATTGCATCAGCCTCTGCTCCTGGGCTTCATCTAAATTCAAGCTCAGTTGTGCAGCAGTACGAAAAGTTTTCACCTGAAATTCTATAGGCAGCAGGACCTGCTTACCATAAACAAGTTGATATGGGGTATACCCTGTGGTATTTCTCCAGGTAGTTCTGTAAGCCCACAATGCCTCGGGTAGCCTGTCTGCCCAGTCCTTATGATGTAGCTGCACAGTCTTAGTTAAAATGGATTCTAGCACTTTATTGGTTGATTCCACCTGACCATTTGCTTGGGGATGGTAAGGAGAAGATTTATAATGCTTAATTCCATATTGTTCTGTAAGTGCTTTCATTGATTTAGAGACAAACTGTGCTCCATTGTCGGTCACAATTTCACGAGGAATACCAAAACGAGTAAAAATCTCTTCGTAAATAAATTCTATGACTGATTTCTCAGTGGCCCTCAATAGAGCTTTTGCCTCAACCCACTTAGTTACATAATCAGTGCAAACTAAAATATACCTCTTTTTCCTTGACATTGGTGAAATTGGTCCAACAAAGTCCAATCCCCATTTTTCAAAGGGTTCAATTTGTACCTGGGCTTGTAAAGGCATTTGATCAGCAGCAGTGGGTCTCCCCATTCTTTGACAGCTGTCACAGCTCTGTACATACTTCTCAGCATCTTTAAAAAGGGTAGGCCAATAATACCCTTGATGTAACACCTTATATGCTGTCCGCTTATCTGAAAAATGGCCTCCACAGGGCCCATCATGACAGGCTTGGAGGATGTCACACATCTCATCCTCCCTCACACACCTCCTGATAATCAGATCTGGACCGGTTCGAAAGAGATCATTACCTACCCATGAATAATTAGCACTTTGCTGTATGATTCTTCGTTTTTCATAAGATGACAAATGAGCAGGTAATTTCCCTGTAACCAAATAGTTGGCTACATCTGCAAACCAGGGTGTTTTAATAGAGACAGCAAACAAGTGTTCGTCAGGAAATGTATCATCGACAGGAACATTATTATCAGCATGAGTCAATCTGGAGAGGAAATCTGCAACCAGATTTTCCTTCCCTGGTTTGTCAACTATGGTAATGTTAAATTCCTGTAGCAAAAGTAACCATCTAGTAATTCTGCCACTAGTGATTGGCTTATTCATTAAAAATTTAATAGCAGAATGATCGGTATGAACAAATACCTCGTAACCTGTAATATAATGCCGGAATTTATTGATGGCATGAACTACTGCTAGAAACTCTTTCTCAGTCACTGTATAGTTCAGTTCTGCAGGTGTTAAATTTTTACTGATGAAATAAATAGCATACGAGGACTGATTTTCTTTCTGTCCGAGCACTCCCCCCAATGCAGTGTCTGAAGCATCAGTTTGTATATGGAAGGGCAAAGACCAATTTGGCCCCCGCAGAACTGGTGTTGAAGACAATTCTGACTTTAATGTGTCAAAGGCTTTCTGACAGTGTTGATCCCAATCAAAACCACTGTCTTTGACCAATAATTTGAACAGTGGGGCTGCTATCTTTGTAAAATTAGCAATAAACCTACGATAGTACCCTGCGTGTCCCAGAAAGCTTCTGACTTCTTTTTGTGTAGTTGGTGAAGACAGACTAGTAATGATTTCAATTTTTGCTGGGTCAACCTTAATTCCTTCTGATGAAACATGGTGCCCTAAAACAATACCCTCAGTTAACATCATCTTACACTTTTCATGGCTTAAAGCAAGATTTGTTTCTTGGCACCTAATTAGAACTTTCTCCAAATTATCCAAGGCTTCCTTGAAATCATTACCATAGACTGTAAAATCATCCATATATATTTCCACACAGTCATGGACCAAATCAGCCAAAATACCCAACACTGCCCTCTGGAAAGTGGCAGGAGCGTTACACAGTCCAAATGGAAGCACCTTGTAAGCATAAGTTCCCCATGGGCAGGTAAAAGTGGTTTTTTCTTGATCCTCTGGGGCTATTCTTATCTGGTTATATCCGCTGTATCCATCCAAAAAAGAAAAATATTTCTTTCCAGACAATGTATCTAAAACCTGGTCTATGAAAGGAAGAGGGAAGTAATCTCTGAGAGTTGCTTTATTTAATTCACGAAAATCAACACATATTCTCCACTTACCTCCCTTCTTTGGAACAATTACCAACGGAGATACCCATTTGCTATCAGAAATGGGATAGATGAAATCTGCATCCAACAATTTTTGTAATTCTTCCTTCACAATGTCTTTAAGCGCAGGATTCATTCTTCTCTGTGGCTGCCTTACTGGTCTTATATTTTCCTGCGTATAAATGTGATGCATGCATGTGTCAGGGTGAATGCCTTTCATGTCTGTATAAACCCAAGCAAATGCCCCAGACTGTGCTTTGAGTAAATCAACTATCTGATTTTGCTGGCTTTGAGACAGATTCCCATTGATAAACAAAGATCTTCCTGGACTAATCTCCATTGGTATAGTTGCAGCTTCAACCTTCTCATCTATAAATAAAACTACTGATGATGAGGTGGCTGAGGGGTAATAGTGTTCCTGAAAATCTTCTGTGAAAACATTGTCTAAGTCAGAGAAGGACTGAGGGTACTCAATACTAGTGGTGGCTGAAATAAATTGATCTAGGATATCATCCTCAGTCTGGTGTTCCAGCCCCCTAGTTTGACTGATGGACAGTAAGGGTTGTCCCACATCCTCATCCCCATAAGGATTCTCTAACCATAACATGTTTTCCGATACAGGCTGGGCTGGAGGATAAATGATTAGGTTTTGTAGAGAAGTGCCATTTGATATAGTTAAAATACCTTCTCTGCATCCTATAAAGGCATTAGCAGTGGCTAACCAAGGCCTGCCTAATATAACAGGATGCTCCCCCATTGGGTGTTTGGTTTGGAGTACCAGAAAATCCACTGGATACTCCCAAGAAGCTACTGTGACAGTAATGTCATCTAAGGCCCCCACAGGTTTGACTGTGCTCCTATCAGCCAACTCCAAAATAGTAGGAGTAGATCTGAGGAGATTATGCAAATGAAGTCTCTGCATGGTGGTCATAGACATGACATTAATGGCAGCCCCTAGGTCAACCAGAGTGTTTCCTATTGGAACCTCATTGATGTAAATAGTCACCACTGGATTCCCAGGATTTGAAAATTTTGGGGGTAAGGGACAGTCCGAAATATAATTAGACAGCTGGCCTAAAACATTTATCTTGGGTGGGTCCTTCTGTTTCCGGCCAGGTTTCTTTAAACACAGTTCCCTTACCAATTTTGCATAAATAGGGACATCTCTAATAGCCTGAAGTAATGGAATTTTGATGCAAACATTTCTCAACTCACTTTCCAAATCAAACTGTGGACGCATCACAGGCTTCTCTATTAATAACCTCTCTGGGTAAGGAGGGTTGTTATTTACCTGTGGGTGAGCTGGTGGTTGGAAATGAGTTCCCAGTGCTTGGGTATTTTCTGAGGCAATCTGCACTTCTTCTTCTTCTGAAATCTCTTTTTCATCACTTTCTTCTCCAGTCTCTTCATGAATAATCACTGCTGGAGGAGTTTTATTCAATGTTTTCCCAGACCTTAATTGTATTTCCTGTAAAGGAGCTGAATGAATTACATAAGTTGGAGCCATTTGAATTTCAGCATTATTAAGAGGCTGGGGAGGTCGATTATTAGGGTTTGGAATAGGTTGGGCTGGAAACAACGTGGGTCGAGGTGGATTTGGATTTTGATATTGTTGTGGAACTGGGGGTATAGGAGGAAGGGCAGGTGGTGTAAAGCCTGGTAGTAACTGCTGAATATTTGGTGGCATTGGACAGTAACTAGGAGAGGTGGTTGATTGTGTTCCTCCATAGGGTTGTCCTTGTGGTCCTCCATATGACTGTCCCCGCCAGCCTTGCTGCCAAGGCTGGGTCTGAGTAGGTTGAGAGGGCCAATTCTGCCACATTTGTGGACTCCATGGCTGCTGAGATTGCTGCATGGGATAATAATATGCAGGGTTCTGGAAAACAGGCTCTGGGTACATGTTTTGAGGTCTAGGCTGCCAAGGCCTCCTTGATGCATCGGTAGGTTCAGCATTAAGCTTGTAAAAAGCTTGCAGCTCTGGTAAAGAAGGGCAATTGTCAGTTGGGTGTTGAGCAGAGCAAAGAGCACAGACTGAAATAATATTTAGAGGGCATTCTTTCAAAGGGTGTCTTTTTCTGCATTTGGGGCAGAATATGTGTAATGCTGCTATGTCCTCCTCCTCTTGCCGTTTCTTTGTTTTCAAAGCATCAAATTGAGAGCTTAAGGTGCCTAAAATGTCAGTTTTGAAATTTTCTAACAAGTTTCCCAACTCAACTCTTGTGACCCCACTAGTCCCTGCTGTTCTAGAAATACGGGAAGGACCTTCCCTTGTGCTTTTTCCTGCCTTGGCTCTACTCCTCGAATACTTTCTGCATAGTTCAGTAATCTCTTCAAAGGATTTATGAGATACATCACCTGATGCCATCAAGTTGAGGATTTCCACATATTCATCCTGGATCCCTTTTAGAAAAAGGGTTCTGATGGCATCCTCCTGTAAGGTATTATACTTAGACTTCTGTAATACAAAGCAGAATCGTTCTAGAAAGTCCTCCAGACTCTCTTCTTCATGCTGTTGCATTTTAAAGATATCGTTTTGGGAGTCTCGGGGCCCACAGTAGTCTCGGTATTTTCTGAGGAAAGCACTCTTCATTTGTTCCCAAGTTCGGATGGTGGATTCCCCCAAGCTCATAAACCATCTAAGTGCAGAGTCCTTAAGAGTTGCTGGAAATAATTTTAACTTCTGAGCATCCTGTAGATAATTATAACTCCTACATAAGATGTCAAACTCAAATAGAAAGGTATCCGGATCTTCAGTACTTTTCCCATAGAAAGTAGGTAATGAAGATGCTGGGATATTTTTCATACTGACATCCCGTGTAAGATCCAAAATGGGGAAGCCAAAAGTTGTTTCAGTTCGTCCCACATGTTCTACTTCTCCTTCCATCTGGTGTTCAGTTTCCTGATCACTCATGACAAGAGGGTTCCTAAACCAGTTGACACCTATCCTGTCTCTTCTTGGGGATAGAATAGAATCCAACTGATCTGGCCTAGGCCAAGCTTGAAAGTTAAAAGGTAAATCTGTAGTGGATTCTAATTGAGAAACCACCGGATTCTGGTTATGTTCCAGAAGGAAGTTCACTTTTTCTATGTTCACTGCGTCAACCAAATTAGGATCTTCCCTTAAAGGTGAAGTTTGTTGGATCTGTGGGATTTCTTCTGAATGTAACTGTTCACTGGGTATAACCTCAGTTCCCACTGGTTGAGTTCCAAATTCCGCTGAATTCTGAATGTTGTTGTTTTCAGTTTCGTTGCCGGTATCCCTATCCCTAGGGTTAGTGAAGGGGGGGGTTTTGTTGTTTACAAAAAGATCAGCATGAACCTTAATGAATCTACCCTTACTATCTCTAGGTCTCATCAAAACAAATTCTGAAAATCACAAGACTTTTAATCAAAATAAATTGAAATACCTGTGCCCCAATTGGGTTTGAAGGAACCTGATATGAAATGCGCAAGTTTGCCTTACCAATCCTTCTCCTTCAATCTACAACACTAGTCACACATAAAAGCTGTTGTAAAATTAGATTACTGAAATTAAACACACCCACACTTGCATGAAATTAAACTACAAAAATAAATACTCTTTACAAGAAAAATAAACACACTGTTTGCAGTAAAATAAATCAATCATGCGAAGAAAAACAACCACACCTACCAAAAGGAAACAACAAGAATTTGGGGCAACCCACTAAAGTGGATGCGGCAGGCTGTTACACCATGGGAATCCCATAATGAATTCGTCTTTGCGTCTTAATGTTTCCCCTCCACCTTGTTTTGTATTATAAAAAGATCCTATCTACCTAAACTTCTCAGTCTAAAAAATAGAAATGAGCAAAATACCAGCTTACCTTGGAGCAACTCCCCGGCAGCGGCGCCAAAATGTTGGTTAAAATTATTGATATTTAATTCACCTCAATTTAATTTATCAACCGGGGAATCGTAGACTTCGAGCTGCTACACTATATGTGCAGATAAGCTAACCCTAATGCTCAAGAAACCCTAATCTACTGCAAACAACAATGAAACTAACCCTAAAGGACCAATGCTAAAGACCACTAACTCTGCATTAAAGAAAATGAAAACTAAATTACTAATTCTTATTGTTGAACTCGAAAATAACCTAAATAGGGGTTTTCAAATTGTAATTCTATAATTTTAAAACAACCTGCTAGCAATTTAAAAACAATAAATGGTACCTACAGCAATCTAGGCTATTGTAATCACAATCCATAAAAATAGTCAATCTGTCATTAACCAAATGTGTATGCTTCGTCGACCATGTTTCCTAGCTGAACTTTAAATCAAGTATGTAAATTCACACAAATATCCCCAAATCCGAACTAGTCCTATGCCTTTTAGCTTTGAGTTATTAATGCATACAATCTATCAAAGGAGAATTTAACTGTTGGTGAAGTTCCATCACTCTCTATTTACAATTAATGCATATAAGTACTCATGAAGAAAACACCAAAACTCTGTTCATCAAATAAAGATTAGAACTGTGTAGTCGACAGTCACTGTGTTTAAATTATGAAACTGATTCAAATGAACAGGGTTACAGCCAAGGACTCTTCCTCAAAACTCATTCAGATACAAATGCAATCCTTTATCAAAAAAAAACAGTAAACCCTAAGTACTCTATGATCACGATCTTCAAACCCTGATTCGACAATAAGAGAACAGGCTGTCTATACACTATTCTTGTGCTGCAACATAAAGGTTTTAGTATTGAAAGTTAAACTTGTAATTCATGTACCAATGCCACACACGGGATACTAGAGAAAAGATTTAAAGCCAATTCTGAATTCAATTGTACAGTCAAGTTCAAAACCATTCCTGTAGCTATGGAAATATAACACTCAATCCATTCATAATAAAACACTCAATCTAAAAACACTCAATCCATTCGTAGTCCTTCATCAAATTGAACCTACCATACTCTATATCAGATCATGCAATTATATATACCCTAGGTTTAAAATAACAATTCACCAAAAACAAATGGAATCTTACATTCAAACTGTTAACAAATTCAATCTATCACCATAAACTGTAAATGCTATGAATTAATACTCGCAGTCACATTTTCTATTGCAAACCAATAATGGGCAAATAAGTTATATGCTGAAAAGGAATGTGAAATGAGAAAACGCCAATCTACTATTGCAAACCACACACACTAATGGAATATCACAGTCTGGTGTTGAAGGTGGGCCCTGCCCTCAACGCCTCACACATTGAAATCACAAGTTTGCTGAAAACACACGCTGTATCATATTCAGAAAATTGGAGTTTGTACAAATTCCCCCCACTTAGGGTTTCCATGGCTACTTTTATACTAGATTATACAGAGTAAAATCGTCCTGAAGACAAGGATCGATAGGAACAACAATACTCAAAATATCTTAACCATTCTGAGCCAAAAATGGCATCGCAGATCCAGGATATACACATATCATTTAAGAGAAGATAATAACACCACAGATCGTGCCTGAAATAACAGTGAAGCAATCTTCAAAAGCATCTTAAAGATGATGTGGATCCAATAAAAACGCCCTGATGGTAGATCGAATCCCCAAATCTCCTCATTTGAACGCTGGCTAAGTAACAAAACGAACCCTGTGTAGAAGAGAAACCCACATCATTATTAGCATAGGGTTTAATGAAACCTAAAACCCAAAACATATGCATAAAAAATAAGAAAATACAACAATCAACAATTAAAATTACTTACCATGGCTTTTAGCAATGTTGACCTTCAAAAGACATATAAAGCTGATTATTATTGGACCCATTGAGACTTTAAATACTAGGAAATAGTACATCGAATAGACAAAATAGAGGACCAACACCAGGTTCATTAGGATCATTCATTTCATTTCCATGGCCTTTTGGCCTATATGACCCCTCTAGGATTTCACATGTGCTAAGAAGCACAACAAATCTCAGCTTGCATCCGGGGCATATTCACATTTACAAGGTCAACAATAATAGATATAAATTTTGAGTAGCCATTGCTTTTTTGGACCTTTTCTATACCCTTCGAGGGGTATTTTAGCAGTTCATTGCTATAGCCTTTATTCACGTGTGTTAAGAAACACATTCTAGAATTTTAAGTTCACAGGCTTTCATAATATATTTTCAATACAAGTAGTACATGACCTTTCAGTTTTAGCCAACAACATCTCAAGTGACTAGGGGGAGTTCTGCACAGTGCCAAACATCGGGACAACTAACTATAATGATTTAGGCATACAATCCAACTTACCAATGGCAAGTTCTGTCACCAACTCAGAGCCGAGACACAAAACAAACATGGATGCGATCCAACACAGAGGTAGAAACGGGGAAGTCCTCCATATCAAAAAGTCAAGAAGGCAAGTCAGGGTGAAAGCCAAAATAAGGAAGGTCATGGATGGATGGAGTCAAGTGAAAATGGTGCCTAAGCTAGCAGACAAGGATGTCAGGAAAGACCATATCTATGCTCTTAGGAGGGTAATGATACCGATGAGTATTGTCAGGAATCCTACGTGTGCAAGTAATAAATCCATTTTATATTTATAACATCGTCCAAGATAGTTCATTTTATTTTAAATAGTACTGCCACATCATGAATCATATACCAAGTCAATGCTACGAAGATGACTAAAACAACAAGATAATAATCCAAAGCCAATAATCAGAAGTCCATAGGTCACATCATATCATAATAATCATTAACAAACATCTGAAACACTACTGCAATAATATCACTGGGCACTGAACTGAAACTGTATGGAACAAAGGGTCACATTGGTCATGAAATCTAAGCTCTCAAGGTACAGCCTTGGCACAAGGTCTGATACAAGTCTGGTATAATATACTGCTCTGATCCATAAGTGATCTCAAATAACAAGCTCATCATAGCTGATCTTTGTAAAAGCAAAGCTCTGAAAAGTGCAGATATCTGCTCAGCAAGAATAGTAGCCCAGCTACTATGGTGTGATAACAGTACTTTTGCACACAATTTTCAATTAATATAAGCAGTAATTTTCAAAAAAAAAAAAAATTATTGTCTCTGCTTTTCAAAAGTTACACTAGACTAGGTAAGTGAATTTAAACCAAAGGCAAGGGTTCTGTGCTAATTCACGATGGTAATAATGTATCTGCTAGTGCTTATTCTGGCTGTATTCCAGCACTGCCTTCTTTAAGGTAAATGTTCCCTACTCTGTAAACATTTATCTTCTCTATAATATCAGTAATATTTTCTTAAAAGAATATTTATTACACTTACAGGCTTGAATCATGTTTGCATATGATCAATGATCATTCACCTTCCTGTCCATTTAGTTCATTGAAGGCCACTTAAACCAACTTTAATGATACTTTCAGCGATTTCAATCTGCCACTTATTAATTGCAAGAGAATTTGTGAAATTGTCATAAGGAGGTTTGCCTTTTGAGGATCAAACAATATATAATTTTTTTTTTATCAATTGATACTCACGTCATTATTTTACTACATTACATATTGTTCTGTGTCCAAGTTTTTACTCTCTCTGAAGCTACAATGTTTGGATATACAAATCCCAAGCTAGAAAATCAATGGTTTGAATCTATTAATTTGATGTATTAACAAAACACAAAGTGACAGTCACAGCTCTTGGTTTTAGATATGATCTATTCACTCTTTTTGTAGTTATGCCAATTAATACACTGCATCTCCCTTGTAAGTTTTAATTACTTAGCCCCAAGGGTTAGTTCAATCAGTTGAACCATCCGTCCATGCCTGCTGCTGACAAGGAATCCATATCTCACAGGTTCAAATCTGGTTGAGTCCCTTCAGTTCACCAGCTGTTATTCTGGTTGGTGGTTGCGGCACCCTCCATCTAGATATTCTGGGTAAGTGAGGGGACCCCGCAAGGTTTTCCTAGGGAAAAAATAAGTTTTATTTACTTATCCCAATACAAGTTATTGAATCCACTCCATAAAAGAGATCTATTATACGAAAAAACAAGACAAGGTATATGCAAGACCTGTAAAACGTGAAAGGACAGAACACACCAACTTCCAACATCACATGAATGATATAATGCGCTTGATATTCCACTCGAAGTATACAATATCCACTCCGCATAGGCCTAGCACAAACAAGTTAAATATATTAAGTTGTTTATTTTGACATGTTTTAAAAAGATATATCTTCATGTCTATTCAAGACTTTAAAGTTAGTTAGCAATCAAACTGACTTTAAAGTTTAGATATTGAAGAAAAATTCATAATTTCTACACAAAAGAAAGAGATAGATAGGCTTTTATGAGGAATTGTTACCAATCTCTTACCACTAGAAAATGAGAAAAATGATGATAAAGTTACGAGCTCTATATGAAGTGTAATGCCTCTTTGCAAATGGAAAGGAGCTTGTTACATATATTAATTGGTTTTCTTAAATACAAATATGTCGTCCTAGCTATTATGAAACAAAGACCAAGAATAGAATGCCAATTGAGATATCTAAGCTAAACTTTTGATTTAAAGTCTCACCTGTTGCAAAAATCACAGGGACATGGCTATATCCAATGATTCTACAAACTTCTATTATATAGGTTTATTCCAAAACAAGAAGCAAGGATGGAATGATTTGCATTTGTCCTAAGTTGAACCTATGCATTTATATTATCAAATGTTTACAGATTCTAAAAGAATATATCAATGAGGTCTTCTAAACTTTTTTCATACAAAATCCTTAACCATTTGATCAAAATACAAGATTTTTACAAATTATGGTAGAGTGTGAGCATTGTTGAGTTGCTCCCAATGGTGACGTTAAAAAGAGAAAATTAAACTTATTTCCATTGGTAATGTTACCCCTGTTACCCCCCATTTTGGCAGGGGTGTCCACAAACGCAACAGGAAGACCTTTTTTGCAAAACCAACAGTCAGAACTTGCTCAGGTTTTCATGATTATGATCACTAATGAATGGTTGCAGCAACAAACAATTATAAACTAGCAACAAATCGTGGCAATTGTAAATTCTGGGTAGTTTCCAACTTTGAATCAACAATTAGGAATGACTCAGCTGAGAGGTTTGCCAGAACATTGGAAACTATATGCAGTATTAGATGTGGGTGGTGTTTATGACCTATATGCCCCCTACTTTTTGCAGATACAGAACCCTGTGAGGTCAAAGCTGATGGGAGTTTATCATCTCAACATCGACATGGTAGTTCTATTGTTGAAGTCTACAGAATTATGGAAGAAACAGTGGATCAATGTTTCAGTTTACAACTGCCTATGAGGGTTTCAGAAAATCTGTTTGGTTATAGCAGTGAATTTTGAAGAGCTGTCACTGTAGCGTGCCATATTATACACAGATGCACAAATCTTTATGGATGAACCTACTCAAAAGGATAATGAGTATGAGCATCTGAAGGTTGCCCTAGAAGATAATAAATGGCCTTAGATAGTTCCAGAACAGAGAACACCTACCCGGTCATTGGCTGCAAAAATGCTTGTAGAGTTAGTTGCTTGTTTTAAGTATCCAATCTCTAAACTGATGATTGTGCTGTAGTATGCTTGTATATAAATACCAAAATTACGGAGCAGCCAAGACCAGAGGACTTTTCAGCTACCTCCAGTATTATTGATCAGGTGGAGCCTGTTGGTACAATCACTAAATGCATATTAAGGCCAGACGACAAACAAGGGTGAAGAAAAGGGTCCATTACCGCAACGGCTTTTCACTCTCAGAAATGCCAATGAACCACAATCGCCAGTCATACTGGAGCCTTCCAAGAAATTAAAAGATTGCACCAGGTCATGTATTTTGGGCTGGATCGACACTGCCCTGGCAGAAAAGGGGAATCCCTGAGTAGAATGGATGAGATTGGTATTTTTATTGTGGTTTTGAGAGTAAAGGCTACACTGGATAGAGCACGGATGTAGAAATCAAGAAGTCGATCAAGAAAATTAATCCGCCATCGCAGGCTCAAAATCAGTATGATAACATCAGCTTGACGCGAGTTCTATTTTTCTGTGGGTGATGTTGACGAATCCAAACTGATAGAGCCACCAATTTAATGAAGCCACGATCTGCCGGCTGACTGCAATTTGGATGCCGAGACCCACCTTTACGCGTTCGATTGCAAAAGAGGGATTTTCACGTCGCAGGTAGTAGTTGTTGAGAAAGTGACACCAGTGGCCATCGATGGGTTTTAGAGCATCACGCGGAGTGTTGGTGGTGTCTTCTTGACCCACGTCTCAGCTGTTTTCATCGGCAGCCACTACACAGCCAGATGGAGAACGGCGTGGTCCAGTGCAGAATTTCAGTCTTCATCTAAAGTTGAACGCAGGCAGGGAGTTTTCTAGCTCAAAGAGCACCTTTCTCGTAACTGATCGGGCAGTTGTTGGATTCACCATTTTGCCGTTTTCATAAGTTGACTGCAAATCGTAATAAACACCGAGGTGCAGCTCCTGAGTTTTGGTCCATGTCTCAAAATTGCCAGCCGATTCTCTCATGCGGAGTTACTTTCAAAACGCCAAAAGCTCCAGTTTTTCAGCGAATTAATCAACGGTGGAGTTTCTAATCGGATAGGGGGGTCATGAGGATCTGCAGGCGGCAACTGTAATGGGTTTTATTTAATAAATTCTTTGATCGGGCCACTGCTAGTGGGAGTCCTGTTTACACAACAGAATTCCACCCGGAGTTCAAGCAATTTGATCAGCACACTGCCGAGCTCACAGACGAATCGATGGAGATCACGCCTTTTCGATTAGCCCGAGCTCTACACTTGAATTAACTCTGCATCAAAAATTTTCGGCAAAAGAGGGTGTGGGTTCAGTAAGTCTGTTTGAACTTAAAACCTGCCGATTTAAAACAAGCCACTAGTCACCTGCTCATCAAAGCACTGATAGCCGATTCAGAAGGGAGGGACAGTGCGAAGGCGTTTCACTCTTTCCATTTGCAGCCAAGTATCAGATAGAGTGCCACGTGCACTCTCTGTGTCATGCTTGGAGCACTGTAGCAGCTGGTTGCAGTCGTAAAGGAATGATTTGAGTGTATTGTAGCTATATCCCTGTTTCATTTCCATCGTGGCGGTTGTTTACATCAAATCGCGCAAATTGAAACACACAGCCGAGCATGCAAACTGGGGGTTTCATCTAGCAGTTGCGCACAGTTTGTCCATGCATTCACGTTCATTGGCGGCCTGCAGCAGAAAGAAGTTCCACGAGTTTCCGTTGAAGCCAGGTTTCACTCTTCATACTTGGAGTTTTCTTTTGTTAGAAAAATATACACTTCGAACTCTTTGTTATAGGAGAGAAAAGTGTTTTTTCACTTTACTTCTATTTATTTTTATTATTTTCAAGTAGGTGAGTTTTCGAGCTATAAAAGAGACCAGCTCTCTTCATTGAAAAAGATGGAAAAACTTTGGGAGTTTCTCTTCCCATAAGCTTAATGAAAAATATCATGGGTCTCTTTGGATAAACTCATAACTCTTTCTCTTTTTGTATGCCATTTCTTTTTGTTTGTCATCTTTCATTTTGTCTGAGGCAATACCTCTCCTAGTTCATTTCTTTCGATTCTTAAGCTAGGATCATATAAACGGAGCGCTAACAATCTAGCACAACTTTATTTGACCCATGCTTTTCTCTTAAGTTTTGCGGCTTTCAGGTATTCTCAAGTGCAAGAGCTCTTAGTTGGTCAATACATTCACCTGGCAGCAAGGCCCATTTGAGCTCTCTTTTGACTCCATTCGCCCCTCTGATATAATGGCACTGGCCATTTCTTCGAGGACTGATCCTCCCATCTTTCCCATCACAATTTCAAAATACATCTTTTGTTACATTTGTTTCTCTAAGGCAGCCTCTTCATTTCACCTCGGCCGTTTACTGTACATGCCTTAGCGATCCTATCTTAGGGATACCTCCCTAGAGTTGGAGGAGAGCCAACCTGAAGCGAAGAGGAGAGGAGTGTGGTGACATTGGCCTCTCTCCTGAGAGTTGTCATCCAGCTGGTATGTTACATTTTGGGCTTCAACACATGCATGACATTTTGGGAGACAACAACCCCTAAAATTGCATTTGCATTTTGTGGCATTCTCTCCGGAAAATAGTTGCTTTGGAAGTTTTCTTGTGCCCTGTCTCTTGGCGCTTTACGGCAGAAATGAAGCTGATTTTTATTGAGGTGTCATATGTCCAGTAGAGTTTTGAGCAGATCGAAGGAAGTTATATCACGATGGAAAAACAATTTCTCACTGGCTGCAAATCACAACTATATTAGTCAACCCATCCCAACTTCAAATGGAGCACAAGCAATCTTGAGATGTAGAAGGAATGTCATTCATCTGGACATTGATGGAGGAATAGAACTCTACATATGCCCTCATATGTGACTCCCAGCTTGCATATGTGCCATAAGGGGTTGTCTGGTGGGCTATAGTATAAGAGTAGCATTTTCAAAGAGGAGATCTGGAACAGCTGATGAGAGATAAGAATGCATCATTCCACAAATCCATTCAGCAGATTTGTGGGTTGCCATTTGTCTTTGAAGTCCCTGAAATGTAATCTGATCAATCCAATATGTATGAGGGGTGAAAGACAATTCTTTTATTCATATTATTAGCCAACTATAACAAAAGATAATGGTGATAATTCAATAGATCCAATAAAGATAAGACTTTCTTTAGAGTAAATAAATGATTTTTCATGAAGTCCTTTATACATGCTCACTTACAAACTTAACCAAATCGCTATGATGGGTGAGGTGAAAGGAACAAGGCTAGGAAAAGGGGAATTAAATTGATAACCTCGACACTGTGATCTTTTGGACAAAAGGGAATAGAGAAGCCACTTAGACATATGAAGAATAGAAGACACTAGGGAAAGGTGGTGCCTCACAAATGGGTAGAGTGCTTAGAATATAGTAGACTCTAGACAAGCATTATTTTATAACATTTGATTTGCATAGCTTTTTGCAACATTTCACATTTAATATTTGATCTTTCTTTCACTAGCCAACCTCTAAGGGCAGGTGCCCTGGATAACCTTGTGGGTCCCAGATAATGATTCGGTCTTACCAACATTGCCCACCACTGTCCATAGGTGTGATGGAGTTACCACCATGTTGGCCTGTAAGGGCAAATGGCCTTACATCATACAAAGGATGAGTGCTCATCCCTTGGCCATTGACTAGTTACGGAACATTTATTTGATTTCATTTAGGCCTAGTGTTTAGAAACAAAACTAATTGCAGCTGGCCTTTCATCCTTTTAGATATAGAATTTATGCGTTTCGATGTATTTTTGAGAGGTATTTGCTTTCGAGGACTAAAGGAAAACATTCCGGTGACACTGGCCACACAACTGATCCACAAGGCATCATACAAGCAGAC
Organism: Larix kaempferi; assembly: GCA_027924585.1. NCBI lineage: Eukaryota > Viridiplantae > Streptophyta > Pinopsida > Pinales > Pinaceae > Larix > Larix kaempferi. The sequence goes on along the minus strand of BSBM01001242.1, from coordinate 1,929,243 downwards.
TAGAAGGGAACATGCCACATACTCCAGAGCCGAGACACAAAGTAAGCATGGAGTCTATCCCACATAAAGATCTAAGTGGGGGGTGTTGACCACCAAACCAACTAGGTGGACAACCATGTACCTTGCACATGTTCAATGTGCCTTGAAGATGAGAAATAAGTACCTAATGAATTTTTCAAGCAAGGCAGTTCTTCTTCTTATCTTCTCTCCAAGAAATTTCCGCACCCCTGCGGGGGATTTTGTAGGGATATGTCAGCATGAGGGTCAATTTTTTTGTAACTTAGTTGCCTAAGACTTTATCATTAGGGAAGTCCTTTCATCGAGTGTTTTTTCACTTAAATAATTAAAATTCCTTTTTAGTGATTTTAATTATTTGAGTTTTTCACTCAAAAATATCTCCAAACTGGCGAAAGGAGTTCTAGTGATCGAGTCCATGGGGTGATTGGGGCCTAGGAATGTTCTATATTACCATGCTAGACATTACCCAGAGTCTTGTGGAATTTCATTAGGTTTTACATAGGATTTTTTAATTTTTGGTGATTAAAAAGTGTCCCTCAACATAAAAAATTGTAATGTAAAAGAGGGATAAGTGGCACTTAATGTAAATTTTATGTTTTCAATCAGCTTGCTAGTTTATGTCAAGTTTTCATAGTTTTTCATGCCCAACAATGTTTCATACTGCTGGAAATAAATCATAAAAATTTCAGACAATTAAACACGCTGTAAAACACTTTAACAGGCAAAAAATTAATTTCACATGCACGCCATGAAAATGTTTTAGACCCAGAAATTTAGCCAATGGCCCTGTTATCACCTATATAGTAGCCAGGATACCATATATTTTTTGTCAGATTCCATTACACTATTTAGCCAGTTCCCCTACATTGAGATGCTGAGATGAGCATCCATATTAGATCACTATCAAATTTTGGATAACAGTTTTATTCCCCATGCCATGACTGAGTCTCAGGACACTCAGAGAGATGACCGATATAGCTATTTAGCCATTTGTACAAAGCAGTCAGTAGTGACCAGAGTTATAACAGTAGTTTCAGAGGACAGATAATGGTTCAGATGGTGAGTATTCAGGTATATGACTCAGCAGGTATACTATGGTGTTGTGGTTATGTTGCTTTTATTTCCATTTTCTTAGCATGTCTTAGCACTTAGTATCATGATCTGGCGATCATATAGATATGCGGACTTGGTTGTACTATATATATATCATATTTGTCCCTACTCAGACTTGGAAGTTCTTGGCCTATACTCATTGGTTTTACCCTCCTTAGGGAGAATAGAGGTGATCATTCCCACCATACTTTGGCTTGCTAGTGTTGGTTTCATTATTCATTGTCTTCATCCATCCATGACTTGCCCAGTTTGTTCATTACCTTGACTTACTACTTGACTAGTGACACGGAGGACCTTCCCCCACTGTAGCCTCTATATTGGATAAGCTTCCCTGTTTATTGTGTCTCGGCTCTGAATTGGTGACAAAACTTACCTATGGTGAGTTGGATTTCCTTGAGAAGTCCCCCTAGTCACTAAAGATGTTGTTGGCTAAACCTGAAACTTTTAGTGTTGCCATGAATACAAAGTATGGAAATCAAATGTTATATCTTGTATGAAAAGTAAGCCAAATGAAAATGGCTATGAAATATCAAATGCTATATCTTTTGTGAAATATAAATACTTAGGTAAACAAGCTGTCTGTGACACACCTAGAAGTGCTCAGGTAAACAAGTGCTTTAAAAACACACCTGCAGTAAGAAGCTTAAATTAAATGTAAATCTATGCAATGTGTTTATAAACACACATAGATCAAAGGCTATGGAAACTCTAGGCCCAAAAAGCAATGGAACTTAAATTCTATATCAAAAAGATTGTTGGCCTCATTTGTATTATGGATTGTGCGCATCTGTGTAAGGTGAATAAACACTTTTTGAACAACTTATCTATTTGTGAGACACCGCCATTCCCTGTGTTGTTGCTTGTCCACTATATGCTATGGTGTGTATTCCCTTTTCCATTTCCAAAGTGTCACAATGTTAAGTCAGTAAGTCATCCTTTGACCTAGCCAATTGTTTCTTAGCCTTCACCCTTCACTAGCAAATTGATCATGACTATGAAGTGAGTATGACCTTGAAAGTCTTGTCTAAGTAATTAATAATAATTAATGACATATTATATTTGGATTTAGATCGCCAGTAATGATTGCTACTTGTTATAATTGCTATATGAATGGATTGTAAAGCATGTTTTAACCCTTGACACCTTGCAGCAACTTGATGACAGTTTGAGTCATATTTTGTGAGGTTTGACCAAAAGTCAACCACAGGACATGAGGTGGCAGACCTCAGATATTACAGATAGATGATATATGGTCTGGTACGAGTCACCATGGTGGGCTTATGCAGTGGTTTCAGGCTTATGATGATGATTTGTGCTTTTCAGCACTTTTACAGATTATTATTATTTGGTCTGCCGGATATGATGAGTATTTATTTTGGACCATGTAGAGGTTTATATGGTGTATGAGTACACATCTTAGATGGATTTGGACCTTCTGAGTCCAATGAGACAATCTGTTTTCAGTTCCGGGCAGTTACAGTGATGATTGAGCCTTAGTTGGCTATCCTAGTGCAGTTTTGGTCTGTCGAAGGCCCTGTCAGAGCAGTGATGAGATTTACTTGGTTCACCTAGGGCACTGTGCATGGACGGGGTGGTCCAGCCACTTGTTATTACCATATTACCCCCCCTCCCAGACTCATTGGTGAGCTCACCTTGACAGTGCAGGCATCTCGGAGGCAGTTTGGGCAATTTCACATTTCCTAATGGTGAAATTAAAACTATACCGGCTCCTGCACCATGCCGGGAACGGGCCCCGTCAAAGTGCATTTTCCAGACTTGTTCATGTGAAAAGGGCTGCTTCTTAACTTCCTCCCAATAATTTGCTAGAACCATGAAGTTTCCAATCTCATCACTTGAATACATTGCTTCAGTAAATAAGTGTTCAGGCGTCTCAACATGCTCTTGCATAGGTGGTTCATTAAACAAAGTTATGGATGACCCTTCCTTAGTTGGGATTGTGGCATATGTGAGATCCATTTGGATACTTCCTCCCAATCTTGCCGACCATTCCCTGGATAGCAACATTCCCCAAGCATCAAGGATATCTAGGACTAGGACACTCATTGAGAGCTCAATGTCAGAGCAGGCAACCAACCTAACAGGCAAATTTTCAATTATCCCAATAGATTCCACAGTTTTTGAATCCATTCCACAAACATTTCTATAAGGTCTCGTGGGTACCAATTCAAGTTGTTCTATGACTTTTAAGGGCATGACACTTACTTCAGCTCCAGAGTCAAGCATGCAGTTATGCAATATCAAACCATTTACTTCCAGCGCAATATAGAAGGGCGGGAAACTTCCAGAGTTGTCACCCGAGACACTTTGGATCATGACAGGGGAATCCTTGATCTCTGCAGAAGCTTTCTTAGGAACTTCCTTCCTTGTTTGAATCCCAAGATGAGTAGTAGCTCTTTTGCGGAATGAAGGGATCTTGAAAATTTCACAGAAGGGAATAGGCATATTCGCCTTTGCTAGAAAGCTTGTAACATCAATGTTCAGGTTGTAAGGGTTTTCCTTATCCTTTTCATCTACACCTAAACCTAGGAACTTCATGATGTCATACTTGACAGATGGGATTTTGATTAGGTCTTTTAAGGCAACCAAAGCAGATGAATTGGTTAGCTTACTAGGGATGTTTGTTCTTGGAAGCTCCTTATTTGACTTTAAAATTGTGGGAGGCTTTGGTTGCTTTCTCCAAAGGGTTGTTTTTGGAACATTAGTCTTAGGAGGAGGATCAATTTTTATCTCTTGATCTGCCTTTTTGTTTGTAGGAGGAGCTTGACTAGTGTTGGTCACAGCTTTACCCTTTGAGATGACCTCAGATGAAGGCTTTGGAGCTTCGGCAAGATTCTTCGGACAGGTTGATGCACTGCCTTGCTAGGCTGTGGATCAGCCGGCTTGAGTTGCTGAGTCTTGGGAGGACTAGCCTTTGGAGGGGTTGAATTGCTACAGATGGATTTTAACATTTCTTTGGTTTGTTGATCACGTCTTTTAAAATCCTCATCTTGATTCTTAAGATACATAGCAATGTTGGTGACCATTTCACACATGTTTGACATAAATTCCATGGTCATTTCGAGAGAGATGTTATTTTGAGTAGAGATCTCTTTGTGGGTTCGATTCTCAGCGGAGTCACGAATAGGAGTCGCCAGGTAGACTTTTAAACTCTTCTACCAAGATGTATGTCGTTTGAAACACAAGGAGAGAAAGAGACACAAAGGTATGATGAACCTAGGTAGGCCTCTACCTTTCCGGCAACGGTGCCAAAAATGTTATCACACAACTTGTAGTTGCCCCCAATGTTATCCCATCCGGGATGGTAGAGGAGATGGGCAACTAAAGAGGTGACCCAACAGATGCCATGGTTCCCAATGCAAGGTTGGAGTCACGTCAACCGAGGCACTCTTCACTTTAGATCTAGATAAATCAAGACCTAGGGGGAGACCCTATAACCAATCAAAGATGATTGGACCCAAACAAAGGTTCCTAGGGATGAATAAATGGTAAGTTACGGAAACCAATGCAAGGTAAAGTGGACCTAGAAATTAAAGTATGGTTGAAGTTGGTTTGAAAGATGATTAGTGTTTCAACCAATGTATGATTTAGGCCACATGATTAGTTATAATGACAAGGTATAGTACCATGTGTTACACAAGTGGGACCCACTTTCTTGGGATATGTGAAAAGGCCTAATGTGGACCCACAAGGTGAAATTAAGGGATGCAATTGGCACTAGAGGATATGTAATGAGTAGATCTATGGATCTAAGTTGAAATTAGAAATACCCACTTACTGGATCTAAGGTTTGACACCATTCCCAAGGAGTGCGACTTGCTTAAGGAGGACTAGTGCCTTGTTGGATGGGTTAATGGAGTCAAAAGATATGTCAAAGTGTAGATCGGGACACCTAGAGGTTATGTTAAGCGGGCTAATTGAGATAGAACGGTTCGATCTTGCTAGATCTAGGATTTCATGAAATGACCTAAGTGGACCACAATCCCTTAAAACAAGGAATGCTACCCCCAAGGCAAATCATCACAAAATGACACTCTAGATATAGGTTTCAAGGTATACCCGTTCCAAATCCACTGCAATCTCAACTACCCAGGTCCTAGAAGTGGGCAAACTCAGTCACCCAAGGAAGTGCGACCTTGCTCAAGGAGGGCAAAAAGGTGGATAAGGTGTGTCAAATCAAGTCCAATGGCCACCAAATTGTAGATCCAAGTAGCTTAGGCACCGATCTATGTCGATCTAGAAAATCCAGTCAATCCAAGGGTTAGATCTTACTAGATCTGAGTTTTAAGGTGCCAAGTAATTCAAAAGGGGGTTTTAATCCCTTAAAATGTGGAATGATATCCACAAGGTAGAAATCACCCAAGTAAAAGTCTAGGGGTAGGTTATCAAGTGTGTAGATTGCAAATCAAGCGGGATCTCATCTACCCACATGCTAGATCTAACCAAACAAGCCTCTCCAAGGAAGTGCGATTTGGTTCAAGAGGGCTATATTGCCTTGAAAAGTGTGTTAATTTTAACCCAATCACCACCAAACTATAGATCCAACTAGGGGTGGATGCTATAGAGGTGGGTTCTTAAAATCTTTTCAAAAGCAAGGCTAGATTTAAGTAGATCTAAGAAAAACCAAAATTGGGGTTTTGATTAATTAGGGTTTGTGACCAATGAAGATAGAATGGATGGAAAGAGGCACATACCTTGTAGATCTTACCTCAATTGGTTGTGGCCACCATGCAAATTGATAGCATTCTCCTATGTGTATATTCAAGAGTGAGATCCAAGAGCTCCAACCAAAACGTCCTCCTCCAAGATACCCAAATCATCCTCCTCCTACAAGACAAGATCAAAGAAACAAGTCAAGTAAGATGATTATGAAAATGTTAGAAAGATGTAATAGAAAGCATCAACTATGTCACGAAGATACAATAATGATACACCCTGTCACAAGGTCAACCCAAGAGAGAATATGTGGATCACTCCAACAATAACCCTTTAGAAATCGCCCTCCTCTCCACCAATTCGACTTTCCTGCAAGAAAACTAGTAGAAGCACCAAAATCCACAATGATACATAAAAGAGATACTATATACTCAATATGCAAGAGAATCCACAAGACAAGAGAGATATGCTCCACAAAGAAGTGTTCTATTCCAATATTCCAGAGCTCCAAAGGTGAGCTATACAATAGGGGGTCTCCTCCTTATATAGGATAATAAAGACCAAAACCCTATACCACTCTACAATACTACATCAAATGACTGGTTGAGATTAAAAGATCTCAATACATGATGAATGGCTAATAATGAATCATAACAATATATCACATGGATCACCCAATATAATGATGACGCCCTAACTAAATGGTACAAAGTGAGGATGACGTCATCCACTAGAGGGGTAAAAGTACAAGAATCCACCTCATAATGACTAGGACATGACATAAGAAACACATGGTGGGGCTAGGAGGCATCAATCCTTACTAGCTCATGCCCAAGGCACAATAAAATAATAAAATATGTCCAAGATAATATAAATGATCAAATCCGTCCTCAAAATCTATGATAGACAAGCAGTAAAAGACCTCCTGTGATCGCTGTGGGCCTACCCACATGGTGAAAACTAGCTGGAAGATAGTGGGATCACCCTGGAAGACCTTTGTGAAAACCAAATGCCAAAACCTTGCCTCAATTGCCCAAATCGAATTCCTCAGTGACCACTTTATCCCATTTTTTAACTGCCTCGGTAAATGTGAAAGTGCAAAAACTGCCTCCTAGGGCATCTGCGCTGTCCAACTGAGCCCACCAGGCTCTCCAGAAGGGGGGGTAAATGGTAAAAACAAGTGGCTGGACCACCCCCTCCTCATACAGCACCCTAGGTGAACTGGCCTCTCATGGCCCCTGCTGCTCAGGCTGGGAAATCAGCCCCAAATCTGGTCAACAAGTGTAAAACTGCATTAATCACTGTCAGAAGTGCCCAGAACTGAAAGATAAGTGTCTCATTGGATCCAGAAGACCCAAATCCACTAGGAATGTGTACTCATACACCATGGGTTGCCCTAATGGGCCAGCTGTAGGGTCCACCATATATGGACAGTGCATAATCTGATGATCTGAAGTAATAATAAAATCTGCTGAATTGCATCAATCATCATCTGAACCATATGTCCATCATATGGCATCATCATCAAATATGCGGGACCATCAATCATCATCAATAGGTATAGATATGGCCCACATCATCACGAATCCCAATAATATACAACCAAGGATAAATCACATCAGTAGACTAAGACATGCTTCTCTAATCATTCTCACAGCGAAGCTCAACGTATAACATCCATTCAATGGCATTAATCAAGTTAGCATATTCCTTTGTTATATAAAATTACTTGCACAATAGTTCAAATGACAAACTCACCCATTGGACATGGTCAAACTACTAGTGAAGGATGAAGGCTAGGAACCGGGTTGGCGCTAGGGGTTGACTTGTCTAACTTAACTCGAAAATACTTTGGACTGGGAGAAGGGTGAAGCTACAAACTCTGTGTTGGACAAAATAACATGGGGAATGGCTGTGCCTCACAAATGGATAAGTTGTTTAGAGAGTGCTTATTCAACTTAGGCATCATGTCTACATCAAGTTGATCCAGGTTCATTAGGATCATTCAATTTCATTTCATGGCCTTTTTGGCCTACATAACCCTTCGGATCTCAAGTGTGCTGATAAGCACAACTAGTTGCAGCTTGCATCTAGGGCATGTTTTCATATACATATAAGGTCAGCAATTGTTTAGATATAGCTTTTAAGAACCATTGCTTTTTGGACCTTTCTTATACTCTTCGAGGAGTATTTTTAGTTGTTCATCGCTCTTGCCCTTTTTAGTTTCCATGGGCGAATTTATAAGTTTCCATAAGTAGAACATGAGCTTTCAGTTTTAGCCAACAACATCTCAAGTGACTAGGGGGAGTTCGAGCCAATGCCAAACATCGGGACAACCGACCAAAATGATTTAGGCCTACAATCCAACTCACCAAAGGCAAGTTTTGTCACCAACTTAGAGCCGAGACACTGAACATACAGGGATGCAGTCCACACACAGAGGTAGAAAAATGGGGAAGTCCTCAGTATCAGAAAGTCAAATGAGACAAGTCAAGGTTTAAAGTCAAGTAGGAAAGTCATGTATGGATGGAGTCAAGTGAATATGAAGCCTACACTAGCAGACAACTGGTGTCAGGAAAGACCATATCTATGTAAGGTGGAAAACCAGTGGGTTTTGTTAAATGACCTAAATGTGCAAGTAATTGTCCATTTTATGACACTTATAGTTCATTTTAAACAGTTTGCCACATTAGGAAGAATATACCAAGCAGATGCTGTGAACATGAATAAATCAACAAGATAATAATCCACAGTCAATGATAAAATATCCATAGATCATACAACATCATCATTGTAATAAACATCATATACCATCTGAACACTGCTGCAATACATCTCTAAGCACTGAACTGAAATTGTCTGTATGGGATAAAGGATCACGTCGATCATCAAATCTGAACTCTCAAGGCTCAGCCTTGACACAAGGTCTAACATAAGTCTGAATAATACAATGCTCTGGTCATGTGTGATCACAAAATATACAATCATCATAGCCATGCTCTGAATAATGGAAGCTCTGGAATGTACAGATATCTGCTAAACAAGAATAGTAGCCCTGCTACTATGGTGTGATAACAAGACCTTATAAGGGTTAAAATCCCGAGGCACTTGTGCTCATTTAATAAAAAGGCTAAGTGTGATAAGGCCTCCCATTTTTTGGTTCTTCTTCCCCATTTGGGGAAGTGTTTTGTGCATACTTTAGTTAGATTTGTTTCAATTTTCTAGATTAATTTTCAGTTTTCGTATTTGAGTAAATTTTATTTCAAGTCTTGACCTGAGAAGCCTCTTGGGATTTGATCCCAAGTGTTGTATTAACACTGCGTGTTGCTTCTCTTTCCTCACCGTATACTGCGTAGGACCGGCTAAACTGGAAGTTTCTTGAGCGGTGTGCAGAAGTCACTTTGACTTCATTTGTTAGATTAGCCTCTGTTGTGGTAGAACACTAGTTTCATTTTTGCAAATAGTTCATTTCATTTAACATATCATTGTTTTGCTTCATCGTTTATCTTATTCAGCTATCAGATGTGTTCTTATTTACAAACTGCTTCTATCTTAACAAAGAACCAAAGTCTCTTGAACTTGCAATAACCCAAGTCAAGAGCACTCTCTGTCGGAGAGCATTCCCACTGCATCTACCTGCATCAAGCATATAGTTTAGCTAAGTCTCTTGAACTTCTGTCTTAAGACAAAGTCAAGAGCGCTCTCTGTTGGAGAGTTGAATAGTGTGCTCTCAATAATAAAAATTTCCAACTCACACCCCCTTTAATAATTTATCTTCATTGCTATCCAACATCTATATGCTCTGCCGACTCTAAAAGGTTGGACTAGTACTCAGAAAGGTGTTGGATTTGTTAATTTTTGATAACATAATAAAATTTTCACCCCACAACCAACGAACCGGCGTTGATCATTTGAGAAATACTCAAGTGGTAGGCAAAGTTCCTAAACCTAGTGTGGCCGGAATTTACAATTGTCTTAGACTTCGGAGTGGTTAAGTCATCAGACACTTACTCCTTGATAACTGGACGGTCCGTCATACCATCAGAGGGGAAGCCATTGAAAGTATACATTTCCGGTTGGACGCATACCTTGTTTCTTTCTAGCCTAATAATCAAGACCATTAAAACTTTTAATTTACCAAGATAATTTGCAAAACGATCTCACAAACAGTTACTAAGACTTTTATCTTCAGCATCCCCCAGCACTACACTTATTTTGACTCCATTTGGCACTGGTCACTTTACATTTTCATGTTTTAATTAAGTTGGGCCATTTGTCCATTTGAAATTACTTATCTATCTGTGGATGCTTTTATTTCGCAAGTCTTCATACATTGTTAATCTCATATCTTGTATCGCAACGTGGATTGCTCATTTATCTTGTGTCTATTTCAAATTTTACAACTGTGATCTCTCACCATTTAAAAACTCCTAAACAACACCCATCCGCATCACTCAACACAAAAAACATTTAAATATAAGAGCCATAGAAAACTCTTTATAGGAACTACCCCCCTTGGCTTCGTTAGGAGTTAGCCTAAATGGAGGAGCTGGGATTCAGGTGACAGTACCTAGCTCATTGCTTGCCCCCAAGGCCACACTTTCCCCACTTGTAGTGAGGGAACAACTTTCGAAAGATTTTTGCTGCTAGTGTGCATCTCGGCAAACAACACAGTGAACACTCTTAGCCAGTTCATGGTGGAGCCTAGGAGTGTACACTGGACTGTCGCAAAACATGTGCTGAGATACCTTGTAGGTAAAGTGAACTATGGTTTGGACTACAGGGGTTCGGGTGGAGTCAGCTTGGTTGGTTTCACAGATTTGAACTGGGCAGGCAGTGCGAGGGATCAAAAGCGCACTTCTGGTTGTTGTTTCAGTTTGGGCTCGGCAGCAGTGTCGTGGTTCAGTCGAAAACAAAAGTCCGTTGTGTTGAGTTCTGCCGAGGCTGAGTATATGGCAGCCAGTCAGGCTACTTGCAAGGCACCGTGGCTTCGTAAGTTGTTGGTAGACTTGTTTGATCAGGAGCTTAGGCCTACGGTGATCTACTGTGACAATCAGAGTTGCATTCAGCTCTTTGAGAATCCAGTGTTCCATGTTAGGTCAAAGCATATTGAGATCAAGTACCATTTCATCCGTGACTACATTAAGAGAGGAGCAATAAAGTTGCAATACATATCCATTGATGAGCAGGTAGCAGATATCCTGACGAAATCTTTGGGGAGAGGCAAGTTTGTTTTCTTCAGAGACAAATTGGGAGTGGTGCAGAATACCTTCCTCGATAAGAGGGAGTGTTGATTTTTTGTACCTAGGAAGTGTTCCCTGGTGACTTTATTGCCAAGTCACTTAAGTGGGAAATAAAGTGACCCTTGCATTAAATGACTTGAGATGAGCATTAATGTGACTTTATAACTTAAAGTCACCTTTGATAAATTTAAGTGGGTGAGTGAAAATGAATTTATGAGAATTAAATTAGACAATTTATTCTCATCAAATCTCAACCGTTGGATTTCATCTAACCTCCACCGTTGGATGAAAACACACTTAGGGTTGGTAAAAAAGGGCAAGGGAGGCATTTTGCATTCACTTTTGAGAGAAGAGTGAAGAGAAGAGAGTGAAGGATAGAGGGAACGCATTTCGAGGCAACTATTGGGAGCATTTAAGAGCAACACAGAAATCGAGAAGGTACAACGTGATCCCAGGCACAGAAATCAAGTTCAGTTGGGCACAAATCCCAAGGTAGGCATGGTTTTCTATGCGGTTTTGCTAGGCACATTTCCCAAGGCAGGGAATGATTTTCTAGGTTGATTCTGGGCATATTTTTCCATAATATTTTTCTGTACAAATTTCGAGGTCCGTACAGTCCGTATGGACTGTACTTTCTGCACATATTTCGAGACTATTTTTGCACAGAAATCGAGATTGTCTTTTGGCATAGAAACTGAGGCAAAACATGACATAGAAATCGAGGAAGAGGTTGGCACAGAAATCGAGGCAGTATTGGCACAGAGATCAAGATAGTGTTTGGCACAGAATTCGAGGCAGTAGCCTGGTACAAAAATTGAGGCAGATTCTGGGTGTGAAATTTTTGGTTGAGATAAGTACCATTTGAATATAAATTTCTGTACTAAAAATTACTGAAGAAATGATAAACTCTCTCTCTCTGACTGGATTTCCCTGTGGGGGTTTTTCCAAGGCTTGTTATCACCAATCTTGTAGTTGCCCCTATAGGTGGATCCAATGTGGACGGTAGAGGGGGTAGGCAACTAAAGTGGTGAAACAAGAGGGCCTAGGTTCCCAAATGGATGGTTGTCACGCCAACCAAGGCACTTGTTATCACACCATAGTAGTAGGGCTACTATTCTTGTTTAGTAGATATCTGCACATTCCAGAGCTTCCATTATTCAGAGCATGGCTGTGATGATTGTATATTTCAGTTGAGATTTCAGTGGATTTGGAACGGGCATACCTTGAAACCTATATCTAGAGTGTCATTTTGTGACAATCTGCCTTGGGGGTAGCATTCCTTGTTTTAAGGGATTCTGGTCCACTTGGGTCATTTCATGAAATCCTAGATCTAGCAAGATCCAACCATTCTATCTCAATTAGCCCGCTTGACTTGACCTCTAGGTGTCCCGATCTACACTTTGACATATCTTTTGACTCCATTAACCCATCCAACAAGGCACTGGTCCTCCTTAAGCAAGTCGCACTGCTTGGGAATTGTGTCAAACCTTAGATGCAGTAAGTGGGTACTTCTAATTTCAACTTAGATCCATAGATCTACTCATTACATATCCTCTAGTGCCAATTGCCTCCCTTAATTTCACCTTGTGGGTCCACATTAGGTCTTTTCACATATCCCAAGAAAGTGGGTCCCACTTGTGTAACACATGGTATTATACCTTGTCATTATAACTAATCATGTGGCCTAAATCATACATTGGTTGAAACACTAATCATTTCTCAAACCACCTTCAACCATACTTTAATTTCTAGGTCCACTTTACCTTGCATTGGTTTCTGCAACTTACCATTTACTCATCCCTAGGAACCTTTGTTTGGGTTCAATCATCTTTGATTGGTTATAGGGTCTCCCCCTAGGTCTTGATCTATCTAGATCTAAAGTGAAGAGTGCCTCGGTTGACGTGACTCCCACCTTGCATTGGGAACCGTGGCATCTCTTGGGTCACCTCTTTAGTTGCCCATCTCCTCTACCGTCCCGGATGGGATACCACTAAGGGCAACTACAAGTTGTGTGATAACATTTTTGGCGCCGTTGTTGGGGAAGTAGAGGCCTACCTTGGCTCAACATATGTTTTGTCTCACTCTCTCCCTGCACTTTAAACGACATACATCTTGGTAGAAGAGTTTTAAAATCTACCTAGCGACTCCACATAACCAACTCCACTGGTGATCAATCCTATCATTATCTAGAGCCCATAGGGTGCAACTTTTTGTATATAGGTTCTTGATTTTAAATAAAATAAAAAATAAAAATAAAATAAAAACTTTACCATCCATGGTTGCTTCTGAGCGGCCTAGGACTTTTGGTCGTTTGAAAGTTTTTGACTTCTCGAAAATTGTTGGGTATCCTCATCAAATCCCTCATCAAGCCCGTGAAAGGTTGTCTAAATTTGATGGAAGTCATGAAGTATCTGCTAAAAGACACCTTGAACTTTTTAGGGAAATTATTAAAGAGTTATCCATAACCCATGAGGATGTATGTATGAAATTATTGGCTTCATGTTTCAAAGAAAGAGTTGAGCTCTGGTTTTTGAATTTGAAGGCCAATAGCATTTTCGGATATGACATGTTCGAAAATAAATTCTTAGAAGATTGGGGAAGTGAATTCGATGATATATATTCTTCAAATACAATCCAAGATAAAAACCTTCCCCTATCTGATCCTATTGTTGAATCTATTAATAATCAAATATCAAGTGAATTGTCAACATCCGGAGATGACCCCTCCTGCCCAATTTCTTTTGAGGATAAGTTTTCCACTTTTGAGTCAATTGAAAGTGAAATCCATAATCATTGTATAAATCATAATTTTCCAAATTCCTTTTTAGGTATCCCTAGTCCTGATCCTGAGGAAATTTCTGAGGATGAGCCTGTTATCACACAACTTATAGTTGCCCCTAGTGGTATCCCATCCGGGATGGTAGAGGAGATGGGCAATTAAAGAGGTGACCCAAGAGATGCCACGGTTCCCAATGCAAGGTGGGAGTCACGTCAACCGAGGCACTCTTCGCTTTAGTTCAAGGTGAAACAAGACCTAGGGGCAGACCCTATAACCAATCACAGATGATTGGACCCAAACAAAGGTTCCTAGGGATAAGTAAATGATGAGTTACAGAAACCAATGCAAGGTTGAGTGGACCTAGAAGTTAAAGTATGGTTGAAGGGGGTTTGAGAGACGATTAGTGTTTCAACCAATGTATGATTTAGGCCACATGATTAGTTATAATGACAAGGTATAGTGCCATGTGTTACACAAGTGGGTCCTACTTTCTTGGGATATGTGAAATGGCTTAAAGTGAACCCACAAGGTGAAATTAAGCGATGCAATTGGCACTAGACGATATGAAATGAGTAGATCTAGGGATCTAAGTTGAATTTAGGAGTACCCACTTACTAGATCTAAGGTTTGACACTATTCCCAAGGAGTGCGACTTGCTTAAGGAGGACTAGTGCCTTGTTGGATGGGTTAATGGAGTCAAAAGATATGTCAAAGTGTCGATCGGGACACCTAGAGGTCAAGTCAAGCGGGCTAATTGAGATAGAATGGTTGGATCCTGCTAGATCTAGGATTTCATGAAATGACCCAAGTGGACCACAATCCCTTAAAACAAGGAATGCTACCCCCAAGGCAGATCGTCACAAAATGATACTCTAGATATAGGTTCCAAGGTATGCCCATTCCAAATCCACTGAAATCTCACCCAGGTCGTAGAAGTGGGCAAACTCAGTCACCCAAGGAAGTGCGACCTTGCTCAAGGAGGGCTAAAAGGTGGATAAGGTGGGTCAAATCAAGTACAATGGCCACCAAATTGTAGATCCAAGTAGCTTAGGCACCGATCTATGTGGATCTAGAAAATCAAGCTAATCCAAGGGTTAGATCTTACTAGATCTGAGTTTTAAGATGCCAAGTAGTTCAAAACGGGGTTTTAATCCCTTGAAATGTGGAATGATTCCCACAAGGTAGAAATCACCCAAGTAAAAGTCTAGGGGTAGGTTATCAAATGTGTAGATTGCAAATCAAGTGGGATCTCACCTACCCACATTCTAGATCTAACCCAACAAGCCTCTCCAAGGAAGTACAATTTGGTTCAAGAGGGCTATATTGCCTTGAAAAGTGTGTTAATTTTAACCCAGTCACCACCAAACTATAGATCCAACTAGGGGTGGATGCTATAGAGGTGGGTTCTTAAGATCTTTTCAAAAACAAGGCTAGATCTAAGTAGATCTAAGAAAAACCAAAATGAGGGTTTTAATTAATTAGGGTTTGTGACCAATGAAGATAGAATGGATGGAAAGAGGCACATACCTTGTAGATCTTAGCTCAATTTGCTTGTGGCCACCTTGCAAATTGATAGCATTCTCCTATCTGTATATTCAAGAGTGGGATCCAAGAGCTCCAACCAAAACGTCCTCCTCCAAGATACCCAAATTGTCCTCCTCCTACAAGACAAGAACAAAGAAAGAAGTCAAGTAAGATGATTATGAAAATGATAGAAAGATGTAATAGAAAGCATCATCCATGTCACGAAGATACAATAATGATACTCCCTGTCACAAGATCAACCCAAGAGAGAATATGTGGATCCCTCCAACAATAACCCTCAAGAAATTGCCCTCCTCTCCACCAATTCGACTTTCCTACAAGAAAACTAGTAGAAGCACCAAAATCCACAATGATACATAGAAGAGATACTGTATATTCAATATGCAAGAGAATCCACAAGACAAGAGAGATATGCTCCACAAAGAAGTGTTCTATTCCAATATTCCAGAGCTCCAAAGGTGAGTTATACAATAGGGGGTCTCCTCCTTATATAGGATAATAAAGACCAAAACCCTATACCACTTTACAATACTACATCAAATGAGTGGTTGAGATTAAAACATCTCAATACATGATCAATGGCTAATAATAAATCATAACAATATATCACATGGATCACCCAATATAATGATGACACCTAACTAAATGGTACAAAGTGAGGATGACGTCATCCACTAGAGGGGTAAAAGTACAAAAATCCACCTCATAATGACTAAGACATGACATACGAAGCACACGGTGGGGCTAGGAAGCATCAATCCTTACTAGCTCATCCCCAAGGCACAATAAAATAATAAAATATGTCCAAGATCATATAAATGATCAAATCTGTCCTCAAAATCTGTGACAGACAAGCAGTAAAAGACCTCCTGTGATCGCTGTGGGCCTACCCACATGGTGAAAACTGGCTAGAAGATAGTTGGATCACCCTGGAAGACCTCTGTGAAAACCAAATGCCAAAACCTTGCTTCAATTGCCCAAATCGAATTCCTCAGTGACCACTTTATCCCATTTTTTAACTGCCTCAAAAACTGTGAAAGTGTCAAAACTGCCTCCTAGGGCATCTGCGCTGTCCAACTGAGCCCACCAGGCTCTCCAGAAGCGGGGGTAAATGGTAATAACAAGTGGTTGGACCACCCCCTCCTCATACAGCGCCCTAGGTGAACTGGCCTATCTTGGCCCCTGCTGCTCAGGCTGGGAAATCAGCCCCAAATCTGGTCAACGAGTGTAAAACTGCATCAATCACTGTCAGAAGTGCCCGGAACTGAAAGATAAGTGTCTCACTGGATCCAGATGACCCAAATCCACTAGGAATGTGTACTCATACACCATCGGTTGCCCTAATGGGCCAGCTGTAGGGTCCAACATATATGGACAGTGTATAATCTGGTGATCTGAAGTAATAAATAAAACTGCTGAACTGCATCAATCATCATCTGCATCATATGTCCATCATATGATATCATCATCAATAGGTATATATATATGGCCCACATCATCATGGATCCCAATAATATACAACCAAGGAGAAACCGTTTAAGGCAATCCTCACCATCTCTGCACCAGTCATGGCTTCTCCAACTGCACTCAACTCATCTCTAATCTTGGAGATCCTAGTAAGATAAGAAGCTACATTCTCTGTGTCAGTGATTTTCAAATTTCTCAGTTTCTCCCTAAGCACCATCTTTCTATTCTCATTTGAATTTTGATACAGACTAAGCAGTGAGTTCCACATTTCATTGGCATGTGTCTTCCTTGCAACATGAGGGATCACATGATCCTTGACAGAATGAAGAATCATCTTCTTGGCTTTCATAATCTTCTTGTTAAAGTCTGCATAATCCACAGGATCAGTAGTTGCATTAACATTTTGATTCTCTCCGTCCACAGACAAAAGTTAGACTCACCATCTAACCTATCTTCATACCTCAACCCAAACATATTCAGCAGAAATAAAGTTGATTTCTGAAAACTAACAAGAATCTGATGTGTTACTCAATAATACTGTGCCCTCTGCTAATGTTAACTTCCCTTCAGTTACTGCTCTGATACCATGAAGATTTTTAATAAAAATAAAAAAAACTTTCTTATTGGACTTTTATCAAACACTTTGACTGTAACTCTGATTTGTGACTTCTCTGAACTAAAAATTATTTCTTCTAGTTTACACATAAATACCATACGATCAATCTTTCCTGAATGAAGATGAAAGTAACACAGGATTTTAGGTAAATGCCCAAAGCCAAAAATCTCAACAGAGGAAAACGCTCGAGAAAGAAATTTATTCAGAGAACAATAAATTCAGAAATTCTATCCTTAGAATTTCATTTACATCATCAAAGAGAATCTATAGGAAATCTGTATTGAAATATGAACTGAGTAAACACAGTCAAACTCACACGTGCGGGTTGTACGGGAGAAGATTCTCGGGTATTGTACCAGTGTACGGACTGTACTTCTGTACGGATTTACTGTACCACTTTACTTCTGTACGGATTTATTGTACTAGCGTACGAACTGTACTTCTGTAAGAATTTATGCCTGCAATTTCCTTTAAATCTGAGCCTGAGCCTGTATAGTCAATATTTTGCAGCAGTTCTTCTAAAAATTGTGCCCTCCAATTGTCTAGATGATCATCCTCACACAATCTGAAATCTCTCTCTCTTACTGTCTCTGTGTATTTTTCCTTCATTCCCAAGCATGTATAAATACTTATACCTTTCCAAAGAAACCCTAACTTACATAACAAACTCAAACTAACTTTTGATCTGATGGTAATTATAAGTCTAATCTGAGGATCTTTATGAAATGCACAACTTAAATTCAATTTATGAAATAAAGAGTACAATTAATAAACTATGGGCTCCACAACTTAAGTACATTCATTTCGTAAAAGGTACCTTATTAAAAAAGTCACTTTACAAACATAACATGCTAGGAAATATGACTTGTGTCCCCCCCATCACAAAAAATACAAAAACAGGAAAAGGACATTTCTCGTTACAATTTTCAACACTCCCTCTTAACGAGGGAGGTCCTTTCAGCACCACCTATAACTGCTCCAGCTGGATCATCATTCTCAGCAACTTCCTCTTGCTCTGGAGATCTGTGTCTAAACACAACTTTGAAAGCTGAATTATGAGAAGACTCCATTCTTCTATTCTCTATCTGTTCAATCTCATTATACTGGCTGAGCCTCTTGCCATTACTTTGAAGAGATTCACTCTCTGAAGGTATCATCTGAGTGTTTGCAACCACTATCTCATCATCCTTTGTCTCAAAATGCGAATCTCTAGACTCTGTATATACTAGCTCTCCTCTTAGTACATAGATCTTATCCCTTATGTCTCCTAATAGAAATTAATTGTCCGGTCTTATAGCTGGATAGACAAAAACTTGGCCTGTTTTGAACAAGGTACTGTAACCTTCATCTTCCAAGGCCGAAACTGAAATTAAGTTTGTTCTGAGCCCTGGAACAAATCTAACCCCTTTCAACACTAGGGATTTCTCTTCTAATTGGAATTTAATTGTTCTGATACCTCTGATTTCCTTAACCTGATTTAAACTGGTCTCAACAAACCAACATCCTGGTCCAATCTCAACAATTTCCTGAAATACACTCCACATATCGGTCATATGTCTGGTAGATCCACTATCCACTATGCATAAATTTTGCAAACTAGAACTGTTCGTACTGGAAACAATCGAAACAAGAGAGAACTCTTTCTCAAACTAAGTAGCAAATTCTTCAATAGATGTTGATGTTGTTGTTTGTTTCTTATCTTTGTTATTTGGACAGCTCGAAGCAAAATGTCCATACTGATTGCATTGGTAACATCTAACTTTGCTAAGATCTCTTACAAACTTCTTCTTAGCCTTTCCTTTGTTCTTAGTCAGAAGGGAAACATTCTCCTCACTATGTTCATTCGGTGACTGTTTTTCAAGAGCTTCATCACGAAGCTCCTCTTGGACAAAATCATAGCACAATCTTTCCCAACCAGGTAAATTTTCTCTGGATACAACACCCTTCACAAAGGGTTTCCACTTTCCAGAGACACCGTTTAAGGCAATCCTCGCCATCGTTGCACCAGTCTTGGCTTCTCCAACTGCACTCAACTCATCTCTAATCTTGGAGATCCTAGTAAGGTAAGAAGCTACATTCTCTATGTCAGTGATTTTCACATTTCTCAGTTTCTCCCTAAGCACCATCTTTCTATTCTCATTTGAATTTTGATACAGATTAAGCAATGAGTTCCACATTTCATAGGCATGTGTCTTCCTTGCAACATGAGGGATCACATGGTCCTTGACAGAATCAAGAATCATCTTCTTGGCTTTCATACTCTTCTTGTTAAAGGTTGCATAACCTACAGGATCAGTAGTTGCATTAGGAACAACTATGGGTTTAGTCTGGGTACTCCCTACTATGTCCCAGAGATTATCTACCTGTAAGAACATTTTGCCTCTCTCCTTCCACGGACAAAAGTTAGACTCACCATATAACCTATCTTCATACCTCAACCCAGACATATTCAGCATAAATAAAGCTGATTTCTAAAAACTAACAAGGATCTGATGTGTTACTCAATAATACTGTGCCCTCTGCTAATGTTAACTTCCTTTCAGTTACCACTCTGATACCATGAGGATTTTTAATAAAAATCACAAAACTTTCTTATTGGACTTTTATCAAACACTTTGACTGTAACTCTGGTTTGTGACTTTTCTGAACTAAAACATATTTCTTCTAGTTTAAGCCTAAATACCATACAATCAATCTTTCCTGAATGAAGATGAAAGCAACACAGGATTTTAGGGCAATGCCCAATGCCAAAAACCTCAACAGAGGAAAACCCTTGAGAAAGAAATTTATTCAGAGAACAATAAATTCAGAAATTCTATCTTTAGAATTTCATTTACAGCATCAAAGACAATCTACAGGAAATCTGTATTGAAATCTGAACTGAGTAAACACAGTCGAACTCACACGTGCGGGTTGTATAGGAGAAGATTCTTGTGTACTGTACCAATGTACGGACTGTACTTCTGTATGAATTTACTGTACCACTATACTTCTATACGGGTTTATTGTACCAGCGTACGGACTGTACTTCTGTACGAATTTATGCCTGCAATTTCCTTTAAATCTGAGCGTGAGCCTATACGGTCAATATTTTGTAGCAATTCTTCTAAAAATTGTGCCCTCAAATTGTCTAGATGATCATCCTCACACAATCTGAAATCCCTCTCTTACACTCTGTGTATTTTTCCTTCATTCCCAAGCATGTATAATAACTTACACTTTTCCCAAGAAATCCTAACTTACATAACCAACTAAAACTAACTTTTGATCTAATGGTTGTTATAAGTCTAATCTGAGTGTCTTTATGAAATGCACAACTTAAATTCACTTTATTAAATAAAGAGTACATTTAATAAACTATGGGCTCCACAACTTAAGTACGTTCATTTTATAAAAGGTACTTTATTAAAAAAGTCACTTTACAAACATAACATGCTAGGAAATATGACTTGTGTCCCCCCCATGACAAAAAATACAAAAACATGAAAATGACATTTCTCGTTACAATTTCAACACTCCCTCTTAACGAGGGAGGTTCTTTCATCACCACCTATAATTGCTCCACCTGGATTATCATTCTCAGCAACTTCCTCTTGCTCTAGAGATTTGTGTCTAAACACAACTCTGAAGGCTTAATTCTGAGAAGACTCCATTCGTTTGTTCTCTATCTGC
Organism: Larix kaempferi; assembly: GCA_027924585.1. Classification (NCBI taxonomy): domain Eukaryota; kingdom Viridiplantae; phylum Streptophyta; class Pinopsida; order Pinales; family Pinaceae; genus Larix; species Larix kaempferi. The sequence goes on along the minus strand of BSBM01001242.1, from coordinate 1,908,116 downwards.
TCAATCTCATTATACTGGTTGAGCCTCCTTCCAATACTTTGAAGAGATTCACTCTCTTCCTCTGAAGGTATCATCTGAGTGTTTGCAACCACTATCTCATCATCCTTTGTCTTAAAATGCGAATCTCCGGACTCTGTATATACTAGCTCTCCTCGCAGTACATAGATCTTATCCCTTATGTCTCCTAATAGAAATGAATTGTCTGGTCTTCCAGCTAGATACACAAAAACTTGGCCCATTCTGAACAAGGTACTGTAACCTTTATCTTCCAACGCTGAAACTGAAATTAAGTTTGTTCTGAGCTCTAGAACAAATCTAACCCCTTTCAACACTAGGGATTTCTCTTCTAATTGGAATTTAATAGTTCTGATACCTCTGATTTCCTTAACCTGATTTAAACTGGTCTCAACAAACCAGCATCCTGGTCCAATCTCAACAATTTCCTGAAATACACTCTACATACCGGTCATATGTCTGGTAGATCCACTATCCACAATCCATAAATTTTGCAAACTACAACTGTTTGTACTGGAAACAATCGAAACAAGAGAGAACTCTTTCTCAAACTCAATAGCAAATTCTTCAATAGATGTTGATGCTGTTGTTTGTTTCTTATCTTTGTTATTTGGATAGTTCGAAGCAAAATTTTCATACTGATTGCATTAGTAACATCTAACTTTGTTGAGATCTCTTACAAACTTCTTCTTAGCCTTTCCTTTGTTCTTAGTCAGAAGGGCACTGTTACAAACTTTTTTGTACCATAGTTGGATTATCCGAAGAGCCGCCATTTGACAAATATGATGAGTTTTTGTATTCCAGTGTATTAGATGATCCATCCTTTGTGCCTAGCCAGTTTTGTTTTTCAGTCGACATGACCATGGCTCCATGGGGTTTGTAATAAAGTGTACTAGTAGGATTTTGAGTGGCTCAGTTCCCCATGACTTGGTTAAGCAACTAAGGTATTCCAGGGAGTTTTTTCCCTTGTCAATTATACTTTGCCTGTAGCCGAGCTATAATCGATGAGGTTTTCTCCCGCTTCCTCCAAAGCTGGAATGCCCGATTTTGGAAATTTTAGCCATGGGGGGTTATTAGAGTCCAACTGATGTATATAAGCCTACTAGACACTATTAGAATAAGTTTTGGTCATGTCCTAGGTCCCTAGGATCCTCAGAAAAAATTTCGAAAAAACTTTACCGGGTCCTCCGGTTTTGGTTTTTTTAATTATTTTAACTTTTTCATAAATTTTTCCATAGTTTAAATGGAAAATTTTCAATTTATAATATGTCAGTCATCCGGGATCCGAATCCAGTGATTGAAGGCTTGAACCTTAAGCCAAAAATCATTCATGATCCCCGGACCAGTTTATCCTAAGTTTCGAATGTCAATTCAGCCTCATAATTAATAATTTCTCAAAAAAGTCAGTTACAGAGAAATTATTAATTAAAATAATAAAAAATGAATATTTGGAGATAATCCAAATCTCTCCAAAATAATCCAAATAAATGGATTAAAATAAAAGGCTAATTGACATGGCACTGGGCATTAATGAAGGTTCCAGTCATCTCCAATCAACTTCATTAAGTATCCAGTCAACACAAGTGATTAACTCCAAGAGAAATTCGCTCCATGCATGCAGAACTCGATTTAGTGATGTGGAGGAGTTATTAAATGAGAGTGTGGTTGGTTTTGAGTTGCATTGAATGGGAGTGGGGGCGCCTTGCCTAGGTGGAGGCCACCTCCCACTCTCAACTACCAAAGATCTCAATCAATTTTATGTTAAACTCCAAGCCACCTACCAAAGGGCTCATGTGTTCTCTCCTCCCTCACGTCAATCTTCTTTTGGACTTCGAGTTTGCCACATGGCAATGGTTTATTTGATGGAGGAGCTTCCAAAGATGGGATGGGGGGCGACTTGCTAAGGTGGAGGCCACCTCCCCATCCACATAGACTTCAAACTCGAGTTTCTTGGTGGGATTAACTCCAAGCTTTGTATTGATTGGATCTTAGACATGGATATGATTGGGAATTTGAATTATGTCAAGGCTATTGGCTCTCTTCTCTATGCCAATTCGAATTAGGGTAGACTAGGCTCTAGTTTTGTTATATAATGAGGGCTTTTCTCCTCATTCTAGATGGATATTTTGATGTAAGATTACTCTGCACAATTTGTAACAAGCTTTGGCTTTGTATTGAAATAAAGAATTCGACTTTGGAGGTCCATGAGCTCTCATTCTTTGGTGTGATTTCATCTCTTGTTGAGGTGACATCTTTTCTAAACTCATCTCTCATTTTTGCAAAGTGTATGATCAATTGCTAGCTTAGGAGTGCTATTTTTAGCACAGTAGAATAGCCATTTGTAGTCTCAAATTGGTTGTTTATGCAAAATTTATCAAGATCTAAGTGGGCATGAGTAGTCGGTTATACAAATTGTTGATTTAATCTTGATCTTTCTAGCATATTAGCATTGTTGATCTCACTTCTTGGTCGAGTTGTATGTGTTGTGATTAGGTGTTGCTAAAGTGAAGAGGGGTAGGAGCTCGATTGCATCAAACCCATGCTTCATCTTCAAGCTTTGATTTAACACCTTGTGGTTGCAGGATCTACAAAATCTCAAATCTTTCATCTAAAGAAGGCTAGGAAGAGCTCTTCTCAAATATTCCATCCATCAAAACATTTTATCTCAACTTAGTCACCTTGGTTCTAAGGGCTATCTTCTTCAAGCCCTCCATTTTTCTCCTTGACTTTTTACCTTGATCTGCTAGCCCTTCTTCCCTTTGTCCTAGCTCTTGTCCACCTCACCCTTAGCTTCTTTTCCTTGTTTTCTTCCCTTAGCCCTTTCCATCTAGCTCTTGTTTTTTCCTTCTTTCCATACCTCTCGTCCACCTTTAAGATCTCCTCTCCTCTCTCATTTTTCAACCTTCTTCATCTTGCTTTCGTTGGTCTCTTTTTTCCCTTCCTGCCTTTCGTCTTTCCTCCTCTCCAAGCTCTCGTTTCCCTTCCTCTTGTCTCTCTCATCTCTCTTGTTTGCCTTCTTTGATCTCCATTCCACTCCTTCGTTTTCCCTTTAAGATTTGCTCAAACTCCCTCCTTCTCGTCCCTCCTTAAGCACTTCAAGATATTACAAAAAAAAAAACGTTTGAGTTAAAGAGTTAGTGATTTCTTTCTTAGAAAAAGCAAGTAGTTAGATCTCATTTAGTTTACATTTGCATTGTTTAGATCTACTTCTTTTATTAAAGTTAGTTTCTTACTTGCACTTGTTAGATCTTAGTTAGTATTTGCATCTACTTTATTTGTTAGTCATATTTGCATCTTAGATCTCATTGTTAAGTTAGGCTTGCATTGCTTTGCTTTCAACTTCCTAGTTTAGATCTTAAGTTTATATTTCTTTTGTTTAACATCTAATGGGTGCCATGTTGAGTTGATTTAAGCTTGTAGAGGTATTTCGAAGGAGAAGAAAGACTTGAAAAAACAAGATTCAAAGAAGAAGAAGAGCAAAATCCAAAGAGGAAAACTGAATCAATAAGAAGATCCAAAATCAATGAAGAGGATGATAAACATGAAGATATAAAACCACTCTCCTTTGTAAAAGCCATTAAGGGCTTCTAAGTATTGTTTCCATAGTTGTTTTATTTCCTTCAGAAGACCTTTCAAGGGTTTAATTCCCAAAGGCACTTGTAACTCAGTTAATAAAAAGGCTAAGTGGGATAAGGCCTCCCACATTTTGGTTTCTTCTTCCCCATTTGGGGAAGAGTGTTTTGGTGCATTCTTTAGTTTAGTTTTGCTTCAAACTTTCTAGATAAATTCTCATTTTTGTACTTAGAATAATTCTCTTCCAAGTTTTGCCTTGAGAAAGTAGCTTGGGATTTGATCCCAAGTGCCACATAATTTTGTGGCTACTTCTCTTTCCCCATTAGCATCCATGCGGACATCCAGCTAGCTGGAAAGTTTTCGGGACTAGTGGTTCTAGTGGTAACCTTGTTCCAAGGTTGATCCCACCTTGTTATTTATTTCTTGGTTTGTTGCTAGATTTGGCCTTGTCTTTTCTCTCCATTTATTTTTCTTTTCATTGCTTGTTTACTTTGGAAAACGTGCTTCTTCTTTGCGTACAATCTGTATCTATTTTTAACAAAAAACAAAGCCTCTTGAACTTGTAATAACCCAAGTCAAGAGCACTCTCTATTGGAGAGCATATTAATATTGCATTTTCCCTGCATTAGGCATATGGAATAACTAAGTCTCTTGAACCTTGTCATAAGACAAAGTCAAGAGCGCTCTCTGTCGGAGAGTTGAACTGTGTGCTCTAATAATTTTAAAACATTTCAACTCACACTCCCCCTTTAATAATTTATCTTGGTTGCTATCTAACACCCGTATGCTCTGCTAACCTGAAAAGGTTGGGCTAGTACTTAGAAAGGTGTTGGATTTGATAATTTTCGATAACATAATAAAATTTTCACCCCCACAACGAACGAACCGGCATTGCTTTTTCGAGACATACTCAAGTAGTGGGCAAAGTTCCTAAACCTGGTGGGGTTAGAAATTATCGCTGTCTAGACATCAGAGTGGTTAATTCTTTAGACACCTACTCCTTGACATCTCGGTGGTCCGTCTTACCATCAGAGGGGAAGCCACTGAAGGTATACCTTTCCAATCGATTTGCTTACCTTGTTGTTCTTACCCTAATAATCAAGACCATTAAAACTTTTAATTTACCAAGATAATTTGCACAATGATCTCACGAACAGTTACTTGAGACTTGCATTTCAGCATCCCCCAGACACCACATATTTCATTGACTCCATAAGGCACTGGTTTGTTTACACTTTCATTATTAATTGGGGCCATTTGTCCTTTGTTTAAGTGATTTATCATTGGATGCTTTTATTCATTTCGCAAGTCTTTCATATACTGCTTCGCAACGTGGATTGCACTTTACCTTGTGTTTCTTTTAAAGTAAATTTGTGATCTTTCATCTTTAAAAAACTCCTAAACAACACCCATCCACATCACCATACACTAAAAATATTAAAACACATTGAGCCATAGTAAACTCATCGAAGGGACTACCCCCCTTGGCTTCGTTAGGAGTTAGCCTAAACGGAGGAGCTGGGATTCAGGTGACAGTACTGTTATCACATATATAATAGCCGGGCTACCATACATTACTTTTCTGATGCCAGTACACTATTCAGCCAGTTCCCTTACATTTGAGATGCTGAGATGAGCATCTATATTGGATCACTATCAGATTGTTGACAACCGTATATATTCCCCATGCCATGACTGAGTCTCAGGACACTCAGAGAGATGACCGATGTAGCCATTATACCATTGGTACAGAGCAGTCAGTAGTGCCCAGAGTTACAGCAGCAGTTTCAGAGGACAGATGATGGTATAGGTTGATGAGCATTCAGGTATATGACTCAGCAGGTATATCATTGTGTTATGGTTATATTGCTTTTATATTTATTCTTATAGCATGTCTTAGCACTTAGTGTCATGATCTGGGGATCATATAGATATGTCGACCTGGTTGAGCTTATTATATATATTATATTGTCCCTACTCAGACTTAGAAGTTCACTATTCATACTCATTGGTTTTACCCTCCTTAGGGAGAATAGAGGTGATCATTCCACCATACCTTGGCTTGCTAGTGTCGGCTCCATTATTCATTGTCTTCATCCATCCATTGCCTACCTTTTAGTTTATCACCCTGACTTACTACTTGACTAGTGACATGGAGGATCTTTTCCCCACTGTAGCCTCTGTATTGGATGAGCTTCCCTGTTTATTGTGTCTCGCCTCTGAGTTGGTGACAAAACTTACCTATGGTGAGTTGGAGTTCCTTGTGAATTCCCCCTAGTCACTAAAGTTGTGTTGGCTAAACCTGAAACTTTTAGTGCTGCCATGAATACAAAGTCTGGAAAAATGAAATGCTATATCTTGTATGAAAAGCCCATTCATGCAATGTGTTTCTAAATACACATGAATGAAAGGCATGCCAAATGAAAATGACCATGAAAATAAAATGTTATATCTTTTGGGAATGTAAATACCTAGGTAAACAAGCTGTCTGTGACACACCTAGAAGTGCTCAGGTAAACAAGTGCCTTAAAAACACACCTGCAGGAGAAAGCCTAAATAAATGTAAATCTATGCAATGTGTTTATAAACACACATAGACCGAGGCTATGGAAACTTCAGGCCTGAAAAGAAATGGAACTTAAATGCTATATCAAAACAATTGTTGTTGGCCTTATTTGTATTATCGATTGTGCGCATCTGTTAAACGTGAATAAACCCTCTTTGAACAACTCATCCATTTGTGAGACACCGCCATTCCCTGTGTTGTTGCTCATTCAGTATATACTATGGTGTGTATTCCCTTTCCCTCTGCCAAAGTGTCACAAAGTTAAGTCAGTCAAGTCATCCCTTGGCCTAGCCAGTTATTTTAGCCTTCACCCTTCACTAGCAAATTGATCATAGCTATGAAGTGAGTATGATCTTGAAAGTCTAGTCTGAGTAATAATAATAATTAATGACATTATATATTTGGATTTAGATCGCCAGTAATGATTACTTTGTGTTATAATTGTTATTTGAATAAGTTGTAGAGCATGCATTAACCTTTGACACTTTGCAGCAACTTCCAGTGATGGTCTGGGTTATATTTGGTCATGTTGACTTGGTTAGGCCTAGTCTGACCAAGGTCAACCATAGGGCATGAGATGGTTAGACCTTATGATGATATGGACAAATGATATATGGTCTATATACATGTACATGATGATTCTATGCAGCAGCTACAGGGTTATGATGATGATTCATGGTTTACAACAGTATTTGATCATTTACAGATTATTATTATTTACCCTGTTCCGGTATTTTGGATATATATTTTGATCATGCAGAGAGTCATAGGGTGTATGAGTACACATTTTGGATGGATTTGGACCTTCTGAATCCGATGAGACAAGTTTGTTTTCAGTTCCGGGCACTTACAGTGTTGATTGAGCCTAAGTAGGCTATCCCAGTGCAGTTTTGGTCTGTCAGAGACTCTGTCAGAGTAGATGTGATTTTTATCCGGTTGACCTAGGGCGTTGTGCTTGGAGGGGGTGGTCCAACCACTTGTTTTTACCATATACCCCCCTCCCGGACACACTGGTGCCCTCACCTTCACAACGCAGGCACTCCACGAGGCAATTTGGGGTAGTTTCACGCTTCCCGAGGCATTTCAGGATTGGTAGAAATGGCTATTGAGGAAATCGATTTGGGCTACTGAGGCAATGTTATGGCATGGGATGATCAATGATGATAGATCGGGGTCTTCCACACCTCCTCCAGCAGTTTCATCTTCATCGGGGCCCGCATCCATCACTTATGGCACTTTCTGAGGATTTCTGAGGTCTTTTGAGGCCTACGATTTGGTACATTGATGATTATTTTATGATTATTGTGCTATGGGGATTGACCAAGGAGGGATAAAATTACCCCTTGGACCCACCATAAGCCCCCTATTGTATTTTGTCATCATGATTTGGTGGGATTCCCCTCTTCTAGGGCGATTTTGTCCACTCATATTATATGTTATTAGTGATACATGTATTTTATTGTTGAGCTTATCTCAACCATTGATTAGACATTTGTATTTTTTATTCTTAGCCACTCATTCAAAAAGTGGTTAGGATTTTGATGCCTCTCCTTCCTATTTAAAGGAGAGAGCTTCTCATTGTAAGGGGTCTTTGGCTCTTGGATTATTGGTATAGAAAAACTTTCTTGTGGAATTCTTGTGGTCTCCTTTGCATCTGGTGTTCTTAGATGGTGATTGGAAAGTCTATTGCAACCTAGCATTTGGAATTTGTGGTAAGATCTATCTATTTTGGAAATCATTGTCTTGTCTACAGGAGGCGACTTCAACAAGGGTGATTTTGCAAGGCTTCTTCAAATTGACTTTCTTGGCATTTGCTTGTATCAGGGGGTTATCATTAGCATCATTATGATCTATGCTAATCTTTCTGTTACTTCTTTTGTGGCATTAGTCTTATCTCTTGATTACATCAAATCTGATATTGTTGTTGTTTGTTGTGCAGGAGAGTGGGCGCATTGGCTTCTTGGACTAAATCGATTGCATAGAAAACTACCTCAAAGCTTCTCAAATTGATCGGGTTTGCATAGATCATCATCATCAAGGCATGTACAAGGTTACTGTTATCACATATATAGTAGCCGGGCTACCATACATTATTTTTCTCATTCCAGTACGCTATTCAGCAAGTCCCCTTGCATTTGAGATGCCGAGATGAGCATTTATATTGGATCACTATCAGATTGTGGACAGCAGTTATATTCCCCATGCCATGACTGAGTTTCAGGACACTCAGAGAGATGCCCGATATAGCCATTATGCCATTGGTACAGAGCAGACAGTAGTGCCCAGAGTTACAGCAGCAGTCTCAGAGGACAGATGATGGTACAGGTTGATGAGCTTTCAGGTATATGACTCAGCAGGTATATCATGGTATTATGGTTAGATTGCTTTTATACTTATTCTTATAGCATGTCTTAGCACTTAGTGTCATGATCTGGTGATCATATAGATATTTGGACCTGGTTGACCTATTATATATATATTACTGTCCCTACTCAGACTTAGAAGTTCACTATTCATACTCATTGGTACATACCCTCCTTAGGGAGAATAGAGGTGATCATTCAACCATACCTTGGCTTGCTAGTGTTGGCTTCATCTTTTCATTGTCTTCATCCATCCGTGGCCTACCTTTTAGATTATTACCCTGATTTGCTACTTGATTAGTGACATGGAGGACCTTTCCCCACTGTAGCCTCTGTATTGGATGAGCTTCCCTGTTTATTGTGTCTCGGCTTTGAGTTGGTGACAAAACTTACCTATGGTGAGTTGGAATTCCTTGAGAATTCCCCCTAGTCACTAAAGTTGTGTTGGCTAAACCTGAAACTTTTAGTGCTGCCATCAATACAAAATCTGGAAAAATCAAATGCTATATCTTGTATATGAAAGAAATGCCAATTGAAAATGGCCATGAAAAATAAAATGTTATATCTTTTGGAAAAATAAATACCTAGGTAAACAAGTTGTCCATGACACACCTAGAAGTGCTCAGGTAAACAAGTGCCTTAAAAACACACCTGCAGCAGAAAGCCTAAAAATAAATGTAAATCTATGCAATGTGTTTGTAAACACACATAGATCAAGGCTATGGAAACCTCAGGCCCAAAAAGCAATGGAACTTAAATGTTATATCTAAACAATTGCTGGCCTTGTTTGTATTATGGATTGTGCACATCTGTGAAGGTGAATAAACCCTCTTTAAACAACTCATCCATTTGTGAGACACCGCCATTCCCTGTGTTATTGCTCATTCAGTATATACTATGGTGTGTATTCCCTTTCCCTTGCCAAAGTGTCACAAAGTCAAGTTAGTCAAGTCATCCCTTAGCCTAGCCATTTATTTCAGCCTTCACCCTTCACTAGCAAATTGATCACAACTATGAAGTGAGTATGGTCCTGAAAGTCTAGTCTGAGTAATAATAATAACTAACGACACTATATATTTGGATTTAGATCGCCAGTCATGATTACTCTGTGTTATAGAAGCTATTTGAATAAATTGTAAAGCATGTATTAACCTTGACACCTTGCAGCAGCTATGGATGATAGTCTGAGTTGTATTTGGGTCTTGGTTAGACCTAGTTTGACCATGGAGGACCATGGGACATGAGATGTTGGACCTTATGATGATATGGATAGATGATATATGGTCCATGTACACATACAGGATGATTCTATGCAGCAGCTACAGGGTTATGATGATGATCCTTGGGATACAGCAGTGTTTGGTCATTTACAGATCATTATTATTGGCCTTGTTCCGGTACATGGGATATTTATTTTGATCATGCAGAGATTCATATGGTGTATGAGTACACATCTTGGATGGATTTGGACCTTCTGAGTCCAATGGGACAGTTTGTTTTCAGTTCCGGGCACTTACAGTGATGATTTAGCCTCAGTAGGCTGTCCTAGTGCAGTTTTGGTCTATTGGAGGCCCTGTCGGAGCAGAGATGACTTTTATCCGGTTGACCTAGGGCGCTGATGATGGAGGGGGTGGTCCAGCCACTTGTTTTTACCATATTACCCCCCCTCCCGGACACATTGGTACCCTCACCTTGACAGCGCCATCACTCCAGGAGGCAGTTTGGGCAGTTTCACGTTTCCCGAGGCATTTCAGGATTGGTAGAAATGGCTATTGAGGAAATCGATTTGGGCTACTGAGGCAAAGTTATGGCATGGGATGATCAGTGATGATAGATCGGGACCTTCCACACCTCCTCCAGCAGTTTCAGCTTCATCGGGGCCCGCATCCATCACTTATGGCACTTTCTGTGGATTTTTGGGGTCTTTTGAGGACCACGACTTCACCTTGGAGGCACGATTTGGTACTTTCATGATTATTTATTGATTATTGTGCCATGGGGATTGACCAAGGAAGGATAAAATTACCCCTTGGACCCACCATGAGCCTCTTATGATATTTTGTCATCATGATTTGGTGGGATTCCCCTCTCCTAGGGCGACTTTGTCCACTTATGTTATATTTTATGTGTGATCCATGTATTATGTTGTTGAGATCATCTCAACCATTGATTAGAATTTTGTATCTTATAATCTTAGCCACTCATTCAAAAAGTGGTTAGGGTTTTGGTGCCTCTCCTTCCTATTTAAAGGAGAGAGCCTCTCATTGTAAAGGGTCTTTGGCTCTTGGATTATTGGTATAGAAAAATATTCTTGTGGAAATTCTTGTGGTCTCCTTTGCATCTGGTGTTCTTAGATGGTGATTGGAAAGTCTATTGCAACCTAGCATTTGGAAATTTGTGGCAAGATCTATTTTTTTTGGAAATCACTGTTTGTCTACAGGAGGGCGACTTCAACAAGGGCGATTTTGCAAGGCTTCTTCAAATCGACTTTTTTGGCATTCGCTTGTATCAGGGGGTTATCATTAGTATCATTGTGATCTATGCTATCTTTCTGTTACTTCTTTTGTGGCATTAGTCTTATCTCTTGATGCATCAAATCTGATATTGTTGACGTTTGTTGTGCAGGAGAGGGGGCGCATTGGCTTCTTGGACAAAATCGATTTGCATAGAGACTACCTCAAAGCTTCCAAATTGATCGGGTTTGCATAGATCATCATCATCAAGGCATCTACAAGGTTATCTAGGTAAGATCCACAGGTTTGTTTCTCTTTCCTTTATCCAATCCATTGACATAATACATAAATTGTTAAAACCCTAAATACTTCAAAACCCCTATTTTACATTTTCTCAGATCTACTTAGATCTAGTGGGTTGTTGGGCATGATATTGAAAACCCACCTCTATAGCATCCACGGCATCTCGGATCTATAGTTTGGTGAGGATTGACCTCCGTTTGACCCCTCTCCCGAGCCAACCTAGCTTCTCCCAAGGAAGGCGCACTTCACCATTTGAGCAGGTTGACCTAGATCTAAGCGATGGGTGTTTGAGATTCCACTTGATTTGACATCTACACATCAAATAACATACACCCAGGTTGTCCCTTTCTTGAAAATCACCTTGTGGGCCCCATTCCACATTTTAAGGGATTTAATCCCCATTTTGGACCACTTGGAACACTTAAACTCAGATCTACAAAGATCTAACCGGTGGATTGCCACGAAACTATAGATCCATATCCCTACTTGACTGATCTACCCGGATCTAAAGTTTGGATGCCATCCGACATGATTTGACCCACCTAAACCCCGATTGAAGCCTCCTTAGGGAAAGTCGCACCACCTTGGAGAAGTGAGTTCACTCACTTCGAGGAACTGGGTACTTGAGATTTTTGCAGATCCGGAATCAGAATAATTCAAAACCTAGGTCTAGACTGTCACTTTGTCAAATCTTGCCTTGGGGACTGCATTCCTTGTTTTTAGGGATTGTGGTCCACTTGGGTCAAACCTAGATCTAGACCCATTTAACCATCAAGACCTATACTGTCCACTTATCTCATGTTGTAGGAGTCTTAAACCATAAAGTCAACCCTACTTTGACTCCACTTCCCAATTCCCAAGGCACTGGTTTATCTCCAAGACAACCCACTCTCCTAGATTGTTGGATTGACTTGTGGTTTGACTTTTGCATGGTGAACTATACCTTTGAAGACATCATGAACCATAGTCAAGATTGTCTCATGTACTAGTTAGCCCCAATCTGACCCCTAAACAACCCTGCATTGGACACGGTTCCCAAGGCAGTGGATCTTTTGACATTGACCTAGTACACTAGCCCTAGATCTCACTTTAAACATTGTAAGTCACTTTCACTTCAACTATGAACCAAAGCTATACCTATTAAACCCCTCACTTGGCTTGTGACTTCATCCTTAGGTCTAGGATAAACCATACACCTAACTTCAACTAGAAATACCCTGATTTGGTGTCTTGGTTTTGATCTCTCCTGTCGGGAGTAGATCGGGTCTCCCCCTTTGTTGTTTGGGCTAGATAACATAAAGCGAAGGTTGCCTCGACTGGCGTGACAACCATACATATTGGAGGTCGAGGTGATCGTGGTTGCACCTTTTGAGTTGCCCTTCCCTATTGCCATCCATGACTGGATCCATCCATAGGGGTAACTACATCTTAGGTGATAACAGTTACCCAAGTAAGATCCACAGGTTTGTTTCTCTTACCTTGATCCAATACATTGACATAGCTCATAAATTGATAAAACCCTTATTTCGTCAAGCCCTCATTGTTACATTTTCTCAGATCTACTTAGATCTAGTGGGTTGTTGGGCATAATATTGAAAACCCACCTCTATAGCATCCACGGCATCCCGGATCTATAGTTTGGTGAGGATTGGCTTCCATTTGACCCTCTTCCCAAGCCAAACTAGCTTCCCCAAGCAAGGACGCACTTCTTGGTGAGGGTGAGTTGGCCTAGATCTAGTTGATGGGTAGTTGAGATCTCGCTTGATTCATAATCTACACATCCAATAACCTACCCCCAGATTGTCACTTTTCTGATTTCTACCTTGTGGGCCCTATTCCACATTTTAAGGGATTTAATCCCCATTTTGGACCACTTGGTATCGTCAAACTCAGATCTAGTAAGATCTAGCCATCGGATTGCCTTGAAATTGTAGATCCATACTCCTACTTGACTAACCTATCCGGATCTAAAGTTTGGATGTCATCGGACTTGTCTTGACCCCACTTATCCCAATTTTAGGCCTCCTTGGGCAAAGTCGCAACACCTTGGAGAAGGGAGTTTGTCCACTTCTAAGACGTGGGTACTTGAGATTTCAGTGGATTTGGAACGGGAATATTTCAAAACCTAGGTCTAGTAGGTCACCTTGTCAAATCTTGCCTTGGGGATAGCATTCCTTATTTTAAGGGATTGTGGTCCACTTTGGTCAAACCTAGATCTAGACCTATTCATCCATCAAAACTTTAATTGCCCACTTGTCTCATGCAATAGGAGTCCCTAACCACAAGTTAACCTTACTTTGACTCCATTATCCCAATTCCCAAGGCACTGGTCTCTCTCCAAGTCAATTTGACTTTCCTAGATTGTTGGATTAACTTGTGGTTTGACCTTAGTGTGGTGAACTAACCCTCGATGCCATCATGTATCGAGATCAAGCTTGTCACTTGTACAAGTTAGCCCCAATTCAACCCCTAACTACCCTGCATTGGACACGGTTCACAAGGCAGTGGATTTTCCCACATTGACTAGTACTCTAATCGCGGACCTTGTCTTCAATTATGATAAGTCACTCTCACATCAACAATGAACTAAAGCTACACTCATTAAACCCCTCACTTGTCTTGTGACTTCATCCTAAGGTCTAGGATAAACCATACACCTTACTTCACTTAGAACCAACTTGATTTGGTGTCTTGGTTTTGATCTCTCCTGTCGGGAGTAGATCGGGTCTCCCCCTTTGTTGTCTGGGCTAGATAACATAAAGTGAAGGTTGCCTCGACTGCCATGACAACCATATATTGGAGGTCGAGGTGATCGTGGTTGCACCTTTTGAGTTGCCCTTCCCTATTGCCATCCATGAGTGGATACATCCATAGGGGTAACTACAGTTTAGGTGATAACATTTTGGCGCCCTTGCCGGGGAGGCAATAGCTTACCTCGGTTCGACATACCTTTCTTAAAGACCTCCCATTCTCTTTGCCTAACATTTTGGTATTGAAGGCATAGGGCTTACCTCGAACAAGCTAGTAGTCTTTACTCATTCTCTCCTGCATATACAATGACACATATCTTGGTAGAAGAGTTTAAATCTACCTGGCGACTCCCAATCGTGACTCCGCTGAGGAGCGAGCTCATTTACATCCTTATAACACGAGAAGTAAAGTAAACTTGGATCAAGTTGAAGGAACCCCAATTACATATCGTAAAAGAGATCCCAAAGCACAATCATCTAACTTCTTTTGGAAATTGGTTAACGATTCTCCAAACAGAGCTTCAGGATCCCCTTTGATTAATTCGGTTCCTCTCTCATCTCCTAGTTCAAACTTAAACACAAACTTACCAAATCCAATGGTTGGAACAAACTCTGGAAACCAGAATGTTCCTCCTCCACAAGCTCCTAGGATTTTTGGAAGGAAGGCAAAACCATCTCCTTTAGACTTTTCCCAAATTCAGGGAGCACCCCATGACATCCTAAAAAGTATTTTGAAAAAGTTCCCAGATTTGATGGAGTATCTGCTATATCAATTGAAGACCACATTGATAAAGTATGGGAACACATGGAAGCATATGGAGCATCTGAGGAAGATGTGTTCATGAGGGGTCTCCTGGCATCTTTGGAAGGAGATGTTAGGAAGTGGTTTGACAGGTTTCCTGCCTCATCCATTGATGGGTATGATAACTTTGCAACAAGCTAAATAGTGAGTGGTCTGAAAAGTTAGATGGGAAATTTCTCTTACATCAACTTTTTGACATTAAGAAGAGAGAAAATGAAACAGTGCATGAGTTTAACATAAGATTCGACAAGACTGTAGCTGTTATCCCTAAAGAAATTAGACCAAAAGGCCAAGCAGTTGTTATTCACTACTTGAATGCTTTTGAGGGATGGGTTGGTTATCAGCTAAAGGATAAAAACCCAAATGACTTAAAGACCGCTCAATCAAATGCCAAGATGACTGAACAAAATGTAGCATCCATGGGGAAACAAAACTTTTTCGATCAATTTACCCCATCCACTTCCAAATCTGACCCTAGACTTCGAAAACCAAAGGAACCTGTGAGTGTGCCAAAGGAATCAAAGGACACTTTGGAAGTCATGCAAGAAATGATGAAACAATTAATTGTCCTAACAAAGAATGTGGCAAGTTTGAATGACCCTGAGAGACATAGAAATCCTTATGGCCCTAAACCTTACTGGAATAATAATAGGAGGCCTGATGGGGATAGGGATAGGCGACGACCTGAGTATCCAGAAAACTCTGAGAAGAAGGAAGTCAATTGGTGTGATGAAGAAGAAGAAGAACCCTCTGACACCATTGACCATGATGACCAACCACAAAACATCAACTTCATAAATGACTTATCTTATGATGAAGACTTTGGAAGAATTCTTTTAGAAAAAGAGCCTTGGGAGGAAGAAAAAGACATGGTAGAAGAACCTAGTTCCTCATGTTGTGCCATAGAGCTCCCAAAACCTAAAGAGCAACCAAGGTATCAAATTTATAAACGAGGAAGCACCTCCCAACCTTCTTTCCTTGATAAACATAAAAAGATTGATGAAGATAAAAAGGAAGAGGAAGATCTTACTATGGATGATTATGATCTTAAGATTGATATGAAGAAAGAGTTAAGCAAGATAACGTGTAATATCCCTGTCACCGAGTTGATGAAGGTGCCCTCTGTTAGATGCCAAGTACAGGAATTTTTCGACGGTATTGGCCAAGATAAAACTCCTGAACCGGTCCTAGAATCATGTCATATCCAAAAGCTCAGTGGAACACAACCTAGTGAAATAGAGAAGGATCCACCAATAAACATCCATTCAGCCATTTATGAAAGAAAGAGTGGTGGTCACTCTCCCTTTTACCTTACCTTGCACATTCAAAACATGCTCCTTCACAATTGTATGTTGGACTCTGGAGCAGCAATGAATGTTATGCCTTTACAAGTTATGAAGGAAATGGGACTTGAAGTGACTAGACCTTATGGAAATGTCTGCGGTATAGATTCCCGACGAGTGCCATCTTATGGTTTGATCAAAAACCTTAGAGCTGATCTTTTTGCATGTTTAGACATTGCTACCATGATGGATGTAGTTGTCATTGACTTACCCCCAGCATATGGAATGCTGTTATCTAGCAAATGGGTGGCTGGTCTAGGTCGATACCTTATGATGGATTTATCATTTATTTGTGTGCCCAACCCTGATGGAGCTTTGATTCGGGTTAACAGAGAACCTTGTTATAATAAGCATGTTGAATCATTCGATGAAGGGCTAAAAAACACATATGGGGATGAATTGTTAAATAATGCCAAAACTAACCTTGTTGAAGATGAGGATGAATTATATGAAGTCGATCAAAATATGTGTATGGTCATGGAAAATTCTGATTCCTCTTGGGAAGATGAGCAAACAGATGAAATTGCAAGAACAATCAACTTGGAATTACTTGGAAATGAATTTGCTGAGGAAATAGATGAATTGAGAAGACATGAAAATCAACCTCAAGATCATGGACAAAACAATGAAATCATTCAAGAACCTTCTATTGAAAATCATGCACTTGAGGAAGTTAATGATGGCATAAGAGATATAGGAAGAGATGAACATTTTCCTAATGATCAAAGTTTGGAACCAAATTCCCCAATAGAAATCCTTCATGAAGAAAATATTAAGAATCCAATACATGAAGATGAGTTTGATGATATTAGGAGGGGAGAAAGAATTCCTTTCACTGTTAGGGAATGGTTTGCCTTGACTGATCACAATAGAGAAAGAGAAAGCCAAGGGCTTGCACCTAATTACCCATGGGAAAACAATCTTGCAATATTTACTAGGGTTGAAACGAATGAAGAGTCTGAAGCTTCCTATTATTCTGATGTAGAAGATCCTCTATCTCACTTATCCCTAGAAGATGGCAGCCTAATTCAAGTTCATGATAATTCTCTAAGTTGGGAAGAGGACGCCTTAATTAATGATGCACCTGAAGGAGAATATAATCTAAATAACCTTGCTATTTTTCAAACTCCTTCAGATCCTCAAAGCCATGCTTTATCTGCATATCCTCATATCCCTAGTTTTCTCTTGCCATCTGAGTCATCTAGTCATCATACTCATGATCTTACTAGTTCATCTACATTTCATCCTGAGTCAGTTTTTACTAGATTGGAAAACATGGTCGTTCCCGTTCCTTCAGGGGAAGGCTCTAGTCATAACATTGTCATATCTCATGAGCCCTCTCCCTTGGAAGAACATAAAGATTTCTGGACTGTAGGAGAAGTTGTTAAAAGAGTTGTGTCTCCCCATGAGGAAGAATCAAGTGAAGTAGTTCAAGAAACAAGAAGAGAAGTTAGGGAGGTCCTGGTTGGCAGAATTGCTATTTCCTTAGAGGGTGGTCCGCCCAGAGTTGATGCAGTTCCTTCTAGGAGGAGCTCAAGGATTGTCACACCTCAACCGCAAAACCCTGCTGAAATCCATCCCATGCCCATTCGTAACATTGGAGTTATTCCTGAGTTTGTCAATAGAAATAGGTTTCATACAGGAAGTCAAGTTATCATTCCCAACCATTTATTGCATATAAGATCGGGACAGGCTGATGACTTATGGGTTGGACCTTTCACAGTAGAGCAATGCATTGATGGCATGTGCTTTCTGACCACTGGTAGTGGACGACATATTTTATATCCTGTCAATCAGAGGGACTTAAGGGATCACATCCCTGATCCCACATAGTTGGATCTCTCCGCTTGCATTGCCTGGTAGATTAGAGTAGGTAGGAAACCAAATAAGCCTACTTGGGCAGTAGTTAGTCTTTGCGGCCATTGAGTCTGGCACCTTTTTGTTTGTTTCTAAGCTCCTAGTTTAATTGAGTACCTGTCACTTTTCTCTTTCCTGCACAATAAATTTCAAATTTTGCAAATTATGTTAGTAGTTTAATTTACTTTCTGCAATTATATTTCATGCATTTATATTTCTGACATAGAATAGATTTTATTTCAGTTGATTTTATATTTTTCCCACACATGCGGCATGAGGTATTTTGATGTTTGTGAATGCAAAAATAGGTTAAAAAAATAAAAAAAGGAAGCAAAATGGTAGAGTGTTGGATCGTGGATTCGAGTAGCAGAGTTCAAAGACCAGAGATTCTGAGGTTCTCAAGCGCTCATTTCAGCAGAGCACTTGTCCCAGCCGGAGAGAGATGTTATCACATATATAGTAGTCAGGCTACCATACATTATTTTTCTGATGCCGGTACACTATTCAGCCAGTTCCCTTACATTTGAGATGCTGAGATGAGCATCTATATTGGATCACTATCAGATTGTGGACAACTGTATATATTCCCCATGCCATGACTGAGTCTCAGGACACTCAGAGAGATGACCGATGTAGCCATTATACCATTGGTACAGAGCAGTCAGTAGTGCCCAGAGTTACAGCAGCAGTTTTAGAGGACAGATGATGGTACAAGTTGATGAGCATTCGGGTATATGACTCAGCAGGTATATCATTGTGTTATGATTATATTGCTTTTACATTTATTCTTATAGCATGTCTTAGCACTTAGTGTCATGATCTGGCGATCATAGAGATATGTGGACCTGGTTGAGCTTATTACATATATTATATTGTCCCTACTCAGACTTAGAAGTTCACTATTCATACTCATTGGTTTTACCCTCATTAGGGAGAATAGAGGTGATCATTCCACCATACCTTGGCTTGCTAATGTCGGATCCATTATTCATTGTCTTCATCCATCCATTGCCTACCTTTTAGTTTATCACCCTGACTTACTACTTGACTAGTGACATGGAGGATCTTTTCCCCACTGTAGCCTCTGTATTGGATGAGCTTCCCTGTTTATTGTGTCTTAGCTCTGAGTTGGTGACAAAACTTACCTATGGTGAGTTGGAGTTCCTTGTGAATTCCCCCTAGTCACTAAAGTTGTGTTGGCTAAACCTGAAACTTTTAGTGCTGCCATGAATACAAAGTCTGGAAAAATGAAATGCTATATCTTGTATGAAAAGCCCATTCATGCAATGTGTTTCTAAACACACATGAATGAAAGGCATGCCAAATGAAAATGGCCATGAAAATAAAATGTTATATCATTTGGGAATGTAAATACCTAGGTAAACAAGCTGTCTGTGACACACCTAGAAGTGCTCAGGTAAATAAGTGCCTTAAAAACACACCTGCAGCAGAAAGCCTAAATAAATGTAAATCTATGCAATGTGTTTATAAACACACATAGACCGAGGCTACGGAAACTTCAGGCCCGAAAAGCAATGGAACTTAAATACTATATCAAAACAATTGCTGGCCTTATTTGTATTATGGATTGTGCACATCTGTTAAAGGTGAATAAACCCTCTGTGAACAACTCATCCATTTGTGAGACACCGCCATTCCCTGTGTTGTTGCTCATTCAGTATATACTATGGTGTGTATTCCCTTTCCCTCTGCCAAAGTGTCACAAAGTTAAGTCAGTAAAGTCATCCCTTAGCCTAGCCAGTTATTTTAGCCTTCACCCTTCACTAGCAAATTGATCACAACTATGAAGTGAGTATGATCTTGAAAGTCTAGTCTGAGTAATAATAATAATTAATGACATTATATATTTGGATTTAGATCGCCAGAAATGATTACTTTGTGTTATAATTGTTATTTGAATAAGTTGTAGAGCATGCATTAACCTTTGACACTTTGCAGCAGCTTCCAGTGATGGTCTGAGTTATATTTGGTCATGTTGACTTGGTTAGGCCTAGTCTGACCAAGGTCAACCATAGGGCATGAGATGGTTAGACCTTATGATGATATGGACAGATGATATATGGTCTATATACATGTACATGATGATTCTATGCAGCAGCTACAGGGTTATGATGATGATTCATGGTTTACAGCAGTATTTGATCATTTACAGATTATTATTATTTACCCTGTTCCGGTATATTGGATATATATTTTGATCATGCAGAGACTCATAGGGTGTATGAGTACACATTTTGGATGGATTTGGACCTTCTGAATCCGATGAGACAAGTTTGTTTTCAGTTCCGAGCACTTACAGTGATGATTGAGCCTCAGTAGGCTATCCCAGTGCAGTTTTGGTCTGTCAGAGACCCTGTCAGAGCAAATGTGATTTTTATCCGGTTGACCTAGCGCGCTGTGCTTGGAGGGGGTGGTCCAGCCACTTGTTTTTACCATATTACCCCCCTCTCGGACACACTGGTGCCCTCACCTTGACAGCGCAAGCACTCCAGGAGGTAGTTTGCTGCAGTTTCACGCTTCCCGAGGCATTTTAGGATTGGTAGAAATGGCTATTGAGAAAATCGATTTGGGATACTGAGGCAATGTTATGGCATGGGATGATCAGTGATGATAGATCGGGGTCTTCCACACCTCCTCCAGCAGTTTCAGCTTCATCGGGGCCCGCATCCATCACTTATGGCACTTTCTGAGGATTTCTGAGGTCTTTTGAGGCCTACGATTTGACCATGGAGGCACGATTTGGTACATTGATGAATATTTTATGATTATTGTGCTATGGAGATTGACCAAGGAGGGATAAAATTACCCCTTGGACCCACCATAAGCCCCCTATTGTATTTTGTCATCATGATTTGGTGGGATTCCCCTCCTCTAGGGCGATTTTGTCCACTCATTATATTTTATTAGTGATCCATGTATTTTATTGTTGAGCTCATCTCAACCATTGATTAGACATTTGTATCGTTTAATCTTAGCCACTCATTCAAAAAGTGGTTATGATTTTGATGCCTCTCCTTCCTATTTAAAGGAGAGAGCTTCTCATTGTAAGGGGTCTTTGGCTCTTGGATTATTGGTATAGAAAAACTTTCTTGTGGAAATTCTTGTGGTCTCCTTTGCATCTGGTGTTCTTAGATGGTGATTGGAAAGTCTATTGCAACCTAGCATTTGGAATTTGTGGTAAGATCTATCTATTTTGGAAATCATTGTCTTCTCTACAGGAGGGCAACTTCAACAAGGGCGATTTTGCAAGGCTTCTTCAAATCGACTTTCTTAGCATTTGCTTGTATCAGGGGGTTATCATTAGCATCATTGTGATCTATGCTATCTTTCTGTTACTTCTTTTGTGGCATAGGCTTATCTCTTGATTACATCAAATCTGATATTGTTGACGTTTGTTGTGCAGGAGAGAGGGCGCATTGGCTTCTTGGACAAAATCGATTTCATAGAAAACTACCTCGAAGCTTCTCAAATTGATCGGGTTTGCATAGATCATCATCATCAAGGCATCCACAAGGATACCCAGGTAAGATCCACAGGTTTGTTTCTCTTACCTTGATCCAATCCATTGACATAGCTCATAAATTGATAAAACCCTTATTTCTTCAAACCCTCATTGTTACATTTTCTCAAATCTACTTAGATCTAGTGGGTTGTTGGGCATAATACTGAAAACCCACCTCTATAGCATCCACGGCATCCCGGATCTATAGTTTGGTGAGGATTGGCTTCCATTTGACCCTCTTCCCAAGCCAAACTAGCTTCCCCAAGCAAGGGCGCACTTCTTGGTGAGGGTGAGTTGGCCTCGATCTAGTTGATGGGTAGTTGAGATCCCGCTTGATTCATAATCTACACATCCAATAACCTACCCCCAGATTGTCACTTTTCTGATTTCTACCTTGTGGGCCCTATTCCACATTTTAAGGGATTTAATCGCCATTTTGGACCACTTGGTATCTTCAAACTCAGATCTAGTAAGATCTAGCCATCGGATTGCCTTGAAATTGTAGATCCATACTCCTACTTGACTAACCTATCCGGATCTAAAGTTTGGATGTCATCGGACTTGTCTTGACCCCACTTATCCCACTTTTAGGCCTCCTTGGGCAAAGTCGCACCACCTTGGTGAAGGGAGTTTGTCCACTTCTAGGACGTGGGTACTTGAGATTTCAGTGGATTTGGAACGAGAATATTTCAAAACCTAGGTCTAATAGGTCACCTTGTCAAATCTTGCCTTGGGGATAGCATTCCTTATTTTAAGGGATTGTGGTCCACTTTGGTCAAACCTAGATCTAGACCTATTCATCCATCAAAACTTTAATTGCCCACTTGTCTCATGCAATAGGAGTCCCTAACCACAAGTTAACCTTACTTTGACTCCATTATCCCAATTCCCAAGACACTGGTCTCTCTCCAAGTCAATTTGACTTTCCTAGATTGTTGGATTAACTTGTGGTTTGACCTTAGTGTGGTGAACTAACCCTCGATGCCATCATGTATCATGATCAAGCTTGTCACTTGTACTAGTTAGCCCCAATTCAACCCCTAACTACCCTGCATTGGACACGATTCCCAAGGCAGTGGATTTTCTCACATTGACTAGTACTCTAATCCCGAACCTTGTCTTCAATTATGATAAGTCACTCTCACATCAACAATGAACTAAAGCTACACTCATTAAACCCCTCACTTGTCTTGTGACTTCATCCTAAGGTCTACGATAAACCATACACCTTACTTCACTTAGAACCAACTTGATTTGGTGTCTTGGTTTTGATCTCTCCTGTCGGGAGTAGATCGGGTCTCCCCCTTTGTTGTCTGGGCTAGATAACATAAAGTGAAGGTTGCCTCGACTGGCGTGACAACCATATATTGGAGGTCGAGGTGATCGTGGTTGCACCTTTTGAGTTGCCCTTCCCTATTGCCATCCATGAGTGGATACATCCATAGGGGTAACTACAGTTTAGGTGATAACAAGTACCTGGCTCATTGCTTGCCCCTAAGGCCACACTTTCCCCCCTAGTAGTGAGGGAACAACTTTCGAAAGATTTCTGCTGCTGGTGTGCATCTCGGCGAACAACAGGCACCATTCTCCTCACTATGTTCATTCAGTGACTGTTTTTCAAGAGCTTCATCACGAAGCTCCTCTTGGACAAAATCGTCCCACAATCTTTCCCAACTAGGTAAATTTTCTTTGGATACAACACCCTTCACAAAGGGTTTCCACTTTCCAAAAAAACCGTTTAAGGCAATCCTCACCATCTCTGCACCAGTCATGGCTTCTCCAACTGCACTCAACTCATCTCTAATCTTGGAGATCCTAGTAAGGTAAGAAGCTACATTCTCTTTGTCAGTGATTTTAACATTTCTTAGTTTCTCCCTAAGCACCATCTTTCTATTCTCACTTGAAATTTGATATAGACTAAGCAGTGAGTTCCACATTTCATAGGCATGTGTCTTCCTTGCAACATGAGGGATCACATGATCCTTGACAGAATCAAGAATCATCTTCTTGGCTTTCATAATCTTCTTGTTAAAGGCTGCATAATCTACAGGATCAGTAGTTGCATTAGGAACAACTATGGGTTTAGTCTGGGTACACTCTACTATGTCCCAGAGATCATCTACCTGTAAGAACATTTTGATTCTCCCCTTCCATGGACAAAAGTTAGACTCACCATCTAACCTATCTTCATACCTCAACCCAGACATATTCAGCAGAAATAAAGGCGATTTCTGAAAACTAACAAGAATCTGAATTATTACTCAATAATACTGTGCCCTCTGCTAATTTTAACTTCCCTTCAGTTACCGCTCTGATACAATGAAGATTTTTAATAAAAATCACAAAACTTTCTTATTGGACTTTTATCAAACACTTTGACTGTAACTCTGATTTGTCACGTTTCTGAACTAAAAATTATTTCTTCTAGTTTAAGCATAAATACCATACAATCAATCTTTCCCGAATGAAGATGAAAGTAACAAAGGATTTTATGGCAACGCCCAAGGCCAAAAACCTCAACAGAGGAAAACCCTTGAAAAAGAAATTTATTCGGAGAACAATAAATTCAGAAATTCTATCCTTAGAATTTCATTTATAGCATCAAAGACAATCTAAAGGAAATCTGTATTGAAATCTGAACTAATTAAACACAGTCAAACTCACACGTGCGGGTTGTACAGGAGAAGATTCTCATGTACTGTACCAGTGTACGGACTGTACTTATGTACGGATTTACTGTACCACTGTACTTCTGTACAGATTTACTGTACCACTGTACTTCTATACGGATTTATTGTACCAGCGTACGGACTGTACTTTTGTACGAATGTATGCCTGCAATTTCCTTTAAATCTGAGCCTGAGCCTGTAAGGTCAATATTTTGCAGCAATTCTTCTAAAAATTGTGCCCTCATATTGTCTAGATGATCACCCTCACACAATCTGAAATCTCTCTCTCTTAGTCTCTCTGTGTATTTTTCCTTCATTCCCAAGCATGTATAAATACTTACACTTTTCCCAAGAAACCCTAACTTACATAACCAACTCAAACTAATTTTTGATTTCGTGGGTATTATAAGTCTAATCTGAAGGTCTTTATGAAATGCACAACTTAAATTCACTTTATTAAATAAAGAGTACATTTAATAAACTATGGGGTCCACAACTTAAGTACATTCATTTTATAAAAGCTACTTTATTAAAAAAGTCACTTTACAAACATAACATGCTAGGAAATATGACTTGTGTCCCCCACATGACAAAAAATACAAAAACATGAAAAGGACATTTCTCGTTACAATTTTCAACACTCCCTCTTAACGAGGGAGGTCCTTTCAGCACCACCTATAACTACTCCACCTAGATTATCATTCTCAGCAACTTCCTCTTGCTCTGGAGATTTGTGTCTAAACACAACTCTGAAGGCTGAATTCTGAGAAGACTCCATTCTTCTGTTCTCGATCTGCTCATACTCATTATATTGGCTGAGCCTCCTGCCAATACTTTGAATAGATTCACTCACTTCCTCTGAAGGTATCATCTAAGTGTTCGCAATCACTATCTCATCATCCTTTGTCTCAAAATGCGAATCTCCAGACTTTGTATATACTAGCTCTCCTCGTAGTACATAGATCTTATCCCTTATGTCTCCTAATAGAAATGAATTGTTCGGTCTTCCAATTGGATACACAAAAACTTGGCCTGTTCTAAACACGATTTTGTAACCTTCAACTTCCAAGGCTCAAACTAAAATTAAGTTTGTTCTGAGCCCTGGAACAAATCTGACCCCTTTCAACACTAGGGATTTGTCTTCTAATTGGAATTTAATAGTTCAGATACCTCTGATTTCCATAACCTTATTTAAACTAGTCTCAACAAACCAGCATCCTGGTCCAATCTCAACAATTTCTTGAAATACACTCCACATACCAGTCATCTGTCTGTAGATCCACTATCCACTATCTAGAATTTTTGCAAACTGGAACTGTTCGTACTGGAAACAATCGAAACAAGAGAGAACTCTTTCTCAAACTCAGTAGCAAATTCTTCAATAGATGTTGATGCTGTTGTTTGTTTCTTATCTTTGTTATTTGGACAATTCGAAGCAAAATGTCCATACTAATTGCATTGGTAACATCTAACTTTGCAGAGATCTCTTACAAACTTCTTCTTAGCCTTTCCTTTGTTCTTAGTCAGAAGGGCAACATTCTCCTCACTATGTTCATTCGGTGACATTTTTTCAAGAGCTTCATCACGAAGCTCCTCTTGGACAAAATCATCCCACAATCTTTCCCAGCCAGGTAAATTTTCTCTGGATACAACATGCTTCACAAAGGGTTTCCACTTTCCAGAGAAACCGTTTAAGGCAATCCTCACCATCTCTGCACCAGTCATGGATTCTCCAACTGCACTCAACTCATCTCTGATGTTGGAGATCCTAGTAAGGTAAGAAGCTACATTCTCTGTGTCAGTGATTTTCACATTTCTCAGTTTCTCCCTAAGCACCATCTTTCTATTCTCATTTAAATTTTGATACAGATTAAGCAGTGAGTTCCACATTTCATAGGCATGTGTCTTCCTTGCAACATGAGGGATCACATGATCCTTGACAAAATCAAGAATCATCTTCTTGGCTTTCATACTCTTCTTGTTAAAGGCTACATAATCTACAGGATCAGTAGTTGCATTAGGAACAACTATGGGTTTAGTCTGGGAACTCTCTACTATGTCCAAGAGATCACCTGTAAGAACATTTTGATTCTCTCCTTCCACGGACAAAAGTTAGACTCACCATCTAACCTATCTTCATACCTCAACCCCGACATATCAAGCAGAAATAAAGCTGATTTCTGAAAACTAACAAGAATCTGAATTGTTACTCAATAATACTGTGCCCTCTGCTAATGTTAACATCCCTTCAGTTACCGCTCTGATACCATGAAGATTTTTAATAAAAAACACAAAACTTTCTTATTGGACTTTTATCAAACACTTTGACTGTAACTCTGATTTGTCACTTTTCTGAACTAAAAATTATTTTTTCTAGTTTAAGCATAAATACCATACAATCAATCTTTCCTGAATGAAGATGAAAGTAACACAGGATTTTAGGGCAATGCCCAAGGCCAAAAACCTCAACAGAGGAAAACCCTTAAGAAAGAAATTTATTCAGAGAACAATAAATTCAGAAATTCTATCATTAGAATTTCATTTACAGGATCAAAGACAATCTACAGGAAATCTACATTGAAATCTGAACTGAGTAAACACAGTCAAACTCACACGTGCGGGTTGTACAGGAGAAGATTCTTGAGTACTGTACCAGTGTATAGATTGTACTTCTGTACGGATTTACTGTACCAGCGTACGGATTGTACTTCTGTATGAATTTATGCCTACAATTTCCTTTAAATCTGAGCCTGAGCCTGTACAGTCAATATTTTATAGCAATTCTTCTAAATATTGTGCCCTCAAATTGTCTAGATGATCATCCTCACACAATCTGAAATCTCTCTCTCTTACACTCTCTATGTATTTTTCCTTCATTCCCAAGCATGTATAAATACTGACACTTTTCCCAAGAAACCCAAACTTACATAACCAACTCAAAGTAACTTTTGATCTGATGGCTATTATAAGTCTAATCTGAGGGTCTTTATTAAATGCACAACATAAATTCACTTATTAAATAAAGAGTACATTTAATAAACTATGGGCTCCACAACTTAAGTACATTCATTTTATAAAAGGTACTTTATTAAAAAAGTCACTTTACAAACATAACATGCTAGGAAATATGACTTGTGTCGTCTCCATGACAAAAAATACAAAAACATGAAAAGGACATTTCTCGTTACAATTTTCAACAAGATGAAGTTGAATTATTGTGGGAAGGGGGGGGATTTATGATATACCTTACAGTACAGGAAATATGTCCGCAATGTGATCTAGGTGGCTCCGTACAAGGACGTGTGGGCTGGGACGGAGTCTTGAGAGTGGTGTTCAACACTACACCAACAACGATGTAGTCTAACTGGTGCTCTGAGGTTGCCTCCTAGTGGTTCCCGCTTCCTTAGTCATAATTTCTCCACTTTTGATCACAACTAGGAAACGTCAAATTTTCATTGGTTTTCACGGGACTTGATTTTATTAATGAGTATTAATTAAATATGAAAATTTATGAAGTGCAAAACAGCCGCTTTTGATATCCCAAAGCTCAAACCAGCCTGCAATGGGTAAAGCATATGCGGTGTTTGCAAAAATATTCGTTAAGATTGACTCTCCGATAGAGAGCACTCTTGATCCGATTTAGAACAAGATTCAAGAGATTTTTTAAGTTAAATTTTAAGATTGGCTCTCCGACAGAGAGCTCTCTTGATTTGCTTTAAGAGCGTGATTCAAGACATTTTATGAACACTACCTTGTTGAAGAATAAAATGTTGAAATGAAAAGAGACAAGTTTTCTAATTATCTACCCAAGAGTCTCTTTCAGGTCCGAAGACTGTACTCGAGAGAGCAAGGGGATTAGTAATTCTTTTTAGTATGAAAAAATTTGAATCTAAACAAGAAGCATAAATCAACTTTTTTAAGAAAAAGAAACTATCCTAGCATGCTACTTTAGTTTGAATGCAGGTAAAAAGCAAAGTAAAAGATACAGGCTTCCCCCAAATGGGGGAAGAAGGGTGTGGGAGCTGTAATCCCACTTGTTTTTTATTAATGATTTTTTACAATAAATTAACCCTCCGATAGAGAGCACTCTTGATCCGCTTATGCAGCGTGATTCAAGAGACTTTTAGGCCTAAGAAGGAAAAGGGATAGCAAAGGGATGAAGAAGAGGGAAATTTTTGTATTTATGCCTTAAGTTTTAGCTTTCCTTCCTTTGTTTTTTTTCTGTAAAACAACAAGAAATCAACGAACAAAAAGTTTGTTAAAAGGTTAGTATTTGTTAGTCAAAAGTACATGAAGATTACAATACAATATTTGATAATGATAGGAAACTAATACTTCAAATATTGACGATTTGGAACAAGATCTAAAGCTTTGAAATATGACTTTTAAAAGCACTTCTTAGATCTACTATTTTTGCATGACAAATGAGTTTTAAAAATGAAATTTTATAGATCTAACTTGCTTGCAAAATAAAACAAGGAAAAATGGAGAGAAAGAGTTTTAAAATTTGAAAGATGGAAGAAGGGTAATTTGAAAGATGGAAGAAGGGTGACTGCCGAATCTTGAATCTTTTGAGAATGAGGAGGATCCTATAGGACAGAAGAATATTAGTCTTAAAATGGTTACGAAGAGGAAGAAAATGCAATCGAGCTTAACAACCTCCTTCGCTTTTGGTGATCTGCAACACAACACAACTACAAACAACCCATGATCAAGCCTAGTATATTATGATAAAAGAAATTTTGAAGAGCCTGAGTATAACTGACTACTTTCGGCTACTCCCTGACTTCGAATACACAATATAAATAAACAAATCGAGACTACAAATGCTTATTCAATGGATTAACAATAATCTTCTAAGCTAGAATAGATCAATGAATTAAGAATTGCAGAAGTAAAGCATAGACAAATATCACCACGATATGGAACAAGCTTTCTCAATCATGACATTTGCACCATATGGATCTCTAAAGTCTCAATTTATTCAAAAAAACTTTTTGCACAAAAGGCAAGAAGCATTATACACAATACAACAGAGGTTCTTGCATTTATGTAAATGATGGAGCAAGACCTTGTTTAAATGGAGTTACAAGTAGGAGGAGGGTGCGCATGGCTTCCATGGAGGGCGAATGAGTGAAGAGCATATCCCTTTGAAAGAGGAGTGATTGATGCGATTGAAAGCTTGGAGCTCGAGCTTGGTTGGTGTGATGAGATGAGGTGGCTGCCACCTCATGAGAGGGGCGCCCCTCTCCCATTGGAACCAATGCCCAATACCTTTGACTTTGCAAATGGTTCATGCACACAAAGTCGCCCACATGAGGAGGGGAAGGGCACACTTCAAATTATTTGCTCCATTCGCTATCCCAAACTTTTAATTTGGCATGTGCTTTATCCACATGATATGATCGCCCTCCTTATTAAACCAATATGCCACCCTTTCCAAACTATTTTAATCAATTTTTTGGACTTTTTTTATTTTGTCCTTTTGTGTGTTCTGTAGAACACTTAGTATTTAAGTGTCGTTTTGTCGCACTTTTAGGAAAAAATGTCACAAATGACCATCTAGTCGCCCGAAACCCAGGAAAAGTGGATCCTAGGTTAAAGAGGACGCTCTGAGCGTGAAAACGAACATCCCCGCGCCAAATTCCACCTCCAGACTAGACTTTTATTATATTTTGAATTTTTCAATTAAACCATTAAAAAATAGTCTAATTTTATGGAAAAAATTATTTTATCGGAATGAAACCAAACTCCTAGGGGACCTAGTGCATGTCCATACGACTCAATTTAGATGGCTAGCATGTAAAAAATACATAGACACATAGACTTTAATAACCTCCCTAAGTTCAACCACCATGAAAATACTCCAGCTTTGGAGGTATGAGTGAAGAACTCAGGAATTATACGTCACTAAAGATTAGCGCATAATTCCTAAGGAAAAAACACTCTAGAGTATCCCCCTGATAGCCAAACCTAAGGTAGGCCAAGTATTTTACAAAATAATCATGCTTAGACCAACTTATTACAATTCCCCCAAGGGGGTCTGGACATGCAATTATTACAAAGGGGCCAAAATTGGCCCTGAAAAGTCTTCTGAACTTCTGAACACTGATGATGAACATTGAACATGTTCATAAAACTGGCGTCTCACAAGAAGTCCAACTATGGTACAAAATAGTTGGTAACAGTACCAATTATTCTCTATCATTTACTTCTTATTTGCATCTACCCTCATTGTTGTTTGCTAATTGGGCTTTGTCTCCTTGGTTTTGCAGGAAGAGATGGGCACACTAGTGGACTTGGGCAAATCATGTGAGCAAGAGAAACTACCATATCTTTCATTTGATCTTTGCGGGAGTAGTCCTCGTCATATCGGCATTCCTTCTCATTATTGAGATACGCTTGGAAGGTGTTACCAACTATTTTGTACCATAGTTGGACTTCCTGTGAGCCGCCAGTTTCATGAACATGTTCAGTCTTCATCATCAATGTTCAGAAGTTCAGAAAACTTTTTCAGGGCCATTTTGGCCCCTTTTGTAGTAATTGCATGTCCCAACCCCCATGGGGGAATGTAATAAGTTGGTCTAAGCATGATTATCTTGTAAAAGACTTAGCTTACCTTAGGTTTGGCTATCAGGGGGATACTCTAGAGTGTTTTTTCCTTAGAAATTATGCACTCCTCTTCAGTGGCGTATAATTCCTGAGTTTTTCACTCACACCTCCAAAGCTAACGTATTTACCATGGTGGTTGAACCTAGGGAGGTTATTAAAGTCTATGTGTCTATGTATTTTTTACAAGCGAGCCATCTACATTGAGTTGTATGGACATGCACTAGGTCCCTAGAAGTTTGGTTTCATTCCGATAAAAATAATTTTTTCCGTAAAATTAGACTATTTTTTAATGGTTTAATTGGAAAATTTCAAAATGTAATAAAAGCTTGGTCTGGAGGTGGAATTTCGAGTGAAGATGCTTGTTTTCCCGCTCATAACATCCTTGGTAACCCAGGACCCACTTTTCTTGGGTTTCAAGCGTCTAAATTGTCATTTGTGGCATTTTTTCCTAAAGATGCTACAAAACGACACTTAAATGCTAACTATGCTACGAATTGCACAAAAGGACAAAATAAAAAAATCCAAAAAAATGAATAAAAAAATTATGGCAAAGGGTGGCATATGTTTCATTAGTGAAGTGCGACCCACCTTAATGGAATAGAGCACATGCCAATTTAAAGTTGGGATAGCGAATGGGTATATCAAGGTTATAGTGCGCCCTTCCTTTCACGTGGGCCTCACTCCATGCATTATCGCATAAGGAATGGGCGATGGTTCTAATGTGAGAGGGGCGCCCCTCTCAAGAGGTGGTAGCCACCTCATCACATCCCAACAACCCATTGCTCCAAGCTTTCAATAAACGCATGATTTGCTACTTAAATTTAGAGATGTGCTCATCCATCATGCGCTACCCTCTTCTCCTCGTAACTCTATTTAAGCAAGGCATGCTCCTCATGCTATCATGGAAGAGTGAAACCTTTGCTCATGTATGTAATCATTTTGCTATTGCTTATTGAATAAAAGTCAAGACTTTGGAGGTCCATGTGGTGCAAATCTTATTCATGAGGAATTTTTGATGCGTCATTGAGGTGATATTAGCTTAATTGTATTTCTTCTTATGCAATTTGTTGATCATTTATCTAGCTTAGAAGGTTGTATCTAGTCCATAGAGTGAGCATTTATAGTCTTAATTTGTTCACTTATGCTTGGTCAGATGAGATTTAAAAAGTAGCAAACTGTAGTCAGCAATACTGATGTTCTTTTTTGTTTCATTTAACTAACCATACTAGATTTGATCACATTTTGTTTTGAAATTGTGTAGTTTTGCAGATCTCCTAAAGGTGAAGGAGGATTTTGAGCTCAATTGCTTCCTCTTCCTCTTCACTACTCTTTGAATCTAATGCTATTTGCCTTTCAGGATTCTCCATCAATTGCACGAAATTCAAGCTTGGGCTTGAGAGCTTCCTTTTCCATCTTATAAGCTTTCAATCTCTCTCTTGGTTACTTTATTTTCATAACAAATAGATCTAAATTTCTTAAAGATTATCTAATCATCTATTTGTTATATGCTTAGGAAGATCTAAATAGTTTCATATTTTTCATATTTCAAGTTTAGATCTAGTCCTAGTTGGTTAATACTTGAAGTTTAAAGTTTTCATTATTTTCCAAGTATTAAATCTTTTGTAATTTTTTGTATTTTTTGTGCTAATCCACTAATCCAAATAAATCATAGTTTGTTGGTTTTTATGTCTGTTTTACAGGAAAAGCAAGGATAAGAAGTGAAATTTTAAGCATAAAAACATAAACAAAATCCCTCTTCTTCAATCCCCTTGCTATCACTTTGCCTTCTTAGGCCTAAAGTCTCTTGAATCACACTGAATAAGAGGATCAAGAGCACTCTCTATCGGAGGGTTAATAAAATTTGTTGTAATAAAATTAATAAAAAGCAAGTGGGATTACGGCTCCCACAACCCTCTTCCCCCATTTGGGGGAAGCCTGTATCTACTTTCCATTTATTTTTTTTTACCTACAACAAGTTAGATAAAGTAGCATGCTAGGTTAGCTTTATTTTTTGCTTGAAGTTTAAAGGTTTCAAAATTTTGCAAAAAGTTCCATTTTTGCAAAGTACAATTTAGTTTCTAAGTTTTTATTCTCTTGCTTTGCGTCAAGTCTTTAAAATCATAAAATCTCTTGAATCACGCTCTTAAAGCGGATCAAGAGTGCTCTCTGTCGGAGGGTCAATCCTAAAATTAATTAACTCAATAAATCTCTTGAATCACACTCTTAAAGTGGATCAAGAGTGCTCTCTATCAGAGAGTCAATCTTAAAATTTATTAAAAAACCTCTTGAATCATGCTCTTAAAGCGGATCAAGAGTGCTCTCTATCGGAGAGTCAATTTTAACGAATAATTTTGCAAACACTGCGTATGCTCTACCCATTGCAAGCTAGTCTGAGCTTTGGGATATCAAAAGCGGTTGTTTTGCACTTCATAATTTTTCACATTTAATAAATACTCATTAATAAAATCAAGTCCCGTGAAAACCAACGAAAATCCGACGTTCCTTCATTGTGATCGAAAGTGGGGAAATTCTGACTAAGGAAGCGGGAACCACTGGGAGGTGACCTAAGAGCACAGTTAGACTACATCCTTGTTGGTGTAGCGTTAAACACTACTCTCGACACTCTGCCCCAGCCCACACGTCCTTGTATGAAGCCACCTAGATCATATTCCGGATATATTTCCCGTACCGCAAGGTATATCGGAAATCCCCTCATCCCACCATTAATCAACCTCATCCCTTAAAAATACATAATAAAATAAACCAAGAAGCACTTGCACAACAATCCTCTCAGCATTTTTGTTAAACATACGATGACTCCATTAGCACTGGTCTTTTAATAGCACCAAGTACAATTTTATCTTTTCTGTGTATCTATCTCAAATTGTTGTTCATATTTGATATTATGTTGTGAATGTCATTGTTGTCACTTATTTTATATGCTATGGATGTGTATTGATTAAACTGGCAAACAACTTGGTTCAAAAACTTTTTCATCAATTCAAAAACTCCTAAAAACAACAGTCTTTCCAATCACTTAAACACAAACTTTAAAGAGCCTTAGAAAACTATTTTTTAGTGTCTACCCCCCTTGGATTTGTTAGGAGTTTGCCTAAACAGAGGAGTCGGGATCAAGTGACAGCACCTGACTCTTTGCTTGCCCCAAGGCCACACCGAGCAGCTTTGAAAGATTTCTGTTGCGCTCCCCCTCCAGGAGTGCAATCTCGGCGGCAATAGAAGGTACGCATTTTATTCTTTTAACTTATCCATTTGTCATCTTGATCTCAAACCCTTATCATTAAAACCCTAGATTTTTAGATCTGATAAGATCTGGCGATTGCATGGGCTTAATAATTAAAACCCACCTCAATAATAATTAATAAACCTTGGAGACCAAATTTGGTGGGCATCCGACTCCATTTACCCCCTGATCTAACGCACTGGGCCTCTCCAAGGGAGGTTGCACTTGTGGGTAGGTGGGCTTTTTCCATATCTGTAATGTGGGTATTGCTTGTTCCTCATCAAATCCATAAATCCATTGAGTAGCAACCCTTCTAGTGCCATTTCATCTTGATCTTCACCTCATCTTGATCTTCACCTTGTGGACCCCATTTTGACCATTTTCCATATTTTAAGGGTGGTCCCCACTTGGATCTTTCTATTTGGCATTAGATCTATCTAGATATACTAATCTAAAGTCATAAGTGGCTTAATCTTTCCTTGGTTGAACATTTGTCCATCTTATAAGCCTCTTCAACCAAGCCCTAACTCCTTGGGTCTACATATCCATCCTAGATCTAGATTCTTTCACTCTTGATCTTCTCCTTTTTTTCACTTTCACATTTCCCTAGGAGGTCTTGAATAGGTTCGCTGGCCTTCATTGGTTAGCTAAGGTCTCCCCCTTGGTCTTGCTTAGACTAGATCTAAAGTGAAGAGTACCTCGGTTAGCGTGACAACCAATTTGATTGGGAACCGTGGCATCTCTTGGGTCACCTCTTTCGTTGTCCAACACCTCTACCATCCTAGATAGGATCACCTTTTGGGACAACTACAAGCTGTGTGATAACAGTTTCTATTGATGATTACAAGCTTCTGACATTTAATCTATCTTGTGTCTTGTCACTTTGTGTTTACCCCTCTAGTTTATTTATGAATGATTTGGGTATATTGCTGTCTACATTAGCCATTTTCTCTTCTGTTAATGCATTCCAGTTTAGAACATTTGTTATCATATCATAGTTAGCACAGTTAGTGTCTTTATGTTAGCACAGTTGGATCTTTATTACAGTAAATATCTCATCTTTGGTAAACCGAACAGTTCTCAAATTCAAAATGGACTAAAAATATCATGAATGAATTGCTTTTACCATGAGTTTTGCATTTTTTATACAAATGAGTTCATGATTCACCTTTTGACGAATAGACCACAGTGCAGGCAAGATGGCTGCTACATTTGATACAATAAGTGCAGCTGATTGTCTTTTTTGGCCTGATATCCAAGGAAAACCAGTAGTACTAAGTACAGTATTAAAACAGTATTGAATTGCAAACTTCACAACCAACTCCAAGAAGTTAGGGTTTAATCAATATATCATTTCATATAAATATCCCTTTTGAAAATATTTTTTCTAGAGAAAAGAAAAGCACACTTACTAGCAACAGTTATCATAACATATGCACCCATTTTTTCAATCAATATGTTTTATTTGCAAATAAATGTTTATGGTTTATGACAAGCAAAGCATGCAAATGTTTATGCATTGACACCAAATGTTATGATACATGACCCTTCAACAATCCTTTAAAAAATATAAATCCTCTACATCTGAAATGTATTGGAATATCAGCACTCCTTATTTTTCATGTTTTTTGTATATACAAATTATTAGATGTTGTAATTTTCACAATTGAGCGTGCAAAATGTCATATTTGTCCAACAAATACAACAGATATTAATAACATAAATTAATATACCTTATCATATATTGTTTATAATATTTGTTTTCGCCTCTATGGCTGACGTTGGATTTAAAGGTCACCTGATAGCCATCCTAACCTACTTTTGTTATTTGCCAAAATGCCCAACTAAATTACAAGTTTATGTTAAAATCATTTGACAACAGAGAGATATTATTTGTTTTTCAACAAGGGCAAACTGTTTTTCCATTGATATAGAAGAAAAGGGTTACATGATTCCTGCCCCAACAATAATTAATGGGCTGATTACATAAAACATAACGACAAACGTAATCTTATAATGCATGCAGATTTATAATTTTTTACCCAATCTCAGTGCTCTTGATTTTCCTGGATCATCCAATGGATCGTTCCCAACTCCTCGATTCCTAACTCCTCCGTTTAGACCCAACTCCCAAAGGTCAAGGGGGGTAGTCCCTATTTACTAATTTTCTAAGGTTTTATTTTAGGAGTTTAAATTTAATTAAGCTTATTAATGTTCAATGACAAGCAATCGTGCAAAATGCAAATATTCAATGACAGGCAAATCTTACTTTGACACTCAACCAAAAATGAATGAAACAATCAAACAACCAGTGTCTATTCTACAAGGGCTATGGAGTCAACAATAAATCAATACTTGTTCAATTAATCATACAAGATACACAACAACTTGCAATGATTTGCTTTCCCAAATTTAGAACATTCAAAGATTGCAAGAATTGAAACAAATGACTTGTATGCAAAAATCACTCTACTAACAATGAAATATACTTGAACATGAAACAACTTGCTTTGAAAGTAAAGAACTTGAAATCAAATAAAAGTGTGAAGAAAATAAGATGTTTTGCAAGTGGTCCTTTAAATTTTAAATGGTTTTAGGTCTCACTTTAGCTTAGGGAATTAATGGTGTTGAATTGGAAATTGAATGTCCTAAACTAATGTGACTACCTCCAATAATTATCTTTCAATTTGAGAGAAATTGTTGAGTGCTCAACAAGTGAACACAAGGTTCCCTTCTATCTCCACAAGTCAGTTCTGAAAATTGTCGGGTGTTCAACAGGAGGACACAAAGTACCACGAGGCTCCTGTTATCACATCCATAGTAGCCGAGCTACCATGATTGCAAAGCAGTTTCCTGTATATTTTTGAGCCAGTCCTTTACACAATTTCGATGAGATCAGCTTATGATAAGCAGTATTTTAATGATCACTCACAGATATTAGTGGATCCATAGTTTGCATAGTTACAGTCTCATGCCAGGACTGAGCCCCATGACACCAGGTCGGTGACTGAGATAGCCATTCCGCCATCATCCAGAGTAGATTGATGACAGAGCCCATGCTATATTCAAATGCAGTGCTTCAGTGTAGATAAGGTAGTTCAGATCAGGGACTCAGAGGCATGATCCAGCAAGTATATTTTGATACATGTGGAATGTTGATGTGCTCTTCCTTTTATCTAGGTAGTTTATGATTAAGTATATTGTCATGGTTGTTGGCTCTATCCTATTTGAGGCTTACTTGATGTCTAGATTAAAAGTGGTTGCTGGCTTATGCAAGACCATATAGAAACACTCGAACACTTATTTAATGAGGCTATGTATCCAAGCGATGAAATTCGGAACTTTACGGTGTTGGCAAATTATTGGGAGGACATAAAACAACATCCTTTCCCACCAGACCAAGTGTGAAATATGCACTTTGACGGGGCCCAATCTCGACATGGTGCAGGTGTCGGTATTGTCCTAACCTCACCTTCAAGTGAGGAAAAGTTGTATTCCTTCCGTTTGGAGTTTGATTGTACAAATAACGTGGCTAAATATGAAGCTTTGCTCTTAGGTTTGGAAATTGCCAGTGAGAAAAATATTAAATCTTTAATGGTCATAAGTGATTCTGACCTCATTGTATTGCAAAATAAGAATCAATTTGCTGCTAAGAATAACAGACTTAGAGATTACAGAAATGCGGTTTGGGACACCATTGAATGTTTTGATGCCTTTGAATTAAGGTTGTCCCATGAGAACAAAACACTCTAGCTGATGAATTATCAGTTACGGCCAGTACCCTCCAAGCCCCTGAATCCTTATCTCAAAGAAATTGTAAGGTTGAAGTCTTGTTTAGACCTTATGTTCCTAATAACCAAGATTATTGGCAAGTCTTTGATGAGGATGCTCAGATTATCCAATTCTTGACTGCTTCTCAAACCCCCATGATTAATTTTGAAGATCAATTAAAGGGCGGTGTTATCACCAATCTTGTAGTTGCCCCTACAGATGGATCCAAGGTGGATGGTAGAGGGGACAGGCAACTAAAGTGGTGAACCAAGAGAGCCCTAGTTCCCAAAAGGATGGTTGTCACGCCAACCAAGGCACTCTTCGCTTTTGCTACCAAAGCCAAGATAGCAAGGGGGAGACCCAGATCTACTCCCGATAGGAGAGATCAACCCAATCACCAAATCAAATCAATTAAGTGAAGTACGTAGGGTGATGGGTATGGAACCCTAGAATTAAGGAATTAGGACCACTGTGGAGGCTTAGGAAAGATGTGAGATGATCGGGATAAATAACACACGATGATTCTATGATTAAGTATGATTCCAAGATTCAAGTGCTAGTGTAGAATGATCAAATTCAACTGCCTTGGGAAACGTGACCCTTAAAATAGGGAAAGTGACCCAAAGAGAGAATTTGAGGCTAGGGCTTTCTAGCACAGCTTGTGAGATAGATTTGACAGTGTTAAAACCAACAAGCTAGGGAAAATGACCCAATAGACAGGTAAACCAAACAGTCCAGGAAAGTCATGAGGGTTTGAGAGGATCAATGCCTTGGGGTTTGTGCCTATGGAGTCACCCAGGTAAGACGTTTTCAAGAACCCACTTTGCAATATGGTTGATACCAAAAACCCAGAAATGGTTTGCCAATAAACCAAGTCTATTGACCCAGGGAATTTTCAGAAGATTTTGAGTTAGGGTTTTAAATTAAAATGACAGATGGATAACCTAATGGAATGAGAAACTTACCTTGAGATCATACCTGTGTGATGGAAGTGCTCGCCATGTTGTTGAGGAATGCTCCCGCAGAGATCAAATGAGAAATCTTTGATTTTTCTTGCCACAATGAAATGCCCTAGCTCCACACATGCGCCCTCCTCTTCCTGTCAAACCAAGGAGATTGATTCAATCTGAATCATCAAGAATGGAGGAAATACAAGCAAATAGCAATGTTAACATTTAGTAGAAGGTACTTAAGACAGTAATACTCCCTGTTACCGATGAAGAAACCCAAAGAAGACGCAAAGAGAGTCTTCCCCTACCAATGCGTCCTCCTTGAACCAATTCGGCCTCCACCTGTAGATGAGAAAAACATGGAACAAAAATGATAGCAAGATAATCTCCAATAACCCAGTGCAAAGGAAGAACAAACAGTTGAACTCCAAAAGCATTCACCACCACAAGACAAGTAGATGCAATAATAATTTTCTATTCCAATAATCCAGAGCCAAAAGTCCCTTTACAATGAGAAGCTCTCTCCTTTAAATAGGATGGAGAGATACCAAAACCCAAACCACCTTTTGAAATGGATGGCTAAGATTAAAAGATCAACGTGATCTAATCAATGGTTGAGATGAGCTCAACATAAAGTACATGGATCAATATAACAATATAATACATCAATGGACCAAATCGCCCTAGGAGAGAGGGTCCCACCAAATGTCAATGATAAAACATAAGAATTGGCTCATGGTGGGTCTAGGGGGTCATGACTTGCCTCCCTAGTGTGTCCGCATGTCACAATAACATCAAAAGACCAAGCTAGACACTAAATCGTGCCTCTCTGAAGAAAGGCGTGAGCCTTAGGAGGCTCCAGAAAATCATAAAATGTGCTGGAGAGATGGGTGTGGGCCCCACCGAATGTTGAAACTGTTGTGGAAGGTGTGGAAGACATCACACTCATCATCAAAACTCATCCCATGCCAATCCCTTTCCTCAATAGCCCAAACCGAATCCTTCAGTAGCCATTTTTACCTTTTTTAATCTGCCTCGAGAAATGTGAACCTGCCCAAACTGCCTCTTGGAGTGCCTGCGATGTCAAGGTGAGCCCACCAAGCTCTCTGGAAGGGGGGTAATATGGTAAAAACAAGTGGTTGGACCACCCCCTCCATGCACAGTGCCCTAGGAAAACCAATCAAATCCAAACTCTGCTCTAATAGGCCATCTGACATGGCAAAACTGCACCAGAAAGGTACACTGAGGCAAATCATCACTGTAACTACCCGGAACTGAAAACAAATTGTCTCACTGGACTCAGAGAGCCCAAATGCATCTATGGTGTGTACTCATACACCATATGGATCTCCACATAATCATATAAAATGTCCAATATACCCAGACAGACCAAATAATAATAATCTGTAAAAGTGTTGAAAAACACAAATCATCATCATAAGCCTGAAACCACTGCATAGAACCATCTGGTGACATGTACTAGACCATATATCATATCTTTGCATCATCTGAGGTCTATCCACCTCATGTCCTGTAGTTGACTTTGGTCAAACTAAGTTTGACCAAGTCAACATTACCAATAATATGACCCAAACTATCATCAAGTTGTTGCAAGTGTCAAAGGTTAAAGCATGCTCTACAATTCATTCAAGTAACAATTATAACAAAAAGTAATCATTTCACTAGCGATCTAAATCCAATTATAAAAAGGCTTAACTATTATTTATGACTCAGACTAGACTTTCAAAACCATACTCACTTCATAATTGTGACCATTTTGCTAGTGGAGGGTGAAGGCTAAAAATTAAAAGGCTAGGCCAAGGGATGACTACTAACTTGACACTATGACACTTCAGATATGGAAAGGGGATACACACTCTAGCATATGCTGGACAAGCAATAACACAGGGAATGGTAGTGTCTCACAAATGGGTAAGTTGTTTAAAGAGTGTTTATTCAACTTAGGCATCATGTCTACATTTAAGATGATCCAAGTTCATTAGGATCCATTGATTTCACTTTATGGCCTTTTTGGCCTACATAACCCTTCGGATCTCAGGTGTGCTAAGCACAACTAATCACAGCTTGCATCCAGGCATGTTTATACATATACATAAGGTCAGCAATCGTTTAGATATATAGTTTAAGAACCATTTCTTTTTTGGACCTTTCTTATACTCTTCGAGGAGTATTTATAGTGTTTCATTGCTCTTGCCCTCTACTCACGTGTGTTAAGAAACACATTCTAGAGTTTACACTTTCCTGGGCGAATTTACATAGATTTCCAATAAGTAGTATATGAGCTTTCAGCTTTAGCCAACAACATCTTAAGTGACTAGGGGGACTTCGTGCCAGTGCCAAACATCAGGACAACCGACCAGAATGATTTAGGCCTACAATCCAACTCACCAAAGGCAAGTTTTGTCACCAACTCAAAGCCGAGACACAAAAAACAGGGAAGCTTATCCAACAAAGAGGTTATAGCGGGGGAAGGTCCTCCATGCCACTAGCCAAGTAGTAAGTCAGGGTAATAAGCAAACTAGAAGGTAATGGATGGGTGGAGACAATGGATAATGAGACCAACACTAGCAAGCCAAGGATGGTGGGAATGATCACCTCTATTCTCCTGAAGGAAGGTAAAACCAATGAGTATGGATAAAGAACTTCTAAGTCTGAGTAGGGACAATATATATATGTAATAAGATACAGCCAGGTCCACATATCTATATGATCGCCAGATCATGATACCTAATGCTAAGACATGTCACAAGAATGAATATAAAAGCAATCTAACCATAACACAAGAATATACCTGCAGAGTCATATACCTGAATGTACAACATCTGAACTATCATCTGTCCACTGAAACACTGCTACTAGAACACTGGGCAATATATACTGCTCTGTAAATGGCTAAATGACTACATTAGTCCTCAAATTTGAGTGTCCTGAGACTTAGTCTTGGCATGGGAACCATACTACTGTCCAATATCTGATAGTGATCCATAATAGATGCTCATCTCAGCATCTCAATGTAAGGGAACTGGCTGAAAAGTGTACTGGAATCTGAAAAATAGAATAGAGTAGCTCGGCTACTATATATGTGATAACAGGCGGTTTTGTGGAAGGCATGGACATAACAGAAATTTCTTTTCCCTTGGAGAAAATTTTTAATAGAAATGACGAAAATGAAGGAAGACGATCCGAACCAATGGATGAGGTTATTGAAATTAATATTGGTTCTTCTTGTTCCCAAAAAATGATCAAAATAGGGAAGAATGCCTCTAAAGAAGAAAGAAGGAAAATTGAGGAATTGATTAGAGAATACAAGGATGTCTTTGCATGGGCATACGATGATTTGAAAACTTACTACCAATCTGTTATTGAACATACCATTCCTCTTAAAGAAGGAGCCAAACCTTATCGTCAAAAGCTCTGTAACGTCATGTTAGACACAATGGCTCACTGAGAGGGGGGGGTGAATCAGTGAGCCTACACTTATTCTCAATTTCAACTTTAATTATAATCTTTAATCATTGTTCACTTCAATAACATATTCATCAATGAACTAGCAATGTAAAATCAAGTTAACATCAGCATATTGCACAAGATATAGGTTTTGTAAACTTTTTATATACTTGGAGACTTCAATCTCCTCTATGGGCTACAACCCATAAGGTGGCACCACCCACCAGAATGGTTCAGTCAGCTACAAGTGACTGGGATGCTACAACACCCAGACAAGCTTCAACTTGTCAAAAGACTAATTAGTCTTTCCCCAGCTCCACCCTACCTCCCTATACAATCTTTCAAGTGATCAATCAGACTTTTCTCAAGTCTGAAAATTACATACAATATCGAATAAGGAACCCTTGTTTGCTTCAACAACCTCTCTCATTACATGACCAGCACTTTGTCACATCAACAACTTCATTTCACATATCCTGCATTTCTGACTGTCATTGCATCAATCACATTCACCATAAACTGTCCAGTAACATTCTGATCATCATAATTCTGTCCTCAACAAAACTGCCATCATTGCTGCTGCCCTATCACATAATCCTCCTGTCCAATCATCAACAAGCTGCCCATTCTCAAATCCTGTCTCTGCATATCATGTTTATCAACATTCTATCCTCATTGAGCATCTGCCTCAAATTAACCCAGAAAAATCAAAGATAAAAAAAAGAGGTTCTGCTGCTGCTGATCTGTTACTACCAGCGAATAGTCATTAAGCTGACCCGAAATCGGAGCTCCTTATGTCTCCCAGCTTGCACCGAATTCACTCACACCTCTTCACCAAATTTTTCACGCTTCCACAACACAGCGAGTTGACCTTCTATATATATATATATATATATATATCTTACTTGTCCATTTGAAGGAGGCCGACATCATTGGTTTCTCATTTTTTATTCCATCAAAGTAATGTTGCAATTAAATCTTTTAATCCATGATAGAGCCGACTTTAGAATTAATTCCATAACAAACTTATCACACTTAAATATATTTAAATCTGATTTAAGTGGTTTTGATCCCCGTGTTGGTGTTTGTGTGATGATCGTGGGATCCCATTACACACGGTTTGTTTGGGGTTTCAACCCTTCAACTAAATGAGCCCACAACCGGTGTTAACGCTTGCCTCATACCCATACTGCATCATTTAAGATGGCCGCAGCATCAAAGATGCTCACAGCTCGTGTCTTCTCATCATGTCATGGCTCGCTGTTCCTTGTATGAGGGTATGCCTGTACTGTCCATGTTTTCTTGCCTTCTACATACCCGCAGTTCCACACTAGGATGCCCGCATGTGTCCATAGTGATGCCCGCAAGCTCCTTGTCCACTTCACCATTATGCCCGCAGATGTGTTTTTAACATGCCCGCAAGGACTGCTACTTATGCCCACAAGACCTCAAAATATGCCCGCAAGCAGCATTAAGATGCCTACATCATCCTCCATTGTCCTCGTCCTTGTTCTTCCA
Source organism: Larix kaempferi (assembly GCA_027924585.1). Lineage (NCBI taxonomy): Eukaryota > Viridiplantae > Streptophyta > Pinopsida > Pinales > Pinaceae > Larix > Larix kaempferi. The sequence continues at coordinate 1,864,339 of BSBM01001242.1, read as the reverse complement.
GGTTTGTCTTCTTTGCCATTTAATGCCATGCTGGCCGCTTTGCTATCTTGCCATGTCATCTTTCTTACATTCATTTGTCCACTTCATTATCTTGCCTTTGTTTGCTTGCTTGACATCTCTAAGTCCTTGTCAATCTTTGTCTATTGTCTTCTATGCTAAGTCATCTTCAAATGACCACAGTATGGTTCATTTGACTCATTAGGCGTTCCAATGGGCTCAATGCCCACATCCATTGTTCTTTGTTCATCTTTGTCGTTTGCCTTGTCCATCCAATTGCCAAGTCAGCCTATATCATGTCCTCGTACACCATATCATCCATGCTTGTCATGCCCACTTGTCAATGTCATCATGCATCCTTCATCCTTGTCTATGTCATTAATTATGCTTAGCCTTCAACCTTGGCTTTGTCATTAATGTTGTCATCAATGACAATCCTTAGACAACCATATTCATCAATCTCCCCCTTTGTCATTGATGGCAACTGTTATCACACAACTTGTAGTTGCCCCTAGAGGTATCCCATCCGGGACGGTAGAGGAGTTAGGCAACTAAAGAGGTGACCTAAGAGATGCCACGGTTCCCAATGCAATGTGGGAGTCACGTCAACCGAGGCACTCTTCGCTTTAAGTCAGGGTATAACCAGACCAAGGGGGAGACCCTGATACCCCAATCACAGTTGATTGGACCCAAGCAAAGGTTTCAAAGGGTGAATAAATGATAAGTTACGGAAACCAATGCAAGGCTAAGTGGACCTAATGTTTGAGGTATGGTTGAAGGTGGTATCATGGATAGTTAATGTTTCAATCTATGTATGGTTTAGGCCACTTGATGGGGTATGATTATTAAGTATAGTACCATGTGTTTACACAAGTGGGTCTTGTTGCCTTGGGAAGTGTGAAATGGTTCTAGAAAGGCCCACAAGGTGAAGTTGAGTGTGAAGATGGTACTATAGGCTAGATCTAGGTTAGATCTACAAGTTAGAGTTGGTTCTAGGATTACCCATGTGCTAGATCTAGGGTTTGACACTAATCCCAAGAAGTGCGCCTTGCTTGGAGAAGGACTAGTGCCTTGTTGGATGGGCTAATGGGGTCAAGAAGAATGTCAAAGTGTAGATCGGGACACCTAGAAGGCAAGTCAAGTGGTTTGGATGAGATCCAATGGTTGGATCTTGCTAGATCTAGGTTTTTAGGTGATGACCAAAAGCGGACCACAATTCCTCAAAACAAGGAATGCAATCCCCAAGGTAGATCGGGACAAAAGGACAGTCTAGACCTAGGTTTCAAGGCATGGGCAATCCAAATCCACAAAAATCTCCAACACCCACTTCCTAGAAGTGGTCCAACTCAATATTCCCAAGGGGTGCGACTTTCTCAAGGAGAGGCAAAAAGTGGTTTTGGTGGACCAAACCAAGTCCAATGGCCACCAAAATGTAGATCCGGGATGCTAGTACCCCGATCTATGCATGTTCAAAGTTTCAAGTGAATCCAATGGATAGATCTTAGTAGATCTAGGTTTTTAGGTACCAAGAAGATCAAAAGGGGGTTTCAACCCCTCAAAACATGGAAAGATGTCCACAAGGTAGTTTTCACCAAAGTAAGAATGTGGGTATGTGTTATCAAGTGTCTAGTTGTCAAATCAAGTGGGATCTCACATACCCATGTGCTAGATCTAGCCCAACAAGCCTCTCTCTAAGAAGTGCGATTTGGGTCAAGGAGAGCTTTTTGTCTTAGAAAATGGGTCAATTCTTAGCCAATCACCACCAAACTATAGATCCAACTAGGGGTGGATGCTATAGAGATGGGTTTTCAATATCTTTTCAAAATGAGGGCTAGATCTAAGTAGATCTAAGAAATACCAAAAACAAGGGTTTTACTTTGATTAGGGTTTTTGTGATCTAGAAATTATGGAAGATTCAAGGAAGAGAAGATCATACCTCTTGGGACATACCTGGATGAAGAGATGAATGCTAGTTGAGACGAGGATTACTTTGCCAAAGATCAAATGGAGAATTGTTGAAGCCCTCTTGCCAAATCGATTTTTCCAAGCCACATGTGATTCCTTCTAACCTGTCAAGCCAAGGAGCAAAGCATCAATTAGTTTAACAAAATTGAAGGTAGATGCAAGCAAGAGAGAGAAAAACATAGAATAGTTGACACAAAGGCAAAACCACTCCCTGTCAAACCCAAAACGACTTCTTCCAAGCTTGAAGGGCAAGCCTCCCCACCAATTCGCACTTGTCAAAGTCGCCCTCTCAACCTGCAAATAAAGTATGGCAAATATGCAAGATAGCTACAATAGATCCTCCAGTGCAATGGACAATAGCATTTACAATCGAAACAACCAACATTCACTCCAATCCAAGCATGTACTCCAAAAGATAGAAATTTTATTCCAAGAGCCAAGAGCCAAAAATCTCTAGATGAATTTTACAATGAGGGGGTCTCCTCCTTATATAGGCTAATAAAGACCAAAACCCTAGATCTCAAAACCACTTTTTGAAATGAGTGGTTGAGATTAAAAGATCTCACAACATAATCAATGGCTAATAATAAATCATAACCATATATCACATGGATCACCCACATAATGATAGCGCCCCCACTAAAAAGGTACAATGAGGGGTGACGTCATCCACAAGAGAAACTATAAGCATCAAAATCCACCTCATGGTGACTAGGACATAACAATATAAGCTCATGGTGGGGCTAGGAGGTTTTAATCCTTACTAGCTCATCCCCAAGGCACAATAAAAATAATAAAATATGTCCAATATAATAAAAATGACCAAACTGTCCTCAGAATCCATGACAGTCAAGCAGTAAATGTCCTCCTGTGATCAATCCGGGCATACCCACATGGTGAAAACTGGCTGGAAGGTAGTGATGCCACCCTGGAAGACCTCTGTGAAAACCAAATGCCAAAACCTTGCCTCAATTGCCCAAATCGATTTCCTCAGTGACCACTTTATCCCATTTTTTAACTGCCTCGGGAACTGTGAAAGTGCCAAAACTGCCTCCTAGGGTGCTAGCGCTATCAATCTGAGCCCACCAGGCTCTCCGGAAGGGGGGGTAAATGGTAATAACAAGTGGCTGGACCACCCCCTTCATCATCAGCGCCCTAGGTGAACTGGCCTCTCGGGGCCCCTGCTGCTCAGGCTGGGAAATCAGCCCCAAATCTGGTCAACAAGTGTAAAACTGCATCAATCACTGCCAGAAGTGCCCGGAACTGAAAGATAAGTGTCTCAATGGATCCAGAAGACCCAAATCCACTAGAAATGAGTACTCATACACCCTGGGTTGCCCTAATGGGCCAGCTGTAGGGTCCACCATATATGGACAATGTATAATCTGCTGATCTGAAATAATAATAAACCTGCTGAACTGGATCAAACATCATCTGCATCATATGTCCATCATATGATATCATCATCAAACATGTGGGACCATAAATCATCATCAATAATCATACATACATGGTCCACATCATCACGGATCCCAAGAATATATAATCAAGGATAAATCACATCAGTAGACTTAAGACAATGTTTCTCTAATCATTTCCACAGCTAAGCTCAAAGTATAAATTCCATTCAGTGGCATTAATCGAGTTAACATATTCCGTGATTATATAAAATTACTTGCACCATAGTTCAAATGACAAACTCACCCATTGGACATGGTCAAACTGCTAGTGAAGGATGAAGGCTAGGAGCAAGGTTGGGCCAAGGGTTTGACTTGTCTAACTCAACTCAAAAATACTTTGGACTGGGAGAAGGGGGAAGCTACAAACTCTGTGCTGGACAAAAGAACACGGGGAATGGTTGTGCCTCACAAATGGATAAGTTGTTTAGAGAGTGTTTATTCAACTTAGGCATCATGTCTACATCAAGTTGATCCAGGTTCATTAGGATCATTCAATTTTATTCCAAGGCCTTTTTGGCCTACATAACCCTTCGGATTTCAGATGTGCTGAGAAGCACAACTAGTTGCAGCTTGCATCCAGGGCATGTTTTTCACATATTTATAAGGTCAGCAATTGTTTAGATATAGCTTTTAAGAACTATTGCTTTTTGGACCTTTCTTATACTCTTCGAGGAGTATTTTTAGCTTTTCATTGCTCTTGCCCTTTTTATTTCCATGGGCGAATTTTTCAAGTTTCCATAGGTAGAACATGAACTTTCAGTTTTAGCCAACAACATCTCAAGTGACTAGGGGGAGTTCGAGCCAATGCCAAACATCGGGACAACCGACCAGAATGATTTAGGCCTACAATCCAACTCACCAAAGGCAAGTTTTGTCACCAACTCAGAGCCGAGACACTGAATAAACAGGGATGCGGTCCAAACACAGAGGTAGAAAAATGGGGAAGTCCTCAGTATCAGAAAGTCAAATGAGACAAGTCAGGGTTTAAAGTCAAACAGGAAGGTCATGTATGGATGGAGACAAGTGAATATGGAGCCTACACTAGCAGACAACTGGTGTCGGGAAAGACCATATCTATGTAAGGTGAAAAACCAGTGAGTTTTGTTAAATGACCTAAATGTGCAAGCAATTGTCCATGTTATGATTTACAGTTCATTTTAAATAGTTTGCCACATCAGGAATAATATACCAAGCACATGCCATGATCATGACTAAATCCACAAGATAATAATCCACAGTCAGTGAGAGCATATCCATAAATCATACAACATCATAATAATAATCATCAAGTATCATCTGAAACACTGCTGTAGTACATCTCTAGGCACTGAACTGAAACTGTAATGGGCTAAGTGGTCACATCAGTCATCAAATCTGAACTATCAAGGCTCAGCCTTGACACAAGGTCATACATAACTCTGAATAATGTACTGCTCTGATCATGAGTGATCCAAAATATATAGCCATGCTCTGGAAAAATGTAGGCTCTGGAATGTGCAGATATCTGCTGTACAAGAATAGTAGCCCTGCTACTATGGTGTGATAACAGCAACCAACTAACTTTTTTCTCCCCCTTTGATATTAATGACAATGGGTTGATCAGCCATTGAAGGCTTCACAATACCCAAAAAAAGTATCTTTGAAAAACTTTATGAAATCATTGGCTGAGTTTGATCTTTCATCTTTTTATAAGTATGAGTAGCTGAACAAGCTCCCCCTTTCATGTAGACTTCTTCACTTGTTGATCTAATTACACCTTATCATTATATATGCCTTCAGGAACTCAAAACTTTCATTGATGAACTCTGGATCCTTTCTTAGGTTCAGTTTATAAGAATGACTTCAGTATATCTTCATTACTGCAACTGTCTCTTCATAAAACAAATTCGATCTACTTTGGTTGCCTGAGGTTTGAATCAATGTTTTGAGGAAAGATCAGATTTTATAAATTTTGTCAACACTGGCCTTAGAGGTGCTTCAATTCACTTTTAAATTGTGCAACACCTTGCACTCGGACTATATTCTTTGTGAACTTCTTGATATATCTTGCTACTGCATGAACTCAGATCATTACTTAAAACATGCGGCTGTCTTTTGAACTATCAAACCTCACATGTTACTTCACTATTTTTGCTTCAAAGAGTTGCTAGACTATGCTTGGTCTTCAACTGTTCCATCAAGAAACTATCATGTCCATCTGCACTCAGCTATCATATCAATAAGCTGTCACAACCATGTCAATGAGAAGTCCATAGTCTGGTCACTTTGATCACTGTCAAAACAAATCACTCCCTTTTCTACTTATCATTGCAATTTTCTGTCAAATTAATGTGAAGAAGGTCACTTCCTTGTGGTCTTTACTTGTCAATTCCTCAGGCTGTCATGTCATGATAGTTCAACTGTTTTCAATTACTTTGGTAGTCTTAGAAGTCTCAAGGAAAAACCCAAATCAGTCTAAGATTATATTCATGCCAAAGTAACTTCTTAAGAGGCCAAGTTCCCAAGATTGTCACTTTTCTTCTCACAAAATTTACTACAATTTGTTCCACAACATAACAAAAGTAATGATGACTTATCATTGTTTCCCATCATGAATGTATTGATTACGCTGCTGCAGCTGTTTAATGTTTAAGCATACACCCTTACTGCACTTCTTTCATATGTAAATATTTTGCCATGATCTGTCCTCAAGATATCTTCAAACAATATTCAAATCTGCCACCAACCTTCTTTGTCCAGAACACTTCAAATCTGCCATTTGGTACACTATGTGTCTGCACACAGGTATACAGTACTTAACTTGTCTCATAGATGGTCCCTTATCAATTAGTCTTCAAGCTTTTTCTCAAGAACTAGGTTGAGATCAAATGCAATTCTCGCCTTCTTCAAACTATCATACAAAATCACAAATCTGATTTGTGTCGACTTGTCTAATGTTAGTGTATGAAACCATATCTGGACAACTTCAGCACTTATAGTTATTTAGGTTACAGATTCGATCAATTTCCAAATACTCAGACAAAGCAGACTTCTTGTCAACCGCAGCTCGTCAAGCTAAGTCAAATCAACACCGTCATAGCACTGGATATTGGGTATATTTTCACAACAACACAATTTTCTTCAGAAGTCAGCATTAATGTATCAATTTTCCAAACTTTGGATAGCTTCAGAACTGCTGACAAGTTTGGATTGCAGAAGGTAACCTAGCTGAGTTTAGACCAAAAACTCAACTTTAAACACTGTCAGCCAAGGCGACCCAAGATGCATGCTCACTGTTTTTGTTGTTTTCATAGGCATTTAATGTTTGTTCATACACAATCTTCACTATGTCCAGCACACTCCTCGTTTTTGTCCATGCATATCATGCTGCTTTGAAATCAGAGGTGTCATGCTGTCCATATCATTCAGCCTGTAGCTTCTCCAATTCATGCATCTTCACATAGTTCAGATTTCTCTCATATCTCAATTTGTCATCTTCAAATTTCACATAACTGTAGTCACTACCCCTATCTGACATGCTGCTTCAACCTTCATCAGGGTTTGGTCTAGTAAATTCATAAAAGGTAAGCATGCATCATCATCATACTTCAACTTGTCCACTGGCCTGTAAGTCTGCTCATCTTCAGATTTTCCATAAACACACTCCCCCTATCAATCATACCATTTCTCAGTCGAACTTCTTGGTACATAGGTCTGATTATCCTCATGCCACACTCATGCCAAAATCACCAAAGGAGTCTGCTCCCCCTGTCACAGTGCCATTTCCTATTTGTCTAATCATACTTGTACACTTTACATTTCTTTTGCTTATGCATACCATATGCCACCCAAACATCATGATGCTCACAACTGGAATATGTCGCACTGCTGGTCAAACACTCTTTGCTGCTCAAAAATACTGCTGTCATCATCAAAAAGATCTGAATCTGGTTCATCTTCTATAGCATGTATACTTCAAACGTTATACCAATTGTTGATGTCAACACTCCCATCCTAGGACCTGTTCTGCTTCTTGGAGAGTCATCATTTACCTTTTGAGTTCACCCTCCAATGATGAACTCAAAGTGTCTTAAGACCTTTTGAAAGATCTTAATTTTGGCTTGCCAATGGCAGCCACCTCCATTCGTGCACTTATCATCAACTTCATTTAACTCCAGCAGAATGTTCTTTCTTACCCAAACCTTAGAATGTCCTTGGCTGTGATTTTTAGGCCTTGGTGTTCAACACTTCTTGCATCATCCTTCTTCCAAGCTTCATTTGACCTCCTTGCTAATGTGTATGAGAAGCTGCCCGTTGACTGTCTTCTTGGGATTCCAAACACTTTGGCTTTATGACCAATACCTCCACAGGTAAAGCATTTCAGAGTGTGACAATTTGCAGCTATGTGTCCAATGTGATTACAGTCCCAACACCTAACTTTGCCATTTGTACTTCCAGCACTTCTTCTACAATCCAAAGCCTTATGACCATAATTAGAGCAAGAGAAACAATAGCCATCAAAACTATTTTCATACCTTGATGTTTGGCTCCATCTTGGAATTGTCTTGAATTTGATTTGAGGTGCAGTTTTGACTTCTTCAACCAGTTTTGACTTTCCAAAATCTTTGTTGTCATGTGCAGGTGTGTGAGGAGCTTTGCTTTCTTCTTTGGAAGAGGCGGATCCAACTTCAAAAATCTTGGGAGGCCAAGTGTCATCTTCACATTTTTCTTCTTCTTTCTTGTACCCAAGGCCAGATTTGTCAAATGGGGGCCTTTGACAATCCAAAATTTCATCTAAGACAGCTGAGCTATGCTCGAACTTGCCATATACGTCAAGCTTTTCATTTTTCTTCTTGAGTCCAACAACCTCCACTTCAAGTTTTTGATTTGTCTCTTCTTTTTCATCCAAGTGATTTTTCAATACTTCTTCTATCTTCTTGGCATCTTCCAGCCGAGTCTTTAGATTGACATTGTTCATTCTTTTTCCTTCTAGCTGAACCTTCATAACTTCTTCCCTTCTCTTAGTTTCCTCCAACTGGATTTTTAGATTGAGGTTGTCCCATCTTGTCTCCTCAAGTTCTCTAGGATTCACATCACTCCCTTTTTGTTCATTTCCTAGATCATCCTTCAATCTTTTGACCTCAAGATTCTTGTCTTCTAACTCACTTTGCAAGTCTTTGTTCTTGACCTTCAAGCTCATGAACAAGGCTTTTGTCTCCTCTTGGTATTTTTCAAATGCTCCCATAATCTTCTTTTTAAGCCTTATATTGGATTTGACATCCTTGTCCAATAGAGTTTTTGCACATGCCTCCTTGATTTTTAACAACTCATCTTCTTCATCCTTTACAAGTGCAACTTCATCATTAACTTCAGAATTATTGCAAATAGAAGGATTCTTACCTTCACTGGAGCTTGATGCTTGTGCCTCCTTCTTTTCGTGTTCTTGATCTTCAAATGTCTTTGACTTCTTTTTCTTTGTCAATGTCTTGACCTTTCCTTTTGTGCTCACTTTCTAGTGTGATCCAAAGATCTTTGGCTGAAGTGTACTTTCCAAGATTCAACCTTTCCTTTTTCGATTGAGGCAAGCTCCTCATGATCAAGTTTAGTGCCTTATCATTGCCCTCCTGTGGCTTCTTAGTTTCTGCTCCTTCAACCGATTTCCAGATGTCAAGCCCTTGTCCTTGTAAGTAACACTTCATTCTGATGCTCCAAAATGTATAACTTAATGCATTGAACAATGGAAGATTATCCTCCATGACTTTCCTTCACTTGTGTCTACAAATCCCTTCAAGCTTGTTAGGCTTATGCTAAAGGCCTGCTCTAATACCAATTGTTAGACACAATGGCTCACTGAGAGGGGGGGGGTGAATCAGTGAGCCTACACTTATTCTCAATTTCAACTTTAATTATAATCTTTAATCATTGTTCACTTCAATAACATATTCATCAATGAACTAGCAATGTAAAATCAAGTTAACATCAGCATATTGCACAAGATATAGGTTTTGTAAACTTTTTATATACTTGGAGACTTCAATCTCCTCTATGGGCTACAACCCATAAGGTAGCACCACCCACCAGAATGGTTCAATCAGCTACAACTGACTGGGATGCTACAACACCCAGACAAGCTTCAACTTGTCAAAAGACTAATTAGTCTTTCCCCAGCTCCACCCTACCTCCCTATACAATCTTTCAAGTGATCAATCAGACTTTTCTCAAGTCTGAAAATTACATACAATATCAAATAAGAAACCCTTGTTTGCTTCAACAACCTCTCTCATTACATGACCAGCACTTTGTCACATCAACAACTTCATTCACATATCCTGCATTTCTGACTGTCATTGCATCAATCACATTCACCATAAACTGTCCAGTAACATTCTGATCATCATAATTCTGTCCTCAATAAAATTGCCATCATTGCTGCTGTCCTATCAGATAATCCTCCTGTCCAATCATCAACCAGCTGCCCATTCTCAAACCCTGTCTCTGCATATCATGTTTATCAACATTATGTCCTCATCGAGCATCTGCCTCAAATTAACCCAAAAAAATCAAAGATAAAAAAAAGAGGTTCTGCTGCTGCTGATCTGTTACTACCACCAAATAGTCATTAAGCTGACCCGAATTCAGAGCTCCTTATGTCTCTCAACTTGCACCGAATTCACTCACACACCTCTTCACCAAATTTTTCACGCTTCCACAACACAGCGAGTTGACCTTCTCTCTCTCTCTCTATATATATATATATATCTCTTACTTGTCCATTTGAAGGAGGCCGGCATCATTGATTTCTCATTTTTTATTCCATCAAAGTAATTGTTATCACCTAAGATGTAGTTACCCCTATGGATGGATCCAGTCATGGATAGCAATAGGGAAGGGCAACTCAAAGGTGCAACCACGATCACCTCGACCTCCAATATGTATGGTTGTCACGCCAGTCGAGGCAACCTTCGCTTTATGTTATCTAGCCCAGACAACAAAGGGGGAGACCCGATCTACTCCCGACAGGAGAGATCAAAACCAAGACACCAAATCAGGGTATTTCTAGGTGAAGTTAGGTGTATGGTTTATCCTAGACCTAAGGATGAAGTCACAAGCCAAGTGAGGGGTTTAATAGGTATAGCTGTAGTTCATAGTTGAATGTATGAGTGACTTATAATGTTTGCAGTGAGATCTAGGGCTAGTGTACTAGTTCAATGTCAAAAGATCCACTGCCTTGGGAACCATGTCCAAAGCAGGATAGTTAGGGGTTGTATTGGGGCTAACTAGTACATGAGACAAGTTTGACCATGGTTCATGATGTCTTCAAAGGTATAGTTTACCATGCTTAAGTCAAACCACAAGTCAATCCAACAGTCTAGGAAAGTTGAATTACCTTGTAGAGAAACCAGTGCCTTGGGAATTGGGAAGTGGAGTCAAAGTGGGGTTGACTTATGGTTTAGGACTCCTACAACATGAGATAAGTGGACAGTATAGGTCTTGATGGTTAAATGTGTCTAGATCTAGGTTTAACCCAAGTGGACCACAATCCCTTAAAACAAGGAATGCAGTCCCCAAGGCAAGATTTGACAAAGTGACAGTCTAGACCTAGGTTTTGAATTATTCCGGTTTAAGATCTGCAATAATCTCAAGTACCCAGTTCCTAGAAGTGAGTGAACTCACTTCTCCAAGGTGGTGCGACTTTACCCAAGGAGGCTTCAATTGGGGTTTAGGTGGGTCAAATCATGTCGGATGGCATCCAAACTTTAGATCCTAGTAGATCGGTCAGGTAGGAATATGGATCTATAATTTCGTGGTAATCCACCGGTTAGATCTTAGTAGATCTGAGTTTAAGTGTTCCAAGTGGTCCAAAATGGGGATTAAATCCCTTAAAATGTGGAATGGGGCCCACAAGGTGAATTTCAAGAAAGGGACAACATGGGTGTATGTTATTTGATGTGTAGATGTCAAATCAAGTGGAATCTCAAACACCCATCAACTAGATCTAGGTCAACTTGCTCAAATGGTGAAGTGCGCCTTCCTTGGGAGAAGCTAAGTTGGCTTGGGAGAGGGGTCAAACGGAAGCCAATCCTCACCAAACTATAGATCCGGGATGCCGTGGATGCTATAGAGGTGGGTTTTCAATATCATGCCCAACAACCCACTAGATCTAAGTAGATCTGAGAAAATGTAAAATGGGGGTTTTGAAGTATTTAGGGTTTTAACAATTTATGAGTTATGTCAATGGATTGGATAAAGGAAAGAGAAATAAACCTGTGGATCTTACCTGGATAACCTTGTAGATGCCTTGATGATGATGATCTACGCAATCCCGATCAATTTGGAAGCTTTGAGGTAGTTTCTATGCAAATCGATTTTGTCCAAGAAGCCAATGCGCCCTCTCTCCTGCACAACAAACGTCAACAATATCAGATTTGATGCATCAAGAGATAAGACTAATGCCACAAAAGAAGTAACAGAAAGATAGCATAGATCACAATGATACTAATGATAACCCCCTGATACAAGCGAATGCCAAGAAAGTCGATTTGAAGAAGCCTTGCAAAATCGCCCTTGTTGAAGTCGCCCTCCTGTAGACAAACAATGATTTCCAAAAAATATAGATCTTGCCACAATTTCCAAATGCTAGGTTGCAATAGACTTTCCAATCACCATCTAAGAACACCAGATGCAAAGGAGACCACAAGAATTTCCACAAGAATATTTTTCTATACCAATAATCCAAGAGCCAAAGACCCTTTATAATGAGAGGCTCTCTCCTTTAAATAGGAAGGAGAGGCACCAAAACCCTAACCACTTTTTGAATGAGTGGCTAAGATTAAAAGATACAAATGTCTAATCAATGGTTGAGATGAGCTCAACAACATAATGCATGGATCACACATAAACTATAACATAAGTGGACAAAGTCGCCCTAGGAGAGGGGAATCCCACCAAATCATGATGACAAAATATCATAAGAGGCTCATGGTGGGTCCAAGGGGTAATTTTATCCCTCCTTGGTCAATCCCCATGGCACAATAACCAATAAATAATCATGAAAGTACCAAATCGTGCCTCCCTAGTGAAGTCGTGGTCCTCAAAAGACCTCAAAAATCCACAGAAAGTGCCATAAGTGATGGATGCGGGCCCCGATGAAGCTGAAACTGCTGGAGAAGGTGTGGAAGACCCCGATCTATCATCACTGATCATCCCATGCCATAACTTTGCCTCAGTAGCCCAAATCGATTTCCTCAATAGCCATTTCTACCAATCCTGAAATGCCTCGGGAAGCGTGAAACTGCCCAAACAGCCTCCTGGAGTGATGGCGCTGTCAAGGTGAGGGAACCAATGTGTCCGGGAGGGGGGTAATATGGTAAAAACAAGTGGCTGGACCACCCCCTCCATCATCAGCGCCCTAGGTCAACCGGATAAAAGTCATCTCTGCTCCGACAGGGCCTCCAACAGACCAAAACTGCACTAGGACAGCCTACTGAGGCCAAATCATCACTGTAAGTGCCCGGAACTGAAAACAAACTGTCCCATTGGACTCAGAAGGTCCAAATCCATCCAAGATGTGTACTCATACACCATATGAATCTCTGCATGATCAAAATAAATATCCAATGTACCGGAACAAGGCCAATAATAATGATCTGTAAATGACCAAACACTGCTGTATCCCAAGAATCATCATCATAACCCTGTAGCTGCTGCATAGAATCATCCTGTATGTGTACATAGACCATATATCATCTATCCATATCATCATAAGGTCTAACATCTCATGTCCCATGGTCCTCCATGGTCAAACTAGGTCTAACCAAGACCAAATACAACTCAGACCATCATCCATAGCTGCTGCAAGGTGTCAAGGTTAATACATGCTCTACAACTTATTCGAATAACAATTATAACACAGCGTAATCATGACTGGCGATCTAAATCCAAATATATAGTGTCGTTAACTATTATTATTACTCAGACTAGACTTTCAGGACCATACTCACTTCATAGTTGTGATCAATTTGCTAGTGAAGGGTGAAGGCTTAAATTAACTGGCTAGGCCAAGGGATGACTTGACTGACTTGACTTCGTGACACTTTGGCAAGGGAAAGGGAATACACACCATAGTATATACTGAATGAGCAATAACACAGGGAATGGCGGTGTCTCACAAATGGATGAGTTGTTTAAAGAGGGTTTATTCACCTTCACAGATGCGCACAATCCATAATACAAACAAGGCCAGCAATTATTTAGATATAACATTTAAGTTCCATTGCTTTTTGGGCCTGAATTTTCCATAGCCTTGATCTATGTGTGTTTACAAACACATTGCATAGATTTACATTTATTTTTAGGCTTTCTGCTGCAGGTGTGTTTTTTAAGGGACTTGTTTACCTGAGCACTTCTAGGTGTGTCATGGACAACTTGTTTACCTAGGTATTTATTTTTCCAAAAGATATAACATTTTATTTTTCATGGCCATTTTCAATTGGCATTTCTTTCACATACAAGATATAGCATTTCATTTTTCCAGATTTTGTGTTGATGGCAGCACTAAAAGTTTCAGGTTTAGCCAACACAACTTTAGTGACTAGGGGGAATTCACAAGGAACTCCAACTCACCATAGGTAAGTTTTGTCACCAACTCAGAGCCGAGACACAATAAACAGGGAAGCTCATCCAATACAGAGGCTACAGTGGGGAAAAGTCCTCCATGCCACTAGTCAAGTAGTAAGTCAGGGTGATAATCTAAAAGGTAGGCCATGGATGGATGAAGACAATGAAATGATGGAGCCAACACTAGCAAGCCAAAGTATGGTGTAATGATCACCTCTATTCTCCCTAAGGAGGGTATGTACCAATGAGTATGAATAGTGAACTTCTAAGTCTGAGTAGGGACAATATGATATATATAATAGGTCAACCAGGTCCAAATATCTATATGATCGCCAGATCATGACACTAGGTGCTAAGACATGCTATAAGAATAAGTATAAAAGCAATCTAACCATAACACAATGATATACCTGCTGAGTCATATACCTGAAAGCTCATCAACCTGTACCATCATCTGTCCTCTGAGACTGCTGCTGTAACTCTGGGCACTACTGTCTGCTCTGTACCAATGATATAATGGCTACATCGGTCATCTCTCTGAGTGTCCTGAAACTCAGTCATGGCATGGGGAATGCAACTGCTGTCCACAATCTGATAGTGATCCAATATAGATGCTCATCTCAGCATCTCAAATGTAAGGGAACTGGCTGAACAATGTACTGGAATGAGAAAAATAATGTATGGTAGCCCGGCTACTATATATGTGATAACAGTAATGTTGCAATTAAATCTTTTAATCCACGATAGAGCTGACTTTAGAATTAATTCCATAACAAACTTATCACACTTAAATATTTTTAAATCTGATTTAAGTGGTTTTGATCCCCGTGTTGGTGTTTGTGTGACGATCGTGGGAGCCCATTACACACGGTTTGTTTGGGGTTTCAACCCTTCAACTAAATGAGCCCACAACCAGTGTTAACGCTTGCCTCATACCCATACTGCATCATTTAAGATGGCCACAGCATCAAAGATGCTCACAGCTCGTGTCTTCTCATCATGCCATGGCTCGCTGTTCCTTGTATGAGGGTATGCCTGTACTGTCCATGCCTTCTTTCCTTCTACATACCCGCAGTTCCACACTAGGATTCCCGCATGTGTCCATAGTGATGCCCGCAAGCTCCTTGTCCACTTCACCATTATGCTCGCAGATGTGTTTTTAACATGCCCGCAAGGGCTGCTACTTATGCCCACAAGACCTCAAAATATGCCCGCAAGCAGCATTAAGATGCCTGCATCATCCTCCATTGTCCTTGTCCTTGTTCTTCCAAATTTGTCTTCTTTGCCATTTAATGCCATGTTGGCCGCTTTGCTATCTTGCCATGTCATCTTTCTTACATTCATTTGTCCACTTCATTATCTTTCCTTTGTTTGCTTGCTTGACATCTCTAAGTCCTTATCAATCTTTGTGTATTGTCTTCGCTGCTAAGTCATCTTCAAATGACCACAGTATGGTTCATTTGACTCATTAGGTGTTCCAATGGGCTCAATGCCCACATCCATTGTTCTTTGTTCATCTTTGTCGTTTGCCTTGTCCATCCAATTGCCAAGTCAACCTATGTCATGTCCTCGTACACCATATCATCCATGCTTGTCATGCCCACTTGTCAATGTCATCATGGCATGCTTCATCCTTGTCTATGTTATTAATTATGCTTAGCTTTCAACCTTGGCTTTGTCATTAATGTTGTTATCAATGACAATCCTTAGACAACCATATTCATCACGTCAATCCAAAATTAGCTCCATTGGTCAAGAAGGAGTTGGAGAAGATGTTAGCAGCAGGGATCATTAGGCATGTCAGACATACTACACGGGTTTCGAACCCTGTAATTGTAAGAAAGAAGAGTGTGGAAATTAGAATTTGTATAGACTTCATAAATCTAAATCAAGCTTCCCTAAAGGACAATTACCCATTTCTTAACATGGAAAATTTATTACAAAGTGTAACTAGTGCTGGGATGTTATCTACGCTCGATGGTTTCTCAGGATACAATCAAGTCCAAATTAAGAAGGAAGATCATGGAAAAACAACTTTTACCACGCCTTGGGGAACATATGAATATATACGAATGCCATTTGGTTTATTGAATGATGGTTCAACTTTTCAGAGGGCAATGGACCGAGCATTTAATGAGCTGATTGGCAAAATTATTGTGATTTATCAAGACCATCTAACTGTGTTCTCCAAAGAAAGGGGTGACCATGTAAAACATTTGAGGAAAATATTTGATAGATCTCGGAAGTTTGGAATTTCCTTGAATTCTAAGAAGGCCACTTTTGGCGTTGATGAGGGGAAGTTATTAGGGAACATAGTCTCTAGGGAGGGTATTAGGATAGATCCTGAGCGAGTATAAGCCATTGCCCTGCCACATGATGTCAGATCCCTACGATCATTTTTCGGAAAAATAAACTTTGTAACGAGATTCATTCCCAATTTGGTTGAGTTGGCAAAACCCTTAAATGCTTTATTGAAGAAAGATGTGAAATTTATCTAGGATAAGAAGTGTGCCACATCATTTGAATCACTAAAAAAATCCATTTCTACTGCTCCGTGCTAGTTTGTCCTAACTACAATAAGCAATTCCTAATTTACTCGTATGCATTCAAGGATACTATAGTTGGTGTATTGTTGCAAAAGAACGAAAACAACCATGAACAGCCTGTTGCATTTATGAGTAAAAATCTCAGAGATGTTGAACTGAATTACATGACCACTAAGAAGCAAGCTTATGCCTTGGTTAAATCTTTAAAGCATTTCAGAACATATATAGGGTATTCAAAGATTTTGGATTACGTCCCATATCAGGCAGTTAAAGATGTTCTATCTCAACATGTTGGTATTGGGGTTAGAGGAAACTGGATCTCTAGATGGATTAGGATGGAAGAACCCAAATGGGATTATTTTAAAATGTGTGAACCCTAATGATTCCCAAAAGATCATAACAGAAATGCATGTAGGATTATGCGGGGGGCACTATGCACCCAGAACCATAGCTGCAAAAATCATGCGAGCTGGGTATTATTGGCCAACACTATTTAAGGATGTGCATGCCTTTGTTAGGGGTTGTCAAGAGTGTCAATTTTTCTAAGGGAAACCAAGGTTACCTGCCCTACCTTTATCTCCGGTTGTCATAGAAGCCCCCTTTCAACAATGGGGAATGGATTTAATTGGCCTTTTTTATCCGAGTTCATCAAATTGTTATAAATATATTTTGACCTATACTGATTATTTTACCTACTGGGTCGAAGCAATCCCTACAAAAAAAGAAACCACGGAGGTGGTAGTCAAGTTCTTAGAAGAATATATAGTTTCAAGGTATGGTTGTCCTTTGAAAATCACCACAAATAATGCTAAAGCCTTTAGCAAGATAGAGATGTCCACGTTTTGCTTGAATCATGGAATTACATTGTCTCATTCTTCTAACTACTATCCCCAAGGAAATGGTTTAGTTGAATCAAGCAATAAGAATCTAATTCGGCTCCTGAAACGAATGGTTGGTGAGAACAAAAGAAATTGGGATAACAAGCTCAAGTGTGCTCTCTGGGTGGATAGAACAACCGTTAAAATAATAACTGGCAAAGCCCCTTTCGAATTAGTTTATGGCTAGAGCTGTAGATTGCCTATAAATCTTCAAATTCATGTGTATGAGTTACTACAACAATGTTTCTCCGATCAAGAAGCCATGCAGGCAAGAATTGACAAATTGGTGGAATTGGATGAAATTAGAAGGGAAGCGTGGAATAGGATGGTCATTGAACAAGAAAGGGTGAAAGGCACTTTTGATTAGAGCACCTGTAATGATACTTTCGCTGTCGGAGATATAGTGTTACTATGGGACAAATTTAGAGAAAAACCAGGAAATCATACTAAATTGGAAAAGTTATGGATCGATCCTTATAGAATAATTAGGATACTCGGGAAAGGATCATTTGTCTTGGAAACCTTGGATGGTGAGGTTGTTGAGTTGCCTGTAAATGGGAGGTTATTAAAACATTACTTCCCTCCCATAAAACTTGAGTGACTTTCCTGTTTAGTTTAGAGTAGATAGGCCTCTGAATAAGCTCACTTGAGCAGTAGGATTTGTGTAGATTTTTTTGGGTTTTACTGTTTGCTGGTTTATGTTAACATTTCAATGTTTTTCACCTTCAGCCGGTTATGCATAGGCTGAAAGCTACTTATGAAATTTACTGTAGCAATTAAACACGCAGTAAAAGCACAATGACAGGCTGAAAGTAAATATTTAACACGTGCACACCATAATAAATAGACTCAGATGTTTTTGGCAACTGTGCCCTGGAAAAACCCCCACGGGGAAAACCAGTAAGAGAGAGAGTTTATATTTCTTCAACAATGTACAGTACAGAAATTTTTACAGTAAAAATTACTTATCTCCACCATAGAAATTTACACTCAGAGGCTTCCTCGAAAACTGTGCAGCCTGCTGTCTCGAAATCTGTGCCAAATCAAACACCTCGAACTCTGTGCCCAATCTTGATTTCAATGCTAGAAATTACTGCCTCGATTTTTGTGCAACAAGTACAGTCCGTACAGACTGTACGGACCTTGAAAATTGTGCCTGAAATTATAGAAAACCATGCCCAGAAAATGCATCTCGAAATCTGTGTTGTATGGACAGCATTTAATTCTGTGTACGGATTCTTGGTTTCTGTGCTAAAATATCAGCTGTATAGTCTCTAGAAATTCGAGCCACTTCTCTATTGTATGGTTGCCTTGAATACCGTGCCACTTCTCAGCAAATAATGGAAGCCTCAATTACTGTGCCAAACTGTAAACACTGCTGCCTCAATTTGCGTGCTGAAGCAAAAGAAATGCTCAAGTTGTCTCCTCGATTTCTGTGCATGAACTCTCCCTTGGAAATCCTGCCCTAGCTCTCTCTCTACTTGCTCTCTTCACTTCATTCACAAAAGTAAGCTCTAATGCCTCCCTCAAGCTTTTTGTTCTAACCCTAAGTGAGAATCTAATCCGACGGTGGAGAAAGATCCAATCCAATGGATAAGAATCAATGAGAGTAAAAAATCACGTTATTTAAATCACTTAAATAATTATTTCACTCACTCACTTAACTTTAGCAAAAAGTGACTTTAATTTTAGAAAGTCTCATTAATGTCATTTAATGTGAGGGTCACCTTTTTCCCCCTTCTAAGTGACATTAGGCAATTGTCACTTGGGGAACACTTCCCTAGGTACAAAACTAACAATTTGAGTGTTTTTCTTTTCCTCAGTGTTGAGTATCGTTTGAGCTTTTCTGATTTTTCTTGCATTTGTTTGAGTTTGGCGGCTGGCCCTTGTTGTCTTTTTGTTTTCTTAAGCTTTCTGTATTTCCTGCATCAAAATAAAACTTGTTAGTAGTTAGATTAGCATTTTATTGCATGCATCCTCTTTCACCATTTAATGATGTAACAGAATCTGATTTTCTGTCTTATATTAGAATTTTATTTCAGCTCCAGTCTTTTATTTGTATGCCATACATGTTGCTCGGGTAGTGTCTACTTTCATGTGCGCAAGAACAGGTACATTTTGAAGATGAAGCAGGTCAATCGGGTGCAGGTTTGATGATTGATGCAACGAATGTTGGGGACCAGAGATTTCTAAGGTTCTCAAGCACTCTCTCCCTTAAATCACTTGTCCCAGATGGAGCCAGATGTTATCACATCCATAGTAGTCGGGCTACCATGATTGTAGAGCAGTTTCTTGTTTATTTTTGAGCTAGTCCTTTATAGAGTTTCAATGAGATCGGCCTATGATGAGCAGTATTTTTATGATCACTCACAGATATCAGTGGATCCAGAGTTTGCACAGTTACAGTCTAATCTAGGACTAAGCCCCATGACACCAGGTCGATGACTGAGATAGCCATTCTTCTATCATCCAGAGCAAATTGATGATAGAGCCCATGTTATATTCAGATGCAGTGCTTCAGTGTAGATAAGGTAGTTCAGATCAAGGACTCAGAGGCATGATCCAGCAGGTATATTTTGGTACATGTGGGATGTTGATGTGCTCTTCCTTTTATCAAGGTAGTTTATGACTAAGTATATTGTCATGGTTGTTGGCTCTATCCTATTTGATGCTTACTTGATGTCTAGATTAAAAGTGGTTGATTACTATTAACAGGAGGTTCTTGAATATACTCGTTGGTCTTACCCTTACTCCATGAAGTATTGACCTACTCATTCCCTTATTTTAGGGCCTTTGTTATCCATGGCATCGTCAGACATTCTCTCCATCCATCCGTTATCTTCCATTTTAGTTTTTATCCTACCTCACACCTTAGCTAGTGATCTTCAGGACTTCCCCCACCTAGACCTCTATGTTGGATAGATTCCCAGTTTGCATTGTGTCTCGGCTCTGGATTGTGTGACTTTAGTCATATTGGTTGTTCTCCTCTAGTCCTTGAAACCAAGTATTCCTACAAATAGTGTTCCTAAACACTGGAGCATCGGATCTTAAATGTTATATCTAAGGGATGCTTAGTCAGCAGAACGATCATGAGTATGATGACTGGATGACTCAGATGGCAGGAGAAAAACTAGGGATATGAGGATATGCAGATAAAGCATGGCTTTGAGGATCTGAAGGAGTTTGAAAAATAGCAAGGTTATTTAGATTATATTCTCCTTCAGGTGCATCATTAATTAAGGCGTCCTCTTCCCAACTTAGAGAATTATCATGAACTTGAATTAGGCTACCATCTTCTAGGGATAAGTGAGATAGAGGATCTTCTACATCAGAATAATAGGAAGCTTCAGACTCTTCATTCGTTTCAACCCTAGTAGATGTTGCAAGATTGTTTTCCCATGGGTAAATAGGTGCAAGCCCTTGGCTTTCTCTTTCTCTATTGTGATCAGTCAAGGCAAACCATTCCCTAACAGTGAAAGGAATTCTTTCTCCCCTCCTAATATCATCAAACTCATCTTCATGTATTGGATTCTCAATATCTTCTTCATGAAGGATTTCTATTGGGGAATTTGGTTCCAAACTTTGATCATTAGGAAAATGTTCATCTCTTCCTATATCTCTTATGCCATCATTAATTTCCTCAAGTGCATGATTTTCGATAGAAGCTTCTTGAATGATTTCATTGTTTTGTCCATGATCTTGAGGTTGATTTTCATGTCTTCTCAATTCATCTATTTCCTCAGCAAATTCATTTCTAAGTAATTCCAAGTTGATTGTTCTTGCAATTTCATCTGTTTGCTCATCTTCCCAAGAGGAATCAGAATCTTCCATGACCATACACATATTTTGATCGACTTCATATAATTCATCCTCATCTTCAACAAGGTTAGTTTTGGCATTATTTAACAATTCATCCCCATATGTGTTTTTTAGCCCTTCATCGAATCCTTCAATACGCTCATTATAACAAGGTTCTCTGTTAACCCGAATCAAAGCTCCATCAGGGTTGGGCACACAAATAAATGATAAATCCATCATAAGGTATCCACCTAGACCAGCCGCACATTTTCTAGATAACAACATTCCTTATGCTGGGGGTAAGTCAATGACAACTACATCCATCATGGTAGAAATGTCTGAACATGCAAAAAGATCAGCTCTAAGGTTTTTGATCAAACCATAAGATGGCACTCGTCGGGAATCTATACCGCAGACATTTCCATAAGGTCTAGTCACTTCAAGTCCCATTTCCTTCATAACTTGTAAAGGCATAACATTCATTGCTGCTCCAGAGTCCAACATACAATTGTGAAGGAGCATGTTTTGAATGTGCAAGGTAAGGTAAAAGGGAGAGTGACCACCATTCTTTCTTTCAGAAATGGCTGAATGGATGTTTATTGGTGGATCCTTCTCTATTTCACTAGGTTGTGTTCCACTGAGCTTTTGGATATGACATGATTCTAGGACCGGTTCAGGAGTTTTCTCTTGGCCAATACCGTCGAAAAATTCCTGTACTTGGCATCTAACAGAGGGCACCTTCATCAACTCGGTGACAGGGATATTACACATTATCTTGCTTAACTCTTTCTTCCTATCAATCTTAAGATCATAATCATCCATAGCAAGATCTTCCTCTTCCTTTTTATCTTCATCAATCTTTTTATGTTTATCAAGGACAGAAGGTTGGGAGGTACTTCCTCGTTTATAAATTTGATACCTTGGTTGATCTTTAGGTTTTGGGAGCTCTATGGCACATCATGAGGAACTAGGTTCTTCTACCATGTCTTCTTCTTCCTCCTAAGGCTCTTTCTCTAAAAGAATTGTTCCAAAGTCTTCATCATAAGATAAGTCATTTATGAAGTTGATGTTTTCTGGTTGGTCATCATGGTCAATGGTGTCAGAGGGTTCTTCTTCTTCTTCATCACACCAACTGACCTCCTTCTTCACAGAGTTTTCTAGATACTCAGGTCGTCGCCTATCCCTATCCCCATCAGGCCTCCTATTATTATTCCAGTAAGGTTTAGGGCCATAAGGATTTCTATGTCTCTCAGGGTCATTCAAACTTGCCACATTCTTTGCTAGGACAGTTAATTGTTTCATCATTTCTTGCATGACTTCCAAAGTGTCCTTTGATTCCTTTGGCACACTCACAGGTTGCTTTGGTTTTCGAAGTCTAGGGTCAGATCTGGAAGTGGATGGGGTAAATTGATCGAAAAAATTTTGTTTCCCCATGGATGCTACATTTTGTTCAGCCATCTTGGCATTTGATTGAGCGGTCTTTAAGTCATTTGGGTTTTTATCCTTTAGTTGATAACCAACCCATCCCTCAAAAGCATTCAAGTAGTGAATAACAACTGCTTGGTCTTTTGGTCTAATTTCTTCAGGGATAATAGCTACAGTCTTGTCGAATCTTATGTTAAACTCATGGACTGTTTCATTTTATCTCTTCTTAATGTCAAAAAGTTGATGTAAGAGAAATTTCCCATCTAACTTTCGGGACCACTCACTATTTAGCTTGTTGACAAAGTTATCATACCCATCAATGGATGAGGCAGGCAACCTGTCAAACCACTTCCTAACATCTCCTTCCAAAGATGCCAGGAGACCCCTCATGAACACATCTTCCTTAGATGCTCCTGTTATCACATATATAGTAGCCGGGCTACCATACATTATTTTTCTCATTCCAGTACACTATTCAGCCAGTTCCCTTGCATTTGAGATGCCGAGATGAGCATCTATATTGGATCACTACCAGATTGTGGACAGCAGTTGCATTCCCCATGCCATGACTGAGTTTCAGGACACTCAGAGAGATGACCGATGTAGCCATTATATCATTGGTACAGAGCAGACAGCAGTGCCCAGAGTTACAGCAGCAGTCTCAGAGGATAGATGATGGTACAGGTTGATGAGCTTTCAGGTATATGACTCAGCAGGTATATCATTGTGTTATGGTTAGATTGCTTTTATACTTATTCTTATAGCATGTCTTAGCACTTAGTGTCATGATCTGGCGATCATATAGATATTTGGACCTGGTTGACCTATTATATATATATTACTGTCCCTACTCAGACTTAGAAGTTCACTATTCATACTCATTGGTACATACCCTCCTTAGGGAGAATAGAGGTGATCATTCAACCATACCTTGGCTTGCTAGTGTTGGCTTCATCTTTTCATTGTCTTCATCCATCCATGGCCTACCTTTTAGATTATCACCCTGACTTACTACTTGACTAGTGGCATGGAGGACCTTTCCCCACTGTAGCCTCTGTATTGGATGAGCTTCCCTGTTTATTGTGTCTCGGCTCTGAGTTGGTGACAAAACTTACCTATGGTGAGTTGGAGTTCCTTGTGAATTCCCCCTAGTCATTAAAGTTGTGTTGGCTAAACCTGAAACTTTTAGTGCTGCCATGAATACAAAATCTGGAAAAATAAAATGCTATATCTTGTACGTGAAAGAAATGCCAATTAAAAATGGCCATGAAAAATAAAATGTTATATCTTTTGGAAAAATAAATACCTAGGTAAACAAGCTGTCCATGACACACCTAGAAGTGCTCAGGTAAACAAGTGCCTTAAAAACACACCTGCAGCAGAAAGCCTAAAAATAAATGTAAATCTATGCAATGTGTTTGTAAACACACATAGATCAAGGCTATGGAAACCTCAGGCCCAAAAAGCAATGGAACTTAAATGTTATATCTAAACAATTGCTGGCCTTGTTTGTATTATGGATTGTGTGCATCTGTGAAGGTGAATAAACCCTCTTTAAACAACTCATCCATTTGTGAGACACCGCCATTCCCTGTGTTATTGCTCATTCAGTATATACTATGGTGTGTATTCCCTTTCCCTTGCCAAAGTGTCACAAAGTCAAGTCAGTCAAGTCATCCCTTAGCCTAGCCAGTTATTTCAGCCTTCACCCTTCACTAGCAAATTGATCACAACTATGAAGTGAGTATGGTCCTGAAAGTCTAGTCTGAGTAATAATAATAATTAACGACACTATATATTTGGATTTAGATCGCCAGTCATGATTACTCTGTGTTATATTGGCTATTTGAATAAATTGTAAAGCATGTATTAACCTTGACACCTTGCAGCAGCTATGGATGATAGTCTGAGTTGTATTTGGTCTTGGTTAGACCTAGTTTGACCATGGAGGACCATGGGACATGAGATGTTGGACCTTATGATGATATGGATAGATGATATATGGTCTATGTACACATACAGGATGATTCTATGCAGCAGCTACAGGGTTATGATGATGATTCTTGGGATACAGCAGTGTTTGGTCATTTACAGATCATTATTATTGGCCTTGTTCCGGTACATTGGATATTTATTTTGATCATGCAGATATTCATATGGTGTATGAGTACACATCTTGGATGGATTTGGACCTTCTGAGTCCAATGGGACAGTTTGTTTTCAGTTTCGGGCACTTACAGTGATGATTTAGCCTCAGTAGGCTGTCCTAGTGCAGTTTTGGTCTGTTGGAGGCCCTGTCGGAGCAGAGATGACTTTTATCCGGTTGACCTAGGGCGCTGATGATGGAGGGGGTGGTCCAGCCACTTGTTTTTACCATATTACCCCCCTCCCGGACACATTGGTGCCCTCACCTTGACAGCACCATCACTCCAGGAGGCTGTTTGGGCAGTTTCACGCTTCCCGAGGCATTTCAGGATTGGTAGAAATGGCTATTGAGGAAATCGATTTGGGCTACTGAGGCAAAGTTATGGCATGGGATGATCAGTGATGATAGATCGGGACCTTCCACACCTCCTCCAGCAGTTTCAGCTTCATCGGGGCCCGCATCCATCACTTATGGCACTTTCTGTGGATTTTTGAGGTCTTTTGAGGACCACGACTTCACCTTGGAGGCACGATTTGGTACATTCATGATTATTTATTGGTTATTGTGCCATGGGGATTGACCAAGGAGGGATAAAATTACCCCTTGGACCCACCATGAGCCTCTTATGATATTTTATCATGATTTGGTGGGATTCCCCTCTCCTAGGGCGACTTTGTCCACTTATGTTATATTTTATGTGTGATCCATGTATTATGTTGTTGAGCTCATCTCAACCATTGATTAGACATTTGTATCTTTTAATCTTAGCCACTCATTCAAAAAGTGGTTAGGGTTTTGGTGCCTCTCCTTCCTATTTAAAGGAGAGAGCCTCTCATTGTAAAGGGACTTTTGGCTCTGGATTATTGGAATAGAAAATTATTATTGCATCTATCTCCAATGTTGTGGTGAATGTTTTTGGTGTTCGTTCGTTGGTTCTTCCTTTGCACTGAGTTATTGGAGATCTTGTTTGCCATATCTATTGTACCACGATTTTGCATCTACAGGTGGAGGCCGATTTGCTTGGAGGAGGAGGTATTGGTAAGGGAAGACTCTCCCTACTTCTTCTTTGGAGCTCTTCGTTGGTAACAGGGAGTATTACTGTCCCAGGACCTTCTATTTCATGTTACTATTTGCATTTCTCTTGTATTTCTTCCATACTTCCTCTTACTGATTGAATCTTTATTCCTTGGTTTGACAGGTAGAGGAAGGCGCACTTGTGGACTTGGGCATCAAATTGGCAAGCAAATCAACAATCTCTCATTTGATCTCTGCGGGAATCTTCCTCAACATCAAGGCATCTCATCCACATCATTCAGGTATGATCTCAAGGTAAGTTCTATCTCCATGATCTATCCAATTGTCAAAAACACTTAAAACCCTAATCAATTAAAACCCCATTTAGCATTTTCTCAGATCTACTTAGATCTATTGGGTTGTTGGGCGTAATATTAAGAACCCACCTCTATAGTATCCACGGCATCCCGGATCTATAGTTTGGTGAGGATTGGCTTCCATTTGACCCCTCTTCCAAACCAACCTAGCTTCTCCCAAGGAAGGCGCACTTCACCATTTGAGCAGGTTGACCTAGATCTAAGCGATGGGTGTTTGAGATTCCACTTGATTTGACATCTATACATCCAATAACATACACCCAGGTTGTTACTTTTCTGAAAATCACCTTGTGGGCCCCATTCCACATTTTAAGGGATTTAACCCTCATTTTGGACCACTTGGAACACTTAAACTCAGATCTACTAAGATCTAACCGGTGGATTGCCACGAAATTATAGATCCATACCCCTACTTGACTGATCTACCCGGATCTAAAGTTTGGATGCCATCTGACATGATTTGACCCACCTAAACCCAAATTGAAGCCTCCTTGGGTAAAGTCGCACCACCTTGGAGAAGTGAGTTCACTCACTTCTAGGAACTGGGTATTTGAGATTATTGCAGATCTGAAACCGGAATAATTTAAAACCTAGGTCTAGACTGTCACTTTGTCAAATCTTGCCTTGGGGACTGCATTCCTTGTTTTAAGGGATTGTGGTCCACTTGGGTTAAACCTAGATCTAGACACATTCAACCATCAAGACCTATACTGTCCACTTATCTCATGTTGTAGGAGTCCTAAACCATAAGTCAACCCCACTTTGACTCCACTTCCCAATTCCCAAGGCACTGGTTTATCTCCAGGACAACCCAACTTTCCTAGATTGTTGGATTGACTTGTGGTTTGACTTTTGCATGGTGAACTATACCTTAAAGCTATCATGAAGCATGGTCAAGCTTGTCTCATGTACTAGTTAGCCCCAATACATCCCTCAAAACTATCCTGCATTGGACACGGTTCCCAAGGCAGTGGATCTTTTGACGTTGAACTAGTACACTAGCCCTAGATCTCACTATAAACATTATAAGTCACTCTTACATTCAACTATGAACCAAAGCTATACCTATTGAACCCCTCACTCGGCTTGTGACTTCATCCTTAGGTCTAGGATAAACCATACACCTAACTTCACTTAGAAATACCCTGATTTGGTGTCTTGGTTTTGATCTCTCCTGTCGGGAGTAGATCGGGTCTCCCCCTTTGTTGTCTGGGCTAGATAACATAAAGCGAAGGTTGCCTCGACTGGCGTGACAACCATACATACTGGAGGTCGAGGTGATCGTGGTTACACCTTTTGAGTTGCCCTTCCCTATTGCCATCCACCACTGGATCCATCCATAGGGGTAACTACAAGTTAGGTGATAACAACTCCATATGCTTCCATGTGTTCCCATACTTTATCAATGTGGTCTTCAATTGATATAGCAGATACTCCATCAAATCTGGGAACTTTTTCAAAATACTTTTTAGGCATGTCATGGGGTGCTCCCTGAATTTGGGAAAAGTCTAAAGGAGATGGTTTTGCCTTCCTTCCAAAAATCCTAGGAGCTTGTGGAGGAGGAACATTCTGGTTTCCAGAGTTTGTTCCAGACATTGGATTTGGTAAGTTTGTGTTTAAGTTTGAACTAGGAGATGAGAGAGGAACCGAATTAATCAAAGGGGATCCTGAAGCTCTGTTTGGAGAATCGTTAACCAATTTCCAAAAGAAGTTAGATGATTGTGCTTTGGGATCTCTTTTACGATATGTAATTGGGGTTCCTTCAACTTGATCCAAGTTTACTTTACTTCTCGTGTTATAAGGATGTAAATGAGCTCGCTCCTCAGCGGAGTCACGATTGGGAGTCGCCAGGTAGATTTAAACTCTTCTACCAAGATATGTGTCGTTGTATATGCAGGAGAGAATGAGTAAAGACTACTAGCTTGTCCGAGGTAAGCCATATGCCTTCAATACCAAAATGTTAGGCAAAGAGAATGGGAGGGCTTTAAGAAAGGTATGTCGAACCGAGGTAAGCTATTGCCTCCCCGGCAACGGCGCCAAAATGTTATCACCTAAATTGTAGTTACCCCTATAGATGTATCCACTCATGGATGACAATAGGGAAGGGCAACTCAAAAGGTGCAACCACGATCACCTCGACCTCCAATATATGGTTATCACGCCAGTCGAGGCAACCTACACTTTATGTTATCTAGCCTAGACAACAAAGGGGGAGACCCGATCTACTCCCGACAGGAGAGATCAAAACCAAGACACCAAATCAAGTTGGTTCTAAGTGAAGTAAGGTGTATGGTTTATCCTAGACCTTAGGATGAAGTCACAAGACAAGTGAGGGGTTTAATGAGTGTAGCTTTAGTTCATTGTTGATGTGAGAGTGACTTATCATAATTGAAGACAAGGTCCGGGATTAGAGTACTAGTCAATGCGAGAAAATCTACTGCCTTGGGAACCGTGTCCAATGCAGGGTAGTTAGGGGTTGAATTGGGGCTAACTCGTACAAGTGACAAGCTTGATCATGATACATGATGGCATCAAGGGTTAGTTCACCACACTAAGGTCAAACCACAAGTTAATCCAACAATCTAGGAAAGTCGAATTGACTTGGAGAGAGACCAGTGCCTTGGGAATTGGGATAATGGAGTCAAAGTAAGGTTAACTTGTGGTTAGGGACTCCTATTGCATGAGACAAGTGCGCAATTAAATTTTTGATGGATGAATAGGTCTAGATCTAGGTTTGACCAAAGTGGACCACAATCCCTTAAAATAAGGAATGTTATCCCCAAGGCAAGATTTGACAAGGTGACCTACTAGACCTAGGTTTTGAAATATTCCCGTTCCAAATCCACTGAAATCTCAAGTACCCACGTCCTAGAAGTGGACAAACTCCCTTCTCCAAGGTGGTGCAACTTTGCCCAAGGAGGCCTAAAAGTGGGATAAGTGGGGTCAAGACAAGTCCGATGACATCCAAACTTTAGATCCGGATAGGTTAGTCAAGTAGTTGTATGGATCTACAATTTCAAGGCAATCCGATGGCTAGATCTTACTAGATCTGAGTTTGAAGATACCAAGTGGTCCAAAATGGGGATTAAATCCCTTAAAACGTGGAATAGGGCCCACAAGGTAGAAATCAGAAAAGTGACAATCTGGGGGTAGGTTATTGGATGTGTAGATTATGAATCAAGCGGGATCTCAATTACCCATCAACTAGATCTAGGCCAACTCACCCTCACCAAGAAGTGCGCCCTTGCTTGGGAAAGCTAGTTTGGCATGGGAAGAGGGTCAAATGGAAGCCAATCATCACCAAACTATAGATCCGGGATGTCGTGGATGCTATAGAGGTGGATTTTCAATATTATGCCCAACAACCCACTAGATCTAAGTAGATCTGAGAAAATGTAACAATGAGGGTTTGAAGAAATAAGGGCTTTATCAATTTATGAGATATGTCAATGGATTGGATCAAGGTAAGAGAAACAAACCTGTGGATCTTACCTGGGTAACCTTGTAGATGCCTTGATGATGATGATCTATGCAAACCCGATCAATTTAAGAAGCTTTGAGGTAGTTTTCTATGCAATCCATTTAGTCCAAGAAGCCAATGCGCCCTCTCTCCTGCACAACAAACGTCAACAATATAAGATTTGATGTAATCAAGAGATAAGACTAATGCCACAAGAGAAGTAACAGAAAGATAGCATAGATCACAATGATGCTAATGATAACCCCCTGATACAAGCAAATGCTAAGAAAGTCGATTTGAAGAAGCCTTGCAAAATCGCCCTTGTTGAAGTCGCCCTCCTGTAGACAAGACAATGATTTCCAAAATAGATAGATCTTACCACAAATTCCAAATGCTAGGTTGCAATAGACTTTCCAATCACCATCTAATAACACCAGAAGCAAAGGAGACCACAAGAATTTCCACAAGAAAGTTTTTCTATACCAATAATCCAAGAGCCAAAGACCCCTTACAATGAGAAGCTCTCTCCTTTAAATAGGAAGGAGAGGCATCAAAATCCTAACCACTTTTTGAATGAGTGGCTAAGATTAAAAGATACAAATGTCTAATCAATGGTTGAGATGAGCTCAACAATAAAATACATGGATCACTAATAAAATATAATATGAGTGGACAAAATCGCCCTAGAAGAGGGGAATCCCACCAAATCATGATGACAAAATACAATAGGGGGCTTATGGTGGGTCCAAGGGGTAATTTTATCCCTCCTTGGTCAATCCCCATAGCAAAATAATCATAAAATAATCATCAATGTACCAAATCGTGCCTCCATTGTCAAATCGTAGGCCTCAAAAGGCCTCACAAATCCTCAGAAAGTGCCATAAGTGATGGATGCGGGCCCCGATGAAGCTGAAACTGCTGGAGGAGGTGTGGAAGACCCCAATCTATCATCACTGATCATCCCATGCCATAACATTGCCTCAGTAGCCTAAATTGATTTCCTCGATAACCATTTCTACCAATCCTGAAATGCCTCGAGAAGCGTGAAACTGCCCCAAAATGCCTCCTGGAGTGCCTGTGCTGTCAAGGTGAGGGAACCAGTGTGTCCGGGAGAGGGGTAATATGGTAAAAACAAGTGGCTGGACCACCCCCTCCAAGCACAGCGGCCTAGGTCAACCGGATAAAAATCACATCTGCTCTGACAGACCAAAACTGCACTGGGATAGCCTACTGAGGCTCAATCATCACTGTAAGTGCCCGGAACCGAAAACAAACTGTCTCATCGGACTCAGAAGGTCCAACTCCATCCAAAATGTGTACTCATACACCCTATGAGTCTCTGCATCATCAAAATATATATCCAATATACCGGAACAGGGTAAATAATAATAATCTGTAAATGATCAAATATTGCTATAAACCATGAATCATCATCATAGCCCTGTAACTACTGCATAGAATCATCATGTACATGTCTATAGACCATATATCATCTGTCCATATCATCATAAAGTCTAACCATCTCATTTCCTATGGTTGACCTTGGTCAGACTAAGCCTAACCAAGTCAACATGACCAAATATAACTCAGACCATCACTGGAAGCTACTGCAAAGTGTCAAAGGTTAATGCATGCTCTACAACTTATTCAAATAACAATTATAACACAAAGTAATCATTACTGGCGATCTAAATCCAAATATATAATGTCATTAATTATTATTATTACTCAGACTAGACTTTCAAGATCATACTCACTTCATCGCTGTGATCAATTTGCTAGTGAAGGGTGAAGGCTAAAATAACTGGCTAGGCTAAGGGATGACTTGACTGACTTAACTTTGTGACACTTTGGCAGAGGGAAAGGGAATACACACCATAGTATATACTGAATGAGCAACAACACAGGGAATGGCGGTGTCTCACAAATGGATGAGTTGTTCTAAGAGGGTTTATTCACCTTTAACAGATGGGCACAATCCATAATACAAATAAGGCCAGCAATTGTTTTGATATAGCATTTAAGTTCCATTGCTTTTCGGGCATGAAGTTTCCATAGCCTCGGTCTATGTGTGTTTATAAACACATTGCATAGATTTACATTTATTTAGGCTTTCTGCTGCATGTGTGCTTTTAAGGCACTTGTTTACCTGAGCACTTCTAGGTGTGTCACAGACAGCTTGTTTACCTAGGTATTTACATTCCCAAAAGATATAACATTTTATTTTCATGGCCATTTTCATTTGGCATGCCTTTCATTCATGTGTGTTTAGAAACACATTGCATGAATGGGCTTTTCATACAAGATATAGCATTTCATTTTTCCAGACTTTGTATTCATGGCAGCGCTAAAAGTTTCAGGTTTAGCCAACACAACTTTAGTGACTAGGGGGAATTCACAAGGAACTCCAACTCACCATAGGTAAGTTTTGTCACCAACTCAGAGCCGAGACACAATAAACAGGGAAGCTCATCCAATACAGAGGCTACAGTGGGGAAAAGATCCTCCATGTCACTAGTCAAGTAGTAAGTCAGGGTGATAAACTAAAAGGTAGGCAATTGATGGATGAAGACAATGAATAATGGAGCCGACACTAGCAAGCCAAGGTATGGTGGAATGATCACCTCTATTCTCCCTAAGGAGGGTAAAACCAATGAGTATGAATAGTGAACTTCTAAGTCGAAGTAGGGACAATATAATATATATAATAAGCTCAACCAGGTCCACATATCTATGTGATCGCCAGATCATGACACTAAGTGCTAAGACATGCTATAAGAATAAATATAAAAGCAATATAACCATAACACAATGATATACCTACTGAGTCATATACCTGAATGCTCATCAACCTGTACCATCATCTGTCCTCTGAAACTGCTGCTGTAACTCTGGGCACTACTGACTGCTCTGTATCAATGGTATAATGGCTACATCGGTCATCTCTCTGAGTGTCCTGAGACTCAGTCATGGCATGGGGAATATATACGGCTGTCCACAATCTGATAGTGATCCAATATAGATGCTCATCTCAGCATCTCAAATGTAAGGGAACTGGCTGAATAGTGTACTGGCATCAGAAAAACAATGTATGGTAGCCCGGCTACTATATATGTGATAACACGTAT
The DNA here is from genome assembly GCA_027924585.1 of Larix kaempferi. NCBI lineage: Eukaryota > Viridiplantae > Streptophyta > Pinopsida > Pinales > Pinaceae > Larix > Larix kaempferi. The sequence goes on along the minus strand of BSBM01001242.1, from coordinate 1,831,549 downwards.
ATATCTATATTAGCTAGTTAGTGGCCAAGGGACGTGCACTCACCCTTTGTATGGTGTAAGGTCGTTTGTCCCTACAGAGAAACAGGGTGGTCACTCCATCGCACCTATGGACGGTGGCGAGCAATGGAGGTCATACCGAGTCATTATCTAAGGCCCGCCAGGCTATTCAAGGCAGCTTCTCTTGGAGGTTGGCTAGTGAAAATCTATAAAGTGAAATCTTAAATGAAAACGCTGACAAATCATAAATTGCTAAAAGGTTGCTTGTCTAGACACTATTGGAAGCATTCTCATCATTCTACCCATTTGTGAGACACCTCCTTTCCTCGTGTTATTTTCTATCCAATATATGTCTAGGTGGTCTCCCTAGTTCCTACATCCGAAAGATTACAGTGTTGAGGTTGTTGAGTCCTTCCCCTAGCCTTTGTTTTCCACCTTCACCCATGGTTAGCAAATTGTTCAAGTCAGTAAACGAGTATACACTTGAAAATCTTGTTTTTAGTATCTGGTTACTTTGATCTAGACTTATCTTATTTATATTATTTACATTCTTACACCAGTTAAACATCACTCTATGCGTTGGTCTAACTACTGATATAATTGAAGGAGCATATCATCACCATTTGTATTTGCAGCAACAGTTATTCATGGTCTGGATCACTATTTTGATCATTCTTGACCTGGTCAACCCAGTTTGACCAAGTCAACCACAGAGTCCAGGATGAGTTTGGGCAGACAGTTTTCAAGATGGATTATTTATGGCCCACATGTGTCCATTAGATGGTTCCATGCCTCACACAGTAGTTTCAGATGATGGTTTGATGGATTTTTTTATGATTATTATTATTTACCGACCATTATTTTTATTATTCTGAGCTGCATGAGCTTACAGAGGTATCTTTTGATGGTCACATGGTGTATGGGTACTCATTCCTAGTGTATTTGAGCATTCTGAGCTCATTGGTGCACTCAGTTATCAGTTCTGAGCACTTACAGGTGCCACTTTTCTTGAGTTTTCCATGTAGAAATGGCCTATCCAGCACTTGCATTTTGCTAGCACGTTCTCCTAGGGCGCTCCTGAGGGGATGTGGTGTCCATCCAAACGTTATTACCAATGTCCCCCTAAGTTTCCGAGACACGGGGGCGGGAAAACGCAGAAATTCCATATGCAGAAGTACCCCCCCCCCCCAATTTTAGGAAACATCGTCGAGTACGTCAGGGTCTTCAACATATGGGACCCCACCAGGAATACTACAAAAAATTTATTATAATACATAAAAATTGAAAGTTGGAGCATAAATCATTAAAGTCTTTAATTTTATAATCTAAAGATTAATACAAGTTTACAGAATACATCAAATGAAATAAAATGAAATACAACCGTACATAAACTATAGTTGATAAAACAAATTCGAAATACAACCATATTGAACAACAAAAGGAAATCGAGGCTATTGAGAAGGAAAATAGTGGACTGCGTGACCCTTTATCATTTAATTTTTTATTTTTTGGTAAAAAATTGTCAAAGGAAACGTTGGGACGCCATTTTTTGGAGGGAAACGTTTCCCTTTTGTGTTTCCTTGAATTTCCTTCAAATGGGGACGTGAAGGGACGTTTCCAATGGAGTTTCCAAGTTTTCGAAACGTGCGAGGGCGTGTAAGTGCGTTTCCTACCCTTGGGGACGCGTACCCGTGTAACACTGGTTATTACCATATTACCCCATCTCCAGACATTTTGGTGTAGTCATATTTGTGTCTGAGACACTTGGCAGTGAGTTACAGGCATTTTTGTACTTGCAGAGGTGGTTTTCCGATAGAAAATGGCTCATTGAGGATATTGATTTGTCTTAGTGGGCAAGGAAATGGCATGAGATTAGTTTGGGATACTTTAATGATGATTTCCACACCTTCTAGTACTTGTCCCAGCATCAGTGGGGTCCACACGTCCCAATGTTAATCATTTTAGATATTTTATTGTGTCTTTGAGGGGGCCACGATTTGGTCTTATGGTCACTTTATGATGTTATATGGGCAAATTATTTGTTATTGTGCCATGGGACCATGCTAGTGAAGGATGTAATTACCTCCTAACCCCACCATGTGTTTTATCATGTGTCTTAGTCATTTGTCATGTGGTACGTCCCCCCTGGGTGATTTAGTGAGTGCACCCCCCTCTATTTGAGAGTTGATCCATGTATTGTATTTCCGGCTCATCTTAAGCGTTGATTATTATTATTATAGCTTTTGATCTCCACCACTCATTTAAAAAGTGGTTAGGGTTTTGGTCTCTCTCACTCCTATTTAAAGGAGAGACCCCCCTCAGTGTAAATGGACTTTTGGGCTCTAAGCTTTTGGAATACAAAGAAATATTTTGTGAGAATTCTTGTGATCTTGGGTTGGATGCTTGGCTATGATGATTGAAACTACTTTTCCATTGCACTGAAGGATCTTGGTGGCTATCTTGCATATTTTGTTCCACAAATTTTGATTTGCAAGTGAAGGAGGCGATTTGGGAGAGCGACGCTTTGGTTGTGGAGACCCACCCTATTTCTCTTTGTCAGATCTTGGTTCATACAGGGAGTAATTTTGTCTTTGTACCAACTATTCTCTATCTTTTACTTCTAGCTTGCATCTACCTTCATCTTTGTTTACTGATTGAGCTTTTGTTCCTTGGTTTTGCAGAGAGAGGAGGACGCACTTGTGGATCTGGGCAATTCGTTGGAGCAAGAGAAGTGACCAAGCCTTCATTTGATCATTGCAGGAGTAATCCTCATCATATCGGCATTCTTCTTCATCATCCAGGTACACTCACCAGGTACGTATTTGGCTCCTTAGCTTACCCATATGTCAATTTCATTAAAAAACCCTCATCGATAAAACCCATGTCTTCTAGATCTGATAGATCGAGTACCTATTTGAGTACGGCCATTAAAAACCTCTTTGGAATAATTATAAAAACACTAGATCTAAATTTTCAACTTAATCCGACTCCATTTACCCCCGGATCTAACACTAGTCATCTCTCGGTGGGACGCCCTCCTTGGGTCTTTGGTCAATTTTTCAGATCTATCAGTTGGGTATACTTGAACCCCCTCAATATTCACAAATCTACTTGTTATCACACCATAGTAGCAGGGCTACTATTCTTGTACAGCAGATATCTGCACATTCCAGAGCTTCCTTTATTCCAGAGCATGGCTATATATTTTGGATCACTCATGATCAGAGCAGTACATTATTCAGATTTTATGACCTTGTGTCAAGGCTGAGCCTTGAGAGTTCAGATTTGATGACTGATGTGACCACTTATCCCATTACAGTTTCAGTTCAGTGCCTAGAGATGTATTTCAGCAGTGTTTCAGATGATGCATGATGATGATTATTATGATGATGTTATGGATATGTTCTCACTGACTGTGGATTATTATCTTGTTGATTTAGTCATGATCATGGCATGTGCTTGGTATATTATTCCTGATGTGGCAAACTATTTAAAATGAACTGTAAATCATAAAATGGACAATTGCTTGCACTTTTAGGTCATTTAACAAAACTTACTGGTATTTCACCTTACATAGACATGGTCTTTCCCGACACTGGTTGTCTGCTAGTGTAGGCTCCATATTCACTTGTCTCCATCCATACATGACCTTCCTGTTTGACTTTAAACCCTGACTTGTCTCATTTGACTTTCTGATACCGAGGACTTCCCCATTTTTCTACCTCTGTGTTTGGACCGCATCCCTGTTTATTCAGTGTCTCGGCTCTGAGTTGGTGACAGAACTTGCCTTTGGTGAGTTGGATTGTAGGCCTAAATCATTCTGGTCGGTTGTCCCGATGTTTGGCATTGGCTCGAACTCCCCCTAGTCACTTGAGATGTTGTTGGCTAAAACTGAAAGCTCATGTTCTACCTATAGAAACTAAAAAATTCGCCCATGGAAACAAAAAAGGGCAAGAGCAATGAAAAGCTAAAAATACTCCTCGAAGAGTATAAGAAAGGTCCAAAAAGCAATGGTTCTTAAGAGTTATATCTAAACAATTGCTGACCTTATAAATATGTGAAAAACATGCCCTGGATGCAAGCTGCAACTAGTTGTGCTTCTCAGCACATCTGAAATCCGAAGGGTTATGTAGGCCAAAAAGGCCATGGAAATAAAATTGAATGATCCTAATGAACCTGGATCAACTTGATGTAGACATGATGCCTAAGTTGAATAAGCACTCTCTAAACAACTTATCCATTTGTGAGGCACAGCCATTCCCCGTGTTCTTTTGTCCAGCACAGAGTTTGTAGCTTCCCCCTTTTTCCCAGTCCAAAGTATTTTTGAGTTAAGTTAGACAAGTCAAACCCTTGGCCCAACCTTGCTCCTAGCCTTCATCCTTCACTAGCAGTTTGACCATGTCCAATGGGTGAGTTTGTCATTTGAACTATTGTGCAAGTAATTTTATATAACCACGGAATATGTTAACTTGATTAATGCCACTGAATGGAATTTATACTTTGAGCTTAGCTGTGGGAATGATTAGAGAAACATTGTCTTAGTCTACTGATGTGATTTATCCTTGATTATATATTCTTGGGATCCGTGATGATGTGGGCCATGTATGGATGATTATTGATGATGATTTATGGTCCCACATGTTTGATGATGATATCATATGATGGACATATGATGCAGATGATGTTTGATCCAGTTCAGCAGGTTTATTATTATTTCAGATCAGCAGATTATACATTGTCCATATATGGTGGACCCTACAGCTGGCCCATTAGGGCAACCCATGATGTATGAGTACTCATTCCTAGTGGATTTGGGTCTTCTGGATCCATTGAGACACTTATCTTTCAGTTCCGGGCACTTCTGACAGTGATTGATGGAGTTTTACACTTGTTGACCAGATTTGGGGCTGATTTCCCAGCCTGAGCAGCAGGGGCCCCGAGAGGCCAGTTCACCTAGGGCGTTGATGATGGAGGGGGTGGTCCAGCCACTTGTTATTACCATTTATCCCCCCTCCCGGAGAGCCTGGTGGGCTCAGATGGACAGCGCTAGCACCCTAGGGGGCAGTTTTGGCACTTTCACAGTTCCCGAGGCAGTTAAAAAAATGGGATAAAGTGGTCACTGAGGAAATCGATTTGGGCAATTGAGGCAAGGTTTTGGCATTTGGTTTTCACAGAGGTCTTCCAGGGTGGCATCACTACCTTCCAGCCAATTTTCACCATGTGGGTATGCCCGGATTGATCACAGGAGGACATTTACTGCTTGACTGTCATGGATTCTGAGGACAGTTTTGGTCATTTTTATTATATTGGACATGTTTTATTATTTTTATTGTGCCTTGGGGATGAGCTAGTAAGGATTAAAACCTCCTAGCCCCACCATGAGCTTATATTGTTATGTCCTAGTCACCATGAGGTGGATTTTGATGCTTATACTTTCTCTTATGGATGACGTCACCCCTTATTGTACCTTTTTAGTGGGGGCGCTATCATTATATGGGTGATCCATGTGATATATGGTTATGATTTATTGTTAGCCATTGATTAGATCTTGAGATCTTTTAATCTTAGCCACTCATGTAAAAAGTGGTTATGATTGTACTCTCTCCCCATCCTATTTAAGGAGGGAGCCTCTCATTGTAAAATTCATCTAGAGATTTTTGGCTCTTGGCTCTTGGAATAAAATTTCTATCTTTTGGAGTACATGCTTGGATTGGAGTGAATGTTGGTTGTTTCGATTGTAAATGCTATTGTCCATTGCACTGGAGGATCTATTGTAGCTATCTTGCATATTTGCCATACTTTATTTGCAGGTTGAGAGGGCGACTTTGACAAGTGCGAATTGGTGGGTAGGCTTGCCCTTCAAGCTTGGAAGAAGTCGTTTTGGGTTTGACAGGGAGTAGTTTTGCCTTTGTGTCAACTATTCTATGTTTTTCTCTCTCTTGCTTGTATCTACCTTCAATTTGTTAAACTGATTGATGCTTTGCTCCTTGGCTTGACAGGTTAGAAGGAATTATATGTGGCTTGGAAAAATCGATTTGGCAAGAGGGCTTCAACAATTCTCCATTTGATCTTTGGCAAAGTAATCCTCGTCTCAACTAGCATTCATCTCTTCATCCAGGTATGTTCCAAGAGGTATGATCTTCTCTTCCTTGAATCTTCCATAATTTCTAGATCATAAAAACCTTAATCAAATTAAAACCCTTGTTTTTGGTATTTTTCAGATCTACTTAGATCTAGCCTTGCAATTGAAAAGATATTAAAAACCCACCTCTATAGGATCCACCCCTAGTTGGATCTATAGTTTGGTGGTGATTGGCTAAAAATTGACACACTTTTCAATGCAAAAAGCCCTCTTGAACCTAAATCGATTTTCCTAAGAGAAGCTTGTTGGGTTAGATCTAGCACATGGGTAGGTGAGATCCCACTTGATTTGGATTCTAGACACTTGATAACCTAAACCCATATCCTTACTTTGGTGAAAACTACCTTGTGGACATCTCTCCATGTTTTAAGGGGTTGAAACCCCCTTTTGATCTTCTTGGTACTTTAAAACTTAGAGCTACTAAGATCTAGCCATTGGATTCACTTGAAACTTTGAAGATACATAGATCGGGGTACTAACATCCCGGATCTACATTTTGGTGGCCATTGGATTTAATTTGGTCCACCAAAACCCATTTTCGGACCCTCTTTGAGCAAATCGCACCCCCTTGATTTTTTGAGTTGGTCCACTCCTAGGAAGTGGGTGTTTGAGATTTTCGTGGATTTGGAATGCCCATGCCTTGAAACCTAGGTCTATACTGTCCTTTCGTCAAGATCCGCCTTGGGGATTGCATTCCTTGTTTTAAGGGATTGTGGTCCACTTTTGGTCATCTTTTAAAAACCTAGATCTAGTAAGATCCAACCATTGGATCTCATTCAACCCACTTGACTTGGCTTCTAGGTGTCCCGATCTACACTTTGACATCCTACTTGACTCCATTAGCCCATCCAACAAGGCACTAGTCCTTCTCCAAGCAAGGCGCACTCCTTGGGATTAGTGTCAAACCCTAGATCTAGTACATGGGTAATCCTAGAACCAACTCCAACTTATAGATCTAGCCTAGATCTAACCTATAGTACCATCCTCACACCTAACTTCACCTTGTGGGTCCATCTAGAACCATTTCACACTTCCCAAGAAACAAGACCCACTTGTGCAAACATAGGGTACTATACCTAGTAATCATACCCCATCATGTGGCCTAAACCATACATAGGTTGAAACACTAACTATCCATTACACCGCCATCAACCATTCCTCAACTCTTAGGTCCACTTAGCCTTGCATTGGTTTCCATAACTCATCCTTTACCTACCCTTAGAAACCTTTGTTTGTGTCCAATCAACTGTGATTGGGGTATAGGGTCTCCCCCTTGGTCTAGTTACACCTTGACCTAAAGCGAAGAGTGCCTCGGTTGACGTGACTCCCACATTGCATTGGGAACCGTGGCATCTCTTGGGTCACCTCTTTAGTTGCCTGTCTCCTCTACCGTCCCGGATGGGATACCTCTAGGGGCAACTACAAGTTGTGTGATAACACTACTCTTCAAGCACCTAGATCTAGTCTTTAAACACCTGGATCTACTATTTTGGGTCCATTTTGGTCTCATTTTACTTAAACCCTAACTAGTAAAATGTTATAAAAATTCCCTAGCTCTTTCAACTTGGAATTTGGGCAAATGATTTCTGGGTTTTTCACTTAAGGCCTAGCCCTAAGTAGGTCCTCAAGAGCGTCACCCTAGGAAAGTGTGAAGGTGAAAATAGGAGAATATCAGGAGTGAAAGGATCTAGATCTAGGGATTATAAGTGGACAGATATAGTTAGGCCTTGGTTAAGGAGCCTTATAAAAGGAAAAATGATCAACCAAGAAATGTAAACACCATGTATGAGTTTAATTGAATAGATCTAGATAGATCTAATGCCAATCAAGAAAAATTCAAGTGGACCCACCCTTAAATTAAGGAAAACTATTAAAATGGGCCCACAAGGCAAAATCAAGAGAGGAATGGAACTAGAAGGGTTGTTAATCAACAGATATGATGTTTTGATGAGGAACAAGCAATACCCAGGTGATAGATCTGGAAAAAATCCCACCTACCCACAAGTGCGACCTCCCTTGGAGAGGCTCAGTGCCTTAGATCAAGGGATAAATGGAGTCGGATGCCCACCAAATTTGGTATCCAAGGTTTATTAATTATTTGTGAGGTGGGTTTTAATTATTAAACCCAAATTATCACCAGCTCTATATCAGATCTAAAAATATAGGGTTTTAAGCTATGAGGGTTTGAAGTGACCAATGGGTAAAATGCATGAAACTAGATACATACCTTGTAGAACATACCTCAAAAGCTTGCGGCCATCTTGCAAATTGATAATATTCCCCAAGTGAGGCAATCAAGAGTGAGATCCAAGTGCTCCAAGTGAAATCACTATCTCTCCAAGAAGACAAGTGCTCCCTTCCCCTGCCAAAAATGATCTATGTGAGAATCAATCTAGCATGAAAATGACTATAAATTGAGAAGATGAGACAAGGAGCATCAACTATGTCACGAAGATACAATAATGATACTCCCTAAGACAAAAGGTCGATCCAAAGGTAAAATATGGGGTTTCCCCACAATAGCGTCCCCTCAAGTCATCCTCCTCTTCACCCACATGACCTCGCTATAGAGAAACGTTTGAAGCAAAAAATCCACAATGATAACACAGAGAAAAGATTGTATATTCAACTTGCAAGAGCATCCTACAAAGCTAGAGAAGTAGATCTGCAAAAGTAGTATTTTATTCGAAGAGTTCAAGAGCCCAAAGGTGCCTTTACAATAGAAGGGTCTCTTCCTTAAATAGGATGAGAGAGACCGAAACGCTAAACCACTTTATGAATGAGTGGTGGAGATCAAAAGATAAATACAATACAATCAACGGCTAAGATGAGTCGAGACAATATAACATGGATCAACTCATTAAGAGGGGTGCGCACTCACTAAAAGAGGCCCTAGGGGGGATGCACACCACATAAAGATAACTAGGACAAGTGCGTACCACATAAGATGACTAGGACAAGCAACTAGGAGCACATGGTGGGGCTAGGAGGTTTTATTATCCTTCACTAACATCACCCCATGGCACAATGATATAACATATGACTCAATAACATGTCCAAGTGACCAAATGACCAAATCGTGGTCCCCTCAATGAGAGAAAAAAACATCAAATCACAACCTGGCGTGTGTGGACCCCACTGAATGTTGCAAGTTGATCTGGAAGGAGTGGGACTCATCACATATGACCTATGAACAAACCTCATACCAAAACCTTGCCTCAATAGCCCAAATCGATTTCCTCAGTGACCTTTTTATCCCATTTTTATCCCACCTGAAAACCATCAAAATGACTGTAACTGACTGCCTAATGCATGGGCAAAAAATCTGAGTGTACTAACATGTCCGGGGATGGGGTCTCATGGTAATAACAAGTGGTTGGACCCCCCATCCCCTTTGTAGCGCCCCAGGAGAACGTGCCTCATCAATGCAACTGCTGGACATGCCATTTTTGCATGGCAAAACTGGAGAAAAGTGGAAATATGACTCTATCATCATTGGGAGTGCCTGCAATTGATAACTGAGTGTCTCAATGGAGTCAGAAGGTCCAAATCTACTAGAGATGAGTACCCATACACCCTGTGGCAACCTGTAAGATCATCTGCAACCTCAGCCATACCCGGACAATAATAAAATAATGGTCTGGAAATAATAATAATCATAAAAAAAGTACATCAACCATCATTTAAAACCTGTGTCCACTGTAGGGAATCATCAAAGGTGTATCAAAGGACCATAAATCATCATCATATAGCATCATTGGTCAAGTCATCACGGATCCCAAGGTTGACTTGGTCGAACTAGGTTTGACCAGGTCAAGACTGATCAAAATATAACCTAGGCTAGAAAAGCCTAATGCTACAAGTGAACATGCTTAAAGCATGCTCTATTAAGCATTCTCATTGCAAGACTTAAAGTATTAACCATCATTTCACTAGCAGTTAATAGATAATTATGTCAAGCATAAGTTTAAATAATCATTTACTTACAAATGAACCTCAAGGATATACTCATTATGTAGACATGATCATTTTGCTAGCAAAGGGTGAGGGTGAAGAATGCAAGGCTAGGACAAGGGGATGACTTAACTGAGTCAACACTGTGATACTTTAGATAAGGGAAAGGGAATACACACACTTAAGCATATGTCGGATAATAAACACACAGGAAATGGCAGTGTCTCACAAATGGGATAAGTTGTTCGGAGAGGTGCTTATTCAACCTTGGCAAATGTCTCCAACTCACATCCAAGCTGTATCAGCTCCGTGAGGATCTTTTCTAGAACCGCCATGGACTGGGTGCCCAGCTAACCATAACTTGAGGTTCTAGGGGACACTTAGAATTAGTTATCCCTTACTCCATCTCACATCACAACCCATGGGCTCCGTGAGGAATTAACCATTACATTTCATTTCCTTGGCCAATAGTCTTTGGATTTAGCATACATTTAACCACTGCTTTCTTTAGGCCTGTATGACCCTTTTGGGGATTTTGCATGTGCTTAGAAGCACAACTACTAAAGCTTTCATCTAGGGTGCTTTTAGTTTCCATTTCATTTCATTTCATGACCCTTTTGGGGATTTTGCATGTTCTTAGAAGCACAACTACTCAAGCTTTCATCCAGGGTTTCATTTCAGTTTCCATATAATTTCACAACCCTCTTTCATTGTGCTGAGAAGCACAGTTTTTAAAATATTTCCATGGTCTTTCATAAGAGATATAAGAATTGCTTCCATATGTAATGATGGCAGTACAATTTGCTTCAGGTTTTAGCCAACACAACTTAAGCAACTAGGGGGACTCTCTACAATCAAGACCAAACATCGGGGCAACCGACTAGAGTGATCAAGGTAACAAATCCAACTCACCAATTGCCAACTCAGAGCCGAGACACAAGCTAATAGGGATGTTATCCAACACAGAGGCAAAAGTGGGGAGGTCCTCCATATCACAGGCTGAGGTGTAAATCAGGGTAGAAACCAATTAAGGGAGATATAATGGATGGATGGGGAAAGTGAAGGTGATGTCTAAGCTAGAAAACCATAAAGGTGGGAATGATCATGTCCACACTCCTATGAGGGTAAAACCAACAAATATAAGACAAGAGCTTCTAAATATAAGTAACTGAACAATTTAGATAATCAATAATAACATATCCATTTCATAAATATATACTGCCAGATCATGATCACCAGATACTAAGTCAAGCTATCAAAATGACCAAAAGAGCAAGATAATAAAACCAATGCATACCATATACATGTTGGGCTATATACATGTACCTTCTATCTAGATCAAGGCTGTTGGGAGCGAGGAGCGAGAGCGAAAAGCGAAATTTTCAAAAGCTTCCGTTTTGGGAGCGTTTTAGGAGCGTTTTTTATATAATATATATTTTAATATATTTTGATGCATATATATTAAAAAACACATGTATTATGCCAAATTAGCTATAGAAAACATGAAAACATAGATATTCAATTTCATATAACCATTTAGTACACATTGATATAACATCAACCATATAGGAGCTATAACTTATAACATTGTCATTAAATGATCAAATCATCAATCATCAATCATCAACAATATCAACCTTCAAATTTCAACATATAATATTTTCCATCAAACTAGGCCATAATGTTTACAAAATAGGCCACAAATTAGTGATGCAACTTATAAATTTTGGTCACTTGTTTATGATAAATAGTTTATGTGAGCTTGTTGAAGAAGGCATTACTAGGCTTTGTTTATTGTTGAAAATTATGAGGTCGACTAAGCAGTAGATGTTCTAGTTTGAATAATAGATTTCTGGGTAATTAATGATCTGTTGTTTACACCATTTGACTCTCCAAAATGCATGGTAGAGGTTCCCTTTACCCACCGATTTATTCAAAGATGGGCATGTGTTGCTGATCTAGGGCCCAAACTTCAATTTTTTCAAATTTTAGGGTTGTTTATATGCACAACACTGCCAAAAACATGCCCATATCTGCTTTTGACGCTGCTTTTATCCTCAAAACATATGCCCAGGTTGAAAGCTTAAAGGTTGTAGGAGTGACCTGGAATGAAATGAGGCTGCTTACTATTTCTCCTTTATGCCTAGAATCAACCCAAATTTTCCTTAGACAACCCTAGATTAATCTTTGTTGCTGCCCAATCTGCTTCAACAATCCACGTACTTCATATCAACCTTCCAATAGCATCAACACTAGGGAATGCCTTCAATGTCCCCTCAAATAGAAGCCTTCAATCTCCCCTTTAATCTCCCCTCCAAGCTCCCACAAATTTGCTCTCAAACAACTAGCAAACCCACTCAAAGCCCTAGTAAGAGAAGTGAAATCAATGAAATGAGGAATAGAATGAGTCCAAATGGAGTCCAATAAAAAACAAAAAAATGAGAAAATGAGAAAAATCGGACTCAAGTCCGCCAAGCCAGTGGAATCGCTCAGGAAGTGTTTTCGGGAGCGTTTTTTTTTGCCCGAGATCGCTCAGGAATCGATCCGGAAGCGTCGATTCCGAATCGATTCCTAAAATTCCAAGGAGCGTTTTTTTCTCCCCGGAATTGCGAATTGATAAATCGATTCCGAAAGGAATCGATGAGGAATCGCGATTCCGAGATCGATTCCTCCGGAATCGCGAATTGGGAGCGAAGCAGAGGGGGGTAGAGCGATTCCCCGCAACTTAGAGCTGGATCATCTATAACCACTGAAACATTGTTGCTGAAAACTCTAGGCACTGTACTGCTCTATATGGGATAAAAGGTCATCTCGGTCATCAAATCTGAGGTCAAGAAGCTCAGCCTTGGCATAAGGTTTCTGATCTGGGGCTGCTCTGATATGCGACTGACCAAAAATACTGCTCATCATAGGTTGATCTCATGTAAAGGCCTGGCTCAAAAAAATATAATGAACTGCTCTGAAATCATGGTAGCCCGGCTACTATGGATGTGATAACACTACCCTAACCCTAGGCACTGGTCTCTAGCTATTGCGCCTGTTATCACATTTATAGTAGCCGGGCTACCATACATTATTTTTCTGATTCCAGTACACTATTCAGCCAATTCCCTTACATTTGAGATGCTAAGATGAGCATCTATATTGGATCACTATCAGATTGTGGACAGCAGTGTATATTCCCCATGCCATGACTGAGTCTCAGGACACTCAGAGAAATGATCGATGTAGCCATTATACCATTGGTACAGAGCAGTCAGTAGTGCCCAGAGTCACAGCAGCAGTTTCAGAGGACAGATGATGGTACAGGTTGATGAGCAGTCAGGTATATGACTCAGCAGGTATATCATTGTGTCATGGTTATATTGCTTTTATATTTATTCTTATAGCATGTCTTAGCACTTAGTATCATGATCTGGCGATCATATAGATATGTGGACCTGGTCGATCTTATTATATATATATTATTTTCACTATTCATACTCATTGGTTTTACCCTCCTTAGGGAGAATAGAGGTGATCATTCCACCATACCTTGGCTTGCTAGTGTCGGCTCCATCATTCATTGTCTCCATCCATCCATGGCCTACCTTTTAGTTTATCACCCTGACTTACTACTTGACTAGTGACATGGAGGATCTTTTCCCCACTGTAGCCTCTGTATTGGATGAGCTTCCCTGTTTATTGTGTCTCGGCTCTGAGTTGGTGACAAAACTTACCTATGGTGAGTTGGAGTTCCTTGTGAATTCCCCATAGTCACTAAAGTTGTGTTGGCTAAACCTGAAACTTTTAGTGCTGCCATGAATACAAAATCTGGAAAAATGAAATGCTATATCTTGTATGAAAAGCCCATTCATGCAATGTGTTTCTAAACACACATGAATGAAAGGCATGCCAAATGAAAATGGCTATGAAAATAAAATGTTATATCTTTTGGAAAATAAATACCTAGGTAAACAAGCTGTCCATGACACACCTGGAATTGCTCAGGTAAACAAGTGCCTTAAAAACACACCTGCAGCAGGAAGCCTAAAATAAATGTAAATCTATGCAATGTGTTTATAAACACACATAGATCAAGGCTATGGAAACTTCAAGCCCAAAAAGCAATGGAACTTAAATGCTATATCTAAACAATTGCTGGCCTTATTTGTATTATGGATTGTGCGCATCTGTGAAGGTAAACAAACCCTCTTTGAACAACTCATCCATTCGTGAGACACCGCCATTCCCTGTGTTATTGCTCATTCAGTATATACTATGGTGTGTTCCCTTTCTCTTGCCAAAGTGTCACAAAGTTAAGTCAGTCAAGTCATCCCTTAGCCTAGCCAGTTATTTTAACCTTCACCCTTCACTAGCAAATTGATCACAGCTATAAAGTGAGTATGATCCTGAAAGTCTAATCTGAGTAATATTAATAATTAATGACATTATATATTTGGATTTAGATCGCCAGTAATGATTACCCTGTGTTATAATTGTTATTTGAATAAATTATAGAGCATGCATTAACCTTGGACACTTTGCAGCAGCTTATGATGATGGTCTGAGTTATATTGGGTCATGTTGACTGAGTTAGACCAAGGTCAACCATAGGACATGAGATGGTTGGACCTTATGATGACATGGATAGATGATATATGGTCTATGTATACATACATGATGATTCTATGCAGCAGCTACAGGGTTATGATGATGATTCTCGGTTTACAGCAGTGTTTGATCATTTACAAATTATTATTATTGGCCCTGTTCCGGTATATTGGATATATATTTTGATCATGCAGAGACTCATAGGGTGTATGAGTACACATCTTGGATGGATTTGGACCTTCTGAGTCCAATGAGACAGTTTGTTTTCAGTTCCGGGCACTTACAGTGATGATTTTGCCTCAGTAGGCTGTCCTAGTGCAGTTTTGGCCTGTCGGAGGCCCTGTCAGAGCAGATGTGATTTTTATCCGGTTGACCTAGGGCGCTGATGATGGAGGGGGTGGTCCAGCCACTTGTTTTTACCATATTACCCCCCTCCCGGACACACTGGTTCCCTCACCTTGACAGCGCAGGCACTCCAGGAGGCAGTTTGGGGCAGTTTCACGCTTCCCGAGGCATTTCAGGATTGGTAGAAATGGCTATTGAGGAAATCGATTTGGGCTACTGAGGCAATGTTATGGCATGGGATGATCAGTGATGATAGATCGGGGTCTTCCACACCTCCTCCAGCAGTTTCAGCTTCATCGGGGGCCCACATCCATCACTTATGGCACTTTCTGAGGATTTCTGAGGTCTTTTTGAGGCCTACGATTTGACTATGGAGGCACGATTTGGTACATTTAGGATTATTTTATGATTATTGTGCTATGGGGATTGACCAAGGAGGGATAAAATTACCCCTTGGACCCACCATAAGCCTCTTATTATATTTTGTCATCATGATTTGGTGGGATTCCCCTCTTCTAGGGCGATTTTGTCCACTCACATAATATTTTATTAGTGATCCATGTATTTTATTGTTGAGCTCATCTCAACCATTGATTAGACATTTGTATCTTTTAATCTTAGCCACTCATTCAAAAAGTGGTTAGGGTTTTGGTGCCTCTCCTTCCTATTTAAAGGAGAGAGCCTCTCATTGTAAAGGGACTGGTGGCTCTGGATTATTGGAATAGAAAATTATTATTGCATCTATCTCCAGTGTTGTGGTGAATGTTTTTGGTGTTCGTTTGTTGGTTCTTCCTTTGCACTGAGTTATTGGAGATCTTGTTTGCCATATCTTTTGTACCACGTTTTTGCATCTACAGGTGGAGGCCGATTTGCTTTGAGGAGGAAGTATTGGTAGGTGAAGACTCTCCCTACTTCTTCTTTGGATCTCTTCGCTGGTAACAGGGAGTATTACTGTCCCAGGACCTTCTATTCTATGTTATCATTGCATTTTACTTGTATTTCCTCCATACTTGACCTCTCTGATTGAAATCGATTTTCCTTGGATTGACAGGTAGAGGAGGGCGCACTGGTGGGCTAGGGCATCAATTTGGCAAGCAAAATCAACAATCTCTCATTTGATCTCTGCAGGAATCTTCCTCAACATCAAGGCATCTGATTCACATCACTCAGGTATGATCTCAAGGTAATTTCTTTCCATGATCTATCCACTTGTCTAAAACATTTAAAACCCTAATTAATCAAAACCCCCATTTTTACATTTTTTTAGATCTACTAAGATCTAGTGGCTTTTTGGGTAAGATATTTAAAACCCACCCATCCCGGATCTATAGTATCCGCGGCATCCCGGATCTATAGTTTGGTGAGGATTGGCCTCCATTTGACCCTCTTCCCAAGGCATTTAGCCTTCTCCAAGCAAGGGCGCACTTCCTAGTTTGGGTTGGTTGACCTAGATCTAGTATGTGGGTAGTTGAGATTCCACTCGATTTGTGATCTACACATCAAATAACCTACCCCCAGATCATCACTTTTCTGATTTCTACCTTGTGGGCCCTATTCCACATTTTAAGGGATTTAATCCCCATTTTGGACCACTTGGTATCTTCAAACTCAGATCTAGTAAGATCTAGCCGTTGGATTGCCGTGAAATTATAGATCCATACTCCCACTTGACTAATCTACCTGGATCTAAAGTTTGGATGTCATCGGACTTGTCTTGACCCCATTTACCCCACTTTTAAGCCTCCTTGGGTAAAGTCGCACCACCTTGGAGAAGGGAGTTTGTCCACTTCTAGGACATGGGTACTTGAGATTTCAGTGGATTTGGAACGGGAATAATTCAAAACCTAGGTCTAGTGTGTCATCTTGTCAAATCTTGCCTTGGGGATAGCATTCCTTATTTTAAGGGATTGTGGTCCACTTTGGTCAAACCTAGATCTAGACCTATCCATCCATCAAGACCTTAATTTCCCACTTGTCTCATGCTATAGGAGTCCTTAACCACAAGTCAACCCTACTTTGACTCCATTAACCCAATTCCCAAGGCACTGGTTTATCCCCAAGTCAATTCGACTTTCCTAGATTGTTGGATTAACTTGTGGTTTAACCGTAGCATGGTGAACTAAACCCTTGAAGCCATCATGTATCATGATCAAGCTTGTCACTTGTACTAGTTAGCCCCAATACAACCCCTAAACTACCCTGCATTGGACACAGTTCCCAAGGCAGTGAATTTTCCAACATTGAACTAGTACTCTAATCCTAGATCTCATTTCAAACATTATAAGTCACTCTCACATCAACCATGGACCAAAGCTATACTCATTGAACCCCTCACTTGGCTTGTGACTTCATCCTAAGGTCTAGGAAAAACCATACACCTAACTTCACTTAGAAATACCCTGATTTGGTGTCTTGGTTTTGATCTCTCCTGTCGGGAGTAGATCAGGTCTCCCCCTTTGTTGTATGGGCTATATAACATAAAGCGAAGGTTGCCTCGACTGGCGTGACAACCATATATTGGAGGTCGAGGTGATCGTGGTTGCACCTTTTGAGTTGCCCTTCCCTATTGCCATCCATGACTAGATATATCCATAGGGGTAACTACAACTTAGGTGATAACAGCGCCCTCCTTGATTTTTCCACTTTCCTCGGTTGTTTGAGTCTCATTTTTGGCTTGTGAGCTTGAACACTGTCGGATCTATCATCAAGCTCTGCTAGGAAGCCTCAATTCTTTTAGATCTACTCCTTGGGACCACTTTTCCATCTTTTAAGTACACGTTTCCCAAGGCAGTTGATTTTGATCATTTACCCTAGGATCTCTTTCCTAGATTCATTCTTAATCTCAAGTTACTGTAATTGATCTAATTGTATCTCATATCTCATATCCCCTAAGCCTCTACAGTAACTCATTTCCTTAAATCTAGGGTTCATCACCTTCCACCATAGATTCCTTATTGAATATCTTAATCTGGTGCTTGATTTGGATGTCTCTCTTTGAGAGTAGATCAAGGTCTCCCCCTTTGTTATCTGGGGCTTGGATAGCAAAAAGTGAAGAGTGCCTCGATTGGCGTGACAACCAATCCATCTTGGGAATAGAGGCCCTCTTGGGTCACCTCTTTAGTTGCCTAGCACCTCTACCGTCCTAAATAGGATCGCCATTAGGGGCAACTACAAGTTGTGTGATAACAATTCCAAACAGCCTCTACCCCTCTAACTCCACGGATCAATCCTTTTTTTCTCAATTTCTAGATAAATTATTAGAGTGCCTATTATTCTATCCAATTCAATCTCTTGCCCTTTCTTGTCACCCAAAATCGGATTAACCGGCAAGGGGAGTGAATACAGGGCAAAAGCGAGGCAAGATTTATTTACTTGAAATAAAGAATTTAACAATGAAATTTATCCTAATCTAGCCGACACGATATTGCAAGGATGGCAAGGCCTTTCACATGCAAGGTGTGGGCAAAGTTTATTAACCTTGAATTGAATAAAATAAATTGAGACTTAAAAAGCTATTTGTTGATTTCCTGCAAGATCTATTATGATCCCCCCCGCCCTCACACCTGCCTCCCATGCCCTATCACTAATGTTAATTGAGGGATTCCTCCTTGATTTGATGAAGTATTTGTCATGTTCATTAAATCCTTTGTTTATTATTCAAAACAAAATGTTACTTCCTTGTGTGTTAATTAGATTTTTGTGCAAGATAATTGCATCCCTTGACAACATGGTTACTATGTCTCCATCCAGAAACAATTTGTAAGAACACTGGCTAGGAGCTTTGTTTATGCCTCTAGACTATTCAGTAAAGGGCATTCGGGACTATTTCTTGTATGATGTATCTTCTTGCTAATCTCCAAAATGTCCAACACATTGTCCTCTTAATATTGTACATAATGGCCACTGGATATACTGTTGTATTCATCAATCTTTGTTTCAGCACAACTATGGATGGAAGAATTTCTCAAGCCTACATAGACAATTTAGTAAGTGGCAGCCCATGTTTCATGAAATTATATCCGTAAAATTATATGCATATTTAAATGCACCAAAGAATACAAAGTCAGATCATAAAATTAAATGCATGCATGCAAGTCTTCCTTTTATCTCTGTTTTCCAGTATGTAGGAGAGACAAGATTTAATGAAGTACATTTATCCAAACAAATGTTACCTCTAGGGGATATCAACTCGATTGAACAATCAAAACCTCCATGAGTCCGGTCACAAGAACAATAACTGTGATGAAGACAGGCAAAGGCACATATTAGTATGAGGTTTTAGGGACAAATCCAAATGTCAATCTATTGTCATTCAAGTGTTAATAGCATCAAAATGCAGGCCATAATATGCATAATCCAACTCTATACTCTTGTCTAAATAAATGTGTCAAATGTAACAATAGGCAAGCTTGAAATACTGTAAACAAGACACAAGAATTGCATAGTAGTGGTCCAAACCTGAATAAAGTCAGTCCACTTTCTTCATATTTATAGCGGCAGGTCCCATGTTTGGAACAATGCATGGGACAGCCCTGCAACAAGATGGACATTGTAACTTGATGACTATCCTGTTTAAGATTGAAAACTCCAGAGAGCCGTAACCCTAAACACCAAATGCCCTCCCATGGGTAGATGATATTTAAGTGCATCTTTCTCTGCTTACTTCTATCATTTACAGTTGTGAAAATTGAACTTTCCATACTATCTGAAACGTTTGTATGGTAATCCCAATCGTTAAGAGTTGGGAAGCTTCCGAATCTGGCATAAATGTCAAAAGATATTGCAGCATGTGAGGTGAGATCGACAGATATGACTCCTCCAGCTGCACCAAAAGGCACTTCAAAAAGAAAAAAGGTCCATGGGTCTTGACTGGCATTTAATATGGAAGAATTACTGAAATATTGCTCCAAATGAAAACTCTCAGAGTTTGTTGATTCTCCTCGCTTGATCGGCAGATAATGAGACTCAAAAGGGAGTTTGGCCCCCACCTGTTTAACTCTCTGAAATATCATGGCAAAGGATACTAATGATGATTCCCAGTCTTAAAAGAAATATTATCATATAATACTATAACAGCATAAAGTCAATGCAAAACTATGGGTTGAAAACTAGCTAATGGAATGAAAACACAAATATCTGAAGAAAAAAAATGAATGGAAGGAAGAACAAAGAAAGTGTTTTCAAAATACAGTAGAGGAAGACAATCTATTAAGAAACAAACAACCTACTGTTTCCTTTTATCAAGCATTTGTTGATCATAGCTAGAAAACCAAGTTTGTTGGATTCGTCTAATTTTAAACAGTATCTGTTCTAGTTCAATATAAAATATTGAAAGCAACCAATAAGAAAAAACACCAAGAGGGAACGGCAGATAATATTGGCAATGAGATCCTTCAAACTTCAAAGAACAAGAGACCATATTTTTCCGTAAAAAATGATGTCTTCAGGGAACTAATGACAATCATGTGTAGAATTGATGCAGTAGTAAACATGGAAAGCTTCAGTCTTTCATACCTGAAGTGTGTGGACTTTCCATGTGCAATTTTCACCAGTCTTTCCATGCTTGCAAGTATATAATCTCCACTTCAACACAAAGCAAAGATATGGCTCGTCTTTCTCCTGCTTTTGCTCTACATGTATTTTGGTCAAATTTGAAACATATACACCAATATACCACCAACCAAGCTTTGGGGACTGAATGGACAAGCCAGGCTGTCCCGCGGGTATTACATAGTCATATGATGTCATTTGAGGTAATGCATTATGTCTGACATAAAACACTGCTTCTACTTCAGTCTTCTTTGTGATGTTATTAGAGTCATCATCTTCGTTATCAGTTGCACTAGCAGAAGAGTTGAAGCTCTCATATTCAACCATCATCTCCAACACTGAACTAATGTCTACAATCTGTAAGGAAAAAAACTTCCATTCCTCATGTTTAATGCATTCTTTGTCCTTAGAGTTTGAGTTTTTGCATATTAATGCATATTCTGTTGCCTCTAATAAAGGATTATCGTTTTCCATCTTATTTCTACCCTTAGAAACGTACACGCTTTCAGTGTTTCCTCCATCATCGTGTTCTTTGCAATTCAGCAAGTGACTTTCACTGATATTGCTTGACAATTGTTGAGCACTTCCTTTTCCCAAATGATAGGAATCTTCAGTATGTTTCAATTTCTTACCATTTAAAGGGTTTTCATACAAATGCCTTGGATGCTTATTTGAAACAACATGAGAGCAGCTAAGAAAACTGACTGTATTATTGCAGTACAGTCCTCTCAAAAACGAGCTCTTACATCCAAAAACTATTATTTCAACATCAATAGAATAAGTTGATCCTCGAGTGATCTGCAAAAGCATAAATACACATTAGATGGAGATCAAAACTACTGTAATCCATCAAGTTACCAAGGAAATCTGATCAATAATAATATACATGTAGGCAAAGCAATTATGTTTCATTCATCATGGAAACACATTGAAATATTAATAATTATGTAGTCCTGTTGGTTTCACCATTTCCTTGTGTCTAATTTCGCCATCCCTATGAACCGAAACTCTTACCACTGCATGTGCCTTCACTCCTATAAATAAAAAATTGTTTTCTCATAGCTCTACAATTCAACTGAAGCATGTGAGAAAACAACTATGCATTACCAGTATTGTGTCTCAAGTATGATCAACCAAGAAAGGCCGTTGGGATCCATTCTCAATTGCATTCATCAAAGAAAGGTGAGATATACATTATGGAAAGTCAAGAAGGTATGGAAACTTGCCAGGCACTCACAATACCCTTCCACTGCATTTGTCTAAAATTTGTGGATCATAATCAGATATACCTAGCCTATTGTACTCTCCCTTATCTATGGATTTCATATTCGAGAAAACATTTTTTGAAAACAAAATCAACCAAGAATTTAGCACTAGAGAAACTTTGTTGAAGACAAATCATAAAAAACATCAATATTTATCAAAGTAACCTAAACTGTTCAAAAAAGGACCCCATAAATCCAGTGATCCTTACGTCCAAGCAAACCCAAACCCATGTCAGATTGACTCCTGGAGTGACCAGAGAAAAGCATGGGTTGAAATACATACCATGTAATATTTGATGCAGTATTTCAACTGCATGAACTAAGTAATGCTACCATTATTGCAAAGACAGACACATCGAAGAAAATAACTGATGGTGTGTTCAAAAGTACAAAATATGATCAAAATCACCATTGTCAAGAAATGCAACAAAGTTACATTGGTGGGCATCTTGTAATGTCCCCTGCTAGATCCGGTTGGTTATTGAGTTGACTGTTTAAGTATTTTTGGCTTAGGACTTCTGTCAAACACTTTGGTGACGATTTTCTGATACCACTGTAATGTCCTTCACTATATCTGGGTTCATTTTTGAGTGGTCTGCTTGTGTATTTCGATTGTGAACTTTTGTCAAACACTTGGGTGACCACTGCTCTTAACTGCTTGGACTGATTTTCTTGGTTGGTTTTGTATGGAATTTGCGTTTAAGTTTCAGATCTTCTTACAACATGACAATGCCAATATATTATCCAACAGAGCTAAAATGATTACACTTGATAGCCACTAAAAAAATCCACAATTATGTTAAGCAACAGTGAGCAATCAAAGACCATGTACAGAATTGTATGAATGCTGTAGGTGACTTTAAAAGTCAGCTACTATAACAGTAGTTTATTAGAGCCCATTACATTGAAAATCTAGCACAAATCTAACCTGATATCAGTCCTTGTAGATTGGCAGCCAACATGTGTGAGGTAGACCCTTCTTCTCAGGCATAAGAATCGGTATGAAGATGGTACAGCCAACACATATCCACAGTGAACTCGTACAGCAATGGCCGTCTTCCCATTGGAAATGGAGTGTGTACAACAATCTGATAGTTACTGGTAAATCAGGATTCAATCATAAGCAGCTCGAATTTGTGGTGATGAGCACCCCCTAAAGGGCCATGACTTGGACTGAAGACGAATGCAGGGACTACAGATCTGTCCCCCTCAAGCTCCAAATTCTGTCAATAATGGTGTACAACCCTCCTGGAAGCTCTCAACAGTATGCAATGGTAGAGATCAGCCTTCGCTTAACACCCACGCATCAATACTCAATAACAGGCCCTACAACAGTGATAGGACGGCCTTCAATAAGTAATATGCAGTCCCCAGTGGACGTGTACAGTCTGCACAAGGGAAGCCATCCTCCTCTACAGTAGTAACAACTGATAAACAAGAGAAAGATGACCGGAGACTTGATTTTTTCTTTCCAACTAGTGCGCCCTCC
Source organism: Larix kaempferi (assembly GCA_027924585.1). Lineage (NCBI taxonomy): Eukaryota > Viridiplantae > Streptophyta > Pinopsida > Pinales > Pinaceae > Larix > Larix kaempferi. The sequence goes on along the minus strand of BSBM01001242.1, from coordinate 1,808,214 downwards.
TCAAGAGATCAATGAAAGTCAGCTCCAAACTTCACAAGACCTGAAACTAACTAATGTCCAACCACCGCCACGAAGCACAAACAAGAGATCTGAGTGATTTACTCCTATCAATAGCTACGGTGGATAGTTTCACCACCGAAACTATTCTCCTTCTCTTAGGGTTTTCATCCCAAGAGTCACTAGCCACATGAGCTCTCCAAACTTTACAAAAATAAGAATATCATGAATGAATGAGAGAATGAGGCTACTTGCCCTTTTATCTTCACTTTGACCCCTATTGGACACTTTTACCCTTTTTCCCCTTTTTATTAATAAAGTGACTTTTTCCATGTCACTTTACAAATTAATTACTCAACGTCACTTCATAAATTTCCTTTTTGCCTGGTGACATTAAATAATTAATTAATTGCCTTTTTGTCGTCATCTATAGCCTTTGGGAATCAACTAGGCTAATACGTCGTCCTCCTAGAGTGCTCAAGCGGAAAGGGACATTACACATCTACTCCCTATTTATAAGATTCAACCTTCCACATGCATACCTTTGTGAGCTTTTGTTGTAGGATTGTTGTTCCATTTCATGTAACAAGTAGAAACTTAGCTACAATTGTATCATCATGTATAAAGGGTGGCATGTTATACATCAATTCAAACAAAGGCATATGTAGTAACTGTTGTCACATCCATAGTAGCAAGGCTACCATGATGCAGATCAGCCTGTCAAAGGCGAGCCAGTCCTTTTACATGAGTTAAGTTTCTCTCATGCTATGGTGGAGATATATTTTTCCGAGCTATTCAGAGGAGGCAAAGCACTTATTCCAATTCCCCTTGTCATGACTGAGCCCCTCATGACCCCATTAAGATGCATTGCATGGGTTATGGTTCACTTAGTTGAGCGACAGAGCAGCAATTGGTATACTTTCCTTTGCCACATACAATTAGACTAGTTATTCATGGCTATATCAAATACAGGCTAAGTTACTGGATTCGCCCAAACCCCTTCCAATTTGGTTTTTGAATCGACGGGGAATCGCGGATTCGGAGATCCGGTTCCGATTCTGGAAGCTTCGGTACTTTTTTTGAGGGGATCCGTTTCCGTTTTGGGGATCTGTTTCTGGTATATGCGGATTCGAATCCAAGAAGAGGATACGATTTTATTTTTGGGGGGAATCGGTTCCCATTGGAGGAACCGTATGTTGATGTATTTGTAACTTCGAAATGTATTTCACTTGTATATTTTATATTGTCATTTATACTTCCGACGGAGAGGTTTCATTCCTCCGATCGGGAAGGTTATCATTGTACTAGAGTGGGTTATTAGACTCCCCTAGTGGGGTCGGCCCAGAGTTAGGGTGTAATGGGTTATTAGACTCTCCTAGGAGAAGTCGACCCAGTTAGGGAAAAAGGCAAGTGAAGTAAAGTATAAATAGAGAGTGTGACTCTCTCATTTGATCACTCATTCACTCACTTACTCATTGCGCATAAGTGAGAGAGAGACAAGTTCACACAAGTGGAGGAGGAGGAGCTGCTAGAGTCTATCTTTTGTTTTGGGGTTTTGTACTACTGCTCATTCTATCTATGAGGAAGATGCGGAGTTTTCTCCTTTATGGTTTTTTCGGTGAAATGCTTTGTGTCTATTGTCTCTTGTGATTGATTTGTTGTGCTTGTTATTCTTTCAGATAAGATCCTAGATCATATTGAATTAAATGTTGAAAAACTAACATGGTATTAGAGCTAACTTGAGAAGAAGACATTGTGCAGCTGCGGAAGCTAGGGCTTCTTAATTTTTGGGTCTCTTTCCACAAATCATCAAAGGCAGGAGGCTAGGCTGACTCTCCTAAGGAAGGCGCATCTTTCTGTCGAGATAGAATTTGATTCTGAGCATTTTCAATTTTTGGCCTGTCACTACTGCGGGAAATTGGGGCTTTTGACAGAAGTGGAATTTTGGAGTGCTCTCAGCATAGGATTGATCTCCTCAGCAAAATCAAAATTTAGAGACCAAGATCGAACTTTTTGGTTGGGCGAATCTTCGGGAAAGTCAAACCCTAATTTGACTTTTGGACCAAAAAATCAGAAATTGACAGAAATTGCAGATCTGAAATTTGCAGGTCACTTTTGAGGGGTCAATTTTTGGAGTTTTCAAAATCTGAGCACACCAGCTTACTCGCCTCAGTCAATTGCATCTCCCTGTCGAGACAGAAGTTTGAAATTCCAAGTTTGGATTTTTAGGGTTTCTCTGTCAAACCCTAGCCAGCTCCAGATCCAGTTTCAGCAAATCAAGTGGTAAGATCTAAATCTTTTATTTCCATTTGAGTTTCTCATTAAGATGTCTCACCACACCAAGCTTGAGGATAAGCTTGAAGGGGTTGATAACTTTCGAGCATGGAAGTATAGGATTGGGTTAATCCTAGAAGAGAATGAATTGGACACCTATATAAGTGAAGAGATTCCAGTACCAGAGGGAGATGAGGCTAAGGCCTTACATAAGAATAACATGGTCAAGGCCAAGAGGATTATTGCAGATTCTATCAAAGACCATCTCAGACCTCATGTGTCTTCTCTAAAGACACCCAAGGAGATGTTTGATTCCTTGACCAAGCTATTTGAAGGGAAGAACATAAATCAGAAGATGACTTTGCGGAACCAATTGAAGAATGTTAAGGTACAAAATGCAGAGACCATGCAATCCTACTTCACAGGGGTCTCTCAAATAAAAGAACAACTTGAAGCTATGGGAGAAGATATAGAGAATGGTGAAATTGTGATGACCACCTTGAATGGTCTCCCTAGGTCATGGGATTCCTTCATTCAAGGAATTTGTGCTAGGAGGAAGCTCATCTCATTCAATAGGCTGTGGGAGGAATGCTCACAAGAAGAAGCTCGACTTGTGGCTCGAGAAGAGAAGATGGGTAATGAAAACCAAGCTCTCACAGCACACTCCAAAAGGCATGATGACAAAAGGGTGCACCACCACAGTAAGAAAGAAAAGCACCACCACCAGAATCAAAGGGGTAACTTTAAACCCCAAAGAGATATGTCCACCATTCGATGCTATACATGTGATGAGAAGGGACACTACTCCAGGGATTGTCGCAGAAATAATAAAGGTGGCTCTCACAAGAAGAAGAACAACAAAAGAAGACATCATGCTCACACTGCAGAGGATGATGAACCTCCCAGGAAGAGAGCCAAAGAAGAAAGTGAAGATTCTTCAAGCGATGAAGAGTATGTTTTGATTTCTGCCCTCACAGGAACTATTACACATGGAAGCAATGATTGGCTTATAGATAGTGGGGCTTCCAAGCATATGACAGGATTCAAGGAATCCTTTATGAACCTATCAGAACATGAGTCACCCCACAAAGTGAAACTTGGGGATGACTACCAATATCCTATCAAGGGAAGTGGTGAAGCCTATAAGCTAGACTTTGGAAAGTCTATGAAGATGAAGGATGTCTTGTTTGTACCAGGACTTAAGAAGAACCTTCTCTCCATATCTGCATTAGATGCAAAAGGTATGAGGGTTGCATTTATAGATGGCCAAGTTCTAGTGTGGCAAAAGGGAAAGACCATAGATGATGGAGTAGTGATTGGAGAGCAAGAGGGAGGCTTATACAAATTGAAGGGCCAACCAGAACAAGCATTGGTCCATGACTCAGTAGAGCCAAGTGAACTTTGGCATAGAAGGCTTGCACATGTGCACTATAGAGCACTATCTCTTGCAAGCAAAGTTGTTGAAGGTCTTCCAGATATCTAGGCAAAGCATGAACGCGTTTGCAAAGGATGTGCAAAAGGAAAGAACACAAAGAAGACATTTCCAAGTAGCAAAAGCAAGGCAAAAGTAATCTTGAAAATCATCCACTCCGATGTATGCAGTCCGATGTCATCCAGTTCATTGAGTGGGTATGTATATTATGTTTCTTTCATTGATGATTTTTCCAGGAAGACATGGATAAATTTCTTTAAGGGAAAAGATGAAGTATTCAGTAAGTTCAAGGAATTCAAAGCCTTGATCGAGAACCACATAGAGAAGAGAATCAAGACTTTTAGGTCTGAGAATGGTGGAGAGTTCACATCAGAAGACTTCAAGAAATTATGCAGAGATTTGAGGATTAAGAGGGAGTTGACCACTCCATATAATCCACAACAGAATGGAGTTACAGAAAGGAAGAATATAACAATTATTGAAGCAGCAAGGGCAATGCTTCATGACCGGGATCTTCCTATGCATCTATGGGCAGAAGCTGCTAGGACAGCTATGTATGTACAAAATCGTACTCCACATAGAATGCTTGACAACAAAACACTAGAACAAGTTTTCTCCGGCAAGAAACCAAAGGTCAGCCATCTCAGAATATTTGGTTGTCCTGTGTACATACACATTCCAAAAGAGAAGAGAACGAAGTTCGATCCTTCAAGAAAGAAGAGTATTGTTGTCACACAACTTGTAGTTGTCCCTAATGGTATCCCATCCGAGATGGTAGCGGAGATAGACAACTAAAGAGGTGACCCAAGAGATGCCACGGTTCCCAATGCAAGCTAGGAGTCACGTCAACCGAGGCACTCTTCACTTTAGATCAAGATGAATCAAGACCAAGGGGGAGACCCTATAGCCAATCAAAGGTGATTGGACCAAAGCAAAGGTTCCTAGGGAAGTGTGAAAGTCAAGTTACGGAAACCAATGCAAGGTTAGGTGGACCTAGAGGTTTAAATATGGTTGAAAGAGGCTTAAGGGATGACTAGTGTTTCAACCAATGAATGATTTAGGCCACATAATGAAATCACATGACAAGATCTAGTACCATGAAAAACACTAGTGGGACCCACTTCCTTGGGATATGGAAATGGTCTAAATGGGACCCACAAGGTGAAGTTAAGGGTGCAAATGGTACCAAGGGGTATGCAAAGAGTAGGTCTATGGATCTAAGAAGAAATTGGAGATACCCACATATGGGATCTAGCACATGACACCAATCCCAAGAAGTGCGATTTGCCTTAGGTAGACTAGTGCCTTGAGATGGATGGGTAAATGGAGTCCAAAGTATGCCAAATTATAGATCGGGGTAGTTTAGGCAATTATCAAAGTGGGTCTTGAAAATCAAAGGCATCCAATGGCTAGATCTCCATAGATCTGAGATTGGAAATGCAACACAAAATTGACCCAAGTGGGGCACAACACTCAAAATGAGGAATGGGGCCCACAAGGTGAAAATCAATGAAGTGAAGCACTAGGGGTAGGTTATCAAGTATGACGATCATGAACCAAGTGGGATCTCACCTACCCATGTGGTAGAACTAGCTTAACTCACCTACCCAAGGAGGGCAACCTCACTCAAGGAAGGCTAAGTGCCTTAGAGGAAGGGTCAAATGAAGTCCAAATGCCACCAAACTATAGATCCGAATTGTCGTGGATACTATTGAAAATGTCTATGGTTGTCATTGATGACAACATTAATGACAAAGGTGAAGTGTGTGGATGGATTGAAGTGATACCCTAAACAAAGACACAGTGGACAAAGTGTTGGGCTTTGGCACACCTAATGAGCCAAATGACCCATACTATGGTCATTTGGTGATGAGGACAAAGCATCGAAGACATCACACATGGCTAAGATATAGCATTAGACAAAGGCAAGATAGACAAGATGGACAAGTTGACAAAGGAAGACATGGTTCAGCAACAACTTGACTTATGAAATATGCCAAGCAAGCGTAAGCTTGCAGGCATGAAAATGACATGTTTAAACAAGGAAAGATGAAGTAGTTGCGGGCACTTTCTACAGCAGTCCAAGGGCACTTGGACAACACTATTTGCGGGCATTATAATGAACAGCGTGGGCACTACTCAGACATATTGCTGATATAGGTTTAGGAACAAAATGGGAAGCTGCAGGTATCCCCAGGAAAGCCCTTACGGGCATCTCAACACATCTATGTGTATCCAGAAATGGACAGTGCGGGCACAATTGTTAAAGTCGTGAAGGCATGGCCACAACCCTTCTGGGCATAGGGCATTGACCCATTGCGTGCATACTTTAAGTGGTGTGCGAATATGTAAAGACCACTATGATGTGGCATTTAAAACGAAACAAAAACAACAAATAAATATATACTTGTTGAAGAAAAACGTGGAGAAAATATTAAAAATCGTAATATCATTATGGAAGAAATTCAAATATTTAGATATATCATTTGACTCAATTAAATTGAGAAGTCGGCCTTTTTTAATTTGCTAGAGATTTCATGTATAAATAAAAAGAGATATTTGTTGTTTCTGTGCGTGGAAATTTAGAGGGAAAATCTCAGGGAGATATAAGGAGCTCGGAGGGCAGTTTCGTGAGGAAGACAGCAGCAACAAAATATAATTTGGGGTTATCCTCTATGTCCGGGCTGTGAATGGAGAGGGAATGAATCTCGGTGGAGAATGAAGATAGGTTTAAACTCGTGAAAGCATGACAAAGGGGATTTCGGGTGCTGCAGTTAGGAAGACTTGTGAAGGTAGAGCAGTTCTGTTAATCTCAAGTGAAGTAAGGGAGCTCTGAAATACCTGGTGAAGAAAACACTGAAGTCAAGGAAAGTAACTCTGAGATTTTGGGAGGAAAGGAGGTGCAAGGGAGCAATTCTGTGTCCATATTCAGATTGTAGTTTGATTGGACCATCTCAGTTGAAGCTGAGGAAGAGGTTGAAGCCTCTATTTGACCAGTTGTAGCTAGTATATGTACTCTATGTTGCAGCATAGACTTTTCATATATAAAGTTCATATTTATACAAAGTGGAGCACTTCTTTGTAAATATTACGTTGATGATTATGTTGTTTTAAATATTACTCAATCAGTATATTGTTTCTATTGTTTTTGGAATTGAGAATTAATTGAGACCTTACAACACCAATTCACCCCCCCCCCCCTCTTAGTGTTGTGTGTTTCTCAATTGGTATCAGAGCTAGGTTCTTCACAAAAAGCTTGACAGCTTGAAGAAAATCCTAAGTAACACACAATGGGTGGATCCAAGCTCAGGGACATTCCTAGATTTGATGGGAGCAATTACATTTATTGGAGCAAGAGGATGAATGCTTACCTAATCTCTCTAGGGTTTGAAGTATGGCAAATAGTGAAAAATGGATATAAGGAACCAACAAATGGTCCCACTTCTGAAGATGAAATAGAGGACTGTGAAAACAATTCTAAGGCTATGAATGCTATTCTAGCAAGGCTGAGTGAGACTGAATTTTTCAAAGTTATGAACTATACCACAGCTAAGGAAATGTGGGACAAGTTAGCCACCATTTATCAAGGAGACTCTAAAGTTCAACAAGCCAAGCACTAGACATACAGAAGTAAATTTGAAAGTCTAAAGATGACAGAAGAAGAAGATGTAGCAGCCTATTTTCAGAAGGTAGAAGAAGTTGTGAACACCATGAGAGGTCTTGGTGAAACAATGGAACCAAAGTTAGTGGTTCAAAAAGTTCTCAGAACCTTGACATCCAAATACAATCCCAAAGTATCTGCTATTGAAGATAGGGAAAAATTGGATGAATTAAAAGTAGAGGAACTTCAGGGAATTCTAATAGCATGTGAGATGAGAATTCAAGAACCCAGGCAAAATGAAGCAGCATTCAAGGAAGCTAAAAACAAGGATCAACTTCGTGAACCTTGTCTACCAGACTCTGAAATATCCGATGAAGAGATAGCAAATTTTGTCAATAAGCTTCAAAGAGGGACTGGAAGATACAAAGGAAAACTCCCGCTGAAGTGTTTTAATTGTGGCAAAATTGGGCATTTTGCAGCCAAATGTCCATTAAAGGACAGGCAGAAGCAATTAAATCCTAGAAGATTTTTTGGAGATAAAAGATTTGCAAACAAACAAACATTTTTCTCTAAGGTAGAAGATGAAGGAGTTTCAGATGGTGAAGAAGAAGAAGAAGAAGTTTTTGAAAGAAATGAGATTTTGTTTCTAGCACAAGAAAAAAATGAAGATGACTCAAAGCATGATGAGGGTGTAGTTGATCTCGAGGAAGAACTCGTTGCTGCCTTCGAGGAAATTGAGGACCTAAAACATGCAAATGAAAAGCAAGCACAGGAGTATCAAATTGCAAAAAATCAGTAGGCCAAAAGACTAAGTTTGGCATTACAAATAAAAGAAGACGAAGTCAACTTTCACAAGAAAAAACCTGAGAAATCAAACCTACTGAAAGATGTTGGTATCAAAAATTTGATTGATTACTCATCAATACAGAAGCTTGCAGCAGAACATCAAATTCTGGAAATCAGCAAAGCTATCTCCAAACTCCAGGATAACATTCAGAAAACTCAAGAGCCTTTGATTGAGGCACAAAGACAACTCGCTCTGAGGAAGAAGGAATGTGAAAAGTTGCAAAAGGAAGTAATCTATCTAAGCAAATCAGACGACAATCATGTCAGCATGAGCCAGGAAGACAAGCCAAAGTCTGTTACAACTAATCACTCATTTCAGGCTTCAAGAAGACATCTTTTCCAGATATCAAAATTCATTTTTTGGGCATTGCTATAATTGTTATAAGTTTGGACACAAAGCTATCAATTGTAGGACACCCAAGAAGGATATCACTAGCACCACAAGGATACAACACACTAAGACAACCTACTTTCAAAACCACAACTCCTTCTCTGTACTATCCGAAGAATTGGAATGCACCAAGTGCAAAAACTTTGGTCACACATCTGAAAATTGCAGGCTGGAAACTGTTGGTGAAAAGACCACAAGTGACATTTGTGGGATAGCTCTCTATGCTCAAAAGAATGAAAATAAATGGTATATTGATAGCGGGTGCACTAAGCACATGACTCGAGACAAAGGCAAGTTTCTTACATTAAAAAGGGAAAAAGGTGGTGATGTAGCATTTGGAGATAATGGAACTGCAAAAATCTTGGGAAAAGGGACTGTGGCCTTCACTGAAAATGCAAAGGCACAAAATGTTTTGTATGTTGAGGGACTAAAACATGATCTAATAAGTGTTGGGCAATTATGTGATGCTGATCACAATGTCACCTTTTACACCCACCATTGTGAAATAAGAAGAAATGGGTATAAACAAGTTATAGGAAGAGGAATCAGATCAACAGGAAGTGTTTATGTATTAGAAGAAATAGACGGCGAAAGGTGCCTTGTCAGTCAACATGACAACAGCTGGTTGTGGCACAAAAGGTTAGCACATCTAAACTTTGATAATATTGTAAAAATCAGTCAGCAAGAAGCAGACAGAGGGATGCCAAAAATTACCAAACCTTCAAACAAGCTGTGTGGGTCATGCCAACATGGAAAGCAAACAAAAACAATCTTCAAAGCAAAAACTTATCAATCAACATCACATCCCTTGGAATTAGTCCACACAGACTTATGTGGACCAGCAAGAGTCCAAACTCTTCAAGGTGAGCTATACTTCATGCTTTTCATTGATGATTTCTCACGCATGACATGGGTCACATTCTTAAGAAATAAGTCTGAAGATTTTGAAAAATTCAAGCTTTTCAAGGCTAAAACAGAAAATGAATGTGGACAAAAAATTAAGTGTCTATGCTCGGATAATGGAGGTGAATTTACCTCAAGTAATTTCAAAAATTTCTGTGATACAAATGGAATCAAAAGACAATACTGTGCAGCCCGAACTCCACAACAAAACAGGGTGGTAGAAAGAAAGAACCGAACTGTTCAAGAAGCTGCAAGAACAATGTTGTTGAAAGCAAATCTGCCAGAGACTTTTTGGCAAGAAGCAGTGAGCACAGCAGTATATGACATCAACAGAGCACAACTAAGAGTCAACAATGACAAAACACCCTATGAGTTATGGACAGGAAGAAAAGCTATGGTAAACTACTTTAAAAATTTTGGGAGCAAATGTTACATAAAGGTTGTTGATGACAGTCTTGGAAAATTCAATTCAAGGACTGATGAAGGCATATTTTTGGGCTACTCAACAGAAAAGAAAGCATACAAATGCTACAACAAAAGATTGAAACGAATGGTTGAAAGTATAGATGTAGTTGTTGATGAAGATCTAGCACAAAAATTGTCAGAATCCCAACCCGAGGACAGTGATGGTGATTCATCTGATGAGGAAGAAATATCACAAGAAATGACGAAGGAACAGACTAATCAACCAAAACAATCTAAGGATGAACAACTCTCATCGAAAGGCACAAAACCTTCACTCAGATCTGTAAAACAAGATCATCCAGAAAATCTTATCATTGGAAATCTAGATGATGGAATTCAGCTAAGACAAACAGGAAGAAGGGATGTGGCGCTGCTGTCCAAAATTGAACCAAAAAACTTCAATGAGGCATATGAAGATTTACAGTGGAATAAAGCCATGAAGGAAGAGCTTGAACAAATTGAAAAAAGTGGTACTTGGGAATTAGTCTCACGCCCAAAGCACAAGAATGTCATAGGAACTAAATGGATTTTCAGAAATAAAATGAATGAAGAAGGAGAAATAGTGAGGAATAAGGTTAGACTTGTCTGCACAGGTTGAAGGAATTGACTTCGATGAAACCTTTGCTCCTGTTGCTCGAATGGAGGCAATCAGAATGTTCCTTGCTTACTCATGCTTCAAAAATTTCAAGGTATACCAAATGGATGTAAAATCCGCCTTCTTGAACGGAGATTTACATGAAGAAGTCTACACAGAACAACCTGAGGGTTTCAAGCTGCCTGAAATGGGGGACTATGTTTGGAAACTGAAAAAGGCTCTTTATGGATTGAAACGAGCCCCAAGGGCTTGGTATGAACGATTAGACAAGTATCTTTCTCAACAGGGCTTCAAAAGATGCACTGCAAATAGCAATATTTACATCAAAACTGAGAAGAATGGGCTTCTAATTACTGTAGTCTATGTTGATGATATCATTTTTGGTTGCAATGACGGTAAATTAAGCCATGAATTCGCTAATTCAATGGCACTAGAAGTCGAGATGTCTATGATTGGGGAACTGTCCTTTTTTCTTGGTGTACAGATCTCTCAAACATCTAAAGGTATTTTTATATCTCAGTCTAAGTATCTAAAGGAGATGCTTAAAAGGTTTGGGATGGCAGATTGTGCTCCTGTAGGTACACCCATGACAACTAATTGCAAACTCAGCAAAGATGATCAATTTCCACTAGTTGATGCCACTTTTTACAGATCAATGATTGGCAACCTGCTGTATTTAACTGCCTCTAGGCCAGACATCATGCAAGCTGTTGGAATGGTGGCCAGGTTTCAATCAGGTCCAAAAGAATCTCATGTAGCAGCTGTCAAAAGAATTTTCAGGTATCTCAAGGGTAGCTCTGAATTTGGGCTCTGGTATCCCAAGAACCAACAATTTAATCTTTCAGCATACACAAATGCAGACTGGGCAGTCAGTCTCGATGATCGAAAAAGAACCAGTGGCAACGCATTCTTTTTAGGAAATTGTTTGGTGGCATGGTCAAGTCGAAAGCAATCATCCATATCACTATCTACTACTGAGGCTGAATATATTGCTGCAGCTGAGAATTGCACTCAGATTCTATGGATAAGACAGTCTTTGGAAGATATTCAAGTTAATAGCAGTCAGCCTACACCAATTTACTGTGACAATACCAGTGCTATAAGCATCTCTAAAAAACCAGTTATGCACTCAAAGACTAAGCATATCCCAATCAAGTACCATTTTCTTCGAGAACAAGTCAGTGAACAAAAAGTAAAATTGGAATGTGTAAGCACAAAGGAACAGGTTGCTGATATTATTACCAAACCCTTGCCCAAGGATACATTTGTGTATCTTCGACAAAGGTTGGGGGTTATCTCCCTTCAAGATTAATTTCACTTAATGCATAAGGGTGTCATATAAGAATCTCAATTGGTATATGACACTCATTATGGGATCTGTCTGTGATAAGGAAGACAGACTGTAAGGGGGGTGTGTTTATGAGAAACTCGAAAACGAACAGACCTACATAAGATGACGAGGTCGTGTACAACTTAAAGGATAAAGGAAGTATAGCAGATGGTGTTAATTATTCACAAGTATTCTTGGACATCTACAACGCTAAAAATAGTATATAAGCAGCCAAAGAGATTTTGACAATAGCAGCCAGAAGTTGTGATTCCAGATTTTCTTTTTAATTCTGGTTGTGAAAAAGAAGTAATGATGCAGCAGATTCGAGAACAAGTCTATCCTTGATCAAGCAACAAAAGTTTTTTAACTGAGGTGATGATCACTGTGAAGGGCCGAATTTGACAGTAATAGCAACAATCTCTACAAAAGACTAATTCAGATACTCTACTATTAGACTATTGATGACTAAAATCTGAGCCTGTGATAATTGTTTGAAGTATATTATCCTTTTAACTAAGATTGCTGAAATTAGAATGGTTTATGCCCAATTATGAGGATGCTTTGCATTATTTGTTGGCTGAAAAACTCCATAAAAGTGAATCGACATATATTGTGTATGACAGAGTATGCAAAGTCTGTATACAAGGTGTATGTCTGAAACTGAATGACATATGAGATATGAAATTTGTATAAAAAGCATAAACAACAAGTGAGAACTGAGAGATTGATAGAGCATTGTGGATAAAAGGAACAACTACAAGAATCGTTGATCACAAATAAAGTTATTTTGCAGTGAAGACCGTGGACTCAGAGCATGTGCTGAAGAACTTATACACAGGACTCTGTGACGTATGATGAAAGGATCTCTGTAGAAAAAGAAGTGTGACAGAGACAAGTGTCTTGGACTTGACAATGGCTTATAACAGTCTTTGAAGCAAATTGAGATTTGAAGTGACACAGATCAAATTGATTTGGCTTTTTGAGCAGTTGGATTGTGCACATAGTTGCAGCCATGACAGTAAGCTAAGTTTTATGGCAAAATTAGTAGCAGGTGTTTCTAAAATTTGCATCAGTAAGGCCGCCATACAAATTTGTGACATTATGGATATCAAGGCTTAGTTCAAGCATCCAAAGTATTGAATTCGAAGCTTATTCGTAGCTGAAAGTAGTATGTTGATAGGGGGAGTGTCTATACTTATGAAAATATGACGATGACAAATAATGAGAGCAGAAATCTCAGCAGTTCAAGCAACCTATTTGAAAGGCGGAGCACTTATGTGGAATTTGAAGATGATCAAAAGCTAATAGCTAATTTTTTTTGGATTGTGAAGCCTTTAATGGCTCATTGACCCTTTGTCATTAATGTCAAAGGAGGAGAGAAAAGAAATGTTGGTTGCCATCAATGACAAAGGGGGAGTTTGTTGAATATGTCTATGGTTGTCATTGATGACAACATTAATGACAAAGGTGAAGTGTGTGGATGGATTGAAGTGATACCCTAAACAAAGACACAGTGGACAAAGTGCTGGGCTTTGGCACACCTAATGAGCCAAATGACCGATACTGTGGTCATTTGGTGATGAGGACAAAGCATCGAAGACATCACACATGGCTAAGATATAGCATTGGACAAAGGCAAGATAGACAAGATGGACAAGATGAACTAGCCCAACTAGCCTTCCTCAAGGAGTGCGACCTCCCTTGGAAAGGCTAATGTGCCTTGGGAAATGGGTCAAATGGAGGCCAATCACCACCAAAATATAGATCCGAATTGTCATGGATGTTATAGAGGTGGGTCTTAAAAATTATGCCCAAAAGCTTGCTAGATCCAAGTAGATCTAAAAAAGGTGAAAAAGAGGGTTTTAATCAATTAGGGTTTTGTGATCTAAGAGAATAGATGGTTAAGATAGAAGAATATCATACCTTCTTGAGCATACCTGGAAAATGAAGATGGAGTTTGCTTGTGACAAGGATTACTTCCCACAAAGATCAAATACCAAACTTGATGAAGCCCTTCTTGATGTCATTTTGCCTCCTTCAACCAAATCGGCCTCCCTATTCCTGTCAATCAAGGACAAAGATCAATCAATTAACAAAAATGGAAGTAGATGCAATCAAAAGAGATGAATAACATGAAATTGTTGGTACAAAGACAAAACAACTCCCTGTAACCCAAAACGTCTTCTTGAAGATAGTAGGGTAGGCCTCCCCACCAATATGCACTCCTCCAAAATGTCTTATTTGCCTGCAAATCGTGTTAGTGAAGATAAAATCCAAGATGGCCACCAATATCTGTCAGTGCAGAGGAAAAAGCATTTACAATCACCACAAGCATTCCAACTCCAAGATCCAAGATGCCCAAGAAAGTATTTTTATTCCAATAGCCAAGAGCCAAAAATCTCTAGATAGTTTTTACAATAGGGGGTCTCCTCCTTTATAGGATAATAAAGACCAAAACCCTAAACCACAAAACCACTTTTTAAAACTAGTGGTTGAGATCAAAAGATATAACAATCTAATCAATGGCTAAGATGAGCCAATACAATATATCACATGGATCACTCAAAAGGAGCATGATGTCATACATAAAATGTCTCTAAGGAGGGTGATGTCACACCTAAAAGGTGGCTAGATAGCATGCAGCCACAACATATGACATGGACAAGTCACCTAAAGCACATGGTGGGGATAAGAGGCATTAATCTCCTTCACTAGCATGTCCCCATGGCACAATAATATAAAATATAAGTCTATGACATGTCCAAGTAACACAAATGATCAAATCCTGTCCTCAAAATCTGAGAAAGAGATGCAGTAAAAGACCTCCTGCAGGCAATGTGGAACCCACTCACTGGTGCCAACTGATCTGGAAGAAGGGAGGTTCACCATGGATGACCTCAAAGCAGACCAAGTGCCAAAACCTTGCTTCAATTTCCCAAATCGAATTCCTCAGTGACCTTTTTATTTCATTTTTTAATCCTCCTGAAAACCCTAAAAGTGCCAGAAACTGCCTCTAAGGTTCCTACGCTGTCAAACTGAAGGTGCCATCATGTTCGGAAGGGGGGTATAATTGTAAAAATAAGTGGTTGGACCACCCCCTTCCTCTGTAGCGCTCTAGGCAACGACTTTCCTCCAATGCTCCTGTTGGACAGGCTGGATTAGCATGCCCAAACTGGTCAACAGGTGGATAACTGCAACTATCATAACCAGAAGTGCCCGAAACTGAAAGATAAGTGTCTCAATGGATCTGGAAGACCCAAATCCACTAGAGATGGGTACTCATACACCATATGATAACTTGTGGGGTCATTTGTAGGTTCCACCATACCCGGATAGTGTAAAATATGATGATCTGGAAATTATAATAAAACTGACCAACTACATCCATCATCATCTTAAGCATATATCCAACATATGGAATCATCAATATGTGTATGTGGGACCTGTTGTCTGTCGGATGTGAACACCAACAGCAGAAATCTTTCGAAAGTTGTTTCCAAAGTGGGAAAGGTGTGGCCTTGGGGGCAAGCAAAGAGTTAGGTGTTGTCACCTGATCCCGACTCCTCCGTTTAGGCAAACTCCTAACAAAGCCAAGGGGGGTAGTCCCTAAAAAGAGTTTCTAAGGCTCTTTATTTTAATGTGTTTAAGGTGATGTGATACGGATGGGTGTTGTTTAGGAGTTTTTGTGAGATTTACAATAATTGAATTAGATAGTACCAAGCATATACTAGCGAAAATATTTGAAAGATACACAACCAATTGACAATTTATAAATAAGGCATCCACAACATGATAATAACAATATGTACTCCAGATAATAAGCAGAAAAATAAATGAATACAAGGACCAGTGCCTTATGGAGTCAAAAGATGTGCTTGGGATACTGAATACAAGTCTTTGTGTGCTTGAGATCATTTTGTGAGTGTTCTTGGTAAATTTTATTGTAAACTTTTATGATGATCTTGATTATTAAGGATGAGGGAATCTCCAAGATATACCTTGCAGTATTGGAAATGTGTTTGAAAAATACTCTAGGTGGCTCCATACGAGGACATGTTGGCTATCCGAATCTCCAAAGCATGTTCAACACTACACCAACCAGGGATGTAGTCTAACGGTGCTTTTAAGATCTGGGTATAGTGGTTCTAGCGTCCCCAGGCAGAATTTGCCCACTTTCAAGTATTGACGTTCAATGCCGGATTTTCGTTGGTTTTGCGGGAGAGTGTTTTATTATGGTTGAAAATGGATTTAATGTGAAAAATTTAAGAAGCCTATACTATTTCTAGGTATCCCACAAGTGGGCAGAGCATACGCAGTATAGAAAATAATAAATTCCAATTTTAGGGGTGTGTGTGAAAAAGAAGAACCTTTGTAACTCTCCAACAGAGAGCACTCTTGATCCGCCTTATGGCGAGATTCAAGAGATTTATGAGATGTAAAAAGGATACTGAAAATAAAAGCTACACTATCCAAGAGTCTCTTTCAGGTCTGAGACCCTACTCGAGAAAGCAAGGGGGTTAGTAAAAACTTAAACAAAAAGCAATTAAACTCTCCGACAGAGAGCACTCTTGATCCGCCGTTCGGTGAGATTCAAGAGATTTTGGGTTCTTTTTAAATGATTTATAAAAGATAAAAACTTAACAAAACTTGATGAAAGCAATATAAACTATGAAATTCTAACAGTTTATCAAATGGTAACTGTTATCACACCATAGTAGCAGGGCTACTATTTTTGTTCAGCAGATATCTGCGCATTCCAGAGCTTCCATTATTCCAGAGCATGGCTATATATTTTGGATCACTCATGATCAGAGCAGTATTTTATTTAGACCCGGTGTCAAGGCTGAGCCTTGAGAGTTCAGATTTGATGACTGATGTGACCCTTTATCCCATACAGTTTCAGTTCAATGCCTAGAGATGTATTGCAGCAGTGTTTCAGATGGTACATGATGTTTGTTATTATGATGATGATGTATGATCTATGGATATGTTATCACTGACTGTGGATTATTATCTTGTTGATTTAGTCATGATCACAGCATGTGCTTGGTATATTATTCCTGATGTGGCAAACTGTTTAACATGAACTATAAAATCATAAAATGGACAATTGCTTGCACATTTAGGTCATTTAACAAAACCCACTGGTTTTCCACCTTACATAGATATGGTCTTTCCTGACACCAGTTGTCTGCTAGTGTAGGTTTCATATTCACTTGACTCCATCCATACATGACCTTCCTATTTGACTTTAAACCTTGACTTGTCTCATTTGACTTTCTGATACCGAGGACTTCCCCATTTTTCTACCTCTGTGTTTGGACCGCATCCCTGTATATTCAGTATCTCGGCTCTAAGTTGGTGACAAAACTTGCCTTTGGTGAGTTGGATTGTAGGCCTAAATCATTCTGGTCGGTTGTCCCGATGTTTGGCATTGGCTCGAACTCCCCCTAGTCACTTGAGATGTTGTTGGCTAAAACTGAAAGCTCATGTTCTACCTATGGAAACTTATAAATTCGCCCATGGAAACAAAAAAAAAGGGGCAAGAGCGATGAACAGCTAAAAATACTTCTCAAAGAGTATAAGAAAGGTCCAAAAAGCAATGGTTCTTAAAAGCTATATCTAAACAATTGCTGACCTTGTATGTATGAAACATGCCTTGGATGAAAGCTGCAACTAGTTGTGCTTATCAGCACACCTGAGATCCGAAGGGTTATGTAGGCCAAAAAGGCCATGAAATAAAGTTGAATGATCCTAATGAACCTGGATCAACTTGATGTAGACATGATGCCTAAGTTGAATAAGCACTCTCTGAACAACTTATCCATTTGTGAGGCACAGCCATCCCCCGTGTTATTTTGTCCAGCACAGAGTTTGTAGCTTTCCCCTTTCTCCCAGTCCAAAGTATTTTTGAGTTAAGTTAGAGAGGTCAACCCCTTTGCCCAACCTTGTTCCTAGCCTTCATCCTTCACTAGCAGTTTGACCATGTCCAATGGGTGAGTTTGTCATTTGAACTATTGTGCAAGTAATTTTATATAACAGCAGAATATGTGTACTTGATTAATGCCACTGAATGGATCTTATAATTTGATCTAGGCTGTGAAAATGATTAGAGAAGCATGTCTTAGTCTACTGATGTGATTTATCCTTGGTTGTATATTATTGGGATCTATGACGATGTGGGCCATGTATAGATGCCTATTGATGATGATTGATGGTACCACATACTTGATGATGATATCATATGATGGACATATGATGCAGATGATGATTGATGCAGTTCAGCAGGTTTATTTATTATTTCAGATCAGCAGTTTGTACATTGTCCATATATGGTGGACCCTACAGCTGGCCCATTAGGGCAACCCATGGTGTATGAGTACACATTTCTAGTGGATTTGGGTCTTCTGGATCCAATGAGACACTTATCTTTCAGTTTCGGGCACTTCTGACAGTGATTGATGCAGTTTTACACTTGTTGACCAGATTTGGGGCTGATTTCCCAGCCTGAGCAGCAGGGGCCCTGAGAGGCCAGTTCACCTAGGGCGCTGATGATGAAGGGGGTGGTCCAGCCACTTGTTTTTACCATTTACCCCCCCTTCTGGAGAGCCTGGTGGGCTCAGATGGACAGCGCAGGTGTCCTAGGAGGCAGTTTTGGCACTTTCACAATTACCGAGGCAGTTAAAAAATGGGATAAAGTGGTCATTGAGGAAATCGATTTGGGCAATTGAGGCAAGGTTTTGGCATTTGGTCTTCACAGAGGTCTTCCAGGGTGATCTCACTATCTTCCAATCAGTTTTCACCATGTGGGTATGCCCACATTGATCACAGGAGGTCATTTACTGCTTGACTGTCATGGATTTGGAGGACAGTTTTGGTCATTTATATTATCTTGGACATATTTTATTATTTTATTGTGCCTTGGGGATGAGCTAGTAAGGATTGATGCCTCCTAGCCCCACCATGTGCTTATTTTGTCATGCCTAGTCATCATGAGGTGGATCATTGTACTTTCACCCCTCTAGTGGATGACGTCGCCCCCTTTTTGTACCATTTAGTGGGGGCGCTATTATTATATTGGGTGATCCATGTGATATATTGTTATGGTTCATCTTATCCATTGATTGTATGATGAGATCTTTTAATCTCAACCACTCATTTGATGTAGTATTGTAGAGTGGTATAGGGTTTTGGTCTTTATTATCCTATATAAGGAGAAGACCCCCCAATGTATAGCTCACCTTTGGAGCTCTGGAATATTGGAATAGAAGATTTCTTTGTGGAGCACATCTCTCTTGTATTGTGGATTCTCTTGCATATTGAATATACAGTATCTCTTCTATGTATCATTGTGGATTTTGGTGCTTCTACTAATCTTTTACAGGAAAGTCGAATTGGTGGAGAGGAGGGCGACTTCTTGAGGGTTATTGTTGGAGGGATCCACATATTCTCTCTTGGGTTGATCTTGTGACAGGGAGTATCATTATTGTATCTTTGTGACATAGTTGATGCTTTCTATTACATCTTTCTACCATTTTCATAATTATCTTGCTTGACTTGTTTCTTTGATCTTGTCTTGTAGGAGGAGGACGATTTGGCTATCTTGGAAGAGGATGTTTTGGTTGGAGCTCTTGGATCTCACTCTTGAATATACACATAGGAGAATGCTATCAATTTGCAAGGTGGCCACAAGCAATTGAGGTAAGATCTACAAGGTATGTGCCTCTTTCATCCATTCTATCTTCATTGGTCATAAACCCTAATTAATTAAAAACCCCAATTTTGGTATTTCTTAGATCTACTTAGATCTAGCCTTGCTTTTGAGATCTTGAAAACCCACCTCTATAGCATCCACCCCTAGTTGGATCTACAGTTTGGTGGTGATTGGCTTAGAATTGACACACTTTTCAAGGCAAAAAGCCCTCTTGAACCCAAATTGCACTTCCTAGTGAGAGGCTTGTTTGGTTAGATCTAGCACATGGGTAGGTGAGATCCCACTTGATTTGCAATCTAGACACTTGATAACCTACCCCCAGATTCTTACTTTGGTGAATTCTACCTTGTGGACATCATTCCATGTTTTAAGGGGTTAAAACCCCCTTTTGAATTTCTCGGCACCTCAAAACTCAGATCTACTAAGATCTAGCCCTTAGATTGACTTGATTTTTGGGATCCACATAGATCGGGGCATGAGCCACTTGGACCTATAGTTTGGTGGCCATTGGACATGATTTGGTCCACCTAACCCTCATTTTAGCCCTCCTTGAGCAAGTCGCACTCCCTCGGGAAGGTGAGCTTGCCCACTTCAAGGAGGTGGGTGGTTGAGATTTTTGGAGATTTGGAAAGGCCATCCCTTGAAACCTAGGTCTAGAGTATCTTTTTGTGACGATCTGCCTTGGGGGTAGCATTCCTTGTTTCAAGGGATTGTAATCCACTTAGGGTCATTTCTTGAAAAAACTAGATCTAGCAAGATCCAACCATTAGATCTCATTTAGCCCACTTGACTTGGCTTCTAGGTGTCCCGATCTACATTTTGACATACTTTTGACCCCATTAGCCCATTTAACAAGGCACTAGTCCTCCTCAAAGCAAGTCGCACTCCTTGGGATTTGTGTCAAATCCTAGATCTAGTACATGGGTACTCTTAAAATTAATTTAGATCGATAGATCCACTAATAACATAACATCTAGTACCAATTTCATCCCTAGCTTCATATTGTGGGTCCACTTAAAGCCATTTCACACATCCCAAGAAAATAGGACCCACTTGTGTAAACATATGGTACTACATCTTGTCATCATCCCCAATCATGTGGCCTAAACCATACGTAGGTTGAAATACTAACAATCTCTCACACCACCTTCAACCATACCTCAACTTCTAGGTCCACTTAGCCTTGCATTGGTTTCCGTAACTCTTCATTTACTTACCCTTAGAAACCTTTGTTTGGGTCCAATTAACTGCGATTGGCTATAGGGTCTCCCCCTAGGTCTTGTTACACCCTGACCTAAAGCGAAGAGTGCCTCGGTTGACGTGACTCCCACCTTGCATTGGGAACAGTGGCATCTCTTGGGTCACCTCTTTAGTTGCCTGCCTCCTCTACCGTCCCGGATGGGATACCACTAGGGGCAACTACAAGTTGTGTGATAACAGTAACTAATCTAGAAATAAAATCTAAGCTACTTGCAAAAGATTGAAATTTTAACGAGTGCGGAAGTGAAGCTAAGCTAATGCAAAAAAGAGACAAAAACACTACAAGCTTCCCCCAAATGGGGGAAGTAGGGTGTGGGAGCCATAATCCCACTTGCTCTTTTATTACAAATTACAAATTTTCCATTTAAAGCATTAAAAAATGGTCTAAATTACGGAAAAAAATATTTTCTTCGGAATGAAACGAAACTCCTAGGGGACCTAGTGCATGTTCATACGACTCAATTGAGATGTCTAACACGGAAAAAATCCTAGACACAAGACTCTAATAACCAGCTTTAGGTTCAACCACTATGGTAAATACTCCAGCTTTGGAGGTATGAGTGAAAAACTCGGGAATTATACACGACTGACGCACAATGCATAATTCCCAAGGAAAAAACACTCTAGAGTATCCCCCTGACAGTTAAACCTAAGGATAGCCGAGTCTTTTATAAAAGGACCTCGTGTAGACCAACATTTTACAATTTCCACATGGGGGTATGAACATGTAGGTATTACAAATGGGGCGAAATTGCCCTGAAAATGACTTCTGAACTTCTGAACACTGATGAAGAACATAAATCATGTTCAATAAATTGGCGGCTCAATAGAAGTTCAGCTATTGTACAAAATAGTTGGTAACAAGACCATAGATCAACATCAATAAGCACATGTGGCCCATCTCATCACAGATCCCAAGAATGACCATGGTCAAACTATGTTTGACTAGGTCAAAATACAACCAAAGACTAGATTATAACAAAAGACTAAGACACGTTCCTTTAATCATATTCACGGCTTAACTTAAAGTATAAACATCATTCAGTGGCAATTAATACATATATATTTCAACATTGTTTATAGTTTACTTACACAAAAGCTTTAAAGACATACTCATCCAACGGACATGGCCTAACTGATAGCAAAGGGTGAACGCTAAGAAGAAGGCTAGGCAAAAAGGGATGACCTGACCAACTCAACTAAGTGACACTTTGGACGGGGAAAGGGGAAGCTACACTCTGTGCTGGACAAAATAACAAAGGGAATGGCAGTGCCTCACAAATGGATAAATTGTTTAGAGAGTGCTTATTCAACTTAGGCATCATGTTTACATCAAGTTGATCCAGGTTCATTAGGATCATTCATTTAATTTCCATGGCCTTTTTGGCCTATATGACCCCCTGGGATTTCACATGCGCTAAAAAGCACAACTAATCGCAGCTTGCATCTGAGGCATATTTACGTTTATGAGGTCAGCAATATTTAGATATAGCATTTGTTTAACCATTGCTTTTTAGACCTTTCTATACCCTTCACGGGGTATTTTAGCAGTTCATCGCTTTAGCCTTTATTCACGTGTGTTGAAAAACACATTCTAGAATTTTAAGTTCATAGGCTTTCATAAGAGATTTCCAATATAAGTTGTACATGTGCTTTCAGTTTTAGCCAACAACAACTCATGTGACTAGAGGGAATTCCGCGCTAAGCCAAACATCGAGGCAACCAACTAGAGTGATCTAGGCATAAAATCCAACTCACAAAAGACAATTTTTGTCACCAACTCAGATCCGAGACACAAAACAAACGTGGATGCGATCCAACACAGAGGTAGAAATGGGGAAGTCCTCCATATCAAGCAATCAAGAAAGCAAGTCAAGGTGAAGCCAAAACAAGGAAGGTCATGGATGGATGGAGTCAAGTGCATGTGGTGCCTAAGCTAGCAAACAAAGATGTCATGAAAAACCATGTCCATGCTCACAAGAGGGTAATGAAACCAATGAGTATTGTCAGAAAACCTTAGAGTGCAAGTAATACATCCAATTTTATATTTTATAAAATCATCCAAGATATTTCATTTTATATTTAGATAACACTGCCACATCATGAGTTATATACTAATTCAATGCTATGAAGATGACTAAAACAACAAGGTAATCATCCATGATAGCAATCACAAGTCCACAGGTCACATCATATCATGTCAATAATCATCATCCATAATCAACTGAAACACTGCTGCAATAATAATATCCGGAACTCTAGGCACTGAACTGAAACTGTATGAAACAAAAGGTCACATCGGTCATCAAATCTAAGCTCTCAAGGCTCAGCTTTGGCACAAGGTCTACTCAATGTCTAATATATACTGCTCTGATCTGTGAGTGATCTCAAATAACTCTGCTCATCATAACTGATCTCTGTAAAAACTAAGCTCTGGAAAGTGCAGATATCTACTCAGCAAGAATAGTAGCCCAGCTACTATGGTGTGATAACAAAGGCATCTCCAAATCTCTCTTTCTCCAATTTGTTTCAACAAATTTGTCAATTTTTTATCAATGATTTTTCTTGGGAAGGAGTCAATTTGGCAGATTGTTGGATGATTAGATGACAAGAGAGGAATATTGAACATCTCAAGGTTGATGATAATCTACATCTTATGGGAAAAAATAATGTCTATATACATTTGAAGGGTGGGCCTATTGAGATTGGAGCCAAGGTACATATGCTAGCACTTCTTACCTATATGGTGTAGGTCAGTATGTATAATTGCAAACTAGCTCATTGGTTTTTATGTCTTGATGCATATTTTGTTAGTGATGTAATAAAAGATGCATTTTCAAAAATAAAAAGATAAGTAATCGTGTTCCAAACATGAAAACATAACAGGAAAGAGAACAAAACTTAAGGCCCATAACATAGCATCAACCTGCTTATTGTAGTCCTATATGCCTTTTTTGAATCAATTGCATCTCTATGAAACTCTATAGCCTCTAACAATCATTTTATTTTTTAGATGCTAGTTGCCCACAACATGAAGCAAACAAGAAATGGAGAACAACACAAGAAACACAATAACATAATCTACAAGAAATCAACGTGGAGAAAAGTCATAGTCATTTGACCAGCTGAATATCTTAAGAAAACCTTGAGAAACTTGCTTAGCAGTTAGCTTCTATATATGGAATAAAAGCATGAACTAAAAAGTAGATGCATATCTAATGTAAGCTAAAATATTGGTCATTGATTTTTTTCCTCGCTACTTGTCATGCTATAGGGGAAGAGAGGTATATTTATTGATTGAGAATTCATAATATATCCAAAACAACTGTGTTAATTATGGCACAGGGATGAGAAAGTCTCATTGGTAGATTAAGACACAAACATATGTTTTATTTAATTTGAAACACCATACTGATCATTTGATAAGGACCAGAAACAATAACAATGTCATTCTAGAGAAATTATAACCACGACATGTTCTTAATCAAGCTTGTACCCATTACTTGAAAAGTTCAAAGAACAATATCTTTGACAATGTATATAATACCCTTTGAATTCCACTATATTAATAGTAAATACGCTTAGTATGAGATCTTTAAGGACATACCATTTTTGATTGAGTACGTGTAGGACCAAAACCATTGAAGAATCCCAAGTAGAGAATTCCAGAAGAAACCTACATACACAAAAAAGTTCCCTTCATAGTTAATATGATGATCAAAATTATTTAATTTATTCTAAGCATACATTATCTGTTTTTTGCCAATAATAAGCCATTTCAAACATGGTATCACAATGGAATTCAAACCAACTCCTCAAGGTGCTTCAAGAAGTTTATGCAATGCATTTGAAAAAAGCAATTTCCTCAACAGAAGTAAAATGTAGGGAAACCTTTGACCATTAAAACCAAGATATGATGCTATATGATATGGCCAAATAGAAAACAACAAAAATAAAATCATGGACCTTTGATTTGTTGGGAAACTAACAATGCTTGGACGAAATCTTTAAGCATAGTAGATCAATTATGTATCTTTGCTGGTTAATTAGTAGGGCTCATTTTCACTCCCTGTAGCAGGTTTTGATGTCCTACTTATGTATATAGCATGGTGGGGAAAGGGGTCTTCCTCTAGTTCCTTGGGACATGTGTATTATTCCCAAGGATGAGAGGGGGCTCAAGTTGATAGATGTTGCCACTCAAGGCAATATTTTCATGGCCATCCCTAAGATTGATCAATTTGCTTGGAGGTGGATCTAGTGCTTTTGTGTTGTTCAACAAAGAGCTTATGTAAAGAATGAGTAGCATGAGAGATTTATTGCTAAGTTGCCAGGAACCTTGGGTACGGAGACGGGGACGGGTACAGGGACGGGGAGGGGGATGGGGGCGCCACTTTTTGAAACAGGGTACTTGGGTATGTCAGGGGTACTGTGTGTGTGTGTGCATATATATATATATATATATATATATATATGTCACAGTCACATCATACGTGCATATTTCAGATTTGTTCATAAATTATGAATCATGATTCATAATTCTAAATTCAATGATTCATTGAACAATGAACATTCGCATTGAAAATTTGAAACATAAAATTTGATAAATCATAGACTCATGGTAGATATCAAGTGGAAGACTGGAAGTTACATAAAATTTGATAAAACATTGTACCACGCAGCTGTAACAAACAATCAAACTCAGATCTGAAGGTACAATTGAAATATGATTTTAAACACCTATTTGTACTGTTGTTAAAAGCAATAAAAAGTTGCAAATATATTCCTGGGTTGATGTCAGTGTATTTCTCAGTATTAAATACATATGTATATTTTTTACGTGCACATTTGGTAGTCAAATTATGTTCCATAAGTGCTGAACACAAAACCATAAAAACATTCCTTGTAAATCAATGCAAAATCAGTCTACCAAATTTGGACAATATTCATTGGAATTTGAACAGTGTTGCAAAGTGCTCGACATAAGTCCTGAACCATACTCCATACACAGTTAGGAAAATTTAGTTCAGTTTTGGTTGGGGGTCATTACATTTTTCCCTGCAGATTTGCATTTTGTTGAGTCGGCGGTACCCCCGAAGTACCCAAACACGGGGTACGGAGTGCCCAAACACAGGGTACGCCGTACCATTTAGCCTATAAGTACCCCTTTTTTTATAATGGAGTCTTGGGTACGTGGAGCCAGTATGGGGTACGGCAGGAAACATACCTTACACATACCCAAGTACCTGGTACGGGTACGTGTACCCTAGCCCTGGGTATGAGTACCCATGCAACATAGGTTTATTGTTTGCGCAAAGCACAATCTTTAATAAAATGAGAAGGAAATAAATATGAATACAAAGTGTTAGCACTTAAACTCTCACCTAAGGTGCAAAGTCCTCATCAAGTGAAACTTCAAATGGAACTTGGAAGAATTACCATTGTCACCTTAGCACCATGTTCCCTCCCTTTAGGATACCTAATTACCAATACATTAACGCCCAGTTGTGATTGCACTATTGGAGGGTTGAGAGCCAGTGAGATTCCATCAGGCTGGTTACATTGTTCATTGATCCAGGCATACACATTGATCATAGTTCTCATTGTACCCGCCTAATCCGCATCTGGGAAACATAAGAAATATCTTAACTCATTGGGTGTAGCCTTGGGGGCAAGTTCAGGTTGGGTGCAATTGGGTGATAAAATAAACAAAGGATGAGTAAACTACAGGAGTTAATGCAGTTACAACCAGCCACTTGAGAAATAAAACACATAAAGAAGATCTAATCTATGATATGGCAATGGCACAAGAGCAGATTTAATAAACATGAATGAAAGCCAACACTTAGATTATTGGTATTAGTGATTAGTCTTAAAGGGTTAGTGGTTAAAACTAAAAACCACTTTTAATTTCCTCTTATATGTTTTATGAGTGTTTTATGTTATATAAACAAGGAAATTAAATTATGGAAATGATCTAAAAATGCAGAAAATTCGGGGTTAGAAAGTTAGGAAAAGGACTCAAAATAACACCTTTAGTTTAAAACTTTAAACTATCTAATTTCCCCAACTAATTTCTGCAATAGTGAGTAAATGCTTGTTGTAAAAATGCTGAAACTAAACTCCAAGTAACTCAGCTAAATCAATGATAAAAAGGTGAAATTTCAAGAGATACTAACTCTATAAATTCCTAATTTTTAGGGTAATTTTCAGATTGCAGAAATTTCAGAAATGTCTCAAAAAAAGACCAGTAAACTTGCCAAAACATTAGATAAATCCCAAATTTTATAAATTAATGATACTCAATAAAACCCAATTTTATTTTTATTTTTATGGATTAGTTTTTGGAGATAAATCTGAAAATGAAGGTAAAACAATATATGTATTTCTAGATTTATAATTTCAAGTCAATTATCCAAATATAAATGTTCAAAGTTTATAATCAATACACAATTAACAAATTTCTTTATTTATAACATTTTCTATGAAGAACAAAATTCAAAAACTTAAAATCTATAAGATATTCAATGTAAATACTAGATCTAGGTGAAATCCAACTTTAGATTTTCTTTTTAGGGTTACAAGATTTCACTGAACAAAAACAAGGAAATAAAAAAAAATTAATTATTTTAAGATTTTTGGATGGTTGCAAGAAAAAGAGAGATTAGTGCCAAACCATTTTGTGCTATGGAGCCACCCTAGAATTTCCCCAATGGCCTTGTTATAGAAAAGATCGCCTAGAAAGATAAGATAATTATATTAATGTCCAACAAATGGCCACTAAAGTGGGTCAATGGGACTGTGTGGTAACATGATGTCGATACAAAGTGGGAGCACTAAAGCATTCTTCTTATTCTCACTTGCCATTTGATGTCAATACAAAGTGAGAGTACTAAGGCATTCTTCTTAGCCTCACTTGCCATTTGATTCACCTTGACTCCATTGCCCTAGTTGGATATTGGCATTGATCTCCTGGGCCTTTCTATCACTTATTCAAAAAACCCTAAAAACTACAACCTCATTTTGTTGAGGCTATCTCTTCCACATCACCTTATGCCCTAATTGGCATAGCCTAGCAATCCTATCTAGGGACTCCCCCTTGAGTTGGAGAAGAGCCAATCGGAAGTGCAAGAGTAGTTA
Organism: Larix kaempferi; assembly: GCA_027924585.1. NCBI lineage: Eukaryota > Viridiplantae > Streptophyta > Pinopsida > Pinales > Pinaceae > Larix > Larix kaempferi. The sequence goes on along the minus strand of BSBM01001242.1, from coordinate 1,780,269 downwards.
TCGTGGTGACAATGGATAACACTCTCAAGTTACCGTGAACTAGCAGTGACCTTTGGGACTTTAACTATAGGTGTTAGTTTGCATGGTAACATTTTTTGGCGTCGTTGTCGAGGACAAAGCCTTTTTCCCGGAATTTGAAGATTGAAGCTGTTATCACACAACTTGTAGTTGCCCCTAGTGGTATCCCATCCAGGACGGTAGAGGAGATAGGCAACTAAAGAGGTGACCCAAGAGATACCACGGTTCCCAAGGCAAGGTGGGAGTCACGTCAATCGAGGCACTCTTCACTTTAGGTCAGGGTGTAGCCAGACCTAGGGGGAGACCCTATAACCAATCACGGTTGATTGGACCCAAACAAAGGTTTCTAAGGGTAGGTAAATGATGAGTTACAGAAACCAATGCAAGGCTAAGTGGACCTAAGAGTTGAGGTATGGTTGGGTGGTGTAAGAGATTATTAGTGTTTCAACCTATGTATGGTTTAGGCCACATGATGGGGTATGATGAATAGGTGTGGTACCATGTGTTTACACAAGTGGGTCTTGTTTTCTTGGGAAGTGTGAAATGGTTCTAAGTGGGCCCACAAGGTGAAGCTAGGTGTGATGTTGGTACTAGAGGTTATGTAATGACTAGATCTATGGATCTAAGTTGATTCTAGAAGTACCCATGTACTAGATCTAGGGTTTGACACAAATCCCAAGGAGTGCGACTTGCTTTGAGGAGGACTAGTGCCTTGTTGGATGGGCTAATGGGGTCAAAAAGTATGTCAAAGTGTAGATTGGGACACCTAGAAGCCAAGTCAAGTGGGTTAAATGAGATTTAATGGTTGGATCTTACGAGATCTAGGTTTTTCAAGCAATGACCCTAAGTGGACCACAATCCCTTGAAACAAGGAATGCTACCCCCAAGGCGGATCGTGACAAAAAGATACTCTAGACCTAGGTTTTAAGGTATGGCCGTTCCAAATTTCCAAAAATCCCAAACACCCACTTCCTCAAAGTGGACAAACTCACCTTCCCTAGGTAGTGCGACTTTGTTCAAGGAGGGTTAAAAGGTGGGTTTGGTGGACCAAATCAAGTCCAATGGTCACCAAACTATAGATCCAAGTAGCTAGTACCCCGATCTATGCATGTCCCAAAAATCAAGTCAATCCAAGGGCTAGATCTTAGTAGATCTGAGTTTTGAGGTGCCAAGAAATTAAAAAGGGGGTTTTAACCCCTTAAAACATGGAAAGATGTCCACAAGGTAGAATTCACCAAAGTAACAATCTGGGGATAGGTTATCAAGTGTCTAGATTGCAAATCAAGTGGGATCTCACCTACCCATATGCTAGATCTAACCAAACAAGCCTCTCACTAGGAAGTGCGATTTGGGTTCAAGAGGGCTTTGTGCCTTGAAAAGTGTGTCAATTCTAAGCCAATCACCACCAAACTATAGATCCAACTAGGGGTGGATGCTATAGAGGTGGGTTTTCAAAATCTTCTCAAAAGCAAGGCTAGATCTAAGTAGATCTAAGAAATACCAAAATTGGGGTTTTTAATTAATTAGGGTTTTATGACCAATGAAGATAGAATGGATGAAAGAGGCACATACCTTGTAGATCTTACCTCAATTGCTTGTGGCCACCTTGCAAATTGATAGCATTCTCCTATGTGTATATTCAAGAGTGAGATCCAAGAGCTCCAACCAAAACGTCCTTCTCCAAGATAGCCAAATCGTCCTCCTCCTACAAGACAAGATCAAAGAAACAAGTCAAGTAAGATAATTATGAAAATGGTAGAAAGATGTAATAGAAAGCATCAACTATGTCACTAAGATACAATAATGATACTCCCTGTCACAAGATCAACCCAAGAGAGACTATGTGGATCCCTCCAACAATAACCCTCAAGAAGTCGCCCTCCTCTCCACCAATTCGACTTTCCTGTAAAAAGATTAGTAGAAGCACCAAAATCCACAATGATACATAGAAGAGATACTGTATATTCAATATGCAAGAGAATCCACAATGCAAGAGAGATGTGCTCCACAAAAAATCTTCTATTCCAATATTCCAGAGCTCCAAAGGTCAGCTATATAATGGGGGGGTCTCCTCCTTATATAGGATAATAAAGACCAAAACCCTATACCACTCTACAATATTACATCCAATGAGTGGTTGAGATTAAAAGATCTCATCATACAATCAATGGCTAAGATGAACCATAACAATATATCACATGGATCACCCAATATAATGATGACGTCATAGTATAAAATAATCATGGAGGGTGACGTCATCCACTAGAGGGGGTAAAAGTACCAAAAATCCACCTCATGATGACTAGGACATGACATAATAAGCACATGGTGGGGCTAGGAGGCATCAATCCTTACTAGCTCATCCCCAAGGCACAATAAAATAATAAAGTATGTCCAAGATAATATAAATGATCAAATCTGTCCTCAAAATCTGTGACAGACAAGCAGTAAAAGACCTCCTATGATCGTTGTGGGCCTACCCACATGGTGAAAACTGGCTGGAAGATAGTGGGATCACCCCGGAAGACCTCTGTGAAAACCAAATGCCAAAACCTTGCCTCAATTGCCCAAATCGAATTCCTCAGTGACCACTTTATCCCATTTTTTAACTGCCTCGGTAACTGTGAAAGTGCCAAAACTGCCTCCTAGGGCATCTGCGCTGTCCATCTGAGCCCACCAGGCTCTCCAGAAGGGGGGGTAAATGGTAAAAACAAGTGGCTGGACCACCCCCTCCATCATCAGCGCCCTAGGTGAACTGGCCTCTCATGGCCCCTGCTGCTCAGGCTGGGAAATCAGCCCCAAATCTGGTCAACAAGTGTAAAACTGCATCAATCACTGTCAGAAGTGCCCGAAACTGAAAGATAAGTGTCTCACTAGATCCAGAAGACCCAAATCCACTAGAAATGTGTACTCATACACCATGAGTTGCCCTAATGGGCCAGCTGTAGGGTCCACCATATATGGACAATGTATAATCTGCTGATCTGAAGTAGTAATAAAACCTGCTGAACTGGATCAATCATTATCTGCATCATATGTCCATCATATGATCTCATCATCAAGTATGTGGAACCATGAATCATCATCAAATAGGCATCTATACATGGCCCACATCATCACGGATCCCAAGAATATACAACCAAGGATTAATCACATCAGTAGATCAAGACATGCTTCTCTAATCATTCTCACAGCCAAGCTCAAAGTATAACATCCATTCAGTGGCATTAATCAAGTTAGCATATTCCTTTGTTATATAAAATTACTTGCACACTAGTTCAAATGACAAACTCACCCATTGGACATGGTCAAACTGCTAGTGAAGGATGAAGGCTAGGAACAAGGTTGGGCCAAGGGGTTGACTTGTCTAACTTAACTCAAAAATACTTTGGACTGGGAGAAGGGGGAAGCTACAAACTCTGTGCTGGACAAAAGAACACGGGGGATGGCTGTGCCTCATAAATGGATAAGTTGTTTAGAGAGTGCTTATTCAACTTAGGCATCATGTCTACATCAAGTTGATCCAGGTTCATTAGGATCATTCAATTTTATTCCATGGCCTTTTTGGCCTACATAACCCTTCGGATTTCAGATGTGCTGAGAAGCACAACTAGTTGCAGCTTGCATCCAGGGCATGTTTTTCAAATATTTATAAGGTCAGCAATTGTTTAGATATAGCTTTTAAGAACCATTGCTTTTTGGACCTTTCGTATACTCTTCGAGGAGTATTTTTAGCTGTTCATCGCTCTTGCCCTTTTTTTTGTTTCCATGGGCGAATTTATAAGTTTCCATAAGTAGAACATGAGCTTTCAGTTTTAGCCAACAACATTTCAAGTGACTAGGGGGAGTTCGAGCCAATGCCAAACATCGGGACAACCGACCAGAATGATTTAGGCCTACAATCCAACTCACCGAAGGCAAGTTTTGTCACCAATTCAGAGCCGAGACACTGAATATACAGGGATGCGGTCCAAACACAGAGGTAGAAAAATGGGGAAGTCCTCGGTATCAGAAAGTCAAATGAGACATGTCAAGGTTTAAAGTCAAATAGGAAGGTCATGTATGGATGGATTCAAGTGAATATGGAGCCTACACTAGCAGACAACTGGTGTCGGGAAAGACCATATCTATGTAAGGTGAAAAACCAGTGGGTTTTGTCAAATGACCTAAATGTGCAAGCAATTGTCCATTTTATGATTTACAGTTCATTTTAAATAGTTTGCCACATCAGGAATAATATACCAAGCACATGCTATGATCATGACTAAATCAACAAGATAATAATCCACAGTCAGTGATAACATATCCATAGATCATACAACATCATCATAATAATAATCATCAAGTATCATCTGAAACACTGCTGCAATACATCTCTAAGCACTGAACTAAAACTGTATGGGATAAAGGGTCACATCAGTGATCAAATCTGAACTCTCAAGGCTCAGCCTTGACACAAGGTCATATACAAATCTGAATAATGTACTGCTCTGATCATGAGTGATCCAAAATATATAGCCATGCTCTGGAATAATGGAAGCTCTGGAATGTGCAGATATCTGCTGAACAAGAATAGTAGCCCTGCTACTATAGTGTGATAACAGAAGCTTTGCGACATTTTTTGGGAGATTAATATTGCATATTTTTCTTCTCACATGGTTACGCCATGAAAGGACGAAGCCCTTGTCCTTGCAGATTTTGAAGGCTTGTTGCATGTAGGGTGAAGCAAGTAGCATGTGAAGACATTTCAGGTTCACCTGGTGACTCCACCATTTTGATCCCAGAATGAGGTATGATTTCATGCATTTTCGAGTTTGAAGACTGGAAAATGATATGGAGTTTCTTATGTGTCAATCGCTCCGTGGTTATTTTGAACCATTGGATTTTTCGGGAATCCCGAGATATCCAAATCAGTTTGATAATGATAATTGGCAAGAATCCATCCCAAAATTTCGTGAATGTGAGGATATAGTTGCAATGCACATGATGTTATTCAAGGGATATCTTGCAGTATTGAATGTAGTGCATGAGGATGCTAAAATGAAGTTGTTCATAATGTCTTTTGATTTGCGAAATAACAAGGACATGGAATATTGGTAGGATGAGCTTCCTAACAAAGATGTATCTTCACTTGTGCATTTAGTCAAGGCATTCGACAAAAAATGGGATCCTAATCTTGATGAAAAACTTATGGAAGACATGATTGCCCCTCCGCAAAAGCGACGTGTCCAAGAGGAAATCCATGAAGATGAAGAAGAAAATGAAGAAGCTCTTGTTGAAGAGCCATTGCCCCTGGAAGAAAATGGCATGCATGACGAGAATCAACCCCTAAAAGGCTTGCTTGAAGAAAAAGCTCAAGAAGACATTGAAGAGGATATTGAAGACGTGGTTGACGAAGGTATGGTTGATGCTTTTCCTTGTTCTTCTCATGGTGATGAGAGTTTGGTGAGCCTTCCTCTCTCTTTTGATCTTGAAGATGAATCTTTCAAGGATGATCGGTTTGAGGATATCTTTGCTATTGAAGATGGTTGCCATGGACATAATGAGGTGCATTTTTCTTATGAAGATGTAATGTGCCAAACCCAAACAAAGCTAATTTGTTTGTTACTACTTGCAGAGGGGTTTATAAATTTTGTCAAACACTTGTTCACTGGGCTATAATACCACGAAATAGACCCCTGACTAAATCTGGGCTGAGTTCTTTAATGACTGTTGTTATGGTTTGGTATGGACATTTCGTCAAACACTTTGATGAAGTTGTTCTGAATTTGATGTAATGTATTGTGCAGTGGTTTGTTTGGGTGTAGAATGTAGATTACCCCTTAATCAACATATACCATGAAAATTCACAAACCCAAACCTGATTCTATGGTATTTAATTGCCAAGCAAAGGAAACAGTCCCCAACACACATAAATAATGAAAACACCAAGTCTGTAGCAGTAATGACACTATTTCCTATGGAATAATTTCAACTCAGCTATAACATTAATTGACAACATAGGATAGACAACTGATGCTTCTGATATGACCTCTTGACATAATTATGTTACAGCTCTTTAAAACAGTGTGTGGCTACCTGTAGAATGCTACGAATTTGTCTGAAAGGAGTCACTTAGCAACGATGCATATAAAATGAGATCCATAGAAATATGTTGAAGTTATTTCCCAAAGATAACAACAAATTAGAACAGCAGTAATGATGGATGAAATACAACTGGAGATTTGTCCTTCATCCAACCCCACGACCTCCTGAAATTCCCATGATTTGGTAGTGTACTCACAATGGTAGTTTGCAGACACACTGGGCTCTGCACAACTGGATGAATTAGCACTTCTCCCAATAGTAAACAGCTACTATGTGAGGCAATTATAGTCCACTGAAGTCTTGCATTCCCACAGATGTAGACATTCCCCTACATGTGGTGTGCCTCCCTTGAGAAGATGGGTGCGCCCTCCAAGCCAGAGTCTTCTCTCTCACTACAGATCTGGAAAATACGCCCTTCCCAAATAACTCAGAATAAATACATTTGAGGCCTCTTTTTCAGCCATATCTTTTAGGTCTTCTTGTTGGTTTTGAAGGTGTCATTTGGGGTAGCAAACAGAGTTTGAAGAGCAGTTTCATCTTGAAGGCAGTTTGTACTTGAGCCCTATCCAAGCTTGGATAGAGAGGGCTTGCGAAATAAGTCCATCTCCCTGGCGAAGGTTTGAAAGCATGCAGGTTCTTGATCTCTTCTTTCGTTCCATCTCCATTCCAATGAAGATAATGACATGTACTCAGCTTATTGTTGATGTGATTTTGTCTTGGATCATTGCCAAGGACAAGGGAAGAAGCCCTAGCATGGATGTCATGCTAAGGTGGCTTCATTGGCTATATGATTTCACTTGATTGGATGATTTCATCATGATTAGAGTAGGTACGTAGGATGAATAAGCTCATGAAAGAGCACCTGATTTCTTGTGTCATAACCTGATAACAGAATTACGTGTTGTGAAAATTCTTGTTTTTGGTGGTTGAACTAACAAGTGCACTCTGGAGATTCTGGGGTTCTCACATGCTCCCCTTTGCAAGATCAAGCATGTGTCCCGCAGTTAGAGCCAGATTTTACCCCCATCTTCACATAGGTAAAAATGGGTGTCTTTGTAATGATGGATGAGGTTGTCCCATGCCATTCTGGATGGCTTGCAGCAGTTCTGGGCACCTGTCAAGATCAAAGGACAGACCTTGGCATTCTTTCTTTGCATGGCTGGACAGATCTGACATGAAGTCCTGTAGCATTTTGGGCAGACGTTCAAGGACCTCTATCTTTTCAAACAGCAATCTGGGCACTAAAGGGCCTGTTATCACATATATAGTAGCCGGGCTACCATACATTATTTTTCAGATTCCAGAGCACATTTCAGCCAGTTCCTTTACTTTGAGATGATGAGATGAGTAGCTATCTTTGGATCACTATCAGATTGTGGATAGCAGTTGTATTCCCCATGCCATGACTGAGTCTCAGGACACTCAGAGAGATGACCGATGTAGCCATTATACAATTGGTACAGAGCAGTCAGTAGTGCCCAGAGTTACAGCAGCAGTCTCAGAGGACAGATGATGGTACAGGTTGATGAGCTTTCAGGTATATCGTGGTGTTATGGTTAGATTGCTTTTATACTTATTCTTATAGCATGTCTTAGCACTTAGTATCATGATCTGGCGATCATATAGATATATGGACCTGGTTGATCTATTATATATATTATATTGTCCCTACTCAGACTTAGAAGTTCACTATTCATACTCATTGGTACATACCCTCCTTAGGGAGAATAGAGGTGATCATTACACCATACTTTGGCTTGCTAGTGTTGGCTCCATCATTTCATTGTCTTCATCCATCCATGGCCTACCTTTTAGATTATCACCCTGACTTACTACTTGACTAGTGGCATGGAGGACTTTTCCCCACTGTAGCCTCTGTATTGGATGAGCTTCCCTGTTTATTGTGTCTCGGCTCTGAGTTGGTGACAAAACTTACCTATGGTGAGTTGGAGTTCCTTGTGAATTCCCCCTAGTCACTAAAGTTGTGTTGGCTAAACCTGAAACTTTTAGTGCTGCCATGAATACAAAATCTGGAAAAATGAAATGCTATATCTTGTATGAAAAGCCCATTCATGCAATGTGTTTCTAAACACACATGAATGAGAGGCATGCCAAATGAACATGGCAATGAAAATAAAATGTTATATCTTTTGGAAAATAAATACCTAGGTAAACAAGCTGTCTTTGACACACCTAGAAGTGCTCAGGTAAACAAGTGCCTTAAAAACACACCTGCAGCAGAAAGCCTAAAGAAAAAATGTAAATCTATGCAATGTGTTTATAAACACACATAGATCAAGGCTATGGAAACTTCAGGCCCAAAAGCAATAGAACTTAAATGCTATATCTAAACAATTGTTGGCCTTATTTGTAATATGGATTGTGCGCATCTGTGAAGGTGAATAAACCCTCTTTAAACAACTCATCCATTTGTGAGACACCGCCATTCCCTGTGTTATTGCTCATTCAGTATATACTATGGTGTATTCCCTTTCCCTTGCCAAAGTGTCACAAAGTCAAGACAGTTAAGTCATCCCTTAGCCTAGCCAGTTAATTTAAGCCTTCACCCTTCACTAGCAAATTGATCACAACTATGAAATGAGTATGATCCTGAAAGTCTAGTCTGAGTAATAATAATAATGAACGACACTATATATTTGGATTTAGATCGCCAGTCATGATTACTCTGTGTTATAATTGTTATTTGAATAAGTTGTAGAGCATATATTAACCTTGACACTTTGCAGCAGCTATTGATGATGATCTGAGTTATATTTGGTCTTGGTTAGACCTAGTTTGACCATGGAGGACCATGGGACATGATATGTTGGACCTTATGATGATATGGATAGATGATATATGGTCTATGTATACATACATGATGACTCTATGTAGCAGCTACAGGGTTATGATGATGATTTTGGGGTTACAGCAGTGTTTGTATATGTACAGCGCATTATTATTGGCCTTGGTCCGGTATATTGGATATTTATTTTGATCATGTAGAGATTCATATGGTGTATGAGTACACATCTTGGATGGATTTGGACCTTCTGAGTCCAATGGGACAGTTTGTTTTCAGTTCCGGGCACTTACAGTGATGATTTAGCCTCAGTAGGCTGTCCTAGTGCAGTTTTGGTCTGTCGGAGGCCCTGTCGGAGCAGATGTGATTTTTATCTGGTTGACCTAGGGCGCTGATGATGGAGGGGGTGGTCCAACCACTTGTTTTTACCATATTACCCCCCTCTCGGACACATTGGTGCCCTCACCTTGACAGCGCCAGCACTCCAGGAGGCTGTTTGGGGCAGTTTCACGCTTCCCGAGGCATTTCAGGATTGGTAGAAATGGCTATTGAGGAAATCGATTTGGGCTACTGAGGCAAAGTTATGGCATGGGATGATCAGTGATGATAGATCGGGACCTTCCACACCTTCTCCAGCAGTTTCAGCTTCATCGGGGCTCGCATCCATCACTTATGGCACTTTCTGTGGATTTTTGAGGTCTTTTGAGGACCACGACTTCACTATGGAGGCACGATTTGGTACTTTCATGATTATTTATTGGTTATTGTGCTATGGGGATTGACCAAGGAGGGATAAAATTACCCCTTGGACCCACCATAAGCCTCTTATGATATTTTGTCATCATGACTTGGTGGGATTCCCCTCTTATAGGGCGATTTTGTCCACTTATATTATATTTTATTAGTGATCCATGTATTTCATTGTTGAGCTCATCTCAACCATTGATTAGACATTTGTATCTTTTAATCTTAGCCACTCATTCAAAAAGTAGTTAGGGTTTTGGTGCCTCTCCTTCCTATTTAAAGGAGAGAGCCTCTCATTGTAAAGGCACCTTTGGAGCTCTGGAATATTGGAATAGAAGATTTTTTGTGGAGCATATCTCTCTTGCATTGTGGATTCTCTTGCATATTGAATATACAGTATCTCTTCTATGTATCATTGTGGATCTTGGTGCTTTTGCTAACCTTTTGACAGGAAAGTCGAATTGGAGAGAGGAGGGCGACTTCATGAGGGTTATTGTTGGAGGGATCCACATATTCTCTCTTGGGTTGATCTTGTGACAGGGAGTATCATTATTGTATCTTCGTGACATAGTTGATGCTTTCTATTACATCTTTCTACCATTTTCATAATCATCTTGCTTGACTTGTTTCTTTGATCTTGTCTTGTAGGAGGAGGACGATTTGGCTATCTTGGAGAAGGGCGATTGGGTTGGAGCACTTGGATCTCACTCTTGAATATACACATAGGAGAATGCTATCAACTTGCAAGGTGGCCACAAACAATTGAGGTAAGATCTACAAGGTATGTGCCTCTTTCATCCATTCTATCTTCATTGGTCATAAAACCCTAATTAAATCAAAACCCCAATTTTGGTATTTTTTTTAGATCTACTTAGATCTAGCCTTGCAATTGAAAAGATATTAAAAACCCACCTCTATAGGATCCACCCCTAGTTGGATCTATAGTTTGGTGGTGATTGGCTAAAAATTGACACACTTTTCAATGCAAAAAGCCTTCTTGAACCTAAATCGATTTTCCTAAGAGAAGCTTGTTGGGTTAGATCTAGCACATGGGTAGGTGAGATCCCACTTGATTTGAAATCTAGACACTTGATAACCTATACCCATATCTTTACTTTGGTGAAAACTACCTTGTGGACATCTCTCCATGTTTTAAGGGGTTGAAACCCCCTTTTGACCTTCTTGGCATCTTAAAACTTAGATCTACTAAGATCTAGCCCTTGGATTTACTTGAAACTTTGAACATGCATAGATCGGGGTACTAGTATCCCGGATCTACATTTTGGTGGCCATTGGACTTGATTTGGTCCAACAAAAACCACTTTTGGACCTTCCTTGAGCAAATCGCACCCCCTTGATTTTTTGAGTTGGTCCACTTCTAGGAAGTGGGTGTTGGAGATTTTCGTGGATTTGGAATGCCTATGCCTTGAAACCTAGGTCTATACTGTCCTTTCGTCAAGATCCGCCTTGGGGATTGCATTCCTTGTTTTAAGGGATTGTGGTCCACTTTTGGTCGTCATTTAAAAACCTAGATCTAGTAAGATCCAACCATTGGATCTCATCCAATCCACTTGACTTGGCTTCTAGGTGTCCCGATCTACAATTTGACATACCTTTTGACCCCATTAGCCCACTTAACAAGGCACTAGTCCATCACCAAGCAAGTCGCACTCCTTGGGATTTGTGTCAAACCCTAGATCTAGTACATGGGTATCCTTAAAATCAACTTAAACTCATAGATCTAGCCTACATCTAACCTATAGTACCTACCTCACACCTAACTTCACCTTGTGGGCCTACCTAGAATCACTTCACACTTCCCAAGAAAACTAGACCCACTTGTGTAAACACATGGTACTATATCTTGTCATCATACCCCATCATGTGGCCTAAACCATACATAGGTTGAAACATTAACAATCTCTTACACCTCCCTCAACCATACCTTAACCCTTAGGTCCACTTAGCCTTGCATTGGTTTCCGTAACTTATTACTTACCTACCCTAGGAAACCTTTGTTTGGGTCCAATCAACTGTGATTGGGGTATAGGGTCTCCCCCTTGGTCTAGTTATACCTTGACCTAAAGCGAAGAGTGCCTCGGTTGACGTGACTCCCACATTGCATTGGGAACCGTGGCATCTCTTGGGTCACCTCTTTAGTTGCCTGACTCCTCTACCGTCCCGGATGGGATACCTCTAGGGGCAACTACAAGTTGTGTGATAACAGGGCCCTAAGGAGTCAATCCTGGGCATGTATCATGTGCCTTACAACAGTTCTGGAGGATAGACCTGTAGCAACATGGAGTTTGCTGTAGGCTGGTGAGATGTTAGGAATATCATATCAGCAATTTTGGGCTTGTTGCAGCTCTTAAGGAATATTTGTTGGCATCGTACAGGGGGTCGGGATACCCAAGGGGGTCATATGCCAAATCTGAGCATGAGCGACAGCCCTATCTTTCACTCTTGTAACAACAAACTATGCAGCCATGGAGTAAGACCAGCAACAATCATCTACAGCCAGCCTGCAAACTTAAAAAACTGTAAGCCTGTGTGATCATTGTAACATGTTTCAGCCATAGAAGAGATCAGCATCCCCTTATTCAGCCCTGCTTCAATAGTGAAAAAGGTTTTTAAGTGGTGGCTGGCAGTTTGAAGGGAGACCATGGCCGTGTGGGAAGTTTCTCCTGTCCACGGATCAGCATTGTTTCAGGCCTGTCGTGAAGTCGGAGTTTTAAGGAGAAGGGTCTCCAATGTCAAATCACTTGGAAGATATATATTGAATCTAAATGATGGTACATTACTTCAGGCTCGGCAGCATATAGCTTTCCAGAAACTTGTAGTCTCTGAAGGAGTTTCATGATAGTGCAATGTGTGGAATCTTCTGATTGTCAAAGATACGGATCACCCTAGAATTGTATCCTGTGCAAATGAGAAAGGAAAGATGCACTCCTTCAGTGCCATATCACGTTCAAAATCGGCAACTAGTAGCAAGATTGCAGCCCTAGAAGGATCCATCCATATGGTTAGAACTACATAGAAGAGGCTGGTCTTAGGATCATGTGCATTTGTTTGTCTGCTTTCCTATTTCATGGGACATCGTTAAATTTAGAAGGCATTCATGATCAAATATACTTCTATATAGCCATCCCCTCGACTATTTTTCTAAATTTTCTAAAATTTTGCTCTGCAACTTGCTGCAATGTGAGGCCATGAATTCCATAATACTTCATCCTCTAGTTATACAAGTAACTCCTAAGAATCCCTCCAAAAATATAAATGTCTAGCTGTGAGCATCAACAGTGTGTAGGAACAAAGAAGAGAGCACTATGTTTAAATTTAAGAAATCAAGAAAGGAATTATATTACAAGTCATGCAAGCTTTCAACAGGGGGAAAGTAAATGACCTGTTCATCTGTCAAGTTGAATGTCATGCTTTCTTGAAACCAGGCACATTTTCCCATGTTTGACATATTATGAACATTTCCAACATGCATAGTAGCAATTAAATCTGATTCTACTGCAGTAGACAAACAAAAGACTGATATTATAAAGAACACAATTCCAAATGTTTTAGCAAGTGCACACACATATATATTCAATAAAACAAGTACTGATTGTGTGCTTCTCAAACAAAATAGAACCATTTGAACTTCTCAAGATAGAAATATTTTTTTACCAATGGAATTAGAGGGAAAAAGAAAAAACTTAAAAGCAAACTAAACTTGCTTGTAAGAACTTGCAAATATTCAGTATATCACACTCTTACCAGCTTCCAATAACCTCATGACATTGGTTATCAAAACATTAATGTTTTTATTTTGTTTCAGTTCTTTATAGTGCTATAAAACAAAACCAAAATGCGTATACCATGGCCACAAACATTAAGAAGAGACCTGCTGAACTGTCTCACAACAGAAATGGAACTCAAATGTTATTGATGCAAGTTTTAACTTAGGAACAAGAATCCAAACAGCCATAAGGAGGAACCCCTGCAAGGGGGCCTGTTACTGCATGAAAATGCAAGTCCAATTTGCATTTTCAGGAAGCATTCTTGTTAGCACCATTGCACTGGGACATGTGAATTTCAGCTATCGTTTGAGCATGGGATTACCCTTTCATTCACAGTAGATGGATGGTTATGTCTTTTGAGATATATTTCATGGTTGAGTTCACATATTTGGAGGCACTTTTGCAAATGTGGCAGTGACTCACCTTAGAGCCCTTATCTACATATTTTCATGCATATTCATTGCGGATGCATCTCACTTTCCCCGAGGCAAAGATTATATATTTGATTCATTATGAGCTCCTTGACACATTCAACTAGCATGGTCACCCTATTAACCCCCAACTATGCTTGTACTACTAGAGGGTTAAGATCAAGCGAGATTCCATCAAGCTGGTTCCATTTTAGGTGCATCCAGATATTTACATTGATTAGAGCTTACTCTAGAGTTAGTTTCAAACTTTCACCAGATTCTGAGAAAACTGTTATTCTTAGCAGTTTCTTTTTTCAGGGGCTAGAGATCAAAAGCCTGCATGACAGAAATGTTTATATATTCAGGTTTCTTGTAAAAATGCAAGTCTACTGAGACTGCTTTTGCCCACATGCAAGATGTTGTTATTTTCAACAGTGTCCAAATTTGGTCTTGCTATATTTAGCAACATCCTCATTGATGTTACCTTCATGATCAATCTTTCATACTATTAAGCTAGTAACAACCTCCCATTTTTTGAACTTCATAAATTCTGATGACAAACTTACAAGTTATTGACTTAAAAAGGGACACCTACTCCCTTCTTGGCCGAGGTCTTACTATTCTCCTGATTGCTTTCTTGTCTTATTCTTCTTTCATGCTTTTAGTTTTGATTGAAGATCCCAGATCATTTTACTTTGATGAGTTGGATTCATTTTCATTTTTCATTCTTTCTTTAAAGTCTTTTTTCACATGATGAAAAGTGCAGCTTGTAATGCCCTAGAATTTTTTTGTCTTCACATGATGGAATTTTCTACTTGTGCAACAAAGCCTTAAAGATGAGGTCACAATGTTGGAGTTTAACTACAATACTTTTCCTGATTGAGTTTTCTCAAGGCTTAATTTTTTCAAGTAGCGACATGTCACACTCAAAAAAAACCTCGCCATGTGTCTCATCAAGTAATTTCAAACCATTGGGATAACACAATGCGAGTGGAAGATTTCAGAGTTGGGCCGTAGACATCTTGAGGTCATCGCATAAATAAATTTCAACTTATGCAATGTGTTGCATCAAATACTTTTAAAACTTGTGACAAGAAGTTGCGAACTAATCATTCTAAACCTTGGACTTAGGCATTTCAAGATCCTCATAGAAACACAAACTTTAAATCCTGCGGCATATTTCTTCATCGGAAAATAAAATCGTTGAAAGTGTGCAACAAAGGAAAAAGGGGCTAATGTCTTGGAGCCCTCACATGATATAAAATTCTAAGATCATGACACATCATTTCCTTCCACCCAGTATAGGGGAGATAGTTCTAAGGGGTTTGTCATGTTGCACTTAGAGTAGCGAGGTGCTTACAACCCAATATGGGGGAGATGTTGTCACGTTCCTATTGTCACATACATAATAGCAGGGAGCTACCATGATTGCAGACCAGTTGTGAGACTAGTAGCAAATGAGCATTTTGATGATGATCACACTTATACTCAATGGGCCCAGAGAATGTACATAGTCAGTTTCATGCCAGGACTGAGCCCCATGACCCCAGGTCGATGACTGAGTTAGCCATTTTTCACCTTGACAGATCAGATATGGATGATGATAGTGCCGCATGATGCACACAGTAGAAGTGTTCAAGTGTCTCTCAGATGTTTACAATTGCAGTTACAAGTTTATGACCCAACAAGTATATGGTTATTGTATTTGGATGTTTATTTTGCTCGTTTACTTATCTTAGTAGCTAGACTGAGTGTATAGTAGTTATGCATCGGTGATCTTCTCTATTTATTCCTTATTGATGGTCTACAGTAGGAGTGATTGATTCTTTTTTACTGAGAGGTTCTTGTGTCTACTCATTGTTCTTTTCCCTTGTCATACTATGGACTTGGTTATCCCATAGTGTCTTTGCTAGTCATGGCATCACCTTTTCACTATCTCCATCCATCTGCTCTCTTCCGTCTTGATCCCGACTTGTACTTTGACTAGTGAGATCGAGAACCCCCCTCCCCTCCCCACTTATGCCTCTGTGTTGGATACACTCCATGTTTACCTTGTGTCTCGGCTCTAGAGTGTGTGACCTATGTCACTGCGATGTTATCCTTTAGTCCTCGAAAGCAAGTATTCCTACAAAAAGCATCGGAATGCATAAACACCATATCTAAATGGATGCAAAAAGCCAACAACAAAAGTGTTTTTAAACACTAAGCAAATAAACAAAAAGTCTTTCGTAGCTAGTCAGTGGCCAAGAGAAACTTAGGCACATAATATAACATTTGGAAACTTAATTTCCACTCCCCAAGTGACTTTAGTCACTTTACAAAATTTTGTCATTCTAATTAATGGTCAATTTTCCTGATTTCCTTGACTGACTTAGGAAAATACATCCAAAACACTGTCAAAACTCAATGGCTTGACTTCAAACTTGGTCCAAGGGTGTAGGGGGTCTCGTGCCATTTATATTGAGTACCCATACCCCTATACAACATCATTAAGGACCACTTACCCCTCTTTTACATTACAACATTTTATGTTGAGGGTATTTTTTAATTACAAAATATTAAAAAATCTTAAGTAAAACTTAATCAAATTCCGCAAGACTCTAGATAATGTCTAGCATGGTAATATAGAACATTCCTAGGACTTAATCACCACATGGAATCGATCATTAGAACGCCTTTCACCACTTTGGGGGAATTTTTGAGTGAAAAAAATCAGATAATTAAAATCACTAAAAATAAATTTTAATTATCTAAGGGAAAAAAACACTCTATGAAAGGACTTCCCTAATGATAAAGTCCTAGGCAACTAAGTTTTACAAACCCTCATGCTGACATATCATTACAAAATCCCCTGCAGGGGTGCAGAAATTTCATGGGGAAGAGTTAAGAAGAGAAAGAGGCAAAACTGCCTCGCTTGAAAAACTTTGTTAGGTAGGTCGTTCTCGTTTTCAAGGTACATGGACATGGATGCCCACCTAGTTGGCTTGGTGGTCAACAAGTCTCCCTCTTGATCTTGCTTTAGGCTTGATGTAAAGTGACGAGCTCGTCTCGTGTGACAACTACTCCATCAGTAGTGGACGAGGCCCTTGTGATGTCACTTGATTTAGCTGTTTACCCTCTACCATCCTGGATAGGATCTCTCTTAGTAGCAGCTACAATCTAGGTGATAACAATATCATCTCTAATGAGTTAGTTAATCATGAAATAACTCTTTAGTCACTTAAACCACAACGTATTGATTTAATTTCAGATCAATATGATAAGTGACGCACTTACATGGCCACACGGGCCCCACCTGTTATCACACCATAGTAGCTGGGCTGCTATTCTTGCTGAGCAAATATCTGCACATTTCAGAGCTTTGCTTTTACAGAGATCAGTTATAATGAGCTTGTATTTTGAGATCACTCATGGATCAGAGCAGTATATTGTATTAGACTTTTGTTGGACCTTGTGCCAAGGCTAATCCTTGAGAGCTTAGATTTGATGACCGATGTGACTCTTTGTTCCATACAATTTCAGTTCAGTGCCCAGTGATCATATTGCAGCAATGTTTCAAATGTTTATTGATGATTATTATGATGTGATGTAACCTATGGACTTCTGATTATTGGATTTGGATTATTATCTTGTTGTTTTAGTCATCTTCATAGCATTGACTTGGTATATGATTCATGATGTGGCAGTACTATTTAAAATAAAATGAACTATCTTGGATAATGTTATGAATTATAAAATGGATCTATTACTTGCACACATAGGTTTTCTGACAAAACTCATCGGTTTTATTACCCTCCTATGAGCATAGATATGGCCTTTCCTGACATCCCTATCTGCTAGCTTAGGCACCATTTTCATTTGACTCCATTCATCCATGACCTTCCTTATTTGGCTTTCACCTTTGACTTGCCTTCTTGACTTCTTGATACTGAGGACTTCCCCATTTCTACCTCTGTGTAGGACCGCATCCATGTTTGTTTTGTGTCTCAGCTCTGAGCTGGTGACAAAACTTGCCTTTGGTGAGTTGGATTGTATGCCTAAATCATTCTAGTCGGTTGTCCCGATGTTTGGCACTGTGCAGAACTCCCCCTAGTCACTTGAGATGTTGTCGGCTAAAACTGAAAGCTCATGTACTACCTATATTGGAAATCTTTATATACACGCCCATGGAAACTGTAAACTCTAGAATGTGTTTTTAAACACACGTGAGTAAAGGGCAAGTGCAATGAACTGCTAAAATACTCCTCAAAGAGTATATAAAAGGTCCAAAAAGCAAATGCTACTCAAAAGTTATATCTATTATTGCTGACCTTGTATATGTGAATATGCCCCGGATGCAAGCTGCAATTAGTTGTGCTTCTTAGCACATGTGAAATCCAAGAGGGGTCATATAGGCCAGAAAGGCCATGGAAATGAAATGAATGATCCTAATGAACCTGGATCAGCTTGTTGTAGACATGATTCCTAACTTGAATAAGCACTCTCTAAACAACTTATCCATTTGTGAGGCACAGCACTTCCCTTTGTTATTTTGTCCAGCACAGAGTGTAGCTCCCCTTTCCCCGTCCAAAGTGTCATTTAGTTGAGTTTGGTCAAGTCATCCTTGGTGGTCCAACCACTTGATTTCCACATTATCCCCCCCTTCCAAACACCCTGGTGCCATCAGTTTCATAGAGCAAGCACCCTGGGTGGCAGTTTGAGCAGTGTCAGGGTTTTTCAGGAGGATTAAAAATGGAATAAAAGGGTCACTGAGGAATTCGATTTGGGCAATTGAGGCAAGGTTTTGGCACTTGGTCTTCACAGAGGTCTTCCAGGGTGAACCCCCCATCTTCCAGTCAGTTGGCATTAGTCAGTGGGGTCCACAGAGGCCACAGGAGGCCTTTTACTGCATGTCTCTCACAGATTTTGAGACAAGATTTTGATCATTTGTATTATTTGGACATGTCATGGTCTCATTATTTTATATTATTGTGCCATGGGGATGAGCTAGTAAGGATTGATGCCTTCTAGCCCCACCATGAGCTTCTTGAGTCATTTCCATGTCATATTTGGTGGGCCCCTGTATCTTAGCCCCCTTTAGAGGATGACGTCACCCTCACTTAGTCACTTTTAGCTATGACGTCATATCTCTTTTGAGTGATCCATGTGATATTATGTATCGGCTCATCTTAGCCATTAATTAGATTGTGAGATCTTTTAATCTCAACCACTTATTTCAAAAAGTGGTTTTGTGGTTTTGGGTTTTGGTCTCTATTATCCTATATAAGGAGGAGACCCCCCTATTGTAAAAGCACCTTTTGGAGCTCTTAAAGATTGGAATAGAATACTTCATTCTGAATCTACTTCTCTTGTCTTGATGGATTCTTTTGCACTTTGAATATACAGTATCTCTTGTATGTATCATTGTGGATCTTGGGCTACATGATGTTTTTCTACAGCGAGGCCGAATTGGTGAAGGACGATTTGAAGGAGGCTATTGTTGAGGGGACTCACATATCTTCTCTTGGGTTGATCTTTGTGACAGGGAGTATTATTATTGTATATGTTATCACACCATAGTAGCAGGGCTACTATTCTTGTTTAGCAGATATCTGCACATTCCAAAGCGTCCATTATTCACAGCATGGCTATGATGATTGTATATTTTGTGATCACTCATGATTAGAGCAGTGTATTATTCAGACTTATGTTAGACCTTGTGTCAAGGCTAAGCCTTGAGAGTTCAGATTTGATGACCGATGTGACCCTTTATCCC
The DNA here is from genome assembly GCA_027924585.1 of Larix kaempferi. NCBI lineage: Eukaryota > Viridiplantae > Streptophyta > Pinopsida > Pinales > Pinaceae > Larix > Larix kaempferi. The sequence goes on along the minus strand of BSBM01001242.1, from coordinate 1,760,664 downwards.
ATACAGTTTCAGTTCAGTGCTTAGAGATGTATTGCAACAGTGTTTCAGATGGTATATGATGTTTATTACTATGATGATGTTGTATGATCTATGGATATTTTATCTATGACTGTGGATTATTATCTTGTTGATTTAGTCATGATCACAGCATCTGCTTGGTATATTATTCCTGATGTGGTGAACTATTTAAAATGAACTATAAATCATAAAATGGACAATTGCTTGCACATTTAGGTCATTTAACCAAACCAACTGGTTTTCCACCTTACATAGATATGGTCTTTCCTGACACCAGTTGTCTGCTAGTGTAGGCTCCATATTCACTTGACTCCATCCATACATGACTTTCCTTATTTTGACTTTAAACCTTGACATGTCTTATTTGACTTTCTGATACTGAGGACTTCCCCATTTTTCTACCTCTGTATTTGGACCGCATCCCTGTATGTTCAAGAGTCTCGACTCTAAGCTGGTGACAAAACTTGCCTTTGGTGACTTGGATTGTAGGCCTAAATCATTATGGTCGGTTGCCTCGATGTTTGGCATTGGCTCGAACTCCCCCTAGTCACTTGAGATGTTGTTGGCTAAAACTGAAAGCTCATGTTCTACTTATGGAAACCTATAAACTCGCTCATGGAAACTAACAAGGGCAAGAGCGATGAACAGCTAAAAATACTCCTCGAAGAATATAAGAAAGGTCCAAAAAGCAATGTTTCTTAAAAGCTATATCTAAACAATTGCTGACCTTATATGTATATGAAAACATGCCCTGGATGCAAGCTGCAACTAGTTGTGCTTTTCAGCACACCTGAGATCCGAAGGGTTATGTAGGCCAAAAAGGCCATGAAATGAAATTGAATGATCCTAATGAACCTGGATCAACATGATGTAGACATGATGCCTAAGTTGAATAAGCACTCTCTAAACAACTTATCCATTTGTGAGGCGCAACCATTCCCCGTGTTATTTTGTCCAAGCACAGAGTTTGTAGCTTCCCCCTTCTCTCAGTCCAAAGTATTTTTGAGTTAAGTTAGACAAGTCAACCCCTTGGCCCAACCTTGTTACTAGCCTTCATCCTTCACTAGCAGTTTGACCATGTCCAATGGGTGAGTTTGTCATTTGAACTATTGTGCAAGTAATTTATATAACAAAGGAATATGCTAACTTGATTAATGCCACTGAATGGATGTTATACTTTGAGCTTGGCTGTGAGAATGATTAGAGAAGCATGTCTTAGTCTACTGATGTGATTTATCATTAGTTGTATATTATTGGGATCCGTGATGATGTGGGCCATATATATATACCTATTGATGATGATTGATGGTCCCACATACTTGATGATGATATCATATGATGGACATATGGTTCAGATGATGATTGATGCAATTCAGCAGGTTTTATTATTACTTCAGATCATCAGATTATGCACTGTCCATATATGGTGGACCCTATAGCTGGCCCATTAGGGCAACCCATGGTGTATGAGTACACATTCCTAGTGGATTTGGGTCTTCTGAATCCAATGAGACACTTATCTTTCAGTTCCAGGCATTTCTAATAGTGATTGATGCAGTTTTACAATTGTTGACCAGATTTGGGGCTGATTTCCCAGCCTGAGCAGCAGGGGCCATGAGAGGCCAGTTCACCTAGGGCGCTGTATGAGGAGGGGGTGGTCCAGCCACTTGTTTTTACCATTTACCCCCCCTTCTGGAGAGCCTGGTGGGCTCAGTTGGACAGCACAGATGCCCTGGGAGGCAGTTTTGGCACTTTCACAGTTACCGAGGCAGTTAAAAAATGGGATAAAGTGGTCACTGAGGAATTCGATTTGGGCAATTGAGGCAAGTTTTTGGCATTTGGTTTTCACAGAGGTCTTCCAGGGTGATCCCGCTATTTTCCAGCCAGTTTTCACCATGTGGGTAGGCCCACAGCGGTCACAGGAGGTCTTTTACTGCTTGTCTGTCACAGATTTTGAGGACAGATTTGATCATTTATATTATCTTGGACATATTTTATTATTTTATTGTGCTTTGGGGATGAGCTAGTAAGGATTGATGCCTCCTAGCCCCACCATGTGCTTCTTATGTCATGTCCTAGTCATTATGAGGTGGGATTTGGTACTTTTACCCCCTCTAGTGGATGACGTCACCCTCCATGACTATTTTAGACTATGACGTCATCATTATATTGGGTGATCCATGTGATATATTGTTATGATTCATTATTAGCCATTGATCATGTATTGAGATCTTTTAATCTCAACCACTCATTTGATGTAGTATTGTAAAGTGGTATAGGGTTTTCGTCTTTATTATCCTATATAAGGAGGAGACCCCTATTGTATAGCTCACCTTTGGAGCTCTAGAATATTGGAATAGAACACTTCCTTGTGGAGCATATCTCTCTTGTCTTGTGGATTCTCTTGCATCTTGAGTATACAGTATCTCTTCTATGTATCATTGTGGATTTTGGTGCTACATCTAGTTTTCTTGCAAGGAAGTTGAATTGGTAGAGAGGAGGGCGATTTCTTGAAGGTTATTGTTGGAGGGATCCACATATTCTCTCTTGGGTTGATCTTGGTGAAAGGGAGTATTATTATTGTATCTTTGTGACATAGTTGACGAGTTCTATTACATCTTTCTACTATTTTCATAATCATCTTGCTTGACTTGTTTCTCTTGATCTTGTCTTGTAGGAGGAGGACGATTTGGCTTCTTTGAGGAGGACGTTTGGCTTGGAGCAACAAAATTGCACTCTTGAATATACACATAGGAGAATGCTATCAATTTGCAAGATGGCCACAAGCAATTGAGGTAAGATCTACAAGGTATGTGCCTATTTAATTCATTCTTTCTTCATTGGTCACAAAACCCAATTAATTGAAACTCTCATTTTGGTTTTTCTTAGATCTACTTAAATCTAGCCTTGCTTTTGAAAAGATCTTAAGAACCCACCTCTATAGCATCCACCCCTAGTTGGATCTATAGTTTGGTAGTGATTGGGTTAAAATTGACACACTTTTCAAGGCAATATAGCCCTCTTGAACCAAATCGCACTTCCTTTGAGAGGCTTGTTGGGTTAGATCTAGCAAGTGGGTAGGTGAGATCCCACTTGATTTGCAATCTACACACTTGATAACCTACCCCTAGACTTTTACTTGGGTGATTTCTACCTTGTGGGCATCATTCCACATTTTAAGGGGATTAAAACCCCCTTTTGAATTACTTGGCAACTTAAAACTCAGATCTAGTAAGATCTAACCCTTGGATTGGCTTGATTTTCTAGATCCACATAGATCAGTGCCTAAACTACGTGGATCTACATTTTGGTGGCCATTGGACTTGATTTGACACACCTTATCCACCTTTTAGCCCTCCTTGAGCAAGGTCGCACTTCCTTGGGTGACTGAGTTTGCCCACTTCTAGGACCTGAGTAGTTGAGATTTTAGTGGATTTGGAACGGGCATACCTTGAAACCTATATCTAGAGTATCATTTTGTGACGATCTGCCTTGGGGGTAGCATTCCTTGTTTTAAGGGATTCTGGTCCACTTGGTTCATTTCATGAAATCCTAGATCTAGCAAGATCCAACCACTCTATCTCAATTAGCCCACTTGTCTTGACCTCTAGGTGTCCCGATCTACACTTTGACATATCTTTTGACTCCATTAACCCATCTAACAAGGCACTAGTCCTCCTTAAGCAAGTCGCACTCCTTGGGAATTGTGTCAAACCTTAGATCCAGTAAGTGGGTACTTCTAATTTCAACTTAGATCCATAGATCTACTCATTACATATCCTCTAGTGCTAATTGCAACCCTTAATTTCACCTTGTGGGTCCACTTTAAGCCATTTCACATATCCCAAGAAAGTGGGACCCACTTGTGTAACACATGGTACTATACCTTGACATTATAACTAATCATGTGGCCTAAATCATACATTGGTTGAAACACCAATCATTTCTCAAACCACCTTCAACCATACTTTAACTTCTAGGTCCACTTAACCTTGCATTGGTTTTCGTAACTCATTATCTACTTATCCCTAGGAACCTTTGTTCGGGTCCAATCATCTTTGATTGGTAATAGGGTCTCCCCCTAGGTCTTGACTCATCTAGATCTAAAGTGAAGAGTGCCTCGGTTGACGTGACTCCCACCTTGCATTGGGAACCGTGGCATCTCTTGGGTCACCTCTTTAGTTGTCCATCTCCTCTATCGTCCCAGATGGGATACCACTAGGGGCAACTACAAGTTGTGTGATAACATTTTTGGCGCCGTTGCCGGGGAGGTAGAGGCCTACCTTGGTTCATCATACCTTTGTGTCTCTTTCTCTCCCTGTATTTCAAACGACATATATCTTGGTAGTAGAGTTTAAAAGTCTACCTGGCGACTCCTAATCGTGACTCCGCTGAGGAGCGAGCTCATAGTCATCCTTACAACACTCGAAGTAAATCAAATCCAAATCAATTAGAAGGAACCCCACTCACCTATCACAAAAGAGATCCTAAAGCCCAGCCATCTAACTTCTTTTGGAAACTTGTTAACTCAGATTCTCCAAACCATATCTTGGGATCCCCTTTGTTCAATTCGGTTCCTCCTTCAGCTCCAGTCAATCCAATGGCTGGACAAAGTCAATCTAACTCTGGGAACAATAACCAAAACAATCCTCTTGTTGCTCGTGCTTTTGGAAACAAGGCTAGGGCCTCTCCCTTAGACTTTTCTCAGATCTTGGGTGCTCCCCATAACATGCCAGACAAGTACTTTGAAAAGATCCCAAAGTTTAACAGGAATTGTGTGACCTCCATTGAGGACCACATAGAAAATGTCTGGGCTCACATGGAAGCTTATGGGGCTGAGGAAGAAGATGTGTTTATAAGGGGTCTCTTTGCATCCTTGGAGGGTGATGCTCGTAAATGGTTTGACCGCTTGCCTACATCATCAATCAATGGATATGATGTATTCACCAATAAACTCAAGCAAGAGTGGTCAGTCAAGTTGGATGGGCGCTTCCTTTTACACCAACTTTTTGACATCAAAAAGAAGGAGAATGAGTCTGTCCATGAGTTTAACCAGCGCTTTGATAAGACTGTGGCCAACATCCCAAGTAACATAAGGCCCCTTGATCAAGCCATCTTGACTCATTACCTCAATGCATATGAAGGTTACCTTAGTTACCATCTGAGAGACAAAGACCCTAGTAGTTTGAATGCTAGGAAAGCCGAAGCAAATGCTGCTTCCATGGGAAAACAAAATTTCTTTAACCTAATCAGTGGATCTTCTTCTAGATCTAGATCTTCTTACTCCAACCTATTATGAAATCAAAACAGATCAACGAACTATGTTGGTTAGAAAATGATAATCAGAACAATTTAAGAGTGTTCTGACAATGCTACAAACTGCAAAACTGAAACTAGCTTAAACAAGTATGTGAAAGACTAGTTTATGGGCAATTTTTTGAGTCTCTGACTAACTTTTAGTTAATTTTTAAATGCAGGACTGTCATAAAATGGTACAAATTCCAGCGAACAAAAATTTACTGAAAACTACCTGTTATCACATATATAGTAGCCGGGCTACCACACATTATTTTTCAGATTCCAGAGCACTCTTCAGCCAGTTCCTTTACATTGAGATGATGAGATGAGCATCTATCTATGGATCACTATCATATTTTGGACAGCATATGTATTCCCCATGCCATGACTGAGTCTCAGGACACTTAGAGAGATGACCGATGTAACCATTATACCATTTATGCAGAGCAGTCAGTAGTGCCCAAAGTTACAATAGCAGTTTCAGAGGACAGATGATGGTCCAGAGGATGAGCATTCAGGTATATGACTCGGCAGGTATATCATGGTGTTATGGTTATATTGCTTTTATATTCATTCTTATGGCATGTCTTAGCACTTAGTGTCATGATCTGGCGACCATATAGATATGTGGACCTGGTTGATCTTATTATATATATTCTATTGTCCTTACTCAGAATTAGAAGTTCACTACTCATACTCATTGGTTTTACCCTCCCTAGGGAGAATAGAGGTGATCATTCCACCATACCTTGGCTTGCTAGTGTTGGCTCCACTATTCATTGTCTTCATCCGTCCATTACCTACCTTTTAGTGTATCACCCTGACTTACTACCTGACTAGTGGCATGGAGGATCTTTTCCCCACTGTGGCCTCTGTATTGGATGAGCTTCCTTGTTTATTGTGTCTCGGCTCTGAGTTGGTGACAAAACTTACTTCTGGTGAGTTGGATTGTAGACCTAAATCATTCTGGTCGGTTGTCCCAATGTTTGGCATTGGCTCGAACTCCCCCTAGTCACTTGAGATGTTGGCTAAAACTGAAAGCTCATGTACTACTTATGGAAACTGATAAATTCGCCCATGGAAACTAAAAAGGGCAAGAGCGATGAACTGCTACAAAAATACTCCTCGAAGAGTATAAAAGAAAGGTCCAAAAGCAATGATTCTTAAAAGCTATATCTAAACAATTGCTAACCTTATGTATGTATAAAAAACATGCCCTGGATGCAAGCTACAACTAGTTGTGCTTATCAGGACACCTGAGATCTGAAGGGTTATGTAGGCCAAAAAGGCCATGAAATGAAATTAAATGTTCCTAATGAACCTGGATCAAGTTGATGTAGACATGATGCCTAAGTTGAATAAGCACGCTCTAAACAACTTATCCATTTGTGAGACACCGCCATTCCCTGTGTTGTTGCTCATTCAGTATATACTATGGTGTGTATTCCCTTTCCCATATCCAAAGTGTCACAATGTTAAGTCAGTCAATCATCCTTTAGCCTCGCCATTTTATTTTAGCCTTCACCCTTCACTAGCAAATTGATCACAACTATGAAGTGAGTATGGTCCTGAAAGTCTAGTCTGAGTCATATAAATAATTAATGACAATATATATTTGGATTTAGATCGCCAGTAATGATTACTTTATGTTATAATTGCTATTTGAATGAGTTGTAGAGCATGCATTAACCTTTGCCACTTTGCAGCAGCTTCTGATGGTATTCTAAGTTATATTTGGTCAATATTGACCTGGTCAAACCTAGTTTGACCAAGGTCAATCACAGGACATGAGATTATTGGACCTTATGATGACACAAGTAGATGATATATGGTCTATGTACATGTACATGATGGTTCTATGCATCAGATACAGGTTTATGATGATGATCTATGGTTTTCAGCATTATTTGATCATTTACAGATTATTATTATTCCACCTGTTCCGGTATATTGGATATATTATATGATCATGCGGAGATCTATATGGTGTATGAGTACACATCTTGGATAGTTTTGGACCTTCTGAGTCAAATGAGACAGTCTATTTTCAGTTCCGGGAAGTTACAGTGATGATTTAGCCTCAGTAGCCTGTCCTAGTGCAGTTTTGGTCTGTCGAAGACCCTGTCAGAGCAGAGATGATTTTATTGGGTTCACCTAGGGCGCTGATGATGGAGGGGGTGGTCCAACCACTTGTTTCTACCATATTACCCCCCTTCCGAACACAGTGGTGCCCTCACCTTGACAGCGCAGGCACTCCAGGGGGTAGTTTAGGGCAGGTACACGCTTCCCGAGACAGTTTTGGATTGGTAGAAATGGCTACAGAGGAATTCGATTTGGGCTACTGAGGCAAAGTTTTGGCATGGGATGATCAGTGATGATGAGTGGGATGTCTTCCGCACCTTCTCCAGCAGTTTCAGCTTCATCGGGGCCCACATCCATCACTTATGGCACTTTATGATGACTTCTGAGGTCTTTTGAGGCCTACTATTTGTCCATAGAGGCACGATTTGGTATATTGATGACTATTTTATTATTATTGTGCTATGGGGATTGACCAAGGGTGGCTAAAATTACCCCTTGGACCCACCATAAGCTTATTGTTATATTTTGTCATCATGATTTGGTGGGATCCCTTCTCCCAGGGCGATTTTGTCCACTTATTGTTATATTTTATGGTTGATCCATGTATTTTATTGTTGAGCTCATCTCAACCATTGATTAGATCTTTTGATCTTTTAATCTTAGCCACTCATGTAAAAAGTGGTTAGGATTATGGTCTCTCTCCATCCTATTTAAGGAGAGAGCCTCTCATTGTAAAATCATCTAGAGATTTTTGGCTCTTAGCTCTTCGAATAAAATTTCTATCTTTTGGAGTACATGCTTGGGTTGGAGTGGATGTTGGTTGTTTTGATTGTAAATGCTTTTGTCCATTGCACTCGAGGATCTATTGTAGCTATCTTGCATATTTGCCATATCTTTTTACAGGTGGAGAAGACTTCTTCAACAAGTGCGAATTGGTGGGGAGGCTTGCCCTTCAAGCTTGGAGGATGACGTTTTGGGTTAAACAGGGAGTGGTTTTGTCTTTGCACCAACTATTCTTTGCTTATCTCTTTCTTGCTTGTATCTACCTTCAACATGTTAAACTGATTGATGCTTTACTCCTTGATTTTGACAGGTTAGAGGGACACATATGTGGCTTGGAAAAATCAATTTGGCAAGAGGGCTTCAAAAATTCTCCATTTGATCTTTGACAAAAGTAATCCTCATCTCAACTAGCATTCATATCTTCATCCAGGTATGCTCCAAAGGTATGATCTTCTTCTTCTTTGAATCATCCATAATTTCTAGATCATAAAAACCCTAATTAATCAAAACCCTCATTTTGGTTTTTCTTAGATCTACTTCGATCTAGCGTTGCTTTTGAAGAGATATTAAAAACCCACCTCTATAGCATCCACCCCTAGCTGGATCTATAGTTTGGTGGTGATTGGGTTAAAAGTGACACACTTTTCAAGGCAATAAAGCCCTCTTGAACCAAATCGCACTTCCTTGGAGAGGCTTGTTTGGTTAGATCTAGCACATGGGTAGGTGAGATTCCACTTGATTTGCAATCTACACACTTGATAACCTACCCCTAGACTTTCACTTGGGTGATTTCTACCTTGTGGGCATCATTCCACATTTTAAGGGATTAAAACCCCCTTTTGAAATACCTGGCACCTTAAAACTCAAATCTAGTAAGATCTAACCCTTGGATTCTTGATTTTCAAGATCCACATAGATCATTGCCTAAGCTACTTGGATCTACAATTTGGTGGCCATTGGACTTGATTTGACACACCTTATCCACCTTTTAGCCCTCCTTGAGCAAGGTTGCACTTCCTTGGGTGACTGAGTTTGCCCACTTCTAGGACCTGGGTAGTTGAGATTTCAGTGGATTTGGAACGGGCATACCTTGAAACCTATATCTAGAGTATCATTTTGTGACGATCGGCCTTGGGGGTAGGATTCCTTGTTTCAAGGGATTGTGGTCCACTTGGGTCATTTCATGAAATCCTAGATCTAGTAAGATCCAACCACTCTATCTCAATTAGCCCAATTGTCTTGACTTCTACGTGTCTTGATCTACACTTTGACATATCTTTTGACTCCATTAACCCATCCAACAAGGCACTAGTCCTCCTTAAGCAAGTCGCGCTCCTTGGGAATTGTGTCAAACCTTAGATTCATTAAGTGGGTACTCCTAATTTCAACTTAGATCCATAGATCTACTCATTACATGTCCTTTAGTGCCAATTGCATCCTTTAATTTCACCTAGTGGGTCCACATTAAGCCATTTCACATATCCCAAGAAAGTAGGACCCACTTGTGTAACACATGGTACTAGATCTTGTCATTATAACTAATAATGTGCCCTAAATCATACATTGGTTGAAACACTAATCATCTCTCAAACCACCTTCAACCATACTTCAATTTCTAGGTCCACTTTACCTTGCTTTGATTTCCATAACTTACTATTTACTCATCCCTAGGAACCTTTGTCTGGGTCCAATCATCTTTGATTGGTTATAGGGTCTCCCCCTAGGTCTTGATTCACCTTGACCTAAAGCGAAGAGTGCCTTGGTTGACGTGACTCCCACCTTGCATTGGGAACCGTGGCATCTCTTGGGTCACCTCTTTAGTTGTCCATCTCCTCTACCATCCCAGATGGGATACCACTAGGGGCAACTACAAGTTGTGTGATAACACTACCGAAACACACTTTAAGAGTATGTTTGGTTTAGATGCAATAAATGAAATCAAATGACTAAGGAAAGCGAGCTAGAAAGCTACTTTCCTTAGGATCTTTTGCTTGCTTTTGGAAAAGCTAAGCGAACCAAAACACTTTAATGCCAAATATACTTTTCAACCAAGACAAGATTTTCCTATCAAGAACTCTAGATTTTACGATTAAAACAAGCTTGAAAAGGAAAACTTGTAAACTTAGATCTACTTTCAGAAATTTATGCTTTGAAAGAACTATGATCTAACGTAAGTAACAGTAACCGAAGATAGTTAAAGAAGATTGGATCAGAAGAAAGGAACCCTTGGGGGTTGAGTGTTTTGAAGAAAGGGCGATGGAGTCAAGCTCCATGATGCACCGGTAGGATCAAGACTTTGTTCGAATTTACTGAATGAAGATACGATCTAACATGTTCGTGGACCTCTTCAGCTTAGGCTACCTGTAAACAGCTGCAAACAACTAACAAGGGGATAAGAGCATATGTGTAAATGAACAACAGAAAACTTGAGAAATAATAGATTCAAACAGAAATCATACTACTTCTAGCATTCTAATATCATCAACAAAAGTGAGCAACCTATAAAGCATTACTCATTATTCCTTATGAAAGATAACTGCCCTTTAAAAATACATACAATCCCGACAATAATAACTATGCAACACGATACAGTTTACCTCAAATGTAACAAGCATGAAGATCCAACCAAAGATAATCACCAGACTAGCCTCCAAAGCCTTCTTTATTAAACTCAGAAAAAATATTACAATGAACGAGCAGAGGTTCCACCTTCGAATCGTTTACAATGGAGCCAAGCTTCTCAATTTATAGGAAAATGAATGCCAACTAGGGCGCAAAACCCTAAGGAGGGCAGCCTCCTTGATTGTAGAGTAAGGCAAGCTCTCAGCCAATAGGATGCATCACCTTACTTAGAAGAAAACCACTCAGAATGGAAGGTGCCACATTGAAACAGCTCACAAGTGAAGAGAAAAAACGAGCATGTGATGTTGCCATATTCGCTGGAGCTTTTCGTTGAATGCTGCGATTGGTTGTTGTGAAATAGAAATTACACCAAATCATTTTTGGTGTGCCACCTCAATATGCCCCACTTGGATTCATCCAATAATAAAATAAAAAAAATAAAAAAAAGGTGGTCGAATAGAGATGAAGCCCACGTGAAGGAAATGGCGAATGGCATGATGTTTCCTTGCTTTCGTGGAGTTTAACAAAGGAAAATTCTGATTGGATGTTTTAATTAGCAGCCGTACCATGTGTGTGGTGCCCACCAAAGAACTTAACCAAATCCAAACGCAGCTATATGGAAATCATCCATGTGAAGAGAGGGTGAACACGAGAGCTGGCCCACGTAGCATGTAAAAATGAACTTGCCCAACCTTTGACTCTTCACCATATCGTATGATTTGTCTTGAACCAATGCCATGCCACAAGAGAGGTGGCCCACGCGAATAGCTGCCGTGAAAAAAAAGGTCCACGTAAAGGTTAATGGTGGATGCTTCCATTCCACGCTGAAGGATGGGGTTGTGTTCAGACCTACGCTATTGGAAGCAGGAGCGAAGCGGGGAGCGGGGAGCGGGAGCGGGAGCAAAAAGCAAAATTTTCAAAAGCTTCCGTTTCGGGAGCGTTTTTTATATAATATATATTTTGATGCATATAAATTAAAAAAAACATGTATTATGCCAAATTAGCTATAGAAAACATCAAAACATAGATATTCATATAACCATTTAGTACACATTGATATAACATCAATCATCTAGGACATCTTAGAAGATTTTCTGGAATGACATAGCTATGGCAATGACCATTTGCAAGTGATGTCTTTAAATCCAATATCAAACTTGCAAAGATATTAAGTTATTGTTAAGATTTACTTTATCAAACAAACTCTATGATTGAATTTTTGTAACAGAAGTTGAATTTTTGTCAGGGAAGTACAAATGTGTAGCTAATGGCATCGACTTTAAGACAATGCTACATGTATTTGACCCTCATATGTCAATACCATTTTTCTCATATAACCAAACTGTATTAATTAGAATTTGATTAAAATTAACATGCAGACGGTTTTCTATTTTATACTTTTATCCCTTCTGAATAGAATATGAACTTTATTGATATTGCAAAGGTGCTTCTGAAAAGGCCCCTTTACTAGTGTACTGCCAAATTTTCCTTATTTATTCGTCCAATTTCTATAATGTCATTGTCTGATATATGATGTGAAGGTAAACCCAAGGCCAGGGTTGACAGACAATGGGATAGACCTTTTTGAAACTCCTGTAAAAGTGTTTTTTTTCAAATATACTTCTTATTTTACTCATAAAACAGTTATGTACAAGGAGAACAAAATCTGTACAAGAAAAGATAAGAATATACAGACATTGTAGCAGCTATCTTATTGCAGTTACAGCTACAATAAATTCTAAATATGGAGTTATCAATTCACTTTTTTCATCTCTAATGAGCAAAAACCCTTCACCCTTGAGTTGGGCACAAAGCTCATCCATCCACAGCCCTTGAAAGGAAGAACAGTGCCACTAGAGTCCTCAAAAACACACTTACAGCACAATTTCCATAAAGAGAACATAACAGCAATATGGATACAATGCCACAAGCCTTGATAAGGTGACTATTGAAAGAGTTAGTCCCTAAGAACAACTGCACTCCAATGAATGGTACCCTGGATCATTTCAGAGAACCTCTGTTATGCTAATTTCCAACATTGACAAGAAAACCGACACTCCCAAAGAATGCATTTGACAGCTTCATCTTGGGGTAGAAAATGCATTTATCATTTGTGAAACTACTCTTCACCAACCTGGGACACATCAAAGTTTTAAACTGCTTACCATGGGGGGCACATCAAACTGTTTACCACTGAGGGCATAGAATGAGTCCAAATGGAGTCCAATAGACTTTATTTGCCCAAATTAGCCCTAACCTATCCCGGAGAACAAAAAAAAAAAAAAAAAATCTGGGAATCGCTCAGGAAGTGTTTTCGGGAGCCTTTTTTTTGCCCGGAATCGCTCAGGAATCGATGAGGAATCAATCCGGAAGCGTAGATTCCGGAGCAATTCCGGATCGATTCCTAAAATTCCAGGGACCATTTTTTTCTCCAAGGAAGCGCGAATTACGAAATCGATTCCGGGAGGAATCACGATTCCGGAATTGATTCCTCATCGATTTCTTCTAGATCGCGAATTAGGATCGATTCGTGGGGGTGCAGAGCGATTCCCAGCAGTGTAGGTTCAGACTTTACATGAAAGCCACTCCAAACGGTTGTGCCACATCATAATCAAGGAGTCATCCCCACCATTCACTTGTCATCCATTAACTCCGTACGCCTGTGAAGGAAGAGAGCTCACGTGAAGGTGGAGTGTGGTGTCACTTATAAATATTCACACTTTGAATTTTTAATCAAACTTTACCATACTTTGCTCTTTAGATGTAGCCACCCATCTAATTTGACTTATGCCATGTGATTTGGCATGTGCCAAATTCCCTTTTTTTTATATTTTATTTTTTGGCAATGGTGCAATTTTATGCATCTTTAGCATTAAAGTGCTAATCTGTAGCTCTGATAGCCAAAACTGCTCTACGGGGCGTTTTGGTCACCCGAAATGTAGGAAAACTGGGTATCGGGATAAAGAGGGTGCTCCGAGCTTGAAAACGAGCATCCTTGCGCCAAATTCCGACTTCGGATACCACTTTTATCACCTTTTGAAATTTTTTAATTAAACCATTTAAAAATGGCTTAAAAATGCGAAAAAATATTTTTTGTCGGAATTGACTGAAACTTCAGGGGAACCTAGTACATGACAACGATAAAATTTTAGCGTCTAGCATGTTTATAAATGTTACAAAATGGGCTCTAATAATCTCCTAAGGCCTAACCCCCACTTTGGGCATTCCAGCTTTGGAGGTGCAGGAGAAAACCTCACCGATTATACTCGGCTAAAGGCAAAGCATAATCGACAAGGGAAAAAACTCTTTGGAATACCTTCTTTGGTTGTCAAGTCCTAGGGAACCAAATTACTCAAAGACCACTATGCTAGTACGTTTATTACAAACCCCGTGGGGCACGGTCATGTACTACAAAAAAAGGGGCCCTGAACAGGCCAAGCTTGGAACTTCTGAACACTGAAAAGCACAAGTGATTGTGCAACACTAGCGGCTCACTGAAGTCCAACTAAAGTGCAACTTTAGGTGGTAACATCTGGCTCCAGCTGTGGGACGTGTGCTTGATCTAGTCTTAAGGCAAGGAGAGCATACGAGAACACCACAATCTCCGGTTTCTATGACCTGTAAAAACATCTCAACTTGACAAGAAAACCTTTCAGTAGCACAAGTGTTTGCAAGAAACCAAAGAACCATAAGTTACTTTATTCAAAAGGAAAAAACTAACTAATAAAAATAAAATGCAGAAAGTAAATGCTCACTTTGAGGAGCTCATTTCCTACTCTAAGCATAACATGATAAAAATGCAAAGTAAAATGATAAATCCAATGCAACCACCTTAACATTTCATTAATACAACAAATTTTCACCTTGTGTTTGGTTACCAGCCAAAACAAGGATACCTTATTCACGTAATGCAAACCTACAGAAATATTGAGGATGGGTGGGCTAGATGGGAGATCATAACCATGCAGAATATCATCAAACTGCTTCCTCAACTGGAAGGTCCTCTCGCAGGCTGCTTCTATCCAAGATTGGATAGGACTGATGTATAAATCTGTAGGATGGAGTAGATCAACCACACCACCATACTGCCTTAGAGGGTTTATCGAATGAAAAACCTCTGTAGTAACACAAGCCCCAGGCTACTCCAAATCATAAGAGAATTATGAATGTGAAGATGAAGGTTGTGACTGACGTTCAATTGACTGAATCCCATTTGAATCTTCAATGCATAGCACCTCTGGGTCTTCATTACTAATACTCATGTTTGGTTCTGATTGATCACATGAAGCACATGCATGCTCCTCTTTTATATCAAGATCTCCCAAAATTTCTGAATGCACACTCCCTTCTCTAGATACATCAAAAATGGGTTTCTCAATGTATGTCCAATAATCATCATAGGTATCTTTGGCAAAGATGGATGATTTTTCACTATTTGTATCATGTCCCTGGCATATCTGTCTTCCTCATGGTCATAATAAACTTCTTTACAAAGCTCTTCTTTAAAAAATTTACAAGAGAACCAACTTTCCCTAACTACATTACCATGTGGAGAGTCAAAAGGAGTATCATCATACATAATATGGTCTTCGTCATAAATTTTTCTATAAGCCTCTGTACTAGTTCTTCTGGAGGTGGCTGCAAAGTATAAGTGTCATCATCCTCTCTGAAATGATCCTG
This sequence comes from Larix kaempferi, assembly GCA_027924585.1. Lineage (NCBI taxonomy): Eukaryota > Viridiplantae > Streptophyta > Pinopsida > Pinales > Pinaceae > Larix > Larix kaempferi. The sequence goes on along the minus strand of BSBM01001242.1, from coordinate 1,745,181 downwards.
AGATAGCTCCAACTCTTCAATGTTTTTCATTATGGCAATATGAAGAGGTTCTTCAATAACATCTTCCATCAATGGTTGCTTAAAATTTTCTTCATCAACTTCCATAATGGCTTCTTCTGTAGGAACATCTAGAGTGCAAATGTCGTCATCTTCACTATAGTACTCTTGAAATCCCAAATCTTCAATGTTTGTTACCATGGAAATGTGAGGGAACTCCTCAAAGACCTCCTCAATTAAAGATCCCTCATGAAAGTCTTCGTTAATCTTTGAAATGGCTTCCTCTTCAGGTAAGTTTGGAACATATATATATGATCGTCACCATTGAAATGGACCTGGGAACACTCTGAATCTTCCATATTTTCTGTTAAAGTGCAATGAGGAGGGTCATCAACAATGTCCTCAATCAAGGATGCTTCATGAAACTCTTTAATGGGATCATCATGGATCATTCTCTCAAAGTCAAATTGTGCTCCAGGGAGAATGGCACCATGCTTTTCAATAAGCTGCATAATCTCTTCTTTAGTGAGAGAGGCTATAGGAACCTCCACATATTCAATGTTCTCTGTCATGACAACACGAGGAGGCTCAGGATCTTCCATGTGATATTCTATCTCGGGTAAGAAGTAAGCCAAGGATTTTTCAAGGAATCTTTCCACATTGTCATCATCATACTACCACTGCTTTAAGAAAATTCTAAGGAAGCATGAAAGGGAGGTAATACACTTGTTAGGAAGGCCCTCAATAAACCAGTAATAAGCTTCTCCTTCCAGAGTATCCGCAAACATATGCATCATATTATCTTCATACAAAACATTGAAGTCAGCCAGAACCTTAAGGAAAGACATGATGTGTTGGACGACTGGATCACCATTTCCATAAAACCTCGGAAAATAGCTTGATATATCCTCCTCAATAAATTGATAGTTAGGAAAACCTGGGATCTATGAAAAATTGAGGGGAGGATATGCACTAGCAATTTGAGAATCAAACTCTTCATCATCCATATCGGTGTCAAAAACATCAGTCTAAAATAAACATGGAGGACAACTTGTACTGAAATAGGGAAGTTGTCAGAATGATGAGCTTTCAAGTTTATTGTGTCGCATGGGCTCATCTACACACAACCAGTCTCAACAAATCTATGAGATACAAGGATTTTATCCCTTCAATGGAGTCGCCATGTGAGAAAAATAATATGCATTAAAAACTCTCACAAAAATATTTTTTATTTTACTTTGAAATTTTATAAAGAGAAAAAGGTTAGTGGAGTCACCAGATGAAAGAATAAAGGTCTACTCTAAACACTCATCAAACAAAGCAAAACAAAAAGGATAAAACAAAGAGTCGTGAACCGGGAATAGAAAGGTTTATCCCCGACAACGGCACCAAAATGTTGCCGCCTAATACACACCTGGGGGGGACGCGGCAGAAAACCTTCAAGCCGCTCGGTGTGTCCTTGGGGGCAAGTGAGAGTCAAGTGCTGTCACCTGATTACTTGACTCCTCCGTCTAGGCTTACTCCTAGCGAAGCTAAGGGGGGTGGTCCCTATGAAAAAAAACTAAGGCTTTTAATCTACAACAAAAGATAAAAGTCTAATCTAGAAGTTAAAAGAAGATGAGACGATAAAATTACCAACTAAGCACTGCTTGCAAATTAAATCAATTGATTAACCCAACACAAGATAGATAAGCATTCATGACATTTATGATTGAAACTTAAAACATGGAAAAATAAAGACCAGTGCCGAGAATGTAAATATGCTTGCAATTGCTACTGTGTAGGGTTGTTTGTGTAGTCTCAGTGAAAGTATTGCAATGTCTCGGTTGGTAAATTTTATGATTATTAAATGAGTAGTTAAGGAGTGGGTTAATTCTTGGTTTGGCCCAAAAGAAACCTAAACTTCGAACTAGTGCTCTAGCAACCTTACCAAGTGTCCAACCAAGCGAGGATGAACCCGCTTCAGAACCTGTTGACTCTGTGGATTCAGTCCATGCAACCTCCCGAGTTCTTAGGATTGGATTCTAATGGATTGTCCTATTAACACTAAGTACCTTGCACCCGTTTCTGATTGAGCCAACTGTTCCGACTAAGCTGCAGTAGTCAAGAGCATACTCCAGGTTTGGGGCGTTGTTCGTTTTATTAAATATGTGTGAGTGGATGATTAATCTACACTGAACGCCAAGGATAAAGCAAGGGGGGTTAATTTTAGGATTAAATTTTAAGAACAGAATAATAATTGAATAAAACACAAAAGCATATAAAAAATGATAAGCGGGTCCTCGGAGGACGTTGTGTGCTTGAGTGAGTTGTTTAATTACTACTGCTCAAATGAAAACTAATCTAAAAATAAAAAGTTGCGAAAAATAAAAAAGGAAAAAGGTGTGAATCCCCCATGGGGGGACTAGGGTCAAGCGCTGGAATTGCCTGCTGTGCTCTTTTTATTTTTTCGATTACAACATGAAACTTGAAATAGAATACTGCTTCCCCTTTATGCTTAGGGAACAAGTCAGTTTACAATATAAGAGACAAACGAAATAGTGCTTGAAACCGGGTCTCTGGATTATTTTGGAAGTTCCAAATGAAAAAAATTTATGTGTTTTTTTACTCCAACCTGTTATGAAATCAAAACAGATCAGCGAACCATGTTGGTTAGAAAATGATAATCAGAACAATTTAAAAGTGTTCTGACAATGCTACAAACTGCAAAACTGAAACTAGCTTAAACAAGTATGTGAAAGACTAGTTTATGGGCAATTTTTTGGGTCTCTGACTAACTTGTAGTTAATTTTTAAATGCAGGACTGTCATAAAATGGTACAAATTCCAGCGAACAAAAATTTACTGAAAACTACAGAAACACACTTTAAGAGTATGTTCGGTTTAGATGCAAAAAATGGAAAAATTTTCTAACTTAACTACTTCAAAAAATGAAATCAAATAACTAAGGAAAGTGAGCTAGAAAGCTACTTTCCTTAGGATCTTTTGCTTGCTTTTGGAAAAGCTAAGCGAACCAAAGCACTTTAATGCCAAATATACTTTTCAACCAAGACAAGATTTTTCTATCAAGAAATCTAGATTTTACGATTAAAACAAGCTTGAAAAGGAAAACTTGTAAACTTAGATCTACTTTCAGAAATATATGCTTTGAAAGAACTATGATCTAACGTAAGTAATAGTAACCGAAGATAGTTAAAGAAGATTGGATCAGAAGAAAGGAACCCTTGGGGGTTGAGCGTTTTGAAGAAAGGGTGATGGAGTCAAGCTCCCTGATGCACCGGTAGGATCAAGACTTTGTTCGAATTTACTGAATGAAGATACGATCTAACATGTTCGTGGACCTCTTCAGCTTAGGCTACCTATAAACAACTAGCAAGGGGATAAGAGCATATGTGTAAATGAACAACAGAAAACTTGAGAAATAATAGATTCAAACAAGAAATCATACTACTTATAGCATTCTAATATCATCAACAAAAGTGAGCAACCTATAAAGCATTACTCACTATTCCTTATGAAAGATAACTTCCCTTTAAAAAGACATACAATCCCGACAATACTAACTATGCAACACGATACAGTTTACCTCAAATGTAACAAGCATGAAGATCCAACCAAAGACAATCACCAGACTAGCCTCCAAAGCCTTCTTTATTAAACTAAGAAAAATATTACAATGAACGAGCAGAGGTTCAACCTTCGAATCGTTTACAATGGAGCCAAGCTCCTCAATTTATAGGAAAATGAATGCTAGCTAGGGCACAAAACCCTAAGGAGGGCAGCCTCCTTGATTGTAGATCAAGGCAAGCTCTCAGCCAATAGGATGCATCACCTTACTTAGAAGAAAACCACTCAGAATGGAAGGTTCCACATTGAAACAACTCACAAGTGAAGAGAAAAAACGAGCATGTGATGTTGCCATATTCGCTGGAGCTTTTCTTTGGATGCTGCGATTGGTTGTTGTGAAATATAAATTACACCAAATCATTTTTGGTGTGCCACCTCAATATGCCCCACTTGGATTCATCCAATAATAAAAAATAAAAAATAAAAAAAAATGTTGTCGAATAGAGATGAAACCCATGTGAAGGAAATGGCGAATGGCATGATGTTTCCTTGCTTTCATGGAGTTTAAGAAAGGAAAATTCTGATTGGATGTTTTAATTAGCAGCTGTACCATGTGGGTGGTGCCCACCAAAGAACTTAACCAAATCCAAACGCAGCTATATGGAAATCATCCACGTGAAGAGAGGGTGAACACGAGAGCTGGCCCACGTAGCATGTAAAAATGAACTCGCCCAACCTTTGACTCTTCACCATATCGTATGATTTGTCTTGAACCAATGCCATGCCACGAGAGACGTAGCCCACGTGAATAGCTACCGTGAAAATAAAGGTCCACGTGAAGGTTAATGGTGGATGCTTCCATTCCACGTTGAAGGATGGGGTTGTGTTCGGACTTTACATGAAAGCCACTCCAAACGGTTGTGCCACATCATAATCAAGGAGCCGTCCCCACCATTCACTTATCATCCATTAACTCCGTACGGCTGTGAAGGAAAAGAGCTCACGTGAAGGTGGAGTGTGGTGTCACTTATAAATATTCACACTTTGAATTTTTAATCAAACTTTACCATACTTTGCTCTTTAGATGTAGTAGCCCATCTAATTTGACTTATGCCATGTCATTTGGCATGTGCCAAATTCCCTTTTTTTTATATTTTAATTTTTGGCAATGGTGCAATTTTATGCATCTTTAGCATTAAAGTGTTAATCTGTAGCTCCGATAGGTAAAACTGCTCCACGGGGCATTTTGGTCACCCGAAATGTAGGAAAACTAGGTATCGGGGTAAAGAGGGTGCTCCGAGCTTGAAAACGAGCATTCTTGCGCCAAATTCCAACTCCGGATACTACTTTTATCACCTTTTGAAATTTTTTAATTAAACCATTAAAAAATGGCTTAAAAATGCGAGAAAATATTTTTGTCGGAATTGACTGAAACTTCAGGGGAACCTAGTACATGACAAAACGATAAAATTCTAGCGTCTAGCATGTTTATAAACGTTACAAAATGGGCTCTAATAATCCCCTAAGGCCTAACCCCCACTTTGGGCATTTCAGCTTTGGAGATGCAGGAGAAAACCTCACCGATTATACTCGGCTAAAGGCAAAGCATAATCGACAAGGGAAAAAACTCCTTGGAATACCTTCTTTGGTTGTCAAGTCAAGTTACTCAAAGACCACCATGCTAGTACGCTTATTACAAACCCCGTGGGGCACGGTCATTTACTACAAAAAAAGGGGCCCTGAACAGGCCAAGCTTGGAACTTCTGAACACTGAAAAGCACAAGTGATTGTGCAACACTGGCGGCTCACTGAAGTCCAACTAAAGTGCAACTTTAGGTGGTAACAGGCCTCATTCCTCATTTTGAGGGTGTGCTCCACTTGGGTCATTGAGTGATGCATTTTCAACGTTAGATCTATGGAGATCTAGCTCATATTGGGGCATGCCATTTAAAACCCACTTTGATAATTGCCTAGTCTACCTTGATCTACATTTTGGCATAATTTGGACTCCATTTGCCCCCTCATCTCAAGGCATTAGTCTCCCTTTGTCAATTCGCACTCCTTGGGGTTAGTGTCATTTGCTAGATCCCATATGTGGGTATTGTCTATCTTGTTTTAGATCCACAAATCTACCTCATCTCACCCACTTAGTGCCATCTCTCCCCTAATCCAACCTTGTGGGCTCCATTTGGATCATTTTCCCTATTTTAACGAGTGGGTCCCACTTGTGTCTTTTCATGGTACTAGATCTAATTCATTTGAGCTTCAATAAGTAGCTTTAGTCATCTATTGGTTGAAAAACTTGTCACATCCTAAGCCTCTTCAACCACACTTAAACTCTTGGGTCCACTTAATCCAACTCACGCATTGGTTTCCGTAACCTCACTGTTATCACACAAACTCTAGCTGATGGATAATGAATGTCCCAACAAGGATGGTAGAGGGTGATCAACTAGAATGGTGTAACCTGCAATAGCCAGGTCCTCCGTTTAGGGAACGGAAGTCACACCGGACAAGGCTACTGTCGCTTCAGACAAGGCAAGTAGCCAAGTCAGGGGGGAGACCCCACTCAACCAGTGATGGTTGAGAAACAAACACACACCCAACCCCAAAGATAGAAAGAAGTACAAATAGGAAATGAGTGCGGATTAAGTCCTAAGTCTAGCTCCAACCAAGAGATGGACACAAGCAGTAAAAATGGGGACGATGTGGAAGTGACCAGCAATCAATTATAATGAAACAAGCTGATTAGATTTGTGATTGCAAGGCTGAAATAAACTAGGACGTACAGTAAGCTAGAAGTGGAAAAATAGAATGAATCTGCCCAAGGAAGAGAGTTATGCAGTGCAGCAATGGACCTAAGGCAGCAAATAAAACGTGATTTAAAATACTTCTAGCAATTGGTAGTTTGATTCCTTGACATAAAGTGATGATTTGAAACCAATTACAAACTACCCAAAACCCCAAAACCACCCAACCAAGCAGAAGGAGAAAAACGCCCCAAGGGGGTGTTTTTGCTAGGTAGACTAGTGCTGATTCTATGCGCAAATGGAGTCCAAAAGAAATGAAACTTTGGATTTAGGCTTTTAAGAGTATTTCATTAGCGATTTTTGAAGTAAAACAAATTCTAACGGTGAAAAATGAAGTTTTGTATTTTTATGGATTTTTATATGAATTTTCTGCTCAACACACACAGTGAAATTTAAAAATGCAAGAGACCAGCAAGGATGACCTACTTGAGAATGAATAGATGGATGAGATTGCCAAAGACTAGCCCTCCAAACTCAGTTTTTGAACAGCAGCGTGTTCCCTTTGGCGTTTTGAGCTCCCAATGACCAAGTACGCCCTAGCCACCTACCACAAACAAGATCAAGTCAGTGTATGCAGCAAATAGTAAATGAAACCAGCAAGTAAATGACTAAAAATGAAAGAAATTGAAAGGCACAAGGCAATAACAACTCCCTTTGTTGATACTCTGAAGAAAACAAGCAGTTGTGGGGTTCCCACTCCAAAAACTGCGCCCTCCTCCAGCTGTGCTCTTCAACTGCAAATCGTTGGCCAAGGAAATGGTGGAAACAATGCACTAACAACTCAACAAGGCTAAGGAAGACTAGATATCAGTCAAGCAACACATATCCATCCATAAACTCTCAAGAAACTGCGGAAGAATGGCTCTATATCATCAAAAACTCAAGTGTACAAATGTGCCAAGAGAGTGATACAATGGGTGAGTGCCTTCTCTTATAGAGTAAGGCCACTCCTCAAAACCTATTCCCTCCAAAATGGAAGGCTGGGATTTAATCCCCAATGATCAAATCGAATGGAGGAGATTCCTCCTTGAGGGGGTGCGAATTGCCCTCAAGAGCGCACATGTGGAGAGGGGGTCCCCTTGTGGGGCCCCTACAATACATAAGATGTGGTTGGGGGGTGTCTATATGGTGTTTTACCCCCCCAACTCACTATACCAAGGTCCCACACACAACATATCAACCAAATCGAAATTGCCAAGGAGGAGAAAAACGCCCCCATGGGGAAATTCGACCCATCTAGTGAGCTAGTCCAATGGAGGGACCCACAACCAAAAATACAATGTCCAAACATTATCAAATTACCTTACAAGTCACCCTTTTATTAGCCAGCCATTGATTTTTGCCCTTTGCTATAGTTGCATTTGTCAATTTTTTTATTTTCCATGTATTTTATTGCTAAAGATGTAATCTAGGCTTTTGACCCACCTAGAGTGCCCGGATTTCCGAATCGTCTGCTGCAATGTGATCGTGGACCCCAAAAATAGTAGGAATGACCACTTGAACAACCCCGATCCATCACTTAGGCATTATTTGCCCAAAATCCATGATTTTTAATTAAAACAGGGCATTAATGACCAATAATAATTAAAAATCTCACAAACGCCTTGATCTTTTTGCATTCTATCACTTGGAGGCTCATATGGATCCCCTGTAGATAATAATTGACCAAAATCGAAATTCCGGTCGCAACATTTTTTTCGGGCCCATTTTTGGCCTGGTCAACCTAGTTTGACCAAGTCAAATCTGGTCAACAATGGTGCTAGCTGAACACCTGTATGCAATCATGAAGTGAAAGGCTTCCTTATACAAGTTAGTACATTACTAAACAATATGACAATAATATGGTGATCAAAAATGCATTAAATCTCGGAAAAATACAAGGCCCCAGGTGTGGTGGGCCCACCACATCCAAAAGACTCAACTGCTATGCACAACCTATAGACTTGACCACCTAGCTGACTTTGGGTGATGTGGAATACAAGGTGAAGTATGAGGGATGACAAGGACAAAGATCATGTGACCTTTTGGATAACTCGGGAAAGCGAGGTCCACTGAGATAAGCATGCCATGACAAAAACACGGGGAAGGGCGGTGCCTCACAAATGAGTATAGTGCAGGGAAACCGCCACTAGTCATCTAACAAGTATCTCACAACTCACATCCGTGCCCGAAAACTCTGTGAGGTTCTTTTCTAGAGCCACCAAACTGGGTGTTCGGCAAACCGTAACTTGAAACTCTAGGGGACAATCTTGAGCTTGTCCCTTGGTCCCTCTCACCTCCTTGCCCCACAGGACTAGGTGAGGAAATAACCACTACAAATGCTGATATGTACGGCTGACCTATGTCCATGTGTGTTTACAAACACATTGCATGGAATTTACAATGAATTTCATACTTAGCCTTTTTGGCTAGATTTTACATTTACATTAGCCTTTATGGCTTGCTTTACACTTTTTCATTTCTTCATTTTACATCATGGCCCTTTTGGGTTACATACATATCTCAATAGATATAATCAAGGTGCTCATACTGCAAAGTAATGGGGGTGAGCAATAAATGCTTCAATGACCGATGGGGAGCACCCGGTGAGGCTACACAATCCTAACTGCATTGCAACATCGTGGGCAACCGACAGGAGCAAATCCCAGGTTTGAGAGTGCATCTCACACACTAAAGAGCCGAGGCACAATAGACAGGGAGTCATGGCATACTCAGAGATCAATGGGGAAGGGGATCCTCAAGGTCACAAATCGGAATCCAAGTCGGGAAAGACTATCATGGATGAGTCGGATGGATGGAGAAGGTGAAGGTGGATCCAAAGTCAGCTACCTAGGGGGACTAAGTGACCAAGTCTATACCAAGAGTAGGGGTGTAACTCGGTGTGCATATACAGGAGCCTACTAGAAAGGGGTGGACTGACATCACCAAGGGCCCAATCATATATCATAACAATAACTAGATCACCAAATTAATCATCATATGCAAAGTTAGTGTACTATCATGTATAAACAAGTCTAACCAACAATCATGAGCAATAAACATCAAATGCAACACCTGTCGCACCATATACCTGTTGTTGAGGCTGTCTCTGAACTGGATCTTTGCTGAATCCGGGCACAAATAGTAAACCAGCAATACTCTGTGATAGTCTCAATCAAAGCAAGACTAGGCAACTGTCTCAATGGGCTCATATCAAAGCCTGGCAAGGAAGGGTGACCCTGCGGTAAATGCTAAGTAACATGTCTGGACCATTGTACAACCAATACCATCTGTCCGCTCTGATATATCTGCTCGGGGCAATCTAAACAAAACTGTATGCCTCCTCTGAAGGCACCAGATCTCTGATCTGGAAAAAAAAAAAGTAATGTGTGGTCCTCGGCCACAGTCTGCAGTATGGTAGCTCCAGCTAACATAGATGTGATAACACTAACTTACACATTTCCCTAGGAACCATTGTGTTAGCTAATCTTCATTGATGACTAGGGTCTCTGTTAGGGTTAACCTTGACTCGGGATTGAGTCAAAGTTGGTTAGGTCTAGCACATGTTTTGGGGCACATGGTTTGTTGTAGCCCATGGTATTGCATGTAAGGAAGCCTTTATAAGGCTTGAGGAGGCTCCATTGTAAAGTGGCCTGGAGGTGAGCGGGTGAGCTCACTTGGCCCGGTTGGCCGGTTTTGGCCATGAAATGAAGATCTTCATTGGGTGCTGGTTTTCCCCGCATGGGATTTCTAGGGTAAATTATGTGTCTCAAGTGTATGCTTGTTATTCTTTTTATTTCTCTCGTAAGTTATTATATGTATGCTGGTGTAATTCCTAACAGTCTCCCCTTTGGTCTTGATTTGTCTTGATCTAAAGTGAAGAGTGTCTCGGTTATCGTGACTCCCAGCTTGCATTGAGAACCATTGCATCTCTTGGGTTACCTCTTTAGTTGTCCATCTCCTCTACCATCCCGGATGGGATACCTTTAGGGACAACTACAAGTTGTGTGATAACACCACCATCCACATAACTATTGTATTTTTGAACTTTGTTATAATTTTAATTTTGGAAATGAAGTCAAATAATCTAGGAGGTCGAACAGACAGTTATTCAAGAATCACTTTTGAATATTATAAAGGAAATATTTCAAGAGTGAAGGGGCTTTATGCTGGAGAAACTTCCTCGTAAACTTTTTTTAGGAACTCAAAAATGAGAAGCCAATTCTAGGACTGTGAATTTAGAGATGTGTATGAATGGTTGAAATTTTTCTGCTATCTAATTAATGCTGGAGATTCTTGTAAAAATGCCTTTCTATGCCATCACTATTATGTTGTATAGTTAAGTGCTTCCTTATTCTATCTCTGAATTTATTTGCTTTACTGTGGATTGCAGAACTTGAAGAGAATATAAGTAAGACTAATCCTCCTTGTGCTTATTCATGTTTTATATACATCTCTGTTAGTTTCTGGAAAAAGTAAAAACTATCTAATCTTTAACATTTACGATGATGCATATTTCCTTTGGCTCACATTTTAGTTTATGCTCCTAACTAGGATAGGATTTAGTTTTACCATTCAGCATTTAGATTAAAAACATTCTTGCACATTGCATTGCAAATTTTAAAGAAATTAAAACCCAAACCATTGACGGTTGTTGGGCCAGAATCCAGATGGGTTCCCTATTCCAAATAATGTAGGGTCTAGTTGGAACTTTACACTGGGGAGAACCCCTGGCTGTTGGAGAGGGCATTTGCTCATCTTCAACACATGCCTTTTGCTTTTTGCTTAATTTCAGGAAAAATGTGTGTTTGCAGCATGCCAAACTGTAGAGAACCCCCATGTATTAAAAATCCCAGAGGCTGATCTTGAGGCCTTTTAGTGATAAGATCACAGTAATGTCACCACTATTTACCTATTTCCACCCATTAATCTTTGAATCTGCTCACCTCATAAATATAACTCTCATTTATATATTGGATGCCATACATTGTGTTCTCTCAAATGATTTTTTTTCTTAGAATTCTTAACATCTGGAAGACACTAGTAAAAGGCAAAGGCACTACCAGAATCTTATACTTCTTGCTGACAAAAAAATAGGATCGATATCATTGTGCACAAACATGAGAAAATTTTAAGTATATATGTTTGATTTTCATTATACAATATAACAACTGGGGTTAAACAGAATAAGAAAACAGGCTGTAGTGAACCCAAGGTAATGAATGCAACATTTTCTTAACATCTGATCTTCATAAGGAGGTAAAGAATAAGCTGCAGCTGCATTGACCATTAGGTCTAGAGATTCTACCTACTGATCCTGGAAGAGGGGGGCCTCCAGAACGGATGCATAACAATGGAGTGGTATCATTCGAAATGTCAAATTGATCTCTGCTTTCCTGCAAATAAGACAAAAGGGTGCTAGGTCAGATCTGTAGAAGGGATGACAATTGGAAGAAACCAAGATCTACAAAACAAAAAAATTTAGTTTCAAATTCTGCTTAAAAATCCTGAAATCCAACTTAGTCCACACTCCACATGTATTCAATTAACATATCAAATTCAATAGTGTTTCAGGTTAGGTCTGTTTTGTAACAATTCTAAAGCAAAATGGTAAAAAAGAAACAGAAATGCGTTAGCAATATAAAGGAACATATAAGAACTGAAAGTATCATCATCGAGTAATGCATGTGAGACAAGTCCAATCATCAAGTAAATATACTCTTCATTTGCTATAATAGTGCAGAAAACCTTTTTTTTTAAATGCTGATTTTATTACTTCATGGAATCAATAAGTACATCATACATCAGAAAGTTACATCAGATGAACAACTATACCTGGAAAATCATAAATTTGATGCTGCTCGTGTTCTTTGTGGTAAGGATGTTTTTTTGTGTTAGGCGTGCAGAAAATAAATTCTTGAGAAAATAAGAAAAATGACAAGTGAGATAAATGATCGGGAACATCAGAAAAATGATACTCAATTGTGTCTTCATTACTTTCCACATCGTAAGAAGAATCTGTCCCTTCATTGTTGTTTTCCCAAGGAATGATGTGAGGAAGGCCCTGCCTCCCCCTTTCCATGTTAAGATCAACCAGGGTAAGCCATTGCCTGACTGTTCTAGGTATGCGCTCACCCCTTCTTATTTCATTTAAAATAGTCTCAAAGTTCTCTATTTCGGATTGCTTGGAGGGTCCTTGATTTCTGGGACAATTTCTTGAGTAATGTCCTTTCTCATCACATGTGTAACATCTGATACTGAAGAGATCCCTTCTGGGTCCATGATTCCTATTGGGCCTTCTAGATCTTCTGTGGTGATGGTCCTCCCTCTTGTTGTGATTTCTTTTAGTGTGAACATTTAGGGCTCGGTCATCATCAACTCCCATCTTTTCATCTCTTGCTATTAGTTGAACTTCTTCTTGGGTGCATTCTTCCCATAGTCTGCTGAAGGTGATCAACTTCTTCCTGGCACATATTCCTTGAATGAATGAGTCCCATGACCTTGGGAGACCATTCAAGGTGGTAATAACGATCTCTCCTTCTTCTACCTTTTCTTCAACTGCTTCAAGTTGTTCCTTGATTTGAGAGACCCTTGTGAAGTAGGATTGCATGGTCTTTGAGTTTAGGATCTTCACATTCTTGAGTTGGTTCCTTGATGTCATCTTCCAATTGATGTTCTTCCCTTCGAATAACTTCGTCAAAGCATCAAACATCTCCTTGGTGTCTTCAAGGATGACACATGGGGGATGAGATGATCTTTAATGGAGTCTGCAATAATTCTCTTGGCCTTGACTAAGTTCTTCTTGTGGATAACCTTTGCTTCATCTCCCTCTGGTGTTGGAACCTCCTCATTAACATATTTGTCCAAATCATTTTCTTCAAGGACAAGAGCAATCCTATACTTCCATGCTCGGAAGTTGTCAACTCCCTCAAGCTTATCCTCAAGCTTGGTGTGGTGAGTCATTTTGAAATGAGAACCTCAAATGGAAATAGCATAGATTTAGATCTTACCAATTTGAGATGCCCTACCTAGTTTTGGAGCTGGCTGGCCTAGGCTTTGTTAGAGAAACCCTAATTTTCCAAAGTTGGGATTTTGAACTTCTGATTGGACAGGAAGATGCGCCTCCTCAAGGCGAGTTATCCAATGCACTCATTTTCCCAAATCTATGGACAGAACTGCAAAATAACTTATGCCCTGGTTTTCCCCCCGGCAATAGTGACAGGGCCAAAAAATGAAAATTCTCGGTTTTGAAATCCTCTTTCACTAGAAGATGTGCCCTCCTAGGGCGAGTTGAATTGACCTCCTTTTCAGGTTGATCTGTGGAGGAAAGTGCCCGGAGCAGGAAGCCCTAGTTTCTCCCAACACTAGTGACTAGGTCAAAAATGAAAATCCTCCGAACTAAGTTCTGCTTCCTCCAAAAGATGCGCCCTCCTAGGGCGAGTTAGCCTAGCCCTCTTTTTTTGATGATCTGTGGAGAGAAGACCTTGAAATAGGAAGCCCTAGTTTCCCACTGTTGCACAATGCCTTCTTTTCAGGTTAGCTCTAATACCATGTTAGAGTTTGCACTTTAATTCAATTTAACTAGGATCTTTAACTAAAAGAATAACAAGCACAGCAAAACACAATAGACACAATAATTTTCCTCGGAGAAACCATAAAGGAGAATACCCTACCCCTTCATTGTGTCAACGAAGCTCCGAAGGCGATTTAAGAGAGCAACAAGACTAAACACAGCCTCAAGCCAAAAAGGTCGAGCACCAAACTCTACAAATACAATGGGATGAGGTATTGTCTGTTTGCATCCGATGATGCGACGGAGGAGGAGGATCTGCACTCTCTCTACTAAGGCCCAATCACAATCAAGTAGGAATGGCCCCCACACCTCAGAGCCATAGAGGACTATGGGTCTATTGTCCGCCGAGATGCACACCAACAGCAAAATCTTTTGAAAGCTGTCTCCTCACTACAAGTGGGAGAGGTGTGGCCTTGGGGGCAAGTAATGAGTCAGGTACTATCACCTGAATCCCAGCTCCTCCGTTTAGGCTAACTCCTAACGAAGCCAAGGGGGGTAGTCCCTACAAAGAGTTTCTATGGCTCTTATGTTTTAAATGTTTTTGGGTGTTGAGTGATGCAGATGGGTGTTGTTTAGGAGTTTTGAAATGATGAGATCACAGTTTTACTTAAATGAAACACAAGATAAAGCAATCCACATTGCAAATTACAAATCACAATGATTTAAGATGAACAGAAAATGATGACTTGGAATTAAAATAGCATCCACAATATGATTCAAGATATAAATGACCAATAGTCCAAATTAAGGTAATGCATATAAGTTTTGAAGACCAGTGCCAAATGGAGTCAATAAGTGCTTGGGATGCTGAAATACAAGTCTCAATAGTAATGTTCGTGAGATCATTTTGCAAATTATCTTGGTTGATTGAAAGTTTTAGTGGTCTTGATTATTAGGCTAGCAAAAGAAAGGCATGCGTCCAACCGGAAAGGTATACTTTCAGTGGCCTCCCCTCTGGTGGTATGACGGACCGTCCAATTATCAAGGATAGGTGTCCAATGATTTAACCACCCTCGAAGTCTAAGACAACGGCACTCCAGCCCCACCAGGTTTAGGAACTTTGCCCACTACCTGAGTATTTTTCGAAATAGCAACACGTCGATTCATTGGTTGTGGGGTGAAAATTTTATTATGTTATCACTTTCAAGATTAACAGATCCAACATCGTTCTGAGTACGAGCCCAACCCCTTACGGCCGGCAGAGCATACTAAGTGGAGGATAGAAACGAAGATAAATTTTATTAGGGGATGTGAATTGGAAGTATTTTATGATTAAGAGCACACAATTCAACTCTTCAACAGAGACCGCTCATGACTTCGTCTTAAGACGGAAGTTCAAGAGACTTAGCTAAACTATATGCTTGATGCAAGGATATGCAGTGGGAATGCTCTCCGACAGAGAGTGCTCTTGACTTGGGTTATTGCAAGTTCAAGAGAGTTTGGTTCTTTGTTAAGATAGAAGCAGACGTAAGCATAAATCAAGTGATAGCTCAAAAAGATTGTAAAATGATGAAAGACAATGATATAGCAAATAAACAAAATGCTTGTAAATGAAACTAGTGTTCTACAACAGAAACTAATCTAGCAAAGTGAAGTCAAAGAAAAGACTTCTAAACACTGTTCATGAAACTTCCAGCTAGCTAGTCGTACGCAGTACACAGTGGGGAAAGAGAAGTAGCACGCATAGTCAATGCGACACTTGGGATCAAATCCCAAGAGACTTCTCAAGTCAAAACTTGAAATAAAATTTAAACTCTAAGTACAAAATGAAATTATTCCTCAAACTTGAAGCAAATCTAAACTAAGAACACAAGACACTCTTCCCCAAATGGGGAAGAAGAACCAAAAGATGGGAGGATTTATCCCACTTAGCCTTTTTATTAATCAAGTACACGTGCCTTGGGATTTTAACCCTTGATAGGACTTTTTGAGAGAAAATGAAACTTAGAAAACAAATATGGAGCTCTTAAGAGCTTTTACAAAAAGAGAGTGTAAATAGTTTCTTGGTTTGGATCATCCTTATGGTCTCTTCAATGCTCTCTTTTGGGTATAGATCTTCTTGTTTCAAAGTTTTTCAATGCTTCTTTTCTCCTTCAAAACACCTACACAAAAGTTTCAACTCAAGGCACCCTTTAGCATTAGTTTAAAAATCAAATAAATGAAACTACTTAGATCTAGAAAAAATCAACCAAATAGGAACTAAGTAAAGATGCAAGCTTTTAACTTTTAAGATGAGATCTAATATGTAAATGCAACTAACAACCTAGATGCAATATCTAACTATGAGATGCAAGCTAACAAATTAGAAGTGAACTAGATCCTACCAAAACGAATGCAAAGTAAGATATGGAGAATGCCTAACTACGAACTTTAACAAAATGAAACAATCTAACTACTAACAAGTTTAACTTTTGCTTTGTTTTTTTATGTGTTTTAGGGCTTTTGAAAGTGGGTGAGAGGAAAAGGTTCAAGAGAGTTCAAAGGCAAAAAGCGAAAGGTGAAGAAGAGGCCCAAAAGGAGTTGGACAAGAGGGAGGAGGAGAGGAAAAGGAGGGGAGATGAGAGGAGCAAGGGAAGAAGACAAGGTTGGAAGGGTCAAAAACAAAAGCTAGAGGAAGGCTTGCAAGTGAAGTGGACGAGAGGAGGGCTTAAGGTAAACAAGGAGATGGACGAAAGGAGGGATAAGGGAAACTATGGCCAAAACGAGAGCTAAAGGAAGGCTAAAACGAAAGGGTAAAGGAGGGTGATGGCTAGAAGAGAAAGACTAGCAAGTCAAGGCAAAAGATTCAAGGAGAGAAAAAGAGGGCTTGAAGAAATAAGCCTTTTGGAACCAAGTAACCAGTTTGAATAAATGTTTTGTGTTGATGGAGAGAAGCAAACTTTTAGCTTCAAAAGTAACCTTGAGATCTTGTCTCTGGGAGGGTTCCTAAAAGCACAAATGTTAGAGCAAAAATGTTGATGGAGAGGAGGGAGAGACAACCAAGTTCACCTCCACTCTATCTTTTGAATATCTGCACACATGCACTCCTTATACAAACAAACTAGATCATGCTTAGAGTGTTAGACAAAATCGAAATAAGAAACAAACAAGTATAACCGACTACAGTTTGTGCTCTTAAAACTAATCAAGCCTAATACAAACAAATAACTTGGACCATCAAATATTTGTTCTATGCTCTTAAGAAAGAGATCTAAGCTAAAGAATGATCAAGCATGAAATAATATAAATGAAACAAGGGCAAATATCACCTCAATAATGGGAAGCTTTGCTCACAAACACATAGTGCACACCATAGACCTCCAAAGCCAATCTTTATTTCCAAAATGTAGCAATAGCTACAAAACTCTTACAATTTTAGCAGAGTAAGTTTAATGAGGAGACAAAGCCCTCATTATATAACAAAAGACAAGAGCTAGCCTACCCTAATTCGAATTGGCACCAAAGGAGCCAATAGCATTGAGTCATCAAATCGAACTCCATCAAATCTCAATCAAATTCCATGTCAAACATGCTTGGAGTGCTAACTCCCACCAAAGAATTCGAGTTTGCATTGAAGGAGATGGGGAGGTGGCCTCCACCTAGGCAAGGCACCCCCCATCTTTCATTGGAAACATCATCAATCAAATGAGCATATGCCATGTGTAAACTTGAACTCCAATAGAGATAGATGTGAGCTCCTTGTGAGGGCGTGAATGCCACATATGGGAGATCAAGTTTGAGTTATATTCAATGCAACATGTGTGTAATAGGAGCCAAGCCCAAGTGATTGCACATATTTAGGAAGGCGCCTACCATAGGCTTTAATGCCATCCAACCAACCCATTAAACAAGTAACACATCACCAAATCGAGTTCTGCATGCATGAGGGCGAATTCACTTGGAGGAGATCTCATCTGGTGACTGGACAGTTGACTAGATGATGATTGAGATGATTGGAATCTTCATTAATGCCCAATGCCATGTCAATTAGCCTTTTATTTTAATCCATTTGGATTATTTTAGAGAGATTTGGATTATCTCAAAAATATTCGTTTTTTTATATTTTAATTAATAATTTCTCTGTAAATGACTTTTTTGAGAAATCATTAATTATGAGACTGAATTGACATCCAAAACTTAAGATAAACTGGTCCGGGGATCATGAAAGATTTTTGGCTTAAGGTTAGAGCCTCCAATCACTGAATTCGGATCCCAGATGACTGACATATTACAAATTGAAATTTTTCCATTTAAACTATGGAAAAATTTAAAAATTAAAAATAATTAAAAACCCAAAACCGGAGGACCCGGTAAAAAAATTTCGAAATTTTTTTCTGAGGGTCCTAGTGACCTAGGACATGACCATAATCTATTCTAATAGTGTCTAGTAGGCTTATATACATTAGTTGGACTCTAACAACCCCCCATGGCTAAAATTTTCAAAATCGAGCATTCCAGCTTTGGAGGAAGTAGGATAAAACCTCATCGATTATAGCTCAGCTATAGGAAAAGTATAATTGACATGGGAAAAAACTCCCTGGAATACCTTAGTTGCATAACCAAGCCATGGGGGACCAAGCCACTCAAAAATCCTACTAGCACACTTTATTACAAACCCCATGGGGCCATGGTCATATCGACTGAAAAACAAAACTGACTAGCCAAAATTGGCTAGGCACAAAGGATGGATCATCTGATACACTGGAACACAAACACTTATCATGTTTGTCAAATGGCGGCTCTTCAGATAATCCAACTAAGGTACAAATAAGTTGGTAACAGGGTCAAATGAGAGTATCCATAAGAGACATCTTGGATGAGATGTCCTCTTCAATTCCATGACTAGCCAAAATTGGCTAGGCACAAAGGATAGATCATCTGATACACTGGAACACAAACACTTATCATGTTTGTCAAATGGCGGCTCTTCAGATAATCCAACTATGGTACAAATAAGTTGGTAACAGGGTCAAATGAGAGTATCCATGAGAGACATCTTGGATGAGATGTCCTCTTCAATTCCATCAAATTTGTATTGTAAATAACTTAAAATGATCCATTTCACTAATCTAATTTTCACATTTGCATTAATGGATAGATTAGTGATTTTAACTAAGGGAATACCCTTTTGTCATAGGAGAGTTGGCCTAAAGTGAGGAATACAATCAACGAGGTGACAATGGGTGAGTCCTCAAGTTGCCCTCGGCTTTGTACTTGGTGATCGGACTTATCTTTTAAAGTGTAGATTTTAAAGGTAACACTTCTACAAGAAACCACCATTAGTAAGTTGTGGAACCCTATTGGTGTGAATAGTATAGAGTTTAAAGAGGGTGATGTGGCCCCTTGCTCAACATTAAGGGGGGAAGTAAATATTGTGATGTAGTGACTTCTCTCTATGGCACCTTAGTTAACTCAAGGGGGTTGTTGGAATTATTGGTGTAATTAGTACCTATGGCCACGACCATCTTATAATGTGTCATGAATGCATTTAGTTAGGCATTAATTATGGCTAAGGTCATCATTTATTGTAATACTAGGTTATGGTTAAGGCCAACCTTGTCAACTTTAATGTTGGCTCAATAACCCTCTTGGAGAGTGCGCCCTTCTTATGTGGGCTTGTTACCGGATGAACTAGCAGGGCTAGTGTCCGATGAACAAATGTAGGGAAAGTGTGAACACTGTCACCTTAGTCACACCTCCAACTGCTTCGGAGAGTCGTAACCTCCAAGGGGAGAGCCCTTCGATGATCTACAAGACACTTATGACAAAGAAACTACGCCTTCTAGATGACCTAGTTAGTGACCAGTGCCTTTATCCAATTAATTGTAGGAATGAAGAAGACATACTAAGTTGGTTTAGTGCTAGTAAAGGTTAATGTAAGATATATCAGATTGATGTAGTATTTCAAGTGAAGCATTCAAGAGTATTCTAATACACAAGAAATCAATGGCAATGCCGCAATAGGTAATAGGCATCAATGACATAACCATAGATCCTCCAATAAAGTGTAATAACACAATATGAATTAAGATTAGTGCTACCAAGGGATTCAATAATACTCTAGCACATCAAATGATAATTCACCAAAAGCATAAATCATCTAATAAGAGTGTTATGACAACAATATGTAATCAATGAATCACTTTCAAACAATAAGTGTGAGGAGTGATATAATTATGACAGTTTGACAATGTGACAATCCTATAGTATGCACAATTATGAGCAGCAATAAGTTAGCCTTTGAAAGATATGTAATCAATGTGGTTTAAGCATATAGTGTAAACACTAAAACTTCAACTCTCAACCACCTTTTATCACAACTACTAGCAATGTATGTATGCAATGAGTGTAAGTTTTCAGCACTGTATGTGTGCTAGTGAAGGTGTAGTTTCAGACCTTGTATTAACCTTTATTAACAGCAGTAACCAATTTTTTATTGAGTGTTGTGGTTGTCCTTTGTGTAGGTTGATGTTGCAGCTGAAGAAGGGAGGACTATTACACATGACAGTCTGCAATTTTTGCAGACTTATGACAGCAGCAGACAGAGGCTTGTTAATGGCTAATACAGCCTTGAGGAGGCCCCGCAAATCAGGACCGAATCCTTCTAGGGAAAGGCCAAGGGCAAGGGAAGCCCAAAGAAGTGAGGTCGAGGCATTTTAGAGTAGGGTCGAGCCCCTTTTCAGGCTGGCCGAGGATTAGGAGAAGGAAGGAAAGCGAAAAGGGAGGAGGAGGAAGAAAAGGAAGGAGAAGAAAGGGAGAAGCAGAAGGAAGAAAAGAAGAGGAGGAAGGAGGGAAGAAGGAGAAGAGAGAAGGGAAAGAAAGAAGGGAGAAAGGAAGGAAGAGGAAGTGGAAAGGGAGGAGCGAGCTGGAGAAAGGGAGGAGCGAAGGTCTAGGAAGACAAAGGGAAGGAGGGTGAAGGCAAAGGAAGAGGGAGCGAACCCTGGGGATGAAGGGAAAGGAGGTCGCTAGGGCTAGCTTAGGACAGGTTTTGGGGTTAGGGTTTTGTTTTTTAGGGTGTTAGTTATGTACAAAAATAGAAAATCAAACTAATTTACAAAAAAACAAAAATACAAGCCTAAAACTAATATTTACAAATGTACAACTAGGGTTTCTTAGGTAAAAGAATGACAACTTAGGGTTTTAATGGATATTACCCTTAAACCCTACCCCTAGAGGGAGGTGACCAGCTTTCCTCTTGGAGGTCTTTTCTCCTTGTCTACTAAATTAGGGCTTCTTGAAACAACCTCTAGGGTTCGTTTCAAGAGCCTAATATAGGGCAAAGTTGGAAATCCAAGGCTAAACTCCATAAAAACCTCCTCTTAGGAGCGTTTTTACTATGCTAAAGGGATAGAAAGGTGGATAAATGGCCCTATTCAGAAAAAATGCAGCCCTAGGACTACCATTCAATCAAAAATTTACCTACCATTCATCAAGCAAGGCTAAAAATGGACTAGACTTACTTGAGCATGAGTTCTTCCAACCATTCTAGCATCCACCAAGCATTAGCAAAGCAAAAGAAGACCAACCTTCATCCACGTGAGCAAAAAGAAGATCCCTCCAAGAGATGCGCATCACTTCATAAGGCTATCTTGGTTAAAAAAGTAACATTATGAATTTTGTCCCATGAGTTGTCATTTGAAAATAAAATGAGATCTATTTATATGTTTCTCAACCCACTTTTACAAAATAACTAGGCCGACATGCCTTTAAAATGTCAATTTAAAAATATAACATGTCAACTTAAAAATATAACATGAAATAATATAAAATAATCACATATGTAGGTAAATTGGGGCATTTTCCCCATAGTTTACCCAAAAATGACTAAAATAGCTAAAAATGAGCAAATTACTCCGAACTGAAGGCTGGAGTAAGAAGGGGGGGACGTCATGCCCCATCCAACCCCAACAATGCTGATAATCCTGTTATCACATATATAGTAGCCGGGCTACCATACATTATTTTTCTCATTCCAGTACACTATTCAGCCAGTTCCCTTGCATTTGAGATGCCGAGATGAGCATTTATATTGGATCACTATCAGATTGTGGACAGCAGCTATATTCCCCATGCCATGACTGAGTTTCAGGACACTCAGAGAGATGCCCGATATAGCCATTATACCATTGGTACAGAGCAGTTAGTAGTGCCCAGAGTTACAGCAGCAGTTCCAGAGGACAGATGATGGTACAGGTTGATGTGCATTCAGGTATATGACTCAGCAGGTATATTATATGTGTTATGGTTAGATTGCTTTTATACTTATTCTTATAGCATGTCTTAGCACTTAGTGTCATGATCTGGCGATCATATAGATACATGGACCTGGTTGACCTATTATTTATATTATATTGTCCCTACTCAGACTTAGAAGTTCACTATTCATACTCATTGGTACATACCCTCCCAAGGGAGAATAGAGGTGATCATTACACCATACTCTGGCTTGCTAGTGTTGGCTCCATCATTTCACTGTCTTCATCCATCCGTGGCCTACCTTCTAGATTATTACCCTGATTTGCTACTTGACTAGTGACATGGAGGACCTTTCCCCATTGTAGCCTCTGTATTGGATGAGCTTCCCTGTTTATTGTGTCTCGGCTCTGAGTTGGTGACAAAACTTACCTATGGTGAGTTGGAGTTCCTTGAGAATTCCCCCTAGTCACTAAAGTTGTGTTGGCTAAACCTGAAACCTTTAGTGCTGCCATGAATACAAAATCTGGAAAAATCAAATGCTATATCTTGTATATGAGAAAAATGCCAAATGAAAATGGCCAGGAAAAATAAAATGTTATATCTTTTGGAAAAATAAATACCTAGGTAAACAAGTTGTCCATGACACACCTAGAAGTGCTCAGGTAAACAAGTGCCTTAAAAACACACCTGCAGCAGAAAGCCTAAAAATAAATGTAAATCTATGCAATGTGTTTGTAAACACACATAGATCAAGGCTATGGAAACCTCAGGCCCAAAAAGCAATGGAACTTAAATGTTATATCTAAACAATTGCTGGCCTTGTTTGTATTATGGATTGTGCGCATCTGTGAAGGTGAATAAACCCTCTTTAAACAACTCATCCATTTGTGAGACACCGCCATTCCCTGTGTTATTGCTCATTCAGTATATACTATGGTGTGTTTTCCCTTTCCCTTGCCAAAGTGTCACAAAATCAAGTCAGTCAAGTCATCCCTTAGCCTAGCCAGTTATTTCAGCCTTCACCCTTCACTAGCAAATTGGTCACAACTATGAAGTGAGTATGGTCCTGAAAGTCTAGTCTGAGTAATAATAATAATTAACGACACTATATATTTGGATTTAGATCGCCAGTCATGATTACTCTGTGTTATAGAAGCTATTTGAATAAATTGTAAAGCATGTATTAACCTTGACACCTTGCAGCAGCTATGGATGATAGTCTGAGTTGTATTTGGTCTTGGTTAGACCTAGTTTGACCATGGAGGACCATGGGACATGAGATGTTGGACCTTATGATGATATGGATAGATGATATATGGTCCATGTACGCATACAGGATGATTCTATGCAGCAGCTACAGGGTTATGATGATGATTCTTGGGATACAGCAGTGTTTGGTCATTTACAGATCATTATTATTGGCCTTGTTCCGGTACATTGGATATTTATTTTGATCATGCAGAGATTCATATGGTGTATGAGTACACATCTTGGATGGATTTGGACCTTCTGAGTCCAATGGGACAGTTTGTTTTCAGTTCCGGGCACTTACAGTGATGATTTAGCCTCAGTAGGCTGTCCCAGTGCAGTTTTGGTCTTTTGGAGGCCCTGTCGGAGCAGAGATGTCTTTTATCCGGTTGACCTAGGGCGCTGATGATGGAGGGGGTGGTCCAGCCACTTGTTTTTACCATATTACCCCCCTCCCGGACACATTGGTGCCCTCACCTTGACAGCGCCATCACTCCAGGAGGCAGTTTGGGCAGTTTCACGTTTCCCGAGGCATTTCAGGATTGGTAGAAATGGCTATTGAGGAAATCGATTTGGGCTACTGAGGCAAAATTATGGCATGGGATGATCAGTGATGATAGATCGGGACCTTCCACACCTCCTCCTGCAGTTTCAGCTTCATCGGGGCCCGCATCCATCACTTATGGCACTTTCTGTGGATTTTTGAGGTCTTTTGAGGACCACGACTTCACCTTGGAGGCACGATTTGGTACATTCATGATTATTTATTGGTTATTGTGCCATGGGGATTGACCAAGGAGGGATAAAATTACCCCTTGGACCCACCATGAGCCTCTTATGATATTTTGTCATCATGATTTGGTGGGATTCCCCTCTCCTAGGGCGACTTTGTCCACTTATGTTATATTTTATGTGTGATCCATGTATTATGTTGTTGAGCTCATCTCAACCATTGATTAGACATTTGTATCTTTTAATCTTAGCCACTCACTCAAAAGGTGGTTAGGGTTTTGGTGCCTCTCCTTCCTATTTAAAGGAGAGAGCCTCTCATTGTAAAGGGACTTTTGGCTCTGGATTATTGGAATAGAAAATTATTATTGCATCTATCTCCAATGTTGTGGTGAATGTTTTTTGGTGTTCGTTCGTTGGTTCTTCCTTTGCACTGAGTTATTGGAGATCTTGTTTGCCATATCTATTGTACCACGATTTTGCATCTACAGGTGGAGGCCGATTTGCTTGGAGGAGGAGGTATTGGTAGGGGAAGACTCTCCCTACTTCTTCTTTGGAGCTCTTCGTTGGTAACAGGGAGTATTACTGTCCCAGGACCTTCTATTTCATGTTACTATTTGCATTTCTCTTGTATTTCTTCCATGCTTGATCTTACTGATTGAATTTTATTCCTTGGTTTGACAGGTAGAGGAAGGCGCACTTGTGGACTAGGGCATCAAATTGGCAAGCAAATCAACAATCTCTCATTTGATCTCTGCGGGAATCTTCCTCAACATCAAGGCATCTCAACCACATCATTCAGGTATGATCTCAAGGTAAGTTCTATCTCCATAGTCTATCCAATTGTCAAAAACATTTAAAACCCTAATTAATCAAAACCCCAATTTTGCATTTTCTTAGATCTACTGAGATCTAGTGGGTTGTTGGGCATGATATTGAAAACCCACCTCTATAGCATCCACGGCATCCTGGATCTATAGTTTGGTGAGGATTGGCTTCCATTTGACCCCTCTCCCAAGCCAACCTAGCTTCTCCCAAGGAAGGCGCACTTCACCATTTGAGCAGGTTGACCTAGATCTAAGCGATGGGTGTTTGAGATTCCACTTGATTTGACATCTACACATCGAATAACATACACCCAGGTTGTCCCTTTCTTGAAATTCACCTTGTGGCCCCCATTCCACATTTTAAGGGATTTAATCCCCATTTTGGACCACTTGGAACACTTAAACTCAGATCTACAAAGATCTAACCGGTGGATTGCCACGAAATTATAGATCCATACCCCTACTTGACTGATCTACCCGGATCTAAAGTTTGGATGCCATCCGACATGATTTGACCCACCTAAACCCTGATTGAAGCCTCCTTAGGGAAAGTCGCACCACCTTGGAGAAGTGAGTTCACTCACTTCGAGGAATTGGGTACTTGAGATTTCTGGAGATCTAAAACCGGAATAATTCATAACCTAGGTCTAGACTGTCACTTTGTCAAATCTTGCCTTGGGGACTGCATTCCTTATTTTAAGGGATTGTGGTCCACTTGGGTCAAACCTAGGTCTAGGCACATTTAACCATCAAGACCAATACTGTCCACTTATCTCATGTTGTAGGAGTCCTAAACCATAAGTCAACCCTACTTTGACTCCACTTCCCAATTCCCAAGGCACTGGTTTATCTCCAAGACAACCCAACTCTCCTAGATTGTTGGATTGACTTGTGGTTTGACTTTTGCATGGTGAACTATACCCCTAAAGCTATCATGAATCATGGTCAAGCTTGTCTTATGTACTAGTTAGCCCCAATACATCCCTTAAAACCATCCTGCATTGGACACAGTTCCCAAGGCGGTGGATCTTTTGACATTGACCTAGTACATTCATCCTAGACCTATCTTCAAACATTATAAGTCACTCTTACATCAACTATGAACCAAAGCTATACCTATTGAACCCCTCACTTGGCTTGTGACTTTACCCTTAGGTCTAGGATAAACCATACACCTAACTTCACTTAGAAATACCTTGATTTGGTGTCTTGGTTTTGATCTCTCCTGTCGGGAGTAGATCGGGTCTCCCCCTTTGTTGTCTGGGCTAGATAACATAAAGCGAAGGTTGCCTCGACTGGCGTGACAACCATACATATTGGAGGTCGAGGTGATCGTGGTTCCACCTTTGAGTTGCCCTTCCCTATTGCTATCCACCACTGGATCCATCCATAGGGGTAACTACATCTTAGGTGATAACATTTTGGCGCCGTTGCCGGGGAAGGCATAGGCTTACCCTGGTTCGATATACTATTTTTGTTAAAGCTCTCCTCCCCTTTCTCTTTGCCTAACATTTTGGCGCCGTTGCCGGGGAGGCAATAGCTTGCCCTAGTCCTTCCCGCATATATAAACGACACATATCTTGGTAGAAGAGTTAAATCTACCTGGCGACTCCCAATCGTGACTCCGCTGAGGAGCGAGCTCATTTACATCCTTACAACACAAGAAGTAAAGTAAACTTAGATCAAGTTGAAGGAACTCCAATCACATATCGTAAAAGAGATCCTAAAGCACAACCATCAAACTTCCTTTGGAAATTGGTTAACGATTCTCCAAACAGAACTTTAGGATCCCCTTTGATCAAGTCGGTTCCTCCCTCATCACCTAGTTCAAACTTAAACACAAACTTACCAAATCCAATGGCCGGAACAAACCCGGGAAACCAGAATGTTCCTCCACCACAAGCCCCTAGGATTTTTGGAAGAAAGGCAAAACCATCTCCTTTAGACTTTTCCCAAATCCAAGGTGCACCCCACGACATGCCTGAAAAGTATTTTGAAAAGGTTCCCAGATTTGATGGAGTATCCGCTATATCAATTGAAGACCACATTGATAAAGTATGGGAACACATGGAAGCATATGGAGCATCTGAGGAAGATGTGTTCATGAGGGGTCTCCTGGCATCCTTGGAAGGAGATGTTAGGAAGTGGTTTGACAGGTTGCCTGCCTCATCCATTGATGGGTATGACAATTTTGTCAACAAGCTAAACAATGAGTGGTCCCGAAAGTTAGATGGGAAATTTCTCTTACACCAACTTTTTGACATCAAGAAAAGAGAAAATGAAACAGTCCATGAGTTTAACATAAGATTTGACAAGACTGTAGCCGTTATCCCTGAAGAAATTAGACCAAAAGATCAAGCAGTTGTCATTCATTACTTGAATGCTTTCGAGGGATGGGTTGGTTATCAACTAAAGGATAAAAACCCAAACGACTTCAAAACCGCTCAATCAAATGCTAAGATGGCTGAGCAAAATGTAGCATCCATGGGGAAACAAAACTTCTTTGATCAATTTACCCCATCCACTTCCAGATCTGACCCTAGACTTCGAAAACCAAAGGAACCTGTGAGTGTGCCAAAGGAATCCAAGGACACATTAGAGGTCATGCAAGAAATGATGAAACAATTAACTGTCCTGACTAAGAATGTGGCAAGTTTGAATGACCCTGAGAGACATAGAAATCCTTACGGCCCTAAACCTTACTGGAATAATAATAGAAGGCCTGATGGGGATAGGGATAGACGAAGACCTGAGTACCCAGAAAATTCGGAAAAGAAAGAAGTCAATTGGTGTGATGAAGAAGAAGAAATACCCTCTGACACCATTGACCATGATGACCAACCAGAAAACATCAACTTTATAAATGACTTATCTTATGATGAAGACTTTGGAAGAATCCTTTTAGAAGAAGAGCCATGGAAGCAAGAAGATGATATTATTGAAGAACCTAGTTCCACGTGTTGTGCCTTAGAACTCCCAAAACCTAAAGAGCAACCAAAGTATCAAATCTATAAACGAGGAAGTACTTCCCAGCCTTCTTTCCTTGATAAACATAAAAAGATTGATGAAGATAAAAAGGAAGAAGAAGATCTTGCCATAGATGATTATGATCTTAAGATTGATATGAAGAAAGAGTTAAGCAAGATAATGTGTAATATCCCTGTCACTGAGTTAATGAAAGTGCCCTCTGTTAGATGCCAAGTAGAGGATTTTTTCAATGGTATTTGCCAAGAGAAAACTCCTGAACCGGTCCTAGAGTCATGTCATATCCAAAAGCTTAGTGGAACACAACCTAGTGAAACAGAGAAGGATCCACCAATAAACATCCATTCAGCCATTTATGAAAGAAAAAGCGGTGGTCACTCCCCCTTTTACCTTACCTTGCACATTCAAAACATGCTCCTTCATAATTGTATGTTGGATTCTGGAGCAGCGATGAATGTTATGCCTTTACAAGTTATGAAGGAAATGGGACTTGAAGTGACTAGACCTTATGGAAATGTCTGTGGTATAGATTCCCGACGAGTGCCATCTTATGGTTTGATCAAAAACCTTAGAGCTGATCTTTTCGCATGTTCAGACATTTCTACTATGATGGATGTAGTTGTCATTGACTTACCCCCAGCATATGGAATGCTTTTATCTAGAAAATGGGCAGCTGGTCTAGGTGGATACCTTATGATGGATTTATCATTTATTTGTGTTCCCAACCCTGATGGAGCTTTGATTCGGGTTAACAGAGAACCTTGTTATAATGAGCATGTTGAATCTTTTGATGAAGGGTTGAAAAACACATATGGGGATGAATTGTTAAATAATGCCAAAACTAACCTTGTTGAAGATGAGGATGAATTATATGAAGTTGATCAAAGTATGTGTATGGTCATGGAAGATTCTGATTCTTTTTGGGAAGACAAGCAAATGATTGAAATAACAGTTAGAAATGAATTTGTTGAGGAAATAGATGAATTGAGAGGACATGAAAATCAACCCCAAGATCACGAACAAAACATTGAAACCATTCAAGAACCTGCTATAGAAAATCACACACTCGAAGGGGTTGAGGATGGCATAAGAAATCTAGGAAGAGATGAAAGTTTGTAACAAATTCTCCCAATAGAAAACCTTCATGAGCAAACACACAATGAGGAGAACATTGAAAACCCAATACATGAAGATGAGTTTGATGATATTAGGAGGTGAGAAAGAATTCCTTTCACTGTTAGGGAGTGGTTTGCCTTGACCGATCATAATAGAGAGAGAGAAAGCCAAGGGCTTGCACCTATTTACCCATGGGAAAACAATCTTGCAACATCTACTAGGGTTGAAACAAATGAAGAGCCTGAAGCCACTTATTATTCCGATACAGAAGATTCTTTATCTCATTTATCTCTAGAAGACGGTAGCCTTACTCAAGTCCATGATAACTCTCTAGGTTGGGAAGAGGATGCCCTAATTAATGATGCTCCTGAAGGAGACTATAATTTAAATAACCTTGCTATTTTTCAAACTCCTTCAGAGCCTCAAAGCCATGCTTTATCTACATATCCGCATATTCCTAGTTTCCTCCTACCATCTGAGTCATCTAGTCAGCATACTCATGATCTTTCTCACATTCCTACTTCCTCCACATTTCATTCTGAGTCAGTTTCTCCCAGACTGGAAAACATGGTCATTCCTGTTCCTTCAGGGGAAGGTTCTAGTCATAACACTGTCATATTTAGAGAGCCACCTCCCTTGTAAGAACATAGAGACTTCTTGACTGTAGGTGAGGTTGTTAAAAGAATGGTGTCTCCCCATGGGGAAGAGCCAGATAAGGAAATCCAAGAAACAAGAAGGGAAGTTAGGGAAATCCTTGTGGGCACAGTTGCTATTTCCTTAGATGGTGGTCCACCCAGAATGGAGGCAGTTCCTTCTAGAAGAAACTCGAGGATTGTCACACCTCAACCGCAAAACCCTGCTGAAATCCATCCCATACCTATTCGTAACATTGGAGTTATTCCTGAGTCAGTCAATAGAAATAATTTTCATACAGGAAGTCAAGTCATCATTCCCAACCATTTATTGCATATAAGATCGGGACAAGCTAATGACTTATGGGTTGGACCTTTCACAGTAGAGCGATGCATTGATGGCATGTGCTTTCTGACCACTGATAGTGGACGACGTATTTTATATCCTGTCCATCAGAGGGACTTGAGGGATCACATCCCTGATCCCACATAATTGGGACTTCTCCGCTTGCATTGCCTGGTAGTTTAGGGTAGGTAGGAAAACAAATAAGCCTACTTGGGCAGTAGTTAGTCTTTTCAGCCATTGAGTCTGGCACCTTTTTAGTCTCTAAGCTCCTTTGTAAGCTCCTAGTTTAACTGAGTACCTGTCCCTTTTTCTTTTCCTGCACAATAAAACTCAAATTTTGCAAATTATGTTAGTAATTTAATTTACTTTCTGCATTTATATTTTATGCATTTATATTTCTGACATAGAGTAGATTTTATTTCAGTTGATTTTATATTTTTCCCACACATGCGGCATGAGGTATTTTGTTAGATGTTTGTGAATGCAGAGAATAGGTTGCAAAAATAAAAGCTGGAAATAAAATGGTAGAGTGCTGGATCGTGGATTCGAGTAGCAGAGTTCGAGGACCAGAGATTCTGAGGTTCTCAAGCGCTCATTTCAGCAGAGCACTTGTCCCAGCCGGAGCCAGATGTTATCACATATATAGTAGTCGGGCTACCATACATTATTTTTCTCATTCCAGTACACTATTCAGCCAGTTCCCTTGCATTTGAGATGCCGAGATGAGCATTTATATTGGATCACTATCAGATTGTGGACAGCAGCTATATTCCCCATGCCATGACTGAGTTTCAGGACACTCAGAGAGATGCCCGATATAGCCATTATACCATTGGTACAGAGCAGTTAGTAGTGCCCAGAGTTACAGCAGCAGTTCCAGAGGACAGATGATGGTACAGGTTGATGTGCATTCAGGTATATGACTCAGCAGGTATATTATATGTGTTATGGTTAGATTGCTTTTATACTTATTCTTATAGCATGTCTTAGCACTTAGTGTCATGATCTGGCGATCATATAGATACATGGACCTGGTTGACCTATTATTTATATTATATTGTCCCTACTCAGACTTAGAAGTTCACTATTCATACTCATTGGTACATACCCTCCCAAGGGAGAATAGAGGTGATCATTACACCATACTCTGGCTTGCTAGTGTTGGCTCCATCATTTCACTGTCTTCATCCATCCGTGGCCTACCTTCTAGATTATTACCCTGATTTGCTACTTGACTAGTGACATGGAGGACCTTTCCCCATTGTAGCCTCTGTATTGGATGAGCTTCCCTGTTTATTGTGTCTCGGCTCTGAGTTGGTGACAAAACTTACCTATGGTGAGTTGGAGTTCCTTGAGAATTCCCCCTAGTCACTAAAGTTGTGTTGGCTAAACCTGAAACCTTTAGTGCTGCCATGAATACAAAATCTGGAAAAATCAAATGCTATATCTTGTATATGAGAAAAATGCCAAATGAAAATGGCCATGAAAAATAAAATGTTATATCTTTTGGAAAAATAAATACCTAGGTAAACAAGTTGTCCATGACACACCTAGAAGTGCTCAGGTAAACAAGTGCCTTAAAAACACACCTGCAGCAGAAAGCCTAAAAATAAATGTAAATCTATGCAATGTGTTTGTAAACACACATAGATCAAGGCTATGGAAACCTCAGGCCCAAAAAGCAATGGAACTTAAATGTTATATCTAAACAATTGCTGGCCTTGTTTGTATTATGGATTGTGCGCATCTGTGAAGGTGAATAAACCCTCTTTAAACAACTCATCCATTTGTGAGACACCGCCATTCCCTGTGTTATTGCTCATTCAGTATATACTATGGTGTGTTTTCCCTTTCCCTTGCCAAAGTGTCACAAAATCAAGTCAGTCAAGTCATCCCTTAGCCTAGCCAGTTATTTCAGCCTTCACCCTTCACTAGCAAATTGGTCACAACTATGAAGTGAGTATGGTCCTGAAAGTCTAGTCTGAGTAATAATAATAATTAACGACACTATATATTTGGATTTAGATCGCCAGTCATGATTACTCTGTGTTATAGAAGCTATTTGAATAAATTGTAAAGCATGTATTAACCTTGACACCTTGCAGCAGCTATGGATGATAGTCTGAGTTGTATTTGGTCTTGGTTAGACCTAGTTTGACCATGGAGGACCATGGGACATGAGATGTTGGACCTTATGATGATATGGATAGATGATATATGGTCCATGTACGCATACAGGATGATTCTATGCAGCAGCTACAGGGTTATGATGATGATTCTTGGGATACAGCAGTGTTTGGTCATTTACAGATCATTATTATTGGCCTTGTTCCGGTACATTGGATATTTATTTTGATCATGCAGAGATTCATATGGTGTATGAGTACACATCTTGGATGGATTTGGACCTTCTGAGTCCAATGGGACAGTTTGTTTTCAGTTCCGGGCACTTACAGTGATGATTTAGCCTCAGTAGGCTGTCCCAGTGCAGTTTTGGTCTTTTGGAGGCCCTGTCGGAGCAGAGATGTCTTTTATCCGGTTGACCTAGGGCGCTGATGATGGAGGGGGTGGTCCAGCCACTTGTTTTTACCATATTACCCCCCTCCCGGACACATTGGTGCCCTCACCTTGACAGCGCCATCACTCCAGGAGGCAGTTTGGGCAGTTTCACGTTTCCCGAGGCATTTCAGGATTGGTAGAAATGGCTATTGAGGAAATCGATTTGGGCTACTGAGGCAAAATTATGGCATGGGATGATCAGTGATGATAGATCGGGACCTTCCACACCTCCTCCTGCAGTTTCAGCTTCATCGGGGCCCGCATCCATCACTTATGGCACTTTCTGTGGATTTTTGAGGTCTTTTGAGGACCACGACTTCACCTTGGAGGCACGATTTGGTACATTCATGATTATTTATTGGTTATTGTGCCATGGGGATTGACCAAGGAGGGATAAAATTACCCCTTGGACCCACCATGAGCCTCTTATGATATTTTGTCATCATGATTTGGTGGGATTCCCCTCTCCTAGGGCGACTTTGTCCACTTATGTTATATTTTATGTGTGATCCATGTATTATGTTGTTGAGCTCATCTCAACCATTGATTAGACATTTGTATCTTTTAATCTTAGCCACTCACTCAAAAGGTGGTTAGGGTTTTGGTGCCTCTCCTTCCTATTTAAAGGAGAGAGCCTCTCATTGTAAAGGGACTTTTGGCTCTGGATTATTGGAATAGAAAATTATTATTGCATCTATCTCCAATGTTGTGGTGAATGTTTTTTGGTGTTCGTTCGTTGGTTCTTCCTTTGCACTGAGTTATTGGAGATCTTGTTTGCCATATCTATTGTACCACGATTTTGCATCTACAGGTGGAGGCCGATTTGCTTGGAGGAGGAGGTATTGGTAGGGGAAGACTCTCCCTACTTCTTCTTTGGAGCTCTTCGTTGGTAACAGGGAGTATTACTGTCCCAGGACCTTCTATTTCATGTTACTATTTGCATTTCTCTTGTATTTCTTCCATGCTTGATCTTACTGATTGAATTTTATTCCTTGGTTTGACAGGTAGAGGAAGGCGCACTTGTGGACTAGGGCATCAAATTGGCAAGCAAATCAACAATCTCTCATTTGATCTCTGCGGGAATCTTCCTCAACATCAAGGCATCTCAACCACATCATTCAGGTATGATCTCAAGGTAAGTTCTATCTCCATAGTCTATCCAATTGTCAAAAACATTTAAAACCCTAATTAATCAAAACCCCAATTTTGCATTTTCTTAGATCTACTGAGATCTAGTGGGTTGTTGGGCATGATATTGAAAACCCACCTCTATAGCATCCACGGCATCCTGGATCTATAGTTTGGTGAGGATTGGCTTCCATTTGACCCCTCTCCCAAGCCAACCTAGCTTCTCCCAAGGAAGGCGCACTTCACCATTTGAGCAGGTTGACCTAGATCTAAGCGATGGGTGTTTGAGATTCCACTTGATTTGACATCTACACATCGAATAACATACACCCAGGTTGTCCCTTTCTTGAAATTCACCTTGTGGCCCCCATTCCACATTTTAAGGGATTTAATCCCCATTTTGGACCACTTGGAACACTTAAACTCAGATCTACAAAGATCTAACCGGTGGATTGCCACGAAATTGTAGATCCATACCCCTACTTGACTGATCTACCCGGATCTAAAGTTTGGATGCCATCCGACATGATTTGACCCACCTAAACCCTGATTGAAGCCTCCTTAGGGAAAGTCGCACCACCTTGGAGAAGTGAGTTCACTCACTTCGAGGAACTGGGTACTTGAGATTTCTGGAGATCTAAAACCGGAATAATTCATAACCTAGGTCTAGACTGTCACTTTGTCAAATCTTGCCTTGGGGACTGCATTCCTTATTTTAAGGGATTGTGGTCCACTTGGGTCAAACCTAGGTCTAGGCACATTTAACCATCAAGACCAATACTGTCCACTTATCTCATGTTGTAGGAGTCCTAAACCATAAGTCAACCCTACTTTGACTCCACTTCCCAATTCCCAAGGCACTGGTTTATCTCCAAGACAACCCAACTCTCCTAGATTGTTGGATTGACTTGTGGTTTGACTTTTGCATGGTGAACTATACCCCTAAAGCTATCATGAATCATGGTCAAGCTTGTCTTATGTACTAGTTAGCCCCAATACATCCCTTAAAACCATCCTGCATTGGACACAGTTCCCAAGGCGGTGGATCTTTTGACATTGACCTAGTACATTCATCCTAGACCTATCTTCAAACATTATAAGTCACTCTTACATCAACTATGAACCAAAGCTATACCTATTGAACCCCTCACTTGGCTTGTGACTTTACCCTTAGGTCTAGGATAAACCATACACCTAACTTCACTTAGAAATACCTTGATTTGGTGTCTTGGTTTTGATCTCTCCTGTCGGGAGTAGATCGGGTCTCCCCCTTTGTTGTCTGGGCTAGATAACATAAAGCGAAGGTTGCCTCGACTGGCGTGACAACCATACATATTGGAGGTCGAGGTGATCGTGGTTGCACCTTTGAGTTGCCCTTCCCTATTGCTATCCACCACTGGATCCATCCATAGGGGTAACTACATCTTAGGTGATAACAAATCCCTCAACGCCCTCCCCAAAACAAGCAGTACGACCTGGATGTGATGATGACGCCATCACTGGAACAAACGCAAGGAGAGAGGGTGCTAGGCTGAAAAGGGACCAGGAGGGTTCCTGAGGTGACCTGGAAGAGAGACAAAAGCCTCGCAGCTGGAAGAAATGTCACCGGAGTAAGGAAACAAGTGAAGGGTCATGTGACCCAGTGACCCACCGCTAGGAGCCCCGGACACCAACCTCAGGGCTACAAGCCCTATAATGAGGCAGTCAACAATGCCACTAAGCCATATTGCTCCTAAGAGAAGCACCAAAGGGTCGGGCCATGACCACCACTCAAAAAATGATGGATAACACACGTCAAGGTCCTGAAAAAAATGACCCTCTCTCCCTGGGTACATATCTAAAGGTGTGTTGGTACTGGTACCACGTAACAGGGCCCATAATAACCCCTCTTGGGAGGATGCTCTACTTGAGTTGCATATAAAATACACAACTGAAAGCTAATTTGTAAATCATTTTTTTATCATTGAAAGAAAGCTCTCTAATACAAGTGTTTTAAACCTACTAACATTAAATCTTTGGCATATTCTTGTGGTTGGCATATTCTCTTTTATTTGCATTTGTGCATCCCATGTTTTAGCACACTCATGCTTTGACATCTTAGTTCATTTCTTTAGTGTTATTTTTTTTTCTCTTTTTACTACAAGGTGTTGGGTTAGTGTTTTGGTTCCATTTGATCCCCTCTTTATATTTGTGATCTCAATAGATAGTAGGTCTTAAACTAGGTGATTGAGTTGTGATTTACGATCAGCACACTCATGCTTTAACACACTCATGCTTTGACATCTTAGTTCATTTCTTTAGTGTTATTTTTTTTTCTCTTTTTACTACAAGGTGTTGGGTTAGTGTTTTGGTTCCATTTGATCCCCTCTTTATATTTGTGATCTCAATAGATAGTAGGTCTTAAACTAGGTGATTGAGTTGTGATTTACGATCAGAGAAAAGAAAGCATCAAACATTTTCTTGAAGCACTCAAAAAGAAAATTTAGAAAAATCTGGAAAATAGTTGGGTTAACATAAATAAACCTTAAAAATGGTGTTATCAGAAAATGTTATGAATAAATCCCAATGGATGAGCTCCATTGATTGAAATGGACTATTTCATGGTGGAGACCGCCATGAGGTCTCCAATTCTATTCTAATTGAGCCACATTCCATCCGGATATTCTAGGGCCCGAATATTCTAGGGAAGAGGGGGAGATCCCACAAGATTTTCCTTGGAAAAAATAAAAAAATAAAAGCTTATGTATAACTAGTCATCAAGACATTAGACATTATTATTATTAAACAATAATATAATATGAGCATAAGGTGTGAAACTACCTAAGATGTAGCTCACCCCACAAACTTACAACGTAAACCCAAAACACAACATGTATAAGCATTTTGTATGTGCTTGTCTAACATGTTAGCAACAATGAATCTTAAGCAATATGTTAGACTTGAAAAAATGTTTAGTTTTCTTTTTTTCAAAAACAAGAACCTTAGAAAAATGTATAAATCAAGAAAAGAAGGAATATACATGAATACTTACAGAGACCCAATCTGTGGATATAACCATGGACACACTCGAAAACCCAGTGGGGAGCTCAACTGAAAGAATTCACAAGAAGTTAGAAGATAAATATACTAAATATATCACTATAACAATAAATCTGCCAAGTCATATCCCTCAATCTTTTATGAGGCCCTACAAATGAAAACAACAACGCCATCCCCTCTCTTAGAAAGAGCAGACAAACACAAAACAAAAGTTAAATTTTGCTCATGGATAAATGACCATGCTTATGATATATTCATTTCCTTCAATGCAAAGTTGCATATATCATGTCAACGAATATATCATCGAGGGTCTGAAATGTAACTTATTGGCAATATTGACGAAAATATCAGCAAATGTCAAGGAACCTCAAAAAAATACAAAAATAACCATTTTTTCAATTTTTTTAACATCTAGAGCAACAACAACATCAAATAAGCACATTGCTACATAAATATAAAAATACAACTAATATATAATATACACAAGATGTCAAATGGTGGATCATGATCACATATCGACAATAAATTGAAAATACTGAAATATGTTCCTAATAGAATGATAGAAAATCACATCAAATGATCAAAATAAATGTATCTCATGAGATGAATCATCATGACTCATGAGGCATCTAGATACTACATACTATATAGTACAATGATAAACAATAGGAATCATCAATCCACTCTACCACTTTTACGAGCAAGGGGCACCACTCTTCCTCTGGAAGTAGTAGGTGGTCTTGTAGGTGCTCTAGATGAGCCTGGGGTGGAACTGGAAGCTCCAACTACTCGGGCTTGGTGGAGGTAACGACATTGAGGTGGAAGCGAATGTGAGTTGTCTCCTCCCATAACTACATATCATCAAAATCACTGCTTATATTGGGATCCTATTCATCAATAGAACCCTATGCTTCTATTATCAATAGCACCCTATGCCTCCCTCCTCTACGATCTAGCCCTTCCCTCTACCTCGAATCTCAAAGTTGATCCTCTAAGGAAATTATTCAACACCCTACAATTTTGATGAAACTTCATAATCCAATCGTTAAAATAAGGTAGAAAAAGCTTCCCATGCTTAATAAGTGATTTTGCTTGAGTGAAGAGTACATTTTTATTAAGGTCATGACAATGGAGTTCAACAATCAACACCACCAACATCAAGGTACATAGAGGGGTTGATGTGTTTGACTAAATGCCAATCCCATACCCTTGTACATGATAGAATCCAATGGAAACTTTGCAATCTTGAAATCCTGAAAACTATTAAGTCTGTTGAATTCTAAATGTGATCTAAAATTCTACTTTTTGCATATGAAGTCCGATGAGGTTGGAACCACTCTCAAACATCCTGAAACTATTAATGGTAATGTTAAAAATTGAAGTAAAAGTGATGTTCTCCTTAACTTTCATTTTCTATCATTTTAATTTAAGAATTTAATATTACCATTTAACATTGCCAACTATTATTGATTTGAACCGGTCAGTTTTGGTAACACTGTTAAAAAACCAACCCATGGCTTAATTCCCAAATTGCACCTATTTTTTATGAGCATGGCGATATTTTCCTAATTTATCGCAAGTTATTCAATATATAGGGACACATTCAATTTATCGTAAATAACGCGATATATTGCTAGCAATATATCGGCTAAGGCAACGTATCGCGATATATACGATATATTAGTGATATATGTAACTATGCTTCAATGTTCAAATTCTTTCACACATGCATGTTCAACATAGTCTTCCGCAAAAAAGCCCCTAAATGAACCTAGGAAGAAAAACAAATATATGAGTCTTGTTACTCCTAATTTTGTATGAGGCCTACACTTGTGATTTTCAACACACATGTAACATGTTTGCAGGATGACACTAATGAAGAATTTGATGGACTAGGGGTACACAAGCTTGGCTTGGAGTATTGTGTTATCAGTTGGTGATTTTTGTTTCAGCACTTTGGTTGGAGGAGATCCATTTGCTATCATCTTTGGATTGGTTGTCATGTTTGATATTAGTGATCTCTTCATGTTGCATACCTTTCGTTGATGGATCAACCTCCTAGTAAATACTTTCATGACTTCTTTGCCTGGGTTAAAGAACACCCTAGATCACATGTTTTCACTCAGCATTGTGGTGTTGTTCTTGATATATTTGCTTACTATCTGAAATGAGCACTTAATCTTTGCCCTTGTCCTATGATTAATCTAGCCCTCACACTGGCTAGAAGTTGATGAGATTGGATGATACTTGGCTTCATTCTATGGATGTTGTACTACATACGGAATTTGTAATGTCTCTTTTCGAATGATCACTCCAAGAGGTTGACTCATTAGCCTATTTAATTCCCATAGGCCATAGTCGATAAAAAAAATGGATTAATTAATTATTTAATGTCAGTTGGGCAAAAAAGCAACATTAGAAAGTGACATTGAGTAATTAAATTAAAGAAGGGGTATTATAAAGTGACTTTGGGGAAACCACGGGGCGTAGAATAGACGGTAAATGGGTGTATTGTTAAGGCACTCCTTCTGTAAGGTCATTGGTTCGAAACTCTGTGGGTACGAGCCTTACAAAAAAATAGTGACTTAAGGGAAATATTTCATAAATACTTCATAAAGTCATTTTATATTATTTAATGAAAGAGAAAAAAATCACTTTTATTAATTAATGGCAGAAAAGGGTAAAAATGGCAAAAAAAATGTGAAAGTGGAAAAAAACGGGCAAATCAACCTATTCTCTCATTCATTCATGACATTTTCATTTTCGAAAAAGAGAATTGGAGAGCTCTTGTGGCTTTTGGATCCTAGGATGAAAACCCTAAGAGAATATTGGTTCCGGTGGTGAAACTATCCACCCTAGCTGATCAAGAAGAGAAGGTCGCTCAGATCTTTCACTGTGCTTCACCAATGAGGAAGGAGTTCCATTTGTCTTGCAGATCCAAGAATATTTTCAGAGTTTCCAGGGTATTCTTTGGCAAAGGGCACCCTTGTTTGAAGAGGGCGTACTTGCATTTCCTATGCACACAATTGTTAGGAGCCTGTTTGGGGGTTATTTCCCTCAGGACTGAAGCTGAGAAGAACACAGGTCCTAGTGAAGCCGTGGGACAAATCTGAGCTAAGGTATTGTGTCTTGGAGGGCGATTTGTGTGAAGAAGAGACCAACTAACAATACCATACCTAGCCAGATTTATTTCTGTTGTACGTTGCTGAGAGGGAGGTCGTACCACTCTGTTGGGAATTGTTCCCTGTTCACACCAGTTGCTAGTGTATGATCTCAGTTAAATCGTGGCCCTACAAGAGCCCTTTCATCATCTAGAGGAGGGTGCACTCATGAAAAAGGGGGGTGACTACTGTACAGTGTTGCGTTTGGTATGAGAGGGGTTGTACCTTACTGCTGGGTGTTTCCTACAGTGTTCAACAGCTGCCAACAATACAACTTATGCAAGTCATGACCCCTTTGGAAGACAGAACACTCCCAATAAGTGGCTGCAAACACAAGAAAAGCTACAGGTCTGCAGATATCTTCGAAAATTTGGTTTATTTGGCTCTAGTAGGAGGGTTTAACAGCTGTTTGAAAACTTCAGTCTTTTGTTGTGAGTTGTTCATAGTATCCAATACAATATAAATAAAGTTTGGGTGCATTTTTCCAGGTTAGAAATTAACATGTCTGAAATCTGGAATATCTCTTACAGAACCATAAGCTAAACAATTATAGAAATCAGATTAAACTTAAAGGAATCCTACAGTAGTCTTTCAGCAGTAAACATCAAAGTGTCTGACAAAAGTCCTGTACCAAAAGCACTAAATATAACAGTAGTAAAATCAACTACTTATCAGCATATCTAAGAGGGGAATACCACAGTGACCTTAGAACAGTTGTTGACTAAGTGCTTGATGAAAGTCCCACACCAGAACACACCAGCAGTTAACTTAAACATCAGCTGAACTAGTCGGGGGATCCTAGAGTGGTTTATGGCATAAAAATAAAGTAGAAAGTGGAATTTTTGGTGCCCATTTCATTGTCAAATTTCATGCATGAATGTGATCTGAATTGTAATCTGCAAACCAACTAAATCAATCAGTAAATTACCAAGAAAATCAGCCTACTCCAAGAAAAGGACTTTACAGTGAAACTGTTTGACGAAAGCCATGAGCCAAAAACACATGAACAATTAACTAAAAATTCAGTCCAGATTTGGTTGGAAACTGTTATCACACCATAGTAGCAGGGTTACTATTCTTGCTTAGCAGATATCTGCACATTTCAGAGCTTGGCTATGATGAGTTTATATTTTGAGATCACTCATGATCAGAGCACTGTATTTTATCAGACTTATGTTAGACCTTGTGTCAAGGCTGAGCCTTGAGAGTTCAGATTTGATGACTGATGTGACCCTTTATTCCATACAGTTTCAGTTCAGTGCCTAGAGATGTATTGCAGCAGTGTTTCAGATGGTTTATGATGATTATTCTTATGATGTGATATGACCTATGGATTTCTAATCATTGACTATGGATTATTATCTAGTTGTTTTAGTCATGTTCACAGCATTAGCTCGGTATATGATTCATGATGTGGCAAACTTTGTAAACTTAAAATGGACTATCTTGATGGTGAATTATAAAATGGACATTTTACTAGCACATTTAGGTTGTTTGACAAAACTCACTGGTTTACTACCTTGCATAGATATGGTCTTTCTTGACACCATTTGTCTGCTAGCTTAGGCTCCACATTCACTTGACTCCATCCATCCATGACCTTCCTTTTTTGGCTTTTACCCTTGGCTTGTCTTGCTTGACTTTCTAATATTGAGGACTTCCCTTTTTACTACCTCTGTGTTTGGATCGCATCCATGTTTGTTTTGTGTCTCGGCTCTGAGTTGGTGACAAAATTTGTCGTTGGTAAGTTGGATTGTAGGCCTAAATCATTATGGCCGGTTGTCCCGATGTTTGGCATTGACACGAACTCCCCCTAGTCACTTGAGATGTTGTTGGCTAAAACTGAAAACTCATGTACTACTTATGGAAACTTGTGTAAATTCGCCCATGGAAACTATAAACTCTAGATTGTGTTTATTAACACACGTGAGTAAAGGGCAAGAGCGATGAACTGCTAAAAATACTCCTCGAAGAGTATAGGAAAGGTCCAAAAAGCAATGGTTCTTAAACTCTATATCTAAACGATTGCCATCCACCACTGGCACTTGGTATATTGACAACGGAGCTTCGAGCCACATGACAGGTGCTCGAGAGATGTTCTCCGAGCTTTCACAGACAGGTACAGATGTGGAGGTTGTACTAGGGGATGACACCATTGTTAGAGCAGTTGGTCGGGGGACCATTACATTTCAGAGGGAGTCTATGAGTCCCATGACTCTAAGGGATGTGTTATTTGTCCCTGGGCTGAAGAAGAACCTTGCATCAGTTTCCACCATTGAGGACAGGGGTTTTGGGGTTTGTTTCTTGGATGGGTTGGAAGATCCACCAGATGGATGTGAAGACCGCATTTCTCAATGGTCTTCTGCAGGAGGAGGTTTACTTAGAGCAACCACAGGGATTCGAGATTCATGGGAGAGATTCTCATGTATGCAGGCTGAGGAAATCCTTGTATGGACTGAAGCAAGTTCCTAGAGCTTGGTACTCCAGAATCGATGCGTACTTGACTTCGATGGGTTTTCAGAAGAGTGAGGCTAATCCCAACCTTTACTACATTGTGGTTGGTGGAGATCCTCTCATTCTTTTGTTATATGTTGATGACTTGTTTATCACTGGAGAGGAGCGTCTCATTGCAGATTGCAAGAGAGACCTTGCTACTGAGTATGAGATGACTGACATTGGGTTGATGCATTATTATCTGGGGATGGAGGTTTGGCAAGAGCCTGGACATATTTTCCTGGGATAGGGGAAGTATGCAGTTGATATTCTGAGGAGATTCCGGATGGAGGATTGCAGGCCGATGTCTACACCTATGATCACCAACTAGAAGCAGCTTCATGCTTCTGAGGGTAAGTTGGTGGATCCTACACTTTACCGTCAGCTCATTGGGTCGTTGATGTATCTGGTCAACACCAGGCCAAACTTGTGTTTTGCGGTGAACACTCTTAGCCAGTTCATGGTGGAGCCTAGGAGTGCACATTGGACTGCCGCAAAACATGTGCTGAGATACCTTCCAGGTACAGTGGACTATGGTTTGGATTACAAGGGTTCGGGTGGAGTCAGTTTGGTTGGTTCACAGATTCAGACTGGGTAGGCAATGTGAGGGATCGGAAGAGCACTTCCGGTTGTTGTTTCAGTTTGGGCTCGGCAGCAGTGTCTTGGTTCAATTGGAAACAGAAGTCCATTGCATTGAGTTCCACCGAGGCTGAGTATATGGCAGCCAATCAGGCTACTTGCGAGGCACTGTGGCTTCGTAAGTTGTTGGTAGACTTGTTTGATCAAGAGCTTAGGCCTACGGTGATCTACTGTGACAATCAGAGTTGCATTCAATTCTCTGAGAATCTAGTGTTCCATGACAAGT
Organism: Larix kaempferi; assembly: GCA_027924585.1. Taxonomy (NCBI): domain Eukaryota; kingdom Viridiplantae; phylum Streptophyta; class Pinopsida; order Pinales; family Pinaceae; genus Larix; species Larix kaempferi. Next base: position 1,701,953 of record BSBM01001242.1, on the reverse strand, counting down.
CAAAGCATATTGAGATCAGATACCATTTCATCCGTGACTACATTCAGAGAGGAGTTGTAGAGCTGCAGTACATATCCACTAATGAGCAGGTAGCAGATATCATGACGAAATATTTGGGGAGGGGCAAGTTTGTTTTCTTTAGAGACAAGTTGGGAGTAGTGCAGAACACCTTCCTCAGTAAGAGGGAGTGTTGATTTTTGTACCTAGGAAGTGTTCCCTAGGTGACTTTATTGCCTAAGTCACTTAAAAGGGGCAAAAAGTGACCCTTGCATTAAATGACTTGTGAAAAGCATTTAATGTGACTTTATAACATAAAGTCACTTTTGATAAATTTAAGTGGATTAGTGAAAATGCATTTATGAGAATTAAATTAGATAATTTTATTCTCATCACATCTCAACCGTTGGATTGATCTATTCTCCACCGTTGGATGAAAAACTCACTTAGGGTTTTGTCAAAAAAAGGAAAACGGAGGCAAATGACATTCATTCTTGAGAAGAGAAAGAAGAGAGAGCAGCACAGACTTTGAGGAGGCATTTGGGCAAGTTTCAGCTGGCACAATTTTCAAGGCTGCTAGCTGAGCATTAAATGCACAGTACGGATTTCTAAGCAACATTTTTTTTTTAGTACAACACGAATCCCAAGGAGGACTGTACAGCAGCAAACTGGGCACGAGTTTTGAAGAATAACTGGGCACAATTTTCGAGGAATTTCTGGGCACTAGTTTCGAGACAACCTGCACATTTTTCGAGGATTTTTTGGGCACAAATCTCGAGGCAGGTTGCACTGTTTTCGAGGAAGTTTTATTGGGCACAGAAACTGAGAACAACGAGACGGATTTCGAGACAGACTTGGGGCACAAATCCCGAGGCAGATTGCACTAGTTTCGAGGCCATACAGTACAGTACAGATTCTGTACCTTCAGCACAGTTTTCGAGGGTCCTTCTAGCACTGAAATCGAGGCAACAGATTGGTACTGATTTCGAGGCAATTTCTAGGTTAATTTTTCGTGGTAGAGATAAGTACATTTCTACTAAAAAATTTATGTACTGAGATTTACTGAAGAAATATTAAACTCTCTCTCTGACTGGTTTTCCCCGTGGGGGTTTTTCCAGGGCTATTGGCCAAAATTTCTGAGTCTAATTTTTTTATGGCGTGCATGGTTAAATTAATTTTTTGCCTATTAAAAGTGTTTTTACAGCGTGTTTAACTGTCTGAAATTTTTATAAGTAATTTCCAGCCAATGCAAAACCCGTTGGGGATGAAAACCATGAAAACTTGACATAAACCAGCAAGTTGAAATTACACAAAAACTTTACAAGTAAAACTCCAATATATTCCCACAAATTAACAGGTAGCTAATATTGTAACCAAACCCTTAGAGAAAGAGCAGTTTGAAGCATTCAGAAACAAACTTAGATTGGTGCAGAATTCCTTCCTCGCTAAGAGGGAGTGTTGAGAAATATAGCTCAAAGGGGAACTTTCCCACAAGTTTGATATGAGCATGCCGAGAGCCATTCGAAATAATTCAAAAATTAATCCTACTTTGTAATTCACTTTAGGAAAAAGTGAAAAGTCGTATATTTAGTTGTTGAGTTTAATAGAGTATATTTACTACATTAATTACTTCGACTAGGATTAATCTCAACTGTACATCTAATTAAGAGATAAGGGTTTTGGTAGATTAGGGTTTTAGCACAAGTATAAAGACAGGTCAAGATGGAGTTCAAACACAGTTTTTGACGGATAGGGATAGCGATTGGAAGAGAGACAAAGAGAGCAATGCACATTAGTCGCGAGGAGTCGTACAGTATAGTCTATAGCAGATTCGTATAGTCGTATGATTCGTACAGTAGGCCATACACTATCGTACATGAGGTTGTACAACCATACAGCAAGTTGTATAACAACAATTGTTTTCTCATTTTTGGTGTAGGTCATAACTCTCTTCAGTTGGTCGTACAACTCAAGTTGGGTGGATTTGTTTATAGTGCAACTGTTAAGTTTTAGTAGTTGTCGAAAAAGTGGCAGGCGCAGGAGGGATCATTTTTTATCCCGGAGGGACTTTGGAAACAAGCTATGCTTGGGATCTTGGAATGACAACCAACAATCAAGTTGAGGCCTATGCATTGCTTTAAGGCCTCCATAGTATTGACTCTAGAAAGGTGCATTCCCTAATAGTAGTGGGGGGCTCAACAACAATAATAAAGCTCATGAACAAACAACATATCTCAATGGAAAACTCTCTAGGCTGATCAAATTCGAGGATCAAATCCAAAGCTTCTCGTTTTAAAAATATAGAGTTATATCACGTTATAAGAGAACTCAAAAGGAAACCGGACATTCAATCCAAACGAGCAACTCAATTGGCAAAAGGTCATTTAGGAAAAAATGGAGGTTACATTTATCCCAATCCCTTATGTTTTAGTAATGAAATACACCATATACAATTATTTATTACCCCATGCACATCGTTGGCCATGTAGCATAGTAATCATGGTCGAATTTTTTGACAAAGCGAAGGCATTAAAGGAGCAAGACAAGCATAGGGTGGCATCACGCATGCCATACCACTCCAAGTCTCATCATTTTAAATGTGCCTATGTTAGTTTTAGGGCTAAAGGTGGGAGAATGGGGCTCTGAGCCCTCGTATACCCCCATTCCCCTTTGATCCTAGTTTGGTTGCTTGATATTGTGCTCAGGATCATTGAGTGCTTTGGCAAGTCATTCTCTCCATGGCATAATGTACTCCAAGTATGGCTCTCTGTTCTAAGGTGTCTTGGTTGGTTCTTTGAATGTCATCCTCAGTTATGCTTGGGATTGTATTTCCAATGGCTTGGTTGGCTCTTTGAATGTCATCCTCGGTCGTACTCAGGACTACATTTTTATGAGTTTAAAGTCCAAAGTTTTGAGTTTGTTTTTATGTTTCATTGGGAGACCTCAGGGTGTTTGAGAGATTTGGGGATTTACACAATGCCCCCTATGCATCCCTGTGCCCACTTAAATTCAAGAAGGTAGGGAAGGCCAAACTCGGACTATTTCAGATTTGCTCTGCATGTCATTTGGGAATGATACGATTGTGGTAATCAGTCCATAGTTGTGGATCAGTTAACTGAAGGCTTGAAATGTTTGGCGAACTCTATTTGGGTAACTTTCTCTAAATTTGGTTTATTTACAGTGGCATGTAGTTTCTTTGTGTTACCCCTTTCTCAGATATTGGAAGGCAATAAAAATTGGGTTAATTCAATCTATATTGAGTTAGTTTATTTATTCACCATTGAGCAGCTCTGGGCACTCCAAAGAACAATGGATTGCCCAGGGTGTTGTGGGCACTCTATTGTACAGTTCGAGTGCAACCTTTTAAAAAATCCTTACTCGTTATTGTTAAAAACAAAAAAAAATGTTTTAGTAGTTGTGGAGGTTTCCTTGTAAGCTTTGATTAGTTGAATGATAAGTTGGTTGGAAGGAGAAATTCCCTATGTATGCATGTCATTGTTTTACGCTCCCACTATTTAATTTCCATCTATTTTGTCATTGTCGCTATGTGAAAAAGTTAAATTTCTGCACTTAAATAACAAATTTGATTGGTTGAGGACATAAAGACTTTAGTCACCTAGGCATTAGAGAGTTTACAGATAACAATCATGAAATAAATGTGGTTTATGAGGCATTGCCAAAACCAAAACGATTTTCCACTTCGGCCCAATAAGCTTTGGGGTGCAAGTCCCCTAGTTGATATGATAACATCTTCCCTCACTCTAGTACTAATATCAATTGTTGTTTGTAATTCATGACTTGTGGGCCCTCTTTGCATTTGGTTGTTACCTATGTGATGGGTCTAATTGCAAGCTATCTTACTGTAGTGGCATAACCCTATAATGGGCCTTCCTCCTTTACATAAATTTATTAGTGAAATATAATTGTGAAGTAAAGAGCACCTTCTTTGTTCAAAATGGGTTAATTCTCATGGGATAATAGTTGAAGTTGAAAGTAAGGTAAAATCATACCCCTTCATTTGTAGTATGTCATTCTCTTTCCACTTTTAAAGGTTTTTTAATCAAGATCATACCTTTAAACTCATTCTCTAAATGACATTTTCTTCAACTTCCAAACTTTCAAGCAACTTTGTGGTTGATGACCATATTTGTTTAAACTTTAAAAACACCATTGATACTCTTAGTGTGGTAAGTGTGTGCATGCCCTTCAACAATGTGATTCTCCAATTACAAGTTGTCTTACTCTGGTGTGGTAAATGTGCCCTTCAGCAATGACATGACCACTTGCACCCTAAAGCCACCGTCTAGATTGGCAAAGCTTTTGGTTTGGAGAAGGCCTTATAAACCACTAAGAACTAAGAACTATTAGGCCTTTTGGTATTGGGATTATCCACAAAACACCTCATACACTAAATCCCAAACATGAGATATGCCATTGTAACAGTAAGACATACAATTATTATTGGAATCACATATATAACAAGCACAAGCCAAAGAGTGCTCACAAGAAATGACATGGAAACCACCTACGGTGTTAGTAGTATATTCTCTACTTGGCCTGAGTATATTTTTTCATTTAATGAATTAGAATTATAATATTAATCATAGCATAATGGACCTGTTATCACACAACTTGTAGTTGCCCCTAATGGTATCCCATTCGGGACAGTAGAGGAGATGGACAACTAAAGAGGTGACCCAAGAGATGCCACGGTTCCCAATGCAAGGTGGGAGTCACGTCAACCGAGGCACTCTTCACTTTAGATCTAGATAAATCAAGACCTAGGGGGAGACCCTATAACCAATCAAAGATGATTGGACCCAGACAAAGGTTCCTAGGGATGAGTAAATGGTAAGTTACGGAAACCAATGCAAGGTAAAGTGGACCTAGAAATTAAAGTATGGTTGAAGGTGGTTTGAGAGATGATTAGTGATTCAACCAATGTATGATAATGACAAGATATAGTACGATGTGATACACAAGTGGGTCCTACTTTCTTGGGATATGTGAAATGGCTTAATGTGGACCCACAAGGTGAAATTAAGGGACACAATAGGCACTAGAGGCTATGTAATGATTAGATCTATGGATCTAAGTTGAAATTAGGAGTACCCATTTACTAGATCTAAGGTTTGACACAATTCCCAAGGAGTGTGACTTGCTTAAGGAGGACTGTTGCCTTGTTGTATGGGTTAATGGAGTCAAAAGATATGTGAAAGTGTAGATCGGGACACCTAGAGGTCAAGACAAGTGGGCTAATTGAGATAGAGTGGTTGGATCTTGCTAGATCTAGGATTTCATAAAATGACCCAAGTAGACCACCATCCCTTAAAACAAGGAATGCTACCCCCAAGGCAGATCGTCACAAAATGATACTCTAGATATAGGTTTCAAGGTATGCCCGTTCCAAATCCAGTGAAATCTCAACTACCCAGGTCCTAGAAGTGGGCAAACTCAGTCACCCAAGGAAGTGCGACCTTGCTCAAGGAGGGCTAAAAGGTGGATAAGGTGTGTCAAATCAAGTCCAATGGCCACCAAATTGTAGATCCAAGTAGCTTAGGCAATGATCTATGTGGATCTAGAAAATCAAGACAATCTAAGGGTTAGATCTTACTAGATCTGAGTTTTGAGGTGCCAAGTAGTTCAAAAGGGGGTTTTAATCCCTTAAAATGTGGAATGATTCCCACAAGGTAGAAATCACCCAAGTAAAAGTCTAGGGGTAGGTTATCAAGTGTGCAGATTGCAAATCAAGTGGGATCTCACCTACCCATGTGCTAGATCTAACCAAACAAGCCTCTCCAAGGAAGTGCGATTTGGTTCAAGAGGGTTTTATTGCCTTGAAAAGTGTGTCAATTCTCACCCAATCACCACCAAACTATAGATCCAACTAGGGGTGGATGCTATAGAGGTGGGTTTTTAATATCTCTTCAAAAGCAAGGCTAGATCTAAATAGATCTAAGAAAAACCAAAATGAGGGTTTTGATTAATTAGGGTTCTTATGATGTAGAAATTATGGATGATTCAAAGAGTAAGAAGATCATACCTTTGGAGAATACCTGGATGAAGAGATGAATGCTAGTTGAGATGAGGATTACTTTTGCCAAAGATCAAATGGAGAATTTTTTAAGCCCTCTTGCCAAATCAATTTTTCCAAGCCACATATGTGTCCCTCTAACCTGTCAAAACTAAGGAGCAAAGCATCAATCAGTTTAACATGTTGAAGGTAGATACAAGCAAGAAAGAGATAAGCAAAGAATAGTTGGTGCAAAGACAAAACCACTCCCTATTTAACCCAAAACGTCCTCCTCCAAGCTTGAAGGGCAAGCCTCCCCACCAATTCGCACTTGTTGAAGAAGTCTTCTCCACCTGTAAAAAGATATGGCAAATATGCAAGATAGCTACAATAGATCCTCGAGTGCAATGGACAAAAGCATTTACAATCAAAACAACCAACATCCACTCCAACCCAAGCATGTACTCCAAAAGATAGAAATTTTATTCCAAGAGCCAAGAGCCAAAAATCTCTAGATGATTTTACAATGAGAGGCTCCCTCCTTAAATAGGATGGGGAGAGAGCAAAATCCTAACCACTTTTTACATGAGTGGCTAAGATTAAAAGATCAAAAGATCTAATCAATGGTTGAGATGAGCTCAATAATAAAATACATGGGGAGAGATGAGCTCAATAATAAAATACATGGGGAGAGTACAATCAAAACAACCAACATCCACTCCAACCCAAGCATGTACTCCAAAAGATAGAAATTTTATTCCAAGAGCCAAGAGCCAAAAATCTCTAGATGATTTTACAATGAGAGGCTCCCTCCTTAAATAGGATGGGGAGAGAGCAAAATCCTAACCACTTTTTACATGAGTGGCTAAGATTAAAAGATCAAAAGATCTAATCAATGGTTGAGATGAGCTCAATAATAAAATACATGGATCAACCATAAAATATAATAAGTGGACAAAATCGCCCTAGGAGAGGGGATCCCACCAAATCATGATGACAAAATATAACAATAAGCTTATGGTGGGTCCAAGGGGTAATTTTAGCCACCCTTGGTCAATCCCCATAGCACAATAATAATAAAATAGTCATCAATATACCAAATCGTGCCTCTATGGACAAATCGTAGGCCTCAAAAGACCTCAGAAATCACCAGAAAGTGCCATAAGTGATGGATGTGGGCCCCGATGAAGTTGAAACTGTTGGAGAAGGTGCGGAAGACATCCCACTCATCATCACTGATCATCCCATGCCAAAACTTTGCCTCAGTAGCCCAAATCGAATTCCTTTGTAGCCATTTCTACCAATCCAAAACTGCCTCAGGAAGCATGTACCTGTCCCAAACTACCTCCTAGAGTGCCTGCGCTATCAAGGTGAAGGCACCAGTGTGTCCGGAAGGGGGGTAATATGGTAAAAACAAGTGGTTGGACCACCCCCTCCATCATTAGCGCCCTAGGTGAACCAAATAAAAATCATCTCTACTCTGACAGGGTCTCCGACAGACCAAAACTGCACTAGGACAGGCTACTGACGCTAAATCATCACTGTAACTGCCCGGAACTGAAAATAGACTGTCTCGTTGGACTCAGAAGGTCCAAAACTATCCAAGATGTGTACTCATACACCATATAGCTCTCTGCATGATCATATAATATGTCCAGTATACCGGAACAAGTGAAATAATAATAATCTGTAAATGATCAAATAATGCTGAAAACCATAGATCATCATCATAAGCCTGTATCTGATGCATAGAACCATCATGTACATGTACATAGACCATATATCATCTACCTGTGTCATCATAAGGTCCAATAATCTCATGTCCTGTGATTGACCTTGGTCAAACTAGGTTTGACCAGGTCAATATTGACCAAATATAACTTAGACTACCATCAGAAGCTGTTGCAAAGTGTCAAAGGTTAATGCATGCTCTACAACTCATTCAAATAGCAATTATAACACAAAGTAATCATTATTGGCGATCTAAATCCAAATATATATTGTCATTAATTATTTATATGACTCAGACTAGACTTTCAAGACCATACTCACTTCATAGTTGTGATCAATTTGCTAGTGAAGGGTGAAGGCTCAAATAAAATGGCTAGGCTAAAGGGTGACTGACTGACTTAACATTGTGACACTTTGGATATGGGAAAGGGAATACACACCATAGTATATACTGAATGAGCAACAACACACGGAATGGCAGTGTCTCACAAATGGATAAGTTGTTTAGAGAGTGCTTATTCAACTTAGGCATCATGTCTACATCAAGTTGATCCAGGTTCATTAGGATCATTCAATTTCATTTCATGGCCTTTTTGGCCTACATAACCCTTCGGATCTCAGGTGCGCTAATAAGCACAACTAGTTGCAGCTTGCATCCAGGGCATGTTTTTTATACATACATAAGGTCAGCAATTGTTCAGATATAGCTTTTAAGAATCATTGCTTTTTGGACCTTTCTTATACTCTTCGAGGAGTATTTTTCAGCAGTTCATCGCTTTTGCCCTTTTTAGTTTCCATGGGCGAATTTATCAGTTTCCATAAGTAGTACATGAGCTTTCAGTTTTAGCCAACAACATCTCAAGTGACTAGGGGGAGTTCGAGCCAATGCCAAACATCGGGACAACCGACCAGAATGATTTAGGCCTACAATCCAACTCACCAAAGGTAAGTTTTGTCACCAACTCAGAGCCGAGACACAATAAATAGCGAAGCTCATCCAATACAGAGGCTACAGTGGGGAAAGATCCTCTGTGCCACTAGTCAAGTAGTAAGTCAGGGTGATAAACTAAAAGGTAGGCAATGGATGGATGAAGACAATGAATAATGGAGCCAACACTAGCAAGCCAAGGTATGGTGGAATGATCACCTCTATTCTCCCTAGGGAGGGTAAAACCAATGAGTATGAATAGTGAACTTCTAAGTCTGAGTAAGGACAGTAGAATATATAATAAGATCAACCAGGTCCACATATCTATATGATCGCCCGATCATGACACTAAGTGCTAAGACATGCCATAAGAATGAATATAAAAGCAATATAACCATGACAACAAAATATACCTGCTGAGTCATATACCTAAATGCTCATATTCTGATCCATCATCTGTCCTCTGAAACTGCTACTGTAACTCTGGGCACTACTGACTGCTCTGCATAAATGGTATAATGGCTACATCGGTCATCTCTCTGAGTGTCCTAAGACTCAGTCATGGCATGGGGAATACATACGCTGTCCAAAATCTGATAGTGATCCATAGATAGATGCTCATCTCATCCTCTCAATGTAAAGGAACTGGCTGAAAAGTGCTCTGGAATCTGAAAAATAATGTATGGTAGCCCAGCTACTATATATGTGATAACAGGACCCCCAGATGGGATGATAGGGAGGCATCACGGGGCCTGTACGCCTCCACAACAGCCTCAAGAGAATGAAGAGGAGAGGACATGGGTGTATGAGTCCTTGGGAGTCTGGGACAACTGGCAGTAAGGACAATTGATGGCATGCGAGAAGCAGAGGAGGTCGAGTCCAAAGCGTTTGACAGTAGTTAATGGGAGTCAGGTCCTAGTACGAGAACTCGGCCCAATGCAACAGCAAGCAAACTGGGAGGAAACTCTAACAAGCAATTCCATGATGATTTCGCACAGGGTATCATGGTGGCTCATGGTGAATAGGCATGCAGTTAACGAGATTTACAACCCAAACTTGATGGATTGTTCAAGCGGTTCTTTCATGGCGATTGATTTTTGTAGGTATTACTACTCCACTCTCCATCGTGCTGAGATTCTATGCACTTCATCTTTTGGTTCATTCTTTGTCCTTAAGAATTTCAACAATGTGGGAGAAGCGACGCTAGTTATTCATTGTGTGGAGGGCAAGAGTTGGGTCTCCAGCTCTAATAAACCGTTTGATTCAAGGACTTGTACCACCATGGCCAAGTGGACAGCGGCTCGCAAGGGGGGAAGGTGGAAGGGATGCTAGAGTAGGCCCGCAAACTAGAGCTATGCATGAAGTAGATAGGGCAAAGGAGTTGTATTGGAGACACAACTCAATGACCAAAACGAAAAAAAATTAGAAAGGGATGAGACCTAGGTAAAAACAAAGCAAGACTATGTTAGAAGGGACGAGATTGCAGAGGAAATGGGGGCATGGGTGAGGGACGCTAGTTCAACCAGGGCTAGGGAGGCCAAATACTATAAAACACTGACTCTTTTCTAGCAGATGAAGGCAGTTCTAGGGCAGGATCTGAAAGCAACCAGTCATGAGCACAATGAGGTCCTATTATAGTTCGACGAGGTTCAGGAAAAAAAACGTAAGGTGGACATGAAGCTGAATGTTCTCAGCATGGCCACTTCAAGTCTGGATTTTGTTGAAGCACCAAGCAAGCCTGTAGCTAGTCCTGCAGCTTCTCTCATCTGCATTTCCGATGATGATATGTCTAGTTAGGTTGGACTTCAAGTCATGCTCATTTTTGTTATTTTATTGTTATCTCTAGATAGGCTCAGTTATAAGCAGTAATAATAGGTTTTATTCTAGTACAATACTTTCTGCATACATAGACTTTCGAAGCAAAAGACAAAGCAATGACAATGTTCTCTTATCTGGCTAGTCCGGTTTCCCTAGTGGCAGACTAGCCCACTTTTAACATGTACAATTTTTTCCAAAAGTAAAATAATATAGCTAGCTTAAAAACAATCATATCATAATGGAAAACGGAATATTAATTTATAGATCTATAATTAAATAATTTTATTTCATGTCCTGGTCATCCTCTATTTCGCCAAAATTAAAATATCAATCAAAGACAACGCAAACCACCAACGGGGAGAAACGTATATTTAAATCTATAATTAAGTAATTTTATTTTGACACCCTCTAATAGTCAATTGAAAACACAAGAATGGATAAGCAAAGTACAATATCAACCCAAAAATACAATTTTTTCTCAAGGTAAAAAAAAATTTTAAAAAAATCTCATAGTTCAAGTAAAGAACAGAAAGAACTTAAGTTAATAGTTACAAGAAAATAACGTCAAAGTTCTAGTTAATTTAAAAAATGGAGTAATTTTTTATTGATTGCATAACCAAGACAGGCAAAAGAGGTGTATTTAGAGAAATTAAGTAAAGGTTTAAATTAAAATTAAGTAATTTTTAGCTGAAAGTATGTACTCCAACTCAAATTGCTTTAACGAGGGCCGGGAAATGAGGTATATTTAGAGAAATTAAAAAATAAACTTAAAGCAAAATTAAGTTTAAGCTAAAAATATGTACTCTAACTCAAGTTGATTTAACAAAGACGTGGGTATGAGACATATTTAGAGAAATTAAGTAAGAAATTTTAAACAATTTTTAAACTGAAAATAGGTACTCTTACCTGAATTTAATTTTAAGCTGAAAATAGATACTCCTACTCGAACTGCTTCAAGGAAGATGGCAAGGAAAATTTAAAGGATCCATAATTTTCTCAAAGTGTAGAAACCTTGGCGAATTTTACTAATTCTTAAATTTGCAACCATAAAATGTTTGGCGATTTTTTGTTAAAATATTCAAATTTCTAAGGACTTCATATAGTGGAGTAAAAAGAATTATCAAATTGGCAAATCTGTTTTTTGAGAAAAAATGTCAAAAAATGGCCCATGGGCTTAATTGCTTGTCATCTAGTTTCCCTCAAGTAATAGTTCTTTGCTTGTACTATAGGACACATGCAAAATAAACATATATAGAAAATCTCTAATTACTCTTTGCTAGTGGCCTTTTTCCTTGCCATCTACTTTCCCTTAGGAAATCATTGTTTCCTTGTACTATAGAACACATGCAAAAAAACCATATATAGAAAATGTTTGTTTGGTCTTTGATTTCTTGCAAAGAACTTCGAAAATATGGCAAGCACTATCACAAGCTTTTGCAGAAGTTGTTTCTAAGGTTCCTTTTAGATTTATTTTTAACTTGTATTTAATAATTCACAACAATATGTTCGAAACAAATGCACATGCGTTTGATAGTTTCCAAGGTTAACAACACCATGACACCTAGGTACCATGTAGTTGCACCTGTGATGTCATCCTACCACTATACACCCACTCCAAGTCCTAACGATGACACCATGGCCCACGCCTTGCAAACCAATTGGAAACAAACAAATCAGTTTTTAAAAAAATGCAAAAAAAATAAATAAATAAGCCAAGTATAGGAACCTGCTTTGGTTGAAATATTGATTGGTCCAATTGAAAATTAGCTCCTCCTAGGAAATATCTTTGGTTTTTAGTTTTGTGTCCATTGTAATGCAGTTTGAAATTTAATGTTGCATAACAATCAATACAATGTGTTCATTTGAAGAATCCATTGAGGTTATTGCAAATATATAGCAGCTATAGACATAGATAGGTAGCTAATGTCTTGTTGCAATTGTTTTTTTGTTGTTGAAAAGGGGCCATGGTATTAGGTTATAGCAAATATATAGCATCTATGGACGTAGACAAGTGGTTGATGTCTTATTGCAATTGTTTGTTTGTTTTTTTAAAGGGACCATGATATTATTAAAGGTATTGTCGAACTATTGAATGTTTGTTTGCAAAGTGACATCAAGATCATCTTGAGCCTTGTGATAAGGATTCTTGCGATATTATGCTTGTGTTTCTTCTTTTTGTTTTTGCATATATGCTTTGATTAAATTTTTTGTGTTCTTGACTAGAATTCTTCTGTTTAAGATTCTATTGAATGTTGTCCAAATGCAACGAATTATGACCTGGAGATTTGTGCTTTTAGGAAAATATGTTTCCAGTTGCATATTTCATAGACGAGTATAGTTGAGATAGCAAGGTCTCTTGTTTTCCACATCTTTTTTTTGTTCTACTTTCCAATTGATCCTACAATCTATCCTTCTTCATCCTCCATCTTTTTCAAAATGGTTTATATGCACCATGAAGAAAATGTTTTTGACAAAGGAGCTTACTTCTAATGGAATATATTATATTCCTTTGAAGGTAATAATGTCTTTGTATTATATCGAAAGTTATCCACAATCTTATGTAAAAGAGTAATACATTATATCTCATATTCATTATGGTAAAGTATACTCTTGATATCCATTGTTATATAAAGAGATGTTATTATGGAGAATTATACTATCCCACATGCAATATGTGAGAATAATTCCTCCACATCTCTTGGTATATAATAGGGTCAAGGGAGTCACATCCATAACATTCCATCATACTATCACAACACATTGTATTGCGCTCACAAGCTTTCTGCTATATTGTATTGGGGTTATTTGTAGTTGCTCTCTTGTAAGGTTGAAGGAGACTTCTGGAGATAATAGAAAACAACCTTCCCATGGGTGTAGCTCAATTGGGTGAACCACGTATATTTGATGTATTCGTTTCCTTGTTCTCCTTTTGTTCTTATTTATGTTGATATGTTATTGATTGCTTAGATAGGTAAGCTAGTTTAGCTAGATCTATAACTCTGACATGGTATCAGAGCTTGTTGCTATGATCTAGAACCTTCTATAGCTTTCAATCAATAACTATTATCATTTGCGCATTGCTTATTTTTTTGTAGATTTGCTTTCTATCTGGTATCCATTAGGCTTCTCTTCAGATATGGGCATGATTTTGCAGTTTTTTACTCCTAACCCTAACTTTGTTGTGTAGATTTTTGCAGAAATTTTTCTAGGGTCTCTTGATGTTTTTTTTTTTTTTTTTTTTTTTTTTTTTTTTTTTTTTTTCTGTAGATCTATATGATTTTTGGATTCTCCTCAAGGAGATCTATCTTCCGGTTGTCAGATCTGTTGTTTTCATCCAAGTTTGGTAGATTTTTTGCGGGTTTCCATCAGCGGATTAATCGGCACTATTTTCGGCCTAAAACTGGACACTCGCGACTTTTTCTTCGCAGACAGCGCGAGTACCCGCGCCTTGACGAATGCGAACCTGCAAGTAACTTTGCAGAATGGCAACCTTTTATTTTATATACCCGCGCACCCGCGGCTTGCTCTATTGTAAAACCACGAGTAACCCACAACTGTCCTATGCAGAACCAGCGAGTATCATATATGCTCATGAGTTTCTTGTGACAGACCCGTGAATGACTTTTCTTGGCACTTTTTTAAAGGGTTGTAAGTAAAGTTTTTGTTTTTACTGTGTTTCTTCATATCAGAACGGTAAAGTGTATCAGTTTTTTGTTATTCATCTTTTTTCTCTTGTCATTTCTAGCATTTGGTTTTTAATTCTATCATTATGAATTCAAAAGTAGCTTATGTTCCTGAACTTGTTGGTCACTATCGTGCATGGAAAATAAAAACGATTGATGTTCTCAGGAGTAAGAATCTATGGAGGATTGTTAATGGTGAAAAAAAGAAACCTGCTGATGCTAAAGATGTGGCTATATGGGAAGATAAATGTGATCAAGCAAGAGGGCTCATTGGTCAAACGATTTCAGATAGTCTTCAGGTAAGTATTGAGGAAGAAGACAACCTAGTTGAGGTATGAAAAATTCTTGCTTCTTTATTTGATAAATGTGATGATGTTTCTGCTTATTACCTTGAAAAGAATATTTTTGAGCTAGATTCTACTAAATTTGAAAGAGTAGAATTATATCTTGTTGAAGTGGAAACTTTAAATGAAAAACTAAATAATTGTGGTAAAGATTACAAGAAGACAAACACCACTCTTATAATTCTTGTAGAACAAAAATTGCCATATTGTTTTGACATGTTCATCCAAACTAGGAATAAGGCTTTTGAATTGTCTCAAAATACCACAAAACCTAATTTTTATGATTTTTGTAAAGGGTTGATTGTTTCAGGACAAGTCTCACCTAATAAGGATCTTATGGCACATAATAAGAATCCTAAGAATTTTTTTTATAATGCTAAAGGTTCTTGTTCCCACACTTCAAATCATACTAATAAATTTGGTCATGCTTCTAATGCACATCATGGAAATAATAAGAAGAAGAATGTGTATGATCCTTGTAAGCATTGTGGTAAAACTAACCATCCTAAAAAGAATTGCTTTAAAGCGAAGCGTTTAATGCATAAGGCTAAAAAGAAAGGTTCTGATGAATCACAAGTAGCTTTATGTGCATTTGTTGTTTATTCTAGTGGTTCTTCTTCTAATGTGGAATGGATAATGGATTATGGTTCTTCTAAACATATGACTGGTAATGCTTCTTTATTTACATCTTATGACAATAATAAGTACACATCTCATAAAGTATCTATAGGTGATGGTAAACAACTTTCTGTAATTGGTTCTGGTAATGTTAATGTTGCTAATGGTCAATTGGAAGATGTTTTTCATGTTGAACACATGCCCATCAACTTGCTTTCTATTTATCGTGCATGTCAAAAAGGATATAAATTTGAAGCTTGGCTAGATAAATATGTTCTTAAAGATATCAACCATAATTTTAAAGTAGTTTCTTCTAGTCCTATTGATCATACTGTTGGTTTATATAAATTTGTTGGTTTTATTTCAACTAAAAGACAACCCTTTTATTCCTATGTTGCTCATGCTGATGAACTAAGTAAATTATGGCATGAAAGATTTGGTCATTTGAATTATGGTAAAATGCAAATGTTAACTAAAATGGTACATGGCTTTCCTAATATTTCGTCTACTAACGGTGTTTGTGAAGGTTGTGTACTTGGTAAACATCATAGAGAAATGTTTGATAAAGGTAAAGCTTGGCGTGCTAAAGAACCTTTGCAATTAATTCATAGTGACATTTGTGGTCCTCTTGAAGTTCCTTCTATATATCATGCAGTCTATTTTCTTACTTTTATTGATGACTTTAGTAGAAAGTCATGGATTTATTTTTTGAAAAATAAAAGTGACACTTTTTCTAAGTTTCAAGCGTTTAAATCCTTGGTTGAGAATGATTCTAGTAAAAGGATTAAGACTTTGAGATATGATAATGGGGGGGGATTTGTTAAGAAAGAATTTGAAGTTTTCTTATCTAAATATGGAATTCAACATCAAAAGATTGTTCCTTACACACGTCAACAAAATGGTGTTGCTGAAAGGAAAAACAAAACTTTAATTGAAATGGCCAGATATATGCTTTATTCTAAAGGATTACACAAGAAATTTTGGGTTGAATCCATCAGTGGTGCTAATTTTATTTTAAACATATTTCCTACAAAAGTTGTTAAGCATGTTACCCCTAAGGAAAAATGGAATGGTAGGAAACCATATATTAGTAACTTTAAGGTGTTTGGTTGTGAATGTTGGGCTCATATTCCTGATGACAAACGGAAAAAGTTAGAACCCAAGTCTCACAAGTGTATATTCATTGGTTATGTTGAGGATTCCAAGGCTTACAGGTCATTTTATCCTTCTAATCAGAGTGTCATAATACGAAGAGATGTTCAATTTATTGAAGTATCTCCACCACTTGAGTCTTTAGAACCTCATTTTACCCTGAATATTCCATCGTCTCCTGTTACTCCTTCTTCCAGTACTGTGCCTGTTGTTGATCTTAGTTCACCCTCTTCTTCAAGTGTTTCCCCTGAATGTCTCGAAGCTCTTGAAGTGACTTATGTCCCTTCTAAACTTCCTGTTTGGGCCCGAAAAACTCTTGAATCTGCAGGTAGTGAGATCGGTAATCCTTCCAATACTCATAGAACTAGATATAACTTTTCTCTTATGACCAAATTTTTGGCCACAGATGATCCTAATTCTTATGCTCAAGCTAAGGGTAAACCTCATTGGGAACAAGCTATGTCTGCTGAGTATGAATTTCTTATGAAGAACAAGACTTGGTCTCTTGTTCCTCTTCCTTCAGGAAATAATTTAGTTGGTTGTAAATGGGTTTATAAAACTAAGTTTACTACAGAAGGATAGATTGAAAAATATAAATCTAGATTAGTGGCAAAAGGTTTTAATCAACTTGAAGGTATTGATTATAATGAAACTTTTTCTCATGTTTCTAAAATGAATACAATAAGAACCATCTTATCTCTTGCTACATCTTATAAATGAGAAATACACCAAATGGAAGTTAAAAGTGCTTTTTAAAATGGTGATCTTAATGAAGACATTTATATGCAACAACCTACTGGTTTTAGTAATGATGAATCATCAAGTTTTGTATGCAAATTACACAAGTCTTTATATGGTCTCAAACAAGCACCTAGAGCTTGGTATGTTAAAATTGATACATATTTCTTGAACAGTGGTTTTAAGCATTGTATATATGATTCAAATCTATATGTTAAGAACTTTGGTGATAATATCCTCATTATTGTGTTATATGTGGATGATCTTATCATCACTGGCAGACAGCTTGTATTAATTCAAAATATGAAAAGTGAACTTCAAAAGCAGTTTGAAATGACTGATCTCGGTATATTGCACTGTTTCTTAGGTCTTCAGATCTGTCATATGGCATATGGTATTTATCTCTCTCAGCCGAAGTATGCTATAGATTTATTGGCTTGTTTCCATATGAGTGATTGTAAACCCACTCCTACGCCATTTCAATCCGATGTAAAGTTAACTGTTGAGTGTACCACTCCTCTTGTTGATGCTACTCTTTATTGTCATCTCGTGGGTAGTTTGATATATTTAACTCACAATAGACTAGATCTCTCTATTTTCCGTCATTATGGTTTTTCGGTTCATGCAGCAACCTCATGAAAGTCATTGGCAGGAAGCCAAGAGAATTCTGAGATATTTACAGGGGACATTGTACTATGGTGTCTTTTATTCGAGCAGTGCTACAGTTTCACTTTCTGGATATACAGATTCTGATTGGGTGGGTGATAGTTCTGATCGACGGTCAACTACTGGTTATTTATTTCAACTTGGTTTAGGTCTAATTTCTTGGTCCAACAAGAAGGTGAAGACTCTTTCTTTATCTTCGTGTGAAGCATAGTATAGAGCAGCCAAAGAAGCAGCTAAAGAAGTAGTTTGGTTACGACATGTTCTCACTGAGCTTGGTCTGGTTACAAAATCGTCCATTTTGTTGAAATGTGACAATCAAGGTGCAATTCAACTTGCCTATAATCTGGTGTATCATTCTAAGACAAATCATCTCGACCTTAATGCTCATTACATTCGAGGTCTCATCGCAGATGGTCTTCTTTCTCTTGAGTATTTTCCTACTGAGCAACAGGCAATCGATATCTTCACCAAATACTTAACAACAACGAAGTATGTGCATCTTCGTTCCTTGCTTAGGATGAGGGAAGTTGTCATCAAGGGGGATCAGTAATGACTCCTTCCTTCCTTAGTGTTAGTGAGGGATTTTCTACCATCCATTATTAAGGGGGAGTGTTGGAATATATTATATTCCTTGGAAGGTAATAATGTATTTGTATTATGTCGGAAGTTATCCACAATCTTATGTAAAAGAGTAATACATTATATCCCATATTCATTATGGTAAAGTATACTCTTGATATCCATTGTTGTATAAAGAGATGTTATTATGGAGAATTATATATTATCCCACATGCAATATGTGAGAGTAATTCCTCCACATCTCTTGGTATATAATAGGGTCAAGGGAGTCACATCCATAACATTCCATCATACTATCACAACACATTGTATTGTGCTCACAAGATTTCTTCTATATTGTATTGGGGTTATTTGTAGTTTCTCTCTTGTAAGATTGAAGGAGATTTCTGGAGATAATAGAAGACAACCTTCTCGTGGATGTAGCCCAATTGGGTGAACCACGTATATCTGGTGTGTTCTTTTCATTGTTCTCTTTATGTTCTTATTTATGTTGATGTGTTATTGATTGCTTAGATAGGTAAGCTAGTTTAGCTAGATCTATAACTCTGACAACTTCAATCAATCAAATGCTTTTGCAATGCAAGGTCCATATGCGCAGGAGATCGATTATCTATTGGCTAGACACAACATTCCGATTGAAAATTTTCAACTATCATCCATGAGATTGCTTATTCGATGCATTGGCAGTCTTGATACATTTTTGTTATTCATTTGTTGAGATAAGACAATGAACAGGCTATCACTTTATGGCTAGTTTGGATTGCCAAGACCTAGAAGCTCTTCATTCAATGAAAACAAAATTGATTAATGATTTCCTAGAATAATTGCATGGTGTAAAGGATGTAGTTGCATATTTGTATAGAATGTCTTTGTCTGCATCTAGCTTGTATAAACCTTCTGAACTTGGGCTATGGGGTAATATCTTCTGCATTAAATGGTTTTCAAAGTGGCTAAACGTTTCGGTCTCTATTTGATCATTTGAAAAAAAAGACAAAATACTTATATTGTTTCAATCTTGACGAAAATGCTTATGAGCATAATCTTTTGTTTCATGATCAAGCCACATCATGTGGTCACTTTGAGCCACTTTTGTCATGTAAATCAAGACAAAAAATGGAGCTTTCATCAAAAGCACCAATTTCATGATCATTTGGAAATGATGCTACAACTTGTCTAATAGACATGTTCTTTATTGAGCAAGCACTGTCGAAACAAGACCTTTATGTCCTTGGTACGATTTTCAATGGTTTCCATGACTCATTTTTCGAATCAATTTGCAAATTAACACTGTGTTTTGATATTCCTTCTTTGTGAAAGACAGTTGCACAAAATTTCTACAATTCCTATAATGCAAATGATATTAGGGAAATCAATAACTTAAATATATATCTTGTTGAGAAGACTATAAGAAGCGAGCAATAATATATTACTAATTGAAAAGCATATATTGTCAATGTGCCAATGTTGTACAAAGAAGGAAAAATAGAGGGAGTTGAATTTGTATTGCTATGGCTATGTGAATTATTCATTATCAATATATACATTTGGAGCATACAGTCAGAGACAATCACTAAAAGGTTTCATTCAACATATACTTCTTCAAAGACACTCTATCTCATGCATTCGGTTGTTGGCACTTTAGATATGCATTTCTAGCCATTGCTTAAAAAAAATGTGCACAATTCACACCAAGTGCATCTTCCGAAGACATAGATACTTGTATTCAACTAGTTCAAATAGATGTCTATGCAACAAAGCCTTTGCTTTTGCCACAATGCATTACCATTGACGATCGCAATAGCATTCAACATTCTACTCATCTAAACTGCATAGCTAAAGATAAAATACATGATATGAAAAAAATACATCTACAAACAAAATAAGTAAAAAATTGCAAACGAGAAGAGTTCAAAATTACAATATTCACAACAAATAACTAGGAAAACAACAAAATCTAGTTCCTACAAAGTTCCTAGCATCAAAATTACAAGACTACGACATCTAAAACAAGAAATATGAAAAAAATAACGTCCTCCACTGGTAAGGAAAAGGAAATATGAAAAATCCTCGACTGTAGTGAAAGCATACTTGGAGTCAAGTCAAGACACACCAACTCATCCACGTGTTATTTGTGAACATGTGCAATTCCATAAAGGATTGCATATAATTGAAAATAGCATTATCTTGAGTTATACATATTTAACAATTGAAGATGATTCAAATACCATTGAAGTGAATCAAGAAATCTGCAAAAAATGCAAAAAGGATTTATGCAATCAAAAAGTGCCTACATTGTAGCACCTGCACAAATTCGGCGTAACAGGAAACTAGATTGTGTGTCAACACTAACACCTTCATAAGAAAGGTTGGTGTTGCTAAGGATGGAATTTGGACAAATAAGGAAACTAGGCTATAAAAAAAGCTTAGCTTGCACTTACTGGAACAATCATAAATGTGCATGCAGACTTGAACAAAGTTCAAAAGGCATTTCTCATAAATTTATCGAACTCAATGACAATTGCAGTCATGTTAAAAATAGGTTGGAGTATAGAAATTCCTATTTGTCTAGCAATGTTTGATCACACAATATTATGATTTCTCTAAATGAATTATACAAGACTCCACTTTACATACCTTAGGGTTTCACAGTGAATAACAAATAGGAGGAAATTTTCAATAAAGATAGTGAAACATGGATTCATGGTTTATTGCACATAGAATCAGTGGATTCCAGTGACGAAGATGAGGATCCATAACTTACCTCTGAAACATTAGTACATGGCTATGGACAAGTGAATCTAATAGAGTGTCTTGGATAATCAAATCATACAAATTGCACCTTTTGAAGGATTCCAACCATTGGGCATTTTCTAAGGCAAGTTTTTTGAAGAACTCAATTTCCCATATTGTTTTATGGATGTAATAGATCTGATGACATTACAAATAGCTTTACTTATCAACAAATAGCACAGTGGGAAATTTTATATGCTTATGGAGACTTTGAAACACATAACACAAATATGTTCTTCAAGGTTGATCGGATTCTCATCAACCAAGTTTTAAGTTTTTACTTATTTGAATTTGCAAAGGAGAGCTCAAAGGAAAAATCCTTGTTGCAAAAGATGTAAAATATAGAAAAAACCTTGACAAAATATTGAAATCGCCAATTAGCTATCACTTCCTCAAAAGCATACACACATCTTGTGATTACTTTGAACACATAACAAGAGATGTTTTTGCAATAATACTGTTAAGTTTATATGCTGCAATAGCTTAGATTCCTACTTCATTAGCATTTAATGCATTTTCACAATAACAACAGCATAAATAGGATCTCTAAAAGACACACAATCACAAGGTACACAACAATTTATCCTGTTAAATCCTCAAGGGGAAGAAAACCCAGCAAGAACTTCCTCAATATAGATTACCAAAGTACAGTGCCCAAAAATAAGTCTCACAAAGAAGAGAGACAAAACCCAAACTCTAGAGCCAAGTACAATCCTCCTCCTCCTTCGCAATCTTCATCTCTCCTCTAGTGCGCAATGCTTGAGTGAGTGAATGGTACAAATGAGATATTAATACTTTACTTTTCACTTGAAAATTAATCTAACTAGGTCGGCCTCACTAACTTAACTGGGCCAACCTCTCTAGAAAGACTCAAATAATATTTATATTACATTCTTTTGGGTACTAAGGACCCGACTTACAATCGAGGTTTTACCTCATGACTTTTACATGACCTTTTACATTAATGACATCTCCTGAAGGAGGAATAATACAAGTAGAATATTCTTCGAAGTTACATTAATTCAACACTACCCCTTAACAAGAAGGGTATTCTACTGACAACAACAACAACAACAAGTGTGGCTCTAAACAACATCATCATCGGAAGGAGGAGGAGGCGTCATCAACAACATCATCTGGAACATTGGTTGGTAATTCTATAAATCATTGGAAGTTCTTCAATCTTCATCAATATCAACAACTGAACGGCTTGCTGTAAGATCATCAACTGTAGCACGAAGCTGGAACATCATCATCATCAATATCATCATCTTCAGTACAAAGCTGAAGTATCATCATCATCTTCTTTAGTATCGAGCTGAAGTATCATCATCATCATCTTCAGTATAGAGCTGAAGTATCATCATCATATTCAGTATAGAGCTTAAGTATCATAATCATCATCATCATCTTCAACACAAAACTGAAGTATCATCATCATCATTTGCAGCAAGAATTTGTTGGAACATCAACATCATCTGTTGGAATATCACCATCATCATCATCATCATCATCATCATCATCATTGTCAGCAAGAATTTGCTGGAACAATATCATCATCAATATATGAATACTGGAACAACATCATCAATCATCACATCAGCATAAAAAACGATACATCAACAATAATGACAACACGAGGCTGGCTCATCATCATAAAGTTGGAATAACATCATCATCGTCAATAGCTCAAGGCTGGAGCAACATCATCTCTGGCAACAGGTGCATCAACAACCAATATGATCCTTCCTTTCGAAATTTCGGGATCAAGGACAACAACACTGGTGATCCTTCCTTTTGGAATTACGGGATCGTGGACAATCCTTCCTTTCGAAATTACGGGATCGTGGACAATCCTTCCTTTCGAAATTACGGGATTCTGGTCCATCAACACTAGTGATTCTTCCTTTTGGAATTACGGGATCATGGACAATCCTTCCCTTCGGAATTACGGTATTCTGGTCCATCAACACTGGTGATCCTTCCTTTCGGAATTATGGGATCATGGACAGTCCTTCCTTTCAGAATTACGGGACCCAATCCATCAAATCTAGTGATCCTTCCTTTTAGAATTATGGGATCATAGACAACCCTTCCTTTCGGAATTACAGGACCTAGTCCATCAACTATGGTGATCCTTCCTTTCGGAATTACAAGATCATGGATAGTCCTTCCTTTCAAAATTACGGGACCTAGTCCATTAACTCTGGTGATCCTTCCTTTCAGAATTATGGGATCATGGACAGTCCTTCCTTTTGGAATTACAGGAATCTAGTCCATAAACACTAGTGGTGCTCAGAAAATCCTTCCTTTCGGAATTACGGGACCCAGTCTTTACGAAGCTACCACTACAACACACTTGGATGATCCTTCCTTTTGGAATTACGGGATCATTGTCCACTACTCACATCTTAGACAATCCTTCCTTTCAGAATTACGGTATTTTTGTCTAAGGATCAACATTTAAGACTATCCTTCCTTTTAGAATTATGGGATCATTGTCTAAGGATGATCAATCCCAACTGATCCACCATAGTATCATCAACACTACTACCCATTTCAAGGGAAGTCCTTACGGACTACACCAAGCTTGTCACAGAAGTGCTCAAACTTCACACGATACAGAGGCTTAGTCAACACATATGCAACCTTCTCATCTATGCTCACATATTGGAGCTTTACAACTCCCTTCTGCACCATATCTCGAATGGTTCTCTGTCATCTTCACGCAGCTTTGGTTATCATATAGAATCACTGCGGTATCCAACTCCAGACCGAATAGACCCGATAACAACTTCCGAAGCCATATGGATTCACAACTGGCGGAACAATCTGGAACATATTCCGCTTCTACAGTGCTGAGAGCAACACTGGATTACTTCTTACTTAGCCATGAGATCATAGCTGACTCCAGACTGAAACACCCTGAAGTGCTCTTCCAATCTGAATTTGCATAACCATATAGTCCGAAGTCATGATCTCTAGTATAACTAAGATCATAGTATACCGTACCTTTTAGGTACCTCATCACATGCTTTGCAGCTACAAGGTGAACACGTCTGGGCTCAACCAAATACTGACTCAAGTTGTTCATAGCAAAGCATATTTCTGGCCTGGTATTCATCAGATACATCAATGACCCAATAATCTGTCTGTATAGTGTCATATCCACTAATTCGGATGAAGCATCAGTCAACAACTTCAAATTTGTATCCATGGGTGTGGCCATGGCTTTCCATTCCAATATATCAAACCTTTTCAGGATTTCTACTGCATACTGGGGTAAACAACCTTTGCCGCAAACAAAGACTAAGTGAAAGTGTCTATCCATCTGTACTTTAGTCACTTCCTATGAAGCAGAGCTTTCCTGATCCTACTATAACTGAGCACTATCCTCCCTTTGCATCTTATACTTTATGTATGAGGACATTTTGCACTGGAGTGACTGGTAGCCTTCTCTTCTGATAATCTTCTGTGTATCCATTCATTTCATCTTTCTAAGTCACTGGATACCAATATCTCGAATTTTGTTGTAAGTTCTCTCTTTCACCCATCTATGAGCTTCTCATCCAACCTTGTAGCAAAGGTTGATGCCTCATCACTCTAGGTGATCCTTGATCTCATCATTCTATCCCATGGGTGTCTTCTGATCCTGTACAAAGTCTTCTTCAATTTGCACACATGTGGTTCTCTAAGTCCTGGAGGTTGCTCGATATCTTCTTCTACTTCGATTACACCATGAGTTTGGCTACTAGAGCAACATATCGTCATAGTCGACTTCCTTTGCTTGATTTCATAAGTCTTGTTTATAGTTGAACCATCATCACTTGTTCTATGGAACAAGTCTCATCATTCTTCATTTGTAGGTGATCGTGTACGATACTTCCTACAAGTCAAATTCAGTAGCATGGTTAGAAACATTTCATAGTTTCCAAAACATATGCATAAAAATATAAGTCACACTGTCATAATGCTATCTTAGCCAATAATACAACATTCATCCATATCCCACATTCATATGGTAACTTTCTAGATTCCTTCCATCTCTACTAGAACATTATTAAGAGCGTGCACTACTCCCAATATGTCAGCAAAGAGGTTTCACTCTAGATAAGTAGCAATGGAATGTCGTATAGCACCATAGGCTACTTACCCATCACATGCATATTGTTCATTAATGCAACTGTTCTAACATGCATACTACACTTCTAGGAATATAAATATGTACACAACTGAACAATATCATTTAAACAATTTGATAAAAATGAAAATTCAAATACTTATCTTTGTTTGTTTGGTAGTATCTCTTTTGATCCTAGTCTCCTTGCAGAGATTACTAGAATGTCTGATGGTGAGCTCTATTCCATCATCTGATTCTGAGGTCCTATGCCTTTCTTGCTTATGATCTATAATGTTGATCAAGTCTTATACCATAAATCAAAGTTGTTTCTAAGTGATATTATGTGAGGCACCTTCTTTTGTCCCAATAACAACTGCATCTTATATAAAAGTAATTCTAAACGCTTTCTATAGTACATCCTCCTGAATCAAGCTTGTATGTGGCTTCTTTTATTCTCCTAGTGAGACTTTCTGATGGGAGTCCTTTTCTTCCATATTTGAGAGAGTGCTTTGAAACACCACCATTATAAGACATATTCTTCAATTTATTCCTTTGGTAACTTCTTGGGAGGTCCTTCTTCTTCTCCTTATTCTTCTTCATCTTCGGCAAAATGATCATGATGTCTTTTGTTATTCTTCTTTTCTTACTGGACAATCTTTAGCAATATGTCCCATTTTATCACAATAATAACATTGATAAGAGGAGAAGTATTTCTGCTTGTAGTTTCCCTTCTTGTACTTCTGAAACTTCTTAGGAGGATGAAACTCCTTATGAGTTTCCTTCTGGTAGTGAGATTTTCCTTTTCCTCTTTTAGTATGGGTGGCTAGAGCTTGACTATCATCTCGGAGTAGTGCTTCTCGATTTGCTACTCTAGCTTCCTCTTGAACACATTCTTCCCATACAACTTCAAATTGTAGACTTTCCTTTCTTGCACACATTGTCTGGATAAAAGAATCCCAAGGTCTAGAAAGACCATTGAGAGCGGTCATCACTAATTCATCTTCATCAAGGTTGTCTCCAATTGATTCTAGTTGTTCTTTGAATTGAGAAACCCTTGTAATGTATTCTTGGATAGATTCACCCTGATTCATATTTGTACTTTTGAGTTTGGTTCTCAAATTCATCTTCCAATTAATGTTATTTCCTTCATAAATCCTTGATAGGGCATCAAACATTTCCTTAGGCGTTTTCTTGGAGGAAACTTGAGGAATCAAGTGATCTTTGATGGAATCTGGTATGATCCTCTTGGCCCTAATCATGTGCTTCTTGTGCTTTTCCTTTGCTTCGGCTTCTATGGGTTATGGCACAACTTCCTTGGCAAACAAAAGATGCGCTTGACAGAGGAGAGTATGCTAGTACAGTCTATTTCTGAAGAATCCAAAATTTCACCCTTGAAACTGGACTTGCGAAATTCTGGACTGCAGTTTCTGGATTTCTGGATTTCTAGTTTTTCTGGTTCAAAGTGAAACTAGGGTTTGAATTTCTGGAAGATTTAGCCACTGAAAAATTTTGATCTTGGTGCCAAAATATGCGCCCTGGAGAGGCGCACTTCCCAATGTCACTTGCAATCCAAAATTCTTCTTCAGTAGATAGCCCTATTTTTTCTTGTCCGAAGAAGGAGAGAGAGATTTACCTAGTGAGAGTTTCTCTTTTCAGTCTAGCTATGATACCATGTTCATTTTATATGCTGCAATAATTTAGATTCCTACTTCATTAGCATTTAATACATTTTCACAATAACAACAACATAATAGGATCTATGAAAGACACACAATCACAAGGTTCACAACAATTTATCCTGGGAAACCCTCAAGGGGAAGAAAACCCAACAAGAACTTCCTCAATATAGATTACCAAAGTACAATACCTGAAAATAAGTCTCACAAAGAAGAGCGACAAAACCCAAACTCTAGAGCCAAGTACAATCCTCCTCCTCCTTCACAATATTCCTCTCTCCTCTAGTGCGCAATGCTTTAGTGAGTGAATGGTACAAATGAGAGAGTAATACTATCTATTTATAATTTACTTTTTACTTGACAATTAACCTAACTAGGTCGACCTCACTAACTTAACTGGGCCGACCTCTCTAGAAAGACTCAAATAATATTTATATTACATTCTTTTGGGTACTAATGACCCGACTTACAATGGAGGTTTTACCTCATGACTTTTACATGACATTTTACATTAATGACATCTCCCGAAGGAGGAATAATACAAGTAGAATATTCTTCGAAGTTACATTAATTCAACAGATATGGTGGATAAAGACAAACAACTAACAATAACGATCAACATCAACAACAATCTTATATCTTGCTTCATTGACCATTTCTCCTGGTACTAGTGCCTAGATTTCATTTTTTGGCATTAAACACAAGTGACTATATGATAGAGGTGATGCAAAGTATTGGTTCCATTGAAACAATACCACATGTTTGTCAACAACGTAAACTACCACCTAACACAACTCTATATGGCATCTCAAGCTCACTGAACACCTACCCTATTGGGTCCTTTTGCAACAATTTTCATTGCCTGCCACTAAAATAATAGAAACTATCAGTTAAATATCAAGGACGAAGAAGCAATAAATGATATTGCAACATTATTTTTTTGGTCAGTCTCTAAATTGTTTCTTGGTTTAAGATAAATTTGCAGAACAACATTTATGTCTTCCATGTTTTTGGGACTAACAAGCCACAATAAACTTGAATTGGTTGAAGTTGCAATTGAATCAATTCTACAAGAGTCTTTTTTTCGAAATATAGGACCAATTGGCACTAAGAATTATGCCACTGTACATGTTCAAGAATGATGTCAGAAACGGGCCAAGAGAATATCAGATATTGCGATTCTCTTCAACAACATTTGTCAATATACTTAATGGTGAATTCACAAAAGCGCATCTCCTCTATTTTATGGTGTCAAAGACCTAGGCAAATTTGTAGATGCCACTTTACTTCATTCATTTGAACCAGTTTTAACATGCTTGCTATTATTTTTACAATTCCTGTAGACCTTGCATACAATACTTGACTTTTTGCATATTTTTTCCTCTAATATCGTAATGTAAGGCTTTTCAAAATGGATAAATTTTAATATGGTGATTTTTGATATAAGGCTTCCTAGGGCTATCCAAAGTTACTTTGTCCTTTGAAACTTATTTCGTGGACCTGTTTCTTATGGTTTTATCCATATTGAGTTAAATTTAAATTTTTATCTTTTCCCCCCATCGTGAATTAGATTTAAAAAGTGCATTGAATCTATTTGATTTCAAATCTAAGAGCCCAATGCAATAGATTTAGCTAGGGCCTTGTTGTCGCCTTTCACATGCCTGGGGGTTATGTGGCAAAAATATTCAAGCCACTAAGTGTGTTCTTGGGGGAAATCTTTGAGTCAAGTACTGTCACTTGATTCTTGACTCCTCTGTTTAGGCAAAATCCTAACAAAGCCAAGGGGGGTGGACCCTAAAGGTTACTAAGGATTGATTAAGGTAATTAGTTTTAGTGGATGAGTAAGTTGTTTAGGAGTTTTATGAAAATGAATTGAAACAAGAGATTGCAAATAAAATCATAGTCACAATAGCCTAAAGATTGTAAAGATCACAAAGTCACTTAATACATGATAGGAAAATAAAGCTTGTAAAATAGTAAATGACCAGTGCTTAAAATGGAGTCCAATGGGGTGTTGTTTTAATACTTGAAAATGTTTTGCTGATGCTCTTGGTCAATTTTAATTATTAAAAATGTTGAGTTGATTAGAGGGGAGGGGATTCCCGATATACCAAAATTGATACTGGGAATATATCTAGACTCACCAAGTGTGGTCCTACACAAGAAAATGTGGTCTAGATGGAGTCGCAGGAGGATGTCCAACACTACACCAAACTTGGGTGTAGTTTGACGAGACCCTACGGTCGCTCTCTAGTTGTTCCCACTTTATTTGTAAACCTTTCCCACACGAAGCAAAACCAAGACGCTGGACTTTCCTCTTTTAGGGAGGTTAATTTCAAATGTGAGACTAATTACTACAGGATGAGAAACTCTTTTCTGATCATCCACCACGTACTTAGGCAAGCTCTTTATGTGATGGCGAGAGCATATTTCGGGTATACACAGCTGGGTTCATTACTTTGAAAGAAATAAAGCAAAGACTGAAAATGGAAATATGAATTAATTACTACACTACCGAAGTAGTGGGTTAGTATTCGATTACTTTTGACATGGTCTTACTTCACTTCAGATTGGTGGTTTGATTGTGGTGGATTGTTTTGTCATTCAACGGTAGAGACAAGTCTGCAATGGTTCTCTTTTGGAAACGATTTCCTCAAGCGTTTCATCAAAATATGCTTAAATATTTCAACCCTCGAAACAATATGCATCCCAAAAATGGATAAAAATGAATGCATGGACGCTAAGACAATAGTCCCAATACGCCCTCAACTTCACTAATTTTTATTCCACGGCAGCCTGATTTGTCTGTCGTACAACGTGATCTTGGTCACTGGGGTCTCGATTGAGGAAGATGCTTTTTTATTTTATTTTATTTTAGTTTTATGTATTAATACTTCACTTCTATCCTTTTTCGTTTGTTATGACTCTCTCCCACGTATACAGTCCTCAAGTGGCAGCACACGATGTTCTTATAGGGAACAACTTTTTTTTTTCCTTTCTAGTTTGTAACTTGCAGCGGAATAATCCTTCAACTGAATTCTGAAATTTAAATGGCCAAGAGCCCGTTGTGGTCAATGAATTAGGACCAAGAGCTCATTATGTTCAATGACTTAGGATCTGAATTTGAGGTGGCTAAAAGCTAAATATATAATAAATGTATGAATGGATAAGAGATATGCTATGATGTTACAATGAGAATGGAGGGCTTGTATAAATATCCACGCTTCATTACACTTTAGTTACTAAGATTA
Organism: Larix kaempferi; assembly: GCA_027924585.1. Classification (NCBI taxonomy): domain Eukaryota; kingdom Viridiplantae; phylum Streptophyta; class Pinopsida; order Pinales; family Pinaceae; genus Larix; species Larix kaempferi. Next base: position 1,671,849 of record BSBM01001242.1, on the reverse strand, counting down.
ACTATTGATCCTTTCATCAAGCAGGTATCTCTTCGTTACACTTTAGTTACTAATATTAATTATTGATTTAGTATTAGTATTTATTTATATTTTGATATTATATATATATTTTGTTTGTTACAAAACACATTATACATTGGTGTAGTAATATTTGATTGTTTGTGTCAGCGATTATTAGAGCACTTATGAAGACCTACTCTCATTGTTGGTCAAGATCCTGAACGTGCGCCGTGCAAAAATCAAAGGTTTTTTAGATTATGATGTTTATGTGCATTTCTGGGTCGAGAGAGCCATTCCATTGCATTCAGTGTGAAACTCTTTTCATTTCACCAAAAAAAGTTTCATTTGTCCAAGATACAACTATTTCTATCAGTTCCAAAGATATAAAGTTTCATTAAGGTTATTAATTATTATTTTTTATACTATGTTAATATTTGCTTTTTATTTATTTATTTATTTTTAATTTGTTACATTTCTAGTTTATGTATGTGTTTTTGTTGCACATCTTATGCAATCTCAGCAAACTAGAAATATAATAAAAACATTTTCTTTTTGTGTATGTTATTTTCCTTGTGCTTTCTGTAATCTCAACAAATAAAAAATCGAGAGAAAACTTGCATTTTTTAGATAGATAACCCATATCTAGCTCCACGCTTTTAAAGATTTAGATTTAATTTATTTTTTAGTTTGTTTCCATATGAGACTATGTTGGATTTTTTTGACAAAACATACACTTTGAGACAAATAGAAAACGCCACCATTCTCTTTCATAACATCTCTTATATATTTTGCATTAACTTGATTGAAAATAACTTTATTAAAACAAAAGTATTGAGTTCAAGTATTTCTTTTCATTAAATTATTTTTTGAAAAATTACATGCAACATTTGAGTTATAACATAATTTTATTGTATAGTGTATTTCACTTAAATTATAAAATTAAATCACTTATAAGTAATTTTAGTGTTTTTTTAATTACTTTTTGCATACGATTTTCACTTATTTTATAAAAATACTAAGAATTTTACAATTTTCATTTTTTCTAATTTGCCAATCAACAAAATTTTTCATAAAATATTTGCTAAAATTATCATTTTGGATTGGACAAATTATTGTTTTTAATACATAAATGGATTCAACATCCTTAAATATCCCTACTACAACTTGATTTTGTAATATTAATAATTGGTATATACAATTCTATCAATCCAAAATGATTCTCATCTAATTTCAAACAAAAAATATCAGTTTCCCTTCCTTTATATGGAGTCGCTAGAAAATGTCAAATTCATAGAACATTTAGACTACAATATTTTATAAAAGCGGGTTATTTATTGTAAAAGCAATTTTTTTATAAAAGTGAGTTTATTAGGTAAAGTTAGAGAAGGAAGCAAATTTATTTTTATTAACAGCCTCATTGTGCATCCATCGCTTTATGAGCCAACCTCTACCTACCATGTGGCAATTTGGTTATTTTTATGTTTTTTCTTGAATATGACATAACTTTGACATCTAAAGTTTGTTTTTAGAGCCATTTTTTTAAACTACCTATTTTTTCGAAAGATTTCCATCTTTATAATAAGTTTTTGCATTTGAAGCTAGCTTATTTACATATTGTAATATGGCTAATCCAAGTGATTCTCTTGCTTACCATTTCAAACTACTTTTTTGTGGAAACCTTATATGGAGGATTTATGAAGAAGTAAAGGACTTTATCATATTACCTTGGGAAAAGAAACTACCCTCATTTATGCATCTTAGAAAGCCAAAGGGGATAGTAAAAAAGATGAAGCACATGGATTAATCAAAATGTCCATCTCTAGTGATTTATGGTTTCACGTTCAAGGAGTTGAAAAACTAGATGAAGCTTGGACAAAGCTGGAAAATGTATTTTTTAAACCTAATAAGAATTGATTCCATTAGCTTGAAAACCAATTGATTGTTGGGTTCTTAATACCAATTATAGTAGGTTTGCAAATTGATTTATATATTAAACACATTCATATAATACAATGGCACACAACAAGATCAACACATAACAGAAAAATTACCCTGGAAACCCGATCTCGAGAAAACTAGCAAATTAGTAATCTCTCGACTCATCTATTGATCAAAACACTCAAAACAACTATTCACAATCGTGACATGCAAAACCGTAAATCACACTTCATTACATGATCATGTTACACATTATACCCCTTGTAGTATATGCTTATCATCTCTCGTATAATGCATATCCATTACATCTTATTTATAGATGCAATCCAACCAACCGCTCATTAATGAAAATGCATAACTTCCTAACCACTTTCAGTTATTTTGTTACAATAGACTTGACTTGGTCAACTTCGGTTGATTTCCCATTGAGCGCTTTGGTTGTTTCGACAACTTCTCATTGACCAAGTCATTTGTCTTACCTAAACAACTTATTCCAGTCGGTCCACTAACTAGAGTTCCACCATCTACCACCTTCGACTACAGTTGACTTATACCATTCGACTATCGAATTTGACAGTTGATCCATATGCAAAGAATATAAAATTCCCAACATTCTCCCACTTGTTTCTTCTTTGTATAAACAAGAGATATAAAGCTTTAGTTCACTGTAGCAAGGCTAACAAGCCCATCGTTTCCCTACACAAAGAAAAAATATTGTGCTTTCTAACTTTGTCAATGAGTCTGCAACAGTGTTCACCATGTTTACCTTTTGCAGCAACACCTTCTGATTCTCCACCATCTCCCTCACAATATGGTATTGAAAATTAATGTGTTTCGTCTTTAAATGATATGATGAATTCTTTGCTAGGAAGATTGCACTTTGACTATCACAATCCAACCTAACAACATTCTGCTCAAATCAAACATTTGAACACAGTCTCTGCAACCAAACATCTTCCTTGCATGTGGGAGTAGATTCCATGTATTCAACCTTGGTAGTTGACAATGCAATGACAGATTTCCTCCTACTAATCTAATTGACTGCCCCGCCAAATATCTTGAACACATATCCGCTAGTCGACCGTCTACGATCAATATCTCCAGCATAATAGGAATTGAAAAAAAATGAACATTGATCACCCTTGTTGTCCTTAGTCTCTCCTCCATAACATATTATATAATCCATCGTGTTTCATAGATACCTATATACTCTTTTGACTATTGTCCAATGCTCTTTCCTATGTGTCGACATATACATGCTCAATACTTCCGCTGCATTGGAAATATCTAGTCGTGTACAAACCATAGCATACATCAGACTACCAATATCACTAGCATATGGAACACATAACATGTACTCCTTTTCTTCATGTGCCTTTAGGAATTGTTCAACATATATCTTAACTCCCACAGGAATAGGGATCTTGATTGGTCGACTCTCCTGCATGTTGAAACATTTTAAGATTGTCTCAACATATTTCCTCTGACTTAACCATAGCTTTCTACCTATACGATCTGTTCATATTTCCATTCCAATAATTAAATTTGCTACTTTGAGATCCTTCATGTCAAACTCGGAGGATAACTACACTTTCACTTCTTTTATCAAATCCATGTTATTAACGACCAACAACATGTCGTTGACGTATAACACCACATATATGAAGTGATCACCAACTTTCTTCTCATACACATAGTGGATCAACTTGACTTCTCACAAACCCCATGACTTCTCACAAACCCCAGTTGTTGGATATACATGTCAAATTTTTTATGCCACATCTTGGGTGATTGATTTAGGTTGTAGAGAGAATTCTTGAGCTTACAAGCCATCTCCTTTTCTCCATTCACTATAAAACCTTCAGGATGCTTCATATAAATCTCTTATTCAAGATCACCACGAAGAAATTACGTCTTTACATCCCTTTGTTCCATCTCAAGATTAAATGTTGTAGCTAAATACTTTAGTACCCTTATGGAAGTTAACTTAGCAATAGGGGAGAAAATTTCACCAAATTCAACTCCCTCGACTTGAGAATACCCTTTCACTACCAGCCAAGCTTTGTACTTCTCGACTTAACCTGTTGCGTTCAAATTTTTCTCAAACACCCACTTACTACCCACGGGTTCCCTTCCATTTGGTAACACAACTAGATCCCATGTTTTGTTCTTTTTCAAGGGCTCCATTTCATCTTGCATGGCCATTTTCCAGTTTTTTCTCTCTGTCGAGTTGATCGCATCCTTTACCAACTTGGGATCATCGTCTATGGCATATAATGCAAAATTAGAGTGAAATTCAGGTGGACTGTACATTTTTAGTTGTTTCCTTGCTTGAACAGACTTCCTAACATTCGGATTCTGTTGTTCCACCTCTTCATCAGATTTGGTTGACTCTCTTGAATCCAGAATTTTGTCGTTCATTTCAAACTCTTGGTTTTCTTGTTCCTTTTCTCTTTTAACCTTTTCATTCCCAGAAGTTCCTCCAACTTATCTGAAGATCACATGTCGACTATAAATTTCCTTCCTTGTCACTGGTTCCACAACTTATATCCTTTGATTCCATCCTTGTACTTGATGAAGATGCACTTCTTCGACTTGCTGTCAAGTTTTGTTCTTTTCTCCTTTAGGATATGCATAAAGGCATCACACCCAAACACTCTAAGATGTGTAAGAGAGGGATTTTTACTATCCCATTCCTCATTTAGATTTTTGATGACCAAAGCCATCGACAACAACCTTTTTACTAGGTAGCATGCTGTGTCGACTGCCTCATCCCATAATTCTCTTGCGACTCGTGGACCACTAAGAATGTTACTCCCTTTCTCCATCAACGTTCTATTAATTATTTTAGCAATTCCAATATGTTAAGGTGTGTATGGAGTTGTGTTTTGTCGATCTATACGGTGTTGTCTGCAGAACTAGTCTGATGCCTTTCCATAGAATTATCCTCCATTATCAGTTCTCAGTACCTTGATCTTTTTACCATGATCTTTTTACCAGTATGGTTCTCCACAAGAGTTTTGAACTCTTTAAATTTCTCAAAAACCTATGATTTCTTTCTAAAAAAATATAACCATGTCATTTTGGAGAAATCATCTATGAAAGAAACATAATACTAAGATCCACCTAGTGAAGGGACTGACACAGGTCCAAACACGTCATTATTTATTAACTATAGTATTTCTTTATCCCTAGTAGCACCGGATGAGAACCTTACATGAATTTGTTTACCATAAATACAATGTTCACAAAAGTTTATTTCTTCATGACAATCAAGGAGACCTTTGAGCATACCTTTCCTATGCATAGCACAAAGACCTGTCTCACCTATATGACCGATCCAGTGATGCCACGACATGGTTGAGTTGACTGGACAAGCAAATGTTCCGCTGGACTAAATATAAACCACATTAGCGCTTTTGTCGGTGTCTTTTCTTCTCAATAATTTGTACAAGGTTCCAGTTCGAACACCTCTCATCAACACCATTGCTCCTCGCACCATCTTGAATGTATCTTTCTCAAATACAGTTTGTAGTCCTGCATTCCCCATATTACTTGTTGATATTAGGTTTCGAGCCAAACCTGGTATATGTAGAACTCCTGGAAGTGTTTTCATTCTTTCGTCTTTCAATTTCAGTCGAAATTTACCACATCCGACTATCCTGGTAGGTGAGTCATCACTGAGTAGGACATCACCACTGTTGATTTTCTCATACTCACTGAACTACTCTTTGTGAGGTGTCATGTGATATTATGCATCGAAGCCGATCAACTAAGAATCATTGTTCGATTGTATACTTGATGAGGCCAAATACACATCACCTTTATCCTCTTTTGAATTCTTACCATCAGCCGACTAACCTTCCTCAGTCCCTTGCCTTTATCGAATTCCTTTGACTTATAGTTCCGTTGATAATGCATAACTTTACTGCAACCAACAAGTTTTTGTCACTGGATTAGGAGATCTAGTCTTAGATCTACCCCTCAACTTTGATATTCTACTAGAGGTTTTTCCTTTTCCCCTGTCTATCGTTCAACCTCTTACTATTAAGGATTCATGGGTCGAACATTCCATGTACTTTCATATCATCTCTTCCGACAATAGAGATGCGGCCAGATTATCAATCTTCAATTTGGTATTGTTGCTTCCAATAGCCACGACCAGGCTATCCTAGGAATCCGAAAAAGAACACAACAAACTGATGCATTTTTACTCCTTAGTAATTTTAATATCTACGGGCAACGACCGACTGATCACAATGTTGAACACATTTAGGTGCTATGTAATTGAGTCACCCTCACCCATCCTCAGAAGATACAACTTCTTTCGAAGAAACAACTTGTTAACCAAATGTTTCGACTAGTACAAGTTTCCCAACTTTTCCCATAACTTCTTTGTAGTGTCTTCTCCTGAGATATTCAAAATTACAAAATCTGCTAGACAAAGTCGAATTGTAATCCTTTCCTTTTTGTCAATATTTTGCCAGTCTTCCTTAGACACACCTGCTGGAGTTGTTCTTGGGTCGACTATAATCTATTGTTCTCATTCTACAAGGAGATCCTCCATTTTAAGCTTCCACAGCTCAAAATTTTTTTCATTAAAGTTTTCAAATTCTACCCTTGATGTGCTATCCATTCTAACAATGAATCAACGCTTCTAGAAGAATCCCACTTAATAAGTATTCCCCAAGATCTAGGACCAAGCTAAAATCCTCAGCAACAAAAGCATCCCCTTGTAACCAAACATGGCAATGATACCAACTGTTGGGTTCTTAATACCAATTATAGTAGGTTTGCAAATTGATTCATATAATAAACACATTCACATAATATAATGGCACACAACAACATCAACATATAACATAGAAATTACCCTGGAAACCCGATCTACGGAAAACCAATAAACCAATGATCTCTTGGCTCATCTATTGATCAAAACACTCAAAACATATGTTTACAACCATGACTTGTAAGACCACAAATCATACTTCATTACATGATCATGTTACACACTATACCCCTCACAATATATGCTTATTATCTCTTGTATAATGCATAGCCATTACATCTGATTTATATATGTAATCCAACTAACTTCTCATTAATGACAATCGATAACTTCCTAACGAATTTTAGTTATTTTGTTATAGTCGACTTGACTAGGTCAACTTCAGTTGATTGCTCATTGAGCCTTTTGGTCTTTCTGACGACTTTCCGTTGACCAAATCGTTTGTCTTCACCAAAACAACTTATTCCACTTGGTTGACCGACTAGACTTCCATCGCCTGTCGCCTTTGACTATAGTTGGCTTATACTAGCCAACTATCGACTTTGACAGTCAATCCATATGAAAAGAATATAACATTCCTAACATTGATTTCTTTAAATTCTAGTGATTTCTCTAGCATTGAAGACTATATATCTAAGTTTAAAACACTTAGACTTTTACTTGAAGAATATAACATCCTAAAGAAGGATAATTGATGCATATATTCTATTCTTACTAAGATTGATATTGCTTGTTCTATTTTTGTATATACTTTTCATTCCATCAAAGAATCACTATGGGTTGCTTACAAAATGGCCACTCTTGAAGTTTTATGTGATTGTTTGATTAGAGAACAAGATAAACTTTTACATGTTGGAGTGATCAACACTACAAGCACATCTAACAAATTCTTAGTGGAATATTGGAAGGATAAAACCAAGCATCCAAAGAAGCAACATCCTTGAAACAAAAAGAAACAAGGGTCCCAAAGCCTCTTAGCCAACACTTACTCCCAATGGTGATAAATTAACTAAATCAAAAGGTAAGAAGATTGAGAGACATTGTAATTTTTATGGGCAAGATGGTTGTTTGGAGTCTAAATGTTTTAGGAAAATGGAAGCAATATGAAGAAGCATAACATCAATCTTGATTCTTCTTCTTCTAACTCTTCTTATCATGGATGTGAAATTTTTGCTCCTAGTTTTAATATGGGATTGATATTAATGATAAATTCATTAATCATTCAATTCCATAGTTGATATGAATTAAAATTTAAGTTTTACATCGCAGTCATTAAAAATGCTATGTTAAATAAATTAACAAAGTAAAACAACATGAAATAAAGTGGAATACAATTGCACACCATTTACAACAATTATATAAGGCAAGCTTTATACAAATAAATTGAAGCATTTACTAATCATCAACATGTAATATTTTGAAAGGAAAAAACAAGGAAATATGTAGCATCATAAAAATACATAGATAAGTAGGATATATGCCAAGAGAGATATTATTTATTAAAATATTGTTTGAATAACTAAATAACATAACCTAAATATAGGGTTAATAACTGATTAGGATCCCAACAACTGTGATATTTTTTAAACCATATGTCAATTGTAATGACAAACAATAAAAAATGGAAAGTTGTAGTGGTGAAGACCCTTTGGAAAATTAACACCCATATTATTTGGAAGGAATTTGCATACATGGCTATGCCAATGTTCAAGATTTGAACAGAGATGTAAAACCTTAAATGTAGACTAACAAATATAACTTTACAAGAAGTCACACTTAGTTTCAACCTAATGATTCGCTTCTAATGTAAGACATCCAATCGTTATAAGTTTCTTCCAAGGTATTTGATAAATTAAAACAACATATGAAATTTTATTTCATATGTGAAACTCAAGAATACTTATTATTTTCTCCTCCTTTATTCATGGCTCCTTGTCTTTATATAGAGGCCATCACAGTAAATGTGGAGTCATAACTAGATACTAAATATAATATATTAAACTTGATAATTACTAATAAATAGATTATTACTAGATTATTACTAGGTGGAAAATCATTTGGTCAATTATATACTAAGATCATTTGAACGCACTAAGGCCCCCTATGATCCAGGTCGTTTCTAGGAAGCACAATGGGGACAACAGTTCGACTGAATGAGTCGGCTCTGTTATGGCGGAAGCAATAAGAAGTAGAATGAGCAAAGCAAGATTACACTACATAGATAAACACAAGTACGCACAGACAATATGTAGGAATGCGAACTGTTCTTCTCTATTACTTGCAAATAGATAGATTGATATATGTTACAATATTATACATGCTTATATAGAATTTTGAGACGCTTGGATGCTTGCCCGTTACGTTCAGTTACAAAGAAGAAGTTAGAACGATTCAACAGTTCAACCATTACAGTCGACTGGAAGACAGAGAGAAGTCTGTTGAAGTTCGACAGTTACTGGTTGCATGTCGACGCTGCATGTCGATGTCACGAAATTGTGAGGTTGTTGAACATGTCGAAGGTGCGGAGTGTGTCGCAGTATGTCGAAGTCGAGACTCGTCGGAGTTGTGTCGAAATCGGATCTTGTCGGAGTTGATGAGTTTGTCGAAATCATGTCGAATTGAAACTTGTCGAAGTTGTATCGACCTCGATGACTTGTCGCAGTCGATGTTAACATTCGACAACAATGCCAACTACGATGTGGATCACCCTAACTAGTTTTTTGTTGTTGTTCACATAAATTCTTGAAGATCTTATTAAATATACATCTTCCACCATCTACATTTAATAAAATGAATTTCATTAAATGCAAATAAACAACAAAATAAGTATTCATATTGCATTAACCATCCTTTTATAATCAACCGTATAAAATTGTCACGTGAAAGCTAAACTTTCAACTGTAGCTTCTCAAAAATATTACAGTCCCCATAATAAATACAAATCCATTGCTATCTGATCACATATACTTATTTTCAACCATAAGGGTGTTAATATCATGTCCAAAAAAACACATAGGATATGATTTAGAGACAAGTTTATGATAAATATCAAATAATGCAACTTTAATAAGGTAAACAATGTCCCATCATGAGTGGAAATATCAATCCAATTGGGGATGGATGATATGTGTTAATATCATGTCAAAAAAAACACATCGGATATGATTTAGAGACAAGTTTATGATAAATATCAAATAATGCAACTTTATTAAGATAAACAATGTCCCATCATGAGTGGAAATATCAATCCAATTGGGGATGTCATCATCCATACGAGGAGTGTCTACAACCTTGCCTTGCCTTGTACTATTGGCAAGCCAAAAACAACTTGAATCTTCGCATCATTTCCATGATCATAATTAATGCAGGCATTAAGATCATGTAGTAGACAAACTTTGATAACCATTCATTACTTTACACCATATTTGATGCTATAAGCAATAGTTTGAAAGCATCACGAGTATCTATAGAAATACTAGTATGTGCATAAAGGAAATCAATGATGGATGAAAAGAGTGAATAAGTGAAGGGGGCTATGCTAATAACAAAACGAAGTGATGCGTACTCATGTTCGAAGGTTGGTATTGCAATCAAGGCTTTATATATATATTCTAATATGGAACATTCTCAAATATAATATTTTGTTTTAAGATTCAATCCTAGGAACAAATCACACATATATATATTGTAAGTGTATCAACTGTGCCATGTATAAGTATATCTATTACAACTATTGTTATTATTTACCTGGTTTATAAACAAGTTCTAATCTAAACATTAAATCTATCTTTATAACATATATGTTGGTGGATACCCATATGATAAGCTAATTTGTATAAGAAAAAATACTCATCAACCACCACCAACAAAAACCCAAATTCCATTTCTTTGAATGGAGTAATGTAATGAATGCCACTTTCTCACTATAATAGTATGCATCTAACTTCAATTAATCGTGCATTCAAAGCATGAATAGACCTTGAGTTCTAATATGTTCAAAGAAGACACCATAAAAATCTTAAAAGTAATTTGTGCATTCATTTAAACTTCATGAAAATCACTATTAATATACCGCACATGTCCTTTAACATAAGTTGGGCATGCATCCAAACATCATGAGCAACATCACTAATATTAGCTAGATATCCTTATAACAAAATTCATGCATGTTCCAAACGAGATTTTTTATTTTCCCCAGAGGGTGCCATATCAAGCTCTAAAACAAACCACCAAGTATGCATTCAAACACCATGAACAACATTAACAATAGACCATCATATGGCATTTAAGACGAGTTAATTAGTTATATAAACAACTCTTTCAATATTGACATAAATACCTTAACCATAATTTTGATAACTATCATTTATACTTCAGATTTCAAACTATTCAATAGATTTCATTCATAACTTGTAACATAAGACATGCATGCATTCAAATACCACAAACAACACTATTAGTGTATCCATCATGGTCCTTGAATTTTCCATTAAGGACATAATTTCACTATGATTTGCATGTAAATGTGTTACAATGATAACAACATGTTATTCAAGTGATGGGAGAATAATTATCAAAACCATGCAAAAATCACTCGTACCTTGATTGAAAATCGCTTCAACAGATGCATTACTAGCAAAGTGAGGAAACACCGGTTTGGGTTTATAAATGCAAGTGAAAGGAAGATTGGGAAAGGGCCTTTGGGATGACAATTATAGCTTAGAACCACAACGATTGAGTTTGATGCAAGACGGTATGCCTACATCATGTCGAACGCATGTCATGAACTATGCATGGGTTGGGTTCAAGCATCACGGTCTTTGTTCATGCATAGACTATGATCCTAGCTCATTGGAGAATGATTTTGGGACTACATAACTCAATATATAATCAAGATATAATAAAGAGGGAAAGCACATCTTGGCCTCTACATCTCATTTTTTTGAAATTACGAGAGGAAATGTGCACACATAGGGATTCTTGCTGAAAATGAAAGGAAGAATGGGTAATGAATTGGAGGAAGGGAAATGCATATGTGGTATTAACCTAAGTGGACAACCAGACATCACCATGCAAACAACATACTATGAGAAAACAATGTTGGGCTCTTCCATGTTTTTAGATCTTACCTCATCCATTTCATTGAGTTTAGTGCCCTTAATGCCAAATCCATGGTGAGATCGATCTCTCTTATTAACTTCCAACAACAAGAAAAAAATACAAAACCAAATGACCTCTTCTCTAGTTGTGTATCCACAATAATCATATCATGCAATGTTTGGTTTATTTGATAAAGTTCAACCCTTGCATGCATGGAAAGTTGACTTGTATGATGAGCATAAGAGGGTTGAACCCAACCAAATACTCCAAGCTTCCAAATAATAAAGGCCAACATAGAGCATAACATCCTCTAACACCATCAACAAAGCATCAAGGAATCTAGGGAAGAGACAAGGCTTCAACTTCCATATACCATTAATAGTTAGGTTGAGCTCACCCAAAAGGCTAATGAGGAAGGTGGAAATGACTAACAAAACTTGGTTAGTATCCATTGACTAATGCCAACATTAATGATCTCCATCTTTGGATGTTGATCCATAATTGGTGAAAGGTCAATGCATCCACCATGCATACATTGTTATTAAGGTGATGGTATTTTGTGACCAAGTGGCTTATTCTCTCCCAAGTATTTGCAACTTCAAATCCCAAAGAATCCTTCGAGATGGTGCCACTATAATAATTTTTTTCCCTTTTCCATAGTTCAAGCAAGTGACGAGAGTGGGGTTTAACATCTCAATTTATGCCACTCAAGACCATCTTAATTCTCTCACCATTAGCCACAAACCAAACATATAATATGTCCATTTTAATGCATAGGTGAGGCAATAGCTCACTTGCACGTGTGCGCGCACACACACAAAATTGCATTCATTTATATCTAACCATTTGATTTGCAGGTCCAATATATCAAACCACAAGTGGTAAAGAAGAACATTATAATCATAATCACCACGCACATGCAGCCATATAACATTTTCCATTTAACTCATGCCTTTAAAACAACAAACATTGTATCTTAGTCAAATCTATTTGTAAGTTCCCTTTATCAAATCAATATTATGTTATAAATGCATATCATCATAACCATAATCAACATCTCATAACCAAACCATCATAATCATATCATCAACCAAGACAATCATGGAGAACAACCATGAAGAATAGATAGATGAACTATAGTAATGATGGATAATCACCATAATACTAGAAGAAAATATATATTGATATCACATCAAACATCATTATGAATTTGATGCATGTTATCAAGGGGTCCATTAGTTACTTATCTTAGAACCAATTTGTGAGATGCTTTTATTGAAGGTGAGGTTCCAACAATTGGGTGAAAATCCTATAAGATAAAAAATTGGAATATAGACAAATTGCAATACTTTGTGGTCAAAATTGTTCTTGACGAGAAAATGGGTCTACATTTGGCGAATCCACATGGCATGTCGCTTTTAGTGATATTTGAACTTATAATCTCTAGTTTCAAATCAACTATAAAGGCTAGGCTTGGCTATGGGAAAAAATAACTAACAATAAAAGCATGACAAAATTGATAACTAAGATTTTAAGTGTAGATACATGCATTCTTATTGGTATCAAATGAACTAAGTGATAAGTAAAGTTTTTACATGTGGACATGAAGAAGGGAAAGATTGAAAATTCCCGGGAAACACAAATATTACCTCTACGACACCTAAGATTACCTAGGTATAAGCATTATGAACTTTGAGGCATATTGAACTCTTTATCATGACTACATCATCCTGCAATTAGGTTAGGCTAACAACAACCATGTAAAAAAATATAATAACAGATTTGTTCTAGGGTGAATATGAGAAGATTCTTCACCATCGAGATTTCAATTTGGTTGACAAAAAGTAGACAAAAATAAATGAACCCCCCTCCCAAAAAAGTTTGGATCTAAATGGAGAAGAAAACCAAAGAAACTAATTTAAAATGAAAAAATGAAACAAAGTACAAAGCAACTTGGCAAAATAACATTTTTTTTCTCCATTTTTTATGGTTTTCTTTTAAATTTGTGTTGTTCATTATTGAGGATTGTAATATGGCTTTAGGGATGATCCATTCACCATATGTGATAATGGTCTTTCTTGGTTTCCCTTTAAACTAAAATCATTATTACAAGATTTTGAGAAATGGTTAAAGGACCAATCCAAAGCTTTTAGAATTTGTGTGCTTGCCTTTATCCTCATGATAAGAATCCAAAAGAAACACTCACTGCCCTACTTTGAAGGATTTTTTCTTTGTTATTTTATGATAATATTTCTCCTTGGGCGCTTCTTAAATTTTGAGCTACAAATTACTCTACTCATCTAAGCCCACTAACAATGCATTATACACTTGATTAATTGGACAAGTGTCCAACTCTTCAGTTTGGAAAGCAAGGTGGTAGGTAGTTATTTCCATATCTACATGCATGGGGGATCCTGACCATAGGAAGAATGAAAGATGTCTCATTGGTGCTGATTTTTGTGGTAGTTCTATCTTCCGTTAAAGAATGAACCAACTACAAATGCCATTATTAAGGATTTCTCCTATGACCCATTAAATGACCTTGATCATATTTTTATTGGTAGACTCAACCAATCCATTAACTTGTGGTTAATAATGTGATGAAGTTGACAAGGTGATGCTATAACATTGGAAACACCTCAAAACTCCTTGAAACAACTGAACCACCATTATAATTGATGATCTCAAGGGGTAGACTAATGTGAGAAATATAATGACTTTAAAAAAGAAAACTACTTGCTCAGCCTTAACATTTTTAAGTGGGGTTAATTTATACTACTTGGTGAAATGATTAGTGGTAGTAAGTATAAAAATGTGGCTCACTAAAGAAAGAGAATTGATGCGATCAATGAAATTATTTCCCTAATTATCAAAAGAGAAACATGGTGTAATGAGGTTGAAAGTCATTAAAAAGGTATTTTCCTTGCTTACCAATGTTGGCAATGGTCACAAGACCTTACAAGTAAGGCATCGTGAAACAAGGTAATCCAACAATATCCATACCATAAGATTTTGTGAGCTATTGCTTAAGTAGCATAATGTATCCCACTATGATATTGAAGGTGGGAAACATAATGAAACCCACTGAGGATGACCCAACTAGATTTTGATTTCCCCATACACTAGAGAATAATGCCATTGGATATCTACAAAAGAGGCAATTATTAATTAGGACATACCTCATCCCTTCTAGCCTTGATCTCCTTTTCTCATTACCTTGAATATGGGGAGGAAATTGTTGATTATACTAGTAATATATTTTTTTTCCAAGAATGAGTAGAAATTGTATTAAAAAAGGGTTTTGGATATCCAAACGACGAAAGATAATACAATTAGATCACAATTTGTTCAAAATTACTCACATAGACTAAGCATGAACAATTTTTTTTCCATAATTAATTCATAAGATGCCCAAAAAAAACTTTATATTGACAAAATCTATAACTGTACTGCCTTATAAATTGTCCCAACAACTATATACATGTAAAGGGAATTTAGATAAATAGATACTAAATGAAATGATGGCCACTATGGCCTTTCTCCATGAATTGATCTCCCTAATCCATTCGAAAGGTGTTATGAGACGACAATTGTTTAATGACAACCATTGTTGTTTATTGAATTGTTTCCTCCTCTACATGCTTTGAACTAGAGGACACTAATGGTTGACCAGGTATTAACTAAGAACCGTGTGCAAACCCAAGGATAATATGGTAATATATCTTTGTATCGATAGTGATCTTATCTATTTTTCTCACGTTACTTCTTAACAACACTTTCCAACATATCCAATTTATCCTCATGTTGCTCTAAGTGTCTATTAAGATGGTTAATTACCTCACGGAACCCATCATGCTAACTATTAATGCACTTAAGGGTGCAACTTAAATCTCTTATCCCTTCTTCGCTAGAGGGGTTGGGATTTAGGAAAGCAATGAGAACCCTTTATCTCTACCTATGGACATAAAATCCCACAAAACCAAACCCAATCCCAATCCCAATGGCACCAAATCACAAAGAGGACCGCAACGAAATAATTATACACCACAGTCTCTCCTAGTCTAATAGTTCGACAACACTATCCATGTAGAAATTCGACAACACGACTATACAACTAAAAATAGTGAAAACTAACACAACAAAGATATCATCTTTACCTTAATCGAACATTAGGAAGATCCAAGGCCCACCTGGCTCTAGGTGTGGTCTTCTATGCCAATCTACATTGCCTTTTTCACCAAGAAAATTAATAGCGCAAACCTCCAAACTACCAACAAAGGTCCCACATATGCACCAAAACTAGGAAACCAAAGCCATAAAGGAGTGACCTCACAAGACTAGATACAAGTGACTGAAAGAACTCAATGCACGTGGGGGTGTGATTTCTCCCTCATGCACCTTCCAATTGATTTGACTTGCATGATTGAGATCCGGAGAAGGCATACACGTGTCCCTCCCAAACTTAATGATGAGAATTAATTATAGTGGAGTCATTAAATTCATATTTAATGGAGGTGTATAATTCCATGTGATAATCATACTCATGAAGAACTTAGGGGATCCATTTCCACTTAGGGGGGTCCCCATTTTTAATCAAGACCACTTCATTAAGTTAAATCACATCATTGGCTTATTGATTTGTTACATAATTATTGGCTCTTTTGATGTGGAATATTTTAACCTTTTCCATACTACTGAGGTTCCAATCAATCTGCTCAAGAAGTCTACTCTAGAGCGCTTTTTCCCCTTTATGCTTTTTTTTTTTTGACTTACTTGACCACTAAGAGTGAATCTCCAAAGATCACCACATTGTTAATTTGGTGATATTTTAAAAGTTTTATTCCCATATACAAAGTGTAAGCCTCAACCTAATTGTTTGTGGATTTTCCAACCCCCCAAGAGTAGATCAATTCCTTGTTTCTATCAAGGTCAATGAGAACCCCCCTCACCTGCAAGTAATAAATAATATTGGTATACCATGGATCAATACTTACATCAAAATTGATATGATTATAATCAAGCTCAAATATAACAAACAAATAATGCTAATCTTGTAGGATGGTGGAATATTTATCTAGAGGATTTCCAATGAGGATGAGAGATAAATCCCTAACACAGATGGTTTTAACAATCAATATATTAATGCCAAACTCTTGAATTATAGCAATCCAAGCAACTAATCTTCCTTGAAGGCGTAGGTCTAGGAAAACAAATGATTTATGGAAGGTAGTGTGACTTTGATAGCTATGCCTTTTCCTAAAATATATTGTTTGAATTTATAAGGCAATAATGATCATAGAAGCACGCTTTTCAATAAATGAAAATGTTATCTCATTAACATTTAAAATATGACTCATAAAAGGCACCAACGTTCCAAACTTTTTAGTTTCGAATTGTATTTCTTGGTGTATTTATAGGGGACAAGAGTGCTCGTACTGGAGTTCTCACCCAATTTTTAGAGTCAAAAGTGCATTTACTAGGTCAAACCCCCCTTTTAGGGTCAAATGCACCCTTAGAACCAAGTAACCCCCTTTTCTAGGAATTAGGGTGCTCTTCCATGAATTGCCCCCCATTTTTAGCTTTTTTTGCACATAAGCTAGTAGTTGTGGCCTAGTTAACTGCCTAATGCACCCTAGTTGGCTATTTTGGCCGAATTAACTACCCGATTCACACTAGTTGGTTAATTTGGTCAATTTAGACTTCAATTTCACATGCCTAACTGAGTTAAATCCCTCATGAGGAAGTTCCATGGCTAGTTAACCCTAACCACTCATGCATGCCCAAGTTTACTCCCTAAGGAGGGTGCACTTGTCCAAAATTGGCACAAAAGCAACTCACTTAGTGGTTCTAGGCCTAGTTAAACCCTAACAATACTTTCATGGTCAACATTACTTTCTAAGGACAAAACATTTGATAATTAAGGGTCATTGCTCTTGAGTTTCACTTGATTTTATGCTTGTGCATGTAATTAAGCCTAGCTTGGTTACCTATATATGTAAGCTTGCATATCATTGATGAAGCAATCGAGTGATCTATTCCGTTGATTAATAAAGACTACATAGCTTAGATCTTTACTTGAATCCTCTCTTGATTTCTATGCAATTGTATTGAAGTCTCATCTTTGGTGAGCTCTCTTTGTTGGGTTATTGAATATTGTGTAACTCTAGTACCTTCTTCTTCTTTTCTATGGATTGCTAACTATATTATTGCTACATTTAACTTTTGGATCCATTGGTTCAAAATCTCATAGTATTAAGGTAATCGAGGTAGATTCCTCAGTTGAATTATCATAGACCTAAAATGACTTTCGAAAAATTAGGCTTAGCTAAAATGAGGGTAGTAGTGGCAACATTCTTTATGGATTGAAAAAAATTCTAAACATATTTATCCCAGTTGAATTTAGTGTCTTTCCTTAAAATCTTATAAACATTTTGATTATTTCAAAAAAATTAGGGGTGAACCTACACAATTCTTTTTGACTTACCCTTGAAAGATTAAACAATTTTCATGGATGTAGGCAAAGGTAGTTTTTGAAAGGAAATAATTCTTTTAGGGTTGATATTCATGCCATTTTCAAAAAATATATGACCTAGCAACTTGCTTTCAACTACATGAAAAGCAAATTTATTAGGATAATGAAATTCCATATTTCCTACATCTATGAAAAAGCTACCTTAAATGAGCAGAGTGATCTTTAAGCTTCTTTGAATGGATATTCAAGTAATCTAGGTAAATTTGAATGATAATACTTTTTAGATCATCAAAAGCAATATGCATAGCACATTGAAATTTATCCCCACATTAATAAATCCAAAGGGAATTATGTGGTATGAAAAGGTACCCCACCTTGTGGTAAATATGATTTTTTAATTAGTCTCTTGGTTTTACTTTGATTTTGTTGTAGTTGGAGAAACCGTCCAAAATGCACATCATTTTTGAATTAACAACTTGTTGAATGATTGCGTCTGTGTTAGGTAGAGGAAAATTTCTTTAATTCTTCCCAAGTTAAATTATCTAAAGTATAAGTAAAAGTGGATGTTGCCATTATTTTTTTGAATTGGAACCTTAGGAAAATGATATTACCCTCGAGAATTTTGTCCAATTCCTCCATGATTATAGCATGTAAATATGGATTAATAGGACACAATTTTTGTCTAACTAGCTTAGCATCTTGTTTAAAAGGTATTGGATGTAATATTATTTAGGATCAAAACCATCCAAGTCTTTATAAGACTATAGAAACACATCATAAGACTCTCTGGAAAGGTACGGGAATTTATTTTTCTCCATTGGGGCATTTGGATCCAATGTATATGATATTAGAGTCATTCAAAGAAAACATGTTTTCCAAAGGAAGAAGTCCCTTGGGTAAACATTATGCTTGAGATTGACTATATAAGGATAATTAGGCATAAAATACCCATGATCTACCAAAAATAAACATATGTCATTATCATGATCAAAACCATGTCAAGGCTCGTCATTATAAAGCATATAAGGGTGGTAAAGAGAAATCATCCCACAATCAATTATATTCCTCAAACATTTTTTATTTCTTTAAAAGCCATAAGCAACCATCTTATAAGTTATTGAATTTGACTCTCTTTGAATATGATTCAAATTAAATGAGATTATTTATTTGCTAGCTACTTAATTATTATACTCTTCCAAGGGAATATAGTAATCAATTGGTTATCCATAAACTTTGGCTTTATATTAATCCTAAAACAAATTCATAATGTTTCTCAATGTTTTGTAATATTTATGTATTAAATTTAATATTTTGAAAATATAAATTATTTTGTTGAATATTTTTTTTTTTTTTTTTTTTTATTGGTTTGCTCATTATCACCATTGTTATTTTTGTTGGTGATAGAAGGCCTGAACCTGATGATCAAGCAAGATAAGATTGATGGTAATATTATAGATATGAAAATATCTAAGGAGTTGTATCTCTCACACATTCTATTTGTGGATGATGTCCTAATTGTTGGCAATGATTCTGAGAGTGAATGGTGGCATTATAAAGGGATTATTGAACTATTCTGCAAAGCTTTTGGTATGCGGGTTAGTTTGAAGAAATCTTGTTTCTTTGAAAATCTTGTGGAGAAGAACAGATTGGTAAACATTCAAAATTTTTTGCCATATAAGTGTAACAATATTAATGAAGGTTTTACCTATCTTGGCTTCCATCTCAAACTGAATGGCTATCTCATAAGAGATTGGAATTGGATGATAAAAAAGTTTGAGTCTAGAATTTATTAATGGACTTATCATCTGCTTTCTATTGGAGGTAAGCTCACTCTGGTTAAGGCTGTTCTGATAGGGATTCCAGTTTTTTGGTTCTCTTTGCTCCCGGTTCCATGTTCGGTTATCAATTCGTTGAGAAGGTTATTGTTTAACTTTTTATGGACATGAGGTCTAAACAATTCTAGTTTGGTAATGATAGGTTGGGAGAACATTTCCCTGCCTTTTAATTCTGGAGGATGGGGGGTTAAAGATTTATCTTCATTTAGTGAAGCTCTTCATTTAATGAGTTCGTGGAGAGCTTTATTTGGCAATGCACTTTGGTCAACTGTCATTCAACACAAATATATCAAAACAAAAGTGTCTTACTGACTCAGGAATCCTCGTAAAAGAATTAGAGGGGCTTCACCTATTTGGAATGGATTTTTAAAAGTTTATTACTGGCTTGCATACGACTTGTGTTGGAGGATAGGGAATGGAAAATAAGTTGCTATTGGTGTTGATCCTATCTTGGGTCTTGATGATCCTTATACTCTTTCAGCAGAGCTATTAAATCTGGTAAAAGGAGCAAGTTTTATTACACTTGATAGCGTCAAGAATGAAAATAATGGAGGATATTGGTACTGTGCAGAAGATCTTTGATTGACTGGTACAGTGGCATTAGAATGGGATTCTTATATCCGTTCTTTAAATGCAGCAGGTGTTAGATTAACTTCTGAAGTTGATAAAGTTTCGTAGACTGGGAATGATAGTACTGTGATCGTGACTGCAAACACGACGTACATGAGTATTATTAAGAGAAGATACATCTTTCCCAATCACTGGTGGTATAAGGAAATTGGGCACTGGAATATCCCTTTAAAACTTAAATTTTATTTATGGTTTGTTCTACAGGATAGATTACAAACTTGGGACAATCTTTCAAGAAAAGGTTGGATGGGTCCTAGTCAATGTATTCTATGTAAAAACTGTTCGGAATCTGCTTATCATCTTTTATTGGACTTTTCTTTTACTAGAAAGGTTTGGGAGCGATTTTATCAAGCTTTAAATATAAATGTAAAGTAGGGAGTCAATAATTTGGAAACAACCCTGAAGGTGTGGATTAAATTCTGCAAATCCCACTTTACACTCCCATTTTTTATTTCATGGACTATCTAGTTTATGCGTAATAAGGCGATCTTTGAAGATCATATTCCCTATATTGATACTGCTTACAACAGTGCTCTGAGTCACTATTTGAAGTTCTAGAAAAATGGGGATACTCCAGTCTCACGTAATATTGGTTATTTTCAACTTTCCATGAATGATCTTGTACTTTTTTTTGATGGGCCAGCTACTTTGGGTTACTGTGCAGTTGGTGGGGCAATTATTCTTAATCAGGATCATTATTTTACACTACGCCTCAGATGTGGTAGGGGTACAAACATGAAGGCGGAATTGCTGGCTTTATGGTGTGTTGCTCATGTGGAAAATATTTTTGGTTTGGCAAAGGTAAATTTTTTTGGTGATTCTAGAGTTACCATTAAGTGGGAAAAGGGTGAATATAATTTAAATGTGTCTACCTTAATGAGCTGGTGCAACAAAATTATGTGTGAACTTAAATTATTCAGCAATTTGACTCTGAAACATATCTATAGGGAATATAATTCTCTTGCTGATAAGATGTCGAAGTTGGCTTGGAGGGAGAAGATGGATATTTATATTGGGAAGAATATTTCGGAAACCATATCCATGATTATGGTACAATATATTTTTTGGATTAGGGTATTTATCTTTTTTTTTTTCTTCAGAAATAACATCTGCTATGTAATATTTTGTTTTTTGTCTATGGAGATGTGAGGGGAAGTACAATTTTTGATTGTAAAGGATCTGTGAAGATATTGAAAAAGATAGCTTATGACTGTTCTATCATTGTACTGTTTGATTCAGTTTTTTGAATATCAATGGTATGCTTTTTTTCTCGGGAAAAAATAAGTGACAAATTACCCTTGGATGTGAAATTGTTTAAATAAAATAATAATTTAAATTTTAAAAATTCAATTTTTTTTTCTAACTTGACATGTGGTCTTTGTACTAAAAATTTCATTATTGATAATGAATACTATCATTTTTATACATTGAATCATTCATGATAAGTACACATTTCATTAATTTTTGCTTAAATTAATTATAGTTCTAATCCCAATAATTCTACAACACAAAAACCTTATTTTCCACATAATCATCACTTAACATAATAAAAAATAATCATTCATATTTTAGATCTATGTGAAATCATTATAACTCAAGCTCTCAATCAAATATAGGGAGGCATGATGCTAGCTTGAACACAATCATTAAAGTCCTATCCTATGTCACACTGTGTGGGTTGACACCACATTTATAATTTAAAAAATATTCATATCCAAATAAATTTTGCTAGGTTGGAAATTTAATATAGAGATATAATACGTTGCATATTATATTGAATAATTTCTTATGCATGTTAAACCATAAAATGGAAACCACCATATTTTTTTTTCAAACCATTTTAGAAACTTATAACTTATTTCTATATATACTCCATGGCAAAGTTAGTTCGTAATATGTATATCTAACAATAAAATATATTATCCATTGTAATTAATTTTTAGGGTTTCAAAGATTATTTATTATGTTGTTAACTTTTGATTCAAATTACAAAATTACAAAACTAATTTTTGATCTAAATTGTTCATCCATAATTTTAAATGCCATTCTATTTTATTATTTTGTAATTCAAAACTATAATGCATTATTGAAAACAATGACATATAGATGTTTAAAACATTTTTATGAATTAAGAGTAAACTTTTTTCTTTTTAACTATGCACTAATATGTACAAATTTTTATAATACACAGACAATGTATAAACATGCGTTTGTTTTTTATTAGTATATATATTTTTAATTAATAAAAATATACGAATACAAATTTCCTTAATATACAAATTTTTTTCTTTTAACTTAGTAGTAATATATACAATTTTTTGTGATTATGTATTTTTATTTTTATTGACACACACACACACACATATATATATATACAAAAACGGTTATAATTTGAATTAAAAAATAAAAAACCAGATGCAATAGTAACTGGAAAAAATTACAAAATCAGCCGCAAGGGCCTAAAATCTATCTTCTAGATACTATATCCAAATCATGCTCATAATAAGAAAATTGAAACTCGAATCAACTACAAAGACTTATTCCATTAGAGATTCATGTGATGCAGCAACTTCCAAATCCTTTATCAGTTTTATCAACATATAATTTAGCACTGATTTGCTCTTCATCTCCCCTGAATACATTTTGTGTTTATTGAAATAGACTCGGCATAAAATCCGATACCAAATCCTTCCCATTCAGCCTGTTTATCCATATTTTTAAATGCTGCCATCTTAAGCTTATTAACATCTGCCAATTCTTTAATCCATTACGTCCTTCTACCAGATGAAGGAGTAACCCACCAATTACCATGTTCAATGTTATTTGTATTTGCTATCATCTTAAAATTTTTAAACTCGTCTAATTGTTGAGTCGGTGCATCATTCTGCCAGAGGCCCATCAACTACCGTCTTCAACGAACACCTCTAATAAGAGTAATGGGGTGATTTCTATTCAAAATGCGTCCAATAATCTCTTGATCATATTTTTTTTCTACACTCTACAAATGCTCTATGTCATCTACGCCTTCATCATCGATTTCTTCCTTAGTATGAGTCTTCATCTGCGCCAACTTCAAGGCCGAGGATCCCATTTGTCTTCCTCATTACTTCTAAGAAGAGTTCCAGCGTGTAGAGCTGCTTCCTTGTCAACCTCTTTATTATTTCCTCTAAGAACATGAAAATAGTTAATACTCGAAAATGAAGAAGCTAATAGTCTTATTCTGGTAATAATTCTTTCCAGTTTTAAATTATTAGTGCTCAAGTTCTTCACCAGTAGTTTAATAAGCATTTGGGAATCTCCAACAATCTTGGCTTTGTCAACTCCATTCTTTCTAAGTTGTCGTAGTCCTTGTAAGAGGGCCAATGCTTTAGCTCGGTTATTAGTGGCATGTCCTAGTCCCCATGCGCATCTGTACTCAAAATTTTCCTCATAATTCTGAATAATTCCTCCCCCTGCAGCCTTCCCTAGATTCCCTTTTGCAGCACCATCGAAGAAGAGAGTATGAGCTTTACTTCGCTTCCTCCAATTAATGAAGTCATTTCCGTTTAATTTGATTTGCCAATGTTCTAATTGTTTATCTGATCCTTCATAGGATGAGAGATTCAAGCCCAACTGCATACCCCAGTCTTTCTCGTCATAAGTAAGAGACCTTTTCTCATTCCTGTCCCTCTTTAATTGCAAGAATTATTTTAATAGACTTCTTGATTTTGATAGAACCTGCCTCAGTTTCAAGGTTTTCTGATTAAAAATTCGAGAGTTTCTTTCAAGCCAGATTTCCCAAAAAATAAACTTAGGAATTACCATCCATCCCAGCTTGGACCAGCCTTGGGAGGATAGCGTTTTGGGATATAATGAGCTCCAGTTTCCAAATAGTGATTTAACAGAACAGGGAATAACTATTTTGGTATTCCAGATCTCCGACGATTCATTACAAATTTCTTTTGCAAATTGGCACTCCAAAAACAAATGTGCAGAGTTTTCTTCATTGTTTTGACAGAGAGGGCAGCAAAATGGTCCATGAAAGCCTATTTTTTGAAGGTTTTGTCCAGTTAAAATGCTATTATGTCCCAGTGTCCAAGCGAATAGACTAATCTTTGGAATGTTTTTTTCTTTCCAGATTCCATCCCAGACCGCGGGATTTGAAGGGACATTTGGGATAGCCTTGAGAAGATTGTATCCTTGAGAAACAGTGTACGAGCCATTTTTAGTGCCCCAGCCTCTTTTATTCTTCTTCCTTGCAGTGATGGGAGCTTTCCCAATAAGCAGTTCCTTAAGCTTGTTCCAGGAATGATGAAGCTGAGGGGGTATCCATATTTTTCCATCTAGTCCAAATATTATTGGACCATTCAGAGATATCCCATAAAGTGGTGATTCATTCCCTTGTCATCCAAAGCCTTAAATTTCTCAATTCTAGCACAGAGACTAATGCTTCTCCCTCCATGATTTTATCTTCCCACAGATTAATTTTTTTCCATTTCCAGGGACCCAAAATAGATTTTCTTGGATTAGGGGAAGAGCATGTTTACATAGAGTATAAATCGGAGTGCCATGACATGCTTCCGGAAGTGTATCTAAGCTTCTCAACCTTGTGTTTTGAAAATATTTCTTCCAGATTACTTTCTGAGCCCATCCTGGGTTCGTCGAGATTTGTCTCCGGAGAATTTTAGCACCCAGAGCGAGGTTTTGG
The DNA here is from genome assembly GCA_027924585.1 of Larix kaempferi. NCBI lineage: Eukaryota > Viridiplantae > Streptophyta > Pinopsida > Pinales > Pinaceae > Larix > Larix kaempferi. Next base: position 1,646,398 of record BSBM01001242.1, on the reverse strand, counting down.
GCTTTCAGGTCCTTTATCTAAAGACCACCTTCCATCATTGGTTTGATAACTTTGTGCCAACTAAATAGCGAAAGGTTTTATTTATTATTTTTTCCTCCATTCCAGAGAAATGATCAAATTATCTTCTCTATTGTACGTATGACTCAAATCGGGGCAAGTAAGAGGGACCATTGAAAGATTGACAGGATATTTAACACAAACTTGATCAGTACCAATTTTCCTTCCAAATGTAACCAGTTTGTCCCCCAGGATTGCAGTTTCTGATTGAATTTGTCGATCAAAGGGAGTCAATATTTACCCCGTGGGGATTTCTGGAACATTGGCAATCCTAGATATTTAAAAGAGGTCCAATTCGTTGTTCCATTAAACCCAAATATTCTAGTGATGCCGCTTAGCTCAAGACCTGTTATGTTCTAGCAATAAAATTTGCATTTATCTTTGTTAACCCTACTTCCTCAATCTTTGCAATAGTGATCTAAATCAACTTTGATTTTTTTTGCTATCATCGTAGAGGCTCCTCCCAAAAGAATGGAGTCATCTGCAAACAACACGTGGTTCAGATCCTTCACTCCTCTCGCCAGCTTAAGTCCCATTATATATTGTTCAAGGCGTCGTTTTTCTAGAAGGAATCTTAACACAAAGGCTTGAATTACAAATAGCAGGGGTGAGAGTGGGAATCCCTGTCTAAGCCCACATGAATATTTGAAGAAGTCCGCTGCTCGTCCGTTCACAAGAGGGGAAATCTAAGGCTCTGCAATACATGCCTTGATCTAGCTTATAGAACGGGCCTCGAATTCAAATTTTAGCATAATTTCAAACAGGAATCCATGCCTCACTCCATCGAATGCGTTTTCCATGTCCAACTTCACCGCCATACCTTTTTCTTTTCTCTGGAGACTAGAGTGTATCGCTTCCTGTTCAATTATTAAATTATCAATAATTTGCCTTCCTTTAACAAAGCCCCCTTGGTTTTCCGGAATCAAATATGGAAGAAGGAGTTTTAGTTGGTTCGATATGACCTTAGTGATCAGTTTGTAACCTATGTTACAGAGTGAGATCAGTCTAAACTTGTCAAACGATTTCGCTCCCTTTTCTTTTGGAATCAGTGCTAGGAAAGCAGAGTTCGTGCTTCCTCCTAATTTGTGACGGGATTGGGATTTCAACACCATTCTATGGAGGTCTTTTTAACAATTTTCCAGCATCTTTTGATGAAATGAGCTGTAAAGCCATCTGGTCTAGGAGTTTTTCTAGGGTCCATTGTCTGTAGAGCCTCCTTTATTTCCTTTCTACTGACCGATGCAACAAGCTTTTGGTTCATTTGGTCTGTTACCTTGGTCGGAACTAGATTTGTCAAACATGAGCTATTTCTGGTGTCTTCCTCTTCGGTGTACAACAATTTAAAGTGTTGATGAGGTGCCTTTTTAATGCTGGTAAAGTCAGTTATGGTTTGAGTTCCATCTGATATCTCTGAGATCGAATTGAAATTTCTCCTTGCTTGCGCCTGTTTATGGAAAAATGAGGTGTTTTTGTCTCCAGCATGTAGCCAGAGTCTGCGATATTTTTGCCTCCAAAAATCCTCTTCTTGTGTGCAGGCCTTGCTTAGTATTGATTGCAGACCCTACTCCATACTCAAATTTTCCTTTGTGATGTCAACATTTTCCATTTTTAGTTGATGCGTTTCCATATTTTTTCGAGCTGTCCTTCTTTCTTCAATAGGGGAGGTTAAACCTTTGGCCCAATTCTTGATATCTCTTTTAACCCTTCTAAGTTTATCCTCCCAAGCAAAAAATGGAGAGCCAGTAAGAGGCAACTTCCACACCTTTTCCACCTGATTCAAGAATTTTTCCTGATGCACCCAGAGAGAACTGAATCTAAGAGATATGGGGCCTAAATGTTTCTGCACTTTTAGTTCCAACTTAATAGGTTTATGATCAGAATCACTTGAGGGAAGAATATCATACCTGGCATCTAATCCTAGAAGCAAAAAGGTGCTTTGAATAATAAAACGGTCTGATCTAGCAACTATGTGGCCAGGTCCCATTCTCCGGTTAGTCCAGGTGTATTTTCCTGTTCTTGGCTTGGTGTCTAGTAAGCCCAAGTACTGAATAAGATTCTCCACCCATTCCCTGGCAAGGTCCCTCACAATGGTTCCTCCACGCTTTTCAGATTGAATTAAAGTTAGATTTAAATCTCCACCAGGAATGATGTTTTCTAAAGGGATTTCATCAACAAGTTCCCAAATTGTTTCCCAACACTGTTTTTTTTCCCCAAAATTTACCGGAGCGTAAATATTAAAAAGACTTACAATTTTTTTTTACTCTTGATGAAGGAATTGAATGAATCTCCAATGAGTATTTTTCTTTTCTTGAATCTTCACAAAGTTTGAGTCGTTCCACAGAATGCCCAAACCACCTGAGGCTCCCCTGGATGAGACTGCTTGTCCTCCCCCTTTATTCTAGGAATTCTTGCTACTTTGGAGAAATTCCTTCTCCTCCATTTTTGTCTCCTAGATGAGAAGAATGTCGGGATTTTCAGTTCTAGTCAATCTCTTCATTGCTCCTACTTTCCACTTGCTACCCATCCCTCTGCAGTTCCAGGAGACGATCTTCATCACTTGCTTTTTTGGATTGATAGGGCTACTTTAGGGCCCTGACCTTGATTTCTTGTTACCTTTTGATTTCTTGCCAGCATTTTTTCTAAATTCGGTTGGCTTCCTTGTAGTTTGTCCTTGTATGTTTCTTGTTCCCTCCTTTCGCGGGTCATTTTCCTTCCTATGGTAGATCTTCGGGGTGTGTGTTGAGAGTCTCCTATTTCCCCTTCCTCCCCAGATTCATCTGAGTCTTGTTCTTCATCCTCAGGAGTAGATTCAGGTTTTTTTAACGCTTCTCCCATCAGATCCCCACTCCTTAGGGATGGGGGGTTGCTTTGTTATGAAAATATCTATGGATCCCCTTCCCGAGCCTCCTCTTATGTCGATCCCAAGGATGAAAAGTTGTTTTCATGTTCCTTGAAATTTTCTTTTGTAGTTCTTGATCTCCCTGGGTTTGTTTGTTGTGCTTTTCCTTCCCCCCCTCCCTGAGGTTTTGTTCACGTTTTTGAATTATTTCTGGGATTCTTGATTTGTTGCCATCCTTTGTCGTTCTCTTTTTCAGAGGTTACTTTTTTTGGACAGATCTTGGCAAAATGCTCGTACTCATGGCACCCTTTGCATTTAAACGACAATTGTTCATAGTCCAGTTTCTGCATGTGTGCCCAATTTACTACTGTGAGTTTGATGGCCTCAAGTAACCCTACTTCTAGATCCACTTTCACACAGATTTGTGCACAGTCATATTGCTCCTTTGTATTTTCCCAATCTATGAATTTTCCTAAGGTATTCCCTATAAACTGCAACGATTCCCAGTTCCAGCAGTGAACTGGAAAGTTCGGTATCCTCACCCAAACCGGAATAGTTGTTGGGACGTCCTCCGAAGGATCGAAATCCGAAGTCCATCTGTTGAGATATAGACCTTGTGGCCCCATAAAATAGGGCCCATTTCTAAATATCAGATCCTTGTCTTCTTTTGAAATAAACTTAAACAAGAAAAAACCTCGGCCCAGAAAATATGAAGTAACACTATTTGAGATAAGTGGTCTCCAGTTTTTATGAACCTATTCCTTGGTTTATTTAGGGGAGGGCCACATTCCAATAAACTACCCTACCAGTTCTCTTTCTGCGAGGGAAAGCGTAGCTTTCATTGGTCCTTCCGGGGGGAGGGCGACTGTCGGTATTTCATCCATTCTCTTGACAAATTTTGAGAGGTCTTGCTTCTTCCTTTTCGGTTAGGAGGCTACTAATATCTTGAACGCTTCAAATTCAGGTGGAAGCGGAGATGACAGAGAGGTAGCTCCCTTATCCTCCATTTCTTCTTCCGATCCCGATTTCTCAAACAACGATCCGATCTCCTTCCCTGTGATTGATGTCACTCCACTCCATCCTTTCACAGAATCCTTCCTAGATCCACCTCTGCTGCTAGGCTCGATTCACCTACTGCGACGGTCAGCTTCGATCAAGGGATATCTGACCCGATCTATGCCAGGCTCACATCCACGCAGATGGTACAGGTTCCTTTAGCAGACTCGATCCGCGCATATGCCAATCCAATGGTCATGATCTGCGAGCATAACGGGGAAGGCTGCGTGCATATCTGCGAGCAATAAAAGAGGCTGCGTGCATCAATCAAAATCTCTATCGGAGTAAGTTAACACTAACAAAAGATCCTGCTCTAACGAAGACATATATATTTTTAATTAATACAATATATATGTTTTATTTTTATGAGATATAATTGCACACTATTCTTTATACCTATTTTTATTTTTATAAAATATGTTTTTTAAATATTATATACACCTTAAAATTCATAATAATATGCATTTAGTTTATTGGTTTTGCTATATATATATATATCATACTTAAGTCTAATTTTATATATTTAGAATTTCAACACTAGTTTAAATATAAAGAAAGTGATTAACTATTTTAAAAATAAAATTTTGAATTAGCTTTGACTAGTATTTTTAATAATAACTAAATAAAAAAATAGTATCATATATACTTAAAAAATTATAAACATATAAACCATATCATAACTATAAACATAAATTAGCAACTATAAACATACTTTAAGGCATTGACTAACTGTTTTGCAGCTATTTCTCTTGTTTAAATATAATTTTAAATATTTTTTTTTATGAGAGTTGTTTAAATATAATTTTAAATGCTGACCATTTGGATAACATTTTGAATAGTATCTGAATGTTTAAGGAGGGTTCTTTATTTTTGAAAAGATGGCATATTTCTTTCAATCCTCTGTGTGAGAAACAAGCTCGGAGACACATTTGGATGTTGGTACTTGGCCTACCTATTGAATTATGGAAATAAAACATTTTAATAGTGTTGGAAAATTCGGTGGGTAAGTTCATCCGTATGGACAGAAATTCCCTTTTTGGCATTGACAGACAGATCGCTAGGGTTATGGTGGAATTTGACATGAGCTTGGGGTTACTGGCTGAAGTGGAAGTTGTCTGGGGCACTCGTTCTTTCTGTGAGTGATTGGACTACTACAAATTACCCTTTAGATGCTATGGATGTCGGAACACGAGTCATATCCAGTCTAAATGCCCAAATTTACCTAAACATTTGAAGGATGGTGGTAAAGTTGGAGAGGATGTATCAGTTTCTTCGGGTTTCTACAAATATAGATTGAGCCCGGTTACTCCTCAACAACTCTTTACGGGTAAGTTGTCTCCAACTGATAATACTCCTTATAAAGATGTCACTAAAGTTGAATTGGATTTTTATTTAGAAGCAGAGAAAACTCTTGATAGTTGTATTTCCAAGGGGGAAGTCACCTTAAATCTAGGGGTCCCACCACTACTTGGGTCTGCTCCTATGGGGGTTTCAGAATGTCCTTCTTCGGAGGATATTCTTTCCTGTCAGTCTTTGGAAACCCCCTTTTTTTCTATTTCTGATAAGTTTCCTCCTATTGAACAAAGTGGGGGTGTGGTGGAATTTAATTCGAGTAGAAGGGACTCCTCAAACGTTGTTGAATCCAGGGTTTTCACTTTAGAGGAAATATATGTTCTTTCTGACTGTGGCTATAATCCTAGCTCTGTTGTTAATTGTGTCACTCCTTTGACTGTATTTTCAAAACATCCTTCATCGAACCATGATGTTAAATCTATTGAGAGTCTATGGTTTCAAAATGTTACCATCCGGAAAAGAAGAATAAATTGAAGGATACATCTGAGGTAGCAGAAGGCGATGGTTATAAACCTATCTCTATTAGACTTGACGATTCAGTTAAGAAAAATGCTTCTTTTGTTTCTTCCAGGGCACTTATAGCTTTGAATCCCTCTACCCTTGTTGATTAATGTTACTTTTGTCCTTAAATGTTAGGGGCTTGGGGAACGCTACCAAGGTTAGGGCCTTAACCAAATTGATTCTCTCTACTAGCCCAAATATTTTACTTCTACAAGAAATGATGTGTGAGGACACAATTGCAGTTTTGAAAATTGATAACATTCTACCAGGTTGGGAACTTTCGGCAGTTAGTGCCTTTGGGTTATCTGGTGGACTCTTAGTGGGATGGAACCCTCGTTTACTCCATTTTTGTGCTTATAAAACCAATTGGGGCATTTTATTAGATGGTTGGAGTAGGGTTCAAAATATAAAGTTGTCTATTATAAATTGTTATGGACCGTATAAGGGGAGACTTTCCTTTAATTCTTATGGCTTATTGAACATGGACAACTTAATTATTGCAGGAGATCTGAATTTTACAAGGTTTGCTTATGAATTGTGGGGACCCTTGGCGAGAAAGGATGATTTAGCATACTTTTTCTCAGATATGCTGGTTACACATGACCTAGTTGATCTTTTTCCAAGCGTCCTCTCTCCTACATGGACTAATGGCAGAATTGGTAGAGACGGTATTCACAAAAGACTTGATAGGTTCTTGGTCAAAAGCCCCTTTCTGTAGTCTTTCCAGTGTCATAGATCTTGGCTTGGAGTGGCATTTTCTCAGATCATTGGCCTATGTTTTTTCAATTTGATGACTCTAATATCCCTAGGAAATATCCATTCAAGATCAATTGCTCTTGGTTAAAGAAAGAGACTTTTTTCTCTATCATTCGGGAATTTTGGCTAAATTTTGTGCTGGATGAAGATTTGAATCCTATGGACACTTTTTTCATCAAGCTAAGGAACATTAAAGAAGTGGTTACCAAATGGATCAAAAACCAAAAGGCAATGGAACTTCAGGCGTATAAGGATTTGGAGGAGCAGATTCAGGTTCTGCACCTAAGAAATTTTGATCAAAATTTGGAATTTGATGAATTAGACATGTTAAAATTACTTGAGCAGAAAAAAGAAGAAATTTTGATACAAGAAGAGACTGACTGGAGGCTCAAAAGTAGAGCTCTCTGGATTGAATTGGGGGATAAGAATAAAAAAAAATCATGCTTTTGTTTCCTATAGAAGGAACAATAATGCTATATGGGAAATGAATGATGAGATGGGAAACAAAGTCTAAAGGCAGGAAAAAATTCAGGCATCTGCAATTTTTTTTTTGGCAATATATTTTCAAATTCTGGTCAGTGTGATCTTAACGCACACTTGAATGTGGCTAGGTTATACCCGAATTTCTTCAGTGAGAAAGATGCTTTGGATATGGGTAGGAAAGTCACACTGGAGGAGGTTGAATATACTTTGAAACTATTTGCAAAAGAGAAAAGTCTGGGGCCCAATGGCTGGACTGTTGAGCTGTTCCTGCATTTTTTTGATATCATGGGTGATGATATTCTCAGAATGGTGGAATTATCCAGAACTGAAGGATTTATTTCGGGGGAATTGAACTCCACTTTCCTCACATTAATTCATAAATGCAGCAAACCTCACTCTTTTGGGGATTTTAGGCCAATTTCCTTATGCAATTTGGCCTACAACCTCATTTCTAAGATTATTCTTGTGAGACTAAAACCTGCTCTTTCAAAATGCATTTCATCTGAACAAATTAGTTTCCTTCGGGATCACCTAATTCTTGATGTTGTTGGTATAACACAGGATATTATTCATACTATCAAAAAGAGGAAACAAAAGGCATTACTGCTAATGATGGATCTAGAGAAAGCCTATGATAGAGTTGACTAGGCGTTCCTTAGAATCATTCTAATTCAAATCGGCATCCCTCCACTGGTTTTAAACTCGATTATGGCTTGTGTGTCTTCTACAAATATTGTTGTACTGATTAATGGAGCGCCATAGGTTTTCTTCAAATGCACCAGAGGCATCTGGCAGGGATTCCCCTTGTCTCCTATCTTATTTTTGCTTGTCATTGAAGGTTTCAGTAGATTTATTAGCAAAGCAAAATTGGAAGGTAATTTCAAAGGTATTAAATTTTCTGTTGATTTATATCTCTCTCATCTGCTTTTTGTAGATGATGTATTGTTTGCAGGTTCTAATTCACATGAAGAGTTGATGTGTTACAAGGATATTATCAAATTTTTCTATGATGCTTCAGGAATGCGGGTTAGCTCCTCTAAATCCAATTTCTATCATCATAAAGTGGAGGACTCAAAGATTGGGGATATTAACAGGTTGTTGCCTTATAATTTCTGTCATATGGAGGATGGATTTAAATATTTAGGCTATCATCTGAAGCCTAATGATTATAGGATTAAAGATTGGACTTGGATTTTAAAGAAAGTTGAAAGCATAATCAACCAGTGGAATTATAAGCAATCATCTATCGGAGGGAGACTTACTCTTGTTAAGGTAGTTTTAACGAGGATACCAGTATACTGGTTATCTCTATCAAAATTTCCTTGTTCCATCCTAAACTCACTAAGAAATCTATTTTCCAATTTTCATTGGTCTGGAGGAAAAGAAGACAAAACTTTGATTATGGCTAGCTGGGAAAAAATTGCTTTACCTGAAAGTTGTGGAGGTTGGGGGATAAAAAATCTAGATGCTTTCAGTAGGGGTTTGAGACTCAAGAGATTATGGAGAGGTATATTTGGCACTACCCTCTAGTCTAGAGTATTGGAAGTGAAATACATCAAGGAAGATACAGTTAATTGGATCATAAATCCAAATAAAAGGACTAGGGGCACTTCTCCTATTTGGTCTAGTTTTATGAAAGTTTATAATTGGATGGCCAGGGATCTCTATTGGAAAGTCGGCATTGGGAAGGAAATTTTGGTTGGTATAGATCATATCCTGGGACTAGAGGAAAATTATAAACTGTCTGAGGACATTGTCACTCTTGAAAAAATTAAGAATAAAAGTAAATTGGCTACTTGTTCATATTGGATGAAAGCAAAAGATTTTGGTTTCACGGGATGGCATGCTATGTAATGGGATTAATATATCAGTTTGTTAAACTCTGCGAGATGTAGACTTTCTGTGGAAAAAAATACACTCATATGGAATGGAAACCCTGTTTTTGGTAAGGTAACAACGAAATATGCTTATGATACATTAATTAGGGACAAGTGTTATTTCCCGCAACAATGGTGGTTTAAACATGTTTGGAAGTGGAAAATTCCCCCGAGGTATAAATGCTTCATGTGGTTTGCATTGCAAGGAAGATTAAAAACATGGGACAATCTTGCGAAGAGGGGTTGGTATGGCCCCAGTTTATGCTCATTATGCAAAAGTAATGCTGAGACTACTCGCCATCTACTTGTGAATTGTGAATACACAAGAAATATACGGAATAGTGTTTGCTCCTCTCTAAAGATTGATCAGCTATGGGGTCAAGAGAATTTTGACATTTGCACTCTCAATTGGTTCAAGAACTGCAGAGCACACTTATTGTTACCTGTTATCATTTCTTGGTTTATTTGGTATTCTAGAAATAATGTATTCTTTGAAAATATGAACCCTAGTGTTCAAATACAAGTTTTCAGATTCTAAATTTGTATAAGACTTTTTCTTCTGAACATGAATCATTGAGCATCCAAAAAGTTAGTTTTTTTGATCCATAGTTTACTAGTCCAATTATTTTCTTTGATGGAGAAGCTACAAACAGTCTATGTGCTGCTGGTGGAGCTATCTTCATAAATCAATCTCATTATTTTACTTTGAGGCTAAATTGTGGTACTGGTACCAACATGAAAGATGAGATTCTTGCTCTTTGGTGTGTTTTAAAAGTGGCCAGTGTTTTTGGGATTGATGATCTGAAAGTCTTTGGGGATTCTAGGGTCACTATAAAATGGGCGCGTGGTGAATATACATTAAAAGTTACTGCCCTTCTACACTGGTGTAAAATGATTAAGTCGGAAATACTTCTTTTCAACAATATTTCTCTTGAGCACATATATAGATAGCACAATTCCTTGGCAGATAAACTTTCAAAACAGGCCTTGGAAGGAGAGGAAGGGATCTTAGTGTGGGAAGAATTTCAGGATTCTCATATATGTGATATGGGTACTATGAGGTTTTTTTATTGATATTTCAGATCAGGATCAATTTTTTACTGACATAGTTTTTTCTTTTGAAAAATCATAGAACTGGGAAGTTTTTTTGTCTTTTTATCAATCTTTTTTTTGATAAATCCTCAATGTGAAGGCACAGAATGATATGCAGGCCCTGTTTTTTATTGTATATCAGTCTTCTATAGACAAGAACATACATGTACTATTTGATTCTATATGAATAACAATGGTATTCTTTTTTCTGTTGGAAAAAAAGTCTATACTCATTTATGAATCAACAAACACAAAAATGTGTTTGCCCAAGTCAAATGCAAATATTTCTATAATCCTAGGCGAAAGGCTTTAAATTCAAACACATAAAATTCGAGAAAAAAATAAATTGTACGAGGACAATTACCTTCATTAGATAAACTTTCTCAAATTGCATATGCTAGACGTGATCATGAACAAGACTATGTTGGCCATAAATACAACATTTTATTCTGTGAATATAGAATAAGTACCAAGTCCAATTTCAATGCAATCAATATTGGACTTGGGATATTTTCTATATATAGGACTATTCTAGCTTCCCATAAGAAAATAATATTTTTTCATCTCAGGGATGAATCATATGATTACCATTTAAATTGATGTAGCTAGTAATCAAATCTTATCACTCACATCCTAAAATATTGGAATAAGGATCTAAATCCATGTCAACTACTTGAAAATCACATTTAGTTTAGACTTCATGATGTGCATGCATGACTATAGTAATGTCTTAAACTAGTCAATGGTTGGTTGTACTTTCTTATAATTAAAACTGAGCATGTTTCCATGTTCATCAATAGAAGAAAGATCAATCTATTCCATAATTATTTAGACATGATAGTTAGGTGGAAGTCACCATCAATAAAGTGTGGGAATGAGAAATCATACCCATTTTCTTTACTTAAACATAGAAAGGAGGGTATTTACGGACAAGTCTAATGTTGGTTACCATTTATACCACTTTTTCCTATTCTTATTCTTTTGAAAGAGTGGTATTAGTAGAAAGAGTCTCTACTGCCATATTTTTGCAACATTAACAATTAGGGTAGTAAGTGTTTTATTCAAGTTTTGTTGTTCTCCAAGGGCAAGAAGGACACCTAGAAAGTTGACATTGGGATTGAGGAGAGCCAAGTCATTTACAATATTGTATGGGGAGTATTTTCGAGGTAAAACACTATAGTGCTCGTCTTTTACTTTCTATTTGCATCATTATGAGATGCTATTATTTGAGGGCATTTGGTTTTGGATGACCCAATTACGTGTGGATTTAGACTTGGATTATTATGCTATGTTATTTTTGAGGGCATTCAATGAAAAATGACCCGACCATGTGTGGAAACTAATACTTTGAATAATAAGTGGGATGCTTTAAAGTTATCTGTTTGAAAGCACTTAAAAAAACAAGTGGTACTAGCTATACACATTTCTAATGACATCGACACCAAACAATCCTCCAATGGAAATAAGTCTATCTTCTTCACAATATCTTCCAGAGACGAATAACATAGCAGTAACATTGGTTCCTTTGACAAACACAGGAACACACAATTCAAAGAGGTGATGTCCTCCTCTAGTTGCTGCACTGATTTGCATTTTTCATTGTATTGGCTTCTGTTCTTTTTTCTTGACTCAGGTACTAAAATATCATATAATATTTTTCTTTTCCATTTGCCTATACCTATTGTAGGAATTTAATTTAATAATTCGAAGTTTGTTAAAAATTGCCTTTCTCCCTGTTTGATTTCGATTTCAATATGCACGCAGATTGAAACAAGTTCCAGCTGAGCCATCATCTATGATACAACTATGCACTGCAGCATATAGAAATGCCTTTGAGGGGGATATATTGGTTGTCTATGGCCCTGCACAAAATCGTAGTCAAAATTATCTTGTGAAGAGAAATATTCTGCACACAGATCTTGTCGATAAAGATGTGTTGTCGATACAACACCACTCCCCAAAATTTTGAAGATATTTGGGGCCCCTCCTTTCAAGGCTTTTGTAGCAAGTTTTTTCCTTTGTCTCTCGAGTTTATTTCTTTCTCTAACTTGACAGATTTTCATCACCTGCTTCCAAAAGAGTCTTTTTCATTGATTTTTTCTGAGGCAAAAGGAGTCTTTTCTCTTTAGCGCAGATTTTTAGTCTTTATTTACCCGCTATAGTGCAAGTTTTGTCCTTAAATCCTCCGTCGCTTTGGCGCGTCCTGCAACCCCAAGACCTCCGTCTGGTGCATACTCTGGCTCCAACTCTACCACCCCTTTTGACAAGTCCCAAGTCTTTTATCCGGCACACTTTTTAACAATAAGCCGACCGCCGTTAGCGCAAGTGATAACCATTCCTCGGCCGCCGATGGCGCAAGAAATATACTTATCCTCCCCGCTTGCAATGCTGCGCTTGGTCTCTGTTGATAGCCCAAACTCTTTCACAGTTATGGGAGCGCATCTATAATGGCAGCATCACCGCTTGAGCGTGAGATTCAATGTTAAAACCTGCGCTTAGCGCAAAATGCATAAGATATAATCGCCACCTTAGCGCGGAATTTAAATCACCGCTCGGCGCTTAGCGCGAAAAATCTCCTCGACCCTTGTGCACCGGTGGGTTTGGTGGGGTCTTTAATAGAGACATGTGCCATTTTAATGGTAGGGAACCTCGAGCCCCATGAAATTAAATCCGCCAACCTATCGTCGTATGTGACATAAATGCCACCCTTATTTAAACAAGTGCAATGGGTTTTTTTCAATACATTTTATATTCGTCGAGCAACCGAAGTTTGCCATTCTCATCAAGAGCGAGGTTTTGTATTCACTAGGTGCCTGCGGAATTCAACTCCTACCTCGGAACGTTCACCCTCGACGGACCCTGCCAGTCTGATAGGTAGGCTCTTCACCCCTTTCGTTTGCATGAGTTTGTTTTACACCATAGGGAGTTCTTTGCGTAAATATTCAAGAAGCTTTTAGGGCATAGAGCGCTTGCTCTCGTCCTTGATCCCAGAAATGAGAATCCAAAGTCGCCCTGCGCGAACCGAAACCCGGAAATCTTTGTCCCCGCCTGCGAGCATGAACTCTGTCCTGTCGTCATGTCCTTGGCGTCCTGAGTAAGTTTTTCGCCCACCTTGATATCCCTGAATCGTCCCAGCAGTATCTTAGCGGCCGCAGAGTTTTTTGTTTTTTTCACTCAAACCCGTAAAAGATGCGGCATCCCATGCAAAACGAAACTCCCTGCCAAGCATCTACTGCGCGTAAAACCCAATCCTTCTCATTCCTTGCAGCTAAAATTTCATCCTATGAACACCGAGGTACTCTGCTCAACTGAAAGCAATGTTTATTCACGCCAAGGGCACGTAAAACCCACAATACTCGGCCGAAATTGCCTTAGGATATGTTAAAACAACCCATCGTGCCCACTTAGAACCCTGATAACCTAGCTCGAAAGTCTAACTCATAGAAGCCAACAGTTGCGGGGTTTCTCCATCTTTTACACAATCTCCACTATCAACTACCGGCGCATAAAATGTTTAAACACTGACGCATTATAAATATCGCATGCATAATATTAAGCGCTAGCGCAGAAATAAGGTTAGGATGGCGCATGCAAAGTTGTTTGGACTAGCGCACGAATGTTTTTAGCTTCGGCGCATGGATAAAATTGGGGCGCTAGCGCACGAAATATTTTGGGCATTAGCGCAGAAAATACATTTTCGCTTGGCGCACAAATAATCTTAAGCGCCGACGCGCATGAAACATCTAGGTATTAGCGCATAAAATCCCGCTTGTACCCTAGCACACATTAGATAACTGATCTTAGCGCGCGCAGAATCCCAAGCACAGCGCAAAGCTCTATTTAAGTGCTAGCGCAGAAATCTTCATCAGACTCGCGCAAGTTTGTGTGACAATTTAGGGGATACCTGCACGTTGAAAATGAATGGTGCAGTTTCAAAGATGATCTTGCTCGTTGTCCTGATGTCTTGTCTTTAGTTTTAGCATGGAATGGCATTGTTGAATTAAGCTTAAACTTGAAATGAAGATAATTATGATTTTTAAGACAGCCTCTATATTGTGAAAATGTTATATTTTGGCTCTGCCATAGAGTGTTGCTAATGCTTGAAGAAGTGGTCTAACTAAATTCATTTTGGCATTACCTTGCTCACCGCAGGATTACCATGCATAGGAAGTCAACAAAGAAGAAGGCAGCACAGAAAATAAGCTCAGACTCAGATGTGGAAATCCTATTAGATACTTCCCTTGAGACGATGTTCGCTGACACACAAGCTACCACTGGTGTTTCCCCTGGGAGCTCTGCCCTTGAATTTCAATGGGGTGATCTGTACAGATTCATCATGGCTCAAGACAATACAACAACCTCCATAGAGGATGCTCTGGTGTATGCCAACATCAGAAGGTCTTGTTTGCATAAGGAAACAACTCGGCCAGAATTGTTCCCTTGTTCCGAAGCTATTGGATGGCTAATTCCCCACATCTAGACCAACACAAGGCTCATGAATGATAAAAAGGGGTTGAGCCTGGCATCATTCGCTCCTGAGCATGTCATTGCTTCCTACAGATTGCCTTCACCCAGGGCTTGTTTAGACGATGATTGGATAGCAAAACATCCAATGGACCCACTAGAATCGGCCCGTAAGATGACGATAAACGACAAGAAGATTAGGAGGCAGAATAATGAATACGAAAGCAACCTCCTAAAGACCCCTTATAGACTCATCGTCCTAATGTTGATTCGACTCTTCGGCATGCCTAATGGCAATGTGTTTAAGATCGGATGGGTGGCGGTGATGTTTCATATAGCCATGAATGGCACCATCTTCAATTGGGCTGAAATAATTTCAGATATTTTGGCCTCGCAGCTGACAGCAGCCCAGGGAGGACTAACTAAAAGGAAGGCAGATTTCTTCATGTCTTCATACTTGATTGACTGCCTGTTAAGGAGGCATATGTTCCCAGACTTGGGCTGCTCATGGAAGCCAAAAGAAACAACCCTCTTCATAGCTTATCAATGTACATGGGCAAGTAAATACGCAAACCATTACAAAATGATTTGTGAGAGATTTATCATGCCATTGTACAAGCTCATTTTCGTAGAAGAACCAGACTGTATGTCAGAAAATGCAATGCCTATCATTGAAAAATTCAGGGACTATTATCACACCAATGAAGGCACATACATCAGGATGAGTGGAGGGACTCAACCTCCATTTATGTTCCCTTGATATGTTACAGATTTTGTAATTCACAAGGAGGCCGTAAGACAGCTCTTCGGTACCGGTGCAATAAGTAAGTTCTTAACAGACCGGAGGAAGGGCATGTATCATCCCATGCCATTTACCATTGGAGCTTACAGCCTCCTGAGAGCAAGAGACAGGGAAAATTACGCTCAAGGCTTAGATGTTTTCCATTTTGGCACGGTCCCTTTCAGAAGGCATGACCCCAACGGTGCGGTAAGCCAGCATTGTCTTGACCTCAAGCTCTCCATTGAATATGCTCATGCTATGGACTGAGACGAGGAATTATTCAGGAGCACCCACAACCTAACTACGCTAGGGAAGCATTAAAAGAAGAAAATTGTGAAGGATCCAAGCCCCAAACCCGTTGGCCTGATCCAAAAGGAGTGGGAGGCTTCAACCTCGCAATCAGGAGATCCATCAGGATTAGAGTAGGACAGAGTGCTCCAAGAGCAAACCCTCAAGCAGGAGTAGGACAGAGTGCTCCAAGAGAAACCCTCAAGCAGGAGTAGGACAGAGTGCTCCAAGAGCAAACCCTCAAGCAGTAGCAAGACCAAGAAGAATCAAGAATTCAAAGTGAGCTGAATGCTAATCTTCAGTAGGAAGAAGCTGCAGGGGAGCGACAAGAGCAAGCCTCTCAGTTGAAACAACAAGAAGAGGTCGGTAGGATCCAGAAAGAGGAAGAAGATTGGGTGTTCCAAGAGCAAGCTTCTGTTCGGGTACACAGGGTACTACCAAAGGACCGAACACCAAGAGAAACCACTTCACACAAACAGATCACAGATCAACACACCGATGTTTTGACGTGGTTTAAACCCCCTTGAGGGAAACACTCCACGGCCCCGGCCAAATAGCTTCTACGGGACAATTTATTATGCAAAGAAAGAAAGTTACAAATGAGCTTCTCATAATCGATCAACTAAACAATGACCCTCCATGCTCTTTAAATAGAGATCATGGACCAATCGGGTGTTAAGCCACGGATCAAGGTTAGGTTTGATCTAAGAGAAGTTGAGCCGTCGGATCACTCTATGTCGGAAACATATCGTGACCGTCGGATTAAGTATATACAAATGCATACTAATGCATACTAAAGAAACACACTATCCCTAACGGATATATTACACAAGTTGATCTTAACTAACTCCTAAGTGTCTAAATATCCTAACATCCCCCCTTAAGAACAACTTGGGATAGGATTGAAGGATTTACAAAAGTGACACTATTAGGAGAAGGAAGGAGGCATTAGAGCCTATCCCCCCTTAATGACAAGTTCCTGAACTCCTAACATAGATCGAAGTTTAGAAAACTTCGCTTCTGTAAGAGACTTGGTGAAGATGTCTGCAACTTGATCATCTGTAGGGCAAAAGAGCACTTCGAGAACACGATCATGAACAAGATTTCTGATGAAGTGCATATGTAGCTCAATGTGTTTGCTGCGTTGATGTAGAACTGGATCTTTGGCAAGCTTGATGGCACTTTGATTGTCGCACCAAAGTGGAGTAGGCTGCTGCTGCTCGAATCCAAACTCTGAAAGGATCTGTCGAAGCCATAAAGCTTCCTGACTGGCATTAACTGCTGCTCGATATTCTGCCTCTGCTGAAGAAAGAGCAAGAGCTTGTTGTTTCTTACAAGCCCAAGTAATAGGTCCAGATCCCAGACTGAAAACATAACCTGCAGTAGACTTTCGATCATCAGGATCGCCGGCCCAATCTGAATCAGTGAAACCAACCAACAAAGGTTTCCGGATTTTTTTTTTTTTTTTTTTTTTACTCTTCCTGCTCGGTTTGCGTGCTTGCCCTTTTTCCTGCAAAACAAACCACAAAACGAAACAAAAAAACTTCTCCACACTTGTGGAGTTAGATCTTGTTAGCTTGCCCGGAAAGTCTACGTTTTCTCTCTGTTTCTGATTTGCCGAGATCGCGCAAAGTGCACGGCAAAGAGCATACGCAGCCGAGAAAAACCCTTTCCCTTTCTGTTTCTGATTTGCCGAGATCGCTCAAGGTGCACGGCAAAGAGCATACGCAGACGGGAAAGCAACAATCCGAAACCAAAAAAAATCTAACAGTAACAAAAAATGAAATATGAGATTTTTTCTTTTCAAAAAACGAAATAAAAAAAAATGCGTCACTGTAACATTATACCTTCAGATCTGATGAAAAACGCGTTTCTGGAGCAACCGGGAACCGTTTTCGATCAAACGAAAACTATTTCCCAATGGAAACGACGCTCCGGACGCAATGGAACACCTCCCACAGCCCAGAAATGCACAGAAATACCATAACTAGAAACCCTTTCGAGTTTCGGCAACAGCAGTTCAAGATCTAGATCATAACCGGAAGCGGCACTTCATAAAAGCTCTGATACCATGTTCGGGTACACAGGGTACTACCAAAGGACCGAACACCAAGAGAAACCACTTCACACAAACAGATCACAGATCAACACACCGATGTTTTGACGTGGTTTAAACCCCCTTGAGGGAAACACTCCACGGCCCCGGCCAAATAGCTTCTACGGGACAATTTATTATGCAAAGAAAGAAAGTTACAAATGAGCTTCTCATAATCGATCAACTAAACAATGACCCTCCATGCTCTTTAAATAGAGATCATGGACCAATCGGGTGTTAAGCCACGGATCAAGGTTAGGTTTGATCTAAGAGAAGTTGAGCCGTCGGATCACTCTATGTCGGAAACATATCGTGACCGTCGGATTAAGTATATACAAATGCATACTAATGCATACTAAAGAAACACACTATCCCTAACGGATATATTACACAAGTTGATCTTAACTAACTCCTAAGTGTCTAAATATCCTAACAGCTTCCAAGCAGCAACATGAAGAAGAAGAAAGGATCCTGACAGAAGAAGCAGCTAAATTATAGAAACAACAAGAAGAGCCAGCAGGAGGGAAGGAGAAAGAGCAGACAGAGAAGTCTCCCGAGCCAGAGCCATCTACTCCGACAGACATGGAGGTGGACCAACCATTAATATACTCTCCAAGGACAACTCAGGAAGGGGGTGCCTCTTCAGGGAGCTTAGTGTTGACCCCATATAACCCCGGGAAGTAGCTCAAAGTAGCAGACCTGGATACCGTTTATTTCCATGAGCGGAAAAGGGCCATTATTGATAGGAGGGTAAAGAAGATGGAAAGTGGGGTTGATGATGAATATGAATTATGGATAACAGAGAAAACATTGGTCCAAGGAACTGATGCCGACCCCACATTCCAAGCCCAATGCACTGTAGCATCAGCTAAGGCAACTAAAGGCAATATTGATTTTTTGAAAGGTGAGATAAAGCATTAGAGGGAGCAATGTTTTAATATCAGAGATGATAGGAAGAGGGAGATGTTGGAAGCAAACAAATTAAAAGAGAAATACAATGAGTTGGTAGGAGAGCAGTTAATGCTAAATGCGGGATTTCTCCAGCTTGAGAATGAGAAAAACACCCTAGAGATGCAATTGGCCATCTCTGAAGATGAACTGAAGAATCTGAAAGCTCGAATAGCAGAATTGGAGGAACTCGAAGCAAGCAGGGCTCAACAAATTCATCTCCACCAACATGAGTATGAAGGGTTGATTCAAGAAAAGGAACGATTGGTGAAGCAGCTCAAAGAGGCAGCGGAGGACCAACAAAATTTGTCCACATTTCGCAAACAAGCATGTGATATGCGGATTAAAATCCATCAGCTCCTAGTACTGATCTCAGAAGAGATTTGGAGCGTGAAAGATATGATTAAGAAAATGAAAACAATTGAAACCAAAGCCCTAAAAACTCGAGAAAAGTTTGCAAATCATGTAGAGGAGCTGAAACAACAATTTGAGTGGAAAAAGGGAAAATCTCAACTCCCTTCACACTTACGCGCCGCTACAGGAGATGAATTGGACGTGGATATAGGGATCCTTGAATTTGCCAAGGATTGCGGCACCAAGCTAAGTTTGGAAATTAGGAAGACGATCCGCAAGTGTTGTTCGTTCTACTCCACACTCAGGGAATCACATAGAAAGTGTCATCTGATTCTTCCTGCCTCCATTTATGATTTCCCAAAGGAAGAAGATCGATTGTTCGAGCTGCAGAACGAGCTGGACGAAGTCTTGGTTTTTATCAAGAAGATAGAAGTATTGACTCAGGATGAATTTCAACAGTTCATTTTCCAGCCTGCAGTACATATTCACTTCGTAGAAGTGATGGCTAAAGAAGCCACAGAGGGAAAAGCGCTGATTAAATTGGACCTACGCAAACATGAAATAGCGTCCTAGGCAACAATATCTTCCCGTAGCAATCTTATCGTAAAAGATATCAACCAATGGACCGCATACATTCAAGGTATAGATGGCCTAGTAATTACAAGCGAGCCAGTTGGTGGAGGCGAGTCTTCAAGTCAACAGGAAGAAGCCCCAGCAGAATAGATAGACCATTTTTACTTTTTTAAATAAAAGCGAGAAGCTGAAATTCTACCTTTTGTATAAATGCTTTAAAGGGACAGCTGGCTATCATTTTGTTTTATATGAAAGGTGTCCCACGAATTTGGGAAATAGATAATTACATACCAAAATCCTAATTAGAAGCTTCTAGAAATAGGGTACACCTGTCAGCTCATGGAGCTTTTGTAAAGTTATAAATAGAAATTAAGAAGAAGAGGCAAAGGACTTTTGGCAGGGAAAAGAATTTTCTTAGCTGGTACGAACTATTTTGTAACTTGCTCCAAGAAAGCGATTTTGCCTAATAAGAGCCCGGAGAGGACGTTTTTTCCTTGAAATGTGGATTGGATGCATGCTGGATTATTCTTGTGACATTCAAACACTGCTGTGAGATCTTTCTTTACTGTTCTGAATTTATTTCTGTGGGAAGAATGATCTTACTATTCTTTGTGTAATGATGTTTCTCCTAAATGAGTAATAGAATGTTTTCATGTGGATTAAAGCTATCTTTTATGTCTTTATAACCTTTTGCTGGAGATGTATCTTTATGATTTAATGGCTACCTGTTGATCTTTAGATCTTTCTTTCAGCACATTACTCATATTTACAGTTTTGCTCCTTGCAAGGATAGATTAGATTTATTTCAGTTTTAGATATAGATTTGTTTTAAGCTCTGCATTTAGATCAAATTAGCTTAGGGCACTTGCATATCATCTTTAACAATAAAAATCACAAAAGAACGGTGGATCGGGCCATAACTGGTGTAGCAGAAAACAAATCTTTAAATCTAACAGTAGCCGGAACCGTTAACTGGACGGATTCCCCATACGAAACGGTGGACAATCTAATTGGGATAGTTTACCGGGGAGAATCCCTTTGTGCTTGATGCTGCGATATTCGGGGCATCAACAAGATGGTTTAATCCCAATTACAACTACGATAAATGATAGCCTTAAACCTGTCACCTACCCAAATTTTGAAAATAATTATTTTATTTTTGCAAAATACTTTATGTTAAATTATAATTACAAAGTTTTGTAATTATGACCAAATCTGGTCAAAGATGACTGTAAAGACTCATTATTATTATTTAATAAATTAAAATAGGAGACAAACACTCAAGAAAGATGTTACAAGAGTATTCACTGACCCACTAGGAGGAATGGAAGTTGCTAGAAGGCATGGGACAGATGGCAGCATTTGAACTCCACCACTAGCTGTTGGTTATGGGACAACTACCCCTAAAATTGTGGCATTATTCCCAGGTGGGAAGTGAGCAGGCAGCTCATTAATGACCAGTTAAATCATAAAAGGCCTAGGCAGCCTATATAAGGCAGTTCGAATTGAGCAGGCAGCTCTTACAATATTTTCTGCAGAAATATTCCTCATGTGCATCAGGTGATGACTAAGAGATTCGAATTAGGGAGGCTATGTAAGAGTGCAATTGTAAGTCTACAAATTATTTCTGAGAAGGAAAACCAGAGGTTCTAGTGTAGGTCTCTTTGACTGCTGAGTCTGTAAGACTGGATAAACTACTTGCTGCTGCAAGATTGAGGACCTAAACTTCTAAAGTTTCTTCCTCCTGGTGGTTCAGTGAATAGGCTTAGGGGTCCTAAGGCAGGCATCTTGGCTGTTTTAGGAGTAGGTTGGGTGGAACAGGCTCCTTGGGTGATTTGTTTCTCCTACCATTATCAGGTTCTACAGTTTCTTTTTGTTTGTTTGTATTTTTTTGGAGTATGATTTTCTGCAGCAACTGGTTTAGAAAATTTACTAATGATCAGTAGAAATAACTATTTTTATTTTTGATCTAATTTAACTATTTGACTGATAAAATGACTCCTCTGCATTTTCCCCCATTCTTGAGTCTGCATCGTACTCCAGTACCGAGAGGTAGCATTAAATCGGCCAATCTAGTAAGCAAAAAACTAAGAGGATTATTTTAGACTCTTACAGTAATGTTTTTGTTAAAAAAAAACCTTCCCATTTCATTCATAAGTACAGACGTAAGAAAAGTACAACATCATATAGACTGAGACATAGCATTTACCTATTTCATATTCAGGGAAGAATACATGTTACTGCTGCACAGATCTATACTACTCCATTTCGATTTCGTTTTTGTAGAATGCATTTTTTTATTTATCATGAATTTCATATTCTCGAGCATTTCATAATCTAGGTATTTTAGCAGCTGCAAATAACTACTCCCTGTACAAATCTTTATAATTAAACATGTATTATTTCTTCACTAACTACCACATTTATTTCAGTTATTAAAATACATTTTACGTGTGCAATAGCATCGAAACCCTAAGTTATTCCATGACTATGAATCCAAGTGTGTCTTGGGTCCACAGTTCATATATTTTCTTATCAAGCCATCCAGGGCAAAATCCTAGGCATTCACTCTGAGGTTACTTTAGTTATAGATTTCCAAAACCTAACTAGCATTTCGAGACTTTTACAGGGTAGTAAACATCATTCAACAGAAAGCACGATCTAGTGTTAATTCGGACGATAGCCACAACCCTAGCATGAAAACATATACAACATCAAAAATATTTATTACACAGTCTAAGTCTCGAAGTATGAAGATACTAATCAAGCCAGAACGCAAATGGAAGCTACAGGTAGGGCTTCAATCGTGAAGCAAAACAGAACATCGTGGCACAACCATTTCAAAACCAACCACCACTATTTGACATCACATAAACAGTTATATAAATATTTTTCTTCAAATCATAAATTTTAAAACAAGTCCTATCATTTAAAGCAAGCCACCATCTTTTGAAAAGGAGAACCCTCGGCTCTCTTTTCACTTTCAAAAGGGTACAACAGAGTTCACATTACGGGCCTGTTAAGGTTCCCAAACATCACATAGAAGTCTAAACCTCATCAACCAAAACATTTAAACGTGGACAAGATCCACCAACCACACAATGTTTTACCCTTAGCGTTCAGTAGCACAGAAACGAGTGCAAAATCCTTATCAACGACGCAGCTATGCATCAAATAAGCCAAACAACAACTTAAATAAATGAGGGTTACCCCCTATACATTATGTAGCAAAATAAGACCTTAAATCTTGACACTCGGCCATCTACAAAAAAACAAGGACGATTAACTTCAACTCTCGGCACATGATAGTCACCCTCAAACCATGCACGAGTTCCTGCGAGGGTTTCAAGAACTGTCGAGGCTTACTCGGTGTGGTGGCAGCGTCCTCTCTTCAAGCTTTTTCCCATAGAGACCCTTCAATGGAGAAGCACTTGTCAACCACATTTCTGCAAGAGGTTATCATTCGAAAAACGCAGGAGAAAACATAAATGTTACAGTACTATTACCATAAACAAAACAAAAAAATGATAACTTACCCAGGCACAAAACCCTGGCTCAGGATACTCCTCGTCGACCAATAACCAAGCCGACGGCTTGCAGCAACCCCAGGTTAAACACAGAAGATCCTGTCACAACCGGAAGATCAAACCCTAGTTTAAACATGGATTCAACAACCGACGGGAGAGAAACCACACACGTTATCCATGTTGTATCGTCGTGCCATGGCACTGGTTAAGCCTACAAATTTAAAAGAAATACCTCTTATGGGTCCAAGGTTCGACACTGAGGGAGGAACCCTCCTCACAACCAACTCTAAAAACCCTACATTACAGCTGCGGTTGGCTCCATGACCCTTCACCTAAAAACGCAACAATGAATGCCGAAACCATGTTTCCATTAGTTACCATCGCATGAATAGGGATTCATTCACCACCCTAGATCTTGCAGAGATCAACGGTGGAAGATCTACCAATAGAGGCACGTTGAACTTCAAACCCCAGTGCAATCAATATTCCATTGACTGTATTCAACTACCACTCGCCATGCAAGCAGATCGAGAGCCAGTGCATGGCACAACTTGGCTTGTGTTGATGCTAATTACAAACACAACCACGTGAAGACCTCACATATGGGATTCCATGTCATGTAACCCGGGACAACGTTGTTGCTTGTCCTGTCAACGCTAGCTTGGAAGGTATGCCGAGTTATTACCCTGTCAACATCAATTAATTACCCTATTAGACTGTGGATCGAATTATATAGTAGTCTCTATAGTTTATCCATCGTGAACGCTTGTATTTCATGCTTATGTTTGCTGAGATTATATAATACCCTTATAATGTTAACATTCCTTTCTGAAGGCTAGATTATAGATTTATAATTTCAAGTTTAGCCATATAAAAACATATTGTAAATCATTTTGATGATGGGGACTATAACTATGCAAATGTATAGGTAGATGTTGATGTATATGTAACTTTGGAATGTATTTCATATATGTATATTGTACTCCTAAGAGATGGTATTATTCCTCTATACGGATGTGTTTGTATTCCTATAGAGATGTTATTATTCCTCTATAAGGAAGTGTTGTCATTTATATTGTAAGTATCGTAACTTATACTTGATGGGTTATTATACCACCTTGTTGGGGTCAGCCCTGTATAAGTCATGTGGGTCAAAGGGTTATTAGACCACCCTATTGGGGGTCATACATGTGGGTCAAAGGGTTATTAGACCACCCTATTGGGTGTCGGCCCAGTCAGCTTTGTGTTATGTGGTTAAGTTGAGGCCGACCTAGTAAAGGTTATTAGGCAAGTCAAGTCAAGTATAAACGCGGGAGGCACTCTATTTCATCATTCTATTCTCACACACACTCTTTGGAGAGTGGCATACTTGTGGAGGAGGAGAAGCTGCTGCTAGGAGATGTCTATCTCGTATGCTTGGGTTGTATCATTACTCTATCTATCTCTGAGGAAGTTATTGGGGTTTTTCACCTTTATGGTTTTACCCAAGTAAACTTCGTGTCTCTTGTGTGCTTGCATTATTGTGTCCATGATTGATATGATGTAGATATGTTGTACATGTTGTTCTCTCAGTTAATATCCTAGATCAGATTGAAGTAAATTATGAAAAACTAACATGGTATCAGAGCTAGCCTGAAAGAAGGCATGGTATGGCATGTATGACACTTGTTGCACTTACGATGCTAGGGCTTGATATAGCAAAAACCAGTCATCGTAGCACTTTCACTATAAATCCATTTTGGAGAAGTTTTCGGATCTGAAACTTTTACAGGTTGAAGATAAGATTCCCATGTACCTTGTGTCCAAAGGAAAACTTCTAGTTCGTTGTACTTTGTGTTTTATGATTTGTACAATATAGGGTTTCTGCCTCTTCCAGATCTGAGTCATAAACAGGTGACCTAGGAAAAAAGGTCATAAATTGGGATAGGAAGCTCCAAATGAAATTTCGTAAAAGTGAAAGGTAGTGCATGGATTATACTTTCTTAGGTAACTTTTGCAGAGGCCGAAACTGAACCAGTGACACGTGGCACGCTGTACAAGTTTTCTCTTTTGTTTTATCCCATAAACTGGTCATGTTGCAACACTTGGCATAAATCTCTCTCAGAGAATCCATTTTAGGTCATACCTATGGGGTTGGAAAGATGACAGGTCAGGATACCACAAGAAAAATTTTCAGACCCTGTGGATTGGAAAGTTCAGAGTTACACCAGAAACAATCAGGTGCATATTTCTATCAAAACATAATTATTTTTGAGCACCTTCATTCATGGCTCCGGGAATTAGGGTTTCGGAGAAAGTTGGTATTTTTGTAATCAGAGACCACGGTTGAATGCTACTCATCAAAATCAAAATTTAGAGACCAAGATCAAATTTTTTGGTTGGGTAGAAGGCCGGGCTTGATCAAACCCTAGTTCGAGACTTTGATCAGAAAAATGGAAAATTAGGGCTTCTGCAAAAGTTGGAATTTTTGAAGTCTGTGACAACGGCTGGAAGCTCCTTAGAAAAATTGAATTTTAGAGCTTTGGATCGAACCTTTTCGTTGGGCAGAAGGGTGGGCTTTATCAAACCCTAGTTCGGGATCCTGTCCAGAAGATCCGGAAGTTTCAAAGGCAATTTTGAGGGGTGAAACTTTGCAGTTTTCAAATTCTGAGTATACTGGCTTGATCAGCTCATCAAGTTGCTCTTTCTATCCTTTCAGAAGTTTGAAATTCAAAGTTTGAATTTTTAGGGTTTCTTTGACAAACCCTAATCCAGCTCCAGATCTAGTTCCTGCAAATCAAGTGGATTGGGTTAATCCTATAAGAGAATGGATTGGTCACCTGCATAAGTGAAGAATTTCCTATTTCAGAGGGAGATGAGGCTAAGGCCTTTCATAAGAAGATTACAAGCAATCTCGACAGGTATGATTTATCCAGGTATGTTTCGAGATTTGTTCATGATTAAGTTTATGGTATGTTTGTCTTCATATTATTATGGTTAGTACAATCTTGATTAAATTTAGACTTGTCGTATCACATTAATAAAATTATGAATGCATGATAGAAGATATTCATTGATTAGGGTGTTGACACTTATGATTGTACTAATGCATTATGGTGTTGTATGAGTTTTATGTTGTCCTCTAACATGAAAGGTACACCAAGAAAGACAAATCATGTTCTAGTTCAAGAACATATGACCATGGTGACATGAAGACAAAGATTCATCCATTGTCATGGATCACATAGAAGATCTACTTACGAGGTATGTATAACTTGGTTCTATAATGATTAACCTATGAGATATGCAGGTTACTAGCACAAGTCATTTAAGAGAACAAGAAGACATCATGTGGGTATGTTAGACATAACCAACTAACATATTATTCCATGTGTGTTTTTCCTATATCAAGTTAGAATCCTACCTTGTGTTAGGATCTTATATTGTTGTATTGTTGATAATGATTATTCATGAAGTTAGAAATGTAAGTAATCAAGGGTTTATGCATATTATGTCTCTTACCTTGATTAATGATATGACTAACCAGAAAAGTCCTTTGGTCAAAGATGAATATGCATGAGTAAGAGAAATCTTCCCTAAAACATTGAATGCTAATGCTTATTATCTGTGTTTGAAATGATCATGACTATACATGTTTAAGATTATTGTGTTTTGATAGTATTGAGATTATACTAATGAATGTATGATTATGTATGAGATCTCAATGGTAACACAATGATGATACTAGTAAGCATGCATAGTGATCGAGGATGGATATAAGTTCAAGGACAGGTAATCCATGAAGCAAAGATCAAGAGGGAGCACACTTCAGTAGTTTCTGCAAGGATGCAGATATTCAGAGGGAGTCGACCACTTCTCACAATCCACATCAGGATGGAGTTGCAAAGATTCAGAGGGAGTCCACCCAAAAACCAAACAAAGATAAGTATTTGAATTGTTATTTCTTACATATTTGTTTGTTTAAATAATGTTGTTCAATGATGTATATGCTTATGTTCCTAGACTTAGGTTGTGTATTATGCATATTAGAATAATTGCATTAATGAACAATATACTACTAATATGCATGTGATGGGTAAGTGGCCTATGGCACTGTACAACATTCCATTGCTACTTATCTAGAATGAAACCTCTTTGCTGACATGTTGGGAGTAGTGCAAACTCTTAACAATGTTCTGGTAGAGATTGGAAGGCATATAGAAAGTTATAGGATATGGATGAATGTTGTATTGAAGCATTGGCTAAAATAATTGCATGACTATATGACATATTTCTTTATGTGTAAGAATTTGTTCTGAAAAATATGAGATGTTTCTAATCATGCAATTTAACTTGTTTTGTCGGAAAGATCGTATACCATCACCTACAAAAGAAGGACTACAACATTTTTTCCAGCAATAAAGTTATCTAATGAAGATATTGCAGTTCCCAGGATTCGGGAAGTATGCCTTGATCGAGGAGTACCAGTCGATCATGAAGAATGATGTTTGGGATGTGGTCCCAAGAACTGAAGGGAAGTCTGTTGTGACTTCCAAATGGATCTACAAGATCAAGCATGCTGCAGATGGCAGCATAAAGAAATACAAAGAGAGATTTGTAGCTCGTGGCTTCTCCCAGAAAGAAGGAATTGACTATGAAGAAACTTTTTCTCCTGTAGCTAGATACACTTCCATTAGATCAGTACTTGCTCTGGCTACATTGATGAAATGGAAGATACACCAGATGGATGTCAAGACAGCTTTCTTGAATGGTGTAGTCGAAGAGGAAGTGTATGTGAAGCAGCCACTTGGTTTTGAGACACATGACGGGAAGTCATATATGTGCAGAACTTGGTATGGTAGGATAGACAACTTTCTATCCAGTTTGGGATTTACCAAGAGTAAAACAGATTCCAACCTTTACTACAAGGTTGAGGAAGGAAATCCAGTGATACTCCTTTTGTATGCGGATAACCTGTTTGTTACAAGTGAGGATAGATTGATTGCCGACACGCAGTGGAAGCTTGTTGCTGAGTTCGAGATGAAGGACTTGGGTATGATGCACTACTTTCTAGGCATGGAGGTGTGGCAGAGTGCAGATGGGATATTCCTTGGACAAGGGAAGTATGCAGTAGAGATCCTGAAGAGGTTCGAGATGATGGACTGCAAGGCCATGGCCACACCTATGGCATCGAACCTGAAGCTTCCGTGTGATGCTTCATCTGAGCTGGTTGATGTTACTATGTATCGTCAGATGATTGGGTCCTTGATGTACCTGACGAACACAAGGCCAGATATTTTATTTGCGGTGAACACATTGAGCCAGTTTCTGACGGATCCCAGAGGTGTTCACCTGGTTGATGTAAAACATATTCTGAGGTACCTGAAGGGTACGGTTGATTATGGGCTCAAGTATGATGCGAATCAGAAGTTTAACCTGTAGGGTTATGTTGATTCATATTGGGTAGGCAGTGCTGCAGATAGGAAGAGAAATTCTGGGTGCTGCTTCAGTATGGGATCAGGTGTGATCTATTGGTTTAGCAGGAAGCAGTCCTGCGTAGAACTGAGTACAGCTGAAGCATAGTATGTTGCAGCTTGTTCGGCTAGTTGTGAGGCAGTATGGATTAGGAAGCTACTGTCTGAGTTATTTGATCTCCTGCTAGAGGCTACTGGTATATTTTGTGACAACTAGAGTTGTGTGAAGTTGTCTGAGAACCCGGTGTTACATGACATGTGAAAGCACATTGAGATCAAATATCACTATATCAGGGATATGGTGCAGAGAGGAGAAGTGAAGCTCCTGTATGTTGCGACGGACGAGCAGATTGCAGATGTGTTGACGAAACCACTAGCCAGAGTGAAGTTCGAATACTTCAGAGAAAGGCTTGGTGTTATTCAGATTGACGACACTTCGAGGAAGAAGTGATGGACACATTTGCTAGAGCCATTCCAAGCATGATGAGAGGAGGATCCTTCACATGGCTATGGATGTAAGCACTGGATGATGAGCATCAGGACGATGCTCCAGTTACTGCTCTGCATATGTATATGCATCATGTTGGATGCTTTATATGATCAGTTGGATCATTTATATATGTATGCATCATGTTGGATGCTGGATATGATCAGTTGGATCATGTGTATGTATTTGTATATGTATCAGGTGGATACATTGTATGATTAGGTATATCATGTATGATGATATGTATCAGGAAGATACTGTGTATGCATCAGGTGGATGCATTATATGATCAGGATAATCATGGATGATGAGCTTCAGGATGTTGCTCCAGATGACATGCGTCAGGACGATGCAGTGATGATGATCAGGATGATCATGTGTACATCAGGATTATGTATGGTGAGTATTAGGTTGATACTCTGTGGCCGTGGACAAGTTGGGAAGATAAGCATATAATAGTGCCCTGGGAGGTTTGTAGATTCTCTTGCTAGGTTTTGCCGTTGGCATATAATAGCTCCCTGTGAGATCTGGAAAATGCTCTTTCGAGGCATTGCCATGACCACATGTAATAAGTCCTAGAGATCTGGATAGGATGAAAAAGGCCTTAGATGCTCTTTAGGGTTCTTGCTTGACAAGACACTCTTTTAAGGTTTTGTGGTGGGGGTCACATGTAATAAGTCTTGGAGATCTGGACAGGATGAAAAAGGCCTCAGATGCTCTTTAGGGTTCTTGCTAGTCAAGAGACTCTTTTAAGGTTTTGTGACAGTCACATGTAATGTGCTCCTGGGAGATCCGATAGGTAGAGCCGTGTGCTCATAATAGCCTGGGATGTTGCATCCAGGTTTTGTGACGCACGTAATAAGTCCTGAGGATTCCATAGTATGGCCAGTGATGATGAAGACCTACATGTGGTGGGCCTACATCCAGTATGAAAAAGGACTGGCTCTGTAGAACTTCCTATGACGAGTAGATTCAGAGATTGATTGAGATAGCAGCAGTAGTGACGATGACGATGACTCGACGACAATTATCCAGTGACAATGATCCAGAGAAGAAGACTTGTGCTAGAATACTCGTGTCGAGAAATACCTTCCTAGTTAAGAGGGAGCGTTGATGTATATGTAACTTTGGAATGTATTTCATATATGTATATTGTACTCCTATAGAGATGGTATTATTCCTCTATACGGATGTGTTTGTATTCCTATAGAGATGTTATTATTCCTCTATATAGAAGTGTCGTCATTTATATTGTAAGCGTCGTAACTTATAATTGATGGGCTATTAGACCACCTTGTTGGGGTCGGCCCTGTATAAGTCATGTGGGTCAAAGGGTTATTAGACCACCCTATTGGGGGTCAGCCATGTGGGTCAAAGGGTTATTAGACCACCTTATTGGGTGTCAGCCCAGTCAGCTTTGTGTTATGTGGTTAAGTTGAGGCTGACCTAGTAAAGGTTATTAGGAAAGTCAAGTCAAGTATAAATAGAGTGCGGGAGGCACTCTATTTCATAATTCTATTCTCACACACACTCTTTGGAGAGTGGCGCACTTGTGGAGGAGGAAAAGCTGCTGCTAGGAGATGTCTATCTCTTATGCTTGGGTTGTATCATTGCTCTATCTATCTCTGAGGAAGTTATTGGGGTTTTTCACCTTTATGGTTTTCCCCAAGTAAACTTTGTGTCTCTTGTGTGCTTGCATTATTGTGTCCATGATTGATATGCTGTAGATATGTTGTACATGTTGTTCTCTCAGTTAAGGTCCTAGATCAGATTGAAGTAAATTCTGAAAAATTAACACTAGATACCTTGTGCATTATGCATACAATACCCACGACCTTTCCAATCCATAATAGTAGTGTGAACTTGTAAGTATAGTCAACCAATACAATGTTATTATGCTAGCCTTGTATTGCTAAGTCAAATTGATAGGTGTATTACATAAGGTAGGGTCTAAATGGCGATGTTATACACCACGATGCTGAGTTCATAGCACTAATAACTTGACCATTCATATATTAAATGTATGATGATAATCAAATAGTGAATTCAAGACTTAGAACAACATAAGCTCCGTAGAATCAAGAACAAAATGATAGTTCCACAGCATAGACACTACCTTCTACCAGCTTTCTTTTAGCATCATCATTGGATATTCGTATCACCGCTGGGATAATAACAACACTAATCAGATGGCAATGATTGCAACATTTAACAAATACTTGGACGATGTGAAATTATAACATATGAGCATTTTGTAAGTAGAATACCAACTAGATTTAGAACCATGCATCCATACCTCCCGTAACTCGTTTCGTAATGAAGAACTTAGCATTCAAATTTTCACATGGGCGATGAATTGAAAGACACATGTACACTTATCACATGTTGTCATAGAATTTCTTACCTGTGGTCTGCACATGGAAACAAGATTCAAATGCCTTAGCTAATCATAGCTGCGTAAGCCTTAGGGTACCTCACAGGACCCCTTGCATCATCATCAAAAACAACTGTCAAAACCTAGTCAATAAAACTCTATTGAAAAATACCATGAGTTACAGTTAACCCAAATAAAAACAATGACATACGCATATTAAAAGAACTATGACGTGTCGCAGTCATATCAATTGTATTTAGTTAAAATTCGCATTAATTAATTGTTTGCTGCATTAACAACTTTGTTAATTAATGTTGTCTTTACAAGCATTTATTATTTCCGCATTTGCAATTAATAACATTTATTGCTGATTTAAATTTTTTTAAATTGTCATGAAATTAATGGGATGTTTTTTTTTTGTAAGTTGCAGGCAGAAATTTAATTAACATAAGCAGAATATACATTGTGAGTAGTATAGTGTTTTGCAAATTGGGAAGGCCTCAAATAATGAAGCCACCATCCCAATTGCTCAAAAAGACTGAAATAACTGACATAATACAAAATGAAGACCCTGTGAATATGGTCTGCCCATAAAAAAATTGGGACCTGCTGCAAAAATAAATACTAATAGTATCTGATAGAACCATAAACTAGACCATACAAAAAATAAAAACAGAGAAGTTGATAGTCACAGAGATGACCAGGGGCTACAGCCTTCCCATTATCGTTTTGTAGGTGAGTTCTATGGTTCTTCCTCAAGGATGGGGTAGGGTGCATAGAAATCCTCAAAGATGCCCGAAGGTGGTAGAGTTGGAGAGGGTGACCCAGGAGAGCGTGTGTCATCTGAGGCAGCATCACGAACACTAGCATCATGAACAACATCACGAACATCATCATCACGAGCAGCATCATGAACATCGTCACGGGCAGGGGTTGCAGAGGTGGAGCCTCTGTTCTTCTTGACCTTGGAGATTTTCTTTGCAGACCCAGTGGCAGGAGCTTTAGCAGCGTCAGTTTCCTTGTTATCCTGCTTGGCAGGTTCAAAATTGTTGCCCAGGGTAAAGATGTCCCAGGTCAGATTGGCGTCCAATGTATTAGAGTGGTTCGCCACCTGTTTTAGACTGGCATTGATATTCCTGACAATACTGTAGTTGGCTTGCCAACTAGCTTCCATTTCCTCTATGAGGTTGCTCATCATGTTCTTGAGAAACCAATAATGATTAATGGCACCTCCATTGCTGCCATAGGCAAGGAGAGCAGCCACCTTACGAGCCTCCCACCCGTCGATAAGGCTTCGAGTTCTTGCAGAGATTCATGGAGAATAACCATCCATGACCGAACAATCCATGGCGACCTTGGGACTACGGCTAGAGTTTTTCCTGTCGCTGCCCCGACGAGAGATCCCCCTGTTGCGAATTGTCATGGCTTTGAGAATCGTAGAGTAAGCCACCCCTAATATTTCAATCTTTGCGCAATAATTTTCAGAGAGAAGCTTGAACTCGACGGTGGAAACAGAATGCATGTTGGCAGGGAGTTTTAAGGAGCCGAGGCCATAAATGTTACATTATATCAACCTCGAGGAAGGTGGAAGAATTGAATGTAGGACGCACCAAGGGAGGATGTCATTCTAAACACGTGGGAGAAGATCATCACCATTCACTTTGTCCTGTGATCTTAAATAAGCGCCGCCACTCAGGGTGGTGGAGTGATCCTCGGTCCTGGTGGACAGATGTGCGGTTGCGATCGTCTCGTCCACCGGTCCATGCACGTGAAGGGTCGGCCCGATGTTGCCATGTGCAGTAGTGCAAGGTGGCAACTGTCCGCGGTTGGAATTGTACATGGTGTCTACAGGAGGAGCACCCGCATTTGGGCGAAATTAACGGGATGTTAAAAAACCGGTTTGGCAGATTTTTTTTCCTTGGAAAAAGTGATTGGATAACTGGTTTTGAACTAAAAAAAAGGCCAGTATGACCGCATATATGGCATAAACTCAATAGCAATATTTCCAACCAGTATCATTGAGACAATTGACTAGGTCTGCAAAGTGCGTTGTCTGCCACGTGATATGACAATTAGTGAGCTGGTTTAATCAGAAGAGACATATGTGGTTGGTTCAGTTGTAGTCATAGTTGTCGCGTGATAGTACAACAACAAGCAATTGGATTTTTACATAAGATACGGTGAAAGTGAAAATGACTATGCCACTATAAACTCATTCTTCTCTTAAAAAAATAATTCTTATTTATGCCAACTTTTTCCCTTTTGCAGCTATTGCTTTTTATTCGTTTTCTTGTTGCGAAATAGGTTTACCAAGAAAATAACAACATCTGTCCATTTCATATGTTTTCCTCATCTGGATATTTTCTCTTTCTTCTTACTCAATTTTAGGTCAATGAAAGCTATACAAATTTCTTCCTTCGAGTACAACAACAACTTTCAGTTGACGAGCCACCCCTTTATTTAATAAAAAATATTGTATGACCTGATCCAAAAGGAAGTCACCTGATGAAGACCTCACATGAGACATTTATTGATCCTCTTAATGATTAATCAACTATCCAAAACTTGCTTCCAATAGTCGAAGCAAAGACACAGGTCAGTATCCGACAATCTCTATTGCTATGCCACTTGAGATGATATCTTCAAAATGAATTTCAATAAATTAGTCTTCTCTTGCGTTGTATGCTCATTTTTTAGGACTATGGAAACATACCTGCTTAGATTGTATTTGCAATGTTTTCCTTGCATCACCACTGATATTGATTTTTTGCTCCTTCTCAACATAGACCATATTTGGAAGTCTTTCTCTTTCCCATTAACAAAAAACTATTAAAAAATTACCTCTTCTGCCAAAATCTTCTAGAAACAGACCACTGTAACTGAAAACCATACAACATTAAGTTTAACCGGTCTGCAAAGGCCATGATTGCAAATCATTTGCAATATAAATTATCTCGTGTCTTTGAATTTCACGGGGCCAAGAAAAGAGAGATATTTGTTGCTACAAATGCAAAATTGAATTAATTCAAATTCCATTTTCTATCCACTATTACAAAACGAGAGATAAGTGACCAGGTGACCAAACAATTTGGTCACCAGAGTTTTTTCAAGGGATAAATGACCAAATTTGAGAAATTTTAAGTGAGCTAACTAAAAATGACCAATCTAGTCACGGGATAAGAACTAAACTAAAAATGAACAAGATAAATGACCAATTTGGTCATGGGATAAGAACTAAACTAAAAATGACCACATAACAATTGGTCATTTTTAGTTGTGTCAATGTAAATTAATTACAATTTTAATAATGAATTTGTAGAATTTACTAAATTTTAGCACTGTAGGTGGATTTAGAGACCCTAGACCCCCTTTCTAGGGGGCCTCTAAATCTATCTCCAGTGTTAAAGTTTAGTAAATTGTAGACCCCGTCATGTGTCACAGTATAACAATTTAATTGACACCAAAATATTAGTGTTACGACGTCTGATCATGATGACGCACTAGCAAGACACAAATTATTCATGATGATATGTCGATGACTAGCACCATTATTATTATGGACATGAATTATCTACAGTTCTATGAATCCATCTGCACTGTGGACATGAGTAAATCATGTGCATTACCAAGGGAATTAATAATGAATTCTTCTTAGAACTATCTATCTCACTGCTATTTTTAAATCTATGTGGCCTTGAATTTGCGAAAATATTAATTAGGTGTTAATCAAATCATTGTTTTCCAATGGCGATAGCTATTTGAGTGCTACCTTGGAGAAATTGAGAGCTATGACTAGAGGCACCATTTCAATAATACTCCAACAATAGATATAAGAATCCACCCTCTCTAACCCCCATTCCATGAATCCTTGGTCAATCTATAAAATAAAACTTTTCAATGCTTATCTACATCTCTTTCCACTAGTTCCTCTTATATCTCTCACAATGTTGGACCTTATATTATCCTTATATTTTCATAGCATGTTCCCTTTTATTGAGTAGTTTTATCCTAATTTAAGCCATATTGGGATTACAAATTTCTATCATTAGTTTGAACATTAATCTACTTGTTTTAACTAGTATTCAACGAGAAGTTCCCTATCAGTCCTTAAGTTGTGAATGCTCGGGGATAAAGTCAAAGTGGTCATCGCTTAGCAATTTTTAATCCATCCAACCAAAACTCCATCACAACCAGAAGCAAAATGAAGATGAATTTGCTTATGTTATTGAATTCAAACGTCTAATGAATAGGATCTGGGGATAAATATCGTTGTAGTACGTGCATTTCATCACGATCTACATTAGGCTTATTTCTTTCATTTTCAATTTTATAAAATGAATTCATTTCTTGTTACATAATACACATTATGAATATCTCAATTAAACATGTTTGGTGTGCTTTTCCCAATACACAATTCATTGTACTAACTTCAAATACTACCCAAAAAAAATCCTATCCGTCTTCACACCATTCAAATTAACAGTTTGATAAGTCTTGTCTACATACTAGATTGAAGTACTTGTTTCCATGCTATTTTCTGCTAAAATATTTCCATATAATCATATTTGATATGATGTTTTTCCTATTCTTCTTCCACAAATTGCCACAAATATGTGGCACACTTAAAATCAAGAATGCATTTATGCCTCCGTTTCAATGCACCTGTACGGAATGCAAGCTTCCAATGATTCAAAATACCACTTTTTTCTCATTCTGCAATCATGAAACACCAACAACTTATGAGCACATTTTATATTGCAAATTGGAAACGGAGGAGGGCATCATCGAATGCACATTACGAGGATCACAATTAAAATAATTATGTCCATTTATTGCAGATGTGTCATATGATCAATACTGCAAAAGTGTGTTGTCGACCATCTTTAATCTTCTCAAAGTCATCCAGCCAAGGCTTTACACTCTTGCAATGAACAACCAAATTATTGACCTCAAAAGATTATGATAAGAAGGTATGAAAAAAATTTCCCACCCATTAAGAAAATTTTAAAACTTTTCCATCAATTTGGTTTGTATCTAAAACTTCAAAATGCTTTTGCAATTTGCTTCTTTTGAAATTCTATTGTTTTTTGAAACTAGTTTTCAACTACACTAAATTGAAATACAAAAAATCTTACGATTAAAAAAAATCCTGCTGTTAATTGCAACAATTTCCTTCACACTCTATTTTTGCAAAGGCCAATGAATCTTTAATTGAACCTTCTCCATTGTTGACACAAGTTTTGCATAACATTAACACTAACCAGGTATATTGTCATTCCATTTCTTGTCTTATGAATCCATACTTTTGAACACAAGTTTATTTAAACCTGGAAATAATAGCCCCATAATGTCTTATAAACTTTGTTTTTGAAATTTGTTGATGTGTTCTACCTCATTAGACAAAATTAGTGCACATGATCTCATAGTGACATAGTCTTTGCATTAAGTACCTTGATTGTTGATCCCTTCCAATAAATACAAATTGTGCTACAAGCAAAGGCATTATTTAATTGACACTGTTACACTTTTAATGCAAATGCTAGCTGTCATTTGCATTCGCTATCTATACTAAAACATGCTATATTCTCCACTGAATATGTTTTTGTTATAGATTTTGTTTCCATGTTCCAGATTAAAACATGTATGTGTAAGGAGTGATAACAAATATCATTTAAGTGGTTTTCGGACAAGAGTTTGTTCAACATTGTCCACATAAAATTATTTTTTGCATTGTCGTTGGATCAGTATAAAGTTAAGTAGACTAATTAGTAGATTGGTAAGCATCTTTGTAACTAAATATCATTAATTTTTTTTCTTTTTAATTTGTTTTTTTAAGAAACTTTATTCATATGTCCAATCAATTCTCTCAATGTTGTTTATGAACTCAATACGTGGTAATTTCCATGTCTCATGGCTAGTGAATAGGCATTGAGTCATGTATCTTGACAATGACATTGTCTTTGTGTTGTTTCCTTATGATTTGTTAGTGGTGGTAGGAATATAGATAATGCTACCATCTTTTCCTCTATGGCATGAATAGCTTAAGTGAACTTTATGTAACATTGATTCTCCCACAATTGAACTAAAGCTAAAAACTCTATAACTATATCTATGTTTCTAACCGTTGCAAAATGAGTATGCGAGGACACCCAGGAATTTCAAGTCGTATTTTGCTAATAAAATGAATCAAATAAAACCATGGATTAAGTTCACCACGAATTCTTTGAAATTATATGGAAACATGATGAAAGTCATTGATAAATGAATGGACTTGATCCCATGTAATGATACCATAGCTAAAAGCCAAGAAACCTACTAAATCAAGAGCAATCCGTTTAAGGTCACTGCAGATACATTCTACCTTAATGATATCTAGTAAATGAAATAAACATTGCATTTTATAAAATTGAAGAACTCTACAACACTAGTATATAAGGAAATAAAGTCAAGATGTGGCTTACACAGCCTGGGATATTAGCATTTGACGTATGAAGTATGAAAGAATCAACAATGGCAAAAATATGAAAACACTCTATTCAATTCATTGTTATAGCATTTGTTCTTACAATATGCATGTATTAAGATGTCAAGGATTGATGTTGTAATCAAAATTACCGAAGTGGAAGTCTCTGTTTTTTTTCTTCCCAAAATAGATCAATGAGCTATCATTGGGAATGTTGTTGACCAATGCCCATTTGTTAATTCATGCATTGAACTTGTGCGTGCATCTATAAGAAAACCTTGATTTTTATACTATATCTAACCATGCAAAGTGAAAAAAGTTACAACATACATAAAATTTGAGGTTGTTTTTTTCCTAGTTAAGCGTACCAAATAAAAACATTGAACAAGTTCATTGCAAATTCTTTGAAATTATATGAAAGGAGAATAAAACTCATTGTTTAATGAATATAATTCATCTCATGTAACAATACAAAATATACAAGTCAAGTAACCTAGTAAATCAACATCATTTTGCGATCTACTAAATGAATTCAACATTGCAATGTATAAAATCAAAGAACACTACTATAAGGAAACAACATCAAGATCTACCTTATGAAGGATGAAGTAGCAGTATTTGACATCTGAAATATAACAGAATGGACAATGGCAATAATCCAACATGAGTCTATGCATCATTGTTATAGCATTTCTTCCTACAATATGTTTAAATAAAGGTGACAACAATTTATATCATCAAAATAGTCATTACTATTTTCCTATTAATTCTCCCAACCAAAATTACCGAAGTAGATCTCTATGCCTACTTTCTTTAAAGCTCTCTTGGTTATTAGCTAAAGCCTTTCTCTTCCAAGTTGTTATAAAACAAATAAAAAAACCTATCATTCAAAATGTTGTTAACCAATTCCCATCTATTAACTCTTGCATCGGACCTATGTTTGTATCTATCAAAAAAATCCCTCTTTTCATACTATTGTTGCTTGGTTTTTCAACCAAGCATGTGCAAGGATGCACCTATTAACTTGTAATAGCAGTTTCAATCTAAAACAAAAACAATTATGAATAAATTAATATAATCTGATCTAACATAAGCATGTGTAAATAAATAAAAAACTAGATTTCAAACATAAGCAATAAGATCTATAACAATTGCAAGAAATTAAGAAATTTAATCTTTTGTATTACCTCAAGTGGTGAGGATGGTGAGTGTTGAGCAGCTCCAAGGTTGAGAAGCTCCAATGTCCAATGGTCTATTCTTCTCCAATGCTTCAATGGGGTTCTTCAAACTCGAAATGGGAGGCAATGGCTCTCAAAGAGAATTTGGTAGCATAAGGATAGGATGAAATGTGGATGAATAATGAGGAGCCCCTATCACCTTTTTATAGTTTTTGGGTGATGGGTAATAACATTATGGTTTTAAGGAAACCAATGGTATGGACCAACATGGTTAAGGTCTCTTTTTCCCTCTTTTTCCTTTTTTGAATATTTTTTATATTTTTATTCCCTTTTAATATTTTTTGAGAATTTTGGACCCTTTTTGAGGGTTTTTTTGAGGAAAAATACATATTTTGAGGGGAAAAAGGGGTATTATGGTCTTTTTGGTGACCTTTTGAAGGTTTTAGAGGCTCAAATGGTGGAAAAAGTGGACAAATGGGTCATGTGAATAAGGGAGTGAGCTAGTGAACACTTTTTGGGTGTTAACAGATTGCCCCTTGATGTGTGAGGGCAGGAGCTCATCGTATGGCCGATAGACATCATAGTTCTTTTGTCTTTTTTCCTGGGGTTTGGAGAAGAGAAGATACCGATTGTATACTGGAACAATGGCCCCTTGGAAGCTGCAAAAACTGAAAAATACATGGCCTCAAAATGAATGAGGAATAATCTCTGATAATGGATGAGGCGGGTATACCCATGCTCGTTTCAAGACATATACATAACAATTAGGCCCAAGAAGGGGGACCTGAATAATACATAAAAATCTGTTGGTACAACATAATGGTCCAGAGGGGACATAATGCTGGGACGTACTCATGATCATATGATGACCGATCTCAATAACTAATACACTGGAAAAGGGAAACAACCATTCTGAAAAAGGTTTTAGAAGGGTTGATGAACTGTTGGAGCTGAAGGTGTCCAACGTCTGTAAGGACTCAAAGACTGTGAGCCAATCTCTGAGGAATTTATGTAACTGTATACTCGAGGGAGTATAAAACTAGGGTACATCTTGAAAACTATCGCTGAGCGCAACCCAGATATCCATAGGAATGTGTAACTGGTTGTTTTCTCAAAAAGACTCATAAATGTGGTAGAGTCAGGTGATATCTGGGGTCTTCAAAAAATAACTGAAAGGACCGATACCCTGTACGAGTCTCGACGATGCGATCAAGGTGTTGAAGTCGAGCATGTGAGAAACAATCATTTGGAGAGGCATTGAAGACTCCTTTCAAAATGATCTGTAGGCACTCATCACTAATGGTGATGAGTCCAAGGCACAACGACCTCTGGGTCTATCCTATGGAATAGATTTGGTTGGCGTTGACAGAGGGAGACCGGCAACTATCAAGGTGATGATGTTTCCATGATAGGAGTGCGAGGTGTACAATTGAAGTGTGATAGTACTGATGGTAGGACTGACATATTGTGGGGATGGGGAATAACTGGGGTCATAGAGTGGGTGGACTCAAACTTCCTTTGTTCAGAGCATGATGACATGGTTGACCTGACAGCATATGAAATTGATGTTTAGGTGTGGGGGTCATAGCTTTAAGGGATTAGGGGTATGTATTGTAGACTGAAGTGACTCTAGGGGGATAAGTTGATGGATGCTATGGGGAGATTTTCAGGGTGACATACTATAGAATACTCTGAACAAAGGCGACCAGAATGGGGAAGCTGCCATATGAGTAGACATGATCTGTTATGGCGCCGAAAAGCACCATTGGGTCCTTCTTCGTGGTTTTAATGAGCTCCAAGAATGGATAAAAGTGTGCTCTGAAATGGTACTGTCCTGTGGATTTATGTGATCCCAGGACTGTTTATGCTCGTGAGTGCTTTCATTTTTAAGGAGTCTGAAAATGATAAGAAGACTCTGAATTTGTGGAGGAGTACCATCCTGTGGATTTGTACGAGCCTAAGACGGTGATTGCTCGTGGTTGCTTTCAATTTTAGGGAGTCTGAAAGCGGTAAGTAGACTCCATTGGTGTTCTTTTTCGTATGTTAGTCTCCAAGGCCCGAAAAAGTATAAAATGATGCAAATGGAGAACTCTTCTGGCCAATGTGACTAGAGTATTCCTTTTTTGTAATTAGTCTACAAGGTTCGGAAAAGGGGTAAACTTATACCAGGTAGACACCCTTTCAAATACCTTTAGCGAGCATGAAAGGAATCAAGATTGCTCGACGATATTTTCATTGTTTTAGGAGTCAGAAAAGAGCTTAACAGAAACTCCCTAAGTGCCTTTTTCGTAAAGGAATTGCTCAACCTGAAAAAAGGGATAAAATTATACCGAACAAAAGTAATGGAGAGGCAAGGAGGAAGTGTTCAATCAAAGGGCGAGTATGGGGATCAAACATGGTGATAGGGGGGAACACTAACGGGGCCTCCTTGCGGGTTGATGAATGGTACCAAAACAACGCCATAATTGTAGTATGGATGGAGTGGTGGGTTCATGTATAAGTTGTGATGCAAAAATTTGTAAAATCTGACGGCTGTCGGTGTGGCACGCAAATCGAGGGGACGACAGGCATGTGAGAAAGTGCCAAAAAAAATGGTGAGAGTGAGAAATGATCTCAAGCATCATCACAAGTTCGGAAAACTGAATCCAATGGTATAAAAATCGCCAATAAACTGACAACAACTGATGTGGCACACAATTCGAGGTGGCGTGGGGCATGGAAAAAATGCCCGAAAGTGTTTGGTGAGAGCGAGAAATGATCTCAAGCATCATCACAGGCACATAAATATGAATCCTGTGGTGCAAATGGTGCGAAAAATGGAGGTCATAAGGACTTTAGAATGGTCAAAGGAAATAACTTGGCTGGCGGGGGGGGTATACCATGAGGCTGTGGGTCGTGGTGGCATATTGAATTGATGATATGATGATGGGGGATTCCTCTTGTGGGGTGGATGCCCCCAGTATCTCCGACGAGAATTATGATGATGATGAGTAGGTAAGGTTTTGGGCCTGCCCCCATGTTGTGGACATGTGGTTTCCTCGTCGATTTGAAAGGGTTGAACATGTGTGTCAAAGGGATCAGTGGAAGGGGCCGACTGGATAGAGGGGTCTCCAGTGGAAACCGTGTAAATGGTGTTAATTTCTTCCAAGGAGGAAGATTTTTGGGGATATATTTCCTCAATGAGAAGAGGGGATATCTCTAGGTCGGCATTATTCAGTTCGTATAGTGCTGCTCTATAATCTGGGATATTAGGGCAGTGATGTGAATAATGGCATTAGATGTCGCATATCGCACAAGGGTGGTTGGTACGCAAATATTTATCACGAGGCTGAGGGGGCAGCTCGAGTTTGACAACTGGAATGTTAGTGTCATCATCTAACATTTGCATATGCTCTTGAAGTGCCGATAATTTTGGACATTGATGGGTAGCATGGCCTATATTGTCACACAAAGAGCACTTGGGGGTAGCACGGATTGTTGGGGGATTCTTCGCCAACTTGGGAGTCGGTGGGGTGGTGTGGGTTGTGGGTCCAGTGGTGTAGGTTTGTGGGCCTATGCCCCCATTGTAGTGGAGTTCAGGGGGAGCATTACTAGATGTTGATGCAGTGGCCCCTGTTGGAGGTGGCCGGTTATGGATGTTTGCTATACCAGGGGGTGGACGGTTAGAAGTATTGATGGGTTGCACCGGTTGTAAAATGACGTTCGGTGTCGGGGGAGGGGTTGGGGCAGGTAGGTACCACACAGGTAGTCCTAATGTTAATCCTGGGAGATTAAGTGTAGCCATGACTGGTGTGTTGATGGCGCCTAAAGGGGGAAATAAAAATGGGATAGTATGAATTGGTGTGGCTCCTACGTGAGTTGGCACTGAGGGTGGTTGCGAAAGTAAAGGGGGTTGTTGGTTTGGTACCTGTGTGTTATGCGAGAGGGTGCACAAATCAGATATCTTAGTTATCTTCAAAGGGGGTGGGATGTATTGGAATGTGGAAGTCATAGGTGATTCCGAGTATAATCCGGGTCTGACTGTGGAGACGAACGATGTAGGTGCATTATGAACTGGTTGTTCAATCATAGGGAGAACATTTTTAGGTGCAGTGGGGGTGTATTGGTTTCGACGCGTTTGGAGATTCATGTCGGATGATGACATCATAAGGAGATGATGAGTTCTTGAATCCATTGGTTGGTTTGTGTGTGCAGCATATGTGATTTGCTGTTGTGGTGCTGTGGTTCCTTGAGGAGGATCCAACGGATGAGTGTTTACCATGCCTTGGTTTGGTAGGGGATTTTGCAATATCATGGGTTGTGGTTGAGGAGGAGGTGCTGGTTGTGCAGCATGTCCTTGTCATTGGGCATCGTCGGTCCAGAGTTGACGCGCTCGATCTAAATGGGGACAATTATGTGTGTAATGGCCGTAGACTCCACATATGGAACATGGATGGTTTGTTCTCAAGTTATTATTTTTGGCCTGTTTCGGTGGGCGATCAGGGTTTTGGTTGGAGGGAGCAGCGTTATTATTATTTGGGAGATTAGGTGGTGGTCCACCTTGGTTGTGTTGCTGGTTGTTTCCCTAGTTACGTCCTCTTCCGCGGTTTTGTTGACCCCCTTGGTTATGCTGGTTGTTCTGTTTTGGAGGTTGGTTTTGCTGTGTGTACACATGCCCTTGGGCAGTAGGTGGGTTTTGAGGTCGTGGGGGCTCTGGAGCAGGTTGCGGTGGGTAGTAAGAAGGAGGGTTATGAGGTGGACCTGTTGCTTATTATGGTTGTGGGTAACCTTGAGCTGCTGGAATTGTTGGAGCAAGAGGTGGTGCCTGTTGAGGATAATAAGCCACTTGGGCTTGTGGCTGAACCAGAGTCTAGTGGGCCTGCTGGTTATAGTATGAAGG
The DNA here is from genome assembly GCA_027924585.1 of Larix kaempferi. Lineage (NCBI taxonomy): Eukaryota > Viridiplantae > Streptophyta > Pinopsida > Pinales > Pinaceae > Larix > Larix kaempferi. The sequence goes on along the minus strand of BSBM01001242.1, from coordinate 1,602,520 downwards.
TGGTGCATAAGCTAATGGTTCTTGCCCATAACACTGTGGTGGACATGAGGGTCCATGAGTGTGGTGGGTGTGCATTACCGGAGCATACTAAGTTGTATCTCCAGAATGAGATGAAGCCCTAGAAAGGTCTGGGGCGTTGTTTGTACTCATCATGGTAAAATGTTTGTTTTGAACCATAACCTGGACGATAATACCGTTGGCGGCATGGGATGCCCCCAGCACGTCATGGCGGGATGGATCACCACGTGGGGCATCCGGTAAAATGGTGTATAGATATCGAGACTGGGCATATATGAGGTCGAACTGCTGGGCTTTTAAGATGGCTTCTTCTTCCGACTGGGGTCGTTCAGAAGCTACATCTTTGGCTATGAAGGGGAGGAGTGATTTGAGGAACCAATCCAAAAAGATACGGTCGTCAAGCTTTATCTTGTAGAGGCTACGACGCTTACGCCACTCATGGATATGATCAGTGATGTGTGTAGCGGTGTTCTGTCTACAAGAGAAAAGTATTTCCACTCTCGCATCATAGTGTACAGGTAGTTGAAAGAACTGAAGGAACGTTGAGGCGAGGGATGTAAAAGTGCTGTGTGTCCCATGTGGTTGCTCAATGTACCACTTGGTTGCAGAGCCAGTGAAATTTCTTTGTAAAAGTCTGAGTCGAATAGAATCATCTACTATGGAGTTCGAGGAACACCATAGGTGAAACGGCATGATGTGGTTTTGGGGGTCTTCCCCAGCTTTCCCTTCAAACTTGGGGATGTCTGAGGGGAGTTTCGTAGGCATGGGGGGCTACGCAGGGTCATGTCTAATAGGGTTGTTGGTTAACCTTGCCAGGTCTGGTAAGTTTAGACTAGCCATGTATGACAGACTGGTAGATGGATGTGGCATGGTCACTGGGGCATAATTGCTAATGGTAGCATTATGGATTGGTCCAGTGCCCCCTAAGGGTATGCTAGGTGTGAAAGGGATGTGTCCTCCAACCGATGTGGTGTGGGAGGGGCCTGCGCTCCCAAGTGAAACATGGGTTGCATATGGGTTAGGAATGGTTCCAGTAGTCACTGGGATATGGGTAGTGGCGATGAGGGAGGGGGTGACCCCCATGTTGGGCATACCTAATATAGGTGTTGGTCCTGTGTTGGGAATGCCTAAAGAGGGTGTGGCCCCCATATTAGGCATGCCTAAGGGGGTTGTGGCTACCGTGGTTTTCATAGTAGTAGCGGGGGCTGTTGATGTAGCCCCAACAACACTGGTGAAAAGGGGGTCATATTGTGATCCAGCCATGGGGTTGGTTGGTGATGTCTCGGTAGGGTGTTCGGATTCAGCCTCAGAATTAGATGTGAAATGAGGTGCGTCAGAATTGGATGATTGGGTTCTATGCTGATGACGTGTGGAGTCAAGGGATAATGCTCTACGTCTATGATGTGTAGAGTCAAGTTTACCGAACGGAGGGGGTTCACCCCGAAAATGCCGGGATCGTCTTGAGTTCTCAATGGTGAGAGATGTCTAGAAATGCCAATGGATGGTGGTGAGATAAAAAACTCAAGACCCTAGTGCAAAGATGTGTGCAGGAGGGGAGTGTGAAAAAACAATGGCTCTCAGGCCAACAACCAACCTTTAAAAGCACTTACTATAACAACTGTGCTATAGTGAGTGGAGTAATCAAGAAAAGTGGTTAGAATACTAAAAATCAAGCGGCTCTTAGAAAAAAGTGGTGCTCACTAGACCAAGGGGGGTAGCAGAGCATGCAAAAACCTAACTAAAAGTGGTATTATGATTCAACAAGGTATATCCTTTGCAAGGTGATGAAATCCAAGTCAGACAATATAAAATGTGGAATCAAAGGCTAGATATCCCCCTACCGGGAGGGACACCGGGTAGACAATCCTAAAAATTGGCCACTAAGATACCCTGTTCATGACACGTTCGGTTGGGTGAATCTGCAGTTTGGTTCTATCGCCACTGTACTCCCATAAGGGTGGTACAACGAGAACTACGAAAGGTCTCCTTCGGTTACTGAATGGATAGTGGTATTCCACTCAGGCTTCCGGAACCGATTTGGCTACTTCAACCCTCCTAAGGGAGAGGCCTTCCTGATAAATTGGTGTTAAACTGTATCAACAAATAATAAGGGATTTTGGTACCCTAAATTGCAAATCACTATGTCTCAACATGAAAAATGAGTGAGGGGTGTTATTTGGATACTTATCCCCTCAGTCCTACCTAGCTACAAAATTCTTTTTGTGTTCCCCAAGTGGGGTTAGAATATTGGTTGAGTTAAGGTAATTTTTATGGCTCACTTGAAATTATTGTGACAGATTGTGTGCTTGTGTGGGTGTATATCAAAACAATTTGCCTCGCATGGGCGATTTAATCACAAACTAAAATAATGATTCCAATTTGCGAAAAAAAGAAAGACGTTTCAAATATAAATGCTTTAATAATATTTTAAAAAAATATGGATTCTTTAAAAAGTTTTGTAAGGTAAAGCAAATAACATATGTAAAAATAAATGGATTTCTAAAGTCTTTCTTGGGCAAAATATTGAGCAATTTAGAAATATGGTTCTAACCTTGCAATGTATGAAACTTACAACCTGAGAAAATACTTAACAAATCTTTCTTTCACTTAACTGAAAATTTTCAAAAAGATTAGTAAAGCATATAACCGAAAATAAATTTGGATTTTTAATGCTGCAAAATAGAATAGTAGGCTGTCCAAAAATTGCAGGGGAGATGGTTGGGAGAAATGGGCCAAAATGGGTGAACATAAATGATAAATAACACTAAAATAAAAAATTAGAGAAACTTCTATGAAAAATTTCTTAAATCTAATAAGATATTTGGATTCCTTGCTCGAAAACACCCAATTTTAAAAAACAATCGTCTCAAACGGAGTTCGGGAGAGGGAGATATGGGCGTTTGAAAGTTGGGTCGCGCTATCAGGTGATTAGATCGCGGGTTTCGGGCTAAAACCTGCGATCTGGATTGCGGGCTTCGGGCTAAAACCTACGATTTGGATCGCGGCTTACTGGTCAAAACCTGTGATTTGGATCGCGACTTTCTGGCTAAAACCTACGATCTGGATCGCGACTTTCTGGTCAAAACCTGCGATCTGGATCGTGGCTTTTGGGTCAAAACCTGCGATCTAGATTGCGGCTGTCTGCTAAAAAGCAACGATGTGATCACGGCTATGGGTCAAAACACGGGGGGTTCACTAGTGAGGCAATATCATATCACGTCCATTCATATTGGGGGGTTGAATAGTCTTAAAAACCTCAAAAATATATTGCCTCATATTAAGGGGTCAAGGGGTTTTTTTAATTTGACATAGTAATATAAATATTGGGGTTTATTTTATTTGGGAGTGCTGAGTAATAACCTTCAAATCGCGGGATGGATTCATACGTCCAAATCATAGACTCAATTCATACCCACCTAAAAAATAAGGACCTTCCATTTTTATTTGATATTGCTTATGATCCTAAGTTTTGCATAAATTTGATAATAGTATACCAATGATAATATAAATGGAAGTCTCTTTGGATTATTGGCCTTGAGCAATCCTCATTCAATAGCTTATTTAGGCTTTGTTTGAATTGATTTTATATTGTTTTTCATCTTTAAGTTAAGAGATGTAGTTAACTGGGAGTTCCGAATTTGAACAATTGTATTGTATTTTTTGTAGGCATTCAAGTAAAATATTTTAACTCTTGATTTTTAAGGTTGGGGTTTAGGTGGACATTGAGATTCAATTATACCTTGCTCCATGAAAACCAAGAAAAAAGAGATCAATCTTTCTTGGCTCACTCGAACCAATACAAGTTATATCAATGTTTCTTGACTAATTATTTCTTTCAACTTTGTGTATTCTTCTTTAATATTTTCACATTGTCAGTTAGAAATAGTTGTTAGATTGATTTATATTTGGCACATTCATAATTGTAATTTCAATTCTTATATGCAAGGCATCTATCTTAATATTGTATTGGAATTAACATGAACAAAGGTGAAAATCTAAATCCTTATTTACATACCCTATGTGTTATCGTTACTATGAAATGGTATCATATAAGTTTCACCATATGTGTATCTTTATAACTATTGCATGCTTGAAACCTAATAATGGATATTTTCCCCTATCCTTTAAAGATAAAAAAAACTAGATATAACCCAAGAAAATGTAACTCAATGTTGTTAATTCCCGTGATTGCAAGAATAAATGTAAAGGAAGTGGAGGCAATTCATTGGATCTTGTGAATGACCCAAATCCAAGCTATGCACATGATCACATGGTGTTATTGAAAAGTAAAAGGAATTTTTCTATGTTCATTTGGGTTAAAACATCAATGATGTTTGTTTTGATAGGAAGGTAGAGGCATCCTTCCATGAAAGTGTTTCAATTTTGCATTTTTATGGAGTTTAATTTATTAAACTTATAGCAAACATGAGTTCTCTATGGCTATATTTGTATTTACATGATATAAAATTGGTAGATTGGCAGGTTGTGGTGTGAGACATTTGCAATTCTCATATTTTCTAAGCATTGCACTAACAATTGGACTATAGGTCTTTTACATTCTTTGTTATGTTGATCTCTTGACTAGGTTGTGTTTTATGCATTTTTCCTTCCACGGTACTATTTCTTTGGGTGTTCCACTATCCAATGCTACAAATTGATCAGTCGCCCCTGCAATCCTAGTGGGATAATTATTAGCATTATACTATTATTTTATTTAGCATCTTGTTTGCTTATACTAAGATGTGTCAGAGATCTTGTTTGTTACAAATTTATAATATGATATAAAGGGGGTGTTAAAAATGGGTTGATAAAAATGGATACCTACAATATCTGGCGAAACTAAGGGTTTTCTTAATTGTAAAGGCATATTGGGAGGGGGGTTCAACAATACAATTTTAGGATGCATTTTCCAATATTTAGTTAAATTATGGGTATTCTTTAATATCATGTGAACGATCGTGCTATGTAACAAGTTCAATGAGTGAACCCCCCGTGGGTCAAAATTGCATGATCGTCCCGATGGAAAAAGTCGCCAAAAAATGAATCAAAAAATTGAAATTTTGGGTTGTTTTAGGCTGCAGAAAGGGCCAATGGCTAGGGCAGCTATCAAGAAGCTGACTAGTATGGAAGATCTACAATTTTAAATGGGAAAAACTACTAAAATAAAGATCTAAAGCAAAGATTTAAAGTTCAAAACCCAGCGTAGTCACCAAAAACTGTTGCTTGGTTATTCAACCAAGCATGTGCAAAGATGCACCTATTAACTTGTAATAGCAGTTTCAATCTAAAACAAAAACAATTATGAATAAATTAATATAATCTGATCTAACATAAGCATGTGTAAATAAATAAAAAACTAAATTTCAAACATAAGCAATAAGATCTATAACAAAAGCAAGAAATTAAGAAATTTAATCTTTTGTATTACCTCAAGTGGTGAGGATGGTGAGTGTTGAGCAACTCCAAGGTTGAGAAGCTCCAATGTCCAATGGTCTCTTCTTCTCCAATGCTTCAATGGGGTTCTTCAAACTCGAAATGGGAGGCAATGGCTCTCAAAGGGAATTTGGTAGCATAAGGATAGGATGAAATGTAAGAACTCTAAAATTCATAAAAGCCATTAAATAACAAATAATATTAAATATGCATGCAGATCTCTGAACCAACACAAGAATATGATAACATGTAAAATCATATAAAATTCAGAAACAAACAAGAACAACATGCATAGAAGATCTGCAAAAACAATGTGGATCTAATCATCAATAACAGAAAATATGCTATGAAGATTAAGGAGCCATACTTGGATAGATGACCTAGCAGCTACCATTACCTTGACAGCTCCAATAGTGCAACTGAAGGTGGGGGGACGACTCTCCACCCAACCAACCCCCAGCCAAAGGCTGAGGCCCTCGAGCCCCCAACAATTAACCCTATGCCAGTGCTATCTTGCTTTCCTCTCCTCAAGAGATCCTCTTCCAAGCTGGCCAAAGACAAGAAAAAAAGACCCTTCTCTTCACTTCTCCTCCTTTTATCCCCTCCTTCTCCCCATTTCTTAATTCCTTATTTAATTTCTATCTTTATGCAAAATTTGTTTTCCATTACTTCTTTTTCATGTTTCTTTTAATTATTTACCTTCTACTATATTGCATTATATCATATTCTATCAAATATTCCCTATATTCGTATATGAGGGTTGTTACATACTTCCCCCCTTCAAGAAACTTCATCCCGAAGTTATGATCTTCAAGCAATAAATACAATACTTATTCAATCAATCAATCAAGTAAATACTATATATATAGGTAGCTAGTACTACTGTGAAGTTTAGAGATTTATATGTGTGGCCACCACATAGAAGTCCCCAAACCGCACTAATACAATCAAACGCCCTAAGTTACAACATGCTCTTAAGTAATTCCCTATGAGTCTAGTATGCAACCATATCAACAATCATGCATCACACATACATAAGCATTAGATAATTAATTAATAATTAATGACTGTGTGTTTGTTTACTTCCTCTTTCCTTACCCACCCTCTCCCTGAGAATCATACCATCCGATCAACCTCCCTACACCTCCCCTCCATCTCCGGATGGTCCTGCTCGCCATGCCACGTGCCCTCTACTGTAACCTGTCCGCGGATCATACAGTAGGCATCAGAAGTTCCCCGGGAAGTTACCGCGACATTGCCACCTTCCCAACTTATGGTAATAATACGGCCTCATTGGATTCTAACCAGAATCTGGGCCTCATTGGTACTAGCTGGCATTTGGTTCCCGGTACCCCGATCCTGATACTCCTGGTACCCCCGATCCTAATATAAGGATCATTATACCCCAGGCATCTCAGAAGGCTAGCCTAAACATCCTCCACAACACCCTCAAGGCACTAGCCCGAGGCATCAGAAGTCCTTCTCCATAAACCTCCCTCCCGGTGAGTATGTCTCCAACCGTGGACTCTGGTCACATCAGAAGTTCTCCGGGAAGTATATGTGGCACTACCACCTTCCCAACTTCTGGTACAAAAGTCAAGTGCTGCTGGCATAGAGCTAATTGTTGGGCTTGTCCCCCAGCCCATAATATATTTATAGTAGCCATTCTCATTCGTGGTTATGGGCTCCCACGAAATCATAGAATACTTAGCCTCATCAGGCTGTTTGAGCGGATCACTTGGAACAACTGGCACTCGCCATAATGAATAATCATTAGTAACCATTTCTCAATATCATGGATCAACCTTGAATCATGTGCTAACAAGAATGTCTAGCCACCAATTCATATTGCATTACATTGCATCATAAGCCATTGTCACGGTAAGTCATGCCAAGTTTAACATCTAATGCATTTAGGTGCTCTGTGCTACCCTTATAACATAACTGGTCATGATACTTTCATAATTTCACTAAGCATCTCATTAACATGCCACGATAAGCTACCATATTTCAACATTAGTACTATCAACATGGAGTAACAATTCACATAATCCATCATCATATCAAATATGTATTCTGACAACCCACATAATCCATCATTATATCACAACATGTTTTCATACCATTTATGTGCCAAATGCCATTTATCTCTAGATGCAATGATAAGCTATAATATCATTTTACATTCCACACATCATATATCTTATAAAGCACCATAAAGTCATGAAATAACATCAAGAAGTTTCACATGCACAATCCATGGCTATAAACCTCATGGCTAGAAATAACAATCATCAAGTTTCACATGAATAATGCATGACCATGAATCACATGTCTACAAGGCATCATTCTAAGAAACAACATGTAATAACACCATATCATGTACCGCATAACCTACATTTCAAGATGCCATACATAACTATAAATTACCAATTGAGTATCAACAATCAAAGTATCATGTACCTCATGTCCTATACATTTAGAAACATAATAAATTGAGTATCAACATGAAATACGCATAATGAGAACTGAGTAGCCATGTGAAAAGCTGAATGTCATAATGAAATATGCAACATATGTCCTCTAATTTAAGAAACTATAAAACCTTACTCCTCATATAATAAAAACTTGTATTTAGTAATCACAATTCTACCAACAATCAACCACCAACTACTAAACAGATCGTTCTAGAATTCCTTGTTGCTCTCCCTCGAGATATACATGCAAAAGTCTTTACTCGGTTCTCATTAGTTTGATGGACAACTTGTTGATATGGATAGTGCTTTAATAATTCAGGCTTGAGATGATGTCCCAAGGTTTAGCTAAGGAAGTTGCTTCCGGAATAGTGCTACTTAGTATTTTGAATAGAGCACCTCATAGTTTAATGGTGGTTGCAACGGATTTGTCTAATGGTTGCTACATTTAACAATTTTATCTTCTCAAGCAATCTACTACAGGAACTTTGGATTATGGCTACTTCATCATTTCAGGCATATTTTCACAATACGATATTTCGAGCTCAATATTTGAAACATTCCAGGCTTCCAAGTATTTGAACATAATTTGCAGCATTATCAAGCTCCAAATTGACAATGTTCTAGGAGAGTTGCAACTTCATCAAATATACACCTATGATTTGCAGCCATGACTCAACAAATGATCTCAATGCCTCAAATTTTATGTCAAAGGACTAGTATGATGGACACCTTCATTTGGACTATCTCAAACACCACTTCGAGTCCCCAATAGAACTCATGGAATTACTTTGGTTTAATTCATTTTAGTTACTTCTCCTTGATATCCCAATAAGATGCAATAAGATATTATGGCTCTACACTCTTCACTAAGAATGGTTGCCTCCATCGTTCTTTATTTAGCATTGTATATGTGAAGAATGGTTGTCTCCATCGTTGTTTATTTAGCATTGTATTTCACATAATTGATGTTAAACTTGAGTGGATTGGCATTTGGATACGAACTCAGAACACGAAAGCTATATTAGTCCAAGTCACTTCATAATATCACTCTCACAACGCTAGACTTGTTTCACCAATGTGAGACTGTCACATTGTTGGTAAATGTAAACCCTTATTTAAACTTGTATCACGCTCTTAAACATGGAAAAAAAAAAAGCCAATTTAACCCATCAAGATTTGATCATTGTTGACTGCTCTCGGCATCAACTTCTCATGGCCATCTCTTAGAACTTTGACAACAAACTTACATCCTGGCAGCACCTCATTGCTGAAAGAATATGTAGCCTTCTTGTGTGCACAATTCAGTTCCTTCATGGGTTTACCTTTTCGTGGTTTCTACTAACGGTCATACTTCAGGCTAAGATGGTTGGTTTATGTTTGCAACTACACCTCTGGTCATGGGTTTGACAATTAGCTAGTGTCAAGTATGTGCTAATAGTCCACTGTTTGCAGAAGTAGTGCCTATCAAACATAGGACTATGATATATGCTTTTGACTGTGCATTTGAAGGGGATTGACGTTCCCATGGTTTCAAGTGACAAAATACAAAAAATATTCTGGGTTCATACCCTTCACTGGAAGGGGGACAAACTATGGAAATATATATAAAAATGAATTGATTTCAATAAGGATTTACGTCAAGCAAAGGGCTGTGCCCAGGCCCCCATGCCCTCCGTGCAAAATAATATATATAATATGCAATTCCAAGACTGGGCATTCAATTATGTAACACATGGACTGGAAAGAGATATGTAAATTATGGACTTTTCTTTCTTGCAAATAGCTAAATTCAGCTGCACTCCCCAACCATGCTCTAAATTCTTCATTGAGCATGCTTCTTTAATTTAATCTATCCTCATAAACCAGCTTCCTCTCTACCTTTGAAGTGCTTCCAGACTCCTTTCATTTCAACACTTCACTTCCCAGGGCTATTACAGTCTGGTAGGTTTCGTGGGTCTCGGCGGTCATTAAAATACACCTTTAACATTTTTTTTTTTTATATAACATAGAACAACTACATACCTGTGAGTGGGGATCCTTTTCATGTAAGTAAAACAAATGGCTTTGTTTTAGACACAAGCACTATATGTTAGCCTCCACAGATTTAACGTTGGGGCTTCCATTGAAGGTACTTACTTTGATTCCACCAATGTGAATGCTAAACTATGAGAGCTGAGGACCGAGGTTAGTTTTCCTTGTCAACTCTTTTTTCTCGAATCATTGACCTTTTTAAATTAAAATAAGAAGACAAAGGGCGTTTTTCCTAAGATGGGACTCCAACACTGGGCATGAGAACGCATCAGAGATTAACATAGTAAGAGAGAATGAAACAACCCATGACCATGAGGATATTGTAAAGAAAACATCGAACCCTAGCCACACGCTACTGGAAAATCATTGGCAAATAAAGAGGATTCAAACCTAGCATTAGAGGACATTACGATGACAGTCTTGTGCAAAGAAAGGAGAAACCCATTCATGGATTTAATGGCATGATCTCATTGCAGGTTCAGAAACATGGTAGTTGGAGCTCAAAGGGGGGCAGCCGTAGAGGGCACACCACAGGATCAATGCATAAGAAAGCGTAGCACTGCATGCAAGAGCAGATACAGGATACAGATGTTTTACCTAGTAAAATTATGACAAGACATTAAGGAAACATCCACATGCAACGGAAGTGTCCTTATTGCTCAAAACAAGAAATTACAAATCCAGGAGGTTAACTTGACATGCAGATATGTGCTCAACTTCACTTGAGTGAAGCTTGAAAAAGAAGAAGGGCATTTGGTGTGTAATTCGATGATATGTGACAACACAAATTGCATTGGTCAAACAAAATTAACCAAGTCCAAGATCAAATTTAACCAAACCAATTTAAATTAACTTGTATCAATGTTGGCAGGAAGAAGCTAGGTGGTTAGGATTGTACTAATCTTAAGTTGGGTTTGCAGAGTTTTGTCAATATTTGAGGGTGAATGGTTTTAATGGTTCAATGAATATTTTGATAAACTGTGTTGATGCCTAGTCTATTTGATTTGTGGAGTCTATTGCTTGACTTAAGTATTAAGCTTTGAGTAACTTTGACCTTGATGAGGCCTGTATTTCATGGAGCATGAAGTCACAGGTTTAATGAATGTTATAATCAATGAGGTAGACACATTACTTCACTTAAACTTTGCAGTTTAAGTTCCCGACCTGTGTATGGAATTTTGGTTTATTTGCCTTCTCTGTGATTGCTAATGGTTTAGCACAGTCTCATGTTTCGAACTTCTTATAGCTTGATGAAGGGAAGATTGTCTTTTTGTTTGGTCCTTATACATGTATATTCAAGGGTGTCGAAGAGTCAAAAGATGACTGTACTAATTCATATGCACATGTTCAGTATTGCCATCTCTTCACTGAATAAAGCAACCTTTGCCTTGGTGTGGAAACGCAGTTGTTTCCATTTCAAAGATACCTTAGTCAAATCCTTATGTTCAAGACAAACAATGATCGTGGTTTAAGACAGGTGGAGAAGGGTGAATTAAAGGCACGCTGTAAGAACCATAACTTAACCTAAAATGTGCAAAACTTCCAGTGAATTCGCCTTACTCAGTCATATAATCACCTAGCAGCTGGGCGCTGGGTAGTTTGGTCATTGAATTATATAATAGCTTATGATGCCATCATTGATGCATTGGATTTGGTATTGGTTTGCTCCATGATGTTCAACTTGAAGGGCATCAATTTGAGATTGATCTGCTTTGAACTCTATCAATTGATATTTTTTTTGACATGGATTGGGATAAATGCATGAGCTCAATCTATCTGGGTGCACACATAATGGATTGAGTCGTTCGTATGTCTCTGCATTTATTGCTGCTGGTTAAACACCTTTTTGTTGTGAGAACATTCGAGTAAATTGAAGCTAAGCATCTTGCGTCTTTGAAAACCTTTTGGTTGCGAGAACACTATACGATATTATCGTGAAGATTGAACCGTGAATATTGAATACCGGTGCATGTCCAAAGACATCTCCAAGTACGAAGACTCCAAATAGACTCAATCGACTTGAGGCAAATGGAGTGTGAGATGTTGGATACTAGAGCTTTGGTCTCCCTTTGCAACTCCAAATAGACTCAATTATGAGGTTAAATTTCAAGTAATGGTTGAATTTACGACGGCGCAACCCGAATCCTGACATTAAAATTTTACACTTGTGCACAAATTGTGACATAAATATAAATAATTAACTGCAAACACTGAAAAGTACCTTGAACATGGAATCCTAACACCCTAGTACACCGTCAATGTAGCGTTGCCCGAACCAGCGTCTAAATGTCAATCCTATCTGCAGTAAACGCTGTAAAAGAAGAAGCGATCGCTTACGATAATTTAAACCTATTTTTGTTCGAATCATAGTTATCCAACAACTCAGTCTCAGACGTCCCTACTTCGAATACATATCCGGAATATTTCAAAAATGTGTCTATCTCACCCGAATTTTCGCCATTTTCACCCCTAAAACAACTTACGCGAAGACCTGTTGTAAGACGAGAAAATATGGGCCGGGCACTAAGTCTTTGATGGAGATTTGCAGGGGCGCAATGTCGATTTATATGCCATGGCCAAGGTGAAGAGCAGGGACAGAGTAACGGAAAATATAGGGCCAATGACGCCATGAGTACAATATTTTCTGAGCTCGGATGAAATATATGTGTGAACTCTTCGCGGTTGAAATGGGTGTGGCCGCGTGCTTCATTTCGAGAGTGAGTGAGTTTTAGTTTTGGGACGGGAGGTGACAGGGAAATGCAGAGCATTTGAGGCAACGTAGATCATGAGAATGATGTACACAAGAAACAAAAAGGGAAACAAAAGGGAGGAACCGTTACGGATAGCCGCAGATGGGAGGGGAGACAGGCCATTGCAGAACGTAACCGAAGCACTAAATGGCCAGGAATAGATCCACGGTAATGATGAAACGAAACGGCTAGGCACAAATCCACGGTAATGATGACACAACCAACAAAAACGCACAGCACGCTGGTGAATCAGCAGACCTCGTGGACTGTAAACGCTTGGAACATGCCCAACCCTAGGCACCAATGCTTGTTGAACATGTAGTGGTAATGCTCGAATCCACACCAATCTGGTGGGCAGGAGTTCTACGCACTGGCATGATTGATGGCCGGAAAGATGGAGAGCCATTGCAAAACGCAAACAAAGTAGATGCCTTAGAAAATGAATGCAGGCATGAGAGATGACTATTTGGAACACTGCTGCGCACTATTTTAAAGAATGTTAAGGCACAAGACAGTAAGCTAGGTATGGGGCAAGGCATTTGAAGAATCCATGTGTCTACTATGTAAATAAAATACCTAAAAGGTTAATAAATTATTGTAAATTGCATGGAATGTTGTAGACACGTGGAAGAATTGTCGTCTTCTATGAAGGTAGTGGTGGAAGCACCAAGACAACTAGAGGTGAAAGAGCGTTATGGTGGAATCCACAATTGATCGACTGGTAGTCTGAGATCGTGATTTACTATCTACAAATGATTTTCTCATTTCTTCTTCTTCGGAAAAAAAAATTCACAACTCCATATGGTATCTCTGTGAAACAGTAGAACAAACCATTGCACCACACCCCTGGATCGGACCCAAATTTTGCATGGGGCAGGGATTTTCCTGTCATTTTCCAATAGCTGGCACTAGAATCATAAATATCAGTGTAAAGTGTATATACTCTCGAGTTTATGGGAATAGATATAATGTTATTTTCTTCTTCTACTACAGTAATTTTAAAGGACCGGACATCCTTGTTCAAACACATGCTTGCTTTGTGTATCAGCTCAATTCTAGAAGATAATTGCAACCTGTGAAATCAATTCTAGAAGTCGGAGGCAGTCGCTACAATATATTCTTAATTGGATTGCAGACAGATAGTACCTTGCAGTCTGCAACGAGGTTCCCGAGGCATAAAATGTTGCATGCTGTAGTAATAATAGACATCCGAGGGATTGCAGGATTGGTTATCTTGTGCCAGCAGTCCATTTCTAAGTCAAAAGCACATGATAATTTTCCCATTGTTGTAGACCTCCTCGAAGTTATGTTAGTGTAGGATATTTTTACCAGCAATTGTAACAGTCCCATAACAAGATTGCACGTCACCTATTTATTTGAGTTGCACATACTTTGTTTCAAGTGAAACATTGTTAACAATATTGTTGTAATACCCAAGGAGACTCGATAGGTGAAACCCTAAACGCCCAAGTGTCGCCCCTTTTTAATTCTCAAGGAAAAACAATGGATCTGGGTTGAGTTATTGAATTCGAGGACAAATGACAGGAGACATTTGTTTAAAATTGCATCCACAGATCTATATACATTCAGTTTTTTTTTTCATTTAATTCTATAACTCTTGCATACAAGAATTACAAAGTCCCTGGATATTGGAGATGTTCTTGTTGTTTTAAAATTGACAGATCTATTATAAGCATGTAATTGAATTTAAAATTGATAGATCTATCATACAGATCTATCTATTAAAATTGATAGATCCCATACTAATCTATCATAAGCTTTAAAATTGACAGATCTATCATTTTGCAAAATTCCAGAACCCATGATAAAGTGCACTCATATAAAATAGGCATCTAATAAATTTGAAAAGAATTTAAGAACCCTTAAGGACCAGGGTTTGAGCCAAGCTCTGATACCAAATGTAAGAACTCTAAAATTCATAAAAGCCACTAAATAACAAATAATATTAAATATGCATGCAGATCTCTGAACCAACACAAGAATATGATAACATGTAAAATCATATAAAATCCAGAAACAAACAAGAACAACATGCATAATCATCAATAACAGAAAATATGCTATGAAGATTAAGGAGCCATACCTGGATAGATGACCTAGCAGCTACCATTACCTTGACAACTCCAATAGTGCAACTGAAGGTGGGGGGACGACTCTCCACCCAACCAACCCCTAGCCAAAGGCTGAGGCCCCCGAGCCCCCAACAATTAACCCTATGCCAGTGCTGTCTTGCTTTCCTCTCCTCAAGAGCTCCTCTTCCAAGATGGCCAAAGACAAGAAAAAAAGACCCTTCTCTTCACTTCTTCTCCTCCTTTTATCCCCTCCTTCTCCCCATTTCTTAATTTCTTATTTAATTTCTATCTTTATGCAAAATTTGTTTTCCATTACTTCTTTTTCATGTTTCTTTTAATTATTTACCTTCTACTATATTGCATTATATCATATTCTATCAAATATTCCCTACATTCGTATATGAGGGTTGTTACATGAAATGTGGATGAATAATAAGGAGCCCCTATCACCTTTTTATAGTTTTTGGGTGACGGGTAATACCATTATGGTTTTAAGGAAACCAATGGTATGGACCAACATGGTTAAGGTCTCTTTTTCCCTCTTTTTCCTTTTTTGAATATTTTTTATATTTTTATTCCCTTTTAATATTTTTTGGGAATTTTGGACCCCTTTTGAGGGTGTTTTGTATTTTTTGAGGAAAAATACATATTTTAAGGGGGAAAAGGGGTATTATGGTCTTTTTGGTGACCTTTTGAAGGTTTTAGAGGCTCTAATGGTGGAAAAAGTGGACAAATGGGTCATGTGAATAAGGGAGTGAGCTAGTGAGCACTTTTTGGTTGTTAACAACTATATGTACTATAGAGTGTACTTCTCAGAAAAAATGGTTTGAAGAAATAAATTCTACCTCTATTTCAATAATCAATACTCATATACATGTGTGTTTTGCATTTTTTTTCTACTATTTTACATCAGTTACAATGTCTTTTTTCTCATCGCAACATTAAGGTGTTGTCTCATAATGTAGGACTCGCAAACAATGTATATTATGTCCTTAGTGCAAATAAATTGCCCACATCTTTTAACATGCCAAATCCATATTTGAGTGCAAATAATCAAAGACAAGTAACAATGAAATGTTCATAGCTTATCGTTTCCATGCACTGAACAATAGATTACATATGATTTCCATGTTGGTGATCTACCAAACTATGGTTACGTATGAACACATGTTTATAGGGCGTACATTCGCTAAAAGAATATGTTAAACAAATATATCTTCAAACACACTTATAGCAAATGTTTACTCTACAACAAATGATTTTTCCAATCATAGTTTCAAAATATTTTCGATTTTTATATTTCATGCAATACTCTCACCATATTCATTTCCATGCAAAAAAGATAGAGTCCTAGGACAAAGGAAAAAATTTCAAAATTCTTGCAAGGTTCTTTTTTTATCTTGTAAGGAAAAAAATCCTCAACAAATAAGTTGTCTTTCTCATATATTCATATCTTCGATAAAGTCATTGCCAATGACCAACATATGTTCTCACATCCACTAATAAATGTAAATATTAATAAATGCAAAATTTATCGCATCAGATTTTTATGTAACCGCCAAAAGCCTTTGCCAATGACTATCATGTCTTCTCAGATCACTCATAAATCTAAATAGTAATAAAAAATATAAAGTTTATCACTTCATCTTTTTATGTAACCACCAAATAAATATATTCAACATAAACATAGAACACAAATATCTTTTCTAGCTAATTTTTTAGCCTAATGCTAACTCGTTCTTTTCCAATGAAATCCTTTCGTTTTCATATAAGCTGCCCCAACAACTACAATGTCGGGGACATTGCCACTTCATAGCTCTTGTTAAGAAAGGAATATCAAATTCTTTTTTCTTTTTTGAAACTTTTTCCCATTATCATAAATTATGTCATAACGACTTGGACTTTGAATTCAACTATGGAGAGGATCATGAATTACATCATTGCCACTGGCCAGCATTACTGACCACTCCCAGTTACCTACCACACTTCCAACCCCGCCAGACACCCTCACTTAAACAAGAACATCTTCTTGTATATAGTAGTCCATCCAGAAGTGTTTTAGTTCCCCTATGGGGCTCCGCCCTCAGGGAATCCTAGATTTCTAGGATTTCGCCTATATGCCATCAAAAACCTTGTTGTTCTTTAGAAGTTTACCTAGTTCAAATCATCCTTACTCCATCGCCACCTCCCCTCTTCTCTTGAACTCTGCAAAATTCAAATTTACTTCACCTTACTTTCAAGTTCCTTTTCCAAGTGCTAGTTTAATATCCACTTTTGAGTTTGGTGAGATTTTATAATAGTATTTACAACTCTTAAAAATACTTGTCATTGGAAAATTATTCACCGGATTGTAATTAAGGTTTGTTTTGGACGACGAGCCCTAAGCATCTTCCAGAGTTTACATACATTCATTCTTTCTACGATTTTTTATTTTTTATCCATAAAAATTATGGTTTCTATGTATTATTATGGATGTGCATGAAAATATTTTGTTGTATATTATATTGGGTTGTGTATCAATGGAATAACCTCGACTCTTTTAAAAGTTTCAAACTTAGGTTTGCAATCAAGGTTTTATATAAAGAATTATAGACATGTATAATTTTTTTTTATAATAGTTAGTTAATAAGTATGTTAAATTATATTAAATTTAGATGCATTTTACATAGAAAATCTCTTTGATTAATGTCATTGTACATTCTTTACAACATTGAATCTCAAAAAATTATGGGTTGGCAGGTGCAGGGGGAGTCCTCCTTGACTCCACTGGAAACACGATGAAGGATTATGCCTGGGGTATTGGGAGAATCACGAACAATAGTGCAGAATGGCTCGCCCTGACTAAAGGTTTGAAGATTGCTAGAGAGGTGGGCATCACCAATATAGTGGTGTGTGGAGACTCTATGGTTGTCATTAGGGAGGCTAGAAATCTGAGTATGAATAAGAAAAGCCCCTCCTCAAAGATCCATAATATGCTAAAGTATCTCGTCACGGAGTTTGATTCCATTAACTTCTTCCATGTTATGCGATCAAACAACCAAGATGCAGACAAGAAGGAAAATGAAGGATTTAGTCTCAACAAAGGCGTTCTTGCTAGTAATTTCTCCCTAAAAAGCAATGTTTGTATCCCATAATACTCCCATTGTCCCATTGTCCTCACAAGGGGACTCGTTTAGGCCAATTCCCATTACACATTTCGTTTTTTTATGGTATGGTTTGAAACCCAGTTGGGTTCTTCAAGGAAAGGACACTCGCTTGAGTACATCACATGGGAATCACATGTGTTACTTGCCCTCCGTCAGCTCAAAAGGCCGTCTCTGCAGTTATTATGATCAGCAGGGTTTCTGGCAGGCAGCATTCTCGTCTCTAGTATTGCAGTTACAACCTCCTGGAAGCAGTGAAACGATGGTAGGATCATGCTTTCCTTCTCGCATTAGTACCATACCAGTCCTTGGTAGTGCATCCCTAGATTTTCGTAAGCGTGTGCCATCCTGGCCTGGGTATTTAGACGGTCTTCAACACTTGGAACAAGCGCAGGGTATAGTGTAGAGTGGGGAAGAAGCAGCGCAAAAGAAGCGCAGGTATCACTCTTTTGGTCATTTCACCGGTGGGAATCCTGGCCAGAGCTTGGAACGAGCCCTCCATATCAGTCATCCGGTCAAGCAGGACTATGATGCCTCCACCAGCGTCTTGGACGACCATGTATCAGTTCTAGAAGCTCAGGTTCACATTCTCCATATTGAGTTGGCAGAATGGAAGAATATGGTAAAACAATTGGCAAACGGAACAGGAAGCTAAATTGGAGACCCAATTGCTAAAAGACAAGTTAAAAGCCATGGAAGTGGCTATGGAGATAAGAGATCAGTGGGACATGGAGTAGCTCAAGATAATTCGAGGCCTCACACAAGAGATTCAGGAGAACGTCGAAGGCATCATGGGAGAAAGCATGGAACTGAAGCAGTTGTTGTTGAACAAGCCTGAAAAGAGCACTAATATATGATTAGTAACCTGGTGGTTTTTTGGCTTATCTTTTGATGTATATCGAATGCTTCTGGTTATCAATTTGCTTTGAACTTTACGTAGCTTATCTTTGAACAATCACCGGACAATTGCAGGTTTGTTTTTTGTTGTATTTAGGAATGTAAGTCTGTCTGTCTGATAGTGGTTTCCACAGTAGCATTTTGAACAAGATGTTGGTAGAGTAGTGGCCGTCCAACGTTGTTGGTATACCGGCCTACTCATACACTTTGTATTTGGGTTCTTTTTCCTCCTTTTATAATATAAAATCTCAACCGTTTTTGTTTAAAAAAAAAACATTGAATCTCAAAAAATTAACAATTGGTGTGTATGAGTGTAACATTTTTTTTTTGCAACAACATTATTTCATTGCTTTCGCATATGGTATATATTCGTCATGTTTTAATAAACTTATTTTCTTTTGTGTCTCACTCAAAGACATTTGAACCAAGTACTTGTTAACTAGATACCTAGTGACACAAAATTAGCAAAATGATGTTGTTGATGACCACTAAATGAGCTAATCCATTGGACTTCATACATATTTAATTTATATGTGGTTGCTTATTATTATTTTTTATTAACAAACATACATGAAGTAATTGGTGAAATTACTAGCGAGTTAATAAGTGAACAATCTCAATTTTTGAGAGAGTTTTTTTTCATCGGTAAAGTTCTATACTATCTACTTATTTTTTCAAAATTTCAAAGATTTAAGTTGTTTTGAAATGAGTAGAAATCCGTAAAAGTTTCATGATCAAAGTTTCCAGCAATAAAATGGAACTATGACTTATAACATGTTTACTATCAAATTTGAAGAAAAATCCCCCCCCCCAAATTTAATTTATTCATTTATTAACCTTTTCTATAAAATTATTATATTTCACACTCTATGATCAAAGGTAGAGGGTGATAAATAAAAAATTATTTTACATTTATAAATGACATTCAATTAGATATACAATGTTTTTGTTTTTTCGAGCTTGAGACACATTATATTATTTATATATATAAAAAATACACAATCTGGTGTGGTTGGCCTGCCACTAAGGAAACCATGCCAACCACAAAACAAGAGTTTAACCACTATTTTCATATGGAATCCTTATCAAAAGTATTGTAGTAATATCCCCAAAGGGGAGATCAAAATCTCTAAAGTCTGAAATTGACAATCCTAGCAACTAGCGGCCTATAATAACTATCATACTTATAAACAAAACAAACAAGCTTAACAATCCTGGAAGAAAACTAAACCTGAAACATAGTGCTAATTATTAGAAACATAAGAAATTATCACAAGGGGCACCTCAGATTTCTCCTTCGCTGCATTGGTCTGCATGAACGAGACACGTTCTTTAAAGACAATGCCAATGGTGGCCTTCAAAAGGATGTTGATTTTCCCCTAATTCTATTTGAGCCTTGGAAACCAATCTGAGGTGGCTTCTATCCCTTTGATCTTGGCTTGAGTATCATGTTCGTGAAGTTGTGCAACCTGCTTCTCTTCAACTTGATCCATTAGAGCTTTACCCAAAATTGTTTTGACCTGCCAATAGAGAGTAAGAGTCTTCATGAGCTTCATGTTATGGGTTTGAGATGACCCAACATCCTCAACCATGTAATTTTTCCTGAATGTCGCCTGGGTCCATTTCTCCATATCACTAATTTTCTGCTGAGCGGAGACCAAAACCATATTGTTGCAGGCTGCTTTGGCTACCTAATTTTCTCTTATGACTCTTTGCATATGCGTGCATTTCCTTTTGTTGGTCTAACCATGCTAAGTTTGTCGACTTTTTACGATCCTTCCTTGACTGAGCCACCAAGCTAGGCATTCCCCAAGAGCCCCTTATCTAGATATAAGCACCAAGAGACCAAAATGGTAGAGCCAAGCTTGCTTGATGGTGAGGGTCTCCAGCTAAGCGACTTGCCTCTGACACATTTCTTTCCTGAACTTTAGAAAAGTAGGGTATCAAAGCACATTCAAATTGAAACTTAGCAAGGTTACCTGCTTTAAAATCGTGCCATCTAGAATCATTGCCATGAGGGTTCTTGTGAGGATCGCAGCATCCTCCATTATCAAAATCCATAAAAACATATGAATCCAAGCCATGATGCAAGCACTTGAGGGTGTAATCAACATCATATTGTTACCGCCAAGCAAGTTATTCGGACCTCTACCACATATGCTCCGACGCTTCTCCATCATTCCATTCCATACATTTGTGAACCCATAAGTTAGGTCAATTCCTTTTCCTTGCCACTCATCCTTATCTCGCCGCCATCTATCCCATGCCCTATACTAGTTGTCCATGCCATATGCGTGATATGACTAAGCATCGAAGGAGCCCCCAATCTTGCCTCCACTACCCATCGTGGGGTAGATATAGGATTTTTTTTAAATGTAATATAAATTTACATTTTTAATTAGATATTTGGTATTTTTAAATAATATAATAATTTTGTTTGGTTTATAGCAGATTGAATTTGAGATATGAGAAGGATCTATATATATATATTTAATAAAATGTTAATTGTAGCTAAATTATTAAATATTTTATTTTTCTAATAAAATATTAATTAATTTGATCAATTATTAAAACATAAATTTTGATTAAAAAATTATTGTTATATAATTTGTTTTGTTGTTGAAAATGAATAATTAATATAATTTTTTATTGAAACTCAAGTTTTACCAAACAAAAGGAAGAGGGAAAGATGCAATGCACCTAATTTCTTGCCAATGTCATGCTATAAAAGTAAGGGGAAACTAAAGATTAATTGGTAGAAATCTAATATTAAGTCCTCCATATACATCAACATGCTAACAATTAAGTCATGGACCCATTTTTTTATTTGCATCGATAGATTAAAGATTAAGCTACTTTTTACATCCACATGCAAAGAATTAAGGCACCTATTTATATGGTTTCATTTTTGAAAGACAATTAGACAAAATCTCTGTAGAAAGACTTTAGAATGTCAGGTGTATCCTTATGAATACTATATAAAGGTTTTAAAATTATTATAAAAATATAGTAAACCAATATTTGGTCTTGAAATTCATTTCTACTGGACTGCCAGGTATTTGGTGCTGCAAAATCTTGTTATGATCAACAAAGATCAATTCTCTATTCATATATGTTAACATTATTGCTTATGCTATTCAAAGAAACACAATACCGGGTATTCATGTTGGAAATTAAAAATTTGAGGGGAGTGCTAAGCATTTTGAGTTTCTTCCTCACCGTTGGCATAGAATAAGTTTCCATCGTTGACATTTCTTCTTCCTTCTGGGTGCCCGGGTAGGTTGTTTCTACTTGTACAAGAAGGAGGTTTCAAGTACTTGTTCCATTTCTTACCCTAAGTAGGTATCCATATAGGGTATTTATGACTTACATAGGTAGAGCAGAACTAATCATTGTCTTGGATAAACTATAATTTCCCAATCATTCCTTGCATTACAGCGACCTCATGACCTGCTAATTATTCATATTTCAATGCCAATATTGTTGACAGAGAAATGGGTTTATAGTGATTGGTTGCTGGTTAATCCATCTTGATGGACAAGTTGTGTCATGACAACCACCAGAGTTGCTAAAAATTACGACGTTCTCCAGGCATTTTAGGCATAAATAGTGGTAACAAAGGAGGCTTCCGAGGGATTGGAGGCCCATGTTCTACCGTGGATTAGAACCTTCACCCAACATCTCATTCTCCACAGTGATCACTTGCAGTTGCGTCCTTCTATTACATAATATAAATTAGGCACACTACAAATTGGACGTCTCCCTCTTTGAGAGATTGATAAGCGGAGGGATTGAGCACATGACTCTAAGACATCAAACAAGAGTGGGGCCTGTAATTTCAAGATTAATATCTTGTATCTACCCTTCATTACAAGACCATTGTAGCGTTTCCAAGTATGAAAACATAAAAGGAATTAGAAATGATGTTTTTCCTTACATCATAAAGCCATGGAATCCTAAATCATCGATACCAACTGTCAGAACTATAGATCTAACTAAACTAGCTTACCTATCTTAGCAATCAATAACATATCAAAGTAAATAAGAACAGAAAGAGAGCAAGGAAAATAATACACCAGATATGCGTGGTTCACCCAATTGGGCTACATCCACGGGAAGGTTGTCTTCTATTATCTCCAGAAATATCCTTCAATCTTACAAGAGAGAAACTACAAATAACCCCAATACAATACAACAGAGCTTGTGATCACAATACCATGTGTTGATACCATCTATGAGCATATACCACTATATCACTGTTATTCACTATATCACTGTTATGTGGTGATGTGACTCCCTTGACCCTGTTATATACCAAGAGATGTGGAGGAATTACTCTCACATATTGCATGTGGGATAATATAATTTTCCATAATAACATCTCTTTATATAATGATGTGATATCAAGAGTATACTTTACCATAATGAATATGGGATATAATGTATTACTCTTTTACATAAGATTGTGGATAACTTCTGACATAATACAAAGACATTATTACCTTCCAATGAATATAATTAATATATTCCAACACTCCCCCTTAATGACAACTTCCCTCATCCCAAGTAAAGAATGAAGATGCACATACTTCGTTGTTGTTAAGGATTTAGTGAAGATATCGACTGCCTGCTGCTCAGCAGGACAATACTCAAGAGAAAGAATACCATCTGTGATGAGACCTCAAATTTAATGGGCATCAAGGTCTAGATGCTTTGTCTTGGAGTGATATACCAGATTATAAGCAAGTTGAATCGCAGCCTGATTATCAAATTTAAACATAGTGGATGATTTCAGAACCAGACCAAGCTCACTGAGAACATGCCGTAACCAAACTGCTTCTTTGGCTGCTCTATACTATGTTTCACACGACGATAAAGAAAGAGTCTTCACCTTCTTGCTGGACCAAGAAATCAGACTTGAACCAAGTTGAAATATATAACCAACAATTGACCGTCGATCAAAACTATCACCTGCCTAGTCAAAATCTGTATATCCGAAAAGTGAAACTGTGGCATTGTTTGAATAAAAAACACCATAGTACAATGTCCCCTGTAAATATCTCAGAATTTTCTTTGTTGCTTGTCAATGAATTTCATGAGGTTGCTGCATGAACTGAGAAACCATACTGACGGCAAAAGAAATATCTGGGTTGTTTTGAGTTAAATATATCAAACTGCACATGAGCTGATGATAAAGAGTAGCATCAACAAGAGGAGTAGTACACTCAACAATTAACTTTACACCGGACATAAATGGCATAGGTGCAGGTTTACAATCACTCATATGGAAATGAGCCAATAAGTCTGTAGCATACTTCTACTGAGAGAGAAAAATACCATCTACCATATGCCATATTTGAAGACCCAAGAAATAGTGCAATATACCGATATCAGTCATTTCAAACTGCTTTTTAAGATCACTTTTCATACTTTGAATTAAAACAAGTTGGCTTCCAGTGATAATACGATCATCCACATATAACACAATGATGAGGACATGATCACCAAAATTATTAACATACAGATTTGGATCATATATACAATGCTTAAAACCATTAGTCAAGAAATATGCATCAATTTTTTCATACCAAGCCCTAGTTGCTTGTTTGATACCATATAAAGACTTATGTAATTTGCATACAAAACTTGATGATCAACATTAATAAAACCAGGAGGTTGTTGCATATAAATGTCTTCATTAAGATTACCATTTAAAAAAGCACTTTTAACATCCATTTGGTGTATTTACAATTCATAAGATGCCGCAAGAGATAAGATGGTTCTTATTGTATTCATTTTAGCAACATGAGCAAAAGTTTCATTATAATCAATACCTTCAAGTTGATTAAAACCTTTAGCAACTAATCTAACTTTATATTTTTCAATCTGTCCTTCTGTAGTAAACTGAGTTTTATAAATCCATTTACAACCAACTAAATTATTTCCTGAAGGAAGAGGAACAAGAGACCAAGTCTTGTTCTTCATAAGAGAATCATACTCAACAGACATAGCTTGTTCCTAATGAGGCTTACCCTTAGCTTGAGCATAAGAAGTAGGATCATCTGTCGACAAAAAATTTGGTCATAAGAGCAAAGTTAGATCTAGTTCTACGAGTATCGGAAGGGTTAACGATCTCACTACCTGCAGATTCAAGAGTTTTTCGGGCCCAAATGTTGGCTGTAAATCACCTTCTTGAGGTTTCCCAGTGTAGACCTAGGTTCTTTGCGGTTTTAGACTTAACCAACAAAACCCCTATTCACCAGCCCTTTCGGCAACAACCCGTGCGCAGGTTGAGGTCTCACTCGAGGTGAAGCTATGGGGGTGCTGCAGAATCAATTTTCCACAGCGTAAGTGATGAGTTGATGGTGGATGTACGTATGGCGCAGTGCACTACCAGCTTATGCTGGAGGTTGGCTCTTGCACTGCGACGGTCCTCGTCGCGTAGTGCCACAACAGGGTATAAGGCCCACGCACCCCTTGTAATCTGGGCTGACGCAGTATAGGGTACTCCTCGCATTACGATGATAGGCTATATGCATCATATTTCGCAGCGATTCTCATGGCCCGACGCGTCAGCTAGACTATGCAATCGCCTAAGATGCTTATCTCTAACTGATTTACTAAGTAACTGTATCTATTCGACTCATTCAGGCTCTTATCATTATTTTGCAAGCAAGTATGCAAACATGCAATACTGCGCACTCCAACGCTGCGCTTAAACTCAGTGATCTATTGTGTGATTATTCATCATATTCATGCATTCATAGACTTATACTTGTTGAATACTTAACATTCGTCCCTACATGTATCACTTAACATATTATTCCCATTCACTGCGGCGAATACATACAAAAGCAATCACATAACAGACATTGCAGTATCAACCTTCATATTTAAGCAAATGAACAGTCATAAAACACAACAATCACATAACACAGGATTTAACGTGGTTCACCCCCCAGATGGAGGCTACGTCCACAAGAATGGTTGTTAATATTGATCTTTAGGGGAAGGGTACAACTGTTCTTAGTCTGTGCACTCAGCTGCAGACTCTCTTCTCTCTCAGATAGGTCTCTGCGCACTCAGCTGCAAAGCCTTTACAATGGCTTTCAAGCTTAAGATTCTTCAATAATCAACACTTAACAAAATGAAGACTAACCCTTCCCTTACAAAATGATGCTTATTTATAGATTATGCCAGGAGGCATATCTTTACAATTCGCATGCAAAAACCCTTAGGTTTACAAAACCGGCGTGGCCAACTGCTAGCCTGAATGTTGCCGTCGACAGCTTATTCCTCCTAATTCAGGCCATCTAGCTAGCCCACTCGTGACTCGCACACTTCTCTGACAGCCACAGTATTCAAAACGGTTATACTGCATCATGGCCTGTCCCTTTTCGCTGCTCTCACCTTCTCGTCACCGTTGACGTCGTGGCCTAGCTTCTCAGCTGCCGCCACTCTCTGACAGGTCCTTCCTTCTTCCTTCGTCCTAATTCTTTACCAAAAGCAGGCCGCTTACTTATCTGGCCTTTACTTATATCTCTCTACCAAAACTTGCTGCTCCGCGGGTCCTGCTCATCGCATAGCTGCGCACCAAAACTGTTATGCACGCTGCGCACATACTGATGTTATGTTTCTCTATTGCGTAGCTAAAAATCAAACTTCCGCAAAATTGTACCTACTTGGGCCATGCCCAACATGCCCCTAACACTTACCTGTGGCTTGCCCTGAGCCACCTCAATCCAACTGATCCATATGCCCCTTTTTGGAAATGCCTGCCCGCACACTGAATTCTTGCACTATTGTACTCAACCTTGTGACGACCTATTTCACTTCCTGCTCACATCCTTTAACTTTGTCGAATACCTCTGGCGAGGCAGGTTCCAATGTTTCTCCTTTGATGTGGTCTTCTGCTTCACGAAGTTCTTGCAATTTGGCCTCAATATCATCATTCAATGTAAGGGCTTCTTCCATAAGTGGTTGCATCCTAGCAGATGTTTCGGCTTCCTTTATCCTTAGAGCTTCTAGTTCTTTCCTCAATACCTTTGTTTTGTCAAAAGCCGTCCTCTTTTGCCTTACCGACAAGTCTTTCATGGATGCATCTGTTGCGTCCAACTCTTTTTGTTTCTTTCTGCTTTCCCTATGAATACTTTTAATCGCTGGACTTTCCTGTAGTATGCTCCATATGGTGGAGACGTCAGTTGCTAATTCTTGGCATTGCGCTATTTCTGCACTAATGCCTTCCATTAAGATTCTTACAGCTTCTGTTTGTGCTTCCCCTTCCTGCTTCATTGTGTCAACTGGTTTCCTTGCTTCCATTTCAACTATTTCTGCTTGATGGGAAGCTACCATCTCTGTGATTTTCTCACGATGGGAGACTTGCAGATTTTGCATTTGTTCCTGTAGGCTGCTAATAGCAGCTCCAATTTGTAAAACCGTTGCTACTGTGTCAGGGTCTGCATTGATTGTGGGAAGTTTCTCGCAAACAGCCGATACGGCTCCTAGTATCCTGCGCTCCCTAGCCTGCATGTGCTGAAGGTCCTTTTCCTTCTGCTGGCATTCTCCATGTAGCGTTTGGTAACTTTCTTCGAGCTGAAGGCGTCGATTATGCAAGACAATGTCTCGCTCGTGTAATTCATGGGATATTTGGGTGTGTAGCTGGTGCAACCCTTCAGCTGGTAGCACTGTTACATTAAGGTCCAAGTGTACAAGCCACCTCGCACTTTCTTCCATCTCGTCTGTCAGATACAAAATCGAGAGTGGTGCGATTTTCACCAATCGCGTTCGAGGAGTGGAGGTCGGTGGCCTTTGCATCTGCTCGCTTGGCTCTCCTGGGTCAATAGTTTGGGTTGGCCCTCTAGCCATGTCCCACTGGACTTGCTCCATCCTTATTACCAAGCTACTCACCTTGTCTATGTCTTTGCGGACATGCGCCTGGTCGTCCTCGAGGTGCATAGCTGTTCGCACGGCTATCATCTTGTAGTCATCCTCATGCAAGATTCGGTCTAGTGGATCTTTTATTGCCTTGGACTTCTTCCTTTGCTTCTTGACGGAGCTTTTAGTGGCTGGATGTTTTCTCTTTTCTCCCACCTGCGGCCCTTTACTTGATTCTCCTATTTGCTACGTAGGCGCTGAAGTTGAAGGAC
Source organism: Larix kaempferi (assembly GCA_027924585.1). Classification (NCBI taxonomy): domain Eukaryota; kingdom Viridiplantae; phylum Streptophyta; class Pinopsida; order Pinales; family Pinaceae; genus Larix; species Larix kaempferi. The sequence goes on along the minus strand of BSBM01001242.1, from coordinate 1,574,532 downwards.
TTTGAGTTTCTGGATTTTGTTGCACTTCTTCCCCTTCAACTTCTTCATCAGATGAAGTGATAACTATCTCAGGTGCCTGTTGCTTCCATTCATCTAGCCAATCTTCAATGATTAGCTCAATCATCGGGGTTTGAGTTGATACCAACCTTCATACCATTTCTTTGAGTTTAGGCGCGGTTGTATGAAGATAGAGTGCATGTCGGCCTCAAAAAGCATAAGAGGTTTGTACTGTGTGGTTACCTCTCTTGTGATGCGCGGAGTGCTTCCTATCACTGCGCACAGCTGCTAATAGAAAGTTAGGAACTGCAGATTGTTAGCGTGCTACTTTTCCAGGTTGTTAGAAAACCACATGTTTGCAAAATGAACTCCACGACAGTCATCCTGCCCGACGGGCAGGCTGATCTGATGGCTCGATTCTTTCCAATTGACGAAAGTGATGAGGACCAGGAGCAAGCTAAAATAAAATTGATACCTTCGGTCCTGAGTATCCTCGATGTCCAGCAATAGTTCATTCAACAAAAAATTGGCCCAATTGTATTCGTGGCCATCCATAGCCTTGGTAGCTAAAGCTACGACTACGGTCGGTACCTGCGCTGGCCTAGCTTTCCGCAGCATTCTTCCTGCCAACAATTGAATAGAAAAACGCAGGGGTACATTTGAAATTTTGTCAGTCTCATATCCCCTGGTTCGTCTTACTAAGTTGAATTATTGCTTGATTTTCGCAGCTGACTCTTGCTCATCCTTCTTTCTCATAAAAAAGGTAGATGGATCGTCACCTTGTTTGTTCAGACCTGTGATCCTTGCTATGAGATCCACGGTTATGTTAACCTTGAAATCTAACCAGATGTATCCCTGGTGTGTTCAAGAAAGAAGAGTATTCACCACAGCTTTATATTCCTTGCTGCGACCAAAATGTGGGATCCGTAGCAGGTTGAGTAGGCTTTCATGTGCTAGCGGCACTGCCCAATCCACAGGTGTGATTGATGGCTTATGTGTATCAGGATTGTTCACACTGACCGTGTATTTGTCAAGTTGCAGGTGCGGGAATTTCTCGGCGTCCGCCAAATTGGAGTCATTCATTTTGCATTTCGGGAACGTATTCAAAAGATCAGCTCTTTTTCGGACTCGTTTAGCCATTGGCGGCATGGGAATGTCATACTGCGGGTTCTTCTGCAAAATCAATTTTGGTGCATCATCTTTTCGTAGGCTAATATAATCGGGTATGACCTAGACTAGTACGGGTCATTCTGCTTGTAGAACTGGCCGCAAGGCAACTGGTGCCTGGGGATTTTCTGGAACTACTTCAGGGTGCTTATCTTTCTGCTGTTGCTGTGTCGACCTACTCGGCTTTGGCCCCTTAGATGGGCGTGCTTTCTTTGGAGACGTCATGATTCCGTTTAACCCAGAATATCTTCTAGCTCCTATTCCTCGGACATAAACGCACCAGCTACGAATACTTCTCTACTGCTTTGGTTCTTAGATTTCTAATGTTCTTGAAAGTTTCAAACTCACGGTAAAATGCACAAGGAGGAAGGTATGAGTATTTCTAAGATTGCTACCTGATGATGGGGCCGTTTACCAAATGGACGGGGACTTAAATGTGGCTTTACTTGGCAAATCTCGTATGGATCTCTGTTGATCATGTCATTGAAGGTGCCGTAACGGCTAACTTAGGCATTAACTGCTATCCTCATGGGATTAGATCCGGCAGGATTATTGATCCGTTTCCGCCGTGCTTTATGTCATGTTGTGGTAAGTTTCTTTAATGACCAAGGGCCGACGGTACCTCCAGGCTGTCTGCCAGCCAATCATAGTTTTAAATGCCACATCTCTCGGGTAATCTTACTTGGATCCTGGTGACTTCGCTCTTTTATGATGCTTTAAATAGGCAGAATATGCTTTAATTGAATGGCTTAACTGTCGCTGTCAATCTTTGAGTAATGGTGTAATATCTAGTTGACAGTTGTCGTAGCCACCCGGCTTTATGATGGTCTGCTAGTAGTGCTGTCTTTATGGTATGCGTCTGATATGTACGCTTATAGTTGTACCATGTATCTCCGGTCACTTCTTGCGTCTTTTTATTGCAATGCCTCTGTCTTTCCATGTCGCAGCTACCCTAGTAGCGCGTAGTTTTTTTTTTTTTTTGCACACAACTTCTCTATTGTAATGTGCTGCGTAGCATCTGACATATTTCTTTTACAGATAGTGTGTACAGACTCTTCATGACTTCTAGTGCCCAATTTCAACTGTACTTGACACTTAGAAGTTTTCTCATCTTGATCAGATAGGGTGTTGTGCAATGGGACTATCGCGGTAAAGCTTTAGTCTGCTTCCATTTATCCAAGTGGGCAGAATGTCTCTGGCTAATGACGCTAGCTGGACTGCACCGCTGTTAGTAACATTTGTAACAGTATATGGGCCAAGCCAATGCATTTTAAACTTTCCAGGAAACTTCATAAACTTGCTATCATACAGGAGGACTAGGTAACCTACCTGAAAGCACTTGTTCTTGAAGTGGCGGTCGTGCCATGCTTTTTCACGCTCTTTCTATACTTGTTGGTGGAAGCCTGCAACAAAATGATCTTCCTCTAGCCCAACCAAGTGTAGGAGCCTTTCTTTGAGTGCTGCGCCATCTGCCATGCCTGTAAATGCTGCTATGCGCAAGCTGGGAATGATGTACTCCATTGGCATTATTGCTTCTTTCCCATAGGCCAACCTAAAAGGTGTATGGCCAATCAGTTTCTTGCAGGTAGTTCTGTATGCCCACAGTACAGATGGGATGCGGAGGTCCCAATCGTCTCGATTGACATTGCATATCTTAGTTAGCGCATTCTCCAGCACTTTATTAAATGCTTCAATGGTTTCATTCTCATATGGATGATAAGGTGTGCTGCGCTGATGATGAACGTGGAACTCTTCAGTCAAAGCCTCGATGGTTTTATTCAGAAAATGAGTGCCTTGATCACTCATCAATATCTTCGGGCATCCAAACCTTGTAAGGATATTCTCATATATAAAATCCGTAGTTGTAGCTGTGTTACAGTCTTTGACTGGTTTTGCTTCCCCATCAAGTGAGGTAATCAGTAGCAGTAATGATATACCTCGCACTAGTTCTTTTTCCTGGTGGGTTAATAGGACCCAAAAAATCAATGGCCCACTTATCAAAGGTCTGCAATGTTAGATGTGGATTTAAAGGCATTTCATCCCTACGCATTGGCTTCCCTGTCCTTTGATAGACATCGCAATTCCGGTAGTGTTCCTTGGATTCTTTATGAATCGTAGGCCACCATAGCCCTGCGCGCAGTATCTTCTGCGCAGTAGCTTTGCCTGCGTAATGGCCTCCTGCGATTCCTGCAATTATAGTGAAGTCTGTTGCGCGCACTAACAACTGCTTCTTCTACTGCGTAGTGAACTCTATGGGTGCGAATCCAATGATTAAAAAATCAATGATGTCCTGGTAGTATTCATCTGCAATTTGTATGGTGAACAACTACGCATTAGGCAGATTGTCCCCCAAATTCGTAGGTTCTTCTCCTGACTCGATTCTTGACAGATGATCAGGTCCCAAATTCAATCTTCCTGGTTTAACAACAATCTCAAAATCGTACTCCTGAAAGAGTAGTAACCATCTGCATATGCAACCCCCTAACACTGGCTTATTAACAAGGTATTTTAAGGCAGAATGGTCAGTGAACATGGAGAAGTGCGCACCAGGAAAGTAGTGCCTGAACTTCTGCAGCACATATACCATTGCGAGTCCTCTTTTAGTAGTAGTATAGTTCTTCTCAGCAGATGATAACTTCCTACTGGAAAAGGCAATGGGGTGATCAATACCTCCCTCTCCCGGTTGAGTAAGAACAATGCCCAATGCTATGCATGAGGCGTCCACATGGACGTGAAAAGGCTTCTCCTAGTCTGAAAAACCTAGGATTGGCGCAGTGACCATTTTCTCCTTCAATGTGTCGAATCCTTTCTCACAATCTTCATTCCAAATGAATGGTATGTCTTTCTTCAGCAGTTTTTCCATAGCTACGGTTATCTGTGCATACCCTTTTATGAACTTCCTATAGTAACCGGTATGCCCTAGTGTAGTGCGCAATTGCTTAATTGAATTGGGTGTAGGCAAGTTTACAATGACTGCGATCTTAGCAGGGTCTACCATCAAGCCTTGCTTGCACATAATGTGTCCCAGCAAGACTCCATAGGGAACACAAAAAACGCACTTCTTCAAGTTTAATGAAATTTGGTGCTGTCTGCACTTTTCCAGCATCATATTGAGGTTCGTAGCATGGTTCTTCAATAAACCAAAAATGTTCCAATCATTAAAGTAAACTTCTAAGAACTTATGTATAAAATCCTTAAATGCTGTGATGACCACTCTAGAGAATATGGCGGGTGCATTCTTTAGACCAAAGGGCATTACTGTGTATTGTAACGACCCCCATTCTATAGAAAAAGTCGTCTTGTGCCTATTTGCGCAATCAATCCTAATCTGATGGTAACCAGAAAATCCATCAATAAAAGAATAGGCATCATTCCCTCCAACATTATCTAGGACTTCATCTGTAAAAGGTGTAGGAAATGGGTCATGCATTGAAGCATCGTTCAGTTTTCTGACATCCACACAAATTCTGATCTCGCCCTTTGTTTTCTTGTCCTGGATAACCATCGGGCTTATCCATTCAGATTCTTCAACTGGCTCAATGATCCCCGCATCGAGCATCTTATTGAGTTCTTCCCTAACTCGTTCTTTATAGTGCGGGTTCAATCTGTATGGTCTTTGTTTCACAGGTTTCACGCTAGGCTTAATAGGAATTTTCATCATTCATAAGTCTCCCAATATACCTTTCATCTCTGCGAACTTGGTCGGGAATAGTTCTTGATATTCCTATAATATACCTGCAATCTCTTCAACTATATCTTCGTCCCAATAATCTCCAATAGCTGCGAACCTTGGCACTTCGCTAGTGCCAATGTTCACTTTCCTTGTTTTCACAGGTCCACTCATGTCTGGAATTTCCAGTGGAGGTCCTTCTACCTCGCGTGATCCCTTTGACTCAGGTATCTGTATGTTGCGTGGGCCCTCCTCATCACTATTTTCTATATCCTTGGTTTCTCCATCAATGTGATAAAAATCAAGAGCATGTTCTAGCTGCTCTTCCCATTCAGGTTTTAGGCATGCAGGTATGTTGTTTGTGCCGAAGAATTCTTCTAGTGTCATGTTTCCTTGTGTACAATCTAGACTGAATATTTTTTTCTTAAGGACCTGCAGCGCGTCATTGATACTTGGATGCTTGTCTTCGAAGCTGAAATCCTACTGGAAGGTCGCAGTGAGGCCCGACCAGTCCACTGTGCCTCTACGCAACTCCAGGTCTAGGTACCATTTCTTCGGAATTGGTTCTTCTAATGTGTGCACAAACAGATGTACCCATTCTTCCTGTGGTCTTTCTGTCCATGCTTTGGAACAGATTCAAATATGCTCTCATGGATCTGTCTGTCCATTATATTTTTCAAAGGATAGGGTAACCTTATCAACAAACCTGATTTGCATCTTAATTCTACGCTGATCCCATGTTGTCAGTATCTTCTTATGCGCAACCCACCATCTAGCAGGTATGTCGCGTAATGCCATGTCTAGAGCCGAGACACGGTGTTCATACGGAATTGCTGCAGTATATTCTTTGATAAAACAATACACATTAGATAAACCATCAAAGGTAGGGATTGGAGTTACCTCTTTCCCAATCCAGTGGAGTGACTTCATGATCCGTGCGCATTTCCTGGCAGATACTTCATGTAACCTGCTTTGCCAGTTTTCTAGTCCTACATCGAAATTTGAAATGTAAGAGCTATAACAGTGCCAACTGAGTGTGCCGTCCGCAGTGGGATTAACATAGTCAGCATCATTAGTGGTCATCTTGTAAATACAGTCCAAGTCCTGGTCTCTTGATTCCTCTTGAATCGGTTCAACATATCGCTCACCCTGCGAAGGGTCCAATGGTGCAATGACCTTGATATGATTTCCTTCAAATATAATTTTCATAGTTTTTAAATCAATAATGGCAGCGTTTTTCATTTCCCAATTGATACCCAACAGTGCGGGATAAGGATGGTTGTCATCCACGATTTCGATTACCTCAAAATCGGCATAGCTACGCACTCCATCAATGTCAACTATTGTGTCCGGTAATCTCCGCAAAGGTATAACTATCCCTTGGTTAGCCATTCTTAACTGTAAAGGTGACCACTGTAACTTTGGTTTGCCCATCTGATGCCATGTCTGCTTGGTCAAGACATTCACTTCGGATCCAAGATCAAGAATGATCTCATCCATCTTGTAGTCTCCAATTTGCGAAGTGAGTCTCATTTCCCTTCCTGTTCATTTTGGACTCCTAATATTATGGACTACGCCATGGGAAATTCCTTTCTCGCTGTATGGATCATATTGCCTCAGTAGCTTTTCAAATTCCGTGAATGCATCTGCGCTCTTTAACAGCTTCATGCAGCTCCATAGGAACTGCGCAACAGAGGTCCCGGTATCTGTTGAAATGTCCTCCTGATCATATGCTGCTGGTGTGTCTTCTATGTGCAGTGCTTGGATGCGCAATGGGATTCTCATCGACTGAGGTTCTGACTCTCTAAGGATATCCCACGCTTCTATAAATGCTCCCTTGTTCTTTTTCAGGTATAGGCCTGGTGCTTTCCCAGGAGCTTTTCTAATCCATACCGGCTCACCCGGATTTTTCTTAGGATCGCGCTGTCCTAAGGTGGAAGCTTCTGCGCCTCCGTCCCTGCCTGTATCAGCACCACTACACGTTACCACGTTTACGCTTGGGTCCACAGGTCTTCTCTCGGCTGCGATCAATTGCATGTTGGGAGTTGGTGGTTTTGTCCTTCTTCTTTTCTGCATTTCTACCTCAAGCACAGAACAGTTTTCAATAACATGCTCAAATGATTTACAGTAACTACACCTAGTGCATGGGTTGGTACAATCTCTATATACGTGACCTAGCTAGCCACAGTTATAACAGATTACCTGGCCGTGACCTCTTCCTTGCGCCGGGCTGGCATTTCTTCCTCTCCTGCAGTATCCACCACCACGGCCTCTATATCCTCCCTGATCATAGTGGGTGTTTTATTGCTTTGGTTGATTCTCCTCTTGAACGCGATACATACCAGCACCTCGCATTGCTTCCATATCGCGCTTTCTTTCATTCATGAGCTCATATGCACGGCAATTGGATTCATCATGTCCAACTGATTTACAGAAATTGCAATATAGGATTTTAGGCATGTTTACATATTTTTGTATTAGATAACAGTCTTCAGGCCTGTGTCCTCTGGTTTTGCAGATTTCACACCATGGTGCCTGATTGTGGTTCATATTGATTGGGTTTGGTGCGCCACTGCCAAGATAGTCCTGAAATAGAGGGCAATGTTCTCTGGTATGGCCTTCTCCTTTGCATCCGGTGCACCAAAATTCACGTTTGTGTTCATATATTTGTTCTTTCCCGTTCTTCATACCCTATAATTCTAACGTCAGTGTAGTCAGTTGGTTCTGAGTCCGTGACATCCCAGCGCTACTCTCACCAATCAGTGAAGCCTCTAACTGCATTGCGATCTATAGGGCCTTTGCCTACGGTGCAATCTTCTGTTGCATCAATGGTTGTCTAATATGGGGAAGCAACGCAGCAATAAACCATTCTTTATGCTGTTGCGGAGCTATAACAAACCTCACTTGGTCTAATAGCATTTTAAACTTTTGGTCGAATTCCCAGACCGTTTCAGTCGGTTTCTGCTTGATTTCCTTTAATTCCGTTATACACTGCTATTCTGACTTTGGTTTCTTAAACTCTCCGACCAGTGCAGCCTGAATTTCTGTTAGGGTTCTCGGCTGTGCCTGAGAATATTTCATAAACCAATGCAGTGCACTGTCTTTGAAAGTGGTGATGAGCTGCGCTCTCTTCACAGCATCATCCTGGATTTGCTTTAAGCTCCATACGACTTCACATAGAAACCAATGTTGATCAGGGTCTTCTAGACCTGTTCCTTTGAATATCAACAGTTTTATGTCATTATCTGTCATTCTCCTTCCTGGTTGTGCACCTCTCTGAGTAGTGCTGAATATCTGCGCGGAGAAAACAAAAGGGATATTTGGACTACTAGGATTCTGCGGAATAGGCTGCGCGACACTCGTAGTGGGTGGGTTCTGGTCTAAGGGTGGCGCGGTCTCTGCAACCGACGGATTCTGAGGTGTGATAGGATGAATAGTGGCTGATGGCAGTGCGGTTTAATTGTTAAGATTACATGGAAGTTCGGTGTCTACACGGAGTCCAGGTCCTCCAGGATTCTTTTCTTTATTAAACTTATATCTCTTTCCACCTCTTAGATTATGTGTCTCTTCGTCAGAATCACTATAAATGCTATTGACCATGATATAATCAAAATATTACTGCATTCTTAATACACCTTGCTCGGCTAAAATAATTTTAATATACAGACTAAGGTTGTTCAGGAACTTACCACTAAATCCATCGAAAAAGTATGCCTCTGCTTAACTGTAGGACTTTAGTGTGTCGACAACAAATTCCATTACGAATCCTTTAAGTATGCTATTGACCCAAAAATCAACTACGCGTGACAGTGGGATGTTTATTGCTTTGAGCTACGCTGTGAGCTCTGGAGTCCACTCTATAGGTACTCCCCCTTGAAAACAATTCTTCTTCTCTATGAGTCGCGATATCCATGCGTGTAGCTCGTTAGGGAACGTAGCCCAAAGATTTCATGAATATATCTCCAGAAATATCTGTTTAACCACTGCACGTCTGATAGACGTGATTTGTTTTCTTTCTTTGCAAAGTCTCTTTCTATTTTATCACACCAGGCCCAAATCTCTTTCTTTTATGGATTCCAGTTATCTGATCCTAATGGGAACTCAAACTCTTCGAGTACATTATCGGGCATTACTTCGTCAACTCATCACGGATTCTTAGCACGGTAATGGAACCTTTTGTTCGCTGTAAATCACCTTCTTGAGGTTTCCCAGTGTAGACCCAGGTTCTTTGCAGTTTTAGACTTAACCAACAAAACCCCTTTTCATTGTCCCTTTCGGCAACAACCTGTGCGCAGGTTGAGGTCTCACCCGAGGTGAAGCTATGGGGGTGCTGCAGAATCAATTTTCCACAGCGTAAGTGATGAGTTGATGGTGGTTGTATGTATGGTGCAGCGCACTACCAACTTGCGCTGCAGGTCGGCTCTTGCACCGCGACGGTCCTCGTCGCGCAATGCCACAACAGGGTATAAGGCCAATGCACCCCTTGTAATCTGGGCTGACGCAGTCTAGGGTACTCCTTGCGTTACGTCGATAGGCTATAGGCAGCTTATCTCGCAGCGATTCTCATGGCCCGACACGTCAGGTAGACCATGCAACCGCCTAAGATGCTTATCTCGAACTGATTTACTAAGTAACTGTATCTATTTTACTCATTCAGGGTCTTATCATTATTTTGCGAGCAAGTATGCAAACATGCAATACTGCGTGCTCCAACGCTGCGCTTAAACTCAGTGATCTACTGTGTGATTATTCATCATATTCATGCATTCATAGACTTATACTTGTTGAATACTTAACATTCATCCCTACATGTATCACTTAACATATTATTCCCATTCACTGCGGTGAATACATACAAAAGCAATCACATAACAGACATTGCAGTATCAACCTTCGTATTTAAGCAAATGAACAGTCATAAAACACAACAATCACATAACACAGGATTTAACGTGGTTCACCCCTCGGATGGAGGATATGCCCACAAGAACGGTTGTTAATATTGATCTTTAGGGAAAGGGTACAACCGTTCTTAGTCTGTGCACTCAGCTGCAGACTCTCTTCTCTCTCAGATAGGTCTCTGCGCACTCAGCTGCAGACTCTCTTCTCTCTCAGATAGGTCTCTGCGCACTCAGCTGCAGAGCCTTTACAATGGCTTTCAAGCTTAATATTCTTCAATAATCAACACTTAACAAAATGAAGATTAACCCTTCCCTTAAAAAATGATGCTTATTTATAGATTATGCCAGGAGGCATATCTTTACAATTCGCATGCAAAAACCCTTAGGCTTACAAAATCGACGTGGCCAACTGCTAGCCTGACTGTCGCTGTCGACAGCTTATTCCTCCTAATTCAGGCCATCCAGCTATCCCACTCATGACTCACACACTTCTCTGACAGCCGCAGTCTTCAAAACAGTTATATTGCATCATGGCCTGTCCCTTTCCGCTGCTCTCGCCTACCCGTCACCATCAACGTCGTGGCCTAGCTTCTCAGCTGCTTGCCGCCACTCTCTCTGACAGGTCCTTCCTTCTTCCTTCATCCTAATTCTTTACCAAAATCAGGCCGCTTCCTTATCTGGCCTTTACTTATATCTCTATACCAAAACTTGCTACTGCACGGGTCCTGCACATCGCATAGCTACACACCAAAATTGTTATGCACGCTGCACACATACTGATGTTATGTTCCTCTATTGCACAGCTAAAAATCATACTTCCGCAAAATTGTACCTACTTGGGCCATGCCCAACACCAAATAAGAAGGTTAGAAGGAACATAAGTCACTTCAGGAGCTTCGAGACTTTCAGGTGGAACACTTGAAGAAGAGGGTGAACTAAGATCAACAATAGGCGCAGTATTGGAAGGAGTAATAGGAGATAATGGAATATTCATGGTAACATGAGGTTCTACTGACTCAAGTGGTGGAGAGACTTCAGTAAATTGAACATCTCTTCGGATTATGACACTTTGATTAGAAGGATCCAATAACCTGTAAGCCTTGGAATCCTTAGCATAACCAATGAATATACACTTGTGAGACTTGGGTTCTAACTTTTTCCATTTTTCATCAGGAATATGAGCCCAACATTCACAACCAAACACCAAACACCTTAAAGTTACTAATATTTGGTTTTCTACCATTCCATTTTTCCTCAAGGGTAACATGCTTAACAACTTTTGTAGGAACTCTATTTAAAATAAAGTTAGCACAACTTATGGCTTCGGCCCAAAACTTCTTATGTAATCCTTTAGAATAAAGTATACATCTAGCCATTTCAACTAAACTTCTGTTTTTCTTTTCAACAACACCATTTTGTTGAGGTGTGTAAGGAACAGTCTTTTGATGTTGAATTCCATGTTTAGATGAAAATAATTCAAATTCTTTCTTAACAAATACCACCCCATTATCAGTTCTTAAAGTCTTAATTCTTTTACCAGATTCATTCTCAACCAATGATTTGAATACTTGAAATTTAGAAAAAGTGTCAATTTTATTTTTCAAAAATAAACCCATGATTTTCTACTAACGTCATCAATAAAAGTAAGAAAATAGACTACATGAGATATAGAAGGAACTTCAAGAGGACCACAAATGTCACTATGAATTAATTGCAAAGATTCTTTAGCATGCCAAGCTTTACCTTTATCAAACATTTCTCTATGTTGTTTACCAAGTACACAACCTTCACAAACACTGTTAGTAGACGAAATATTAGGCAAGCCAAGTACCATTTTAGTTAACATTTGCATTTTACCATAACTCAAATGACCCAATCTTTCATGCCATAATTTACTTAGTTCATCATCATGAGCAACATATGAATAAAAAGGTTGTCTTTGAGTTGAATTAAAACCAACAAATTTATATAAACCAACAGTATGATCAACAGGACTAGAAGAAACTACTTTAAAATTTTGATTGATATCTTTAAGAATATATTTATCAGGCCAAGATTCAAATTTATATCCTTTTTGACATGCATGATAAATAGAAAACAAGTTGATGGTCATGTGTTCAACATGAAAAACATATTCCAATTGACCATTAGAAACATTAACAGTACCAGAACCAATTACGGAAAGTTGTTTACCATCACCTATAGATACTTTCTGAGATGTGTTTTTATTATTGTCATAAGATGTAAATAAAGAAGCATTACCAGCCATATGTTTAGACGCACCAGTATCCATTATCCTTTCCACATTAGAAGAAGAACTACTAGAGGAAACAACAGATGCACACAAAACTACTTGTGATTCATCAGAACCTTTCTTTTGAACCTTAGCCATTAAAAGTTTCGCTTTAAAACAATTCTTTTCAGGATGGTTTATTTTACCACAATGCTTACAAGGATCATATACTTTCTTCTTCTTACTATTTTCATGATGTGCATTATAAGCATGACCACATTTATTAGTATGATTTGAAGTGTGTGAACTAGAACCTTTAATATTATTAAAAAATTTCTTAGGATTCTTATTATGTGCCATAAGAGCCTTATTAGGAGTTACTTGTCCTGAAACAATTAACCTTTATTCCTCATTAATCAACCCTTTAAAAAAATCATCAAAAGTAGGTTTCATGGTGTTTTGAGACAATTCAAGAGCCCTATTCCTAGTTTGGATGAACATATCAAAACAAGATGGCAATTTTTGTTCTACAAGAATTATAAGAGCAGTGTCTGTTTTCTTGTAATCTTTACCACAATTATTTAATTTTTCATTTAAAGTTTTCACTTCAGCAACTTATAATTCTACTCTTTCAAAGTTAGTAGGATCTATCTCAAAAATCTTCTTTTCAAGGTAATAAGCAAAAACATCATCATATTTATCAAATAAAGAAGCAAGAATTTTCCATACCTCAACCGGGCTATCTTCTGCCTCTATACTTACCTGAAGACTATGTGAAACCATTTGAACAATGAGCCCTCTTGCTTGATCACATTTATCTTCCCATATAGCCACATCTTTAGCATCAACAGGTTTTTGGTGTTCACCATTAACAATCCTCCATAGATTCTTACTCTTGAGAACATCAATCATTTTTCTTTTTCATGCAAGATAGTTAGGACCAACAAGTTCAGGAACATAAGCTACTTCTGAAGTCATAATGATAGAAATATTAACAAGAAACCCAAATACTATAAATGACAAGAGAAAAAAGAGAATAACAGAAAAATGATACACTTTATCATATTGATATGCAGAAACACAGTAAATGAAAAGAAACTTTTACTTACAGCCCTTAAAAAAAGTGCCAAGAAAATTCACTCGCGAGTTTTCCAATAGTAAACTCGCGGGAAAATCTGACACTCGCGGGTTCTGCACAGCAAAGGTCGCGGTTACTCGCGGGTTTACAGTAGTGTCAGCTACGAGTGCACGGGTGTGTAAAGGTGAAAGTCGTGGTATTGATCGGATATTCGTGGGTTTCTGTATAGTAAATTTGCGGTTATGCCGAAGCACTCGTGAGTCTCTGCACAAGAAGGTAGAGAATATACTGAAGTAAACGCGAGTTCGCAGTAAAATAGTCGTGAGTATGTCGTAGCAAACGTGGGCCTGTACACTGAAAGTCGCAGGTCTACAGTATACTCGCGGGTTCGCAGTAGGGCAAGTCGCATTTACCCATGTTGTCTGCAAAGAGAAAGTCGCAAATGTCCAGTTTTAGGCCGAAAAAAGTGCCGATTATGCTGAAGATTCAAACCTGCAAAAAGTATACCAAACTTGGAAGAAATCTGCCAATCTGACAACCAGAAGATAGATCTCCTTGAGGAGAAGCCAAAAAACATATAGATCTACAAAAAAGACATCAAGAAAGAAAAAATATACACAACAATGATAGGGTTAGAAGTAAAAAACTGGAGAAACATGCCCAGATCTAAAGAGAAGCCTAATGGCTACCAGATAGAAAGCAAATCTACAAAATAAACAATGGCTAGATGATCATAGTTATTGATTGGAAGCTATAGAATGTGCTAGATCATAGCAACAAGCTCTGATACCATGTCAGAACTATAGATCAAGCTAAACTAGCTTACCTATCTTAGCAATCAATAACATATCAAAGTAAATAAGAACATAAAGAGAACAAGGAAAAGAATACACCAGATATACGTGGTTCACCCAATTGGGCTACGTCCACGGGAAGGTTGTCTTCTATTATCTCCAGAAATCTCCTTTAATCTTACAAGAGAGCAACTGCAAATAACCCCAATACAATATAGCAGAGCTTGTGATCACAATACCATGTGTTGATACTATCTATGAGAATATACCACTATATCATTGTTATTCACTATATCACTGTTATGTGGTGATGTGACTCCCTTGACCCTATTATATACCAAGAGACGTGGAGGAATTACTCTTAGATATTGCATGTGGGATAATATAATTCTCCATAATAACATCTTTTTATATAATGATGGATATCAAGAGTATACTTTACCATAATGAATATGGGATATAATGTATAACTCTTTTATATAACATTGTGGATAACTTCCAACATAATACAAATATATTATTACCTTCCAAGGAATATAATTAATATATTCCAACACCAACAACAAGATTAACGTCAACGAAGCTCGTCTTGTCATGCAACTTTGTGTTTATATTCTAAGACAGGGATATAAGAACAACGACTTTACAATTTTGACAATGTATAAAGGCCAGATGACTGTAATTCAAACAAACTTGAGTGACCATCTTTGTTCCAGGAATAGCCAAAGCGAGAAATTAGAATATGAGACTGCTCCAGCTACTCCTCAAGTTTTTTCCGAGATAACTATGAGGGAGAAGAATGCAATATTATGATCTTATCTCTGGTAAGGATCAATAAGTTGCAGGGAATTGGAAGGTCCAGAGGAAACGCACCAATCAAACCACAAAATTCAACCTGCAAGAGATTCATAGCTAGATTTTCATTAAAATTTTGAATAGTATATATCATAGACGTTTGCATTTGTCCTAATGTATTTAGACAACATCCATGTACAATCCTTTTAAAAGGAAAAATGGTAATAGAATTGAACGTGATGAAAGAGCATGAAAGAATTTAAAACTGAGTAATTGTGGATTGCACTCATTTAAAAATGAGCAATGTTGGATTGCACTTAGATATGCACTCATATATCATTTACAAGGTCAAATCAAGTTGGGAGGCTTATTATGGAGGCTGCAACAAAGAGAAACTTGAAGCTTGTGACATTAGAAATGGGTGGAAAATCCCCTCTCATTGTTATGGAGGACGCTGATGTTGATAAAGCCATGGATGTTTCCCATGTTGCAACTTTTACAAACATGGTGACTATCCATTAAACCAGATGCCTCATCTTAGAGTAAATGGAAATCCATCAAGTATGTTGTTTTGATACCAAATTTTTTGCAGGGACAAGTATGCTTGGCAGGGTCATGAGTGTTTATTCAAGAAAGCATTTATGACAATTTTTTTAAGAAAGCAGTAGAAAGAGCATAAGCCTAAGTGGTCGGTGATTCTTTTAAGGAAGGTGTCCATCAAGGCCCTCAGATAAGTAATGCATATATTCATTCATACATTCCATTGTTATGTGGGGCGACTTTCAGGGTGTAAATATAAGTTATTTGGATGCATGGATTGTTCTCACATGTTGTGTCCTACCTGGGTTCATGATGTGTTGCTTATGAATGAACCAATGATGGTAATAATCATATGTGGTTTGAATGGCTACTGCAAGCATCCTAATGCCAGTCAAGAAAGAAATAACATTTGTTTCAAATCCCTCTATAAGGAGCCAATGTGAATGAGGTAATGTGTCCCTTGTGGTTTCTTTTGGGAGCGTTGTGGTTTATGGAGAAAGAAGCCTTGTTGTTTCTATTCGTCAAACCCATAATGATTGAAAAGGTAGTCCCCTTCTGTTCTGGTCCTAGCTTATGAACACATGAAAAATCAAGGTGTCTTTATCCCAACCAATGGTAGGTCAAATCCGCTCTTTAAATCCTAATTCAATTCATTAAATAACTGAGTCATACTGCATGAGGCCTAGTCCCAGCTTGAAGACCCTTCCCTAGCAGGTAGAATTTGGAGTTTACTTGGTTTTGGAGCCAACTTGTTGCTATTTGGATGCATGCACATCATGGATCATCCTTTGTTGACATCCTCATCATGCATCTAAGAAACATCTAAGATTTGAAGCACTCTGAGCCAACCTAGATATGCTCCCCGGCTTTTTGCTTACAGATGCACTTCCAATGATCTTAATTTTTCAACACCTATCGGTTCTTCTAATTCTGAGCACTCATAAAACATTTAATATTTGAAGCTTTGTGAGATGGGACAACCCCGATATGCTGCCCATATTCACGCATCCAAATGAACAAATCACCTCCAACGATCTCAAGTGTTCAACACCTACCAGCTCTTCTAATTCTTTTAATTGAGTGAACAAGACAGAAGAACATTATATTGCTCTTTGTAATCAATTCTTTTATAGTATAGAAATTCATGTCGTGTCATTTTTTTGTCATAGGTTAAAATTATCACTTGCCAGGTTTAATGATTCCATTGACATTGTACATAATGGATAGTCATCTCTTCCTGCCATGGAAGATACAAAGCGACCTTATTGATGCCTAATTGATAAATATTTCCATCACCATTTCCAATTCATTGTTAATACATGGACTAATATTGATAATTTAAGAAAAAATCACAACAACAATGCAGTCTAAGATTCATTGCGCCGAAGAGGCGCATTCTACAACCCAGTAGGGGGAGATGTGTAACTCCTTCTGTGTTCATCCTAGAGTTGACACGTGTCCATTTTAAAAAACAATACAATATTATAAAAAATAACATGTCGGCTATTTAAAACATTTACAACGGCATATATATAAAACTAAAAAAATTAGATAAATAAAAACGCTTCCTCAACATTTGCACTCTAAAAAGGGATTTGCACTTGGAGAAATTTGATCCCTCTCGGCGCTTGGTAGATCCCCTTTAAGATGGATCTATGCAGGTAAAATATCAGTATCTGCCTCTGTCATATTGAATATATAGTTAGATATGGTAGGTAAGGCTTTGCTTACATCAGTATCCACATTCCACTGTTGATAATGCACTTCGATCCTCGACAGGCTCAGTTGCATTTAACACACCTAGCTTATATTTATGCTCCAAAGTAATTGTTGCAGGCACAACCATACATATTATACAGTCTATGACCAGGAGATTACGGGTAATAGTTGTCAAATTTAATTTTTGGAGATCATAGTAACCCATGATAGTTTTTAGGCATGATTCCTTTAAAAAAGCATGGTTCCACACTTCTCTTAACGATTTTTAATTTTCTACTATACACCAAGTATTTTGAAGTATGCATAAAATTTGAAATTTAATCAATGAGAATCATGAGATTATATTTTGAATAATTTAAAAGGATGGTAATAGCTACATCCATTGCTCACAAAAAAATGTTCATTTTTAAAATGGTTTTAATGTTGCTTGTTTTTTTTTACAAACTATTTACAAAGACAAAAGTGATGAGTAAATTCACAATTTCTAATAATAGTTAATGATATTGTTAATTTAACGACTTAAATATAATAAATTTTATATTAAATTATATAAAATAAAAATAAGATTTTATAATTATACTTATAGATGTTTAGATATTATCTGATATTTTGGACTTCCTTGAGTGAATTAACAAGATTAACCTAAGTGTAACAAGTGTAGAGTGGGGATTCATTTCATAGTAGTCGTATCTTGTTATGCTCAAATGCATCTTGATTAAGATTTAAATAAGATTCACTTAATGGTGGTTAAGAAAAGGGTTATGTTTATTAAATAATATTTGTTTTTATGTTTTTATTAATTAGTTTAATGTTTATGTTACTTTAATATTTATATTAATTATTTTAGTGTTTAACCTTTGTTTAACAACGAGCCATATCCACAAAACTAAGTGGTTGGCTATACCTATAGGTGTTCACCGACCACTTTACTTGTGGTTATGCTAGTTAATATAAACATAAAAAACAAATGCTATTTCATAAACATACCCATTTTCTTATCCACCTCTTAACTAAAACTTATTTAGATCTTAATCAAGATGCATTTAAGCATAACACGATACCAATCAGTGTAAATATAATTCTTTTTTAGTGATTGTAGTTAAGTTCAAGCATAAGTTCTAACTAACTTAAGACATAACTACACTTCACATAATACAATAACTTACCAAAAATTATAAAATATATTCTCTAACAAATAAAATACATTTGAACTTAAAGAAAATACATGTCAAGGCGAGGGCGACTCTTAGTTGATGCATGAATACAAATATAAAAAATAGCTCGACTCTTAGTTGATGCATGAGTACACAAATTAAACAGTTTACCAATTAAAATTATAAACCAATGTCCTAATATATATATATATATATTTTTTTAAAAAAAAATCAAATATAAATCTAAATCTTTACAACATTGCTACAGTCCTTATAACACAATATCTTAACCCACAAGTAAAGACTAAACATTAAACTAAAATTAATATAAACATAAAAACAAATGCTATTTAATAAACATACCCCTTTTCTTATCCGCCTCTTAACTAAAACTTATTTAAATCTTAATCAAGATGCATTTGAGCATAACAAGATAACCATGAAATGAATCTCCACTATACACTTGTTACACTCACTTTAATCTTGTTGATCCACTCAAGGAAGTCCAAAATATCAGATAATATCTAAACACCTATCAGTAGAAATATGTGGATATTGTAGCCAAGACAAAAAATATAAAAAATAACTGGACTCTTAGTTGATGCATGAATAACTAGTAGTCTCTTAGTTGATGCATGAATCACTGGTAGTCGATGCATGGATAACGAGATATTCACCAACCACAAATTAAACAGTTGTACCAATTAAAATTATAAACCAATGTCCTAAAAAAATATAAAATATAAAATTTTAAAAATAAAATCTAAATCTAAATCTTTACAAAATTACTACAATCCATATAACACAATATCTTAACCCACCAATAAAGACTAAACATTAAACTAATTAATATAAACATAAGCATTTGAGCATAACAAAATAAGAGTACCATGAAATGAATCACTAATGTACACTTGTTACACTTAAGTTAATTGATTAACTCAATGTATTCAAAATTTTAGATAATATCTAAACATCTATATATATAAGTATATATTTTTTTAATGAATATACTTAAGTTCAAGAGTAAGTTCTAACTAACTTAAAACATAACTACACTTCTCATAATACAATAACTTACCAAAAATTATAAAATATATTTCTCGAACAAATAAGATACATGTCAAGGTGGGCATCTCTTTACTGCAATAACTTAACTTAAATTTAGAGGCAGAAATATGTGGATATGTAGCGAAGACATCCAAATAGACCAGGGAGTCTGGAATCCTTTTAAACAGATTCAAATCTCCACGGTTGCAAGAGACTACAAACTTCTGCAGTGCACGTAGTAGGAGGAAATTTTGTAGCTGGAATACCGGTTTCAAGGATCCAATCGTCGTTATCGTTCGTTTTTTTCAGAGCATCATATTTCATCAACTGTCTTTCACTGAGTGTATAAGTGCCCAGAAACAACTAAAGCCGATTCCAACGACAATATTAACCCCCTCATATTATGCACCCTTTTCCACACACCTGTATTTGGATAAAAAATTTCTGCTTTGTTTCAGTATAGGCTGAATACAAAGAATTTTTCTTCAATAAAAACTCCAAGACAGTTTTCTATTGGTTGAGTCATTAGAGGCAGAATTTCCCACTTATCTTCTTCCACATTGTAAGCCTCTGCTGCTGCATGCAACGTAGATAAGTCCTGTGGAGGAAGATACATAGCAAGCGAGTCGTACCTTAGCGTGGGCATGTCGGCTCCTCGGCAGAGGCTTACAATGTCGGAAAATACTGGAAAATGTAGACTCTCTTCAGTATTTTCCAGTTTTCTGGACGCTTTCCGCCGATGAGGACTATATTCCGATTAACACATACAATTAGGTGGAATTCCACCAGTAAAGTAGGGATGGAAGCTAGGGCTTCCAAGGTGTGCCTCATAGGGTAAAATTCGTTATAATTTTCTTAGTAGATTCTAATGACAAAATGATCTTTTAAATTGTACAAAAAATTTATCTAATTCTTGATTCTTTACCTTTTCTTTGATTCCAGGTAAAACCTAATATCATGGTACGTACGTATTGGCATTGCTGCCAGAAAACCATATTACTATTTCCAATATTTCTAATCTTCCAAACCATATTGCTATTTCCAATATTTCTAATCTTCCAGATGATATCCTTCGAATGATATTGCTTAGAGTGTCGTATTTCTTTTTCGTTTTTGTTATTTTTATAACTATGCATATGGTTTAAATCTTTACGAGGTGTCTTCGCTACAGAATAATGAAGGTTTCCTTATACTCTATTAAACACGTGTATAGGCGCTTTAATTCTTAGCATTCCAATGTAATCGACAACAAATTCTTAATTCTTAATTTCATTATTTTTTTTGTTTTTATAATATTACTTTATCACTTGTAATTTGTAACAGGTATGATATTCAAACTAACTAATACAAACTTCACAGTAAGTTGGCGATGGGCACGTAAAGTATTGTCTAATGCAAGATTTGTTCCATATTTTAGCTATTTCAGCGTCAAGAGAGGGAATCTAAATGCTTTTTAATGCATGGAGGAGGATTGAAAAGCCTTTCCTTTAGAGAGTGTAAGGATGCACATAGAATTTCATTGTTTAATACCACCATTATATCAAGTGTCGATGGAGTCCTTGAGTGTCCACGCCTTAACATTTTTTTTTCTATGTGAAAACAAGTTCACATCGATTTCTAAACGTTTTTCTAACAATCTTAAATATCTGGCCGTGCTAGATTTCAGTGGAACTATGATCGAGTCACTGGAAACGATGATCACACAGGATTTTAGTTCTTTGGATAATTTTATGTCCTTGCAGGGTAATGCAATGTTCAAGTTTTAAGTGTTTGTGAATCATACACTTTAGTCGAATGAGGGATGTTCCCCAAGGAATAGAAGGGCTGCGTAGCCTTCAAAAATTAAAGTTGGACAGTAGGTTTCTAAAGAAAATCCCTCTGGAAATTATGAAGTCTAGCAGAATTAAGGTCGAGCCCAACAACAAAAAGCCAACGCCTAAAACAGATAAGTCTCCAACGGACTCTCCAGAAACTGAGAGTAGTTGTTGCCAATGTATTGGTGAGTTCTCCCGTAAGATTAGTTGTGGCGAATGTCTTTCCAAGTCATCCTGGGTGAATACTTATTCAGAGATGCTCGCAGCTCTTCATTGAGGGGAGGATTACTCCTGAGGCGACAAGACTTTCGTGCACACATGTACCAAGCATTGTAGCATTGTACTAGCCAACTAGACTAAGTGGCAGTTTTATAAAATTTTAATTCAAAAATTAATTTTAAAATTTTGATAAATAAAATCACTTTTTAGTGATTTATGAAGAAGTGCTTTTAACCAATAAAAAAATCATAGTATTTTTTTTTTTAAATCATAAATT
Source organism: Larix kaempferi (assembly GCA_027924585.1). Lineage (NCBI taxonomy): Eukaryota > Viridiplantae > Streptophyta > Pinopsida > Pinales > Pinaceae > Larix > Larix kaempferi. The sequence continues at coordinate 1,553,124 of BSBM01001242.1, read as the reverse complement.
TATTTTAATTTTTAAAATATTATATTTAATATCAATTTATTGCAAAACATCATAAATCATTGTAAAAATTGATGTGTGAAAAAAAAAATGCTAGTCAATGTAGTTTGACTTTCCAATAGAATAATAACATATTAATATTTGTAAGTATATTTATAAATATGTGTTACTCTAACTTAAAAAATATATAATTAAAACCACATACAATTCTTAAATGACTTTAAGAAAATAAATACCTATTTATTAGTAATTATTATGTAGTTTTTTTTAAAGGGTTTTTGTATTATATCTCAAAAAAGGAAGTTACAGACAAGGGATAGCAGGCTGAAGTCCTGAAACAATACTGCATAAACAGACTAGCAAACCTCACATTAGGAGCAGATTGTGAAACCATACTACTCAAGAGACCTGCACTTAAACTTAACTTATGCTTCACGACCCGTCCTGCAGGCCTGTCTTGAGACACAAACAAACTAGAGACAAGAAAAGAGTATCGAGATTACACTTGGGACCCAAAAAACACAGAATTACGGTTGCCTGAACAAAGGACAATGATAGCCCAAAACAAAACAACCATGCAACTCCCTGATAACCAAAATTCATTAACCGAGAGATTCTAACAACCATAACTTAAAGAAGAATGTAAGGAATATCATGAAAATGACCTGTAGGAAGAGCAACTGGACCCGCCATTGTCGCTGGAGGAGGGCGCAGCTCCATGGATTGAAGAAGTAAGTCCAGCTTACGATGCACAGCTTTAGTTTCTTTGAGAATGTTCTGCTCATGGGTTGTTTGCACATGCTCCATCTTAAGCTCCATCCTATCCTAGAGAGCATACCCAACAAGATTCTTCAAGATCTAATAGAGAGCCACAGTGCGCTCATAAAGGCTCAACCTTCCAGCCGTGTTCCCTGGGTCCAGCCCATGACTCAGTTTTCAGACTTTCGACGTTCCTCACATAGAGTGTCTGGATCTAACTGCTGCCATAGTTTCTACTCCACACCTTTAATTTCTAGCTGAATCGAGTTAGGAAGGTCCAGATCAAATATTTTGGCCTCCCTTCGAGCCTTCTGCTGAGCACGGGAAAAAATCCCACCTAAAACCCTCGGGGAATCCTCTTTGTTGAGGCACTTTCCATCACCAGCAGCTGGTCTCTTCCTCTCCTCATTACGATGATCTTCCATAATACCCACCCTCTCACTATTACCCCTTTTATTAAACGACAAAGTAATCAGAATGCGCATGCAGCTATTACTCTGTCTCATACGTTCATGGTTACCACCTTGATCATCTATAAAAAGGAAATCGCCACCCCGAGTCATAATGAACCAGGTACCATTCATTAAAATTAAATCATGTTGAAAATGGAAGTGGTAATCATTCTTATCAGCCTAGCGGGACCTCCACCTTCCCACACTCATGGTGAAAGTACAACCTTTCTTCCTGGAAAGGACAAAAACTACTCTTGAATAAAGATGCCAGGATTTGCTTCCGTCCTCCCCACGGGGGAAGGCAAACAGAAATAAAGGAGAAAGGTCGTTACGTGGCTCAGCTAGCCTCCTCCTGATGACGCCTCGCATGAGCAACACGATAGTTCATAATATCACGGGATAGAGTATCCCTACACTTGTCCCTCACCTCTAGATATTGCAGGCGCTCCCAAGAGTGAGAACAGAGATCCAAGTGATTAACACTCCCAAGGTTAGCCAGCAAGTCCACTAGTTTATTTCCATTTCTTTTGACATGGGAGAAGGATAGAGCCATGCCAGAGTGAAACAACGTCTCCAAACTCTCAAGTCTTCCCTCCAATCGCCACGACGACGCCACTTTATGACTTTGCTTTCCATTGTACAGTTCAAAAGCCATATGGAGGATGACTATAGAGTCACCTTCCATGATGAGAGGGATCCAATTCTAGGTTCCTGCCAATTGGATGCCTTGAAGAAGGCCCTCTAACTCAACAAGGTTGTTAGACCCAATCCCAATATAGCCTATTTTGAAACCAACCATAATTCCGTCTGTATTTCTGAAAACACACCCAAAACCAACCGGACCTAGATTGTCTTTCTAGGCACCATCAAAATTAAGTTTGAAGAAACTAGGGTGGGGAGGAGACCAGACCTCCAGGATATCACAGACCATAGACGAACCCTTGGGTTTAGCAAGACAAGGAAGCATACCAGAAATGGCCCATGCGCGAAGGATTGACGACTCAACTTCGCTGGCTTCCCAGTCAGAATTATTCCAGGATTTAGTTATAACAGTTTCGATCATCTTGGTCTGAATGGAAACCCATACTCTTTCCTCAGAATTGGAACTTTCTCTAAAGATTCTGGAATTGTGTTCCTTCCAGACTTCCCATGTAAGAAAGTATGGGAAAATTTTCCATAGTCAGTTGACCACAAGGTTTTGGAATGGATTCTCAGTCTACTCACAGAGAGTTATGATGGGGTTATCACGAATCCTGTCAGAACTTCGGAATGCCATCGCCCCCCGATCCCATAGGCACGAAGCAAACAAACACGAATCCAGAAGGTGGTGCATGGTTTCCTCCACAAGATGCACATGACGCACTAGTAAGGACCTCTCAAACCTCTTTTATCCAAATTATCACCTGTTAAGATGCGTTTTTTAATAACCAACCAGATGAATATTGAAACTTTAGGCCATAGTTTAGCATCCCACAGTTTCTTCCATTTTCGCACTGGAGCCTAGTTATTGAAACCCATTTGTAAGCTATAAGCTTCCTTGATAGAGAAGTTGCCTTTCAGTTCAAAGCCTCATCTTAATTTATCCTCCCCTGTATGGAATTTGATTTTGTGATCATTCAAAGTGTTAACACTTATTATGGTTTACACCATGGAAGGTGAAGGAAATCCCTCCACCCAAAGCTCATCCATTGGCCGATTACATCAAGTAAAGAATCAGGAAACCCAAAATTGGCTAAGTGTCAAAAAAATCCAAGCCAAATGACCGGGCCGCAGTGGGAAAATGGGAAAATACAAGGCAGGAGGGCCCTTCCGCAGGAAAAACTAGCAGTAAGAGCTTCTTCCGCAACATAAGAAGATTGGAAGGCTAAGATCAAAGAGCACATCAGATCAATGGTCAAAAATGCGTTCCTCAATCCAGTTTCTGCATTCCACAATCTGCATTGCAGATTGCGGATTGCGGGAAGCAATTCCCCAAAGAGTGCAAAAGACAAGTTTGCGCATTCTGCAATCCGCATTGCGGATTGCAGATTGCGGGAAGCAATTTCCCAAAGAGCGCAAAAGACAAGTTTCCACATTCCGTAATCCGCATTACGGATTGCAAATTGTGGAAGAGAAATCCTCCAGAGAGGCGAAAAACAGAGTTTCTGCATCCTGCATCCCGCATTGCGGATTGCGGAAAGGTCATTTTTAGAAGCACAAAAAATTAAGCTTCCACATCTCGCATCCCACATTACGGATTGTGGATGGCGGAAAGATAGTTCCCCAGAAAAGCATGAGGCCAAAAGACCAATCCCTGCACGCCACGTGGCTAATTGCAGGGTTGTGGAAAGGACCGTTGCAGAAAGTACCGTTGCGGAAGGGAAATTGTGGAAGCGCAGTTACAGAAAGAAAATTGTGGATCGAGAAATTTTTGCAGAGCTAGTTACAGTCGCGGGAAATGGATATTTTCACAGAGAAATGGCGCATTAGAGGACGACGAAGGGGGCCTATTTCAGTTACCTGTCTTATTCAATCTAAACGGCCTGATTCGTCGGACGAGCAGGTGGATTCCATGTCCCAATGGTGTACTGCCAACACAGATGGTTCTTCTCCTCCGTGCATGACATAATCCGAGGCTATTGATTCAGGTGGCTCAGCTCGAACGACTTCATCATTACCGGTGCAATTTGTTTTGAATCAGTTAGGATATTTTGTTGTTTGTAAGCCTATAAAGGCAAGGTCTGAAGTAGACCAACGGGTTGGACGTTTTTGTTTTAGAGAGATTACTGCTCTGCGCTGTATTAAACTCGACCTCTTAATTCAATGAGTAGACCCGATTTTGGAGCTTGAGATTCCTGTGATGTGTGTTCTGATGTCTGTTATTTCCTGTGTATGTGTTCTTTCTTTGTATTTCCATTAATGGTTTACTTCTGCAGTACCTAAAGATCAAGATTACATGGTCTGGAATTCATGCCCACATGCTCTGGATGCGTATGAATAGGTATTCCACCCTTTTCCTCTTGAAGTTGCAGGTTATAATTCGTTCTTAAATGATCTAGCCTTGTGGTCGAACTTGTCTCCTTCCTCCACCTTCATCTACTGATTACTTCGACGTGAAAGAACCATGTCTACCTTACCTCCTGCTCTTGCAATCACGGCTCAGACCTGCCATTGATGACAGTAACCCACCGAAGTTGACTCCATGCCCAACTGTCCTCCTATTCTTAACTCCAACCAACCAAAAACCCCTTTTAATTCATTGTTTGAAGGTCTAGCCACCACTTCGACCGATATCCCAGCCCATTTTTAAGCTACATCCTGTTACTGGAATCCCCAAAGGGATATCCTGTTAAATTTTGAGCATTAATTCACAATACTCTTGGATCTTTACTGAGAGAATAACATATACAGTATATCAATGCATAACAATCACAATAAGCATGACAAGCATCACAAGAATCAAAAGCATGAGAGACAAGAGACACAGAGTTTCCGTGGGGAAAACCCTAAGGTGAAAAACCCCACAACTTCCTCAGAGATAGAGAGAGCAATGGCTCAACCAAAGTAAAACCAAAATACACTTGAGATAGTCTCCTAGAGCAGATGATCCTCCTGCTCACTAGTGTGCCACTTTCTGAGTGAGAGAAGTGTGACTTTCCGAATGATCCAAATAGAGATCTCCTGATCTCTATTTATACTTAACTTGTTTTCCCAGTGACCTTATGGGGCCGACTTGTCTATCTAGATACATCCACAATATAATATATATTTTAGGGCCGACCCCACACATGGTGGTCTAATAACCCATCGGCAAGTATACACACTTGCGACACTTGTCAATCCACATGACGACACTTCCTTATAGAGGAATAACACATCTTTTATAAGGGTACAATAAATATATATGAAATACATTTCGAAGTTACATATACATCAATAGATCCTTCCCTGTGGTTGGAAAGGCTAGTTTCCATCCACTAAAGATTGGTTTGCAACAGCTACCTCATGGCCTTTCCTGCCACAATCTAGGAAAATATTGGGTGATAACAAAAAGCTTCAATCACCCGGTTTAGTTCCCCCTCAGGGTCGAAAGGTTTCCACCAGTCATGGGCCACCCAAACCCTAAAATCTTGTTCCAGGGCTGTTGCATCCCATAGATCTTGGACCAGATTTTTGTTGCTGTTAATGCACGCCTAAATGACCTGGGGTAATTGTTTCCAGGAGTCATCCTAGGCCTTAGCACATCGACCATTTCTTATTTCCCAGAAGTTATTATCTTGGACAATGTCCTTGCCTTGAATGGCCGTCTTCCATATATGGGAGCCTCTGCTAGTCTCAAAGAAACGAATCAAGTTGCTTCTCTCCCATCCATTCACATATTTGGCATGCCAGAGTTTAGCCCAGGGCTCCTAGTCATGAGAGACCCATTGCCACCATAGTTTGGCCCCAAAAACAAAATTTACTTGCTCAGGGTCCCGAAGGTTAAGACCGCCCAACATCTTGGGGAAACATATTTTATCCCACTTCACCAGGGCCCATTTTCAGTGATGGCCTCGGCCACTCCACAAGAAATTACGCTAAATATTTATTATTTCCTTCAGAACAACTTTGGGAGCAATCATGGCCAAAAACATATATATAGGCATAGCCTACAGAACTTCTTTAACCAAGACCAGACGGCTTGCGAAATTCAGGGGATGAAGAGTCCAATTGGATAATTTTTTTCTCATTTTGTCAAGCAACTCTTTCCATGAGCTTTTCCTAGCCATGGAATCCACTAAGGGGGCGCCTAAGTATTTGGAAGGAAGGGAGCTCTCCTGGAAACCTCAAATACGACAACTGTTTCTTCTTGTGATCTTGGGGGTGTTGAAGAAAAAGACCTGAGATTTTTGTTCATTAACCTCAAGACCATAAGCTTTCCCAAAGTTTGTGAGGCATGACCGGATATTCTTGGCCTCCTGAACAAAGGGATGACCCATTACCATAGTATCATCCAAAAACTGTTGATGAGTCTGACACTCCGCTATAGGATGGATAATGAGCCCTTGCAGATCATGATTACCTTGTATAGCCTTGATTGTTCTTCCTAACCCCTCAGCCATAATAATGAAGAGGAATGGGTAGAGAGGATCCCCTTGACGAATCCCCCTGGAGGGTTTGAGAAGGCCAGTAGGAACTCCATTCAGCAAGATTGAAGAGAAGGCTGTTGAAATAAGGTTCATAATCCATCTAACCTAGTCATCCAAAAAACCAAACGCTTGCAGCATGGCCTTCATGAATTGCCAGTTTAACTTGTCATAAGCCTTAGCAATGTCAAGTTTTAGCATCATACCTGGCATTTTTTCCTTCTTGAGGGAATGAAGCACTTCATGAACAAGGATAATCCCATCCATAATTTTCCTTCCTTCAACAAACCCTGACTGTTCAGGAGAAATAAGAGAGGGAAGGATGGGTTTCAAATGGTTGGCAATCATTTTCATAACAATTTTATAGATCACATTGCAGAGAGAAATAGGGCGGAACTTCTTGGAGAGTCAGCCCCTTCACACTTGGGGATGAGGTCCGGGAAGGTAGCATTGAACGCTGGAAGGATTTTCCCAGAGCACCTAGAAGATCCAACAATATGACAAACTTCCACTTTGACTAGATACCAGAAATAATGTAAGAAGTTAGTAGTGAAGCCATCAGGACTAGGGGCCTTCCCATCCACCATTTGATGCACTGCTTCTTCAACTGCCATCATAGATATTGGCCTCATTAGGAGATCGTTTTTCTCCTGAGTGACAAGGGAAGGAATATTTTGGGTGATCATCTCAATATGTCTTCTTCTATCAAGGGTAGGTTCAGACATTATGTCTTCGAAGAAATTACGGAGCTCATCCACTATATATTCTCTCGTTTCAAGCCTTTCCCCCTCCCTGTTCTTTAGCTTTAGGATCCTATTCTGCATTCTATTCTGGAGGACCGACCGGTGGAAGAACTTTGTGTTTCTTTCCCCATCATTGAGCCAGTTAATTCTGGCCTTTTGATGCCATAAGATTCCTCCTGACGCTCCCTTACCAACAGTTTATTGTAAACCGTGGTTTCCTCATTCTATAGCTCGGAGGTGTATCCAGAGTTCATGCCCCTTTTTTGGATCTCCTCAAGACGAGATTCCAAGGCTTTTTTGTCCTCAATGATATTCCCGAACTCTTCTTTGTTCCACTTCTTCATTTTTTCCATAAGAGCTTTCAGTTTCTGTTGAAACTGGTACATACTTCGACCCTCCTCAGAGCTCATCTCATCCCACCATTGAGTAACCTTCCCCTTGAAATCAAGATGACCCAACCAGAATTTTTCAAATCGGAAGGGTTTCTTAAATTGAGAGCCCAACCCACTCCACCAAAGTTCAACTGGCTAGTGATCCGACCCAGAAGCTGGGAGAATGGAGGAAGCGGCCTCACTTCCTTCTTCCATAACTGATTCTGAAACCAGGAACTGATCCAGACGAGAGGCAATATGGCGATCCCCCTTCCTTTTGTTGTTCCAGGTAAATCTACCTTCCCCCGGTAGGACATCCACTAGTTTGAGGAAATCAATGGAGTCCGTGAAGTGAGCACATTCACCTTCAAGACGACGCCTTCCCCCTTTCTTTTCCTCTAAAGAAGTGATATGGTTAAAGTCACCTCTAAAAATCCAATGCTGATTCTCAATTCCATCCCCCATACGTCTCAAGGAGTCAACAAAGGCAGTTTTCTCCAAGGGGGTATGGGGGCCATAAACATTAGTTAAAAGACCAAAAACCTGAAAGCATACAACCTTAAAATTGACAGAGAGGTACCATTGATTCCCATGGAATCCCATCAGATTAACCTTGCAGGGGTCCCATAGAATACCCAACCCACCTACCATACCTCTGGCATCAATGCCCATAGCTTCGCTGTTTTTCCAGATTTTTTTACAGCGCTCTTGAAGTTGGGTCTCCGAGCATTTTGTTTCTTGAAGAAACACAATGGTTGGATTTGTCATCTTAATCTTCTTCCGAAGGGCTTTGATTTTCCGTGGTCCGTTAAGACCCCTAATATTCCAGGATACAATATTCATTACAAAAAATTAAAGTTGTAAACCTAGAGCAGCCCTGATCGTAGGGTACTGACCTAATTCCACCAGCTTCATTCCTCTTGCTGCAATTCGTTTCTGGTTGGATTTCCACCTTGGTTTATTTATGTTCTCTTCATGTTTCCTCTTATGATCCTTAAGAGATCCAGGACTAATGCTAAGGCGATTGGACTCCCGTTCCCTAATGATGGCCTCTTTCAGGAGAACTACTTGCTCTTGAGGAACATAACCTTTCCCAGCATCCTCGTAGGCTTGTTCAATGCCCTCCAGATCTAGATCACCTATGTCCATATCTTTCGTATCTTCAGCAATATCCTCTCCAAGATCAATAGTTGGGGTTTCAATCGTCTTAGAACAAGACGCATGGGGGTTTTCGATCTCCTTCTCCTGTTTTCTCTTGCCCTTCTGCTCTTGATTCGGGATAGAATCTATGTCCTCCAGTTGTTCTCTGAGAGCGTCAAATTGATTAGAAGTCAAAATTTTCTTGGATCCCTCCATTATTTCCTGTTTTCTCCCACTCCGTTTGCGACTTGAAACCTTAGAAAACCCTTGATCTTTGCTTTCCTCTTCAACCCTAGGGGAGGGTTTAGGGTTATTCATGGGACAATCTTTGAATAAGTGTCCATGTTCATGGCAGTGTCGACATCTAAACGGGATTTTCTCATAGTCAAAGGGTTGAACCCATTCCTCATCGTCCCATGTCATCTTAATTGCTTATGGTAGTTCTTTAGAGAGATCCATGTACACACAGATCCGAGCATAAGCCGTGTACCGTTGAGCTTTGGTTTGCTCTAAAATTTTAACAAAGGAACCAAGGTTGTTCCCAATATCTTGTAGGATTTCAACATCCCAGTATTCACTCGGGAGGGAGTAAAGCCTGATCCAGACAAGAGCAACCCGCCTGTCCTCCTTTTCAGGGAAAAAGTTTTCTTTCCAAGGTCGTAAGATGAGGCCCGCAAAGTAGAAAAAATAGGGGCCTCCATCTAGAACTCTATTTTTGTCTTCCAAATTGATAAACGAGTTTGTAAAGAAACCCTTGGATCCTAGTTGGAGATCGTAATGCCCTTTTGGTTTCCATGTAGAATTAATCCATCAAACTAGGGATTTTTCCGAGGGCAACATCCCTACAAACTTACCGATGAGCGCATGGTCTTACATATACTAAATTCATTCTCTTAACTTGCTGGATCGGATCTTCATAGAGGGGATTGAAGCCGATTTGGGTATGCACTGACCAAACTTCCTACCCACAGAGGAGTCTGCAGCTCCCGAATCGTGCGAGTTTTTTTCCATGCCACCCATTCCATCAAGTGAGATCGGGATCCCACCAACCTGAAAACCTTCAGAGGGGTATCAAGTGGGGGTGGAGAGCCTCTCCCCATAGAAGCATCCATGGCCGCCGTCAGTACTTCCACCTGCAAAGGTCATTGTAAACCCTAGCTATGCTCACTCAGCCCCCGTGCCATGGAAACCAACAAGTAAAGAACTATTCAAATCAAGTGTTCAGTAATTATTACTTAGTTGAAGAGTGTAAGGGATCTCTAATCAATTTGATGTTAACTTGTATATAGAAGTATTAAAAGTCACACAACTAAGCATCCGATTTGTTGGTAATTTTAATTTAATTTCTAATAATGTTAGATTACATATTATGTGTGGGGAATTTAATATTTATAGATATCTCATATTTGTACATAATGTAGAATTTGAACATGTGGATCTAGATACTAAATAAGATAGCAATACTATGAAAGAGATCAATAATCTAACAAATTCATGCAACAAATGTGCTAAACAGTAATCATTACACAAAAGATAGAAGTGAATAACATGAGAGAATTTTGTAATGTATCAAGTTTCAACAAATGAAGTGAAGGGAAATAAACAGGTAAGGAAATTTGAATAGGTTAGGATACAATTCAAATTGCTCATGAAATGCATGAGATGCTAGTGAGGCTTAACTAGAGACAAAGACCCTTAGTTAGCCATGCACACTCTCCAAGATGAGTTAAATTAACTCATGAATTCCTAAACATTTTTTCTAATTGAATGAGGGACATGGAACTGAGTGCATGCACATGGAACTAAGTAAATGCACATACACTAGGAGAAAATCCCTAAAATCACTCAAGGAGGGAGCTACTATCTCATACTAGCTAAAGAAAAGGTGCACGAAGTCCTTGAATAGTGGAGTAAACTCCCCAAATTCACTCCACAAATCTAACTTGCGATGTGGTACCCTAAAATCAAGGAAAATAAGCCCTAATTGAAGGAATTTTCCCTCATGCCAAATAGAATTCAAGAGTTCTAAGCATAGCAGTTTAGGCCCATAGGAGCTTAGAAGAATCTCCAGGGTGATTCACGTGGTCAGATTGAATGGGGTTTGGACCAATAGAATCATGAAGTCCTAGTCTAAGTCACTTGATAGGAGAATGGTGCTCTGGAGAAGGTTAATTTCCTATAACATATAAATGACTATCATATATAATAAAGAACCATGGTTAAAAGTTCATTATTATTAATTTATAAGGAATAAGTACATTGAGATACAACGGGGGTTTCAGAGTGATCGCACTCTGAGTTTTGGCAGTTCGGCAGCTAGGGTTTTGTATGGCGTCTTATGGAGGGGGCGGATCCCCCTCCCCTACGTAGCATGGGCACGAGGGGGTTGGGTAATCAACAAATAACCACCCGGAATTGGGTCGTGATGGTACCAAGGGAGGAAGGAAAACAAATTTGGAGTGATGAAGGAGGCAAGGGGGTTGTTTACTGATATCTACAAATAACCATTCTCTGCAGATTACTTCGGAAAAATTAAGGGAATGAGTGGAGCAATGGAAGGAGAAATCCCTAATCGGGAATTTCATTGGTATATGGCCAAAGGAGAAGGATCTGCTGTAGTGGATCAAGGAAAAAATGGAACCCTAGGGGAAACTATGATCTACACTTGGGGGCCAAGGGTTTCTTCACTATCATCTTCTTCAACCAAGAAGATATAGACATGATACTCCTGGGAGGGCTATATTTCTTCTTTTTTGTTGGGCTATTCCTACGCACATGGAAGGAGTGTTTCAACCCTGACAATGAAGATATGAGTATAGCACCAGTTTGGATTAGACTGTACTCCTTACCTTGTGAATACTGGGAACCGGAGATACCGGAAGCCATTGGTAATACCCTAGGGAAATTTGTGAAGGATTTTGAACAAAAAAAACAACAACGATACACATCGTTTGCGAGGATCTGTCACGTGAACTACCTGAAGCAATCAATATTACTTGGGAGGATGAATACTGAATGCAACCCATTGATTACGAGCAGCTGCCATTCAAGTGCAGACAATGCCATGAATATGGTCATTTGAGAAGCGACTACCCCCTAAACCGACCAAACCCAAATCTAATCCAAGAGATCAAGGAAAAAGACACAGACGAGGATGGGTTTACTCAGGTGCAGAATAAGAGGAGACATGGACGAAGAACCAGTAATCAGCCACATATCAAACAAAGTACAAAGAAGAGGAAACATAACGAGAATCGGTTTGAAACCCTCAACCATGTTGAGGAAGATATGGATGACCTTAATAAGGATAAAACTCAATCTCCTAACCTAGATGGGATGGACACCTCATCCAATATGAAGAAAGTACAGAATGATTTGGAAGACCAAACTGAAGTTGTGGAGGAGGATCTATTGGAGGAAGTAGAGGATATGGACTTAGGGGAGCTAGATCTTGATGAAATCAAGAACGAATGCAACAAAAAAGGGAAAGGGTATGTATCAAGGAGACAGATAGAACTCCTGCAGCAAGCCATCCTCAAAACAAAGGCGTCCCCCCCACTTGGGCATAGAAAGAGAGATCCATCGAAGGGGAGCAAGCGAAAACAACCCGAGGAAGGCGAGAAACGTAGGAGAAAGACAAATTGACAAAGAATAACAGAGGTTGGAACTTGACTAGTGGAATCAGGCCAATATCCTATGATAAAAGCGGCCTTCTCCGAAGTTAACAGGGTTCCCCAATGAAGATCATAACTTGGAACATACAGGGAGTGAACCACCCACAGAAAATAAAGACACTTGGAAGTAAGTTTGGGATGGAAAAGCCAGTAGTGGTTTTTTTACAAGAAACAAAATGCAGTTATGGAAGCATGCAAGAGATAGGGATAAAGGCTTGGAGAGGCAATTATATGATAGCTATTGATGCTAGGGGCACTGTGGGAGGATTGTCTATTCTCTCGAAACCAGAGGAGATCTGTCTGAGCAATGTTCGTGATACTAGGTTTTCTATATCGGTAGATTTTCAAATCTGTAATACTGCGGTGAAAAGGATCCTTACCAATGTTTACGGGCCAAGCCTGGTGCTCAAAAACCAACCATTTTATCTTTATTGAAAACGAAAGCGAGAGAGATTGGTAACCAACTCTGGTTGGTGGGTGGGGATTTCAATATGATCACTTCTCTAGAAGAAAAGAAGGATGGAAGGCAGATGCTGGAAGCAACTAATGAAGCTTTCAAGGAATTCATAAATGAAAATTGATTGGTGTATGTGGAGACCGACAACGAACGGTTCACCTGGAACAACCATCGAGGGGGAGAACAACATGTGGCGTCCAAATTAGACATATTTTTACTTTCTGAAGCAATGGTTAATGGAGACGGGGATGTAACAACTATGGTCCTCCCTTATGTTGGATCTGATCACTGTCCTGTGGGCGTTGTCTGGGAAGGATGTGACCCTCCAATCAGGAGACCGTTTCGGTTTGAACAGTTCTAGCTAGAACACAAAGACTTCAAATAATTAGTCCAGCATTGGCGGGAGGAGCTAGAACCCCCGAAGGGGAAACTGATGTACCAATTTCAACACAAATTAAAGATGCTAAAAGCCTGAAATCGTAATTGGAACAAAGAGGAATTTGGGAACATATTCCAAGACAAGAAGCTTGTTAGTGCATAGTTGGAAGAGATCCAACGAGAAGGAATGAACTTGGGGTACAGTGAGGAACTGAAGCATAGGTAAAGGGAAAGTTTGGATCAGTTCAGTGCCCGCAAATGGCAGGAAGATATTTATTGGAAGCAAAAATCCAGAAACCAATGGATTCAAGAGGGGGAGCAAAATACCAAATTCTTTCACCACTCCGTGATCCAGAATCGACAGAAGGCTAAACTCATGAGACTGAAAAAAGAGGATGGTTAGTATGTTGAAACAAGAGAGGAAATGGAGATTGAGCTGGTAAACTACTTTGAAACAATTATTAAGGAAGATAGATGGGATAGATATGAGCACATACATAAAATCACCAGACACATCCCTAAATTAGTCTTAGCGAGTCAAAATGACATCCCGATGAAACCTGTTAAGCTGCAGGAAGTGGATGAAGCAGTGCATCAGATGGCAGATGGAAAGGCACCCGACCCTGATGGTTTCACAACCAATTTATTTCACCACTTTTGGGACCTCATTAATATGGATGTGTGGAGAATTGTGGAAGACTCCCGAGTGGACAAAGGAGTGTTGAGGGCCTTCAAATAAAATTTCCTCACTCTCATCCCTAAAGCAGAAGGGGACGACTCTCCTGGTAAATTCAGACCCATATCTTTATGCAATGTTATCTATAATATTATTACCAAAGTCATATCAAATAGGTTGAAACCCATCCACCCTAATCCGGTCGCTATGGAACAATTGGGTTTTGTGGAAGGGCGCCAAATTTTGGATGGAGTCATTATTTTCCATGAGTTTATTCATTCCCTGAAAGTCACTAAAAATCCAGGTATGATGCTTAAACTGGACATCTCTTATGGCAAACTAAGCTAGCAATTTATGAGAGAAATGCTAGAGGCCTATGGTTTTCATCAGGAGTGGAAAAATTGGGTAATGAACATGATGTCCACTGCCTTCTTTTCAATCCTTCTAAACGGTTCCCCTACAAGAACTTTAAGTCCTTCTCGGGGTATTAGACATGGCGATCCTCTGTCTCCATTCCTATTCATTCTTATGGCTGAAGGGATGAGTAGAGTGATCAAATCCATGGTGGATACTGAAGAGATTAGGGGATTGAACCTTCATATCGATGCAGATAAATTCACTAATCAACATTTCGTAGATAATACAATTTTGATGGGTTATCCTTCTGTCCAAGAAGCTAGGGCCCTTAAGAAAGGTTTGAATTTGTTTTCAAAGGCTTCAAGTCTGGAAGTCAATAATGAGAAATATCAAGTCTTTTTCTTTAACACCCCTGGGATTTCCCAAAGGAATATTCTTTGTATTCTGGGGTTCCAAGGGAGCTCCCTTTCGTCCAAATACTTAAGCGCCCCTTTAGCTGAAGGAGTAGTTAGGAAAATATCTTGGGAGGATCTTTTGGACATGATGAGGAAGAAACTAGATAATTGGGCTTATAGACCTCTTAACATGGCTAACAGAGTTGTGTTAGTGAAAGTTGTGCTTCAAGCAATGCCCATATATTTATTCTCAACCACGGTGGCTCCAAAAGTTGTCTTGAAGCAAATCAAGACCATCCAACACCAATTCCTATGGGGTTGTAACTAGGACAAACACATATGGGCTTTGGTGGGGTGGAAGAATATTTGCAAACCAAAAGATCAGGGTAGTGTAGGCCTTCGAGACCCAGAAAAACAACAACAAAACTCTTGGAGCCAAAGTTTGGTGGCACTAGGTTTCACATAAAGAGGAACCTTGGGGAAAATTTTGGCACATCAAGTATGCTAGCAGTAAGAAAAAACAGGAACTCATCCGGTTTAATGATGACATCCAAGGTTTGCATATATGGAAGTATGCTTTAGAAAACGGAAATATAATTCAGGACCATAGCTTTTGGGAAATACGTGAAGTGGAAGATGCAAACTTCTGGAATGACTCATGGAAATAGATGCTTAAGATCTTGACTCTTTCGAATTTAGAATTGTGTTAAAATCATGCAAGGGATATGGGTTTGATAAAGGTTAAGAAGTTCTTGAGCGAGGAGCCAACTAACGCGTATTTCCATGAGTGGTATCCCCAAGAATGGTGGATCCAGAGATTCCAAGTGGAAGATATCCCCAAGATTCAAGAGATCCTCCACGCGATACACATTAGAATTCAAAGGGGGCTAGATAAAATTCGGTGGGGATACAAATCGAAAGGCCACTTCAATACCAGGGAGGCTTACGATCTCTGTTTTAATCATGATGGTCCCCAGCCCAATGAGAATTGGAAGGAGATATGGAACTTCAACCCATGTCCCAAGGTGGAAACCTTTATGTGGTTAGTCTCTTACAAACGAATTCTAATATGAGAAAACTTGATGAAACGAGGTGTCAACGATCCATTCTAATGCTTCCTATGTGGTCGGGATGAGGACACCATGAAATATCTGCTAGATTCATGCCCCTTTTCTTCTACTTTATGGGATCTTGGAGCTGATATCTTTTGACGAACAAATAAAGTAAGGGGACAACCAGATCAAACCTTCAAAAACTGGGATAGGAATGCTTTTCAAAATCCCATCATTCTCAAGATTTAGCTCATGTTTCCAGGTCTCCTTATGTGAGAGATATGGAAGGGAAGGAACAATAGAATATTTGAAGGTAGGATATGATCGCATCAACATGTGTGGAGTAGAGTGAGCAACCATGTCCATGAAACAATAAAGATTACTCACTGGCATGAAAAGGATTGGGAAATGGACGATCGCAAGAAAATAATTGTGGCAAGCTGGGGCTTAGACATTTCAACCCAAGGATGGATACAGTTTAATCCCAAACAAACTTCCCCCAGTATCCCATCAGTTTGGTTCCCCCTCGACAGGGACACTTCAAGTTGAATTTTGATGGGGCCTCAAAAGGAAACTCGGGTCTGTTGGCTTCGAGGGGGGGGGGGGTAATCATAAATTTGGTGGGGGACATTCTTTGGGTCTATCATGGTTATTTGGGACATGAAATCAACAACGCCGCGGAACTGGAGGGCCTCCTTCATGGCCTTAGACTGATTTCCAACATGGGATGGGAGCCAACGGTAGTGTAGGGGGACTTGAACATCATTGTTAAGATGGAAAAGAGGCTCCAAAACGGACAAAGGATTTCAAAGGTGGCAGATAGCTGACACTTGACATACATGGTGGAAAATATCGCGACATGCTTAGTGGAACAACATGCCTGGGTCTTTACCCATGTCAAATGAGAGGGAAATAAGGTGGTCGATCTACTGGCCAATGTAGGGGAAAGGCACAAAGAAGGAATCGTGGAGGGTCAGCTGACTGACTTCTAGGATGACAACTGGGATAATTAATATGCACATCTATCATCCCAGGACCTATGACACATGTGTGATGCTACGGAGGACATGAGGCATGGGGATAATAACTTGTACAGGTCCCACGCGGTGGTTTCGTCAGCCACTCGGAACCATCATGACCCTCCTCCTCCGGCTGGCTTTGGTACAACCCAATTTAACTCTGGCCCGAGAGAGCATCCAAACCCCCCGTCTGCTAATAATGAGTAGCGGTTATGGAAAGGTCCTCAAACAAAGGACATAGTACATTGATCTAATGAGAAAAGAGGGGGGATCTACAGCAAGTATCCTGCGATAAAAAATGTAGTACATGTCATTCATTGCGGTGAACCAGATGTGGATTGGACAAACTGCTTTAAATTCAGAGGACAACTCTCGATCCATTGGTAAATTGATTTTACAAACTCATCTTTATGCGCTTGTGCAAGTCTGTTATCTGTGGGTGAAAGGAAGTTTTTCTCTGTTGAGGGAATTAATGGCGTTGAGGCGAAAAATGACTACGGGTAGGAAGAATGGGGGAATCCGTTCTAAGAGGGTTACTTGGGAGCTCAAAAAAGTTGGGCAAGTTGCCCCGTTTTTCAAGGAGAGAATCCCCTCTATGATCAGAGAGGATATTAATCGGGTCAAGCAAGACTTATGGGACCAGGTAAAATACATGCAAATAGAGGAAGTAAAGGAGGATGTCGCGGAATGGGTCAGTGATCCGGGCTCGACTGGAGGACAACTCTCTACCTATGACTGCACGATCACAACTTACTGGGTCATGAAAGGTTTGTTGGATCAAGTCCTAATGGAGAGGGAGAATAAGGCGATGGGGGACACTGAACTGGTTAAGGCCTTGAAGGAGGATTACTACAACAACTGGCTCATGCACAAAAGAGTAGACCTTATTTCGATGAAGATGGGAATTACGCTCTACCCTTCCGTGAACGACAACTCAGAGGCGGAACCTTCTACTCTGCAAGTTCATGGAAATAGTTATGCCCCTAGTCCAGGACGCCCTTTAGGGGAAGTGGAAACTGTTGATCATTGTTGTCTGCATTCAGGTACTCATCATCGCCAAGCTCCTCCCCTGGGCATCGACATGATCAAAATGAATTAATGTATGTTCTGTGGGTTTATTTTTTGTCTTGTTCTTTACTGGTCACAGTCTACAGATATGTCCTCAGTCTATAGTTTACCTTTTATTATGCCGACTATTAGCAATTTCTGGAACAATTGGGGTTTTCCGAAGACAATGCTTTGTAATGGGTATGGGAAGGAAATTAATAGTCTAAGGAAGCAAATATTTTGTTTATGCCTGGATAAGGAATATTGGGTATTACAGAAATTTGAAAAAGTTTATCTGGCAGCCGTGCATACTGTAAGTCGGAAAGGGCTTCAGTTTTTTATTTCCATGTACTGACTGCTTCTATAGTAATATAAAATTTCTTGCTTACAAAAAAAAATAAAAATATTATTGTGTATGTTTATGTAATCATATTAACTAAGTTTTAACTTTTCATCCACTAGTTGATATTATTAGATATTATTTGTTCAATAGAGATTTATTTTTGATAGTGTTCTTTTTACATGGGAGGCTATAGAGTGGGAAACAAACTCTGATCTTGAAAATTGATTTTGACAAAGTATATGATCGGGTTAATTGGTCTTTTATTTTTGAGATGTTGATTTGTTAGGGGTTTGGCATTATGTGTGTTTCCACGGTGAACATTTTGTTCAACAATGCTTTAACTTTTGTTTCAATCACCAGGGTCTTGTCTCCTTTGTCTTATTTGCATCAAGTTGTTTGCCAAGGATGTCCTTTGGCACCTTGTCTATGTGTCTTGATTGTATATGCTATGGTTTATTTGTTGGAGGCCACCCATATTTCTGGTCAAATTCATGGTATTCTTCCCTCGTATGGTTTTGAGAAGGTTAGCAACCACATTGTAGATGACTCTCTTCTCTCGACCAAAGCATAAAAGACATTTGTTGGTGGGGCTCTTGCTTATCTAGATAGATTTTTCTCTATCTCAAGTGCCATAGTAGGTATGGATACCCACCAGATTGGATCCCTACTTCATGGTATTATATTCAACATGGGGTTCTTGAACAATATTTTGGGATTCCCTTTAGAGTTGGGTTGTCGCTAGTTTCCATGTGGGTTTGGTTTTTGCCAAGGTTGCATAGTAAGCTTCATATTTTGCATCATAAGGACCTTCCATTTGTAGGGAAGTTAACTATTGTTGGCCATATTCTTCACGTGTCTCATGTTTATTATGTGTCCTATTTGTTTCCCAAAAGGGCTCAAATTCGATTTATTAATCAAAATTTGGGGATTCCCTTTAGAGTTGGGTTGTCGCTAGTTGCCATGTGGGATTGGTGTTTTCCAAGGTTGCATAGTAACTTCATATTTGGAATCATAATGGCCTTCCATTTGCACGGAAGTTAACTATTGTTGGCCATATTCTTCGAGTGTCTCATCTTTATTATGTGTTCTATTTGTTTCCCAGTAGGGATCAAATTCAATTGCTTGATCAGAGTTTGGGGATTCATTCCCTTTGGAGTTAGGTTGTCACTAGTCGACTTGTGGGATTGGTGTTTGCCAATGTTGCATAGTAACCTTCATGTTTGGAATCGTAAGGACCTTCCATTTGCAGGGAAGTTAACTATTGCTGTCCATATTCTTCGAGTGTTCATGTTTATTATGTGTCCTATTTGTTTCCCAATTGGGCTCAAATTCGGTTGCTTGAGCATATTTTGAGGGCTTATCTATAATCCAAGTATGATGGAGATAAAAGGTTGCCTTTGGTACCATGGAATGTTTGCACCATGCCCAAGGAAGAAGGGGGCTTGGTTTGATTAATGTTGTCACTCAAGGGAGTATTCTAACAATCAATTTGGTGGTTTGGTGTCTTGAGGGTTTAACTCCTTGGTAGATCTTACTTCAGCATCGAATGCTTTTAGCACAATATTCAAGTAGAGTTTAAGGGACTTTTGGGTTGTGCAATACCATCTCATCTCCTCATCTCTTTAAAGTGTCTATCTCCCTCAGATTTTAGAGCATTTGGGTTACCTGGAAAGTGGTTATTGGTTTGGTTCATTGGAAATGGGAGGGCATTAGGCCTGACTGGTATTTAGCTTGCCATCCCATTTGGATGTAGAGCATCCAAGATTCAGGTGTGCAAAGTTACCACATTTTTTGTCTCATAGATTGAGTAGGAAAGGAATCTTTCTCTGGTGTGATTTATGAGATTCAATCTCTTGTTGTTGGAAGGAGTGGCGTGCAATTGCTCTAGAGAATGGTCTCCATGGAAAATTTTAAAGATCAATAATTTTCTTAAAGTGTAGAAACCTTGGTGGATCTTATTAAATCTTAAATTTGCAACCATAAAATGTTTGGTGAATTAAAAAAGAAAAACAAATTTCTAAGGAATTTATATAGATTTTGGACAATTTTTGGCGAATTTAGAGTAAAAAAAATTATGCCATAGATTTTGGGCGAATCAATTTAAAAAAAATGGAAATTGGTGAATATTTTTCTAGAAAAAACCATTGAAAAATAGCCCATGGGCTAAATTTCGGCCCTAAAATTTTCCTGATGGTTTCCTTACTTTTAGCATCCTTTAATTATGGTTCTTTGAGGACTTATCCAAGAAACAGACTTGTGTAAATTGAACATTGGAATCCATGAGCCTTTTTGAGAAGAGATTGGATTTGGTGTGTTGGTCGACTGCTTCAACAATATGACTCTCATCGTATGTATTTTGTACTTCATCATAGGAATCTATTATCCCTAGTCCTAAATGCTCATTGGATATTCATGGATTGGTAGGATAGATGGATTCGTTAGTTGCACATTATCTAGTGATATATAATTTCTTATAAGTTGAAAGCTTTTGCATGGATGGTGATTTATCAGGGGGTTTGATCTACGATTAGGTTGGCCAAGAGCAGATTTTCTAATGGTCTTTGTCCTATTTTTAAGCACTTCAAGATAGTGAAACACATATTTTTGGGAGTGTCAGTATGCCAAGTAGTGCTAGATATTTCTTAAGGATCAACACTCAAAGGTTCTTGAGGGTCGTGTTTGTTGGGAATCTGTTTTATTTAATTATTGGTGCACTCAGGTTTGCCCAACACTTACCATACTTTGGCAGTGTTTGAGAATCACAACTTTATTTTTTTGAAAAATTTGGTGTAAGACAATTTTTGCTCATAAGCTTAGCTCACTATCTTCCTTTCATTGTATGTGATGGGATAAAATTTGCTAGCTAAGAAGACTCCATCTAAAAAATACCCACTCATTTGACCTTGCTAAGTATTTTAACTTTCTTCCCATGTTTATTGCTATGAAGAAGATAATATAATCTCATTTTTAAATTCCAAGCTTTTATTATTTTTACAATATTTCAAAATATCTTTTTACAAAAATAAAATGTATTTAAAAACTAAATTGTAATTAAATTTAATCACTTTTTAATATTAACTAAAGAAAAGGGTTTTGTATTAGCTTATACTTATTCCTAATGAAGATGATGTAGAATGCCATCATCCTCCATTTACAAGCTATAGAAAATCGAGATATTGAAACCTAGTCCCTACTATTCACAATAATTTACACATGATGTGATGGTTAGGGAGCACGTTTATTGGCTTTAAAAAAGACTCCACACCATAACCAACACGTTAAGACTTTTAAAATTATAACGAACATTGCTCCCACCAACTCAAACATATTCTTTTGGACTTTGCATTATTCTTCTCCAACTTACAATAAACTTTATTTTTATTTGAGGGACGTGGGAAAGTGTATTCAAGTAAACAAACATGGAACAAGATGTCATGGGGTGTCACCTTAAGAGGTGATGGGTTGGTCTTTAAGTCAGAAAACAAGACCAAATTAGTTGACGTTACAACCTAGCAATTATAACTAACACAATTCATATATTTTAATATACATCACATTCAATTATATATAAAAAGAAAGGGTCTTACTCACCTTAATTTAAGGTATAATATCAAGTCAATAAAAAAGAAGGTTTGTTATAATAATATACTATATATATTTTACAAGTTTTTAAAGTACATGACATTCAATTATATATAAAAGAAAGAATTTTAAATTAAGGTATAATATCAAGTCACACGGTTTGTTATAACAATATATAGCATGCTATTGAAGAAGATAATATTTCACCTTACAATCAAATTTATTGAAAAAAATACTTTACTAATATATATTTAATTAACTTTTAACTTTTTTAAAACCAAACCAATTTAGTTAATGTTGCAACATAGTAATTATAATTTATAATTAACACTATTCCTATATTTTAATATACATTACATTCAATTATATATAAAAATGAAAGGGTCTTACTTACCTTAAATTCTTTAGAGTATACTATCAAGTCAGGTTTGTTATAACAATATACTTTATGAATTTAGCATGTTATTGAAGAAGATAATATTTTACCTTACAACTAAATTTAATTGAAAAAAAAACTTTATTTATATATAAATTAACTTTCTTAGATCATAGTAAAAATATATACAATTTATTTTTAATTAAAATTAATAATAACTTTTATTGTTATCTTAATTAACTTACTTAACATTATAATTAACATTATTCATATATTTTAATATACAAAAAAGAAAGGGTCTTACTTACCTTAAATTCTTTAAGGTATAACATCAAATCAACAAAAAAGTTCGTTATAACAATATACTTTATGAATTTAGCATGACAAAAACAACTTTATCTAGATGTAAATTAGCTTTCTTAAATTATAATAAAAATATAAATTTTCTTTCATCTTTAATTGGCCATAGCTTTTATTTTTAACCCAATTAATTACCTTTCTTAACAAAACCAATTTAATTGATAAAAATAAAGAGTCTTACTTACCTTAAATTCTTTAAGATATAATATCAAGTCAACAAAAGGGTTCGTTATAACAATATGAACTTATTGAAGAAAATAATACTCTACCTTACAACCAAATTTAATTAATAAATAAGCTTTACTTATATGTAAATTAATTTTCTTAAATCATAATAAAAGAATATACAATTTTCTTTCAATCATAATTGATCATAGCTTTTATTATGTCCTTGACATCAAGTATTTGGTGCAGTTGTATTAATCAACTTTCACAATGAAATATTTGGCAGGACTATGGTTCAAAGCATAGTGTAAGTTTTTATTATTAATTTTTTTTTATAAATCAATCTTTTTTGTCATGATTTCATTGGCTGAGTACAGATGATGCAAGCCTCGTTTTCTCCTCCCCAGGAGCCGGCGGCGTGCTGATGTAAGCTGATTTTACTTAGGGATTTGTTAGCGTATGGGTTTCGACCCTCTGATGTGATGGTTTTATGACTGTACATAGATTTGAATGAAGAGAGTACTACATCGTCAATCCTGCTGTTGCGTCAATTCTGCAGTACCACATCGTCTGGCAGCGGCTCTCTTCTTAATTTTACACAGTTAGATTATCATCCCTTGAAAGCTCACATAGCATTCATTTAAACAACAATAATACCAGATTATAAACTAAAATTTCACATCGCATTCATTTAAACAACAGTAATACTGGATTATAAACTTCTACTCTACAGTCAGATCACATGTCGGTTCCTCTTTAAGGGCGATCTGGTTCATACCAAGTTGTACGAACATAGGAGACACTACACAGTAATAGTATTATCACTGAAAGCTCAAATCCCATTCATTCAAACAATAGTAATGTTGGGTTATCCTTCAAAATAAAACCTAATCATAGATTAAAAGAAATTATAGTGACGATCTTATTGATTTAAATAGTTATCTTAAAGTGATGTCGTGCCTTCTCAAGGTGCGGGTTCTTAATGGCACGAGGTTAACCGTTCGAGACATCAGAAGCAGTCATCCTTATGTTGTATTCAAGCTCGGTAATCAAGTATTTTTTACAGCATAAGCCTCCTCTTGTTATATAAGCGTGTGAAAGATATAAGGCCTGGACATAACTTCTAGCTGTTAACTATGGTGAAGGTTGTCAAAACTTGAGTAATCAAGAGAAACCTCAATCCAGTTTGAGATGAAGAGTTAACACTCAACATATCAACAACTACTCCTTGCATGGCATATCAAAGTGGTAGTTCCCTCTATTTCAAAAGCATGGTCGTCTGCATCACTTATGTGCTTCTGTTTTTATTAATTTGTAGAATTTAGGTCATTTCGGGAGGCCCCTTCCAACATTTTTCCATTTCTCATTGACAAGTTAGTTGCTTGTGTATAGTTCCCCTTTGTGAAATATGAACAATTTTGTTGGCTTAACAGTGTCTCATATTCTTTTCTACTATGGGCCATCTATTTTGTCTCAACTTAGCATTTGGATTTTCCATTTACATTGAACTAATTTTTTAAAGGGAAGATGCCTTTTATCAATGGTAGCCCCACCCCATGCAATTGTAGTAGCTATGAGTGAGGTTGTTGTTACTAAGGGAGATCAAATTACATTAATTATGGCGAGGATCATGCTCGATGGGATTTGAATTTGGGTCTTCATCAAAACAACTGCTCCAAGTAACCATTAGACCACAACGAAATGGTTCATAATTCAGATTCAACTATTGCATTAGCTTGCCCTGTTTATTTTTACTAGCAGTTGTTGTTATAAGAAAGCAGTTGTTGTTATAAGAAATGTTTAATAATATGTATGAGGCTTGTTTATTGTCTGGTGCAATCCCATTACAAAACCCATATAGATTCTCCCATTTACATTCTGGAATGGGAAATAGTCGCAACAAACCAAAAGGATGTTTATGTTATGTGTTCGCTTTTTGGCATTCCAAACATTTGAACCGGTTATCCTTTTTTTTTTTCTTGAAACAATGTAGTCCATCTCGGTACAAAACCTAGGAAACCCAAGGCGTTCTATACCCTAAGTAATTAGTGATTCCTTCTAATTCAAACCCTGATCTTGCCTGGCATATCTGGAGCTCATAATTGTAGTACTACTCATATGGATTATGCTAAGGAGATTCGTGGTGACGAGGATTGGGACCCAAATTACAAATGGGCATTGAAACTCATTTCATCACTCTTTGATATTTTTTTAAAAATTATTATATTATGGTTAGTGCCCAATTTTACAAATGATAAAAGAGAAGGATTTGATTCATATATATATAATGCCATGTAAGCATCATATATTTGACCACTACCTTTTAATACATCTATAACAAATATATAGATCATCATTCACCTATGAATAAAGAATCATTTGGAATTAGTGAGATAACCCAGTAATAGTAAAGAAATAGGGAATAACATGCAAAAGAATTATATGAAGGATAATAGACTTAGTTACATCAGAGTCGGGAGATTGAAACCCTGAAGCACCTTAATAACCTATTCTTTCGTGTTGTTCCTGTAATTGAGAAATGAATGCACAGAGGAACTGTGCCTAGAAACTCAGAGCATATAAGAGTAAGCTTTAAATCCTAAAAGGCTCGAAGCTACTATTTGCTAGCTTTTAAAAGTAAATGTCATGGAAGAAAGGGAAAACGATATGAGAAGATAATTTACCCTTTATGAGTTTACAATCAATAGACGATATTTCCCCTTAGATTATGCAATAAAAAACATAGTAACTATTACGGTAAAGTGAAGTTGCAAATATAGTTCTTACCCCATTTATATTTTCAGTATAAGAAAAAAATAGTGATATGGTTAGGTCATAACCAGATCCAATAACCAGATCCAATTTGGCATTCAATTATCACATAGCAACAATGTATACACTAACATTATGCTATTTATTACTCTACTGTCACAAAAGCGAATGAGTCTCATCATGAGAATAATGTATACACTAAAATTATGCTATTTATTACTCTACTGTCACAAAAGCGAATGAGTCTCATCACAAGAGAGCATTGCGCTTGGACACAAAAGATTGTGGGCTATGAAATAGTGTTGACTAACCTGAACAAAAACAAATTTGCAATTATCAAAGTTGATAATGCATTGTATTTGGATATCAAATATCCTAAAAATTTATAATTCACTGCATTTAAACACCAAAAAATCCTCAGTGCTAGAATTTTGTTTTTTCAACTAACATGAACAAAAAAACAAATTTCCAATACTCAAAGTTCTCAAAGTATTGCTTTTGGACACAAAAGATCCTCAAAGCTTGTGATGCCATGCTTGAATAGGCTATATAGTCATTAGTCAACAAACTCTCCCAAAAAAAAACATAATTACCATTACGATTAAGGATGAGGCACTTCATATTCAAACATATTTGATTTCTGAAATATAAAGTATATACTCCGGGATGGTTAATGTTTTCATTCTTTACTGTTTCATCAATATACAAGGTACGCCATCAAATAATGAATTTTTTCTTATATTATATATGTTGTGTTTCATCTATATACAAGGTACTAAGAGTGTGTGGATAGATTGAGAAAAAAAAAGAACAAATAAAGCTTCCCGTAAACATTCAAAAATACATACAATTGAAAGAAAAAACACTAGGATGGAAAACATAGATATCATTATATAAAAAAGACATGCATAAGAATCACTTTTGATCTAGTCACAATGTCAAGAACATTGCCACCTCGTGACTCTTGTTTTTATGTTAACTTTTTAATGTATGTTGGTGATTTATTAAACCTTACCACCAAACCCATTAAAGTTGTCTACTTCAAAAATAAAAATAATATTATTTTAAAATCAATGTCCATCTCTCCAACTAGCGTAAGCAATGATTCTAAATTATTTTCGACCAATTGAAAACGTGTTTGTGTAACCCACTTGCCAAATTGACATGACATGTACACAATGTAGGAGATATGGAGATCTAGTGGTTAAGTGTCCATTTTAAAATAATACTTTTAATAACACTTTTTTAATATAAAAAAAAATCCATTTTAATAATATTTTTTTCATTATTTAAAATATTTCAATTTTTCTTTAAATCCCTTTAAACTTTAATTTTCTCTGTTTTGGAATTTCTTAGTTGTGTGATGACATAGAGATCTAGCTCACCGGAGTAGAGTTTCTAGTTGCGTGAAGCAAATCAAGAAATACGTAATTTTGATCAAATCTCACATTTTAATCAAATTGAGATTTGAAATAGACATGAAACTACCAAACATTCATTTATGTTGTGTGTATTATGTTAAAAAAGATTCTTTAACGATCTTGTCAACTGTATCACGGAAAAGTGATAGGCAAATCGCGTATTTTTTTTCGGTTTCCAATTTTGTAAATGTATACCTATGGCTTTGCCTTCCGTGCGTGTCACGTCAAACTTTCGCGAGAATTTACATCGTGAATATCGAATGTGACCAAACTTTTGCCGCCATCAGGGTTGGAATTTGACGGGCATTTTGCCCGTTATTTACGGCCAAAAAATTTGCCAAGCCGTCGAGTTAAACGGGCAAGGAAGTGGCAAAAACGTATTTTTGACGTTCAATTTTTTTTTAAAAACGTGATTAGTTTTGGTTAGCAAGAGTCACGCCTGTGAAGTTTGAATGACAGGTTACCGTCAGAGGTTGGCCCAGGCTCCAGGTAGTCCATGACGCACACCAATGATGCCACGGTGTCCATCAACCTACCCTGGCAGGCTGGCGTGAGTCGGCAATGGGCATCCACCTGTTCCAACTCGAAGGTTAATACATTAAATTGGTTGGGTGAAAGTTAAATGCCATTGAATGCAGTATACCAGTCTCCAGACTCAGTCGACTCTCCGGAATGCCCGCAGGCTGCAGCCCGACCCCTATTTTGGAGGGAACCCATTATCAAGGATTTGGCGGAGCAATGTGGGCGGTGGGCCAATTCTTACAATTCCTCACTCTGTTTTTCGCAGATATGGGTTTGATAGGTCCAAAGCTTTTTCATGAGAAGAAGGGGAGAACATCCTCATCTTCGATTTGGGAGGAGGGACATTCGATGTTGCTGTGCTTAATATTAAGAAGCACAAAATTGAGCTCAAGGCAGTCGGAGGAGATACCCATATGGGAGGCGAGGATTTTGACAATAGATTGGTAAGCCATTTTGTGCAGGAATTTCAAAAGAAATACAGAATCAACATATCCTCAAATGCAAGGGCGCCGAGGAGACTTCGCAGTATGCGAGAGGGACAAGAGAGAGTTGTCTTCCTGTGTGGAGGCCATTGTGGAAGTACCCTATCTTCATGAAAACCAAGACATTCATTCAAAAATCAGGAGAGCTAAGTTTGAGCAAATGAATATTGATCTGTTTGAAAAATTCATTGAACTTGTTAAGAAGTGCGTGGAGGATGCTAGAATGAGCAAAACCCAAATTGACAAAATTGTGTTGGTGGGAGGTTCTATGCGAATACCCAAAGTGCAGGAGCTGCTTAAAGATTTCTTCGAGGGCCGTAAGGAGTTGTGTAAGGCCATCCATCCCGATGAAGCTGTAGCTTATGGGGCTTCTTTGCAGGCTGCAGTGTCGAAGACCCACGAATTCCTTGGTGGGTTTGTACACTAGGTGATAAAACCCAAAACTATCTTTCTCATTTTGTCTGCAAACGGAGTTTATCAATCGGTTTGCATTTTTTGGAAGCATTTCTATCAGTTTTTCCATAGAGACTACTTTTTATGAATCTCAATTTATGTATTTTCTCAACTTGTCTATTTTTTTTCTCAGGTCGATTGAAGAGGTGAGCGGCGAGCTGGTTCGACACATAGCTTCGTGTAGTGCGAGAGGTCCAGATCAAATTTTCATACACGGAATTTTGGAAGGGTGTTGTTTTCAGGTTGGATTTTGAATTATGTTTTTTGAACTAAATTTCGAGTTTTCTGTACATAAACAATGAATAGAATGTGAGGATATTATGGGCATTGGATGCTGATTAAGATTCGAACTTATCAAGTTATCTGCATATCTGAATTTGTTCAAAGCACACTTTTGTACATATGTGGGACTGGTATGTATTGGTGTACTAAAACCCTAGCTGGCCGTGTATGGGTTCTCTTCTAGACAGCGTACCAGCTCTCTGCCATCTCCATTCCGTGGTGTTTCTAACGTACTATTCCAAGTGTTTTTTTTTAAATTTAGTTCTACCACCACAAGGCCTATGTTTGTGCCTGCATTATGGGAGCAGTCAGGCCGCGACGACCCATCTCTTATTCGGTTAGCAACCTTTCAGCTATAGTGGACCTACCCTAGTTGCATGAGTTATGGTACATACCAGTCTACTGCCCACCCGAGGTCTTTCCCATTGATTTCTACCGAGATAGGATAGGGTCGTTCCCTTAGAAATTGTGAATTGCAGTTTTAATTCACAATCCTGAGCGTATAAACCGAGTCAAATTGGGGGTTTACATTGTGGCGAGCATGGGTGAGCATGGATATGCCTTGTACGCAGAATTTATCCATATTGCATATGTTTGTATAAAAAAGGTATTGTTGTTGACCTTCAATAGAATATCCTATACTATGCAGAAATTTACGTATTGCATATTAGTTGGACAGGATATTAGTTGTGATTTGGGTTTCTTCAACTATTGCATTTACAATAGCCCCTTTGTAGGCACTTATTTTCCCATTAGATCACCTACGATCCTGCCGATTATTCCTATTTTGTCCAACAATTTGTGCCTGCTGCCCCCTACTGAACTGAGGTGCCTGCTGCCCCGACTGAACTGAGGCCATGGAGATAACAACTCAATTAAGAAGGGAAATTTTTTCAATAAAAACATTATTATTAAAGGGTAGTTTTTTTAATAAAACTTCATTATTGAAGGGTTGTTTTTTCACCAAAACGTTGTGTGACGGGCAAGATAAAAGTTCAAAACGTCAAAAAAATTTAGTTCGAAGGGCAGAGTTGAAATGAAATTCCAACCCTGGCCGCCATCATGTTGATATTTTACATATACATGGTGGGTAAAGGAAGCACAAATATATATGTGAGAAAAAACATGTGTAAATTCAATGATAAGTTGGTTGTATGATAATGATTTTTCTTTTTAAGTTGGTTGTATGATAATGATTTTTTTTAACCATTTGAGGTGAGTTAATTTTCAAGATGAATTCTTCTCTCTATATATATGATCATCAATTTTGTTAAATTAATTAATCACTACATCAATTTAAATATTTTGATGTTTTAAAAGTTTTTATTTAGATTTTTCTTATTTGATGAATCTGATGTATCTAAGTTGTCATCACACCAACTTTTTAACATAATTGAATTTTTAAATATTTCCTTTCAACTATATTAACACTAAATTTAGCAATTTTATATTAACATATTAAATATTGTTTTTGCCAAAAAAAAAATCTATTTATAATTTTAAAATTATAATATTATATCAAACTATATCATATCTCCATCACATCACATTACATATATTTCTTATATTAAATTATAAAACTCAATTATACCCCATCACCATTGTGTTCCATTATACATCTCTCATATTAAATAATAAAAACATCGTGTTACATTATACGTCTCTCGTATTAAAGAAAAAAATGCCTTAAAGAAGGACTTGTTTTTGTTTTTATAAATAATTATAACTTAATTTTTCACACGAAAGATGTCCAACATAATGTATGTATCCCTTGTTTTAACATAATGTATGTATCTCTTGTTTTAATATTGATGTGAATAAAATTGTTTTTGCAAATTTAAAAAAAATAGAATATAAGAACTAAAGTTTACAAAGACGGTGTGTTAAGCATATATAATATCTTTTAAAAAATCTATCAATTTTTTTTTATCCTCATACAAGATACCTTACATAAAATTATATGATCATTTAGATTCCTTAAAAAAACAAAAACATAATTGCTCTAAAAGAAAAATAATCCTTCTCTCTATAAAATAGGACATAAGTTAACTACATTCATTCATAACCATGAACAAAATAACTCATACAAGCAAAATAACACATTGTCCAACATATGCTCAGTTACTAAATGGAAAAACCTCCAAACCTTGATCTAAAAAACCACAAGTCCTAGATAAAAAAATCTATAATTATTTCGTGACTAGTGATGTCTTTGCATACCTAGAGCTAGTTGAAGTCCTTTTGAGAGAGAGTCCACAAAAATATTCCTTTCTGTGTATAGATGATGAAAAGAGATCTCATGAAAATAATTTGTCATTGTCATTAATTCATCATATAATGGTCTTAGAAATATGTTATGGACTATTTTTTCATTTTTTATCCACTCAATAACCATTAAAGAATCACCAAAAATCTATAAATTCTGATCATATACCTCGAAAGTCTTCTTAAATACAAAAAAAAAACCTGTAACTCAACTCTATTGTTAAAACATATTCTTAAACTAGCTTTGAAATTAACTTATAAAACTAGGTACACCATAATATGTATCCCCCCCCAAAAAAGCTTATTTCTACCTTCACTTTTTAATTTGTTGATAGTGGCATTCATTCGACGACCACGAATCCCATCCGAGACGTTCAATTTGCAAAAACATTCTCGACGTAGCCATGGGCGACATCTTCTACTATTTCTTGGGCTTCTCCTTTCGCCGTGGGAAGGGGAACTCTCCATTGAGTTTGATAAGCCATAAATTATTCGTTATGCACGAAAAGACTTATATAAGTTTTATTGTTGATGATGTTTTTATTACATATTTCAACATTCCCTTTCAATGGTTCGTTAACATCAAAGGTCAAAACAAAGTATTTGTGTTCATAAGGGTACTTGATATTATATATACTATAGCCATGTAATATTTTATAGGATCATCGAATATAATTACTTAATATTATGTATATTATAATATTTTGTATAGTATAACACATGAATATTTTATAGGATAATTGCATAGTATAATTATGTTGTAAGATGTTTTTACTATGAGAAGGAAAAGACAATTTATATGAGAAAGGTTTTCATGAAATCCATCTAAGTAATTAAACAACAACGTTTGTTCTTAAGAGTTTCTCAATTTTGGTTATTATGTGTTTCTTTATTTTTCGTTGTTCACCTATCTTCACATGTCTTCATCTTTGTGCACATCCATGTCTTCAACAACACATAAATAGAACTTGTTGTATATACCTTCATTTGTCCTCATCAACATCCACATCTCCACCTACGTAAACATGATATTGGTTGCACCTACGCATAGACAATACTCATTTGTCTTCATCCATGTATACATCTCCACCTATACAAAGATGTCACTAGTTGCACCTGCACATAGACAATCCTCGTTGCATGATGTTAAAAAGGGAATTAGTGAGCTGATCAAAGGAATGCATAAACTTAGTTTATAATTCAAAATACACAATGTATAACTCACTTTCTAATATCTAATTTAACATCTTTTCGAAAAAGCATACTCAAGCCCATGGCTGGGAAACAATACCAACTCTCATTTGAGTTTCAAACATGAGATACGTAACTTCATCATTGAAACACCATGAAGTGATCACATAATGTGTTATATATATATATATATATATATATATATTCTACACCAATATAGATCCATCTTAAAACCAGATCTACTAAGCATCGAGAGAGATCCAATTTCTTGAGGTATAATTTTTTTGTTTTATCTTAAATTTTTTACACATTAAGAAAAAAATTACCCCTCAAGAAATCGGATCCCTCTCTTTTAATTTTTTAATTATTTTTTATTTTATTTTTGATAAGTTATGAGCAAACATGAAATTTTTAATTACTTTTGATTTTTTATAAGTTATGAGCCAACATGGAAACGTAACATGACAAATGTTACAACATCTCCCCCATACTGGGCTGTAACATAACGTGACAAACGTTACAACATCCCCCTCATACTGGGTTGTAACGTAACGTGACAAATGTGACAAACGTTACAACATCTCCCCCATACTGAATTGTAAGCACCTCGTTATACTCGGTGCAATAACATTTTTTTGTAAGTTAATGATGTAATTTAGTACATTGGACTAAAAAAATTAGAATGAGATATATGTTAACACGTAACATTTTTAAAAATTAATGATGTAATTTAGTACATTAAACTAAAAAATTAGAATGAGATATATGTTAAAAAAGTGATTAAGAACTTAACAATATACAGGGGTGGCAGGTGCGGGAGGGGTCGTCTACGACCCTGGAGGAAACAAGCTTTTACAGTTTGCATGGGGTCTAGGAAGAAAAACCAACAATCAAGCTGAATGGGCTGCCATGATGCAAGGAGTTGAGTTGATGGCCACTCTTCATCTTGATTCTTATCTTGTATTTGGGGATTCTAAGATTGTCATGCAGAAAATGCATAATATCCAGAATAGGCAGACCAAGGATTTGAATTGGATCTAAAAAAGAATCCTCGCCTTCATCCGTGACATCTCTAGAATCCATTCTTCCACATCCTGCGTCATAACAATAAGGAAGCAAACTCCTTGGCTAACGAAGGTTCTAAACTCAATCAAGGATTAATTATTGTGAATAACCTGCCCCCACTATCAAATGGTCCCCTTGCTAACTGTGATGAACATGGTCCTAGGCTCGCTAAACCCCTCAAGGTGGAAGAACATGCAATGGCTCCCCTTCATTCATTTGATAGGTTTCGTCCCTTCGGGCATAATTCTCTGCTCCTTCAGAATGAGACTGATGGCAACGAAAGGAGTTAGGTGCTCTCGAGAGTCCCGAACACACGAGCTACAGCCTGCCTGCATTAATGTTATGGGACGGCCTTGGTTAAGTCGGAACAGTTTGGGAAATGAGGTCATTTTCATCGCATATCTTTTGCAAGAAGCTAGCAGCTCCCCCCCTCCTCTGGTTTCCCATGCTCATCTCATAAGTAGTGCTATGGAGAGATTCCTTGGCGAATTAAGGGAAATCAGGATTGCGCATCGAGATATTAAGAAGAACGTACGGGGCTCTTTTAAGGTTGCTCAGGAAGCGCTGGAGGAATGCAGATAGACCGGCCTCGACATTTCTCGCATGGATACTTGCTTGGGGGATGTTGAAACTAATGCTCGGGTTCATTCTGGCGAACTTGAAGACCTGAAGAAAGACGTAAAGAGCACCAAGGAGTACTAGACGACAAACTTTGAAGGGGCTTAAACATTTTCTACTTACAAAGAAGAATCCGTTGTTTAGAATTTTCAAGACAGGGAATGTTAATATCGAAGAATGACTAGTTCAGATGGAAGAGTCTCTGCACGAGGTCCAGAGGGACTTTGAAAAGATGAGCGAGAATCGAGACAGTGAGGACCAGCATGACGAGAACTCCCTAATGGACGAAGATGCATCTCTGCAAACTCATGCTGCTCAGGCCCAAAACCAGGAATGAAGCCTTTCATAACCATTTTGCTTTTTGATAAATGTTTTTCTGTATAAAACTTTTTAATCAATTTGTTAAGATATATACTGTTAAACGCAGGGAATTAGGAAAGTTAGAAGACAATGTTAAGATATTAGAACAGTTCTAGTTTCTTCCGTTAATACAGTGACCTTTTATATATATAATTTTAAAAACTTGTTTCTCTTTGATAATCCGTTAATACAGTGAACTTTAAAGCAAAATAAAACTTAAACTACAGCTAAGAATAAAAGATTAATATTTTTTATCTCTTTGATTTTGAAGTTCGGAATGTAAGTGGAAGTAACATGGACACAAAAAGGAAGTATCATCGTCTTAAATCGAGATTATGGGTACTTCGTGACTTTTCGTAACATTGAATTGAGTTTCATGTTTAGTTTGGTGATTTAAATAAAGAAAAAAAGGAATAAATAAAAAAATCATTTTTATTAGTTTCTCAAATTATATAATTTAACAAAGCATAAATCCAAACCCATCGTACATGAAAATAAGAGATATGAGTACCAAACTTATTAGTGCATTGTTCCAAAAAAGAGATCACCTACTTCTCATTTTTTTTCTCTATGATTTTTGTCTCATGATGCTTTACTTTTGATAATAGCGGAGCAATAATGTTTTGTATGAAAAAATAGCTTTCTTACTCCTTCAATACTCTATGATTTTCTTTTATAGAGTATAGTGGAAAGATTATTAATAATCTATATAAAATGTGATTTATTAATATAAAATAGATTGTACATTGGAAAAAAAATTGAATACACTATATTTTATAGATAATAAATAGTTAAAGTTTTTTTTAACCATGGAGTAAGATTGAGAGGATTCAAACACGTGACCTTTCATTTACAATTGATTACAATTTCTCATCTTTACCACCTGAGCTGCCACCCACAGACATTTTAATTTTAATTTTAATCATAGATAAAATAAATAAATTTAATTGATAGAATTTGGGGTGGACTATCATCTATACTTTTCCTAGATTGAAGGAGGATGGGATAAGTGTATTGTCCAGATTGATTTTATGGTCATTGTTCAAAATTCAAAATAAACAATTATAGAAAAAAGAAATATAAAACATATTGGTAGTTGATGCGTAGATAACTCATAGCTCATGCATGGATAAGAGGTAGTGACAACCAGTTTAACTAAAGAAAGTAACAGGTAGGTAGTTGAGTCATAGACAACAAGTGATTACAACTAAGTATGGAGAACAAGTAATATATAACTTGTCCATGAAACTTAACTTGTGACTTATCGGTGTTCACTGACCACAAGTTAAGTGGATGTGCTAGTAATATAAAACTTTCAAAATATCAATTTAAATTGTTTCCAAGTTAATTTGCCTTCAAATTATGGTATTTGTTAACTTTTATATTTGTTTTGAAATAATTTTTTTAGTAGATAAATCTCAATTGAATTTTCCTCATATTGTTTTTTTTTTTCCTTGGAAAAAGTCCGTAATTTTATTTCAAAAAGATGATCAAAATTACATATTGCACATGTAGTAGAATCAACAAGGATCCCTACATTTTCACATATTTCTGTCCCATATAAGCAGATACAACAGCTTATAAAGAGCTGAACCAAAAAAAAAAAAAGAAACCCAGAGAGAAGAACATCTTGAACTCCAGAGGCTTCCCGACAGAGTACACAATAAACCCAAACTAGCTTCTCGGCATCAACGACATTGCGCCCATCGAAGACGAAGGCAGGCATCTCCATTTTACCATAATCCAGGTTCTTGAACAGATCGAACACACGACCCTGTTGACAAACTTGCACTTCTGGTAAAAGAAATCCCTTCACCCAGCGCGCACAATCTGGTCACCGAGGCTCTGCAACAGTCACACTCCGCTTCACAGCTATGATCCGCGACCGGCTCGCAGGAGAACGCACCATCTGCAAATCTTGAAATCGAGATCAAGAAAGCTGAACCAATTCAAGAAAGGCAAAGCAAGCGCTCAATCCCCACATAGCAGAGCCACCGATTCACGCCACTGTGGGTCGCATTGCCCACGGCCAAAACTGCCGCCACCACCATAGGATCAGGAGCCTGCCGAAGTCCAGCTGACTCGCTGCCGTCGATGCCGCTCCGAGGAAGTAAACAGTCATCGTCGCCGCCACCACAGGGAGAATCGCTGCCACAAGAAAGCAGGGAGAACCGCCGCCATCGCCATTGGAATGCAGGAAAAGCCTGCAAATCCAATGGGTCATGGCCACCACACCAAGCACAGTGAGAACCGTCAAAAATCGCCATCGGTCGGCTAAAAAATAGATAGAATCTCAGGGGATAAAGGGGGTGGCGACCATGGAAGGAACCATGGCCGCCGA
Source organism: Larix kaempferi (assembly GCA_027924585.1). NCBI lineage: Eukaryota > Viridiplantae > Streptophyta > Pinopsida > Pinales > Pinaceae > Larix > Larix kaempferi. The sequence goes on along the minus strand of BSBM01001242.1, from coordinate 1,516,904 downwards.
GTTCATCGCTCAAGTTGACTCTCAAAACCTAGTTGCAGAGCCTGCCCCTATTTTCCTCATATTGTTAGGATAGTGGTGATTTTGATTTTACGCTTCTTTTAACACAAGGTTGAATAAATAAATTTCAATGAAGCTTACCTTAAGGATGTAGAAAAAATATATACCGTTAAAAGAATATATATTTAAATTTAAAAGTTTTAATAAAATAGTTAATTTTATATTTTTTTTGTTTGCTAGTTTATTTGTAACTTGTGGGATTAAACCGCGGTTTAAGAAATTGCTATCCAGTGGCATCTAAATCCTCAAAATTACTCAAGTATCACATGGGCCAGACCAACCCTTAACATGGTTGGATTTTAAGTGTCTCCTCCTAGCTACATTGTGTTGTTCAAATGAAGTCGCCATACAAAACGAAACCAACCATGCTAGTATGTTAGGAACCCATGTCAACCCTTCTCTTTACTTTGTTAGTATATTTTTGTTGGACGCATATGCTTTGTAAGTTGTCACGTGAGTATATTGTATTATCCCACAGTGTTAGTATATTGTTGTTGGACGCATATGCTTTGTAAGTTGTACCGCGAGTATATTGGATTATCCCACATTCATGGGGAGTAATAGTTGTTTAGCTTAAAGTTAGTATAAAAGTACATGTTGAGGCCAATGAATGCATCCACGAGTTATTTGTATTGACCTTGCTCAAAGGAGGTTGCCCCCTCGAAGTGGCCTGCGATCAATAAATTTCTTATGTTTTCTGTTATTTCTGATATATCGTGCATTTTCATCATTTAATTGCTGGAGGTGAACCCCACATTTGGTATCAGGGTACTTTCTTGGGCTCACTGGGTGGAATTTCTGCTAATTTTATTTTTTATTTTTTCCGCAGTGGCTTCCAAGCGTTGTGATTATTGCAGTAGGTCTTTTTCTTTGCATCTGTATTGTTCCTTTCAATTGCAGGTTTGGATCCGAGAATAATCCCTATCCGCTTAACTGTGGGAAGTACTCGGGCATATCCCTACAACTCATTGTGAGGAGTACCACATGAACCCCGAAGTAGCTGGCCCATTGAGAGGACCTGCCAGCGAAAAGGGCAACGACCTCTACCTGATTGACTAGTTCCCACCCGTGAGGTAAACCAAGATTTGTCGTTTGTGGAAAAACGATTATCAATTTTACCTGAGCCGTGGAGTGAGGGGTATTTCCCCAATACGCAAGCAGTTAGACATCATTGGTAGCCAAGTGAATCCCCTGAACCTTTAAGAACCCGAGCATACCTGGGGTCCATATCTATTTCCAACTGATAAATAGCATATTACATCTGTTCAGAGCTGTTGCAGACCAATTTCGAAAAAAAGAAAAAAAGAGTACAAATTTCTATTTTTTGCCATATCTTCTTTGCTTTAGCTTGGTTTCCATTGAAAATTCACTGGAACCTCTGCACTTCCATTTTTCATATTTCGTTCCTGAGGACCCTATCCCAAATTCCACTTCCCGAAGCCAAGAATCCCACATCTATCTATTTTTAGGGTTTTCCATAACTTCTTCGATTTTCACCCAATTGCCTTCAAATTTTGCCACAACGTTCATTTCCTATTTATACTTCTTTGTTCCTTTTGGACAAATTCTCCCATTCTTTTACCTCGCTTCTGAAATCCCCATTTGTTGCTTCCTTGTCCATTAGAAACTGTCCAAAACCTAGTCAAACCCCAATTACCCATCAGAGTTTTTTCCCAAATCCAAATTTTCCTTTACTAAATAGGTTTTTGTTTTTGTTTTTCTACCCATTTAAAAAAAGAAATCCTGGTTATGGTTTTCACCCATGCAGGAGAAAAAAACACAGAGGAAGATCTTGTAGCCCTCAAAACCAAACTCCAAGATCTTGATGAAAAAATTCTTGGCCTCCATCTTCATCATTCAACCATGAACAATAGACGACAGCCAGAGTCTTCTGCAGACACTTGGTTCTCTTCTTCCAACAATTTTCGTGGGCCGAAGCTTGAATTTCCTAGCTTCAATGGTGATGATCTGACTTGATGGATATACCAGGTAGAACAATATTTCAGTCTGCATAATACTTTTGATGTTAACAAAGTTCCACTTGCATCCTTTCATTTGTAACATGAAGCCCTTCAATGGTATCGTTGGTACATCAAGGCTCATGAAGAGCCAAAATGGACATATTTTTTCCAACTCATTTCACAGCGATTTGGTCCTAGTGCTTTTGATGACTTCATAGGAGCACTCACTAAACTTTGCAAATTGGCACTATGAGAGAGTATCAGACCGAATTTGAGAAACTGGCCAATCACACATAAGGATTTCCTGATGAATTCTACATGAGTTGTTTTGTCAGTGTTCTGAATGATGCAATCCAATTTGAGGTTAAAATGTTTTGTCGCCGCACAATGATGGAAGCCCTAGGGTTGGATAAGTTGGCTGATGAAAAGATCACAACTCAACAATGCTCCAAATCCACTTTTGTTCCATTCGGAAATATGGTTTCCCAATGACCTCCCATCACGCCAGCTCCTAGAGCAACTCCTATGAAGCATTTGTCTAAAGCAGAGATACAGGTACGTAGAGAAAAAGGGCTTTGTTATAACTGTGATGAGAAATTCACTCGGGGACATAGATGTGTTGAGAAAAATCTCTATCTCTTGGATGTGGATTCTACACCTGCAACTGAAATTGGTGAAGAATCTCATGATACAATAGATGATCAGGTCAACATTCAGTAGCCGCCCATTGACCCTCCTTCTCAGGAGGAACACTCAGAGATATATCTCCATGCTTTAGCTGGAGTCACCACCCCACAAACAATGCGGGTCAAGGGTTACTTCAAGAAGCTCCCTCTTACAATACTCATTGATTCTGGTAGCACTCATAACTTCATTGACCCTCAGATCGCCAAACAAGCTGATTGTTTTGTTCATCCTTGCTCCAACTTTGAAGTCATGATTGCCAATGTGGGAACCTTACCTTGCAAGGGAAAGTGTAATAATGTGCGTATCTCTATTGGATATTATAATCTACGCTCTGACATGTGTACCTTGGCCTTAGGCGATTGTGATGTGGTTTTGGGTGATCAATGGTTACGCACACTTGGCTCCATCATATGGGATTTTGCTGAACTTTGGATGCATTTTTTAGTCAATGGAAAAAAACACACATTGAAGGGCTTACAACTAGGGTCTCTTAGCATCATCAGTTCACATCGCATGGAAAATCTCCTTAAGAAGAATTCACATGGTGTCATCGCTCATCTCCATTCCATTTAGATGCACCCATCAACATTCTCCACTACTCCTTTGGATCTACAACAAATTTTGGATAGATATGCGTGTGTCTTTGCTGAACCAGTGGGATTTCCACCTTCAAGACCAGAGGACCATCGTATTCAACTCCTTCCTGGAAGCGTTCCTCCCAACATCAGGCCTTATCGCTAACCATTTCACCAAAAAACAAAGATTGAGATGCTTGTTTAGGACTTACTGAAGCAAGGTATTATTCGCCCTAGTACCAGTTCCTTTTCTTCACTAGTTCTTCTTGTTCGAAAAAAAAGATGGGTCATGGCGCCTTTGCATTGACTTCCGAGAACTTAATTACCTCACAATCAAGGATAATTTTCCAATTCCTATTGTTGATGAGGTTCATGGTGCTCATTTTTCTCCAAGTTGGATCTTTGTTTTGGGTATCATCAAATTCAGGTTCATGAGGATGATATCCCTAAAACAGTTTTTTGCACACATGATGGCCACTATGAGTTTTTGGTCATGCCCTTTGGCCTCACTAATGCTCCTTCCACATTCCAGGCATTGATGAATAAAATATCCCATCCCTATTAGCGAAAATTCATTCTGGTCTTCTTTGATGATATCCTCATCTATAGTAAAACATGGGATGAGCATCTCCAACATCTGGATCTTGTATTGCAACTTTTCTCTGATCATCATCTCCATGCCAAACAGTCTAAATGTGTTTTTGGATAGGAGGAGATAGAGTATCTAGAGCATATTATTTCAGCACAAGGGGTTCGCGTGGATCCTGCCAAAATAGATGCCATGAAAAATTGGCCACATCCTCAGACACTCAAGAGCCTTCGTGGCTTTTTGGGATTGACTGGATACTACCACAATTTTGTCAAGGATTACGGGAAGATTGCAGATCCATTAACCGCTCTATTGAAAAATGATGCTTTTACATGGACACATGCTACTGAGTGTGCATTTGGAAAGCTGAAACAAGCTATGTGTACTACACTTGTTCTAGCTATGCCTGATTTTTCCAAGCCCTTCAATATTGAGAGTGATGCTTGCAATAATGGAATTGGTGTTGTTCTCCTTTAAGATGAACATCCCATTACGTTCACCAGCAAAGCCCTTTCTGGGATGAATTTATCCGCCTCTACATATGAGAATGAAATGATGGCTATTTTTCATGCAGTACAAAAGTGGTGGCCATACCTATTAGGGAATCATTTATTCATCAAGACTGATCACTAGAGTCTGAAATATTTCCTGGAACAACGGGTCTCCTCCCCAGCACAACAGAAATGGGTTAGAAAACTCATGGGTTATGACTATGAGATCACTTATAAGAAGGGTAAGGACAATCTTGTGGCAGATTCTCTTTCTTGCACATTTGATGACCAAGTTTCTCTTTCATCTATTTCTATGCATGTTCCAAATTGGTTGCAATCTGTTCAACATGGCTATGTCAATGAATCCTCATTATCTCAAATCATCCAACGGTTGGCCAACAACCCTTCTGTTGTACCGCATTACTCTTGGGATGGTGCTTCCGTGAGATACAAGGGTTGTCTGGTGCATCCCTAGAGCATAGATCTTCAACAATATGTCTTCTATGAACTTCATGCTTCTCCATCGACAGGGCACTCTGGGTTCCTCAAAACGTATGAGCAGGCATGGTGTAACTTCTTTTGGAAGGGAATGAAAAGGAAAATTCAATAGATGGTGGCTGAATGTGGTATCTTCTAGCACAACAAGGGTGAAACAACACTCCTTCCGGGATTACTCGAACCCTTTCCCATCCCTACACGGATTTGGACAGATATTTCTATGGATTTCAATGAAGGGATCCCTAAATATGGAGGGAAGACAATGATTTTGGTTATGGTTGATCGCCTCTCCAAATATAGTCATTTTGTTCCCTTAGCCATCCCTATATCGCCTCCTCAGTCGCACAAATTTTCCTGGACCAGATCTTCCATCTTCATGGAATCCCTTCTTCCATTGTCTTAGATCGCGATGCAATTTTCACTAGTCATTTTTGGACAAAACTATTTCGCCACACTGGCACCAAACTGAAGATGAGTTTAGGGTATCACCCACAAACAAATGGTCAGACTGAAATTATCAACAAATGTTTGGAAACTTATATTCGTTTCTTCATCTCCGAACAACAATATCAGTGGGTAAATTGGCTCCCTCTCGCTGAATGGTGGTACAATACCTCCTACCACGTTGCATCTAAAATGACTCCATATGAAGCATTCTATGGTCAAGCACCTCCAATGCTTCTTCCATACACCCCCAGCAGTTCACCAGTTCAGGAAGTTGACATGGTTCTTCGAATCCGTGATCAGATTCTTCGCATTTTGTAGGACAATCCTCACATGGAAAGAAATCGAATGAAACAACAACCCGATCAACACCGTTTTGAGCACATTTTTCAAGCAGGTGATATGATTTTTATTCGTCTACAACCTTACAAGCAATCCTCCCTGAGACTCAAAGGGAATCATAAGCTCGATCCAAAGTTTTATGGGCCATATAAGGTTCTTCAGAAGATTGGGTCCATTGCTTATAAATTAGAACTTCCTCCTTCTTCCCGCATTCATCTAGTATTTCATGTCTCTTGTCTAAAGAAAGTTCTTGGCACCAACATCCAAGCACAAACTGTTTTACTAGAACTGGATAATGAAGGATCCATCATTTTGGAGCTGGAGGCCATCCTCAATAGGTGCACTCGTCATCTTTTCTCTAGATCCATCACAAAGGTATTAATTCAATGGCACATAATGCAACTAGAGGATGCTACATGGGAACCACTCCTTCAGATTCAACAACAATTTACACATCTAAAGCTTTGAGGACAAATATTTTTCTAAGGGGGGGGGGGATGTTAGGAACCCATGTCAACCCTTCTCTTTACTTTGTTAGTATATTGTTGTTGGACGCATGTGCTTTGTAAGTTGCCCCGTGAGTATATTGTATTATCCCACATTGTTAGTATATTGTTGCTGGACGCATATGTTTTGTAATTCACCCCGTGAGTATATTATATTAGTTGTTTAGCTTAGACTTAGTATATAAGTACTTGTTGAGGCCAATGAAGGCATCCACGAGTTATTTGTATTGAGCTTGGTCAAAGGAGGTTTCCCCCTCGAAGTGTTCTGTGATCAATAAATATCTTATGTATTATGTTATTTTTGATATATCGTGCATTTTCATCATTTAATTGCTGGAGGTTCCCCACATTTAATTTTATATTTTTTTTGTTTTATATTTTATTTGTAACTTGTGGGATTAAACTGCGGTTTAATAAATTGCTATCAAGTTGCATCTAAATCATCAAAATTACGCAAGGATCGCATGGGCCAGACCAACACTTAACATGGTTGGATTTTAAGTGTCTCCTCCTAGCTACTACATTGTGTTGTTCAAATGAAGTCGCCATACAAAACAAAACCAACCATACTAGTAGGATTTGAGAGCCAACTCTACAATATTATAATTATATTTTTTAATTAAAATTGAAAAAAATCATAAAATAAAAAATATTTAAATTGTAATTAAAATTTTTAATTAAAGTTTATGCTTATTATAAAAGTTTTCAAAGAGGATGGTAAAATTACTAACAATATTCTCATAGCATAATTAATAATGTTTTGAAAGTGTAACGTCCCTAGTTTTGACCCTTGACATAAACTATGCATTACTAACAACATTCTCATAGCATAATTAATAATGTTTTGAAAGTGTAATGTCCCTAGTTTTGGCCCTTGACATAAACTATGTAAATGATGTAATATCATTGATGTAATTGATGGAACATGGTGAGGAGCTCAAGGCAAAGGCCCTACCATAAACATCTCGAATTTATATGTGTATATTAGTAAGTAATATGGTTAGAGAACCATGCGTTGGTCAAGTGCAGTAGTATTGTAAATATGATGTACATGCGCATGATGATAATAAATAATCCATAGCTGACTGTGCAAGGAAACAAGAGAAAGGGGCATGATTATCCTAAGGTCAGGGAGGGACATATTGAATCCATGAAGATAGTAGATGAGAGCCAAGTGTCCTAGAGAGGACTAATGAGTCATCAACTATCAATTTGACTCATGTGCCCCAATCATTTAATGCTTCCAAGAGGAAGATAGTTGAAGCAATTATTATCTTGGGGAAAGGAATACGTGGGTTTGAGTTCCTCGAGATAGAGTAGTGTCAATTATTCGTGTTAGTAGCTCTGCAGAACGGGGATGAGAGTTACTTATTGGGTAAGAAACCAATTGAATTGATGCCATCCTTAAATTTCCTATTAGTTGGGGGTGGTGCAGTAGCTTCTCAGTAAGTCTGTTAGTCATCCTATCGGTGAGACTGGAAACCAATTAATGAGTTTACGTGGTCAAGTAACTATACCTATCAGGGGTGTATCTATCTCTCCCTGTCTTGAGTGCAAGTCATATTACCACTAACCAATCTATCCATTCAAATCAGAGGAGAAAAATTGGACCCTTACCTGAGAGGAAGACAAACCTGAATAGTGATATAATGGAGAGTGGATCTAAGCCGTGGTTTATGGTCGTGACTGTGAGTTGAAAAGGAAACTGGAGAACGCAACTGCTATGCGTTCCTCTATTGGTCTAGGAAGCAGATTGGTCTCGAATTACCTTATTGTTAGCTTGATCCTAAGTGTCCTGAATTGTGTTGAAAACCTGTGTGATAGAGCTTGTTCCAAGTGATTTGAGTCAGATTATCAAAGTGGTAAAGCGTCGTGAATCCTCAAGAGATCTTGGGAATTCCTATTTCATTTTTGTTGATGTCAGCATGAGTATATCTGCCCATTGGTCTGGTTGTAATAGAATGGTCTATTGGACATTGACCAAAGTGATTTCTTGGAGCCATTGGTTGTGCATAGTTAAGATTTGTAAGTCCTAGGAAAATAGAGCCTGTAGGCATATGATCAGGGGTTTGGGTGGTATTTCTACACACACATTGGTATAGCACCTGGAAAAAGGTGATGCCTAAGAGACTATTGAGTGGTGAAGGGGTACAACCACTTATACTATGAAACGAGAACTCGACACAGTTCTCGTTTTTCTCTCTCCTAATTTTAGTAGGTATTTTTAGCTCCGTTTCAAAAATGGGTGATGCCAGTATTACACATTTTCATTTCGAGGCATTTTTTGGGACCTTTGAATTATCTTTATCGTAAAAAAAAATTAGTTTCCATTTTCAGGTACATTTTTAGAAATTTAGCAAAATAGCATACATTTTTAAGCAATTTATAATGAAAAACATATACATTTTGCAATTTTTTCTATAAAATAAGACATTTTTATGGACAAAATAAGACACTTTTATTGACAACATTGTAAAAAATTCCAGACAATATAGACATTTAAAACCATTTTCAATCAATTTTCAGATATGTTTTGTGTAAAAATGATACTATTTCATATTATTTTCCGAAAAGTGTTGATTCACATAAATTCAAGAAAAACTATACAAATTATTTGTAAAAAACATATTTCAAACATTATATATAGAAATTTTATTTCTAAAATTAAGTCTGAAAGTCAAAACATTACTAATATATCTTATCAAAATATTATCAAACTTAGCATTTTTTTCAAAACATGAAACTAATCAACAATATCATGGAGGCCAAATTCATGTCCTCTTCTGCTGCATGTTTCCCCCCTCTAACATTATAATAAAATAAATTAAAAAACAAATTAAACTAACCCCTAACAACATTATAATAAAAAATTCCTAACAACATTATAATAAAAAATTTAAAGAAAAATTAAAAACAAATCAAACTAACCTCGTCGATGCCCGGCATCGAGGGGGTCGTGAGGGCCGCCCTTTGGCACCCAAGCGAGTGACCTCCCTCGCTTGGGTGCCAAAGGGTGGCCCTCACGGCCGCCTCGATGCCGGGCATCGACGGGGGCCCTGAGGGCCGCCCTTTGGTGCCCAAGCGAGCGACCTTTAAACAAAATTTAAAAATACATTAAAAAAAAATACTAAGTATCTATATACTAACCAAATTTACATTATAAATTTTTTTAAAAAAACTATAAAAAACTTAAAAAACAATTAAAACAAAAATTTAAAAACAATAAAAAAATCAAACTATACAAAATTTTAAAATAAATTAGAAAACAAAATAATTAAAAAAAAAAATTAAACTATAAAAAATTAAACAAACTTTAGACAAAATTTATAAAAAATTAAACAAACTTTCAAAAAAAATTAAACAAAATTAAAAAAAACATAAACTATACAAAAATTGAACAAAATTAAAAAAAAATAAAACAAAATTTAAAAAATAAAACAAAATAAAAAAACACTATACAAAAATTAAACAAAATTAAAAAAAAAAAAACAAAATTTAAAAAATTAAAAAAAACTATACAAAAATTAAACAGAATTTAAAAAAAAATAAACAAAATTTAAAAAAACTCAAAACAATGCAATGGCCGGCCCTTGAGGTCGGCCGTCGATGCCCGGCATCGAGGGCCGGCCTCGAGGGCCGCCCGTTGGCGCCCGAGCGGGCGGACGTCCGCCGCTCGGGCGCCAACGGGCGGCCCTCGAGGCCGGCCCTCGATGCCGGGCATCGACGGCCGGCCTCGAGGGCCGCCCGTTGGCGCCCGAGCGGCGGAAGTCCGCCGCTCGGGCGCCAACGGGCGGCCCTTGAGGCCGGCCCTCGATGCCGGGCGGCCCTCGAGGCCGGCCCCCGATGCCGGGCATCGACGGCCGGCCTCGAGGGCCGCCCGTTGGCGCCCGAGCGGGCTTTAATTTTGTTTTATTTTTTAAATTTTGGTTTTTTTTTTTAAATTTTGTGTAATTTTTTATAGTTTTTTTTTAATTTTTGTATAGCTTATGTTTTTTATAAATTTTATTTAAAGTTTATTTAATTTTTTATAAATTTTATTTTGTTTAATTTTTTATAAATTTTGTTTAATTTTGTATAGTTTATTTTTTTTTTAATTATTTTGTTTTTTAATTTATTTTAAAATTTTGCATAGTTTGATTTTTTATTGTTTTTAAATTTTTGTTTTAATTGCTTTTAAGTTTTTGTATAGTTTTTTTTTAAATTTTTTATAATGTTAGTTTGGTTAGTATATAGATACATAGTATTTTTTCTTAATGTATTTTTAAATTTTTAATTATAATGTTATCTTAGTTTAGTATAGATATATAGTATTTTTTTTTAATGTATTTTTAAAATTTTAATTATAATGTTATTTTAGTTTAGTTTGTTTTTTTTTTTTTTTAATTTTTAATTATAACATTAGTTTAAATGTTAGTTTAATTTGTTTTTAATTTTTTTTTTAAAACTCAAAGCTAATATTCGTGGAATAGGGAGCATTCGTGCAAGATGGGAGTGTATTAAACCAAGTCGTAGATCCCGAAGGAATATGACATCTGAAATGATGGGTATAGATGTAGACTCAGAGTGTGCGCCCATTGATAATAGAGAAGAGTATGGGTCATCTACATCTTCATCAAGTCCTTCATCTGCAGAAAATGTAGATTCTGATGGGGTGTCAGAATCCATGGATGAATTTGAAGAAACAGTGTAGATGCTTTTTATTAGTATGATTTTTGTAATTGAAACTCTAGAGGAGTTTTTGATGATGGGGTGTCAGAATCCATGGATGAATTTGAAGAAGCAGTTTAGATGCTTTTTACTAGTATGATTTTTGTAATTGAAACTCTAGAGGAGTTTTTGAATATTTATATGAACCATTTGTTCTTGTATGGTCTAATATATTATCTCATTATGAATCGCATCATAGATCCTTTGTTTTTATATGGTTATAATGGTGAAATTATTAGAGAAATTTGTTTTTTTGTTTAATATGCAATTTTCCTGAAAGTTGTAATTTATCTCTTCAAGAAAAAAAAAAAAATTCCAATTTAAGGTTGATTTTAAAGTTTTGTTAAACAACAATATGGGATGTTTAGGCCATGGCTCTATTTTTTACCCTAAAAAAAAATACGTGTATACTGGCATCAACACTTTTCTATTTGGGGGGTGTTTTTGGTGTTTTTTTTGCAAAAATCATCGTTTTTATGAGTAGAGTTCTCGTTCATAGTATATAGTTCTCGTTTCATAGTATAAGTGGTTGTACCTTCTTGGTGTTGTGTGCGGTGGGTATTGTGGACCCCAAGCTAGTTGAGTTTGTGTGAGACATCTGTGGTTCTGGAGGTAAACTAAATATGATTGTTTGTCCTACTTGAATTGTTGTAAAGCCTAAGAAGTGAATAGAGTGTTGAGCACTGCATGGATTGAGATCTAATATAATTTGTGTGATCTCCCGACAGAATAACGTGGTTTGGGTGATCTTTTTATGCACACACTGGAATAACACCTGTTCGATATTGTGTGGGACCGAGATTGTGGACCCCAAAATAAGTGAGTCTTGCTAAGTTTGATTAATGGTATTGAGTACTAGAGTGGTGTAGAGCGCAGATCTGGCTAAGAGACCTGCGAAGGCTGTGACCTCCTGGTGGAATAGCTAGCGGGGTTTGGATGGTCTTTCTACTCACACACCGGTATAGAAATTGGAGGAAGCTGCCACCTGAGGGATTATTGAGTGGTGAAGGGAAACCTTCCTAGTGTTATGTGAGGAGGGTATTGTGGACCCTAAGCTAACCGAGTCTGCACAAGGTGCTTGTAACTCAGTGGTGAGTCACTAGGCCTCGCTTATCGAAATGGATTTATGATCTTACTTTTCTTAACGATTACAAAGATTAGAAATTCCTCATCTTTGTTTTTACTCATTTTCCTGGTGATGGACCACATTAGTTTGGTCCGAAATGTCGATTCAAAAATTCTATTGCATGGATCCACAAGAATCCTCTCAAATCATCACTCGTATAAGCTTCAAAACTGAAATTATCACCTTGTATGGAAGGGATATTGCAGACAAAGATCATTTCTTTGAACAGATGAGGTTGTGCTTATCGAAAGGGATTCTGATCTTACTTTTATTAAGGCTTACCAAGATCAAAAATTCCTCATCTTTCTTTTTTCTCATTTTCTTGATGATGGACCACATTATTTTGGTATGAAACGTCGATTCGAAAATTCTATTGTGATCGATCTGGAAGAATCCTTCTCTCATACCATCACTCGCAGAAGCCTGAGGACTAAAATTCTCACCCTCTACAAAAGGGATATTGCGGACAAAGCTCTTTTATTTGAACAGATGAGGCTGCGCTTATCTAAAGGGATTTCCGATCTTACTTTTCTTAAGGCTTACCAAGATCAGAAATTCCTCATCTTCATTTTTTCTCATTTTCCTAATGATGGACCACATTAGTTTGGTCTGAAACGTCGATTCAAAATTTCTATGGTGATGGATCCAAAAGACTTGTTCTCTCAAACCCAACAAAGTTTGGCTTGGCTTGAGAATAGAGTTTGTGTGACTGTAACATCTTGTTAATCCAACAAAGGCTGGCTTGGTTGTGGGTTTGTGCCTATTCGACTGAGAGTGAACTCTGGATAGTTCCCATTTTATTACGGTAATCATGCCTACTGTGAGGGTGACCTCTTAAAAACAAGAGTATATGCAAGACAAAGTGCCTATATTTGGGTTGAATGTTGCTCTTGTGTAACTAGTTTCCTTGATAAGCTTCATTCAAGATAAATGTTATGTGATGTTTCATTGTTATTCTTCATTTCCATTGAATGGATGTTGATATGAATGAATGATGAGGTGCATGTTGTATATAATTATTATGAATGTGAATTGCTTGCATATATATGAGTGTATGTATATGAGGTCCCATTATTTGTATACCGCTAACTCTGTAGGTATCCACTTGACTGATAATGCAAGCTAAGTTTCCATAGGGTGTTTAACTTGCGCGGTGGTAGACGTGCAGTGGTTGAAGGTAGTCGCACAGTGGATCATGCAGAGATCGGTATTTGTGTGCGTAGTATAGATGCATGATAAAGGAATTGATAAGCACGGAATTACTCGTAGACTAAAGAATGATGTGTGCAATGTGTCACACAATGAGTTAAGAACAAGTGGAATAGACTGTTGTGCAGTGAAATAAATTAGTATTATATAGTAATGTCTTGGTATCAAAAGTAGAAAGAGAATAAAAACATCCCCCCATGGTCACGATAGGCCATAGAAGTTGTTGGGGATGTGACAGAGTGGTATCTAAGCAGTGGTTTCAACACTAGGCCTTTGAGTGCAAAAGGGACCCTTGCAATAATATTAAAGTGATTATTAAGAATATTATTAAAGTGTTTGCTAATAGATTTTCCTTTGTGCACAACACTAGGAGTAGTAGAAAGGTCATTACAACAAAGGAAAGAAAGCAGTGAGCAAAAGAATTAGAAATTTAACTAGTTGAATGCTCATCATGGAAGATGTGCAAGATCCCTATGACCATGAATAAGATGCTATGGGAGAACATGTATGGGGTGGTAATGCAGAAATGGAATCCAATGGAAGGAGGGCGCAAATCACACCTTCGGATATGGATTAAACTATAAGGAGTTGCAATGAAATATTGACGAAGGCTAATGAAGAGCAACACCATATCAATGCTTCCATAATGCAGAGCCTAACAAACCTTCAACATAAATCCAATCTCGGATAAAATCATAACAGTGGTAGTAAGGATGGAAAATGTGTGAATAGTCATTATAGAGGAAGGTTGTGACACCAAAAAATAAGTGCACACAGAAGGAGAATGGACATTTCTCCATTAAACACCTTGAGCAATAGATTGAGTAGATTAGAAATATTGTCAAATAGTTCAGCGCATTCGGCCCAGAGATCTAAGAGGAGGAGGTCTCGTAGACAGGGTTCCTTTGGGGCATTTAAGAAGGTAAATTTTCCCACATTCGATGGAGAAAGTAAGTCGGGACAAGAGTTCGAAGCATGGCTTCTTGGAATGAATAAGTACTTCAAAATCCGCGAGTTCTTAGGAAATGAGAAAGCTAGGATTGCCATCTTTAATCTGAATAACAAAGCTTCAATATGGTGGTAACACCTCTGGAAAGTGAAGGGCCTCAAGGAAAGGAAGATTGACTGGAAGAATTTTGAAAAGCATTTCAAATGTAAAAGTATCTTTCTGAAAGATACTATGACATTAATGGAAAGGAGTTTCATGAGCTAAATCTAGGACATATGACAATGGAGGAATATGTGAACAAGTTCCTAGAGCTACTTCGGTATGTGGATTATCTCATGAATCAGAAAGAAAAATTTCACAGATTCCTAAGTGGAATACCCTAGAACTATAGAGACCGAATTGAATTCGTGGAGCCCAAGACCTTGGATAATGCTATCAGGAAGGCTATGCATCACAACAAGCAGAGCAAGGGAAGTTTTGAGGACATCAAGTAGGAAGAGGAAATCCTAGGGTAAATTTTGATCCAAGGAAGAAAGAGTTCAGATACGTACCCTATAGGAATCAACAAAGGAATGTTTGAAAAGCGCATTCAGTACAAGGTATATTCCAACGTGCTATACCAAGAACATGAAAACCTAGAGAACCAATGCAATGTTGGGGATGTGGAGAGAATCGTAAGCTGTAAGATTTCCCTCATAGGAAGCAATGACCTTGAAATATTCATAACAACGAAGGAGATGTGACTATGGAGGACATGGACAGGTCAACTCCTAGGATCTACGTATCTTTGGATGATCATTAGGTAAACCACCAAGCCACAGTAGTAGATGTTGGAGGTAAGATTGTCACTCATGCTGTTTCTATTTTAGTAGACGTAGGTTCGAGTCATAGCTATATATATCCTAGGATTGTTGAAGTTTGTGTGCTTAAGAAAAGTAAGCATGGCAATTCGTGGATACTCTAGTTGTCCACGGGGATAAAAAGGAAAGTAAGTGAACTGGTAGAAGGATTCCCATTAATGTGGGACGATCTTTCCAATGCAACTAACCTGAACATCCTACCGCTAGGATTGTATGATCTCATTGGCATGGATTGGATGGAGAAAAGCACTCCAAAATTGATTGCTATAATAAGTTTCTTGAATGTCTTAATGATGAAGGAAAGCCTTAGATAGGGAGAGGTGTCTTGAAGAAGATTTCCATAAGACAAGTTTGAGCACTACAGTTGGGAAGGTACCTCAAGAAGAACTACTAGGTATATGCGGTTCATGTGTCAGAAGCCTGTTGTAGGTACAATAGATCCCATGTTCTAATAGAACATGGGAGCCCCAATTTCTTAAACACAAGGGTAATGACTTAAAGTTCCTTTATCATTATGGGGTTTTTCAATCATGTTTATTATGATTGCATGTTGTTACATTTGGATTGATTTAATTAGGACTTTCCTTTTGAAAATTTCCAATTTTTTATTGTTTTCTCAAGTTGCGGGAAGCTTTGATTTTTCTCTAACAATCATTTTCATCCCGCAATACCGCAACCCGCAATTGCGGATTGTGGGAGCTTGTTTTATTCTTTTTCAATATTAACATCCCGCAACCCGCAAGATTGTGGATTGCGGGAAGACTGTGTAAATAGTTTTCAAACTTTTTGTTTCGCAAACCGCAACCCGCAATTGCGGATTGCGGAATGCGGAAAAGCAGATTTGAATAACATAGTTATGTTGTGTGTTTCTACAACCCGCAACCAGCAATTGCAGATTGCGGATTGCGGAAAGGAATATTTTTATTTTTGAAAAGATTCATTTGCATCTCGCAACCCGCAACCCGCAATTGCAGATTGCAGAAACTATGTACCTTTTTTGCAAATAAACTTCCGCAACTTGATCCCTCATCCCGCGAAAGGTGATCTCAGCCGTTCATTCATTTTGATCTTACGACCTGGATTTATTCATCGAAAATTGATAAATATAGGGTTTTTTCTATTTTTCCTTATCATTTTCATTTTTGAAAAATTACCTTGCTGAGTGTATTTCACTGCGAATTTTACCGGTGGTCATTTTCACTGTTTTCAGTTAATTCAGGTTGGTGCTTCCGTCACTTTCACATTCTGTTGTTTATGGTTTTCTACTGTTTGGGAATTTGTTTTTATTTTTTGATTTTCCTATTTATCAGAATTATCCAGTCTTGCAAGATGTCACGGAATACTCGGTCTAAGACTACTCACAAAGACCTGCTGACCAAAGACCCAAATTTTGGTATTTTCTTGGATACCAGTGATAAGATTACTGAAACCTATCAAATCGACTGGTCCAAAATTTATGCAATTTTTGATAACGATGACCTATCAGACATCCAGAAAGACCAACTTGCGTACGAGAGAATTAGAGATTCTCAGCTTCATGCCATTGTCGCCCGAACCCCTATCCTTCCTTACACTGATGATGTTAAATGGATTGTGGACCACGCTAACCCTAAGGACTGGTCATTCAATGACAACGTGGGGTCCCAATTGGCTATCTTCCTCCCAGAGGTTTTCATTAGGGCCTATGCTCTCAAACCGTCCGTCCAACCCCTTAGTGCTGAATTCGTAGAGACTTCTAAAACTAGGATTAATTTTAACGAAATGCTTAAGTCGTGGATGCATAAACCTAACAGTTTTGTGCCTAGGGCTTATAACTTGTATCCGGTTTCCTGGTTTAGGGAACCTTATTTCTTATTGGAAGCCATGCTCTGCAGACTTTATGGTCTCCCAAACTGTTCAGTATTTAAAGCTGAGTGGGCTCCCGTTGCCCATCATGTTTTAACAACTGGCGAGTCTTTCCCGTGGGCATCTATCCTCTCTTTTGAACTCAAAACAACCATCCAAGCATATCAAAGGCACCAGCTTTGAGGAAGCCACATTTCTTCTTATCAACTTTTGTCATTGATGTATTTTGTGTTCGGGTACATAGGGTACTACCAAAGGAACGAACACCAAGAGCAACCACTTCACACAAACATATCACAAATCAACACACCGATGTTTTGACGTGGTTTAAACCCTCTTGGGGGAAACACTCCATGGCCCCAGCCAAATAGCTTCTACGGGACAATTTATTATGCAAAGAAAGAAAGTTACAAATGAGCTTCTCATAATCGATCAACTAAACAATGACCCTCCATGCTCTTTAAATAGAGATCATGGACCAATCGGGTGTTAAGCCACAAATCAAGGTTAGGTATGATCTAAGAGAAGTTGAGCCATCGGATCACTCTATGTCGAGAACATATTGTGACCGTCAGATTAAGTATTTACAAATGCATACTAATGCATACTAAAGAAACACACTATCCCTAACGGATATATTACACAAGTTCATCTTAACTAACTCCTAAGTGTCTAAATATCCTAACATCCCCCCTTAAGAACAACTTGGGATAGGATTGAAGGATTTACAAAAGTGACACTATTAGGAGAAGGAAGGAGGCATTAGAGCTTATCCCCCTTTAATGACAAGTTCCTGAACTCCTAACATAGATCGAAGTTTAGAAAAATTCGCTTCTGTAAGAGATTTGGTGAAGATGTCTGCAACTTGATCATCTGTAGGGCAAAAGAGCACTTCAAGAACATGATCATGAACAAGATTTCTGATGAAGTGCATATGTAGCTCAATGTGTTTGCTGCGTTGATGTAGAACTGGATCTTTGGCAAGCTTGATGGCACTATGATTGTCGCACCAAAGTGGAGTAGGCTGCTGCTGCTCGAATCCAAACTTTGAAAGGATCTGTCGAAGCCATAAAGCTTCCTGACTGGCATTAACTACGGCTCGATATTCTGCTTCTGCTGAAGAAAGAGCAAGAGCTTGTTGTTTCTTACAAGCCCAAGTGATAGGTCCAGATCCCAGACTGAAAACATAACCTACACTAGATTTTCGATCATCAAGATCGCCGGCCCAATCTGAATTAGTGAAACCAACCAACAAAGGTTTCCCCCCTGTATTGTAATGAATCCCAAATTGAACTATACCGCGAATATATCAAAGTATTCTTTTAGCTGCTGTCCAGTGACTTTCATGAGGTGTCTGCATATAACGGGCAACACAACCAATGGCAAAGGAAAGGTCAGGACAAGAATGAGTCAAGTATAAGAGACTACCAACAGGCTGACGATACAGGGTGGCATCGACTTTAGGTGAAGTACAAGTGGCAGAAAAGTTTGACTCCAGACTGGAAGGGAGAAGGGGCTGGTGTACAATCTTCCATGTGAAAGCAACGAAGAAGGTCACAAGCATACTTAGACTGAGAAAGAAAGATTTCAAAATTTTGTTTAAGACTGGATTTCACATGGGTTATAAGCTTAGGGTCACTACCAGTAAGAATAAGGTCATCAACATATATAACAAGTATGATGAGATGGTTTCCTACTTTCTTGGTATAGACATTGGGGTTAGAATGACATTTAGAAAAACCAGTGTCAAGGAGAAAGTTATCCATTTTGGCATACCAAGCTCTAGGAGCTTGCTTAAGGCCATATAAGGATTTCTTAAGGCGGCAGACAAGGCTAGAGTTATTCTGAACATATCCAGGAGGTTGTTCCATATAAATTTCTTCCTGTAAATCACCATGTAAGAAGACAGACTTGACATCCATTTGATGGACTCCCCAGTTATGTAAGGCTGTAAGGGAAAGAACAAGGCAGATGGAGTTCATTTTTGCGACGGGATCAAAGGTTTCATTGTAGTCAATCTCTTCAACTTGGGAAAAACCTTTGGCAACTAACCTTGCCTTAAGTCTTTCAACACTTCCATCTGATGTGTCCTTAGTTCTGTAGACCCATTTACATCTGACAAGTTTTCTTCCTTTTGGAAGAGGTACAAGATCCCAAGTATCGTTCGCCATTAAGGAACGATATTCTTCATCCATAGCTGCATCCCAATCTGGATTTCCTGAAGCTTCTGCAAAAGTTTCTGGATCATGATTCTCGGAAACTTGAACCAAAAGAGAAGAGGCCCGTTGAAAATGAGAACATGTTTGACGTTGATCTCTAGGATCACCGGCAAGATCACCAGCTGCTTCACATGTTGAACGGACCCATTGAGGAAGCACTTGTGTTGGTGCAACTAGAGGAACATGAGCAGGCGGAGGTGGATTTTCATCCTCACTGTCATTATCAGAAATTGGAGTTGAAAACCTGTCAAGGAAGTTGGAAGAAGAAGAAGAAGGCACAAACACCAAATTAGGCTTGCAAGCAAAAGATGGCACAATCGCTGAGTTAAGCTCGCAGGCCAAGAGATTTTCATCAAATTTAACATCTCTTCTAATGATTATATCATGAGAATGTGGTTGAAGAAGCATATAACCTTTTACATCTTCAGAATATCCAACAAATATGCAATTTTCACTTTTAGGCTGCAATGATTTCCATTTTTCATCCGGAATGTGAGCCCATGCTTCACTACCAAACACACGGAAGTGACTTACATCAGGTTTAGTTTTACTCCATGCTTCTTCCGGTGTGATACCCTGTAATGCTTTAGTGGGGGTGCGATTCACTATGTAATTTGCACAATTAATGACTTCAGCCCAAAATTGAAAACTTAGTCCCTTAGATTGGATCATACAATTATCCATTTCTTTTAAAGTGCGGTTCTTCCGCTCAGCTACACCATTTTGTTGTGGTGTATATGGAACAATGTGCTATTGTTGGATTCCTTGTTCAGTGCAGAAAGTAGTGAACTTTTTGTTAACATATTCTCCTCCATTGTCAGATCTTAACTTAATAATTTGATGACCAGATTGTTTTTCAACAAGGGCCTTGTAGGCCAAGAACATGTTAAATACTTCTCTCTTAGGTTTTAGGAAATAAACCCATGTGCGTTTGGTGTAATCATCAATGAAAGTTAAGAAATATTTGAAACCAGAAAAGGAAGCAGATGGAAGAGGACCACACAAGTCACTGTGCACAAGCTCCAAGGGAACCGAGGTGTGCCAAGAGGCATGTTTGTCAAAACTGTCCTGATGATGTTTTCCGAGTACACAACCGAAACAAACACCATCTCTGCAAGATACCATCGGAATACCTGTCACCATATTTTCTTTACATAGTTGTTGTAATGAGCGATAATTTAAGTGACCAAATCGCTCATGCCAAAGTTTGCTCAAGTTATCACTATGAGCAACAAAAACTGAAGGGAAAGGTGATGACCCAAAGTTGTTAAACTTGTACAACTTGGTAATATCATCAACAATTCTGGTAGCTAGGACCTATTGAGGATCTTTAAAATTCTTGATTACAACTTGGTGAGGTGTAAAGGTCACAGTTTTACCTTCACCAAAATGAGTGATCTGATAGACTGATAACAAATTGTAGGAAATTCTTGAAACACATAGTACATCACTAAAATGATCATTATCTACTGGAACTGTTCTAGCTCCTACAACACTTAGAGATCTATCATCACCAACAAATATTTGTTTGGTGTTACATTCATGCATAGTAAAAAAGATGGCTTGATCCTTAGCCATATAATAAGATGCTCTAGAATCAATGAGCCATTCATTTGAAGTAGAAGAAGAAGATGCATTATAAGAATAACCAGAAGCACAAAGTGCATGTCTATGAGAGGTAGATTCTGAAGGCGAATCTAGGCTAATGTGGTGCTTCTTCACTGCTGTTTCCAAGGTTGCCATCTTCTTGAAACACTTAGATTCATCATGATTATCTTTCCCGCAATAGTTGCAATGACGCTCAGTCTTCTTGCCTTTTGGCTTGGATACTTTGTCATTTTTTAAAGAAGGAGCTGTCTGAGAGGGTTTTGGACCCTTGTTTGACTTATTATTGCAAAAATTTTGTTTCTTGGGAGGCTTGGACTTTTCTTTTTGTTGGGACAATAAGGTTTTCCCAGATGTATCTGCATTGTTGATTATTCCAAAGAATGAGTTTATCTTTCTCTCTAATAAATGAATCACAAAAGGATTCAAGACTAGGCTCTTGATAGCTAGCTACATTCAAGGATTCTTTCATGGAGTAAAATGTAAATACAAAAATAGAATATGCAGGTCCAAGTTTGGAAAGAA
Organism: Larix kaempferi; assembly: GCA_027924585.1. Lineage (NCBI taxonomy): Eukaryota > Viridiplantae > Streptophyta > Pinopsida > Pinales > Pinaceae > Larix > Larix kaempferi. Next base: position 1,495,709 of record BSBM01001242.1, on the reverse strand, counting down.
TATGATAAATGCATTGTTTGTCTTTCCTCTTAATCTTACATTCTGCACATAAGAGTTTAAGAGTTTTGTACTTAGATAAATAATCTTGAATGCATGAAAAGTCACTTGGATTTAAAGAAATCAACTCATTTTCGAGTTGGTGACCTCGAATTTCATTGTGTTTACCAAACACAGATTCCAACTTGTCCAAGCAACATCAGGTTCATCAATTCCAGATATGTGGAAATGCAAATCAGTAGAGATTGACATCCCAATCAATCCATGAGCTTCGTCATATCTATTTGCCCATTTTGTTTTCTTATCATCATCAGTGGGTTCTGTTTCTTTGCCTAAGGTAATTTTGAAAAGTCCCCTACTTCGTAGAACATCCTCCATACGAGATTTCCATGAGAAATAGTTGGAACTGTTAAGTAGAATATCACAAGGGGCGGCCATATTTGTAAATTAATGGCTATAAAAGTAGAAACCAATAGTCTAGATATGAAGAGCTCAAAAAAATAGGCTGTTTAAAAAAAAAATGGCACTGAAAATTGGCTCTACCCTCCCGTGAACGACAACTCAGAGGCGGAACCTTCTGCTCTGCAAGTTCATGGAAATAGTTATGCCCCTAGTCCAGGACGCCCTTTAGGGGAAGTGCAAACTGTTGATCATTGTTGTCCGCGTTCGGGTACTCATCATCGCCAAGCTCCTCCCCTGGGCATCGACATGATCAAAATGAATTAATGTATGTTCTGTGGGTTTATTTTTTGTCCTATTCTTTACTGGTCACAGTCTACAGATATGTCCTTAGTCTATAGTTTACCTTTTATTATGCCGACTATTAGCAATTTCTGGAACAATTGGGGTTTTCCAAAGACAATGCTTTGTAATGGGTATGGGAAGGAAATTTTGTAATAGTCTGGGGAAGCAAATATTTTGTTTATGCCGGGATAAGGAATATTGGGTATTACAGAAATTTGAGAAAGTTTATCTGGAAGCCGTGCATACTGTAAGTCGGAAAGGGCTTCAGTTTTTTATTTCCATGTACTGACTGCTTCTATAGTAATATAAAATTTCTTGCTTACAAAAAAAAAAAAAATATTATTGTGTATGTTTACTTTATTTCTTTAAAATTGTGGTGGCATATTGTCTTTTTATTTATATTTCTTTATGTAATCATATTAACTAAGTTTTAACTTTTCATCCACTAGTTGATATTATTACATATTATTTGTTCAATAGAGATTTATTTTTGATAGTGTGCTTTTTACATGGGAGGCTATAGAGTGGGAAACAAACTCTGATCTTGAAAATTGATTTTGACAAAGTATATGATCGGGTTAATTGGTCTTTTATTTTTGAGATGTTGATTTGTTAGGGGTTTGGCATTATGTGTGTTTCCACGGTGAACATTTTGTTCAACAATGCTTTAACTTTTGTTTCAATCACCAGGGTCTTGTCTCCTTTGTCTTATTTGCATCAAGCTATTTGCCAAGGATGTCCTTTGGCCCCTTGTCTACGTGTCTTGATTGTATATGCTATGGTTTATTTGTTGGAGGTCACCCATATTTGTGGTCAAATTCATGGTATTCTTCCCTCATATAGTTTTGAGAAGGTTAGCAACCACATTGTAGATGACTCTCTTCTCTTGATCAAAGCATAAAAGACATTTGTTGGTGGGGCTCTTGCTTATCTAGATAGATTTTTCTCTATCTCAAGTGCCATAGTAGGTATGGATACCCACCAGATTGGATCCCTACTTCATGGTATTATATTCAACATGGGGTTCTTGAACAATATTTTGGGATTCCCTTTAGAGTTGGGTTGTCGCTAGTTTCCATGTGGGTTTGGTTTTTGCCAAGGTTGCATAGTAAGCTTCATATTTTGCATCATAAGGACCTTCCATTTGTAGGGAAGTTAACTATTGTTGGCCATATTCTTCACGTGTCTCATGTTTATTATGTGTCCTATTTGTTTCCCAAAAGAGCTCAAATTCGATTTATTAATCAAAATTTGGGGATTCCCTTTAGAGTTGGGTTGTCGCTAGTCGCCATGTGGGATTGGTGTTTTCCAAGGTTGCATAGTAACTTCATATTTGGCATCATAAGGGCCTTCCATTTGCACGGAAGTTAACTATTGTTGGCCATATTCTTCGAGTGTCTCATCTTTATTATGTGTTCTATTTGTTTCCCAGTAGGGATCAAATTCAATTGCTTGATCAGAGTTTGGGGATTCATTCCCTTTGGAGTTAGGTTGTCACTAGTCGACTTGTGGGATTGGTGTTTGCCAATGTTGCATAGTAACCTTCATGTTTGGAATCGTAAGGACCTTCCATTTGCAGGGAAGTTAACTATTGCTGTCCATATTCTTCGAGTGTTCATGTTTATTATGTGTCCTATTTGTTTCCCAATTGGGCTCAAATTCGGTTGCTTGAGCATATTTTGAGGGCTTATCTATAATCCAAGTATGATGGAGATAAAAGGTTGCCTTTGGTACCATGGAATGTTTGCACCATGCCCAAGGAAGAAGGGGGCTTGGTTTGATTAATGTTGTCACTCAAGGGAGTATTCTAACAATCAATTTGGTGGTTTGGTGTCTTGAGGGTTTAACTCCTTGGTAGATCTTACTTCAGCATCGAATGCTTTTAGCACAACATTCAAGTAGAGTTTAAGGGACTTTTGGGTTGTGCAATACCATCTCATCTCCTCTTCTCTTTAAAGTGTCTATCTCCCTCAGCTTTTAGAGCATTTGGGTTACCTGGAAAGTGGTTATTGGTTTGGTTCATTGGAAATGGGAGGGCATTAGGCCTGACTGGGATTTAGCTTGCCATCCCATTTGGATGTAGAGCATCCAAGATTCAGGTGTGCAAAGTTACCACATTTTTTGTCTCATAGATTGAGTAGGAAAGGAATCTTTCTCTGGTGTGATTTATGAGATTCAATCTCTTGTTGTTGGAAGGAGTGGCGTGCAATTGCTTTAGAGAATGGTCTCCATGGAAAAATTTAGAGATCAATAATTTTCTTAAAGTGTAGAAACCTTGGTGGATCTTATTAAATCTTAAATTTGCAACCATAAAATGTTTGGTGAATTAAAAAAAAAACAAATTTCTAAGGAATTTATATAGATTTTGGACAATTTTTGGCGAATTTAGAGTAAAAAAAATTATGCCATAGATTTTGGGCGAATCAATTTAAAAAAAATGGAAATTGGTGAATATTTTTTCTGGAAAAAACCATTGAAAAATAGCCCATGGGCTAAATTTCGGCCCTAAAATTTTCTTGATGGTTTCCTTACTTTTAGCATCCTTCAATTATGGTTCTTTGAGGACTTATCCAAGAAACAGACTTGTGTAAATTGAACATTGGAATCCATGAGCCTTTTTGAGAAGAGATTGGATTTGGTGTGTTGGTCAACTGCTTCAACAATATGACTCTCATCGTAGGTATTTTGTACTTCATCATAGGAATCTATTATCCCTAGTCCTAAATGCTCATTGGATATTCATGGATTGGTAGGATAGATGGATTCGTCAGTTGCACATTATCTAGTGATATATAATTTCTTATAAGTTGAAAGTTTTTGCATGGATGGTGATTTATCAGGGGGTTTGATCTACGATTAGGTTGGCCAAGAGCAGATTTTCTAATGGTCTTTGTCCTATTTTTAAGCACTTCAAGATAGTGAAACACATATTTTTGGGAGTGTTAGTATGCCAAGTAGTGCTGGATATTTCTTAAGGATCAACACTCAAAGGTTCTTTAGGGTCGTGTTCGTTGGGAATTTGTTTTATTTAATTATTGGTGCACTCATGTTTGCCCAACACTTACCATGCTTTAGCAATGTTTAAGAATCACAACTTTATTTTTTTGGAAGATTTGGTGTAAGACAATTTTTGCTCATAAGCTTAGCTCACTATCTTCCTTTCATTATATGTGATGGGATAAAATTTGCTAGCTAAGAAGACTCCATCTATATAAAAAAATACCCACTCATTTGACCTTGCTAAGTATTTTAACTTTCTTCCCATGTTTATTGCTATGAAGAAGATAATATAATCTCATTTTTAAATTCCAAGCTTTTATTATTTTTACAATATTTCAAAATATCTTTTTACAAAAATAAAATGTATTTAAAAACTAAATTGTAATTAAATTTAATCACTTTTTAATATTAACTAAAGAAAAGGGTTTTGTATTAGCTTATACTTATTCCTAATGAAGATGATGTAGAATGCCATCATCCTCCATTTACAAGCTATAGAAAATCGACTTATGGAGACATTGAAACCTAGTCCCTACTATTCACAATAATTTACACATGATGTGATGGTTAGGGAGCACGTTTATTGGCTTTAAAAAAGACTCCACACCATAACCAACACGTTAAGACTTTTAAAATTATAACGAACATTGCTCCCACCAACTCAAACATATTCTTTTGGACTTTGCATTATTCTTCTCCAACTTACAATAAACTTTATTTTTATTTGAGGGACGTGGGAAAGTATTTGAGGGACGTGGGAAAGTGTATTCAAGTAAACAAACATGTAACAAGATGTCATGGGGTGTCACCTTAAGAGGTGATGGGTTGGTCTTTAAGTCAGAAAACAAGACCAAATTAGTTGACGTTACAACCTAGCAATTATAACTAACACAATTCATATATTTTAATATACATCACATTCAATTATATATAAAAAGAAAGGGTCTTACTCACCTTAATTTAAAGTATAATATCAAGTCAATAAAAAAGATTTGTTATAATAATATACTATATATATTTTACAAGTTTTTAAAGTACATGACATTCAATTATATATAAAAGAAAGAATTTTAAACTAAGGTATAATATCAAGTCACACGGTTTGTTATAACAATATATAGCATGTTATTGAAGAAGATAATATTTCACCCTACCATCAAATTTATTGAAAAAAATACTTTACTAATATATATTTAATTAACTTTTAACTTTTTTAAAACTAAACCAATTTAGTTAATGTTGCAACCTAGTAATTATAATTTATAATTAACACTATTCCTATATTTTAATATACATTACATTCAATTATATATAAAAATGAAAGGGTCTTACTTACCTTAAATTCTTTAGAGCAAGTCAGGGTTGTTATAAAAATATACTTTATGAATTTAGCATGTTATTGAAGAAGATAATATTTTACCTTACAACTAAATTTAATTGAAAAAAAACTTTATTTATATTTAAATTAACTTTCTTAGATCATAATAAAAATATATACAATTTACTTTTAATTAAAATTGGTAATAACTTTTATTGTTATCTTAATTAACTTACTTAACATTATAATTAACATTATTCATATATTTTAATATACAAAAAAGAAAGGGTCTTACTTACCTTAAATTCTTTAAGGTATAACATCAAATCAACAAAAAAAGTTCGTTATAACAATATACTTTATGAATTTAGCATGTTATTAAGAAGATAAAACTTTACTTTACAACCAAACTTAATTGACAAAAACAACTTTATCTCTTTATCTAGATGTAAATTAGCTTTCTTAAATTATAATAAAAAATATAAATTTTCTTTCATCTTTAATTGACCATAGCTTTTATTTTTAACTCAATTAATTACCTTTCTTAACAAAACCAATTTAATTGATAAAAATAAAGAGTCTTACTTACCTTAAATTCTTTAAGATATAATATCAAGTCAACAAAAGGGTTCGTTATAACAATATGAATTTATTGAAGAAAATAATACTCTACCTTACAACTAAATTTAATTAATAAATAAGCTTTACTTATATGTAAATTAATTTTCTTAAATCATAATAAAAGAATATATAATTTTCTTTCAACCATAATTAATCATAGCTTTTATTATGTCTTTGACATCAAGTATTTGGTGCAGTTGTATTAATCAACTTTCACAATGAAATATTTGGCAGGACTATGGTTCAAAGCATAGTGTAAGTTTTTATTATTATTTTTTTTTTATAAATCAATCTTTTTTGTCATGATTTCATTGGCTGAGTACAGATGATGCAAGCCTTGTTTTCTCCTCCCCGCGGCGTGCTGATGTAAATGGATTTTACTTCGAGATTTGTTAGCGTATGGGTTTCGACCCTCTGATGTGATGGTTTTATAGTCGTACATAGATTTGAATGAAGAAAGTACTACATCGTCAATCCTGCTGTTGTGTCTATTCTGCAGTACCACATCATCTGGCAGCGGCTCTCTTCTTAATTTTACACAGTTAGATTATCATCCCTTGAAAGCTCACATAGCATTCATTTAAATAACAATAATACCAGATTATAAACTGAAATTTCACATCGCATTCATTTAAACAACAGTAATACTGGATTATAAACTTGTACTCTACAATCAGATCACATGTCGATTCCTCTTTAAGGGCGATCTGGTTCATACCAAGTTGTACGAACATAGGAGACACTACACAGTAATAGTATTATCACTGAAAGCTCAAATCCCATTCATTCAAACAATAGTAATGTTGGGTTATCCTTCAAAATAAAACCTAATCATAGATTAAAAGAAATTATAGTGACGATCTTATTGATTTAAATAGTTATCTTAAAGTGATGTCGTGCCTTCTCAAGGTGTGGGTTCTTAATGGCACGAGGTTAACCGTTCAAGACATCAGAAGCAGTCATCCTTATGTTGTATTCAAGCTCGGTAATCAAGTATTTTTTACAGCATAAGCCTCCTCTTGTTATATAAGCGTGTGAAAGATATAAGGCCTGGACATAACTTCTAGCTGTTAACTGTGGTGAAGGTTGTCAAAACTTGAGTAATCAAGAGAAACCTCAATCCAGTTTGAGATGAAGAGTTAACACTCAACATATCAACAACTACTCCTTGCATGGCATATCAAAGTGGTAATTCCCTCTATTTCAAAAGCAAGGTCGTTTGCATCACTTATGTGCTTCTGTTTTTATTAATTTGTAGAATTTAGGTCATTTCGGGAGGCCCCTTCCAACATTTTTCCATTTCTCATTGACAAGTTAGTTGCTTGTGTATAGTTCCCCTTTGTGAAATATGAACAATTTTGTTGGCTTAACGGTGTCTCATATCCTTTTCTACTATAGGCCATCTATTTTGTCTCAACTTAGCATTTGGATTTTCCATTTACATTGAACTAATTTTTTAAAGGGAAGATGCATTTTATCAATGGTAGCCCCACCCCATGCAATTGTAGTAGCTAAGAGTGAGGTTGTTGTTACTAAGGGAGATCAAATTACATTAATTATGGAGAGGATCATGCTCGCCGGGATTTGAATTTGGGTCTTCATCAAAACAACTGCTCCAAGTAACCATTAGACCACAACGAAATGGTTCATAATTCAGATTCAACTATTGCATTAGCTTGCCCTGTTTATTTTTACTAGCAGTTGTTGTTATAAGAAAGCAGTTGTTGTTATAAGAAATGTTTAATAATATGTATGAGGCTTGTTTATTGTTTGGTGCAATCCCATTACAAAACCCATATAGATTCTCCCATTTACATTCTGGAATGGGAAATAGTCGCAACAAACCAAAAGGATGTTTATGTTATGTGTTCGCTTTTTGGCATTCCAAACATTTGAACCGGTTCTCCTTTTTTTTTTCTTGAAACAATGCAATCCATCTCGGTACAAAACCTAGGAAACCCAAGGCGTTCTATACCCTAAGTAATCAGTGATTCCTTCTAATTCAAACCCTGATCTTAGCATATCTGGAGCTCATAATTGTAGTACTACTCATATGGATTATGCTAAGGAGATTCGTGGTGACGAGGATTGGGACCCAAATTACAAATGGGCATTAAAACTCATTTCATCACTCTTTGATATATTTTTTTAAATTATTATATTATGGTTAGTGCCCAATTTTACAAATGATAAAAGAGAAGGATTTGATTCATATATATATATAATGCCATGTAAGCATCATATATTTGACCACTACCTTTTAATACATCTATAACAAATATATAGATCATCATTCACCTATGAATAAAGAATCATTTTGAATTAGTGAGATAACCCAGTAATAGTAAAGAAATAGGGAATAACATGCAAAAGAATTATATGAAGGATAATAGACTTAGTTACACCAGAGTCAGGAGATTGAAACCCTGAAGCACCTTAATAACCTATTCTTTCGTGTTGTTCCTGTAATTGAGAAATGAATGCACAGAGGAACTGTGCCTAGAAACTCAGAGCATATAAGAGTAAGCTTTAAATCCTAAAAGGCTCGAAGCTACTATTTGCTAGCTTTTAAAAGTAAATGTCATGGAAGAAAGGGAAAAGGATATGAGAAGATAATTTACCCTTTATGAGTTTACAATCAATAGATGATATTTCCCCTTAGATTATGCAATAAAAAACATAGTAACTATTACGATAAAGTGAAGTTGCAAATATAGTTCTTACCCCATTTATATTTTCAGTATAAGAAAAAAATAGCGATATGGTTAGGTCATAACCAGATCCAATTTGGCATTCAATTATCACGTAGCAACAATGTATACACTAACATTATGCTATTTATTACTCTACTGTCACAAAAGCAAATGAGTCTCATCACGAGAATAATGTATACACTAACATTATGCTATTTATTACTCTACTGTCACAAAAGCGAATGAGTCTCATCACGAGAGAGCAAGCTTGGACACAAAAGATTGTGGGCTATGAAATAGTGTTGACTAACCTAAACAAAAACAAATTTGCAATTATCAAAGTTGATAATGCATTGTATTTGGATATCAAATATCCTAAAAATTTATAATTCACTGCATTTAAACACCAAAAAATCCTCAGTGTTAGAATTTTGTTTTTTTCGACTAACATGAACAAAAAAACAAATTTCCAATACTCAAAGTTCTCAAAGTATTGCTTTTGGACACAAAAGATCCTCAAAGCTTGTGATGCCATGCTTGAATAGGCTATATAGTCATTAGTCAACAAAGTCTCCAAAAAAAAAACATAATTACCATTACGATTAAGGATGAGGCACTTCATATTCAAACATATCTAATTTCTAAAATATAAAGTATATACTCCGGGATGGTTAATGTTTTCATTCTTTACTGTTTCATCAATATACAAGGTACACCATCAGATAATGAATTTTTTCTTATATTATATATACTGTGTTTCATCTATATACAAGGTACTAAGAGTGTGTGGATAGATTGAGAAAAAAACAGAACAAATAAAGCTTACCGTAAATATTCAAAAATACATACAATTGAAAGAAAAAACACTAGGATGGAAAACATAGATATCATTATATAAAAAAGACATGCATAAAAATCACTTTTGATCTATTGACAATGTCAAGGACATTGCCACCTCGTGACTCTTATTTTTATGTTAACTTTTTAATATATTGGTGATTTATTAAGCCTTACCACCAAATCCATTAAAGTTGTCTAATTCAAAAATAAAAATAGTATTATTTTAAAATCAATGTCCATCTCTCCAACTAGCGTAACCAATGATTCTAAATTATTTTCGACCAATTGAAAACGTGTTTGTGTAACCCACTTGCCAAATTGACATGACATGTACACAATGTAGGAGATATGGAGATCATAGTGGTTAAGTGTCCATTTTAAAATAATACTTTTAATAACACTTTTTTAATATAAAAAAAAAATCCATTTTAAAAATATTTTTTTCATTATTTAAAATATTTCAATTTTTCTGTAAATCTCTTTAAACTTTAATTTTCTCTGTTTTGGAATTTCTTAGTTGTGTGATGACATAGAGATCTATCTCACCGGAGTAGAGTTTCTAGTTGCGTGAAGCAAATCAAGAAATACGTAATTTTGATCAAATCTCACATTTTAATCAAATTGAGATTTGAAAGAAATAGACATGAAACTACAAAACATTTATGTTGTGTGTATTATGTTAAAAAAGATTCTTTAACGATCTTGTCAACTGTATCACGGAAAAGTGATAGGCAAATCGCGTATTTTTTTTCGGTTTCCAATTTTGTAAATGTATACCTATGGCTTTGCCTTCCGTGCGTGTCACGTCAAACTTTCGCGAGAATTTACATCGTGAATATCGAATGTGACCAAACTTTTGCCGCCATCATGTTGATATTTTACATATACATGGTGGGTAAAGGAAGCACAAATATATATGTGAGAAAAAACATGTGTAAATTCAATGATAAGTTGGTTGTATGATAATGATTTTTCTTTTTAAGTTGGTTGTATGATAATGATTTTTCTTTTTAACCATATGAGGTGAGTTAATTTTCAAGATGAATTCTTCTATATATATGATCATCAATTTTGTTAAATTAATTAATCACTACATCAATTTTAATATTTTGATGTTTTAAAAGTTTTTATTTAGATTTTTATTATTTGATGAATCTGATGTATCTAAGTTGTCATCACACCAACTTTTTAACATAATTGAATTTTTAAATATTTCCTTTCAACTATATTAACACTAAATTTAGCAATTTTAAATTAACATATTAAATATTGTTTTTGCCAAAAAAATATCTATTTATAATTTTAAAATTATAATATTATATCAAACTATATCATATCTCCATCACATCACATTACATATATTTCTTATATTAAATTATAAAACTCAATTATACCTATCACCATTGTGTTACATTATACATCTCTCATATTAAATAATAAAAACATCGTGTTACATTATACGTCTCTCGTATTAAAGAAAAAAATGCCTTAAAGAAGAACTTGTTTTTGTTTTTATAAATAATTATAACTTAATTTTTCACACGAAAGATGTCCAACATAATGTATGTATCCCTTGTTTTAACATGATGTATGTATCTCTTGTTTTAATATTGATGTGCATAAAATTGTTTTTGCAAATTTAAAAAAAATAGAATATAAGAACTAAAGTTTACAAAGACGGTGTGTTAAGCATATATAATATCTTTTAAAAAATCTATCAATTTTTTTTTATCCTCATACAAGATACCTTACATAAAATTATATGATCATTCAGATTCTTTAAAAAAACAAAAACATAATTGCTCCAAAAAAAAAAATCCTTCTCTCTATAAAATAGGACATAAGTTAACTACATTCATTCATAACCATGAACAAAATAACTCATACAAGCAAAATAACACATTGTCCAACATATGTTCAGTTACTAAATGAAAAAAACCTCCAAACCCTGACCTAAAAAACCATAAGTCCTAGATAAAAAACTCTATAATTATTTCGTGACTAGTGATGTCTTTGCCAAGTACCTAGAGCTAGTTGAAGTCCTTCCTTTGAGAGAGAGTCCACAACAATATTCATTTCTGTGTATAGATGATGAAAAGAGATCTCATGAAAATAATTTGCCATTGTCATTAATTCATCATATAATGGTCTTAAAAATATGTTATGAATTATTTTTTCATTTTTTATCCACTCAATAACCATTAAAGAATCACCAAAAATCTATAAATTCTGATCATATACCTCGAAAGTCTTCTTAAATACAATAAAAACCTGTAACTCAACTCTATTGTTAAAACATATTCTTAAACTAGCTTTGAAGTTAACTTATAAAACTAATTACACCATAATATGTTTTCCCTCCCAAAAAAGCTTATTTCTACCGTCACTTTTTAATTTGTTGATAGTGGTATTCATTCGACGACCACGAATCCCCTCCGAGACGTTCAATTTGCAAAAACATTCTCGACGTAGCCATGGGCGACATCTTCTACTATTTCTTGGGCTTCTCCTTTCGCCGTGGGAAGGGGAAGTCTCCATTGAGTTTGATAAGCCATAAATTATTCGTTATGCACGACAAGACTTATATAAGTTTTATTGTTGATGATGTTTTTATTACATATTTCAACATTCCCTTTCAATGGTTCGTTAACCCCAAAGGTCGAAACAAAGTATTTGTGTTCATAAGGGTACTTGATATTATATATACTATAGCCATGTAATATTTTATAGGATCATAGAATATAATTACTTAATATTATAATATTTTGTATGGTATAACACATGAATATTTTATAGGATAATTGCATAGTATAATTATGTTGTAAGATGTTTTTACTATGAGAAGGAAAAGACATTTTATATGAGAAAGCTTTTCATGAAATCCATCTAACAAAGTAATCAAAGTAATCAAACAACAACGTTTGTTCTCAAGAGTTTCTCAATTTTGGTTATTATGTGTTCCTTTATATTTCGTTGTTCACCTATCTTCACATGTCTTCATCTTTGTGCACATCCATGTCTCCAACAACACATAAATGGAACTTGTTGCATATACCTTCATTTGTCCTCATCAACATCCACATCTCCACCTACGTAAACATGACATTGGCTGCACTTACGCATAGACAATACTCATTTGTCTTCATCCATGTATACGTCTCCACCTATACAAAGATGTCACTAGTTGCACCTGCACATAGACAATCCTCGTTGCATGATGTTAAAAAGGGAATTAGTGAGCCGATCAAAGGAATGCATAAACTCAGTTTTTAATTCAAAATACACAATGTATAACTCACTTTCTAATATCTAATTTAACATCCTTTCGAAAAAGCATACTCACAAGCCCATGGCTAGGAAACAATACCAACTCTCATTTGAGTTTCAAACATGAGATACATAACTTCATCATTGAAACACCATGAAGTGATCACATAATGTGCTATCTATCTATCTATCTATCTATCTATATATGTTCTACACTAGCATAGATCCATCTTAAAACCGGATCTATTAAGTACCAAGAGGGATCCAATTTCTTGAGGTGTAATTTTTTTGTTTTATCTTGAATTTTTTACACATTAAGAAAAAAATTACCCCTCAAGAAATTGGATCCCTCTCTTTTGATTTTTTAATTATTTTTTTAAATTTTTGATAAGTTATGAGCGAACATGAAGTTTTTAATTACTTTTGATTTTTTATAAGTTATGAGCCGACATGGAAACGTAACGTGACAAATGTGACAAATGTTACAACATCTCCCCCATACTGGGTTGTAACGTAACGTGACAAACATGACAAATGTGACAAACGTTACAACATCCCCCTCATATTGGGTTGTAACGTAACGTGACAAACGTGACAAATGTGACAAACGTTACAACATCTCCTCCATACTGAATTGTAAGCACCTCGTTATACTCGGTGCAATAACATTTTTTTATAAGTTAATGATGTAATTTAGTACATTGGACTAAAAAAATTAGAATGAGATATATGTTAAAACGTAACATTTTTAAAAATTAATGATGTAATTTAGTACATTAAACTAAAAAATTAGAATGAGATACATGTTAAAAAAGTGATTAAGAACTTAACAATATACAAGGGTGGCAGGTGCGGGAGGGGTCGTCTACGACCTTGGAAGAAACAAGCTTTTACAGTTTGCACGGGGTCTAGGAAGAAAAACCAACAATCAAGCTGAATGGGCTGCCATGATGCAAGGAGTTGAGTTGATGGCCACTCTTCATCTCGATTCTTATCTTGTATTTGGGGATGGGCTGGTGCAAGGTAATGATACCCAATTATGACACGTTAGTTGCAATGACATTCTGGAAAAATAGAAATATTATCATTACAATCAATTATTAGAGGTACCTACAAAACTTTTTCCGATTAGGTGTAAAAAGATGAAACATAGAAAAATGGATGACCTTTCGGAATATATAATTTTTATTTATGGAAAAGTGGTATAACCACCCCAAAATGTCATTATTCGAAGATTGGTATGTTATTTTTTTTCTAAAACATAATGCACATGTTTTTTTTGACCCGCCTGTTTGCTATGTAAATTTTCAATTTACAAGAAAAAAAATATGTAGAGGCATATGCAATAGAAAAATCTTGTGCGGGGCTATTTTTCCAAAATTTTAAAAGTCAATTTTGTATTTTTTTTAAATTACTGAAGTTAGTGAATCCCTAAAACGAAATTGTCAAGTTTTAATCCACCATATCATGGTCTAAAAATAATCAAAATGCATTTTTTTCTTCTTCAGGTTGTAGGTATTTTCGTACTCTTACATGGGTTCTTTTCCGTTTTCAAAATAGGTAAGCCAATCAAAAGTTATAGGCCAAATAAACGACCTATGTTTTTTACGAATTTGACATGAGTGCAGTTTAAAATGAATTAAAAATAGAGAACAACAACAGATCTATTAAAAAATTATATATTTGGAATCTGCACACAGAGCTCGACAGGTGTGTGCAATTTCATCTGCAGTGCACTCGTGGAGCTTATGCAGAACTAGCTGTGAAAAACATGATGTTGCAGCGTTTGATGTTTTCTGCTATAAATCAGGGATAAATCAGACCAAGCCTAAAGGTGCAATGCAAAGCTAATTCCAAGCCTGCAAAGGCGCCAAAAACAATTTGAATTCAAACACGCACGCACGCAACTATGCGCACGCGTGATTGAAAGTGCATACACGTAGGTGCGTGCATGCGTTAAGAACAACGCGCACGCGTCCTTGCATGTACGCGCTATTGTATGCCTTTGTATGGTTTATTTAATTTCCTTTGTCAAGGGGATACATGAATTTGATGAAGATGTGATGATGAAGAAGATGATGATGATGGAGATGTTGATGAGGAAGGGGGAGATGACAATGTTGAAGATGTTGATGATGATGATGAGATGATGGTGATGGTGATGATGATGATGATGACGATGGTGATGAAGATGACGATGAGGATGATGGTGATGATGATGAGATGATGGTGATGGTGATGATGATGATGGAAATGGTGATGAAGATGATGATGAGGATGATGGTGATGATGATGATGATGATGATGATGGTGATGAGGATGATGGTGACGAGGATGATGATCATGATGGTGATGAAGATGATGATGATCATGATGAATATGATGATGATGATGATGATGATGATGATCATCATCATCATCATCATCACCATCACCATCACCATCACCATCATCATCAACATCTTCATCATCATTGTCATCTCCCCCTTCCTCATCAACATCTCCACCATCGTCATCTTCATCATCATCATCATCTTCATCACCATCCTCATCAACATCAACATCATCTCCATCATCATCATCTTCTTCATCCTCATCACCACCATCATCATCATCTTCGTCATCATCATCATTGTCATCATCAACACCATCATCATCATCGTCCTTCTTCCTCATCTTCATCAACATCTAGGTCATCATCTTCATCGTCAACGTCGTCATCATCATCATCCTCATCATCAACATTTATGGTGATGATGATGATGATGAGTACGATGATCATCAACATCATCATCGTACTCATATTCATCACCATCCACCACCATCATCATCATCATCTTCGTCATCACCCTCTTCCTCATCATCATCATCAACAACATCTTCATCGTCATCATCATCATCATCATCATCATCATCATCATCATCATCAAATGATGACGATACGAAGATGATGAGGATGATGAAGATGACAATTATGATGACGAAGACAATGATCATCGTGACCATGATCATATGATGATGATGATGATGGTGAGGATGATGAAGATGGCGATGATGATGATGATGAATATGATGATTTTGATGATGATCATCATATTCATCATCATCATCATCATCTTCATCATCGTACTCATATTCATCATCATCCAGCACCATCATCATCATCATATCATCATCATCATCGTCATCCTCGTCCTCACAATGATGATGATGATGAAGATGATGATGA